>CM075344.1:18642500-21142500 GCA_037693485.1 Kitagawia praeruptora | reverse complement strand
AACACGTAACAGAATCTTGGTGTGTCACATAATATATCTAAATGTAACGTAATTATAGAAGAAATGTTTATTTTTTTAAAAAAAATATGAAATAAATAAAAATATTATGTAATATACCAAGATTCTTTTAGGTGTTTTATTAATTACTTTGAAACCGTAATACTGCTTTATTAGATATTTATATTAAAATTCTACTAAATATTTTATTGATATAAAATAAGTTTTGAATATAGTTAGGTACAAGTACAACACTATAAATTTATTCCACCAAAATTCTTTTAGGTGTTTTGTTAATTATTTTAATATTTTAGTATTATTTTATTAGATATAAAAAATTGCCAAATTTTTTTGGTATTTTAAAATATAAAAAATTGCCAAAAATTATAAAATTACAAAATAAAATTGTTTCCAAGTAAGTTTAAAAAAACCTAGTAAATCTCGAAAATATAATAAAAAAATTGACATAATGATTTGAAACACGTAAAAGAATCTTGGTGTATTACTTAAGATTTTGTATGTAATTTAATTTTAAAAGAAATTTATATTTTTTCTTTTAAAAAAATAAATATATAGACAAATTATGTAATATATCAAGATTCTCTTACGTATTTTGTTAATTACTCTGAAAGAATTTCTAAAAGATAATAAAAAAAATTGACTTATTGATTTGAAACACGTAAAAGAATCTTGGTGTATTAGATGATATTTTAATATTTAACTTAATTTTAAAAGAAATTTATTGTTTTCCTTTTTTGAAAAATGTATAAAAATATTATGTACCCACCAAGATTCTCTTAGTTGTTTTGTTATTTATTTAAAAAATTTAGTATTATTTTATGAGATATTTATACTAATTTTTTAAAAACTTTTGAGATTCTTCAAACTATTATAATATTTCTATTAAAAATAATATTTTTAATCTTTGAGATTTTTTCAAATTATAATTTATTTTTTTGAAACACGTAACAGAATCTTGGTGTGTCACATAATATATCTAAATGTAACGTAATTATAGAAGAAATGTATATTTTTTTAAAAATAAGAAATATATAAAAATATTATGTAATATACCAAGATTCTTTTCGGTGTTTTATTAATTACTTTGAAACCGTAATACTGCTTTATTAGATATTTATATTAAAATTCTACTAAATATTTTATTGATATAAAATAAGTTTTGAATATAGTTAGGTACAAGTACAACACTATAAATTTATTCCACCAAAATTCTTTTAGGTGTTTTGTTAATTATTTTAATATTTTAGTATTATTTTATTAGATATAAAAAATTGCCAAATTTTTTTGGTATTTTAAAATATAAAAAATTGCCAAAAATTATAAAATTACAAAATAAAATTGTTTCCAAGTAAGTTTAAAAAAACCTAGTAAATCTCGAAAATATAATAAAAAAATTGACATAATGATTTGAAACACGTAAAAGAATCTTGGTGTATTACCTAAGATTTTGTATGTAATTTAATTTTAAAAGAAATTTATAATTTTTCTTTTAAAAAAATAAATATATATACAAATTATGTAATATATCAAGATTCTCTTACGTATTTTGTTAATTACTCTGAAAGAATTTCTAAAAGATAATAAAAAAAAATTGACTTATTGATTTGAAACACGTAAAAGAATTTTGGTGGATTACATAACGTTTCTACGTATAACTTGATAGAATTTTAACATTACTTAATAGAATTTTAAAAAATACTTAACAAAATTGTAAAATATCAAGACACCTAGTAGAATCTAGAGTGTAAGATTTTGTAATTATTTTGTATTTCTTGCCTACTAAGTATAATAATTAAAATGCATTCAATGGAATTGAATATTCTCTTATTAACACTTAAAAGAATCCAAATTTTATTCTTAGATAATCTAAAATTCAATGATAAATTTGATACAGGGCCAAGACTCCCGCCGATACAGAAGGAAAAGGCTTTCACAAAGGCCAAAGCCAACCTCTGCTTCTAACACATTAACAAATACCAAATTAATACTGACATGATACAACAATAAGGGAGGTGGATGTAACACAAAAAAAAATGAGGGATCCAGTGTAAATCACATGTCTTCATGAACACTTGTGTAGGCATGTTTCATCACAGCAGCAGTTCCAAGCTCCAAGCCATTCAACATAACAAAATTCTGATTCCATGCAACATGTGACATCTTCCACCCATCACCTACATCCGAAATGCAGCCCCTGGTACTAGAATCATCATTAAATCCAATATGCAAAAGTTTGCTACCCTCCCCTAAGTCAACCTCTGTAGCGAGCATTCTGAATAGCCATTTCCATAATATGATAACATCTGTTGCAATCACTTTGTCAATGTTTATCGAGGACTTATTTGCCACATCCATGGAACTAGAATCCCCATATCTTCTATCAATTGCATTACACTACTTTAATAACAATTCATCACCCTTAAAGTTAGCCTAGAAGTGAAGTATTCGATTGCCTTTACCACTTCCATTCGTATTTGCACTCCTACATTGCTTCCATCATTTTTCTAAACGCCCAAAAACTACCAGGCACATGTGGAAGTAAAAATGAATCCCCATTAAAATTACAAGACAGGTTGAAACATAAAATTTCATAGATACTCTATTAAAACCACATAGATCAAACAACTCTAATGTACCTTTGAATAAGAAAAAAATTAGTAAAAGACATTGGCTGCAAATTTTCAAAATTTACAGAAAGGAAATGATAAACAAATTATAGAACTCGATCCCTTTGCAAAATTCCAGAGCAACACATAGATAAAAAGTTGTACAATCGTAAAAGGAACACACCATTTTCCTGCAAAATATATAGAATCCATCTAATTGACCCTATATTTGTAGCACAAATCATTTTTCGACCAATCTAACTAAACAGAAGTATGTCCAGGAAGAGGCAAATAAGTATATAATCTGCGAAACACGTAAGGGAACTCACCAATTCAGGACATTCGTTCAAGTTAAATAATAAATATTCAAAACATAACTCGATGACCCATTTTTGTTGTAGTTCTGATAGTTAAGATACAATGTTGGTGAGAAGGCTAGGTTTCATCTTCAATACAGGAGTATTATTTTTATTGACAATATTGTTTTCTTGTTCTCCATACTATTCTTCACTTAAACCTCATCCATAAAATTAAACGTTAGTATTGGATACATCGATTCAAAAAACATTACAAATAACAACGAACGTATAATAGAACACATGTAGTTAAAGTTTATAGAATCGGGATAAAAAAAAGATCACGACGAGTTTTTGATCGGTTACCCATTGATAGCTCCATCAATCTCCATTGTTTTTTCTTCTGGGTTCTTCAAGTTTTGTATTTCGATGTATTAACGTATATTTTAAGCAATCTTTAGTGTCAAAATATTTCCATAAGGATCGTGATCGTTGTCTGTCTATCAATCTAGTTTCCATATATAACAAATTCTCTCAAAGATATTAGATTAATAGTCAATCATCAATGCCCTGAATCTTCAAAAGAATAACAGAAATGCCATTATCCTTTTTTAGTAAATTTGATTATTAATCAACGGTCTTAGATAGGGTCTCCTGGTTCTCTTGATAAGGAGGTTCTCCCTAGAACCTTACCCTATATATATATATATATAGGCCTTTGCTCCATACAGAACACTCTTATATAACAAACAACAAAGAACACCTTAGATCTATTAGATCCTTTGGCCCCGCCAGGGACACCCAATACAAAAAGTTGTTATTTTTTTACCCTCTATCAAGCCAGCAAAAAAATATATATATTTAAAAATTTTACTGTTCATGATGACGTCACTGATGACATCATCGTCATGAACAGTAACTTTTAAATTTTTTTTTATTTTTTTTGAGATGATGGATGGATAGAGGGTAAAAAAATAAGAAATTTTTGTATTGGGTGGCCCCGCCAGGGGCAATGGATCTATTAAATATGAGGTGTTCTTTATTGTTTGTTATATAAGGTGTTTGTGTTCGCACTTATTCACGCAAGAGAACGTGGTCAACAAGTAATACAGAGTAAATAAGATTCGTTCCCACAGAGACTCAAATTGTTCGTTATGTTCACTTATGCACCAGCTTATGATTTACACTCACTGCTAAGACAATCACAATAATGGTTTGATTTAACTAATGATTAATTACCAACTAAGCCAATTACGAGAAAATAACTTAACTTTAACCTTATAATAAACAAACATGGGATTTCAATTTCATTTACTACTTCATCTAGAATCTTATGCCCTTTAGCCTAGCATGTGACCGAGTTGATTACTGATTAGATGCACTAAACTGATACATACCAACTTTCGTTGTGCATATACCATCCTACTGATCATCCACAATTGATAGAAGTCAAGTAGTCACCAAATATGTGTAGTCCCTATATGTCTATAGCAATTGAACACATACCGGTTGAGAATCAATCACCCATTAAACCACATAGTCGATGCAAGACGGTTAGAATTACACCATAAATTAATACATGTTCTTCACATGCAAAAACCTATGCTAGCATGAATTGTTCTAAACCCTAGATCCACTTTCGCATTCACTAGGATTAAACAAACAATTACAAGTGTTCGCGACGCACTTATAACGAATAAGCATAAACATACTAGGCAATCAATACATTCAATCACACACCAAGGCATAATTAACACTCAATAACTAGAATCCATAGCAAAATCCATTAAAACCCCATGATAACGAATTAGCCCATAATTGACCTAATTGTCATCATGGGTTCTATGGGAAACATAATTCTAAAATCAACAAGTAAAAATAAAGAAGAAGAATAAGGTTTAGAATTAAATCCCCACAATAGAAGAATACAAAGGTTTCAAGAATAATCCTTGCTTGTCACTAGCTTGGAAGAAATCCCTCTCCTCCTCTCTCTTCTGAATAAAACTAGGTTATATGTAACGTATGTATATGTTATATTACAAGGGTAGGACGTTTATACATAAAAAACGTTTCCTCCCTCTTGCCCAATAAAATATTTAATATTCTATTACAATTAGAATTTAATTAAGGTGCTAAAACCTGCCCGAAATATAATTAGAACTCGAAAAGGGCAAAACAGGAATTTCCCAGCCATGCTTCACAAAGTCTGCACGCGCGAATTAATTCAGTACTTTACTTGCACGTGATTCCTATTCCAGGTTGTAGAAAATCTCTCAAGCTTCGCGTGAGCAGTAAGATCGCTGAAAACGGACTTACAGAACTCCAGATATGGCCAAAACAGTATAAGCTGCGCAGCCTTCCCAGAAAATCCGAATTTTAATCATTTAATTCCCAAAAAATTGTAGAAGCATCCACCTTAATCAACATTCTCGTAAACCTGCACAACTAAGCAAAACACATCAAAACTACAAGAAACTTGAGTCCAAGACAATCAATTTAAGCCGATTTAGAATGTTCCAAGTGGATATACATCCACTTATCACACCCCCAAACTTAAACCGATGCTTGTCCTCAAGCATTAACAATTACAACTAACTAACTAGTACCACTTCCGTAGGTGATCACGGTTGCATTTGGCATATGCAACAAGCCCTTTAAACCCCTAGGCAGCCCTAGTGGACGAGTAAGGTCTCGTGAGGGCCTATAGCGAATGTACCCACAAAATCCATTTAACCTAATGCAATGCAATGCATGAATGCAACTACTATGAAAGTGCAAGATCCCCTTCAAACTCACCAAAACCAACTAACAAGCAAATATCTCAACGAATGTAACAAATCCAAGCAGAGCTCGACTAAATCCCCGTATACTAACAAATACATGAACAGAAACGTGCGTGTGTGCGATGCTCATCAGAAATACTCCCAAAACTAGGTCAAAAATCATACATGCTTTCCGTCAAGACAATCACAGGTTTATAATCAGAATAGACTGTAGACACTCCATAACCTAGGAACACCTCCACCCTTATCCAAGGTAGACAGAAACTCATGCTTTATTACTATACTACGACACTACATATACAATAAGCATGCTTATTTAACCGTGCAATGAATGAGACCCCAAAAGGCTTATACAATAATACCCATGTAGCGAGTGTTGGGTCAGTGGATCCCAGACTATAAAGCCTTAGGTCACTAGGACTAAGTCCCCTCAGACTTAATTACTCGAGTATTAAAGAGCTCACTCTGGTTAATTTTGCATTTAAATTATTTATATGACTCTTTTTTTTTTCTTTTTTTTTTATATATATTTTTTTTTCTTTTTTTTTTTCCGCAATCTGGAATGAGCCTTTCTCATTTCCAATCCTAGACTACTCATATAAATATGAGCTGGCTACTAGCCATTTGACGCCTAGCCATTATTGACAAATATGAACAACTAGCATGAAAATTCCTGGTTTCCCCCAAACTTAGACTTTAATGTTCCTACGCTATAAAGGGAATAACGAAAATTCTAAATATAAACAAGTGATTAAATCTCAAAACATCCCACAGGCATGACCCTAACCTAGCCCAAAAGCACCCCAATGAGACTGTGTAAAAAATTTTGTTCCCGTAACATGCAAGTCAATTTCATAGAAACTATAAATCAGCCCTCTACTCATCATCATCACACCCAAATCAACATCCACCTATCAATCAGAATCAGCTCGTCCTAAGGGATCATGAAATATGCATGCCATGAAAATGCAACTAAATGAAAACTCACATGGTATACGAAAAATAAAAAAATAGAATGTCCTATATGAAACAAACGTAGATAATACGAACATAACAATCATGCGTGAACTATCACTACTATGCAAACATAATATCCTATATGAACACAAAATACAACAATATATATACAACTATTAATCCCTCAAACCACCCCCAAACTTAAAATATTCAATGCCCTCATTGAATGGAAGTAAATACAAGGGATAGCAGAAAACATACCTACTCGTCCTCCTCTTCGGAGGAATCATAATCTGGCGGTGGATACTGCGTACGAGCTCCATAGACTGGCCACCTCGCCTGAATACCTGCAAAACCCCAATTGACAAGAACACAAATTCGTAATAAAAATAAGATTAGAGAAAAGATTTACCCAATACGAATCAAAGAGGTGAACTTGCAATTAATTCCTCTTAAGAATTGAATTTTTAGAGATATAAATAAAATAAAAGAGGAATTGGATTTTTAGGTAGGTATAAAAATAAAAATAATAGTATTAATAATAAGAATAATAAATAATAATAATAATACTAAAGATAATAATAATAAAGAAAATAATAATAATAATAAATAATAACTATACTAATAATAATAATAAATAATAATAATAATAATAAAATAATAATAATAATAATAATAATAATAATAATACAAAATTAGAATTAGAAAAGAAATTGGTTTAGAATTTTGGAGAAAAGATGGGAGGTTTTGGAATTAAAATAGGAAAAGATTTAGGTTTAGAATGGGGGTATAAAAAGAATGGGGTGAGGAAGAATTTTTTTTTTTTATAATGTACAACACACACAAACACGCACAGAAACAAGGAACAAGGCTGGAAAAAATTTTGCTGAAGCTCCAGTCCACGCGCCAACTGCATGAGTGCGTGGCAACTTGCCCTAATTCCAGATGCGCTAATGCAGATTGCGCCACAGGGGGGCAGCTTGCTTCCTTTACAGTTGCGCAGGCGCAACTTGCGCAACAGGCGCGCAAATTGCCCTGTAACGCAGGTTGCTCCTGCGTGACACCCAAAAATTCGATTTTTTTCATTTTTTTTTTTTTTTTTTTTTTTTTAGACAACACTCAAATTTTTTTTTTTTCCTATACTAATGCTTGGGTTGCCTCCCAAGAAGCGCCTTTCTTTAACGTCTTTAGCTAGACTTGGCCACGATTTTCATCTTGAAAATTTTCTGCACCGCATCTCTATAAGGCCATTTAATGATCTTTTCTGGAGCGACATCTTCAACAACAAGCTTTACCCGTATTCGCTCCTCACAAGATCTCTTAACAACATTCTCCCGCCTACCTGAAAAGTTAGCAGCAATAACAATAGCAAGCAAAGGAGATGAATTACAAGAAGCATACCCCAGGTGAACTAGCAATGTTTTGAGCTCGAGTTCGGGAGCTCCTTCAATTAATGGCTTAAGGCGCACCTGAGAATTCCAGAGATCTTCCACTCCAAGCATCTTATGTGGAATACGTAACCCTAACAACCCAGGCACTGTAATCCTCAGTTGGCCATGCTTTGCCTTCTCCTCCGTGTCATACTTTTTACTCTGCCCTGCATCAACCAATTTCAAGCTAAAACACTCCTCATCCTCCGCCGTCAAATTCATGGCTAGAGTTTGCTTCTGAAGTCTCTGTGGATATGGAGGAGGAAAATTGATTTGGATGATCTCTGTAGTCTTCTCCGGAGTAGATTCGTCAACAGGAGTGATGCTCTTTTCCTCTTCGGCCTCCAGCTGGTCGAAGTCAGATTGCAACGGAGCGGCATTCAACAACTGAACATGCTCTTCTAATTCATCATCTTCCACACTGAGACACTCTTCATCCTTCGAAGGAATTAGCATAGCCGCTTGAGCCTTGGAATTTTCTTGATCTTGGGCTGATTCTTCAAAATTTTCAGATTGCAAAGGAAGTGGTTGCGGTTGATTATTCAGAATTGAATTTTCTGATTGGTTTGCCTCCGACTCTGCTTCCTTATCAGCTTCATGTTCTGCTTCTTCCCCATCTCTGCCCTCAGACTCTCCTTCCTGAACTTCGATCATGGTCTCACCCGTGGCTAAGAAAGGCCAGTCAAGACTGATAGGCATGTTATTGTCCTCCTGCTCTACAGCTAGGCCTTCTGTGTCACTTGCAATATGATTCAATGTTTGTAATGCATTTGCAATTTGACCAATCTGATCTCCTATTCTCTGGAGAGACAATGCATTGCTTTTAGCCATCAACCTCAATTCTTCTAATTCAGCTTCTTCGGTCGACTGTTGGATAGACCAAGTCTGAAATTGCTGCTGCTGAAATTCAGGAGGTTGAAAGTGTTGATGCACTGGGGCATACTGATGCTGAAATTGTTGCCCCTGTTGCTGCTGAATTCCCCCTGGATTGTATGGCTCATCTTCAAACTGCTGATTTTGGAGCGGGTAGAATGGATATTGAGATTGCTCCATACCACTCTGATTGTAGTCCCAGCTGAAATTTGGCCGGTTTCTGTTATACTCACATTGATGAGTGTAATGTCCACCTGCACACAGCTCACAAACAATTACGAATTCCTGCTCCCAATAATCCATCAAATAAAAAGAAAAAAAACGTCCGAGTCAGTGAATTTAACCCAAATTGATGACAAGATCATAAACTAAACAAACAATGAACCGAGTCCCCGGCAGCGGCGCCAAAAACTTGTTCGCACTTATTCACGCAAGAGAACGTGGTCAACAAGTAATACAGAGTAAATAAGATTCGTTCCCACAGAGACTCAAATTGTTCGTTATGTTCACTTATGCACCAGCTTATGATTTACACTCACTGCTAAGACAATCACAATAATGGTTTGATTTAACTAATGATTAATTACCAACTAAGCCAATTACGAGAAAATAACTTAACTTTAACCTTATAATAAACAAACATGGGATTTCAATTTCATTTACTACTTCATCTAGAATCTTATGCCCTTTAGCCTAGCATGTGACCGAGTTGATTACTGATTAGATGCACTAAACTGATACATACCAACTTTCGTTGTGCATATACCATCCTACTGATCATCCACAATTGATAGAAGTCAAGTAGTCACCAAATATGTGTAGTCCCTATATGTCTATAGCAATTGAACACATACCGGTTGAGAATCAAGCACCCATTAAACCACATAGTCGATGCAAGACGGTTAGAATTACACCATAAATTAATACATGTTCTTCACATGCAAAAACCTATGCTAGCATGAATTGTTCTAAACCCTAGATCCACTTTCGCATTCACTAGGATTAAACAAACAATTACAAGTGTTCGCGACGCACTTATAACGAATAAGCATAAACATACTAGGCAATCAATACATTCAATCACACACCAAGGCATAATTAACACTCAATAACTAGAATCCATAGCAAAATCCATTAAAACCCCATGATAACGAATTAGCCCATAATTGACCTAATTGTCATCATGGGTTCTATGGGAAACATAATTCTAAAATCAACAAGTAAAAATAAAGAAGAAGAATAAGGTTTAGAATTAAATCCCCACAATAGAAGAATACAAAGGTTTCAAGAATAATCCTTGCTTGTCACTAGCTTGGAAGAAATCCCTCTCCTCCTCTCTCTTCTGAATAAAACTAGGTTATATGTAACGTATGTATATGTTATATTACAAGGGTAGGACGTTTATACATAAAAAACGTTTCCTCCCTCTTGCCCAATAAAATATTTAATATTCTATTACAATTAGAATTTAATTAAGGTGCTAAAACCTGCCCGAAATATAATTAGAACTCGAAAAGGGCAAAACAGGAATTTCCCAGCCATGCTTCACAAAGTCTGCACGCGCGAATTAATTCAGTACTTTACTTGCACGTGATTCCTATTCCAGGTTGTAGAAAATCTCTCAAGCTTCGCGTGAGCAGTAAGATCGCTGAAAACGGACTTACAGAACTCCAGATGTGGCCAAAACAGTATAAGCTGCGCAGCCTTCCCAGAAAATCCGAATTTTAATCATTTAATTCCCAAAAAATTGTAGAAGCATCCACCTTAATCAACATTCTCGTAAACCTGCACAACTAAGCAAAACACATCAAAACTACAAGAAACTTGAGTCCAAGACAATCAATTTAAGCCGATTTAGAATGTTCCAAGTGGATATACATCCACTTATCAGTTTGCTATGGAGTCCAACCCTATATATATATATATATATATATATATATATATATATATATATATATATATATATATATATATATATATATATATATATAGGGGCTTGCTCAAATGAGACCCCTCTTATAATGAGACCCTCTCTTATAATGAGTCCCCTTCATATTTCTTTTATTCTAAAGGCCCCGCTAGGGGCACCCAATACGAAAAAGACTTATAATTATACTTTCTATCCATTCATCAAAAAAAAAAAATTTAAAAATTTTAAAAAAAATAAAAAATCTGCTGCCACGTCATCATATTTTTTTTTTTGAATTTTTTTTTTATTTTTTTTGATTTTTTTTTTGATGAATGAATAGATGGTAGAATTATAAGACTTTTTCGTATTGGGTGCCCCTGGCGGGGCCCTTTAAAATAGATGAAATATGATGGGGACTCATTATAAGGGAGGGTCTCATTATAAGAGGGGTCTCATTTGAGCACCTCCCTATATATAGGGTCTTGTTCTAATAGAAACTAACTTAGAATAGAAACTAGAAACTAAAACTAAATTAAATATTTCAAGCTAATCTAATGACCAAATTAGGGGTATCCCAATACAAAAAACGTTTAAAATTATTGGCTCTATTCAACAAAAATATAAAAAAAATATATTAAAAAAATTTAAAAAAGTACTGTTCATGTGATGACGTGGCACGTGAATAGTAACTTATTATTTTTATTTTTTATTTATATTTTTTTTGAATAGAGCCAAGAATTTTATAAGTTTTTTGTGAAGGTGCCCCTAGCGGGGCCATTAAAATAAATGAAATATAATTTATTTAGTGTAGGTTTCTAGTTTCTATTCTAATGTTGGTTTCTATTTGAACGCTAGCCTATATATATACATATATATATATATATATATATATATATATAAAATAATGGGTGCTGATCTTTTGCACCGGGTTGCCAAACTACTGTTTGACAACATACAATTTTATAATCGTTGGATGGTTGATCCAACGGTCCTGATTTAAAAAAAAATTGTACCGTACCGTTCTACGGTACGGAGAACGGTACGGGAGAACGGTACTGGCAAATTACCAAATTACTCCCCTGTTTCATACAAAAAATCTACTGTTCATGACCGTATCGTAAAAACTTTCCGTGGTACGGGCAAATTACCAAAATGTCGTCTATTTTCACATAAAAAATCTACTGTTCACCGTACCGTAGAAACTTTTCGCGATACGTAGACGGGGGTATTTTGATAATTTTTCCGTACTACAGATGTTATTTTTTTTATTTTTTAAATTAGGACCGTTGGATCAACCATCCAACAATTATAAAATCATATATTGCCAAAGAATAGTTTAACAACCCGATACTATAAACCGCACCCCATAAGTAATATGTACAAATAGTGAGAAACATAGACTAAACCGCAGTTCTTGCCTTCTTGGGCATTTCCATGCTAAATGGGAAAGGTCACCGGTGGTGACATTTTTTTCTGGGATTAATCAAAATTAATATATTTAGAAATGTTTGATAAATGATTCAAAAATATAATTTATTAAATTTGATTATTTTTTTAATTAAATATTTACAAGAATCATTTTATTTATCATAATTTTTTTTTTTATAAAATGATAAAAGTATAAAAGAAAATTATGATATTTATGCAACTCAGTAATTTGTAATAAAAAATTGTAATTGTATCCAATTCCAATAGTCTAGGAGTCACGAATCTATAAGGAAGTACTATTAAAACAGAATTTTAATTACTAATTAATAAGATATTAGATGATAAAGGTCCGAGAAAATTTAATTAAATTGATCATTAATTTATTATAAAAAATTACAAATTTATAAAGAATTTGCTAAGTAATAAAGGTCATTTTATATATTTTTTTATTTAAGTTTATTTAAAAAAATCGAGAAAAAAAAATTAAATGATTCCGATAAATAATGTACATGATTATAATAAATACGTTATTTATGAATTGAATAAAGTTATAATAAAAAATTACAATTATAATAGTATTAACAATTTTATTAATTTATTAACAAATAATATAGAATCCTTGGAGAAATAAGAATATTTGGGATGGAATCAAATTTTGGTATCGAAGTACCATTAAAAATGTATTTCGTTTGTTATAGATTAGCATGTCACCATAGATTATTCGTCATTTTTTTTGATTAAATTGTAATAAAAGAATTATAATTGTTATAGAATTTTTTATTTATTTTGTAAAATAACATAGAACTTTAAGGTAAATAGGAGTATTGGGGTGAAATCAAATATGGTGCGAACCAAATTTGGAAAGTAGTACATTAAAAAGGAATTTTGCTTATTAATAAAGGTTATAAATATAGATTTTATTTGTTATTTATTTAAGATTATATTTCAAACAATTAAGAAAACATAACATACATGATTCTGGTTCTACCAGATACGTTATTTGTATAATTCAGTAAGATTATAGTAAAAGAATTATAATAATAACAAAATTTCAAACAATATTTTTAGAAAATAATTGAATTTTAAGGGAGTAGAAATCTGTGATGAAACCAAAATGAGGGTGAAACCAAATTTGTTACGAAAATACCATTAAATAGAGATTTATTAATTAAGGTTACCAATTTTGTTTAGCGTTTTATAAAATGTTATATGATCATGCTATGTATTAGTTGGTGTTTTACAAAAATTTAAATATATTGTATTCCTTGGTATTTTACCCTCTATTTGTTGGTGATATTTGATCGTGAGACTTTTTCTAGTAAAAAAATAATAAACAAATGAATTATAATTATCATAAGAATTTTATTTTTAATTCTTTTTAAAAGAATATAGTATTCTTGGAGAAATATAATTCTATTAAAAAAATTGTAAATAAATTAAAGAAATATAATTATAATAGGATTTTTATTTTTATTCTATTTTTTTTTAAAAAAAATAACACAGAATTATAGGAAAAATAGGATTTTAGGGGTAAAACCAAAATATAATGCGAACCAAAAAAATAGGATTTTAGGGATTAAATCAAATTAAAGTACGAACCAAATTTTAAGTACCACTAAAAGAGGATTTCGCTTATTAATAAAGGTTAGAGATTCAAATTTCTTCCCAAAAATGTTATTTTAGAGACAAATGTAATTTTTTTAATAAAATACGTTTTGTTTTACAACCTGATATATGTAAATAAATAACTGTAAAGGAAAATAGCGAAGACTGATTATCATAACAAATAACAAGAAAATAAATAAGATTAAAAAAAATAATAACAGGAACCCTCTGTTCTAAAAAGTGGCGATTAATAGGGATTAATCGCGCTATTCGGTACCTCTCCGAATCAGGATTAGTCGATATTAAATGGGATTAGTCGATATTAATCACCGATTAATCGTTATTCGATACCCCTATCAATTAAATCCGATTTTATAACACTGCACGAACCCGTGAAAAAGCAACAACCAAACTACAAGAGACAATAGAGTTGGCAAAAAAAAAAAGTAGTTGGCAAAATGCAGTTCTGTTAATTCCAGTATTTTGATAGCAGGCTTTTTGTAACATTGGCCCACAAGTAGGGATCCAATATATAAGCCCAATTATTGTAGTCAGTCTGATTTATTATCCATATCTTTTGCCGGTTGCCTTTTTATTTAATACTTCCTCCGTCTCAAAAAACTCTTCCCATTTCAAAAAACACGTTTGTCAACGCACACTTTTGATCGTTAATATGTTCAATTTCGTATTAGTATTAAATATAAAAACATTACTGTATTAAAGTACTCATAAATACGAATCCAACAAGATCACTCATGACTATATTTGGTCTTATAGATTATGCATAAATTAGTAATTTATCTCATGTCATGAACAGTCCCGACATTGTAAAAGGGAAGATTATTATGAGACGGAGGGAGTACTTCCTCTGTCCCCTTGGTTCTTTACCTGGGGACATAATTCTGACACGGATTTTAAGATTCATTTTGTAAATAGTTTCATAATTTATTTTTAAAGTTTTCTGTTTTTTAATAAGTTATGTAATTATATTTTTTACGAGTCTTAAAATACGTGTCAAGCAATGAAAAAAAACTATAAAGAAATGAAAGGGACGGATGGAGTAATAACTTTTTACTCAGTGAAAAGTGAATTTCTTTTGCACTTCTTTTTTTTGAATAATTAGACTTCTTTTCAAATTTAAATAATATAAATTCTTCAAAATAAAAATGTGGGAATGGTTTGAAGGGCACTGGGTACATGTATGATGTACCAAGTTGTTGGCTTTAATATTGATAGAGTTGGGCCAAGGTTTCTAACTCCAATCAATATCAATATATTCTTAATGTCTGCTAGTATTGCATTTTAAAAATTACTGCTTTTACCCTTCATTTTTTTAATCTTCTTTACTTATTTGATGCCCTTTTTTGTCATTACACAGGAAAATTACAGCTTTTATCCTTTATGTTTTTAATCTTCTTTATTTCTTTGATGTCTCTTTTTGTCATTACACAATATTTGGAACGACCCAATTTAGATTGGATCGACCCAAATCTCCTTTATTAATCAATTTCCTTTTTCAGGTTAAACATATTACCTTTCTATTTTTCAATAACTAAATAATTTACTTCTTAGGTAAAATACAATATCTTTTACATTTTATCTAACTAAAATTTCCCTATTTTTAAAAACTACGATCAATTTTGTATAATAAAATAACATAATTATATTATAATTAGTATTAAATAATTAATTACCTTTTTGAGCCAAAATACGTTACCTTTTCTCTTTTCTCTAACTAAAATCTCTATTTTTCCAATTGTATCATGGACGGTTACCTTTTTCAAACACGTTACCTTTTTTCCCTTCTCTTACGAAAATCTCTCTTTTTCCAATTATATCACGGACGATTCTATTTAATAAAAATAAAATAATAATGTAATAGTACTAATAATTAACTGATTACCTTTTCAACTAAAACGTATCATCTTTTATATTTTTTCTAATTAAATTCCTTTTTTTTTCTAGAAATTTCAGTGGCAACATTAATTTCTCATTTTCTAAAAACTATGAGCAATTTTATTTAGTAAAATAACATAATTAAATTAAAATTACTATAAAATAATCAATTACCTTTTTCACATAAATTATGTCATCTTTTTAATTTTCACGTTACCTTTCTATTTTTTAAAACTAAAATCTATCTTTTTCTGATTTTATCACGGGCGGTTCTGTTTAATACAATAAACTAATAATATTATAATAATCATAATTAACCGATTGCATTTTTTATCTAAAACGTATCAATTTCTATTTAATGAAATAAAATAATAATTATATAAAAACTAATAATTAGCCGATTACCCTTTTCAAGTAAAACCTATAATTTTTTCTATATTTTCTAACTAAAATCCCTCATTTTCTAGAAATATCACGGATAACATTTATATAATTATTATCAAATATCATATAAAATTTAAGCCTCCCAACTTTATATTTTAAAAAAATTAACTTAAATTAATGAAAAATTCATATAATATTAAAAAAAATTCGTGCATCGCACGGGTTTTAAGCTTGTATAATAAAAATTCGTATACAACGAATAATATCCGTTAGATTTTTAGTTAAAAATTAGAACTGCTATATACTTATATAAAGGAGAAACGAGGGGAGGTAAAGTGGCACCGGTCAAATAGCTCGGTTCTATTTTGTTAAATTTCTCAAATTTTTGAATTAATAATTCAAATGATTTAAAAAAATCTCAATTCCATTTTAAAACTTTACTAATAGAGAAAACTAAATATATAGTTTCATTATTTTTTTACCTATAAAATCTTTACTAATGAAGTAAAGTAAATATCTAAATTGCATTTTAAATTTTTACTAATCGAGGAAACTAAATATACAATTTCAATATCCTTACCATTAAAATTGCATTTTAAAACATTGAAAGTTTGGTCGGTTGGTTAGTTGGTTGATCGGTCGGTCGGTACCTATTGTTTTTACTTAATTACCCTTACTTAATTATAAATAAAATTTCTCCTAATAACTAATCGATTTATGTTTTCAAGTAAAACATATTAAAATAATCAATTTCCTTCTAAAATATGTCACATTTTCTATTTTCTTTAGCTAAAATCTCTTTTTTCCAATTAAATGACGCCCTTACTTAATTATAAATAAACAATTTCCCAATAACTAATCAATTTTCTTTTTCAAGTAAAACATATTAAAAAAATCAATTTTTTTTTTAAAAAAATGTTACCTTTTCTATTTCCTTTAGCTAAAATCTATAGTTTTCCAATTATATGGCGCCGGTCGGTCAGTTGGTTGGTTGGTACCTATTGTTTTTACTTAAATATAAATAAAATTTCTCATAATAACTAATCAATTTCTGTTTTCAAGTAAAACATATTAAAATAATCAATTTCTCTAAATTGCATTTTAAATTTTTACTAATCGAGAAAACTAAATATACAACTCAATTGCATTTTAAATTTTATTAATGGTGGAAATTAAATATCACTAACAAAATATAATAAAAATTCGTATACAACGAATAATATCCGTTAGATTTTTAGTTAAAAATTAGAACTATTATATAAATATATAAAGGAGATCCGAGGGGATCTAAACCTCTACTATTATCCTTCATTTTTTTATTAATAATATAATTAATGATAATTAGCCGATTGCCTTTTTCAATTAAAAGATGTTTACTTATAATTGATATGATATTACCTTTTATAAATACCTAAAATATCATATCTTCCAATCAATAATTTTTTTCTCTTTAATCAGCATTTAGAGCGATCCAATTGGATCAACCCAATCTAAACCTCTACTATTATCCTTCATTTTTTTATTAATAATATAATTAATGATAATTAGCTGATTGTCTTTTTCAATTAAAAGATGTTTACTTATAATTGATGATTTTACATTTTATAAATACCTAAAATATCATATTTTCCAATCAATAATTTTTTTCTATTAATTAAAACACGTTGACTTTTAATTTAAAATATAATATTGCAATAATTAATACATACCCAAAAATATGACTTCATATCTTCTAACCACTAACAAAATATAACAAAAATTCGTATACAACGGATAATATCCATTAGATTTTTAGTTAAAAATTAGAACTGTTAGATTCAATGATTAAATATATTACATGATTAAATTTATTTACTAATTGCATACCCAAAAATATGACATCATATCTTCTAACCACTAACAAAATATAATAAAAATTCGTATACAACGAATAATATCCGTTAGAATTTTATTTAAAATTAGAACTGTTAGATCTAATGATTAAATATGTTACATGATTAAATTTATTTACTAAAATTTCAAGGTTCGAATTCTGTCAACGATACTATTATCCTTCATTTTCTTAATCTTCTTTATTTCTTTGATGCCCCTTTTTACCATTACACAGCATTTGGAGCGACCCAAATTAGATTGGATCGACCCAAATCTAAACATATACTATTTTTTGTCATTACACAACATTTGGAGTAACCCAATTGGATCGACCCAAATCTAAACCTCTACTATAGTATTATCCTTTATTTTTTTATCTTTCTTTATTTATTTGATTCTCCGTTTTGTCATTACTCAAATCTATCTCTGTCATTTTTCACCTTCAAGTCCAAGCCGCTCAAATCTTCACACTGCTGGATTTTGATGCATGTTTGCACTTTTCAGATTTGAAAGCTGGGTTTTTCACCAAATTAACATCTCAACCCCCTGAAGTAGGGTTAAGGTATGTGTACTAGACCTCCGTATGGGTCATATATGTTTGGTTCCAGTTTTCAGTTTGGCCATAAGAGTTAAGTTTTTATTGATTTCACAATATTAAAAATTAGACAGGATAATATTTGTTTGGTTTTGATTTTGGTTTGGAATTTAAGAATTAAAGTTTTAATGAATTACCCGATCTTATAATAATATACAGGACACCAGAAAGGTACCTTTAACATATTTGTTTGGCCTTTCAATTTTTTATTTTTCATGTCGTAATAACAAAGGTAGTTGGAAAGATTACCAGTTAATAACATTGACACAGTACGGACCATGTTATTTGTAAATAATCTTGGGACTCAGTTTGATACTTAAAGACATTATTTTGTTTTCAAGCAAGTTTATGTTCTTTATGGATTTGTTCAACTTAATGTTCATGGGGTAGACATGCTACGTACCAGAAGGTCTTATGGAATAGCATACTTTTTATCGGATGTCTCCGAAGGGAATATGGAATAGCATACTTAGAAGCTCAGACCCACGTCACAAGCCTCACCCTCTGGGTCAGGTAACATTGCTCTTATTTATGCTCTAAATATCTTCTTTACTCGCGTTCAATTTCACTTCATATATGATCTCATATGTAGCACTTTCACTTGAGCTCCATATTAAAATATAAAAGCACTAACTTTTCCCTTTTTCAGTTTAGTTGGCTTTTTGAGAGAGAATAGGTAATGGAAAATGTGATTGTTATAATTCGTAATCATACATTATTTGAAGATAAAAGTGAATAAGTGAGCTTCTTGCGGAGACCTGTGTTTTTGGTAAACAGTATTATCCTTCATTTTTTTAATCTTCTTTATTTATTTAATGCCCCTTTTTGTCATTACACAACATTTGGAGCAACCAAATTTAGATTGGAACAAAAAATTCTAATATGATATTGTACTTATTTTCAGTAATGTTGTAGTACTACGATTGTACCTCCAGCCTTTCTCTTCTCCTCCAGCTACATAATTTTAAATATTGAAAACAAAATACAATACAAGAAGAAGTTTGCATTTATAAATATAGATTACAAGCAGAGAGAGATGTTTAGTTACAGATAGACTACATAGCAACAACATAAGTGATAAAAAGAAATATGTTAGTTATAGATAGACTACATAGCAGCAACATAAGTGATAAAAAGAAAGATGGTCCACATGATGATCAAGCTAATGAAGTATTGAAGTAATTAACAAGCCTGAACCACATAAGCAACTTCCATTTTATAGGTATTGTTTATCATAACGTGGGTAATGGGTTTATGTATTCCAATTAATTTTATTTTTGGTTACCCCTCTAAGTTGATCACAAAAAAATTAACAACCCATCAAAATAAGTAGTTTAAAAATATATTCAAATTCAAATTATTATATTCATTTCAATAAGAACATATTTTTAATATAATAAAGTCACCCATGATGAAAGACCTTAATTTGAACATAAACAATAAATCTACTAGAATATTTATCTGATATTTGGCTTGCTTATTTAATTGTATAATTTACTTATTTTTAATAAAAGAATCTATATTAATAATATATATACACTGTTTTTTCATACATGAATTTACTAATACAGTTTAATGGTCACGCTCTGGTGAGAATGAGAACAGTGAGAACACACATATTCACTACATTTCAAGCTATTTTAAAGGGCCCCGCTAGGGGCATCTTCACCAAAAAAAGTCATATAATTCTACCCTCTATCCATTCATAAAAAAAATTAAAAAAAAATATTAAAATGAGAACAGTGAGAACACACATATTCGCTACATTTCAAACTATTTTAAAGGGCCCCGCTAGGGGCATCTTCACACAAAAGTCTTATAATTCTACCCTCTATCCATTCATAAAAAAATTTAACAAAAAAAATTAAAAATTGCTTGAAATGTGATCTCATTGTTCTCCAACATTTACACATTATATTAACTATGAGGTCTCATAGTTAATATAACATGTTCTTGATATTATATGAGGTTTAATGTTTTGGAGCCATTTAATGTTTTGGAGTCATTGGGGGTGAAGGAATTATTATTTCCGCATTTGAATAATGAAGACAATTTATTATTGTTTTCAATTAGAGAACAATATTTGTAAAAATATTTATTATTTTTATTGCAGATTTTGATGGATTAAATAAATTTTCAACATTGTTAAAATAGAATTGTATGCTACTTTTTTATATAAATTTTAGCATATCATTATTTTATTAAATACTTATATAATTGTATATAATATCTTGCTAAGAATTGATTATTTATATAATTGCATACAGTATCTTTTTAAGAAATCAATCAAATTTGTTAAATTTTTGGTATTGTCAATTTAAATTAAATAAGATGTTTTAAGAAATCAATCAAATTTGTTAAATTTTTGGTATTATCATTTTAAATTAAATAAGAAGCCGTGTACGAAGTACGGGCAAAATGCTAGTTAAAGAAAATAAAGGAATCTAACTCCAAAGAAAATATCAATTTTTGTTTGTTTTTTAAAAGGAAAAACGTGTTGCTTTATTTTCTATTAATAGTTATGTTTTATTATTTTTTTGCTCGGTCCACAATACAGGGATATATTAAATTGAACCTTCAGTAAAAGTAACATAAAATGTCGTAAAATTATTTGAGAAAAATATTTAAATTTTTGATACTTATATATGTTTTGTCAACTATTTTAAGTTTTTTTAAATTGTTCTTTCGGTGGGTTAAATGCTAGTTTAAATAATTATAGTGATTCTTCAAAAAAATGAGGGAATATTTTGTTGGTTTTTAATCTAAACTTATTTTGTAATTTTTTAGTAAATAATTGTTGCTGTCAAACAGACTTGGTCATAATTTCTGTTGAGGATTATTAGGAGAGTGGGAGTAGTAGAGATTTTTTAGGAAGCTAGTTGCATGTTTTTAGCTACCATTATCTGTTAGTCTTTTAAATATATAATAAATCTGCATGTGTTTCTTTTAACGTATGAAATGAAACATCCAAAGGTAAATTCTGTTGGTTTTATTTTAAGCTAAGCATGTTCTCTGCAGGTGGGAATATTCTTGGTTGAAGTTGTTTATTATTAGATTGGATCATGAGTTGTTCCTTTTAGCAAAGTTCATAGTTGCCCATGTGGGCGTGTGTGTGTGTGATCATGTTGTCTTGATTCCTTTGTGTGCTATTTATTTGCTGTTGTAGTGACCATTGTAATGCAGATTTCCTTCTTTCTTCTCAGTTTTACATAAACACAGTTCATTGATTTAGTTCCTACAAATTCATGGCCAATGTAACAACGATGGCGATGGATACATCCAAAGGTAAATTCATGGCCAATGTAACAGCGATGGATACATCCAACGGTAAAGACGGATTAGTTGGTTTAAGGTACCCTATGTTATCAAGGAACAACTACACGGCGTGGTCAATGAAGATGAAGGTGTTTATGCAGGCCCAAGGAATATGGGAGGCAGTAGAACCGAGTGACCCGAAAGTAGCTGTTGAAGTGAGAACGGACAATGTGGCGTTGGCAGCTATATACCAGGGCATCCCGGAGGACCTGTTGTTGTCACTAGCTGAGAAGAAGACGGCCAAGGAGGCTTGGGATTCGATAAAAACAATGTATATGGGCAGTGATAGAGTACAGAAAGCAAAGGTGCAAACGTTAAAGGCTGAGTTTGAGTCACTGACAATGAAAGAAACAGATCAGCTAGATGATTTTTATATAAAATTCAGTGGTATCGTGACAAACATACGAGCATTGGGAGAAATAATGGAGGAAACATATTTGGTGAAGAAACTGTTGCGAGCAGTCCCAAACAAATTCCTTGAGATAGCTTCAGCCATAGAGCAGTTTGGTGACCTGGAAAAGATGACCCTGGAGGAGACTATCGGACGTTTGAAGGCTCATGAAGAAAGAATGCGTGGAGTCGTTGACAACACAAACGTTGGTCAACTTCTTATAACTCAGGAAGAATGGATGAAACGTTCAAACAAAGGTGGAGCAGATGTGAGGGGTCGAGGAAGAGGCTCACATCGAGGCAGAGACAACTACACTAACAGGTCTGGTGGAGCAGCTTAAAATTGATGACAGCAATCGATCACAAAGCCCAATTAGTGTAGTCAGTCTGATGACAAAGCCCAATTAATGTAGTCAGTCTGATCACAAAGCCCAATTAGTGTAGTCAGTCTGATTTAATTATCCATGTCTTTTGCCGTTTGCCTTTTTATTTAATAGTAAATTTTTTACTCTGTGAAAACTGAATTTCTTTTCACTTCAATTAAATCCTCTAGATACATTTATTTTTCAAATTTAAGTGAGTAGAAATTCTTCAAAAAAAATGAGGGAATGTTTTGAAGGGCACTGGGTACATGTACCAAGTTGTATGCTTTAATATTGATAGAGTTGGGCCAATTAAGGCCCTGAATCTAACAACACAAAAGCCCAGTACATTTATCATTTTGTACCATTTTCATTTTGACGTTCCTACATGTCGTATGAATATGAGATAGATAGATACATGCCAAAGTTGCAACACACGGAGCCAAAATTAAAGTAGACGACAGCTAGCTTAATTAATCAGAGGTTTATCTCTGTCTTACAGCTAGCTTAATTAATCAGAGGTTTATCTCTGTCTTTTGGTTTTTTCCTGTCTTCTTAGCTAGCTTAATCAGAGGTTTAACGTTCCAAATTAAGTTAAATAGGTGCTTAGAGCATCTCCAATGGTATAGATTAAAATGATTGGTTAAAATGATATAAAATATTGATTATGTATAATTTGATGAACTTGTAAGGTATTGTGCACCAATGTAATTTGCTATAATGATTGATTATATTTTAAAAATGATATGTTATTATTATTTCAAGTTATTATAAATAAAATATTATTTTAATATACCAACAGATGATGTAAAGTTTCGGTTCTTTCAACAAATATAGCCAAATATAAAGAGTTTAGCTAAATTTTTTTCTAAGGGTAATGTAGCATTGTAGTGCAAAAAAATTTAAACATTTTTTATAATAGATAATTTGAAATTTTAGCTAGCTAAAATGTCACTTCCATTGTGATGCTCTTAGTAGACTAATTGTTGAGCCTCATCACAAGTATAGTAAGAGGTCCTCGAGTACAACAACGAATAAATGGATATCCTGGATATCTTTCTATCATTGTCTATTGATCCGGCCGTCAATTTCCTAGTTTAATACGTCCTTAACACAATATTAACATTAAATCACTTTCGTAAACATGTCTTTGTTGGATGTATATATATGCATTAAACTTGTACCTTGCTTAAAATCATATTACACAACTACGAAAAATTAACTAAGCTAGCTAGTTGGCAATGGCTTCGAATAATCTTGCGGTGCTTACTGCTCTTGACACCGCGAAAACACAGTGGTACCATGTGATGGCCATTGTTATAGCCGGTATGGGTTTTTTTACGGATGCTTATGATCTTTTTTGCATCTCCACCGTGTCTAAATTATTAGGCCGGCTTTATTTCTACGATCCGACCACTGGAAAGCCCGGAAAACTCCCTCACTCTACCAACAACGTTGTCACCGGTGTTGCCCTAATTGGAACCCTAAGTGGTCAGCTCTTTTTCGGATGGCTAGGCGACAAGCTTGGTCGGAAAAAAGTCTATGGAGTCACACTTATTCTCATGGTTGTTTGTGCTCTTTGTTCTGGCCTTTCTTTTGGCTATAGTGCCAAAGCTGTTATTGGAACTTTATGTTTCTTTAGGTTTTGGCTAGGGTTTGGCATTGGAGGCGACTATCCTCTTTCCGCTACTATTATGTCCGAGTATGCTAACAAGAAAACACGTGGAGCCTTCATTGCTGCCGTGTTTGCCATGCAAGGGATGGGAATTATATTTGCTGGACTCGTTTCGATGATTGTTTCAAGGTTGTTCCTTGATTTTGATGATTCTCCAAATTTCCATACCAATCCAGTGCTCTCCACGCAACCCCAAGCCGATTATGTATGGAGAATTGTACTTATGATGGGTGCTATCCCGGCAGCTCTGACATTCTATTGGAGGATGAAGATGCCCGAAACGGGTAGGTACACTGCCATTATCCAAGGAAACGCTAAACAGGCAGCAGCGGATATGGGTCGGGTTTTGGAGATTGAAATCCAAGCTGAGCCCGATAAATTATCCGACTACAAGGCAGCCAATAGTTATTCATTGTTTTCTAGTGAGTTCTTGCGAAGACATGGTATGCATTTGCTTGGAACAACCACCACATGGTTTTTGCTAGACATTGCATTTTATAGTCAAAACTTAACTCAAAAGGACATATTTCCAGTAATGGGCCTCACAAGCAAGGACGTTGATGTTAGTGCACTTCGTGAGATGTTTGAAACTTCAAGAGCCATGTTTGTGATAGCTCTGTGTGGAACATTCCCCGGCTATTGGTTCACCGTATTTTTCATCGAAAAGATAGGAAGATTCTACATCCAATTAATGGGATTTATAATGATGACAATCTTTATGTTTATCATTGGAGTGAAATATGACTACCTCAAAAACGAAGATCACAAATGGACTTTCGCAACCCTATATGGCCTCACCTTTTTCTTTGCTAATTTCGGGCCAAATAGCACGACCTTTGTCCTGCCAGCGGAGCTGTTTCCGACCAGGCTGAGGTCCACGTGTCATGCCATTAGTGCTGCATCAGGAAAGGCAGGGGCAATATTTAGTGCATTTGCGGTGCAGACTTACACATTGGATGGCACAACTAAGAAAATAAAGAGAGCCATGTACTTTCTGGCCTTCACAAATTTGCTAGGGGTTTTCTTTACATTCCTTGTGCCAGAGACAAAAGGAAGATCGCTTGAGGAGATCTCCGGTGAGGATGAAGGCATGGGGGGCGAAGATAAATCACCAGACAATAATGTGAAGGAATCGACATAGCTCGATGCATGCATGAAGGCGGAGATTGACATTTATAAAACTACGAAGTGATAGAGATATGTGCTATGTAAGGGAATTAAATAAATGGGTGAAGGACTTTACATTGTTTTTCGCTTGAGAGGTTGTTGTGGTGTGTGTATGTAATGTAATGTGTGTATTTGATGCTTATTTCTTGTCTCGAATAAATAAGAACCTACAATGTAACTATATTATTTTCGTGACTTGGAAAGGTGATATGAAATTGTCGCATAAGTTTTATATGTCAAGAGATGGACGTCAACTATTATGTGTAGGCCTCGGTTCCATCGATGTGACGGTTGATCTTGAGTTTCTGATAACTTCAAAATTGCCTAGAATTTTCGCTCTCTTTTACTTGTTGATGTGAATGTAAATGCTACAATTCATGCACTGCAGTCAGCATACCATCCTCTATCTATTAGCTTTTATTTACAAAATAATATTTTTTTGTTAAAATAATAATTTTATTTACAAAATAATTAACGTTCTAATAATACTTGTCCCATTTAATTACCTTTTAATAGGTTTTTTCCTTCTTGGTAAGTTTTCTTTATGATTTGAAGATCATTTATTATTTATGGATATTTATTAATTTTTTTATAAATATTTAAAATATTAAAAATTTATGGATATATAATTTTTCTCAAATTAATTACATTTGTATTGAATTTAATTTTAATTTAACAAATTTTATTATTTCAAGAACAAATATAGAATTTCTTAGATTTGTGCTGAAATGGGAAACACAATTAAAATGAGAATTGAAATATTAAAATGAAAATTAAGATCTAATATCGTTTCTTCAATTTTTTTTTTTAATTATAACCATCCAATTAAAATAATCCTAACCAGCCAATTAAAATACATTCATACTATGTATCACCCTTCCCCGTCAGTTCCATCCATTGTTCTAAAAATCCCGGATTAATCTTTGTAATTAGCCAACCAATTCGATTTTTGAAATCCGATTAATCCTATTAATTTATTTAAAATAATATGTTTAATTGTAAATTAGACTAATATATTAAATATTATTATAATATCCGATTAATGCTCCAAATAATCGGTCCTATTAATTCCCACCTACGTACCCGATTAAGCGCCCCAACAGCCATGGCCTAGCGATTTTTGAAACACTGGTTCCATCCATTCCATTTCTTTTCCAAGAAATCGACCATCACCTCCGTTGGTACTTTGCCACTAACCTCTGCCAATTTAACGCCATCAAACTACCGGTTAACATCCCAACCTGACACTCTCTCACACACATACCTACATCCACACATTTTATCTCTTTCTCATCTGATTATTTACATAGAATGTTTTGACATTTCGAAAAATGATTAAATATTTAATTTTTTATCAACATTTTCCTACTATATACACCCTCCGTTCCGCCCATTTATTAATATTTCAAAATAAGGTGTCTGACACGCATTTTAAGTTGGATTTCATAGAAGTTGTAATTGTTAACACTAAAAATTCAAAATAAAAAGGGAAGTTATATTTATTAACACTAAAAATTTGAAAAAAAAATAAATGAAACTGTTAACGGAGGAATTTGGGAAAACAAATTCGGGGAGGGTTGCTGGAATTATGGTGGTGGTTGATGACGGTGAGCGGCATAGGATGCTTAGGGTTAGGGTTGGTGATTTGGGGATGGCTGAGATTGTATGTGAGAGTTATTGCAATTTAGATCGAATATTGAATTCTCTCTCTTTCGCAAGGGTTGCATCATGACATACAATGTGCCTACGTATCCTATTTATAGGAATCAAGCCAAACGTAGTTCTTGGGGAATAAGTCACCGACATGGGTTAGGTTTCCTTGTTTAGGGAAGTCCCTCGGATTGGGCCACCGCCATTAGTGGAATCATCATGGGCTTTCTAGCCCAACTATTTTCTCGGAACGTGGCGGTTAAGTCATTGACCCGAGATTGTCGGAGTCAATGCCCACCTTGAGCCACCAATGGGAGAATAACTAGTTATAGGGCTAGCCCTCGGGATCACTAAGGGGCGACTCCTCAATGGGGAAATTCCTGATAGCCTAGGCAAAGCCATATCTTCCTTTTAGTTTCTTGGGGAAATCCCTCTGTCATCAATAGAGGGCGAGACCCCTTATCTTCATATAAGGTTATTTAGGGGAGATTCCCTTTTCCAGTGATGCGAGGGCGAGGTCCCTTTTAAGGGCGAGATCCTCGTCCTGACTAACCACGAAGAAAGAATAGCTAGTCAGAGGGCTAGTCCTGAGATTGCCAAAGGGCGACGCCCTTCGACCTCCCTAGCAGGGAAATGCCTGCTAGCCTGGATGAGGCCTAGTCCTTCTCCATAGCTGAGATAATAGATGACTTGGGTTATGATTCAAAGTCTTTAGTATCCTCCATGTAACTGTATTGAGGAGATTCCCCCATTCTAATACTCGAGAGGGCGAGGCCTCTTTGTAAGGCGAGACCCCTTTGGAGGGCGAGGCCTTTATAAAAAGTGAGAGGATTGTCAGGGCTAAAAGGCATGTCTTCTGTTCTGAATGTTGATTCCCTTAAAGGGCGACACCCTTATTGAGTGGGCGAGGCGAGGTCGTTTAAGAAAGAAGACGACCACCGAGGGCGAGGTCGTTTGAGGAAGAGGACGACCACCGAGGGCGAGGTCGTTTGAGGAAGAGGACGACCACCGAGGACGAGGTCGTTTGAGGAAGAGGACGACCACCGAGGGCTAGGTCGTTTGAGGAAGAGGACGACCACCGAGGGCTAGGTCGTTTGAGGAAGAGGACGACCACCGAGGGCGAGGTCATTTGAGGAAGAGGACGACCACCGAGGACGAGGTCGTTTGAGGAAGAGGACGACCACCGAGGGCTAGGTCGTTTGAGGAAGAGGACGACCACCGAGGGCGAGGTCGTTTAAGGAAGAGGACGACGACCGAGGGCGAGGTCGTTTAAGGAGGAGGACGACCACCGAGGGCGAGGTCATTTAAGGAAGAGGACGACATCTCATGTAAACATAGGTTAGGCCTAGTTGACATATCCATTCTCCTTGTTCATGGATCGGGTCGTCCCCCTCTAGCCAATCAAAGGGCGACACCTCCAGGTAAGGCGAGGCTGATTTTTTGACATAACAGAAACAATGATTTTTAACAACAAAAATTGCAAATTTTTAAAAAAATTAGAAATATAGATAGATGCGATTTGAGAGGTGCCACCCCACCGTCCCGGTCTTCTTCTTTATATAATAGTACTAGTCAACTAAGTCGCGCTTCACGACGACCTTGTAATTTTTTTTAAAAAAATTTTAAAAAATATTATTTAAGAAAAATTGACAAAAAAATTTTAAAATATAAATTTAAATTCGTGAACATAAAATTGTATAATTTAAATATACATAGATAATAAGATAAATTATTTACATCTTATAATTTTACTTGTTGACGTGAATGTAAATGCTACATTAATTCATGCATTGCAGTCTGCATACCATCCTCTATCTATTAGCTAGCTTTTATTTACAAAATAATATTTTTTTTGTTTAAAATAAAAACTTTATTTACAAAATAATTAACGTTCTAATAATACTTGTCCCATTTAATTACCTTTTAATAGGTTTTTTCCTTCTTGGTAAGTTTTCTTTATGATTTGAAGATCATTTACTCCCTCCGTCCCGACGATTTCTTTACATTGCCATTTTGCACGGAGACCAAGAAAATATTGTTAAGATAAATGAAGTAGTGGGTGTAATAGTGATTTTATTGTTAAAATAAGTGAAGTAGTGGATGTAATAATGATTTCATTGTTAAAATAAGTGAAGTAGTGAGTGTAATAGTGTAAAGTGTTGAAAAAGTGGGGTGAAGTAGTGGATGTAATAATGTATTTTATTGTTAAAAGTTACTATTTTTAGTAATGTAAAGAATTGGTGGGACGTCCAAAATGGAAATTGTAAAGAAATGGATGGGACATAGGGAGTATTATTTATGGATATTTATTAAATTTTTTTATAAATATTTAAAATATTAAAAATGTATGGATATATAATTTTTTCTCAAACTAATTACATTTGTATTGAATTTAATTTTAATTTAACAAATTTTATTATTTTATAGAACAAATATAGAATTTCTTAGATTTGTGCTCAAATGGGAAACACAATTAAAATGAGAATTGAAATATTAAAATGAAAATTAAGATCTAATCTCGGTCCTTCAATTTTTTTTAATTATAACATCCAATTAAAACAATCCTAACCAATCAATTAAAATACATTCATAAGTACTATGTATCACCCTTCCCCATCAGTTCCATCCACTGTTCTAAAAATCCCAGATTAATCTCCGATTAATTTTCCGTAATTAACCAATCGATTCGATTTTTCAAATCCGATTAATCCTATTAATATATGCAAAATGATATGTTTAATTGTAAATTAGAATAATATATTAAATATTATTATAATATTCAATTAATGCTCCGATTAATTCGTCCGATTAATTTCCGCCTACTCGATTAAAGGTACCCCAACCATTCCATCCTATCCATTTCTTTTCCGACCATCACCTCCGTTACTTGGCCACTAACCTCTGCAAATTTAACGCCATCAAACTACCGGTTAACATCCCAACCTGACACTCTCTCACACACATACCTACATCCACACATTTTATCTCTAGCTTTCTCATCTGATTATTTACATGGAATGTTTTGACATTTCCAAAAATGATTAAATATTTAATTTTTTATCAACATTTTCCTACTATATACACCCTCCGTTCTCCCCATTTGTTAACATTTCAAAATAAGGTGTCTGGCACGCATTTTAAGATGGATTTACATAGAATTTGTAATTGTTTACACTAAAAATTCAAAATAAAAAGGGAAGTTATATTTATTAACACTAAAAATTTGAAAAAAAATAAATGAAACAATTATTTTTAACAACAAAAATTTCAAATTTGTTTAAAAATTAGAAAAATAGATAGATGCGATTTGAGAGGTGCCACCCCACCGTCCCCGTCTTCTTCTTCTTTATATAATAGTACTAGTAGACTAAGCCGCGCTTCACGACGACCTTACAATTTTTTTTTTAAAATTTAAAAAAATATTATTTAAGAAAAATGGACAAAAAAAATTCTATAATATAAATTTAAATTTGTGAACATAAAATTGTATAATTTAAATATACATAGATAATAAGATAAATTATTTACATTTTATTCTATACCGATTTTGTCCCACGATTTTTTGGACGGACACTCGTTGTATATATTATAAAAATACAAAATGTACACATCAATAAAAATTTAAATACTGAAATTCTCTTTGACTTTGATTTACCGATTTTGCCTCACAATTTTTTGAAATTTCAAATCCAGATTATTTAAGAAAGAAATCGACAAAAATATATCTATCATATCAATATAAATTGATAAACACAATTTTGTATAAATTAAATATGCATAAATAATGTGATAAATTATTCGTAAATTTTTCTATACCGATTTTGTCTTATGATTTTTTAGGTCGACACCCATTTGTATATATTATAAAAACAGTAAGCATATACAATAATAAAAATTTAAATACTGAAATGTTCTTTGACTCTAATTTAACGATTTTGCCTCCGACGCCCGTTGTATATATAATAAAAATACTAAGCGTTGACAATAATAAAAATTTAAATACTAAAATATATTTTGATTTGGATTTTGGTTTGCTCGCTAGTAAAATTTTCTTAAGATTTAATTAGAATTGGGATATATTAATGTAAAAAAAAAGGTCAGAACTTGCTTTTTATGTTCTAATTATATTATAATTTAGAGCCGAGAGAGTTGCCTTTAATAACATCAATTATTTCCATATTTCCATATTTTATGTTTGAAAATTGAAATATATAATATCATTAGATAAATAGTTTTTGAGTGATTTTTTCCTTTTATAATATAAAGATTGGTATTGATTTTAAAGGGAATGTATTAGATCTTTTTTTGAAGAAAAAATTGGTTAAATGAGTGTAAATTAATTTTTGAGGGAACTATTTTATATATATATATATATATATATATATATATATATATATATATATATATATATATATATATGAATTACTTGATTCATATGTCTTACAAATGAATATGAGTTCTCAACAATTTTGAGTTGAATGAAAATCGAATAAGACACCACTAAGACATAAGCTCATTATAACTTGAGGGAACTATTTTATAGTTTGACTATATGGATGCTTTGTTTTTGAAAATCAAGTTTTTTTTTCTAAAAAATACTCCATTCGTCCCATAATACAACAAGTTTCTTTTGAAAAAAATACGCATTTTAAGAAAACATTAATTAAATGATACATTTCCTTTTATGCCCATTATAAATGCATTGACTTTTAAGAATATGAGCTATTTTATACTCTTGGTCATTCCTCATTAATTAATATACAATTTTCAAAAAGGGTAATTTAGTAAAAACGATCACAAATTTACATTGAAAATTGAAATGAACAGAAAAAATAATTCTCTCAAAACAGACTACTATTGTGGGACGGAGTAGAAAATAACTAATTGTTATGGGCCATATTTAATTTTGGCGCTGGGTCCTAAATTATTTAGAAAAAGAAAAGATTAATATTGTTAAATGGGCCATTTATAATTTTGACAGTGGACCCTAAATTGTTTGTCACGGCCCATCCCTCTCTAGGTTTTCCGCACAAATCTAGTATATATATGGGGATTAGGGTTAGGACATAATCTATCATTTCTTATCACATTTCTACCTAATGGCAGCCGCGGCATGCAACGGCAACTCCTCCGCTTCAAAAAGTCTTCAAATCATGGAGTAAGATCATCTCAAGCCCTGATTTGTCTGTATTTACCAATTCGCATTTACCAATTCGCACAAAAACACTTCTCAGATTTACCAGAAGAGTAATGCTAGGGAACCAAACAAATCTTCCAAAAAAGTTTACCAAAATGACGTGGCAAACACATGGTGGGTTTTAATTGGATGACTAATGTGAATGCAGGGGGTTCATTTACATTATTATATGTGCCACATCATTTGAGAGATGTTTTTGGGAGTTTTGTTAGGTTCCCTAGCATTTTTCTTACCAGAATATCATCAACAATCCTATATATAGACATTGGCGGTTAAGAAGAGTCAATCTAGCTCAACCTGCCACACTATATCGTAATGGTATGTTTCTTTCGCTCTTGTAATGGTTTTTCTTGTGTTGCTAATGATATTGGTAATGGCATACATCTTTATTATGATTACAGAAAGAAAAGACAAAGAAGTTTCCTGTTCCAGCTTGGACATTAGTAGCTATAACGGTTGACAAGTTCACCGGCTACACCACAACCATTGAAGGGTTTAAATTAACAACTATATTAAGGTGGTAAGTGATTGTAATATTCTTTATGGATAGATGAAAGGTTGTTTTTTTTGCAGCATTATGTGTAATTTTCTTATATGCTATTTATCTTTTTTTTGCTTTTTTGCTAATTGCTTGGATATATATATGAGTCCCTTCTAGAGAGAATTTGTTATATAGAGAATATGAGAGAATCATTTAAAATGCATAAAAATTGTCCTTTATATAAGGCCCCTGGCGGGGCCCTTTTACAAAAAAATCTTATAATTCTATCCTCTATCTATTTATCAAAAAAAAAAATTAATTTTTTTAAAAAAATTTAAAAAACTGCTGTCATGTCATCATTTTTTTATTAAAAAAATTTATTTTTTTAAAATTTTTTTTTTGTAATTTTTTTTTTTTATAAATAGATAGAGGGTAGAATTATAAGACTTTTTTGTGAAGGGGCCCCTGGCGGGGCCCTAAGAAATAAATGGAAATAAATGATTTAGATTGATTATCTCATATTCTCTATATAAGGAGGTACTCTCTAGAATAATGGCCTATATATGTATCCTTACGATGAATGCTTGCAATTTTTTAATAATGTTTGATATTTGTTGTTGTGTGTTGATGCTTCTTATCTATGTAAAAATTATTATATAATAGAGTTTTTTAAAAACTTTATCGATCTCAACACCACAAAAAACGACTAAATCTGATCAAAATACTTCAGTACCCTACAATAATCATATAATTTCTACAGATTATAAATATACCAAGATTTAATATTTAAACATTTTTAATTCAAATTATTATAGGGTTATGATTCCTCAGACAATTTCTACAACTTAAATAAATAATTACAATTGTTGATGCGGTATGTGTTTGTTTTCATATAAATCTAGCCAAAGCATATTCTACTTATATTCATTGATGCCTATTTAAGATTTAACCATATAAAATAAGTTTGATTAAAAGTTTGTGCAATGTAATTTGCTGATACTTTTTTTGTGCCGATTATTCTCCAGTTTATACCTTAATTTCAACAATCCAAGATATATACATTGGTGGTCAAGGAGAATCAATCAAGCTCAACGTGCTTCAATATGGTAATGGTATGGTTCTTCACACTCACTTTTATAATGGTTTTGTTGGTACTCCTAATAATTATGACAATGTTATGGTTTAAGACACTTCCAACCCTAAAAATGAAATAAGATGACCTTTTACATATATACTTCAGGTTTGGATATTGTAAACAACAATTCATGATATATATGTACTCCCTCCATCCCAAAATAATAGTCCTGTTTGGAAAAAACACACATATTAAGAAAATTTAATTGTGTTGATTATATTCTCATATTAAGACCCATTTTACACATTATGCATTGATTACTTATTTAGGAGTAAGTGAATACCACGCACTACTATAAAAGCTCAACACTAGTAGTACTCACAAACTCAACAATAGTAGTAGTCAACTTTGGAAATATTCACATTAATTGTATTGAACAAAGAGTATTCCAAACAAGACTATTATTTTGGGATTTTTTTCCCCCCTAAACAGGACTATTATTTTGGGATGGAGGGAGTACTTATTTAGCAATTAGCAACTTAATTTAAACATATACAGTTAACATACTTCTTTTTATTTATCCATTAATTTTATGTATACATTAAACAAGCTACATTTTTTTCCCCAGAATTTACTTCATTTCAGAATTTACTATCACTTTGCTGTAGTTGTACGTTTAAACTGAAACAAGTGTGTTAGTGTACTTTGCATGTGAAGTAATTGGATGATAATATACCTATATTAGTAATTGGGCGATAGTATACGTATTTAAAAGGAACCGTGATTTGTGCGGGTTATAAATTATATAAATAAAATGTGATATTGAGAAAAGAAGTTTAATTCGTATAAAAAGTATAGACATGGCTAATGAAATAAAAATATATTGATTATTTGTTTATATCTAAAGTTTTCTATAATAATATAATCTACAATTCATGAAATTTTATTATTTAAGTAGGGGCTTTTTATCTTGTTTCGGGTTTGGATCTATTTCTAATGTCCAATTAATTGTTGGTTGAAGTCTAAACTTTTTTGGGATTAAAAAATGACTTCAAATCCATATCCAAATTCAAAATTCTGGTTCGACGAAATTTCTATTTTAAGATCCGATATCCATCACAAAAATTAATTTGCCATCCCTTCACTATTCTATTACTCTTTATTCACCTTTTTTTATTTTCAACCTCATTTTTATCAATCATCCAAATCATTCATAAATTGTTACACAATTTGTACTTAATAACTATAACTTAGTTATTTAATAAAATTTGATATATATAAAAAATTAATAAATATAAACAAAGAAAAGAAACCTTTATCAAAATTTATTGATCTGTGATCAACGTTGATGATTTCTTTGCCTTTCCGAACTTGCTTGGTAGATCGAAACCAAAACCAATAGAATCTTCGTTGATTTCTTTGTTACATATATTTGCGAGAGACCTGTTGAATTTTTCAGTTACATCGCCGAAAACACTTTCCTCGATAACTCTTTTTGACATATCTTATATAACCCCAAAAAGTGTTATCGGCGAAAGTGTTTTTGGGGATATAATTGAAAAATTCAACAGATTTCTCACAAAGATATGTAACAAAGAAATCACTAAGATTCCATTAATTTTGACTTCGATCTTCTAAACAAGTGCGGTAAGGAAATCATCAACGCCTGATCACCGATCAATAAATTTTGGTAAAGGTTTGATTTCTTTGATTATATTTATTAATTTTTTATATATCAACTTTTATTAAATAATCAAGTTATATTTAATTAGTACAAATGGTGCAACGATTCTGAATTACTTAGGTGATTGATAAGGAGGTTGAAATTATAAAAATTTGAATAAAGCATATGAAAATAGTGAAGGGATGACAGTTAATGTGATCTGATGGATATCAGATATGAAATGAGAAATTTGGAATTTACCAAACTAAAAATTTTGGTTTTGGATTAATTTTTTAAATCCAAAAAAACTTGAATATGAACTTAGATTACAGTAGTACAAAACTGATCTTCGATTCGAAATTTAAAATTCCGAACCCGAAGCTAGATAAAAACCTGATATATAAATAATAAAATTTTATAATTTGTGGAATATTATTGTATAATGTTATATAAATAAACATAAAATCCATATATTGTAATTTTATTAGCAAAAGGCATTGCTCTTTATATGAATTAAAACTTCATTCTTCGAGATCACATTTTATTAAGATATTTTCTTAAGATGAGTCTTCCTTTCTTTACATTAAATTTCCATCTGTGTAGCTATGTAAAGTGTTATTATTTTTCGTGTATATTAGATTGTACTTAGAATCTCAAACTTGTGTAATATATCACATTTGATTACTTATTTTTTAATTAATTAAATTCATTTATTGTATATTTAATATATTTTTGTTGTCGGAGGGTACTAGTAATATTTAACTTGAGTATATAATCTTGATTTTATTGAATATAATAACTTGAGTATGGACAAATCTAATAAATAAAAAGACTTTTAAGTCCGATAATGTCATTTCATTGAGTAGTTTTCTTATTTGTTTCATAAATACTATAGATATGTCTAGATATTGGATGTATTCTAACTGACCCGTAAACAGTGGCGGAACCAGGATCAATTTTTAGCGGGGGCTCAAAAATGTATTGGCTCTCGCGCAAAGCGCGAGAAAAAATTTTGTATATCGGATCCCCCGCGAAGCGGGATTTTTTTTTTATAGTTCGAAATTATTGCTTTATCTTGACTTATATCATTAAGAATAAGAAAAAATAATCAAAGAACTACCTTTGAGTCCATAAGTTCACTAAAAGTTTGTTGTCTGAAAGTTCGGTGTCCGATTTTAAAAAAGTTTGATTCGAGTTTGGTTCAATTTATAAACGAGTTGAATATGAACACGATTTTGAGATTCGCCTCGTAGATGAGCTAAACTTAAACACGACATAGTTATTTGGCTCGAAAGTTCACCAAAAGTTTGATTGTAAAGTTCGTGAACTAATTCATCAATATAGTTCGTGAGCCATGTTTATAAAAACATTTTATGAATGAGTTTTTACAAAAACTTGATATATATGTTTGTGAACATATTTCATTAACATTTTAGAGGAGTTCTTGAATTCATAATAACGAATAAATAATTGTTTAAGTAAATGTTACGATGGAATTTGTAATTATCTTTTGCTAAATATATATATTATTTATGTAACTAGTAAATTAAATAGTAACATATATATGTTACATTATAAATTACACAATACAGCAGAATATGAATCAGATGACGTTTTTCTGCTGTTGTCTGAGACCCTTTCATTCCGTTGACTATCAAGACGCTGTCTGATCGGTGTTTGGTCCTAATTATCGTATAAATATCAAACACTAAAACCATTGTTGAATTAATGGAAGAATCAATTTTTGGTCGAACACAACGCTTTCTAGGAATTATTTGATATTATAGAATACCGTTGCCTATTCTAAACGAATCCAAGCACATTAACAACGGTTTTCTTGTATTGTCTTAACAGAAACAAGCCATTGTTGGAGGCATTCAACATCGTCTAAAGTTTTTATTGAACAACGGATTTCTGCAATTGTTTGAGTTTTCTGCTTCTATATTGTTGTATTTCTGTATTTTGTACAATGGTTTATTTGTCAAGGAACTATTGGCTATAACTACAAGCTTTTGTTGTTAAAAAATAGTTGTGAGAACGAAAAGATACAATTTTGAGAATAGACAATGCTTTATTAATCTACTACATTTAGTGTCATTATACAACGCTTTGGTAAGCTAAAAGTGATGTTATATTTTTTTACACACAAAGGTTCATACTTCGCAATGAACCAACAGTAGCCACAGCAGGTGCAGCCATGTTTCCGGCTTTGAGGACCGCTAGAGGAAGAGGAGGAAATGAGATTGGAGCATATATCGAAGCTATGGAGAATATCCCTGCATGTAGAAACCTTTCCATCTTGCTCTTGTCTAAATTAATACTGTCGGAAGAAAAGATAGGCCTGCAAAATTATGTTTAGTTTAAAATTAAGACAGTAGTATATATAAGAGGATAGAGAACTGAGAAGAACTCGAATTTGATTAGATGCCAAAAAAGTAAAGCACATCCACTACGTTGTCACTTTGATGACATGTGAATTCAGAATGTCAACGGGTTTACTCCACAAATGTACAATGACAATTATTATAGCACTTTATGGATAATATTCTTTTTCGTTATAGGTTTTGTCAATTTTAATTACCTGTTCATTAATTAGTTCTGATATCACAAATTTATGTGTGAATTGTTTGTTCTATGATGATGTTGTGAATGCTGAAATGCTTTAATTGTATTTGATATTTAGTGAATTGATCACTCAAAACTTGCGATTTCAGTTTTTAATTCATCGAAGTTTTGTTTTCGTTATTTTCACAGATTATCAGCATTCATGGATTCAAATCGCTGCACAAAGTTAAAAAGGCAAGCCGATTTCATAGAAATGTTTATAAACACTGAAATCGAACCAGGACCAAAAGCCAGAATACTATGTCAGGACCAAAATCCAGAATATACTCAAATACTATGCCATACACATAAATACCAATAAATTTTCACATATTCTGACCTTGAGTGTAAGAACCCGAAATTTCGGTAGAATTAATTTTTTTTATATATTGATGAAAGAATGAACAGTGACTCCGACTTCAAGATATTGACAATGAATGTGAATGGGTATAGATTTAAATGATTATATGTCATAAAGAATGCAATGGGATTGACAACCTAGATTAGAATAATCTATCTCCTAAGAAATAAGTTATGGTACTCCAAAGAGGAAGGAGATATTCTTGTGTCATCCAAATCAATATCTGTTGTTAGTCTAGTGGTTCCGTAAAAAGGGTTAAGGAATGCCCGAAAGAGAACAAGGACATTTTTATAAATATAAGGAATAAAGATGGAATAAAGAATGAATAGTGTTTTTGGTGGAAATAAAAATATTATTAGACGACGCTATATAGAAGTATTCAGAACGGAATTCTGAGTTCGTATTCATGATCCAGGGGCGAAATAAGTGTATTTAAAAGCTGTCGGATTCTGAAAAACGGTACTTTTATTTTTCTCCGAGATTTCCCTGGACACTGAAGGATTGAAGGATTTATTAAAAAGGATTTAAGGAATTTAAATTCGAGAAGTATTAAGAAAGATGGAGATTAGTATTATAAATATTAAGAATGTTTCCAGTAAAACCCTAACTAGAAATCCTTGAGATATTCTTTTAAACGATCAATGAAAATGAGCAATAACCGGACAAAGAAACAAGCAGGGAGCCAAGAGATAGTCATGTGCAAGAGGATAAGGTCAAGTAGCCAAGATATTTACAATGCTAACTAGTACCATTAGAGATCAAACCAACTAGTTAGCTTAAAACACCTCATCTCACCACAAAACACCAACACTTGGCAAGGATGATACATGGGATGACTTAAACACTTTAATAAAGTGGCTTTAGCAAGATATTATCTCAAATAATGCATTCTAGCACAAGGACAAAGCAAGAAACAAAGCAACCAACTCCATTCTCTCCAAAAATGGAGCATTCGGCTTTTGCTCTAATTCAAGAACCAAAATCCCACTTCCAACCATTGTTTGATCTCCAAAATTTTTTCCTAGATCCTATATTTCATAAAAATGATACCCTAGAAATCTTAGCCTCAAATACCACTTTTTCCATTTTCAATAAAATCATCAAAGAGGAGGATGAATAGTAACCTCAAGAACAAAATTCTTGGATCTTGATTTCTTGGATGATCTAAGCTTGGATGGACATGGACTATACAAGGCTTAGCAAGGGCTTTAGCACTCTCCAAGGAAGGTATATCCCTCATGAACTATAACGACCTAGAAAAAAAAATCGTATTTAAAATTTCTTATTTAATATTAAATGTGGATTATATGATGTGAATATTTTTTAGAAGGTCAGTTATATGGAGTATTGTGTTTACGTGTTTAAATGATAATTTGTGTGCGCCGTGTGAGTCGGTGTATTTTTATTTATATTTTGAGGATTTAAATATGTGTAAATCATGCACTATTGATCTTCAAAAATTTTATAAAATCATTGTAGTTGTAAAAAAAAAATCGCGAAATCTTTTGTGATATTATTTTTGTATAATTATTTAGTTTTTAAAATTTTTGGGAGAATTATTTAGGGTGTTTCAGTATTTTAGAATGATTTTAAGATTTTTGTTACATTTAAAGAACAAAACTTTCAAAAATTCATATTAAATTCAATATTTTTTATCCTAAAATTATTTTAAAAATATAGGGAGATAGCTAATTTTATTCTCTATATTTTTAAAAATAATTTTGTGATTTTCCTCAAATATTATCCATCTAATTTATATTTTACAAAGCAAAATTGAATTGTTTTAATTATAATTTTAATCATGAAGCTTCTACATTATTCCTTATCTTTTATCCCTTAATTCCCAATTTTCCGATGGTTCATGTTCTGCTTTCTCTCGATTGTTCTTTCAACTTTTCCCAAAATATCATTTCTCTCTTGTGGAAAAATCTCTCTCTAATCTCACTTCTAAATCTCTCGGTCAATCTCTCAACTACCTCTCCCTCCTCCCTGTTTCTTCAATAAGACGTGTGTGTGTGGGTACAAATCAAGCAGGTGTGGGTATTGGATGTGAAGGTGCTGTGATGTGGAGTATTGTTAATGATATAAAGAGAGTTGAACAAACAGATAGCAAGGTGGATCAAACAGATAGCAAAGTGGCGTCAAAATCAGTTCATATGGCTGCCACATCATCTAACTAGAGTCCAGCTGGTGTAACCGTTTCTGTTACAAACTAGAGAGATTCACTCTCATGTATAGCATTAGTTCTAGAAGCTAGTAGATGATTCTGTAGTAGTATATAAACTGAATCTCTGTAACAAACTGGTTAAGCTGAAATATCATCTTTGTTATCACATTTTTCTGTGTTTGTCAGCTTCATCTTCTACATTTCTGATATGGTATCAGAGCCTTGATCTTTGCCTGTGTCATGCGTTCTTATGCTTCCGCGCTTCATTCATCTTCCACAGCCACAAATTCATCGTCTTCAATGGCGTCTACACCTGTAATTGACATTAATCATCCCTATTAGTTGAGCACATCTGATCATCCTGGTATTTCACTTGTTACTGAAGTGCTTACAGATCTGAACTATCAACAATGGAGTCGATCAATCAAGATCGCTCTTTCTGCAAAGCTCAAACTTGGATTCATAGACGGTACTCAATCACAACCTGCAACAACATCTTCACAGCTTTCTCTGTGGCAACGAAGCAATGATATGGTGATTTCGTGGATTTTAAACTCAGTATCTCATGAAATTAGGAAAAGTATTGTTTATATGAGTATGGCTCAACAGATCTGGGAGGATCTTGCTGTTCGATATTCACAGAGTAATGTTCCTCGATTGTTCAATTTGCGTAAAGATCTAGCTTCACTTACTCAAGGTACACAATCTATTACTGGTTATTTTACACATTTTCGAGGATTAATGGATGAATTGGAGAATCTTTCACCTATACCTCGGTGTTCTTGCACATCAAATACGTGTACCTGTAATCTCAATGTGAAGATAATGCAATATGAGAATCAAATGAAATTGAGTCAATTTTTGATGGGACTAAATGATCAATTTACTGCTACTCGAGGACAAATACTGCTAATGTCACCTCTTCCTGATCTTAATCAAGCTTATGCTATGCTATTGCAAGATGAAAATCAGAGAAATCATGTTAATCATGTCTCTATGATGCCTGAACACACTGCTATGAATGCTCGATTCAATTCTGGAAATTCTCAAAGATTCAAGCAATCTCAGTATCGTAAGGATGATAAATCTAAGTCTGATAATTCTGTGGAATGTGATTTTTGTCATCTAACTGGTCATTCTCGTGACAAATGCTTTGCTCTTCATGGATATCCTGAGTGGCATCGCCTGTTTGGCAAGCCAAAACCTAAACCTCGCACTAGTGCTACTAAACAGAATGCTGCAAATGTAGTTTACACTGAGTCAACTAAGTCTGATGTAAATAATGTTGCATCTTCATCTAATGTGTCTCCTGCTCCTACTGAGTTTTCTGAAGCTCAATGTCAGCAATTGCTTCAGATGCTACAATCCAAAGTCAAAGCTTCTGCAACTGCTCCTTGGCTGAATAATAGTACCAATTATGTGGCAGGTAATACCTGTTTCAGTAGTTCCACAATGTTTGCTTCTCCAATACAGTTCTTGCAATCTGATAACACTTGGATACTAGATTCAGGGGCAACTCATCACATCACACCACACCTTCACTTAGTTACAAATACTAAAATCATTCAGTCAGATTTGCACTTACCAAATGGTGCAACTTCACCTGTCACTCATATTGGCACAGTTACTTTAACATCTCATATTGTTCTACAGGATGTTCTAGTTGTTCCTACTTTTCAGTGTAATTTGTTGTCTATATCTTAACTTGCTAAACACAGTAATTGTCATACTGTATTTTCTGCTACAAAATGCCTTTTGCAGGACCCTGTATCGATGATGGAGACAGAGATTGGTAGCCTTACTGATGGTCTATATAAACTACATGTTCAATCTGCTGTAGCCAATACTTCTGCTGGTTCAGTTGTCCCTTTCTCATCTCAATCTCAGTCTTCATCTATACTTAAGTGGCATTGGAGACTTGGACATCCATCTACTATTGTCTTAAGTCATATTCCTAGTTTGTCTATTTCTCAGTCATCTACTATGTCTGATTGTGATATCTGTCATAGAGCTAAACAAGTTCATTTACCTTTTCCTGTTAGAGACTCTAGAAGTACTAGTTCTTTTGAGATCATCAATTGTGATGTCTGGGGTCCATACAAATTTGTAACCCATGGTACTTGTAACAAATTTCTTACAATAGTGGATGACTACTCTAAATGTACTTGGGTATTTCTTGTGTCATCTAAAACTCAAGTTCCTCAATTGCTTAAAGATTTTATTGCCTATGTTCATACTCAATTCAACAAAGCTGTTAAGATCATAAGATCAGATAATGGTACAGAATTTGCTAATTCTGACTTACACAATCATCTCACTACTTTAGGCATTTTGCAACAATTCACCTGCTCTCATACACCTCAGCAAAATGGTCCTGCTGAAAGAAAGCATCAACATCTATTAAATGTTGCTAGATCTCTTCGATTTCAGTCTCATTTACCTATTTCACTATGGGGAGATTGCATTCTTACAGCAACTCATCTCATTAACATGCTGCCTTCACCTGTTACTAACTATAAATCTCCATATGAGATATTGTTCAACAGGTTACCAGATTATTCAAACCTAAGGGCATTTGGTTGTTTATGTTATATTTCAGACATATATCATTCAACTGATAAATTTTCTTCTAAATCCCTTAAGTGCATATTTCTTAGTTATCCCTTCAATAAAAAGGGGTACAGAGTCATGGATTTACAAACTAAGAAATGCTATATATCTAGAGATGTTGTTTTTATAGAGGATCAATTCCCTTTTCAACATATGTCCATCTCTTCTTCTGATCAACTGACAGAGTCTTCTATGTTTCCTGTTTCTCCTTTTCATGAGTTTCAAGATACTACTCATACATCTATTGTTCTTCCAGATAGTGCAACTGATAATTCTTTGCATACCAATGATACTGATCATACTTCACCTTCTACATCTCATTCACCTACATCTGAGTCTCCAACATCATCTATTTCTCCTATCTTGCCTATTGCCCTTTCTAAACCAACTCGAACTAAACAAATACCTCACAAATTCAAAGACTACACTGGCTTACCAGTCTCTTCTCACTTGTCATCCACAACTGCAGGGCTGCAATCAGGTATGCCATCATCAAATACTTGTTTATATCCTTTACACAACTATATGTCCTACACTGCTTTCACTCCATCTTATAACACTTTTCTATGCAATTCTGCTTCTATTCATATACCTTCTACTTTTAAACAAGCTTCCACTGATTCCAACTGGCTTAATGCTATGAAACTTGAGATACATGCTATGGAAAGCATATACACATGGGAATTAGTTCCTAAACCTGAAAATCAACATATTGTGGATTGTAAATGGTTGTTTAAGGTCAAGTACAATCCAGATGGTAGTATTGACAGATATAAGGCTCGTCTTGTAGCCAAAGGGTTTACTCAAACCTTTGGCTTGGACTACTTTGAAACCTATGCTCCAGTTGCCAAAATGACAACTGTCAGATTATTGGTTGTTGTTGCTGCTTCACAGGCTTGGCCTATCACTCAATTAGATGTCACCAATGCATTCTTGCATGGTGATCTCCATGAGGAGGTGTTCATGAGAGTTCCTCCAGGATATTTTCAACTGTCATCTATACCTGCAATCAATGCTATTACTGACACATCTGCCTGGGTTTGCAAACTTAAGAAATCAATTTATGGTTTAAGACAAGCCCCCAAGTGTTGGTTCACTAAGTTTCATCATACATTACTGCAATATGGGTTTACTCAATGCCATGCTGACAACAGTTTGTTTACATATCATGTTGGGAAAGACTTCATAGCTGTTCTTGTGTATGTGGATGATATTTTAATCACTGGTACTAGCAAGAATCTGATACAACATGTTATTGCTCATATGGCTGCTGCTTTCAAAGTTAAAGATATGGGATCTTTGAAATATTTTTTGGGCATTGAAGTAGCTCGTTCCCCATCTGGCATATTTCTTCATCAACGAAAATATACTCTTGACATACTTGCAGATACTGGTCTAACTGCTGCTCGTCCATCTAAAGTGCCATTAGATCAAAATCACAACTTACATAAATCTACTAGTCCTGACTTATCTGATAATGAAGTGTTTGTCTTCAGACGACTTGTTGGTCGTCTCATCTATCTCACAGAGACTAGGCCTGATCTAGCTTATGCTGTTCAGGTTCTCTCACAGTTCATTTCACAACCTCGTTTTGACCATCTACAAGTTGCTTACAAGGTTGTTCGTTATTTGAAAGGATCACCTGGTCAGGGACTTTTCATGGCTGCCAATAATGTTCCATCTCTTACTGCCTTTTGTGACTCAGATTGGGGAGGTTGTCAGGCTACTCGATCTTCACTTTCTGGTTTTTGTGTAATGTTTGGGTCATCCCTAATTTCCTGGAAGAGTAAGAAACAACACACTGTTTCTCGTTCATCTGCAGAGGCAGAATACAGATGTATGGCGGACACTTGCTGTGAAATTTCTTGGTTACTTGCTTTATTTCGAACCTTTGGCTACTTTCATCTCACTCCTGTTACTTTAGTTTGTGATAGCAAGTCTGCATTATATATTGCTTCCAACCCTGTGTTTCATGAACGAATGAAACACATTGAGATAGATTGTCACATTGTTCGGGACAAACTGAAGCTTGGAGTCATTCAAACGAAACATATTGCCTCCCACACTCAACCTGCAGACATATTCACCAAGTCATTGGCTTCTGGACAATTGACATTCCTTTTATCCAAGTTAGGTGTTTGTAACCTGTTTCAAACTCCTAACTTGAGGGGGGATGTTAATGATATAAAGAGAGTTGAACAAACAGATAGCAAGGTGGATCAAACAGATAGCAAAGTGGCGTCAAAATCAGTTCATATGGCTGCCACATCATCTAACTAGAGTCCAGCTGGTGTAACCGTTTCTGTTACAAACTAGAGAGATTCACTCTCATGTATAGCATTAGTTCTAGAAGCTAGTAGATGATTCTGTAGTAGTATATAAACTGAATCTCTGTAACAAACTGGTTAAGCTGAAATATCATCTTTGTTATCACATTTTTCTGTGTTTGTCAGCTTCATCTTCTACATTTCTGATAAGTATTCGAATGGTATGTATGTGTACCCGTAGGGGAATTTGGATGTAGAGATTTCAAGAGGCAAGAGTTGAGTTCCTTGGTTAGTTTTCTTTCTAAGTTCTGTTGCAACCTGCTCTATTTTTACTTGTCTTCGGGCTGCTGTTTAGCTTGGATTCCGTACTGATTATCGCTGCTCCATCTTGCTGTAGTCAAGTGATTTAATGGGTGGGCTAGCTTGTTGATTTGAGGTTTTATGGGTAGAGCACAACAGCCCCTGACTCGTTTCTTTTCTTCCTAGCTTATGCTCGAACTGCCGTGGTGTAATATTATGGTCACAAAGCTATTTTAGAATGCCACATTTCAAAGTTTAAGTTGCTGTTTTAGTTCATTGCGATGTTTGAGAATTAGTATTCATTTCCTTGTGGAATATGATGGCCTCTTTAATCGCTTTCATGCCCTGCCTTATGATTCTGTCCGAGGTAGCAGAATGTATGTATGGAAATGGTAAGGGCGTGACTGTGTGCAGTGGTACACAGGTGTGTGCGGTGTGTGGGGAGCTGGTGTATGGGTGTAGTAGTTGTTTGGGTCAGCGAGCAGGGGGGGTGAGGGTCTTGGTCAAAAACCGAGGACTGTTTTCGCTTCATGGGTGTGAAATGGTGTTAATGTATTGGAAGCTTGAGGGAAGTAGGAGGATCAGAAACAAGGGGAGATGGTGGAAGAAACATGAGGGTGGGGTGCATCGTTTGTATGTGAGTGTGTTATGTAGTATTTATGTGTGTGTTCAATAGTGTGGTATTACAAAACTAAAGAAAGGAGGAGTGAGGACCAGTGGTGTAATTTTGTGACTGTGAATGGGAGATCATGGTAATGTGTATGTGTTCACAAAGCTGTGTTTGAGTATCTGTATAGTATACAAGCTAAAAGTGATTTTATGGATAAATATACACATTTGTGTGTTGGAATTTTGAAACAAAAGGGAGGGAATTAGTAGTTACTCCTTGGTTAAAATTGTGAAGCTGTGAAGTATTGTTCGAGAATGAAATTGATCAGTAAGTGGATTGTTAAAGTTATTAACGAGTATATGTGCCAAATGAGATGCTGTCAAATTCACTTCAGAAATATAAATTGTTCTAAAAGTTATTTTGGAAAAGATAATTTCCTGTATTTTATATGTACACCATGAGTCATGATTGTTATGTGATATTATGAGCTAAATGCTTATATGGTTTATCGGATTTCATTATGCTATTGTGAGTAAGTGTTCTATAGGTGTTATTGTGGTTACTCGAGCTAGGGGACGTATGGGTAGACTAGACTAAACAATAAGATTTTAGTTGGTTGTACTGAAGTAGTACTCTATCTTTCTGTAGGTACGAAGTGAAGAGCCAGTGCTCAGGAAAGATGGTATTATAGCCAAATAAAGGGCCAACGTGTAGAAAAATAGAGTCGGACGCAAAGTTGAATAACTAGTCGAGATGTTGGAATCGGGAAAGTTGTATATCGAGGCAAGTGTCATTACTTCTCACTTATCGTTCAAGTGATATAAATTTGTGTCAAGCATCTATAAATTATTCTTTCAAGCCATGCTTACAAAATGAAGTCCTTTGCACATGTGTATTTCTTCACCTATTATTTAAATGTGAGCCCTTTTAAATGATTTCGCAAAGACCCTTCCTTCAAAGATCTTTTAAATTATAGTATGTCATGGATTCCTCAGCAAGTGCCATTCCTTTAATTTTCTTCGAAAGTGTTAAAGAATATTCTAAACAGAGAAAATCCAAGATTTTAAATTCTTATAAAATCCTTTATCATAATTTCTAGTATTAACCTATTTTTACTGATGGACCTTTTTAGGGGATGTTTTTCAAACTGATTTACAAATTAATTATCCTAAAATTATTTTACAAATATTCATTTTGAACCATTTAATTCACCTTCTTTAGTCCAAACTTTGCAAGGTGTTAGAGAATTTATTTAAATGTTTAGCACTTGACTATATCCTCGTTTTATCGTATATTCTCAGTTGTGGTTAATCATGTTGCCAGTAAATTCGGTTTTCGATTGATTTAATGATGTATGACCCCAATTATTCGTATCGAACTTGACGATACATCTTGAGATTATTGTTATTCATTTATTACCCCTTTAACGTGTCGAACTTGTCCCATCTGTTGAGTGCAAATTCTTTATTGACTTTCGAATTATGAGTCGTTCTGGAATGTGAGTTTTCCAGTTGATTGCTGTGTTAAGGTTGTCGATTGTTCCGACACCTAGTGTGGATGATTTAGAATTGGAAATGTTTTTTAAAATGTGGACCATGAGGGTCAGATTGTTTTTTTTAAAAATGTGGACCGTGAAGGTCGGACCATGAAGGTCAGAAATAATTAAGGCCAATGTGTGCCATGGATCCAATTAAAGACAGTGCTGTGAGAGCTTGTCCGGGGTTAGTGCGTGACTAATCAGCAGCCTAACCTTATTGTTTTTTTTATATAAAAATCCAATTCTAATCTATACGTTGAGTTTGAATGGCTTTAAAGCCTGATTACTTTGAAGTCTATGTTGTTTACCTTTGATTATCAGAACTCATATCAGTTCTTGTTGATACATTCTATTCTAGTGGAGCATTGTTAGCTCACCCTTGCATTAAGATATTTAATTTCTTCAGCCGTTTTCTTTCGTAGCATATGATGATTATTCCTGTTGTTCGGAACTCATAATTGTCCTTGACATTGATTTATATCTATATACACTTGCTGAGCATTGTTGGCTCACTCTTGCTTTTATTTCTTTTCTCCATTTAATAAATATAAATAGTGGACCTAGTGGTTAGTCGGTATCGCTCTTCAGGCAGCGAGAGGAGTCATTCGAGTTATGAATTTCATCAGATAGTGGATTGGGAATTGTCAAGGTTGGATATATAGTTAGATCATGATTTTATTTATTCACAAAAATTGTAAAATATTTTAATTAGAGGTTGGGTCGTAATAGTGAGTTAATAGTTTGTTTCATACCATAACCTGTATGCGATCTTGGTTAAGAGGTTTTATTATTACATGTTGTTTGTGCATAGTGGCCCCAGATCTGTACCCCGGATTTTTGGGATGCTACAGGATGATTAGTTATAGTAATGCCTTGGTTGGAATACAGGTGGTTAGTTCAATTTACAAACACATCATGCCGAAAATTTTCTAAAATTCTCTATATCAATGTTTAATTTATTATAAAAAGCATATATTTTTAATAATGAAAGTGAGGGTGTTACAAGCTGGTATCAGAGCTACAGGTTATGGTCACTGAAATAGTTAGGATGGGTGGGTATACGTGTGTGAGACGGACGTTAGATAGAACGATTTAGGATAAGGTTCACCTTAGGTTTTCACGACGAGTATTGCGACGTTGTACGGTCTTTCGACATATCACACGAGTAGGAGTTCGATTCGTTCAAAGATTTGGTTATGAGCGAGACAGATAATCCAGTGCCGCCTGGGCTAAATGAGAAGTTGAAGCTACCAGTTTGGAGGACATTATCTTGAGACTTTCGGGTACCTTCTATAATGTTTCTACGACTTTAGATATGATATGAACGTTATAGGGAGAATACGAGAAGACTAGAAATAAGATGTGGGAAGCGATTGTTGGCATTAGTTGGAAGTGAGGGCATAGCTGCACGCTACTAGCCGTTGATCTTGGTTGAATTCTTAATTGATTTGCCATTTGGGCAGTTGAATTGATTCTTGTTCTTGCTCTGAATTGTTGTAAACGAATTCACGATTTATATTGTCGCTGAAGCATTTGTTGCGCAGTGACGGTTAAAATCGAGAATGAATGGAGATCTTCTTATTTATTCAAATCATTATTGTCAGGCCGGTTTTGGCAGCTAGGTATATTAATGCTTAGCTGACAAGAGTGAGATTATGAATAAGTATGAATTTCTTGAACGTCTGTCTAATCGACTATACTTCTATTGATTATGAGTTTTGTATATCAGATTTACTTGAATTCAATCTTATTCTTTCAGAAATATCTCTATTTTTAAAGGACACTTGATCCAACTCTATACTTGAAAAATTTGAGACTTTTGAACTCTTTCCATTTTCTCCCCGAATATTTGATTTTTTATTCAAACTGAGATGAACAACCTATATATATAGGGGATTTAGGGACATTTTATCTCTGTGATAGAAGTCTGGTGGGACGCCACTGATTGTGTTTGTCATGAAAGTACTAAAGACTGACCATCTTTATGTACTGTGGTGGTTGACCAAGTGACAAATGCAACCTGAAAATAGTTCAAAGATCACATTGATCTCTCGGTTAAATTCCTTTATAAAAGTTTTATCAAACAAAAATTCAATGTACATCCATACCTAATACCTATTCATTCTGTTGACTTCCTTTGTCAGAAACTTAGATTATTTTGGATTCCCCGTGATGAAAAGCTGCGAAGATAGACGCGACGACATCCTAATTGATCAAAGCTTCGATTAAATGACGAAGAATTGGTTGTCTAAGTTTGAGAATTTGGTGTTAAGACAAATATGACGTATCAATTGAATTATTTATGGGATCGATAAAACATGGACAAGATCTTGAGATTAATGAAATTGAGTAAAGGAAAGGAGCAGTTAATAAGGGCGCATGATTGTAGATATTGCTAAAGGTTGAAAAGAAAATGATGATGGAGATGTTTGGCATGAGATAGTTAGTGTTGATGAAAGATTGTTTTGGGCGCCTGTTTAATTTTAAGGGTAGTAAATGGATTGACATAAGATTTTGAATGTTTTGAAACCCATCGTTGAGGATAAGATTTTAGAACCAAGGAAGGATAATATGAGAAAAACAGAATGAGGCTGGACAAATGTGTTTGTGAGAACTATTAGAAGGAAATGGAACTTGAATAGGAAATTAAGACAGTGAACCAGGAAGTTTTAGAAGCCTTTTAACGGAAGACATGTGATTCAGTTAAGAGAAGAATGTGGAATTCCGAGGATTTGGAGTTGAAAGAGTGAGGGCACAGTAGTTTCCTACAGAATGAGAATTAGTGAAGATTAACGGGACCCCATGGTTAGAAGATAAGATTTCAAGAGAGGAGCATATGGAGATTCTGTTAAAGAATAGTGTGGTAATAAGTGACAGAGTTAAAAGTTAAAGCTGTGTGCCAAAAGCATGGAAAGATAAAATATTTTACCAGAGATTGGATCATATCAGTCTCATTGAAACCTATGATAAGAGTAACGAAACTATTTTCTACAGTTTTTAGGAAGCTAGAAATCCTTATGATTATGAATGAAGTTAAGTGTGATTCAGGATTAGATTGGTTTTCTAACAACGAAGTACGAGCAAATTGTGAGGATAAGAAAGTTAGACTTTGATTTTTAAGAGATGTAGAAGTGGTGTTTCGAGGCCGGAAGCAAACATAGAAGCTTTAACGATCAGGCAGACCAAGAAATGATTATACCGAGAATAAGAAGTTGTCTTACATAAGGGGGAGATGTCCAAAAGGAAAGGGTCACGTGAAAGTAGATTTTAGTGGTTAAAATTTTCGAATGTATATTTTAATGGATTACCGGAGTGTCACCGGATAAGGATGAAGAGTTTGTTGTTGTTCATTTTCTAAAAATAGAATTAGTTTCAAGGAGTTCAATATTGGATGACATCAAGGGACATGTTGTAGCTAACAAATTGATTAAAGGATTTCACAAGAAAAGGATTACTAATACTCAGTGTATCTCAAAACGATGCACCAGTACTGTTCATGAAGAGGAAGAAGATAAATTGAAATAAAGAACTTTGTTTTTATCAAGGTTGGAGGAGTTGTTTAACCAATTGAAAGGTGTATGTTTGGTCTAAAGTTGATTTATGAAAGGATTAAGATCAATTGGAGATAGAAATCCTAGGATATTTTTGAAGTAGCATTTCGAATTGATATGAACACAATGAGTGCTGGTGATGGTGTTTGATTGAACGAGAGCGTTTACCGCTTTATAGGTACAACGAATAAGATCTCGAACAGTATTCAGATGAAGAATTTAGTTATGTTCATAGATGACATTTCAAGATGTTCGTAGACGCGTGAAGCGTATGCAGATCATTCGAGAATGACTTTGAGAAGTTCACAAAAATTTGTAATGTGAATTTTGGATGAGAAGGAACCTAATTTCAAGACTTGTGGTTGTAAATGAAAAGGATTAAAGTGAATTTGTGAAGATGAAGCATTAATGAAGTGGGAAGGACCCAACAGGCCAGTAGAGGTCAAAAGTTTTGAGAGGATAACTAGGGACTACTGAAGATTATCGAAGATTTTATCGAAATAGCTATAGTAGTAATCAATTTTATCAGAGAGAGAACAAAAAGGTTTTGAATCGGAAATGAAGTGTGAAGAAAGTTTCTAAGAGTTGAGAAGTCATATGTGGAAGCTTGAACGCTTCATACGAAGCTGGAACTGCTATCATGGAATCAAGAGGTGCCGAGATGAAGTGACGAACCAGAATGGGAAGGAATTGACGGAAAATAATTAATTAGTATGAGGGCAAGTGGTGAACATGTATTTGTTCAGAATAGTTCAAAATGCAAGCGATGGATGAATGTCATGATTTTACGGTTAATTTTGAGTAGTGTTAAACATTAAAGTTGTAATGCGCAGAGTCAAATTGATGGAATGAAAGTGTTTTACGATTGGTATTGAGGGGGGCTGTGACCCCAGAACAATTGAAGGTACAAACCAGTTAATCAAGATTTTGTTCTTGTAGTGGATTATGTTAAACTCAAGGTTATGAAGTTTATTAGTTGTCAAAACTGTAAATATCGAGGATAGAAATGTTTTTATGAATGAGAATTGAGTTGTGAATAGAATCATGTTTGACGTGTATCTAATGACGTATGTGTTTGATTATAGCATTCGATTTCAAGGACAGGATCGGGAATGGATGACATGAGGTTTAGTTGACAGATTAAATCAAGGTATCATGGATTGTTCCATTGCTTGTTTACTGCAAGTTAAGGCAGATTTCATAGTAGCACTATATATGATTAAATTGAGATGTTGAATAAATGGTAATGAATTGTGTGTGGATGATTGGGTGGGTATTTGAAATGATTACGCAGGGCATAGTCCATTATACGAAAAGGTCATGCCCGATTTTCTGTAATCAGGCATTCGTCTAAGAGTAGTAAACATTTGGATTAGCGGAATTTGTAAGGGTAAGGTAAGTTATGTTGGAGTGAGGGCTTACAAGATAAGTCTATCGATGTATGAATTGATATAGAGGAATCCCGGAGTTGAAGTTACAACCGGGAAGTTGGAAGTAAAATGTTGAGAAGTATTTTACTTGTTTTCATAGGACTGAATCTGAGGACAGAATCCTTTTTAGGGGGGAAGGATATAACGACCTAGAAAAAAAAATCGTATTTAAAATTTCTTATTTAATATTAAATGTGGATTATATGATGTGAATATTTTTGAGAAGGTCAGTTATATGGAGTATTGTGTTTACGTGTTTAAATGATGATTTGTGTGCGCCGTGTGAGTCGGTGTATTTTTATTTATATTTTGAGGATTTAAATATGTGTAAATCATGCACTATTGATCTTCAAAAACTTTATAAAATCATTGTAGTTGTAAAAAAAAATCGCGAAATCTTTTGTGATATTATTTTTGTATAATTATTTAGTTTTTAAAATTTTTGGGAGAATTATTTAAGGTGTTTCAGTATTTTAGAATGATTTTAAGATTTTTGTTACATTTAAAGAACAAAACTTTCAAAAATTCATATTAAATTCAATATTTTTGATCCTAAAATTATTTTAAAAATATAGGGAGATAGCTAATTTTATTCTCTATATTTTTAAAAATAATTTTGTAATTTTCCTCAAATATTACCCATCTAATTTATATTTTACAAAGCAAAATTGAATTATTTTAATTATAATTTTAATCATGAAGCTTCTACATTATTCCTTATCTTTTATCCCTTAATTCCCAATTTTCCGATGGTTCATGTTCTGCTTTCTCTCGATTGTTCTTTCAACTTTTCCCAAAATATCATTTCTCTCTTGTGGAAAAATCTCTCTCTAATCTCACTTCTAAATCTCTCGGTCAATCTCTCAACTACCTCTCCCTCCTCCCTGTTTCTTCAATAAGACGTGTGCGTGTGTGGGTACAAATCAAGCAGGTGTGGGTATTGGATGTGAAGGTGCTGTGATGTGGAGTATTCGAATGGTATGTATGTGTACCCGTAGGGGAGTTTGGATGTAGAGATTTCAAGAGGCAAGAGTTGAGTTCCTTGGTTAGTTTTCTTTCTAAGTTCTGTTGCAACCTGCTCTGTTTTTACTTGTCTTCGGGCTGCTGTTTAGCTTGGATTCCGTACTGATTATCGCTGCTCCATCTTGCTGTAGTCAAGTGATTTAATGGGTGGGCTAGCTTGTTGATTTGAGGTTTTATGGGTAGAGCACAGCAGCCCCTGACTCGTTTCTTTTCTTCCTTATGCTCGAACTGCCGTGGTGTAATATTATGGTCACAAAGCTATTTTAGAATGCCACATTTCAGAGTTTAAGTTGCTGTTTTAGTTCATTGCGATGTTTGAGAATTAGTATTCATTTCCTTGTGGAATATAATGGCCTCTTTAATCGCTTTCATGCCCTGCCTTATGATTCTGTCCGAGGCAGCAGAATGTATGTATGGAAATGGTAAGGGCGTGACTGTGTGCAGTGGTACACAGGTGTGTGCGGTGTGTGGGGAGCTGGTGTATGGGTGTAGTAGTTGTTTGGGTCAGCGAGCAGGGGGGGTGAGGGTCTTGGTCAAAAACCGAGGACTGTTTTCGCTTCATGGGTGTGAAATGGTGTTAATGTATTGGAAGCTCGAGGGAAGTAGGAGGATCAGAAACAAGGGGAGATGGTGGAAGAAACATGAGGGTGGGGTGCATCGTTTGTATGTGAGTGTGTTATGTAGTATTTATGTGTGTGTTCAATAGTGTGGTATTGCAAAACTAAAGAAAGGAGGAGTGAGGACCAGTGGTGTAATTTTGTGACTGTGAATGGGAGATCATGGTAATGTGTATGTGTTTGCAAAGCTGTGTTTGAGTATCTGTATAGTATACAAGCTAAAAGTGATTTTATGGATAAATATACACAATTGTGTGTTGGAATTTTGAAACAAAAGGGAGGGAATTAGTAGTTACTCCTTGGTTGAAATTGTGAAGCTGTGAAGTATTGTTCGAGAATGAAATTGATAATTGTTAAAGTTATTAACGAGTATATGTGCCAATTAGATGCTGTCAAATTCACTTCAGAAATATAAATTGTTCTAAAAGTTATTTTGGAAAAGATAATTTCCTGTATTTTATATGTACACCGTGAGTCATGATTGTTATGTGATATTATGAGCTAAATGCTTATATGGTTTATCGGATTTCATTATGCTATTGTGAGTAAGTGTTCTATAGGTGTTATTGTGGTTACTCGAGCTAGGGGACGTATGGGTAGACTAGACTAAACAATAAGATTTTAGTTGGTTGTACTGAAGTAGTACTCTATCTTTCTATAGGTACGAAGTGAAGAGCCAATGCTCAGGAAAGATGGAATTAGAGCCAAATAAAGGGCCAACGTGTAGAAAAATAGAGTCGGACGCAAAGTTGAATAACTAGTCGAGATGTTGGAATAGGGAAAGTTGTATATCGAGGCAAGTGTCATTACTTCTCACTTATCGTTCAAGTGATATAAATTTGTGTCAAGCATCTATAAATTATTCTGTCAAGCCATGCTTACAAATTGAAGTCCTTTGCACATGTGTATTTCTTCACCTATTATTTAAATGTGAGCCCTTTTAAATGATTTCGCAAAGACCCTTCCTTCAAAGATCTTTTAAATTATAGTATGTCATGGATTCCTCAGCAAGTGCCATTCCTTTAATTTTCTTCGAAAGTGTTAAAGAATTTTCTAAACAGAGAAAATCCAAGATTTTAAATTGTTATAAAATCCTTTATCATAATTTCTAGTATTAACCTATTTTTACTGATGGACCTTTTTAGGGGATGTTTTTCAAATTGATTTACAAATTAATTATCCTAAAATTATTTTACAAATATTCATTTTGAACCATTTAATTCACCTTCTTTAGTCCAAGCTTTGCAAGGTGTTAGAGAATTTATTTAAATGTTTAGCACTTGACTATATCCTCGTTTTATCGTATATTCTCAGTTGTGGTTAATCATGTTGCCAGTAAATTCTGTTTTCGATTGATTTAATGATGTATGACCCCAATTATTCGTATCAAACTTGACGATACCTCTTGAGATTATTGTTCTTCATTTATTACCCCTTTAACGTGTCGAACTTGTCGACATATGTTGAGTGCAAATTCTTTATTGACTTTCGAATTATGAGTCGTTCTGGAATGTGAGTTTTCCAGTTGATTGCTGTGTTAAGGTTGTCGATTGTTCCGACACCTAGTGTGGATGATTTAGAATTGGAAATGTTTTTTAAAATGTGGACCGTGAGGGTCAGATTGTTTTTTTTAAAAATGTGGACCGTGAAGGTCGGACCGTGAAGGTCAGAAATAATTAAGGCCAATGTGTGCCATGGATCCAATTAAGGACAGTGCTGTGAGAGCTTGTCCGGGGTTAGTGCGTGACTGATCAACAGCCTAACCTTATTGTTTTTTTTATATAAAAATCCAATTCTAATCTATACGTTGAGTTTGAATGGCTTTAAAGCCTGATTACTTTGAAGTCTATGTTGTTTACCTTTGATTATCAGAACTCATATCAGTTCTTGTTGATACATTCTATTCTAGTGGAGCATTGTTAGCTCACCTTTGCATTAAGATATTTAATTTCTTCAGCCGTTTTCTTCCGTAGCATATGATGATTATTCCTGTTGTTCGGAACTCATAATTGTCCTTGACATTGATTTATATCTATATACACTTGCTGAGCATTGTTGGCTCACTCTTGCTTTTGTTTCTTTTCTCCAGTTAATGGATATAAATAGTGGACCTAGTGGTTAGTCAGTATCGCTCTTCAGGCAGCGAGAGGAGTCATTCGAGTTATGAATTTCATCAGATAGTGGATTGGGAATTGTCAAGGTTGGATATATAGTTAGATCATGATTTTATTTATTCACAAAAATTGTAAAATATTTTAATTAGAGGTTGGGTTGTAATAGTGAGTTAATAGTTTGTTTCATATCATAACCTGTATGCGATCTTGGTTAAGAGGTTTTATTATTACATGTTGTTTGTGCATAGTGGCCCCAGATCTGTACCCCGGATGTTTGGGATGCTACAGGATGATTAGTTGTAGTAATGCCTTGGTTGGAATACAGGTGGTTAGTTCAATTTACAAACACATCATGCCGAAAATTTTCTAAAATTCTCTATATCAATGTTTACTTTATTATAAAAAGCATATATTTTTAATAATGAAAGTGAGGGTGTTACATGAACCCTTAGTTGACTTTAAGTTTTGATGATGTTCTTGATGGATCTAAGTAAGTTATGGTATTGTTAGTATGTTATAAGCATGATTATGATTGGGTTTTGGTAGAGGTTAAAATAGTTTAGATGAATGGAAAGGCATTGGTTGGCCTTAGTTCATGGTTGAATATCATGTATATGTTGTTTGGAATGGAAACTATGATTATTGGAAAGTTTGGAATTTGGAAATGTCCGATTTATAGCCGTCGTAATGCCGAAATTTCATTAAACCTTAAGAAACCGAGCATCACAGTTGATAAAACTCACTGTACAGATTCGTATTTTGCCATGTCAAGCTAGATTATGTTATAAGCTTCGTTTTGATATAAAGTTCGTAAGAAATGGACTTACGGTTTAAGAGTTATGATTAAATTCGTAAAAGTGGTTCGAAACCGTAAACAAAAGTTCGTAACTGAAATTGGATTCCTTTAGTACTACGAAATCAGTGGCAAATCTTGATAATTAAATATTAGAGGTAAAAAGGAAGGTGTGAGAGGAAACCACATGTCGAATGGATCGTTTTCCGATTTTATAAAAATGTTCGAATCGAGGTTATAACTTAGAAGTATGACTTTGGTTATAACTTAGAAAACGGGCGATAAAACTCGAGGTATAATCTTGATTCGTAAATGACCAACCTTAGAATTTATAAGACTTAAGTATATACCAAGTATAAGTATAGTGAAGTGTCTTAGTAGTGGACGAATGACGGGTCATAGCTATAATAAAGAGAATTGCACTAAAGGGTGTTTAACGAGATAACTCGAAAACGTGTTTCGACTTAAGTTAAGTTATACTTAGCCTTTTAAAAAGTGTTAAGTGATTGACCTCGGTTATTGTGACTATTTATAGATCACCGGATTGACACGAGGCACACTACCCCTATAAATTGCCAGGCAGGTTTCCAATACCTTGGAACTGTTGTTGTGATAATATATATGATTGTTGTAATACATATGCCATAGCATGCTTGTTTGTTTTCAAAGTGTATTGAAATACTTGTTCCCTGTATTGATATTGGCTTATAGACTAGATATGGATTATCAGTTATAAGCAGGATTGTTTTGCTAGGACCCTTAGTGAAGGGCGTATGATATTTATTCTTTAAATATGAGACCGAGAGTCGGTATTTTGTGTTATATAGATAGTCGTGGAAACCCGGAGGGATTCCAGCGACAGAGTAGTATTCATTTTGAGGAATGTTTATTATTAAACATTATTTATATTTCCATAAAAGTATCAAATACTTGGAAATCTTTCGAGAAAGTTATTTGAGTATTATTTCAGTCGAGAAATATTAAATGAATATTATTTTTGAATATTCATTAGAGTTTGATTATTAATGAATAATTACTTTGATATTCATTGGAATTTTATTCATTAAATAAATATCACTTTCGGATATTCATTTAAGTTTTATGTAATTGATAAATATTATTTTAAAAGTATTCTTTGGAAGTTCTAATTACTCAAGGAATATTATTTCGAATATTCCTTTAAGGTTTTGATTACTAAATGAATATCATTTGGATATTTATTTAGAATATTATTTGTTAAATGAATATTATTTGGATATTCATTTAGAATATTATTTGTTTAATGAATATCAATTGAATATTCATTTGGGATTTATTTGTTAAATGAATATTATTTTCAATATTCATTTAAGATTTTATGTACTTAATGAATATTATTTAAAAGTATTCATTCGAAGTTCTATTTACTTAAGGAATATTGCTTCGAATATTCCTTTAAAGTTTTGATTACCAAAATAATATTAGTTGGATATTTATTTAGAATATTATTTATTATATGAATATTATTTTCAAATATTCATTTAAGGTGTGATTTATTTAGTGAATATTATCTTAAACATTTATTTGAGTTTATTTAATAGATGAATATTATTTGGAATATTCATTTAAAGAAGAGAGTTATTCAGTAAATAATTCTATATAATCATTCGAGGATTACTTACGAGCAATATTATGATTTGTTCATATTCCTTAATTATTATTCATTTAATAAATATTCTTGGAATATTTATTTAAATTCTTTTAAGTTCTTTTTATAATGATTCATATTATTCAAAGATTATATGTCACCTTCAGATATGGTGTAAAATATTTCGGAGTCTTTTATAACTATTTTATCAAGGGGAGGTTTCCAAAAACTCTATTTTCATTTAAATCTATCTTATAAGAAGATTTGAATACTCGCTCAACTTCCAAAAATATATAAGGGGACCTCAATTGAGATATGTTATTTATTGGACTGCCCGGTCCTATAGTTGCTAAACTATCTTGTCACTCACATCTTGATTCTTTCAAGCATCGATATGAGTCTTTTGGTTACCTCCTCAACGCTCAAGGGGTAAGATAGATGGAACAAGTTTATATCCATTAACAAGCATTAACTTGGGAAATATTGGTGAATTTTCCTTTCCAACCAGATACGACTACTTTGTGGAGTTTATCAACAAGTATTATACTTGGGGAAAGGGGGACAAACTTTATGTTTTATAGTTATGGATGTCAATTGAACTTAGAGACGCGTAAGTGGTCGAGTGGCGCCGACCCAGCAATAGCCCAACTGTTGGCTTAAGAGTTCCAGAGAGCGGTAGACAAGTAAATCCGTCGGAGCTACCTTCTACATGTAGAGAACGACTGATGAGATGCATGACATACGACTGATCATCGTAAACGTTAGGGCATCTGGCGCGGAAATTCTCCCGTATTAGTTCATCTCTCAATGTTGGAAATTTTCTGCAACATTATCATTGTTAGCAGGTTTGAAAAGTGTTTGAACTGGAATTGCAATATTCTTCCTGCAAGTTCCTCTATTATGAAAATTGGATAATATCTTGCTTATCTTTGACATAGCAGATATTTCTTCGGAACAATTATATTTTGAGTTACCTTGTAACTTCATCTCATACCTTATATTGGTACTACGTTCGTTAATGCATGGCATATGGTTTCAAAGATATTTTGGACTGTTATACATTATCACTGTTCAATTATATTTTTTGTGGGCTATTGCTCACCCTTGCTTTATTTATTTATATCACAACAACAGCTAGATCAGATGGCCGCGCAAGGCGTCCCCAGTATAGACAGGTGTCAGCCATCAGAGGATTAACCGCTGAGGTCACAGCTACCATTGCTGAGGATGCAGCTTCTGGTAGGCTAGTTGTTAGCATGTGAGCATCTAATGTATTTATTATTTGGCATATACAAATGGATGGAAAAGAGTATGTACTGGTTAATTGTAAACCTTTTGGGTTGTAAGAACTGAATCTTGTGATTAATAATATTTGGTAATTACTCTGATTTCATCTCTGGGACTATAACGAGTGTGTTTTATGCTGTTGTTTTGGGTCACAAGGTTGTAATTTGAATTATGTTGGTTTTATGGATGGGTATTGAGACCGTAACGACCAGATCCTAGACCCTAGATCTGGGGGTGTTACATTGAGTAAGTGGCAGTCTCTAACAATCTGATACTGTTTAACTATGTCAACAAGAGGCTCTGTCACAACTTTTTTTTTGATGCAGCTCATATCAAATCCATACACATTATTCCAAACTGGAGTGCCCAACCATTTCCAAGAACACAAATAAATTAAGTAATGCAGTAAGACTTACCGATAAGTTTACTAAACATGCTTAGGAGTAGTAAACCCACACTGAAACTTTTCATCTTTTTAGTGTGCGTCCTCTATAGTTGTTAAATAGAGCGAAGCGCTATCAGGAAGGACAAGTTTGTCATTAATCTATACACAGAAACAAATTAGAAGAAAAGACATATATATGAAATTAATGAAGATACTTATGACTTGTTCCTTTTTCCTTCCCCCATAATGACACTTAAGATTTGTTCAAATATTGAAATATGAAACAAAATTATATTGTGACAGGATTTAGATAGCCATGTAAACTTGTTGTTAGATATTGAACTTTTTAAGAATCATGGATCAAGAAAACAGAGAGCCACATGTCCAATTAAGAAAGACTAGATATAGAAATGATTAAAAAATTGAAGAAATGAAAGGACACATACTTATTAGATACTAGAATAAAGCAAATCCTGATACAATAACAAAAAACCACAGACAATCTTTCCTACCATACGCACCACACTCATTTTTATAAAAAAACCAGATTAGCATTTGTATGGGCATATTCCCCAAAACTAGTCAAAGTAAATAACTTAACCACTATGTTCTCAGACCAACTCCTGAAGTTGGTTTCTCAGAGCTCTTTTAAATGAAACACAAATTACAAAAAGCAAAATACATACATTGATTATTCTCGCAAACCAAAATAGCAGGATTAATTGAACACATACAATGATCATTTGACACCAACAAACCCATACAAAAATACACATATGTATGTAGATGTACATATATGAATGTCCCATATATTAAAAATTATTTAATATCTCAAAAATGAAAATTATTATATAAAAAATTTAAGCGAGAGTGAGAGAGGGAGAGGTCAAAGAGAGAGAGAGATTAAAATACCCAAATCGAAGAACCTCCAAATTGCGAGAATACCCAAATCGGAGAACCACCAAATCGATGAACAGAGATGAAGATCGAGAGAAACATCGATTTTGATCTAAGTTGTATGTTTGTGCTTGTTGAACGAATCAACCTAAAAGCTCCGTTTTGAACAATTAGGGTTCATGTCTGTGAGAGAGGTGAGTAATTGATTGAAGGGGAGTGAGATAGGCGTGAGTTTGTGAGAGATAGATACATAGAGTCTGGAGAGGTCTTGGAAAAAAGGGGGGGTAGCAAACTTTGGCTAAGTGGGGGAATTTAGGATTAGTGAAATTTCAAGAAACCAAGGAGGGAAAGAAGATGAGGGAAATGAAAATAAAATTTTTTATATATTAATTTTCATTTTTGAGATATTTATTTAATTAACACTGAATTATTTTTTTGAATTGTTTTTTCGACGATCGAGCCGTACGAAAGTTAATAAATACTCATTTTAGTGTTGGGAAAAAATAATCAAAAAATAAAAGGTCGGGTTGTACGAGCTTTTAACAAAAATGTGGTAAAAGTGCTACTTCCTGTAACGGGGCACGATCCAGATTCACTGAATTATTTTTTTGAATGATTTCTTCGACGATCGAACCATACGAAAGTTAACAAACACTCATTTTAGTGTTGGGGAAAAATATTCAAAAAATAAAAAGGTCTGTTTGTACGTGATTTTAACAAAAACGTGGTAAAAGTGCCACTTCATATAACGGGGCACGATCCAGATTCACTGAATAATTTTTAGAATGATTTTTTCGACGATCGAACCGTACGAAAGTTAATAAACACTCATTTTAGTGTAAAGAAAAAATAATCAAAAAATAAAAAGGCGGGTTGTACGAGATTTTAACAAAAATGTGGTAAAAGTGCTACTTCCTGTAACGGGGCACGATCCAGATTCACTGAATTATTTTTTTGAATGATTTCTTCGACGATCGAACCGTATGAAAGTTAAAAAACACTCATTTTAGTGTTAGGGAAAAATATTCAAAAAATAAAAAGGTCGGGTTGTACGAGATTTTAACAAAAATGTGGTAAAAGTGCTTCTTCCTATAACGAGGCAAGATCCAGATTCACTGGATAATTTTTTGAATGATTTCTTCGACGATCGAACCGTACGAAAGTTAACAAACACTCATTTTAGTTTTGGAGAAAAATATCCAAAAAATAAAAAGGTCAGGTTGTACGAGATTTTAACAAAAATGTGGTAAAAGTGCTTCTTCCTTTAACGAGGCAAGATTCACAGGATAATTTTTTAAATGATTTCTTCGATGATCGAACCGTACGAAGTTAACAAACACTCATTTTAGTGTTGGGGAAAAATATTCAAAAAATAAAAAGGTCGGGTTGTACGAGATTTTAACAAAAATGTGGTAAAAGTGCTTCTTCCTATAACGAGGCAAGATCCAGATTCACTGGATAATTTTTTGAATGATTTCTTCGACGATCGAACCGTACGAAAGTTAACAAACACTCATTTTAGTGTTGGAGAAAAATATCCAAAAAATAAAAAGGTCAGGTTGTACGAGATTTTAACAAAAATGTGGTAAAAGTGCTTCTTCCTTTAACGAGGCACGATTCACTGGATAATTTTTTGAATGATTTATTCAATGATCGAACCGTACGAAAGTTAACAAACACTCATTTTAGTGTTGGGGAAAAATATTCAAAAAGTAAAAAGTTCGGGTTGTACGAGATTTTAACAAAAATGTGGTAAAAGTTCTACTTCCTTTAAGGCACGATCCAGATTCACTGAATTATTTTTTTGAATGATTTTTTCGACGATATCGAGCCGTACGAAAGTTAATAAACACTCATTTTAGTGTTGGTAAAAAATAATCAAAAAATAAAAAGTTCGGGTTGTACGAGATTTTAACAAAAATGTGGTAAAAGTGCTACTTCTTGTAACGGGGTACGATCCAGATTCACTGAATTATTTTTTTAATGATTTATTCGACGATCGAACCGTACGAAAGTTAACAAACACTCATTTTAGTGTTGGGGAAAAATATTCAAAAAATAAAAAGGTCGGGTTGTACGAGATTTTAGCAAAAATGTGGTAAAAGTGCTTCTTCCTTTAACGAGGCAAGATCCAGATTCACTGGATAATTTTTTGAGATTTCTTCGATGATTGAACCGTACGGATGGTAATAAACTCTCATTTTAGTGTTGGGAAAAAATAATCAAAAAATAACAAGGTCCGATTGTGCGAGATTTTAACATAAACGTAGTAAAAGTGCTGATTCCTATAACGAGGCAAGATCCAGATTCACTGGATAATTTTTTCGAATGATTTCTTCGACGATCGAACCGTACGGATGTTAATAAACACTCATTTTAGTATTGGGAAAAAATAATCAAAAATAACAAGGTCCGGTTGTGTGAGATTTTAACAAAAACGTAGTAAAAGTACTGATTCCTATAATGAGGCAAGATCCAGATTCACTGGATAATTTTTTTTGAATGATTTCTTCGACGATCGAACCATACGGATGTTAATAAACACTAATTTTATATGTAAATTTTGAATTTTTAAAATCGGAATCAAATAAATTCTTGATAATATTTAAATAAAATTAATTATTACCAAAATATTTAAAAATTAAAAAATGAAGTGGAACACTGTAAAATGTCGATAACTATTTTTAAGAAAATAGAATTAATGTTCTGTGACAAGTACTAGTTATTAGTACTAGTCAATTTAGTTGTTTATTGCTAAGATCTCAAAACAAAATAATTTTATATTTTTTGAAAATTTGGGAACATCTATATTTAAAATACTAGTAAATACTAATTCTCCTATATTTTTTTATCAGAATTCTTCAATGTAATTATTTCAAATAAAATGGAATTATTTTATTTTATTAATATTGTAGTTACAAAATGGAAGGGAGGGAAGTCCAAAATTTTGTAAAAATTTCATTTTGCCGGGCTTGTAATGGGTCGCGGGCTTGCACAAAATAAAAACTTCTTTAAGTTGTTTTAAAATCTTTCCTCTATTTTTTTCTTCTGCCTCTCCCTTTCTCTCTTCCCCTCTACTCTAGTCGTTCCATGTCCATCTAGATCTACATCTACATAGGTTTTTGCCCCTTTCAAGATTTTATTGGTTTCTTCTCTGTAATCACACAGCTCTCAATTAGGGGTTTTGATTTCTTCGATTTCTTTTAGCAGGGTTGTAGGATTTCTAGGGCTCTCTCTCTATATATATTCTTCAACTTTCTGTATCTCCCTATGTTTGTGTTTTTATCTTGTTGTTTGATTTGATTTGAGATGTTTTAGTGTAGTTTTCGATTTTGGTTAGTTCTAGTGTAGTTTAATTGGTGTTGTTTTTGCGTCAGACTGTATGGTTTTGTTTGAATTGGTTGTCTAATTTGTTGAATTAGGTAAATTAAGGTTTATAGAAGTGTTTTGGTTGGTAAAATACAAAATTATTAGGTTGTTTAGATATATGGTATATGTGTAACTCTGATCAATTTTTGGCATTGTTTCTTATTCAGGTAAGTGAGAAGTTTTTTTACAATGAGTGCAATTTAGAAGAATATCTGAAATCTCAGAAGATATCATCTTATATAAGCCAATACATGTGCTAATTTTTGGCGTTGCTGACTTTTTACATAAGGTATTTATACGATCAAAAACCAAATTGTAGCTGTGCATTTAATTTATAGTGTATCAATTCTTTCTTTTTCTCAAATACAATATCACAGGTAACCTCCAAAAAGGACCAAGGACAGTATTCGTACAATTCTGAGGTACCTCACAGATATGTCAGTGGAGGAATTTTGCGAAAAATTCAAGAATTCCCGAATGGGACAGAGTCTTGATGATGAGCTTTCTAGGACAGTTGAAGATTCTGAATCGTATCTCAAGAAGGGTACACTCCTTGATGATAAGCACAACAAATATTCTACGAACAAGTGGGAATTGTTTAAGGCTTGCTAAGACGACAGAGAGATTCTACTCACCAGGCGAAACTCATTTTATCATGTATTCAAATTAGCACAGGTATACTTATTCTGAGTAACGCTCCATTCTGTCAGGCTTTTAATAACATGATGCACTACTGAAACAATGACTTTTTACTCTTCCGCGTAACAATTTTTTTTCCTGGTGAAGCTTATCATAATTGCTTAGAGTATGCGATCTTTTTACAGTTATTGGTGTAGACACTTTGATGTGGAATGAGGAGTTTAAATATTACTTTGTATTTATTATATAACATTGATATAACTTTGATGGTGAAAATTGGGGTATGGAAGTTTCATGAATATAACATTTGATGGACTTGTTGTCAGGTTCTGTTAAACTGCTCCGGAAGTAGAATCTGTTAGAACAGAACTTGCTGATTTAGAGGAAAAGAAGCTCTTCTAAAAGCACAATGAGTGTTTATTTCTATTTCTAAAAGCATTGTTTATACTCATTGCTTACAAAGTTGGCATTGTTCTTGCCCTGATGTTGTAACTTATCGTTCTTCCCTAACTAACAAATAAGTGGTAGAAAATGGTCATGATTTACTTGAATCATGGAGTGCCTTCGTGATACTCAATGGAGCGCCTTCGTGAAGGAAGGTTGGTGAAGGAGGCAGTGGTCAGTGGTCGGCCTACCATGGAGCGCCTCAGGATCACCCCCTCACTGAGCAGACCCAATGAGAATTGATCCATGTCATCATTTATGGTGTAGTGTTAGTTTGTTTCCTTGTGTTTCTCATTGTTGTGATAAACCACAAATGGTGGATGTTTAGTTTGTTTTAATTGGCTTGAACAAATTAATTTCTTTAATTTAGTTTGTTGAATGTACATTGGATTTATTTGATATGGTTTGTTGATAAACCAGTGTTGGTAAGATTGGTCTTGGTTGTATTTATTCATGTTCTATTGGGGAGATGTTGGGGAGATCATGTACAGTTCTTTATTTTTTTTAACAGATTCTACTTTCAGACAACGGTTTTAAACAATTGCATAAAGGTTTCTAACAACCCGTTGTATGTCTTGGGATGTTTTTAGTTTGCCCTGTTTTCTACTTGCCATGTTTTCCTTCTTCTAAATTACATGCCCTGTTTTCAATTTTTTTCGAAAATATGTTGTATAAGTGACAAGTTTTTAGGCATTGTTTGAATAAATAAAAAATAACACATCTGCCTTGTCTATGTCCATGTCAAACAACAGTTTAATTTTATTGAAAACAATTGTCTACGGCTATGTGAGACAACATGTTTTTAATTTCGGAAAAATGATTGTGTGCTTGTGTTGTCTGACATTAGTTTTTTTAACATTAAAACAACGGTTTATTTTTGTGATAAACGATTGTCTATGTATTTGTGACACAACAGTTTTTTGAGTTTCAAAAATACCAGTTGTATGAGTTTTTCGGACCATGCTTTTTCGGTCATCTGTTGTCTATAAAGTGTTGTGTGAGGCTGTTTCTGGTGTAGTATACAATATTAGCTGGTATTAAGAATTAACTAAACCTGATCCAAATTTGATTCATTGACAAGTCTAAATTTGTAGCATTTCTCGAATTTTCAAAGTTTCATCCCCATTTTTCATTTATTTTAATGCATTAAAATATTTTCAGAAAACAAAAATTGAGATGTTCGTGTACACGAGATAATGAACACTATTCGTGAGATGTTCATGAGGACGTTCATGAATAGTAGCTTGTTAGACATGTTCATGAATAAAATATTTCTTAATGAATTGATACACAAACAAAAATATTGGCTCCATCAAAGTTTGACCTCGAGTTTGAATTCGACGTATTTATAACAAACTGATACATGAATAGTTAAAAATTCAGCTGGAGTCGGCTCATTTACAACCCTAATTTTAACCTTAAATTAAAACAATTCTAAAACTAACATAACTTTTCTATAGTGGTGAAATCCAACTTAATTCTCACAACATTTACTGTCTAACCTTTTTTTTATAGGATATACATATACATTCTAACCTAGTTTAGAAGATGGTGCACAAAAAGGTGTGTCTTATTTTTATTAATACTATATACGCTTCTAAATCAAAATTTTAAATTGGATTAGTTAAGAATTTTTCAAGTATGATTATAAGAATATGCAATCAATATCTAGTCATATCTTTAGTATTTTAAAATAAATAAGAAAATCATGCAACTACATAAAACTCTTTTTAAATTACGGTATTTCTATAAAAGAAGGTGAGATAATTGAGTGTGTCAATGTGTTATTTGGTTTTGTTAGTAAAACAAATAGCTAACAAAGAAAAGAACTTGCAGTATCATTTGTCTAGGATTAACCTAGGTCTGTCAACGGGTCGGGTTTGGATCGGACCTAAATTCGTATCAATATCCATTTATTTTTCTCGAATTTGGATCGGATCGAATCACACATCGGATATTTTAGAGGCCGATCCATATCCAATTCATTTAGTTTAATGGATAAACGGATCGGATTTTGGATATCCATTGCTCCATTTTATTTTTAAAATATATAAAAAATTATCTATGTAAATATCATTCACCATTTTAAAAGAAAATTAGTAAAATTTGAGAAGTTACATTCTAGTATTCAGTGTGTAAATTTAAGTAGCAATCAAAAATTTAAACTACTTTAATAATTTCTTTGTTCAAACATGAAGACTCGATGTCTTGCCAATCAGAAAAAAATATAATGACCTTAAACTTTGTAGGCTCGAACCTTGCATGGAAGAGCAAGGAAATATTAGATTAGGTAGAAGATTTAGATTAGGTATAAGGTTTAGGGTTTTCAATAACCTAACTTATTATAATATAAAATGTTTTGAAAATATTTAACAAAAGAACAAATTTTGAAAATGATATTATATATGTATAATATATTTTATATATTATTTACTATTATTATATAATTAAACGGACCGGGTCATGGATAATTGGATCGGATCAACCTAAATCCATACCCGATCCATTTATTATTCGGATCGTTCTTATCGGATCGGACTCCGAATCTAATTTTTTCAGACCAATCCATATTCATTTAAATCAGTGCGATCGGATATCCCATCCATGCACCTTCCTCAATCTTTATTGTTAAACGTAAAAGCATTTAGTGGGCTAGGTTTGTCGTTAGTTAATATTGTTTCGAATATAGCTAGTATAATGTAAATTTATAACCATCCTTGTACACTGAATACTCATTCGTTCATTAATAAATATTGTTTTGCCCAAAATCTTCATGGGCTAGATTTAGGCCCATTGGGCTTAAGGATCCAATCCGTATGATTAATATGGGTTATGATTGAGGTCCCTTAAGTTAAATGAGGCTAAATAACATGTGAAATGGATCTGGACAGGTTCAGGTTCCCGAGAGACAGCTTTCCTAGAGACAGCTTCCTGCAAACAGCTTCCCGAGAAACAGGTTCCTGCAGACAGGTTCCTGAGAGACAGCTTCCTGTACGAGAACAGATTTATTCCAGCAGATTTATAGTACGATTAAGCCTCCTATTCTTTAGGAGCAAGTTAAGAACGTCAACTCCTTATTGGATTGTATTTTTTCGGCGCAGATGATCCTTGAATACCTCTAATAAGAGTAGAACTAGTAAATATACTCCTAGTCGGACTAGAACTCGAGTTCTATTTGACTTAGGTCGCCTATTCGTGGCTGAATCTGGAGAAAAAAACTTCCCCACGAATTAGGAACCTAGAATATTGCTGCCTAACCAGACTTCTAGTCTAAAAAGAACTACGTGAACTTGATCCCTATATATACAAGGGTACGTAGGCACCTTGAGAACATGTTTTACAAGCCTCGCAATACACCTACGAGATTCTTGATCGAGAACACACGACACAAGCCTCAAAGGAACTCGCGAGATTCTTGTAAACGCTCTCGAGCTCAGTTCAATCCCCACAAAAAAACCTCCATAGATTAGTTGATCGTTAGCCTTTACAACTCACCATAAACCTCTCAAAAGTTGTTACGAAATCCACTCATCAACAAATATTGAGAAAGTTAATAATGTACGGCCAAATAAATCACATTGCACTACAAGAAAAAAGGCCAAAACCGACTACGCGATTGGTCAGTTTTGGCCCTTTTTTGGTCAGAAATTACATCAATTTCTACCAACTCGAATGGTAGGAATTGCTCCAGTCGCAAGTGCTAATTGGTCGGAATTCCTAGTTTTTTTCCAAAAGGCCCCACATGCATGTGGCTGCCCATGTGGCTCGCCATATGGGATGCCACGTGGCGTGGGACCAAGACACGTCACATGAAACGTCACATACCATGTCATCTAAAAATGGATCCCAAATGTTGACGTGTCATCCACGTGTCAAGTGGGACCCATCTACATCATTTCTACAACGTCATTTTTGACTTTAGTCAATGACAATTTTTGACCAAAATTGGTAGGAAATAGTCATTTTTGACTTTGATTAATGACCTATTTCCTACCAACATTGGTAGGAAATGGGTCATTGACCAAAGTCAATGACTATTTCCTACCAACGGAAGACATGTCAATTTGGTAGGTTTTATAACAGAAGCCATTTAAATTGGTATTTCCTAATAATCAATTCCTACCAATATTGTCCATTTCCTACCATCTATTTCCTACCACATTCACCATCTAAAATCATTAAAATCAATCTAAACCTGTAATAATACAATAAATACATTACATATTCGATAAAAACATCGAATCATATATAAAAACATCCAATCACATTCGCAAAAGTAGTACTAGATCATTACATATCCGACAAACATATCAAATACCCAACAAAAGTAGTACTAGTTCTCCGATATGTTCAATATCATCTATCAACCACCAAATAAATGACGAACGCATCATTTGCACCAAACACTATATCTACACTTCAAAATATACCTAATCCACAACCAAAACAAAGTTTCAACATTAAACTATGATTTAAAATACTTAAGTACAAAAGTTCTAACAAAGTAATAGAAATGGTTATTAGTCCTCACTACCAGAGCCTTTATGGTGGCAAAACCTACTCTTTGCTTTTGAACCTCTGAAGGTAACTTCATGTTTGTGGTCAAGCTGATTGCTTGAAGGAATCTCACAACATAACAGGTCACATCAATTTGCCACCATTCAGGTCCATGTCGTGCTGAATATTTAAAGGCATGGTGATTGTTATGGCAACCGTAGCCGAATGCAAGCACTGCTACGCACCTGGATTACATTCGAACAAAAACATTTATCACTATTTAGTAAAATTTAAATCATGAACAACTGTACGAGTACTATAAAGATAGTGTACCAATTGTTTCTGGACAGATCACCAGTGTTCCATGCTTGCTTTCCCAATACATGGAAAGCTGAGTTCACTAAGCTAACCATGTTATATGATACACCCATACTATCCTTACTCCCTGCACTAGCCAAAAATTTGACATGCAAGTTCAGTCGAAAAAAACAATGCCAAACATATATTTATATATAGCTCAATGCATACGTTTAGGCTTAGCTTCCATGAAATGAGACTTCATGTTGTTCCTATTCATCTAGACATTCACAGTAAGATGACAAAATGTAATTATTTTGAAACTTTACCGGGAACGAGTAAACGGGTAATAACAAATTCATTGGCATATAAATGAAAAGGATAGTACATATAAAATGTCAAGTTCACCAAAAAACCAGATACAAAATGTCTAAGAGAATAAAATCACCCATCACAGGCTTACAGTGGTAAAAATCCTCAGCAGTCTATTAGTAAGAGTCACTTAAACCATTGGATTATGTATAATGTATTGTCGCAATGAGTTAGTTTTCGTTTTTATCATGTCTTTTGTTATAGGGAGAATATTTTATAACAATATTTTGGAGGTTTGCTGGAATCACGGAGCAAAATACGGATATTTTGCTAAGAACACGAAGAACAAGGAAGCAGATTGGAGATCGTTTGTGGCTGATCTTGTATGGTGTTTTCAGGGGTGAGCTGTCAATCATCCTTTACAAGATGCCTACGTACCCTATTTATAGGGATCAAGCCATACGTAGTTCTCTTGGAGAAGAAGTTATCTAGACGGGCTAGGGTTTCTATGGGCTCGACTAGGCCCAAATCCACTAGACGTCTTCTTGGGCTGATATATTTTACCAATTTATTCTATCCATGATCCATGGTCCAAAGAGGGAAGCAAATGGTCTCGCATGGCTAGAGTCGGGACCTCTTGGGCGAGGCTAATAGAGAAGTAACAAGGGTGTAGCATGCAACCTCGAGGGGTTGAGTCATGCGAAGCGGACCCAAGTGTATTGATACTCATGCGACCTCGAGGGGCTGCGTCATGAGCCTTCCAGCAGAGAATGAGATAGCGATCTCGTGTAGTATGTGGATGTGATGATAGTGCGAAGCGATCCCTTGACGGGAGTCATACGCGAGGCGATCCCTTGACGGGAGTCATACGCGAAGAGATCCCTTGACGGGAGTCATACGCAAGGCGATCCCTTGACGGGAGTTATAAGAGAGCTGATCCCTTGATGGGAATTATAAGAGAGCTGATCCATGTAGATGCGACCTTGAGGCCGGGCTAGCATGATTCTTAAATCAACTGGCCTCACTGACGAGGCGAATGGAGAAGCTGTACGGAGAAAATTATACTCACGCGACCTCGCTGGGCCTGACCGTAAGCCTTCATAATAAATATGCTCTAGGCCTCGCTGGACCTTGCAGAGAGAGTATTCTAGGCCACGCTGGACCTCCAGGCCACGCTGGACCTTGTAGAGAGACATGCATGATAGATGCTATCCCATACTAGGGACTTTGTTGGCGAACTTGACCCGCAGCTTGGGGTCACAAACTTCCACATTGTGCTTGATAGTATATTGGACTGACTCCTGGTGGTGGGTTTTAGTGATCCAATCTTCATCTCTAGGCCCATTATGAGTTGTGGACCTCTATTCAAGCCCATTAGGCCTGCTTAGGGCTTATGCCAAGATTTGGGCATAACAACTAACCCCCGAGTCCATATTGTCATTGAATATGCGATGTGGACTCAAAAACTGCTTGTCAAAACTTCGATGCGAGGCATGTGCTCGCTATAGATTGCTGTAGATGAAAGCATAACTATCTCAAGTGCCTTGGAATTGCATCGCGATCCCAATGAATTTTAATGATTGCAGATAACTGTCGTATTTCGAGATCTTCTCCCAGCTGCTAAGATGATGACATGTGTTGTGTGTCTTTCAATTAATGCGAAGCCATGTATAAGTGTGTGATGGTGACCTTGAAGGGTCCTTCCAAGTGCAATATGGTCCTGCGGGGACCTTGAGAGGTGACCCCATAGGGCCTTGCAGTCATGAGTTGTTAAAATTATATCTTCTATCATACTGATATGTGAGCTCGGGCTCTCACCAATATTTTCATGTCTTCTTAAAGTATGATGAAATTGTTCTTTTCTCTGTCCCTTGTGAGTATGATGAGAGGACTCCTTATAGCTTCATATATTGCGAGCCCTCCTTGCAACCTCATACGTCGCGATGCGAGGCCTCCTTGTAGCCTTATACGTTGCGATGCGAGCCCTCCTTGTAGCCTTATACGTTGCGATGTGAGCCCTCCTTGTAGCCTTATACGTTGCGGGGCCTCCTCGCAGCCTCAATTCTTGTAATGAGTCTGGTTAGAATTCTAGCCAATTTTCAAGTATGGCAACTACCCCCCAGTTCTTCGGTGCAGGCAGATGTTGCGGATAACTTTTTTTTCTGATCTTCAAAATTATTTTGAACTCCTCCAAAAATAAAAATCAAAATAATTTGATTTAACTATTTTAGGAGTCTTCTCGCTTCGTATAATAATACTTTTACTTACTTCAGCTCGCGAAGTACCCTTCCTTTGCGTAGTTTACCTTTGCTCAGACAGTCAGACCCCTTGTTGCGAAGAGAATAATAGAAAGCGGACCCTGGTGCAATTTTAATTAATTTCTTTTTTATAAAATCACATTGGCTCCGCTTGAAATTTTCATCCTACATTGCTTGCTTAGCCTTGTATCTTCCATTTTTGACTTTGATTTTGACGTGGACCCTACCACTTTTCATGCCATATAACTCAAGCAGTACATGTATTCACGTAGCCTTGTTTTTTGCACTTTGCATGCATTTTTTCTTGTTTTTCCAAGCGGACCCCATTGGACGTAAGGACTGTGTCAGACCAGTACCCAAACCAGTAACCATAGGTTTCAAATCTTGCACGGTTTCAGTAGTTGGGATCATCTCCTGTGGAGCAAATAATGGTGAAGAAGTTTGCAAGGTTGGAACTCCTTGTGAAGAAGCACGAGGGTCTGATGAAAAATGTGTATATCCAGGTCCGGAAACCATCGACATCACAATGGTTCCTCCTTGTGATGCCTATTTGTTTCCCAGCACGAATCGTGCCCGAGGCTGGGCTATTCCATTTCGTTGTACTCACCTTGCATAGCTTGCATTTTTAAATCCACAGTCTCCTTGCCGTACCATATAATCACCTCGTACTTGCATATAACAACCTCAACCTTGTCCTCGCTTCATCAGTTAAACCCCTTTTATTGATCCTTGTACTTGTTTAGTTGATCTCGATCCTGCTTTATTTTCCAATTTCGCGAGCCAGAATAATGCAATAACTGTAGTTTACTTATCAGCTTTTGGCCTGCCGCTTTGCTCCATGTTTACAATCGAACAAGGTTTTTTCTTTAATTTCTTGGTTCTGGCATTGCCTGTCGTCGCTTCGTCCTCTTTTATCTTCTTATTTTACTTTTTAAATGCCTGTTGAGTTCACTCCATTTAACCTGTTCTACCTTGCATCATTTGTGGCATGCCTGAAGGGAGAGGATGCATATTAGCACTGTCTTTCAAGAGATTACGAGCTGAAGAGCCATTGACGGTTGTGCTTGCAGAATCAGTATCCAGGATCGAAGGTGCATTCTTACGGAAGTAGTAAACCTGCTCAAAATGATAAAGTAATGACTGGTAGTGATTTTTGAGCACAAATGATGTGCCTGTTATCGTAGCTGGACAGTTGAAGACCAAGAAGACTTCTTTCCATTTGCGATCGTCTATAATAGGTTGCTTCAGTCGCTGAAATCGGTGGCCCAAGCAAATGCAAGGTCGAGATTTTTGTCGAAATTATGCAACCTTAAGGTTCCCCCAAAAGCAAAATACACCATCTGGCGAGCTGGAAATCATTGTTTATCAATGAGAATGAACCTTCGAGGTAAACATGTACCAACCCGTAGTCAATGCATAAACCCATGTAGTCTTCATTTTTCTTTTTCCAATTCGTGATGAACTTTTTATGCTTCGTACTCCACTCACTGTTCAAGGCTGCAAGTTACGTACTTGTTTGTTTCAAGATCTGGTCCACATCTTCGCAGCTTGCTTCTCACATGTTCACTTCGCCTCGTGTTGTCCTCGCATGTATACACACAGATCCCACCTCGTGACTAGCTCGACTTCCTCCTCGATGCTTTCATTGTTTTAATAAATATACGAGTTTTGATTTCATTACTCACAGTGGCACGCCCTTGGATTATAGAAGAATGTAAACTGACTCCCATTAGTAACAACGTAAGCTGCAGTAACAAGAATTCCAATGTACATGTTGTCCGTAGACAGGACTGATGACGACAGAGTTTTTTGCTGATGACTTGCACGCCTTACTCCTGTACAAAGCTCTTGAGTTGTTGCTGGCCGCACCAATTTGCTCCTCATTCATCTCGCATGTGCACCTTGATTTAATCATTTCGCTTTAATCCTCCCTTCTTCTCTTCGCTTGTATATATATTTTTTTAAAGAAGCAAACAGGCTAACTTAGCGTGTCCTGATAGCAATGTGAACCGTGCCCTTTTGCATTGCCTTGGGCCTTCCTCATTTATTTCATTGTTGTTTAGTTATGTTCTTTGGTCCACATCGTACATTACATAGCACATCCTGTTACTATCTTCTTCATCGCCTCGCCTATGAGATTTTCCAGACCCCTCCTTGCTGATTTCTTCTTCTTCCTCGTGTTGCAATCCCCACTCCGTTACATGCAGATCTCACCACACCACACCAATCATCGAACAATTGCTATCCATTCCATTTTAGTTGACCTCCTCGTTGCCTCCTGTATTATCCTTAATACGAACTGCTAAGAATCATGCATACGAGCCCAACCCACTGCACAATGCTATTTTTTTTACATGCCTTGTCGCTTCGTCCTCGATGCACCAGTGTAGAGTAAATTTTTGTCTATGAAGATCTATTTCCACAAGCTTCAGTTTCATGCGCGTATTTTGCTTACACACCAGTGGGTCCCACAGCCTGTCTCAAGTTGCCGCTTCGTTGAATTCTTTTTCCTCCCCTCGCATATGAACACAAAGTACTCCTCCTTCGCCTCGCATAATCCATATTGATGGCTCTAGCCCCGCCTCGCATATGCTAGCTGGTGGGCCTTGCATCTTTGAAAATTGGTATTTGAAATTTTTTCCAAGTGCTTTGAAATAGCTGGTTAAACCTCCATATGATCTCCTTTTCTTATAAATTGACTTTAACACATGCATAGAGATAGCTCCACATTGTATAGACTCATGGACTGACCCATCATTGCCATTGTGGTCAAGCAGCTTCGCAGCGTAAGATATCGGGCTTCTGGCCTCGCAATGCTAGGTGCGGCCTCCCAGTGCTAAGTGTGGCCTCGCAAAGCTAAGTTTGGCCTCACAGCGCTAAGTGTGGCCTCGCAGCGCTAAGTGTGGCCTCGAAGCGCTAGGTATGGCCTTGTCTTGCAATTTTTCAAATGTCCCACTAAAAGAGGTGTTTATGTAATGCCACTACCCCCCGAGTCCTCATTATCATTGTAGATGTGATGAGGAATCAAAGTCTTTTAGCAACCTTCTTGTATTATTTGGAGTTGACACCATTTAAAATGAAGAGAATTTGATGTGATCCCGCTATGAGTAGACTTGATTTCTTCAACGCTATCCCAGAACACTTGACCTCGCATCGCTATCTGAGGGCACTTGACCTCGCATCGCTATCCCAGGGAACTTGTCTTCTTTACTGTTGTCCCAAGGTAGTTGGCCTCGCTACGCTATCCCGGGGTAGTTGGACTCTTCAACGCTAAGCGAGAGCACTTAGCTTTTTCAATGTCATAACAGGCTTCCCTTTGTTGCACATGTAATAAAATATTGAGGTCTTGAGCTCATTTTGATATTCAAATACTTTTACTTCTCTCCTTTCATCTCTTGTGCGAGCTTGAGGCTAATTGACAAGAGCCTCAGGCTCAGCCTCGTTATTTCTTGCTTATTCTTCCAAGTGTCTTGAGATAGTCGATGACCTCCTCTTTGCCGGCAAGGATCAGGGGCGTCCCCCCTCTCCCCGGCAAGGATCAGGGGCGTCCCCCCTCTCCTCGACGTAAAGGTATTTCACCAAGAAAAAGAATCTCATGTAGAGGTATCTCATTAATAGGCATCTCGCTAGGAGGCATCTCGCTAGGAGGCATCTCAAGATCTCGATAGTTACTCCATATTGGGGCCTTGCTAGGAGATGTGGGTCGCTTAGAACCTTGACCCTTGCCTTGGCCTCACTTCTAGTGATGTAGCTTATCCTTCTCGAACCCAGCCTCGCTACACTAGGTGCAAGCATGGCCTCGCTCCTATGGGGTCGCTCCTGGGGGTCATATGCTATCCCGGGGTCTCGCTCCTCGGCGTCTCCGTTCTTATTGTTCGAGTTAGTCATCGTTCTCCCAAATTAATGACTACCCCTCCTTCTAGCACCAAATGTTATAGGGAGAATATTGTATAACAATATTTTGGAGGTTTGCTGGAATCACGGAGCAAAATACGGATATTTTGCTAAGAACACGAAGAACACGGAAGGAGATTGGAGATCGTTTGTGGCTGATCTTGTATGGTGTTTTCAGGGGTGAGCTGTCAATCATCCTTTACAAGATGATAGTTGTATAAGAAGATTGGATGACTAAAACCCACCACCAGGAGTCAGTCCAATATACTATCAAGCACAATATACTAAAATTATGATAGTTGTATAAGATGATAGTTGTAAAATCATCCTTTACAAGATGATAGTTGTATAATATGATATTTTATAAGAAGATTGGATCACTAAAACCCACCACCAGGAGTCAGTCCAATATACTATCAAGCACAATGTGGAAGTTTGCGACCCCAAGCTGCGGGTCGAGTTCGCCAACAAAGTCCCTAGTATGGGATAACATCTACCATGCATGTCTCTCTACAAGGTCCAGCGTGGCCTAGAGGTCCAGCGTGGCCTAGAATACTCTTTCTGCAAGGTCCAGCGAGGCCTAGAGGTCCAGCAAGGCCTAGAGCATATTTATTATGAAGGCTTACGGTCAGGCCCAGCGAGGTCGCGTGAGTATAATTATCTCCGTACAGCTTCTCCATTCGCCTCGTCAGTGAGGCCAGTTGATTTAAGCATCATGCTAGCCCGACCTCAAGGTCGCATCTACATGGATCAGCTCTCTTATAACTCCCATCAAGGGATCAGCTCTCTTATAACTCCCGTAAAGGGATCGCCTTGCGTATGACTCCCGTCAAGGGATCGCTTCGCGTATGACTCCCGTCAAGGGATCGCCTCGCGTATGACTCCCGTCAAGGGATCGCTTCGCACTATCATCACATCCACATACTACACGAGATCGCTATCTCATTCTCTGCTGGAAGGCTCATGACGCAGCCCCTCGAGGTCGTAGGAGTATCAATACACTTGGGTCCGCTTCGCATGACTCAACCCCTCGAGGTTGCATGCTACACCCTTGTTACTTCTCTATTAGCCTCGCCCAAGAGGTCCCGACTCTAGCCATGCGAGACCATTTGCTTCCTTCTTTGGACCATGGATCATGGATAGAATAAATGGGTAAAATACATCAGCCTAAGAAGACGTCTAGTGGATTTGGGCCTAGTCGAGCCCATAGAAACCCTAGCCCGTCTAGATAACTTCTTCTCCAAGAGAACTACGTATGGCTTGATCCCTATAAATAGGGTACGTAGGCATCTTGTAAAGGATGATTGATAGCTCACCCCTGAAAACACCATACAAGATCAGCCACAAACGATCTCCAATCTCCTTCCGTGTTCTCTTCGTTTTCTTAGCAAAATATCCGTATTTTGCTCCGTGATTCCAGCAAACCTCCAAAATATTGTTATACAATATTCTCCCTATAACATCTTTCATTTGAAACATATAAATTGTGTCTTTCATTTGAATACGAACTATATATAATTATACACACAAATTCCAAGAAAAAGAACAGATTAATAAAAACACAAAAAAAATATCAGGCTTTCAAAGCAAAAATACAGCGAAAAGAGAAAAATGGATTTTACCATCCCCATACAAGGAAGGGAAATCCTCCTAACGCATACAACAGAACCCCAAGCGCAACCGGATGAAATGCATATGTTTTTTCGAGAAACTTATAAAATGGTTGTTTCTCTAAGTCTGATGCATTGGTTGGTCCTCCACACTGCAAAAATACCATCACAAACGTCAAATATTAACATCAAACACTTCCTTATACTAAACAAACATACATAAAATTGAGTCATACCCTTTCAACAATAGTCTTGTTATCAACAAACCAACTAAAGTGACTATGCCAAAACCCTTCAAAGGGACCATGAGGATCCCTTTCAAAATCACAAACTGATGGTGATACCTATGTGTACTCACCCAATAAATTGGATGCCCTTGAAGTTTAAACCCCAAAAAATCAATGTTCTAGAACAAAAAAATAATTGTTCTTTAACCACATAAACAAAATTTCACCCAGAAAATCAATGTTCTTGAACAGAAAGACTCAATCTTTACAATAAAAATCCAATCTTTAACCACAAAAACACTATTTAACCTAGAAAATAAATGTTCTTAAGCAAAGAAAATCAATATTTATCATAAAATCGATGTATATACACAACATATTACATAAAATCGAGGCATATGCATTAAATTGATGCTACCCATACATAAAATATGCATACATATGAGGATATAAACACATATTCATACTAAAATGAATCAAAATAGGGGTTTTAAAGCACATATTTACAAAAAGGAAGGAGTAATTGAAGAGTGTGATGAAAGACTTACTAAAACGAAGGATTGATTGAAGAGTGGGATTGATTGAAGGTAGGGTATGAAGATCTTGGTAGGGTAGGAGAAGAAAAGAAAGTGGCGAAAATGAGAGTAAAGAGTAAAGAATGAGAGCGTCAAGTGGTTGGTGGGGAAAATGATCTGATATACTCTAATTTTATTTTTTTATTTTTTTATTTAATGATCAAAACCTACCAATATTGGTAGGTTTTGATGTGCGCGGTTTCTCTATTTTTATTTATTTTTTAATTTATTTTATCCGTATAGCTGGATCGTCGAGAATAATTTTTTTTAATTCAAAATGTATAACCCTAAACTATCCCTAAATCATAAGTAAAAATCCTAACTCAAACTTCATTCACTAATACTCTTTTGTTTTCAAAACGATTTTGATTTTTTACAATTTATTTTTCATCCAATTTTTTTATATGCTTCCTCACACAAAAATAAAAAAAATTCATAATAAACTTATAATTTATTCATATATCTTGATATTATTATATATTATTATTTTTTTTATTGATCAAAACCTACCAATATTGGTAGGTTTTGTTGTGAGGGGGAAATTCAACTTTTTCACGAATTTTTTGGCGGAATTCTGATGATCAATTCTGACCAATATTCGTCGGTTTTGAAGTGAGCGGGAAATTCAATTTTTCACGAATTGTTTGGCGGAAATCTTCTGATCAATTCCGACCAATATTGGTCGATTTTGTAGTGAGGGGGAAATTCAATTTTTCACGAATTTTTTGGCGAAAACTTACTGATCAATTCCTACCAATTTTGTTAGGTTTTGATGTGAGCGGTAAATTCAACTTTTTTTGCAAAATTTTTGGCGGTAACTTACTGATGACATGGGATTATGACGTGGAAGGTGGGGTCCTTTGGTGGTCAAAATGCAACCGAAACCTACCAATTTTGGTAGGTTTTGGTTTCCGACCAAACTTGGTCGAAAATGACCCTGACTTTCAGAAATTGTTTATAAATTTAAAATACGATGATGATGTGGAAGGTGGGGACACTTTGCAGGCAAAACCGACCAAATTTGGTAGGATTTGCTTTCCAACCAAAGTTTGGTCGGATTTGATGTTTACGTGTACAAATTTTGGACCCCACACACACCATTTCCGACCAATTTCGTGAATGATCGGAAATGGTCACTCATTTCCGACCAATTTTTTTTGGTAAATTTTTCTTGATCGGTTTTGGCCTTTTTTCTTGTAGTGTTGGTTCTACTTTCTTTGATATTTATTTTACCCTCAAAACTAAATAATACACATACAAACTCACTTTTCTCATCCTATCAATCGACATATACCATAAGTGAAAGGAGCTTTAAGTCTTATAGTATCATTTGGTTGCGTGGCTATCTTAATTATTTATTTTATAAATAATAAACATACCGCTAGATATTGGATGCATGCAAACCTAATTCTAAAGCAATTCTAAAAATCACGTAGTTTCACAAATAGATTCAAATATTCGCACAACATATGCATTATAAATTTAGGGGATAGCACATAAGGTTGTGTGTTATTTTTATTAATATTATTATTTTCCGATAGGCTTTCAAATTAAATAAATTAGGCAGCTTAGTTGTGTTTCGCATGATTAATAAAAAATGTATCAGAAGTGAGCATGTCTTCTTGCCAATAAAAAATAATAAAACAAATTATACATACGTATATGTATACACACAAAATAGATATTGATATAAGTCAAAGCATAGCAATCGAAGTCAAGTGGCTTCCTACTAACTGCACAACCGTGCAAACTTCACAAGTAGTACAAAAGTGCAAGTTATTTACTTGATTCAACTATAGAAAAAGAATTAATACCAGTAACGGCATATAGTACGCACATGAAAGTCGAGCGACCAATCATGCATATGATAATTAGTGTAGATCTAAGTTGATTGTTTTAGATGTAACATAAATTTATCATAGAAACAAGACCGTTACATTTAAAAATGAAGAAAATTGAACAATTTTGAGAGAAGCCACAAGATTATTCAAAAAAAAGAAGAAAAGTTACGCACTCGTGTTTAAATTGTACTTGCTACTTAATAATATAATGACTAATATAATTGATAAACGGAGATCAAAAGTTTTTACTCCTATAATCCTGAGTTGGATCTTTTCTTAATATTTCACAAGCATTTCAAAATAGAGTAATATATTTAAACAAACCTATTATCAACTAAAGACTGAGTAATATACTTTGAGCTAGTGAAATTTAAAATTAGCTAAAATATTCAACAAACTAAAATAATAATCCATAATGAAGTTAAGAGTTACTGTTCTGCGGGTTGAGGCTCGTACAAGTTCTAATACCTTAAGTACTCCATATGCAATACTTTTGGTCCTCCATTTGCATAAGCATCCAAAGTAAATATTTTCATGTCCCTCTTTACCGGAAAGTTGGTGTCAAGCCAAACCCTCTCATAGTTGTAGAGGGCATTGAGGAGGAAGCTCCAGTAATAAGAAACAAACCCAAAGAGAGCTGAAGGTTGCCATTAAAGCTCTTTTATTTAGCGAGAGAAAGAGCCACTACTGTTGGGTTTCAACCAAATATGATGTTAAGGGTTTGGGTGGTTCAAGATGTATATGGTAAGATAATAATTGTATATGTAGACAATTATTATATATGGTATGTCTTGATCACAAAGTTTGGAAATTAGGTGCCAAGAATTGGAAGACTTGTATAACAAGTATGGTAAGACTTGTAGAACAAGTATGGTAAGTCTTGGTGGCTAAGTTTTGGGTGACTATATATACATAGTCATATTGTATTTGTTTGAGAGGTGAAAGCTTAAGAGATGTAGTCTTAAGTATTGTTTGGGAGATGCTTGAGCATTGTTGGCTCAAGTATCAGGGTTGGGACACCGTTAGGTGTTATTGTTTTGATGTATTGTTGATTATTGTTAAGATTAATAATACAAGTTTGGGGCGTGGGTGTTTCCACGTCAAGTATTTGTGTGTTCTTGTTTTGCGCTTTGGTAGATCTTGTCAATTATTGATTGGTGTGTATGTGCGCTCTGTATTGGTTGTTTGTGAATCTCGAAACTGGAGTAGTAAAAACAGATTTTATATATCAACATTAGCATATCAATAGCAAATTCACAGGCTAAACCTCAAACTTCCATAATACTAGTACATAGGATAAACAATAATTTCATGTGTACTTGATAAATCTATTATTTTATTTTCTCGTTCTTTTCATTACTATCTTAAATTTTATATAATAACCTTTATCAAAAAGTAGAAGTTTACATACTACAATTAGCACCCAACATGATATACTTCCATACCACTTCTCTAACTATTACATACATATTATTATTGATGGCGTCCGTAATTTAAACCTTTGTTGTCACATATTGGAATCATGGAATCAGTTGCACTAGAAAGAAGAATAAAAAAACACAAAGTCAAAATCAGGATGGAGAGGCTGACCATAAACAATTACCTACAAACCTACAATACCAACAACCTATCAAATAACTTAACAATAAAGTAATATATACCAAGAACCTATCAAATAGACCTGGAGTAGTCTAAAATGTTTTTTATCATTGAGGAACTTGACAAGGAGAGAAAACACTTAAGAGCTTAGATAAACACCTAGTCGTGTACCTGTTGCAACATTCAATCGAAATACATATACAAACGTATATAATCAAGTAACACAGATATGAAAAAAAGGCATACCATTTGCAATCAACAAACCAAACAACCTGAGGTGTTCTAAACAATTACATCGTTAAATTCATTTCATTTTCAAGTATTCTTATCTGACAAATTTGAGTTAAATAGGTTATAATACTAGTACCAAGACCACTATCAAAGAAATGCGTATAAATAAATATACCTTTCTTTCAATGGCTAAAGCAAGAGTTTCATATTTGGAAATCCAATTCATCGTAATTCTACACAAATTCTTAGATAGATAAAATATGGGTATAGCTGAAAAGAACAACAAAGGAAGATGATACTTGTAAACAAAAATCGAAACATATAAAATTAAGTGCATATACTCTGCACATATACATATGCAAACTAGTTCTAAAATTAATGAAGTAAAAATCTTAAATTACAAACTAAGTACACTAATAAAATTCTCAAATTGTAAACATAAACTCAAGTGTAGATACCCTCTACACATACACACACATACCCAATATGTACGTATACAAACTAAATCCCAAAATTAATAAACTCGCTATTCTTTAAAAATCTCAAAATGAAGCCCTAACTAACAAACATAACCTTAAATCAACAATAAATAAGGCCAAGAAAAGAATACTTCGAGTATAAATAAAACCTAATTGAAACATTCATCAACATGCCTACTCGATTTAAAAACCAATTATTTGGGGAAAAACCTACCTCTATTGGAATTTTAGTCTATTTCAGCTTGAATCTTCGAGCTCTGACTCCACTCTTCCATTTACTTCTTTTCCTTCTCTTTCCATTCATCTTTTTTTTTTGCTAAATAATATTTTTTATAAAAAGAAAAGAGGGATAAACCCTTGCTCTAAGCCATGGCAAATAGAGAGCAAGCTACAACCGAACTAGACAAAGCCAGGTTGGAGAAAAGAAAAAACCACAAGGCAACAAGCCCTAACAAAATCAAATATATAACCACCTATACAAATCTAAATTAGCATATTTAGTAAACCATGTCGAACCAAGAAGCCTAGCTTTAAGATCCATCATAATGCCCTGTATTAGCTTGTTAGGACCTAAAATGCCTGAATCATGCAACCTTGCGTTTCTTTCTCTCCAAACATGGTATGAGAAAATCTGAGCCACAAGAAAATCCATATTACGATGAATGTTATCAGATATGCCTCCTAGAGATATCAAGACTTCATGCCACGATGTACCAACGAAATCTACCTTAAGCAGGCCAGCCAGTTTCGAAAGAATAAAACTACTATAAAGGCACTCTACGAACAGGTGGGATTCAGTTTCAGTGCCCCCAATACATAAATGACATTGTTGAGAAACATCCAGACCAAAAGAAAAAAGTCCACTACGCCATAAACGCACATACGCAACCCCCATTTTCAGTTGCGTAAGGCCTGAAAAGCGTTGCGTAAGGTCTTACGCAACGCTTTTGGGGCGTTACCAATACTGGCGTTGCGTAAGACCCCTAACGCAACGCTTTTCCAAGCTATTGCAACAGTTCGAAAAGCATTGCATAAAAGGCCTTACGCAACACCAAAAGCATGTAAACGCAACGCTTCATGGGGTTGCATAAGATGTTTCAGCCATGTCAGCATGCTGACATGGAAGTAAGGTGCCACGTCAGCATGCTGACATGTAAGCAAGCAGCCACGTCAGCATGCTGACATGTCACTAGTGGGGCCCACAAGTGCCACGTCACAAAATGGAGGGGCTGCCACGTCATCAGTGGGGCCCACATGACACGTCAGCAGTGGGTACCCACATGCTGACGTCATCAGTGGGACCCACTGATGACGTCAGCATGTGGGTACCCACTGCTGACGTGTCATGTGGGACCCATATTGACATGTCAGCAGTAGGGTCCACTATCTAACGCAACGCTATTTGTGCCTAATGCAACGCTTTCATTTTTTTTAAGCAACCCCTTTATTTTCAAATGCAACATTAAAACTATGCTAATGCAACTTTAAATAGAGTCAAACACAACGGTTTTTTATAAAAAATTTGAAATGGCAGCTTTGTTCATACATAATACCAGCCTGTCTAATCCAAACAACTAAATGTCCAAAAACAACCACAATTATGCAGCCAACAAAAGTACTTAACAGTCATTGCCAACACAAGTACTTAACAGTTTACATATTCTTACCAACATCAACTAAACCAAGCTAGCGCATGCACTAAAAGTTCAAAGTACGCCAATTCAAACTTCAAAAGTATGGAATAACTAAGTTATACCATAAGTGAGCGCTACAAAATAACCAAGTTATACCATAAGGGAGCGCTACAGAATAAAATCCCTAAGTTGTGCCGGCTTGAGTCATTGGAGTACCATTGTCGTCTTGATCACTGGAAATCGTGGCACAGAACTGTCCAATATCCAATTTCAGTTCTGGATTAGCTTCACCCAATTTTTTCAGCATCCATGTCATGTTCTCTTGCACTTTTTTGTCCATCCTGGATTCTAATTCACCTTCAAGTTGCTTTATCTTTGTTGTCAACTCCTGAACATTGTCTTCTGTATTAGCAACCGGAGTCGATGTGGTACTAATCTTTTTCCCTGGCCTTCCCACCAGCCAGTTTCGTGCATGGTTCTTGCCATTAGAAGCGACTGCATTTGCTTCAGCCTCGTTTCCATCATCAAGTAACTGCTGGATTTTGGTCTACAAAAAATGGTTAATTCAATATGTGAAATAAAGCATTATTATAGACTACATCTATACAAGAAAATACACTTACAATTTTTTCCTTCATTTCTACAGTATTTGACTTGTAGGTTCGACCTTCCTGTCGCTTACGAGAGTCTGAATAGATTTGAGCATCACATGGGTCTGCATGCTCGGGGTCAGTCTTTTTCTGTCATGTATGGGATAACACATCAAACATGTCATTAATCAAAAATACCAATGTCATTTTACGAAAGTTATGCAGAAAATTTAACTCCTATATATCAAAGATATACTATGTCATATTTTGAAAAATAAATTAAAAGGGATGGACAATAATTTCCAAATCTAAGTTCCAATTCTACAAATCACAGTGTCCTGGCATTATTATTAAAAATAATAATTATTATATTACAGAGACAGTTACAAAATTAGGTCTCAGAATATACACCAATGAATCCTGGATCATTGCTAAAACAGTAAAGCTATATTTAGTGCAAGTATTTTTCAAAAAATTTACTTCTATGTATCTGTTACCTAATCCATATGAAATATCAAACAAATCTAGGGCCTATATGAAAAAATTAAACTTGGACAAAGAAAAACACATACCATGTCTTCAATAACTAGGGACACAGGTTTACGACCCAAAGTGTGTGTCTCAACTAATTCTTTACGATTCTTAGCATTATCCGCAGCAAGTTTCTGTAAAATAAAAACATATCATGATACTTGAATTTTTTTTGGTCAGGATGCTATAAAACTGTTGGTATAATTTTTGCACAAAATGATTTAATAACCGATTACTTGTACTAAATCTTAAAGCTTTACCTTAACTGATTCATCCCCCCAGTACTTCAAGAGCATTTTGAACTCCTCTAGTGGAATCCGCTCGGTTCTGTGTTCCAGTCTTTCCCGATCAGTTTCGTATCGAGTATAAAACTTTTCCTTCATACGAGACTTGTGCACCTTCTAAGCAGCATTCATTGTATTATACACCCATTTCTGTCCATCTTCAGGAATGACATACCTACCCTATAAAATAAAAAACATAAAATAAATAATTAAATTTATTAATTCACTATATAATTTTTGAAAATGATTTAATCTATGGATTAGGTAAGAATTCACCAGAGTATATTCCCACAAATTTTGCTTCAATTGGTCGGGAACAACGCGCCAATTGATGTAAGTAAGTGACACATTATCCCTTGCTAATGCCCCCAAAAAATTACTTAATTCCGCAATATCTTCCTTATTTTCAGAAATTGCTTGACCTTTATGATTCAACGAAATTACTTTTTTTTCTTCAGGGTTCCTTCCATGAACCTTACTCATTCTTGTCGGTCCTCTAGGTTTTCTAGGAGCTCGTACTTTATTAACCATGTGCACAAAATATAAAGAAAACTGTTAATACTATGTTACCAAGTTGACAATTCAACTGACCATATATTACAAAAATTCAACTGACCATATTACCAAAATGCTACAAAGTTAACAATTTGTTACCTTCTTCAACTTCCACATCCATAATCTCCTCCATGTTCAATTCAGCAACATTCTCAACATTCTCTTCTGTTCTAGCTGCTTCATTTTTCTTTTGACGTTCTCGTAATGCTAGGTAAGCAGCAACCGTACCAGCACCAGGAGCTACTTCATCATTACTTGACTGTCTAAACACTTTGCTGCATGTTGGTTTCACTTGTGTTGGACGGTATGAACTTGTAGCTTCCTTCTCAGTGCCAACTTTCCTCGACTCCTTCACAGTGCCAGCTTTCCTCGACTCCTCAATTCCGAGGGTTGCATTAACTCGTGACCGAGTTCTTGGTCCAAGTTGAGTTTTCTTTGTTCCAACAATTTTAATTCTCTACAATTTGTAAGATATTTAGATCATTAATTCCACACTTTTAATGAACATTACAAATTCTGGTATAAAAATTTAAATCGAAAGACCTACCTCCGACGAACCATCACTTTGATCATCGCCCTCATTTTCTGGAATATACTGTGAGTCGCAGTCCTCAAGTTCTTTCCCATTTTTGCCTTTCCCGTTTTTGCCTTTCCCTTTACTGTTCTCGGCTCCATCTCCCATGAGACTAGAAACTAATGGCGGTATCCCAAATTCTTGACATTTTTCAGCATTTTCTTGCATTCTGCGAATTCTATCAATTTCATACTGTGTCAGCGATGGTGGAGGCACCTACAAGAAATCATTACATAAACAATAATTAGAAAAACTAAACACTAAAAATTCCAGGTGAGTTATATTTATAAGACCCTATTTTCCAACAGGTACATAAAAATCAAATCAGACTAGTCAAATCATACCTTCACGGGAACATCATTCTCTTTGGTCTTTTCACTGTCACTTGAACCTTTATCTAAATCTAATTTCCTTCTTACAGTTGCATTTTCATTCACATGTACGTCTTCTTGACCAGACATCAAAACAGGCTGTGCTGAAAATTCCTTCTTCTTACCAACCTCAGGTGAGGTCTTACTCCTTTTCTGCTGTTGTTGCTGGAGTTGATGTGTAGTAACAAACCTACGCTTCACTTGTGGTTTCTTAGCAGAAGCTGTAACAACAATGTATACATTTTGTGTGAACATTAAAATTCATTAGGCTGAAGGAAATTATGAAAGAGAAAAAAGATCCAAGGTATTAGACTGTAGTCTAAATTTTATATACTAGTCTAAATTCAGTTTGTGTTACATATCAGAACACAATCAATAATGTAATAAAACTATACAATACAAGTAAAGCAAAACACTAGTCAATAATATATGCAACACTTCAATAAGATGTTGCAATAAAATTGAATTATTTAAACGGAAACACTACATAAAAAATGTTGCCTCATCACATATTACAAATCAGATGCAAGCAATACACCAGGCAAGAATTTAATATTACATGTAGATTATACCTTGGATTAAGTTTTTCCTTGGCCTGATGATTACGTGAGGTTGCGTCTGAATCATTGGCTCAATTTCTTTGTCAACAACATTGTCTATGTAAAAATTTATTTCTTCTCCCTCAACGCAGTCCTTAGTAAGTTCAACCACTTCCGCGTCTTTTGTCACGAGTTCCCAACCACCTCCCCTTCCTTTGCTGATATAGATTCCTCCAATTTCAGTGTAATGGAGGTAGTCTTTTACATAATCCATAAGCACAGTGTAAGAGAAACAGTCCACTTCTACGCGGGTTACCACCATAGATTTTCCACCAGCATAGACTGTCTTCTTAAACTCTCCTTGATGGTACAACCTGACATTGATGTTTTTTCCTTCCATCCTGTTCACAGTAAATGTCCCATTAGAACCAGGTATATATATATAAATAATGAAGAGTTATAAATCATTAAATCTAAAGAATGCACTTCACAGGGAAGAGTTAAATTAAGGAAAACAAGTGAACAAGTAAATTAATGACAACAGGAGTACAAATTTCATTACAAAGAAACAATGTCAAGTACATTAATAAAGAGAGTAAATTACATAAAAAACAAAGAGCGACAAATACACTTTAAATCTAAGACAGTAGACATGACAGAAATAAAGCAATGTAATTCTCTATGAGAAGCAACAGTTCCTAAGGAGATACGGGAACTTCTGCTAGGGGGATATCATCTCTAAAACAATCCCCATCAGCAACTTCAATGTCTATGCCACGACCAATATTAATATCTTGTACATCAGGATCGTTAATATCTTCTTCGGTTGCATTCTCGTTCTCAGCTTCACACCAGTCCCTCGGTAATTTTTTAACAACATAATGTACCATCTTTTCAGTCGGATCTTCCACGTAAAAAACTTGTTGCACTTGAGAAGACAGGACATAAGGATCATTTTTAAAGCAAAACTTGTTAAAGTTTACTTTAGTAAGCCCGTAAGCGTCTTTCTCTTCTTGGTACCAACAACACTTAAAGAGGACCACATTTAAAACTCCCCAATAATCTAGTTCAAAAATCTGTTCGATTGATCCATAATAGTTGACATTCCCAATTATTGGATTTTGGTCTTTCGAACTAGCAAAACTAGTGGTTTTGGCAGTCAAAAAAACCCCACTGTTTTGTGTGGTACATTGAGAATCCCTAGACTTGGTATGGAATCTATATCCATTTACTGCATAGCCACTAAACCTCCTGGCCATCCGATTAGGACCTAATGCAAACACCTCTAAATCTCTTGAAATCATGTCCTTCTTCAGAACCTCTTCTTTTAGCCATTTCCAAAAGTCGTTGGTATGTGTTCGTTCCCTTTTGTATCTTCTTGAATTTGCATGACCATCTACTACAGCTCGATGCTCCCTAGAAAAATATTCAGTTTAGACAGACTAATAAATGTAGACGTTGATAACATAGACTTGAATAAAATGAAAAAAGGACTTAAGAACATACTCAATCAGATTCTCTATTTCATTATTGCCAGAGTTGAACAAAATGTAGCGATGACTGGCCCTCCAATCTGCATCATTTAATTTAAAGATTTTTCCATCTTTATTCTTTCTTGTTCCAATATGATGCCCGACATTTGTTGGACATCTTGCAAAATCAGTACAATACTTGGTGTCTTTTGTTACTCCTTCGCTGCTCAAAAATCTTGAACAGAAAATAACACATTCTTCTGCCAAGTAACCTTCTGCAATCGAACCTTCAGGTTTATTCCTATTTCGAACGAAAGATTTCAACTTTCCAAGGTACCGCTCAATAGGAAACATGCACCTAAGGTGTTGTGGTCCACCAAGTTCGACTTCTCGGTATAAATGAACAAGCAAGTGGACCATTATATCAAATAAAGCTTGTGGGAAAATCGTCTCAAATCGACAAAGTACGTCGATAATTTCTTGTTGCAGCCTCTTAATTTCATCCAAATCAATAACCTTGGCCCATATACCTCTTAGGAATGCGCTAAGTCTGATCAGTGGTAACGCAACCTCGGGTTTTAATGTTTTCCTTACCGCAAATGGTAACAAATAGTGGAGTATGAAATGAGCATCGTGGCTCTTATACCCTACTACTTTTCTCTCGCTTGTGTGTACATACCGGCTGATATTCGAAGCACAACCATATGGCAATTTGGCATTCTTTAATACAGAACAGAAGATATCTTTCTCCTTATTTGTCATGTCAAATATTGCTGCTCTAATTTCATAATGCTTTCCATCCGCGGATTTAACAGGATGAAGGGGCTTTCTTATACCCAATTCTTTTAAATCAAAACGAGCACTTAAGTGATCCTTCGACTTGCCACCAATATTAAGTAAAGTACCTAATATTTTGTCACATACGTTCTTTTCTATGTGCATGGCATCAAGGTTATGTCGAAGTGGATTTTTACTCCAATATGGCAAGACAAAAAAAATTGACTTCTTTTTGAAAGGACAATGACTTGTAACCTATTTTTTGACCTTCCCAAATTTGTTTTCAAACCCCAACAATAACTCTTCAATATCAGTTCCTGACAAAACTTCTGGAACCTGCCCCATTTCAATATCGCCATTAAATCGTCTCTTATCCAGCCTCCATTCGTGTGTAGGATCAAGAAATTTTCGGTGATGCATGTAGCACATCTTTTTGCTATGTTTTAAATAATCCGAAGAAGTCTCGTAGTGGCATACGGGACACGCTAGTTTCCCCTTCGTGCTCCAACCTGACAACATACCATAGCCAGGAAAATCACTTATGGTCCACAACACACGTGCACGTAAATTAAAATTCTGGTCAGTTAGGGCATCGTAAGTTTCGACTCCCACGTCCCATAATTCTTTCAACTCCGCGATCAAAGGTTGCATATACACGTCAATATTATTGTTCGGCGAATCTGGACCCGATATTAATGTTGAAAGAATCAAATTCTCATGTTTCATGCATAGCCAAGGTGGAAGGTTATAATTAACCAACAGTATTGGCCATGTGCTATGAGTTGAATTCATTGAACGATAAGGGTTAAATCCGTCAGATGCTACACCTAAACTCACATTTCGAATATCTGATGGAAAATCAGGATATTGAGCATCCATCGTCTTCCATGCCCCAGCATCTGCCGGATGTCTTAGTTTCCCGTCATCTTTTCGTCCTACTGCATGCCATGTCATAAGTTTCGAAAATTCTTTGCACATAAACATCCTTTGCAGCCTTGCTTTTAGCGGAAAATATCTCATCACATTTGCTGGAACCCTGTGAAACACCTTCTCCACATCATCATCAGTAGCAATCCCTTTTTTCTCTTGTACAACCCACCTTGAAACACCACAAGTCTGACAAACATCTTTGTCTTCATTTTCCGCCCAATACAACATGCAACTATTTGGGCATGCATGTATTCTTTGATAATCAAGTCCTAAATCCTTAATAATATTTTTCGCGGCATTGAATGACGTAGGTAGGTGGGCATTAGGAAATGCTTCTTTCATTAGTTTCAGCAATTCCCCAAATGCAGACTCACTAATTCCATGAGCACACTTTAAATGATAAAGTGTGATCAAGAAACTTAGTCGAGAAAAGTTAGTACAACCAGGATATAACGGTTTCTTTCCCTCATTAACATGTCGATAAAACCTTTCAGCCTCTGCATTTGGTCTACCTTCAAACTTCTTACCCATACATTTAAACATAAAGTCTAAATTATTCCCAAAATCCACCCCCGTTTCATAATCCATGGAGTCCTTACTATTTCCTAATTTCGTTCGTGAAACATCATAAATCCAATTGACATGTAACGGCGATGGCCCATTGCAAACCAGATGATCATAGATGACATCTTTCGTATGCCAGTTACGATCCATACAGTTTTTGCAAGGGCACTTCATTTCATCGCCTAGACAAGAAACAGGGAACGCATTTTTCAAAAAATCTTTTACCCCTTCCCCATATCCAGCACTATATCTGGGAAGTCCTATCCAAATATTACTCTCATCAACCATTACAGCAATATATCCACTGCCTAGTAAATCTAAACTTCTATACGTGGCTAACAGTTTCGACAAATCACCAAGGCCAAGCCTGTAAGGTTTAAATATATTATAATCTACCATATGAAAAAGGCTTTTGTAACGAACATTGTAATTGTACTATAAGTAGTTTAACGCTAGAGTGTAATGAGAAGAACAGATGCACACTTAGAGAATTAGGAAAAATACATAACAAGTTTAGCTAAAACTTGTCAATATAGTTGCTAGCACATTGACAAAATAGGGATGAAACAATGAAAAAAAATAGACATGAAAACACACATACATTACAGTACTCTCTCTGTTTGTCTCCCTCTCTCTCTCTCTCCATCTCTCTGTCTCTCCCAATCTTCTTGTTGGCTCTCACTCGCTCTAACACTCAACAAATATCAAGCACATAAAACACAAATACAAGTACATAAAACCCTAGACATGAAAACCGTAGATTTAATCACATGCAATAATTATTTAACCAAATCCAAGATAATCAAGCACATAAAACACAAATACAAGTACATAAACCCCTAGACATGAAAACCCTAGATTTAATCACATGCAATAATTATACCCAAATCCAAGTTAATTAGAGATTTTTACCTAGAGAGAAACCGTGAGTAACGAAGATGTTAACTGAAAGCCCCAATTGAAAAAGCCCCAATTGAAAAAGCCCTAATTCCAACTGCAAAATGAAATGAATCTGTGAGTACAGAGAAGATTATGTGTAAAGAAAATGAATCTGTGAGTACAGAGAAGATTATGTGTAAAGAAGATTATGTTTAAACCGTGTATGCAATTTCAGTGTGGGAGAGTCGAGAGTGTGTGGTGAGAGTGTGCGGTAGAGAGCTTTAGATCTGGGAAAGTATACTCACAATAATTGGGGGAAAGTATAGCTTTAGTTTTGGGGGGAAATTGTCCGCCTCTTTTTCACCGTGCAAATCACGTGTCCTCATAACACATAGTAATGTTGTTTTAATTCTCAAATGATTTTAATTTTTTTCAAATGAAATGATTTTAATTTTTTTTATTCGAGTAAAATTCCATTCATTAATGATAAGTCATAAGACATTTATAAAAATAGTCGAACAACGTAAACATAAACAAATAATGATTAATCCATAATCAGGCAATTTGTTGAAGATGATTAATGATTTTAATTTTTTACTTGTTGGATAAAAATTTTAATATTTTTAAAATAATAATTATTATTATTAGAATAATATTTTTTTAACATCTACGCGATTGGAACGTCGAAAAAATAATTTTAAAAAATAGATTCATCATTCGGGACAAGACTAGTTAATAAAAGAATATAAATATCTAATGCAACACTTCAAACAGCAAATGCAACACTAGTGATACCTAATGCAACGCTTCTGACACGTCAGCAAATGCCACGTCATCATTAGTGGGTCCCACTTCTGCCACGTCACCAATTGTGGGTCCCACTTCTGCCACGTCAGCATGTTGGGCCACCTGCCACGTCACCCTTGTGGGTCCCACATCTGCCACGTCATATTTTTTAAAAAAATATACAGATATCTAATGCAACACTTTAAACAGCAAATGCAACACTACGTGTCTCTAATGCAACGCTTCTGCCACGTAAGAAAATGCCACGTCAGCATTAGTGGGTCCCACTTCTGCCACGTCAGCAATTATGGGTCCCACAATTGCCACATCAGCATGATAGGTCTCTTGCCACGTCACCTTTGTGGGACCCACACTGCCACGTCAGCATTTGTGGGTCCTACATCTGCCACGTCATATTTTAAAAAATAAATAAATATATCTAATGCAACACTTCAAAGAGCAAACGCAACACCACTGGTACCTAATGCAACGGTTGCTGCCACGTCAGCAAAGGTGGGCCCCACTTCTGCCACGTCAGCAAATGTGGGTCCCACATGTGCCACGTCAGCAAATGCCACGTCAGCACATGTGGGTCCCTCTCCTGCCACATCACCATTTATAAAAATAAAAAAATATCTAACGCAACGCCATCAGTTAGTGTTGCATAATGTGAAACACTGTGGGTAATACGCAACGCTAATCTATATCTAACGCAACACCAATTCAGCTCAGTTGCAAAAGACCCAAAACTTCTATCTAACGAAACGCTTTCTGTGCAACGCTTTGTAAAAAGGGTTGCGTATACTCACTTATGGCGTAGTGGTCTATGCATAGTGGGAAGGCGACCATGGCATAGAATCCACTCGTGATGAGCATACCGAAGCACTCTAAGCCTATGCCAGATACAAGTACTCCAAGCAACTGTAGGAGAAGAAACTCTAATGGAATCCCAAATATCCCAAGTCTTTAGTTTCCGGAGAGGCAAGTTGTTCCAAAGAATTGAATAAGAAGCATTAAGATCAAAAGAAGGGTAGTTAAACTGCTGAATGAAAAGAGCCAGGCCTGGATTGAGGTGATGAATCATGTTCGATGGTTGGGGTAAAACCCATGTTCCAGTATTGATCAGAGAGTTCACAGATGCATCAGAATTACCATTTTCTTGAGCAATAATAGGATCATGTTTGCTTATGGCCAGGCACTTTGCAGTCCACCAAGGATCAAAACACAGCGAGGTATTCATGCCATTTCCGATTTTAAAAACAATGTATTGAAGTGCCAAAGGACGTAACCTAAGAATGTTACGAACAATCCATGAACAGTCGTTGGGCATATCCATATTCCAGAAATGATTCTTTTTTAGCAAAGTAGTATTAACCCACACAGGCCACAAGGCTTTGCTCTTACAAACCATACGGCATAAATGATGCAAAATCTGAGCTTGGTTCCATTGCTTAGATTGTTTAAGAACCAGGCCACCTTCTCCAATGGGCAAACAAATCGTGTCCCAACTAACCTTAGCTCTTCCTCGAGAAAAGGCATCACCCTTCCATAAGAAACGAGTGAAAACTGATTTGAGCCTGCCATGAACAGAGCTAGGAAGAACGAAGAGATTAGTCCAAAAAGATTGAACAACTGTGAGAACGGACTTTATAAGTTGCACACGACCTGCAAAAGAAAGCAACAGAGTGGTCCAGCAAGAAATCCTGTTAGTAATCCTGTCGAGAAGCGGAAGGCAGTCATTGTGGCTTAGACGAGTTGAGATTAAAGGAACCCCTAGAAAGCGAACGGGGAGAGTTCCATGCGCTAAACCATACGAGGAATCAAACCATCTGACAAAATCAGCATCACAATTTCCGAAAAAGACTGTGCTCTTTGCAATGCTTGCATTCAAACCACTAGAAGAGGCAAAACGAGAGATACAGTTCATGAGGTGAATAACACAGTCCCTATCACCATTTGAAAACAGTAACACATCATCGGCATAAAGAAGGTGCGTAAGTTTCAAGTTTTTACACTTCCAATGATATTTAAAGTTAGAAGAAGACTTGGCAAGCATTGAAGACAATATAGTCATAGCAATCGAGAAGATACAAGGAGATATAGGATCCCCTTGATAAATTCCCTTTTTTCCTTCAAAAAAACCACACAATGATCCATTCACCTTAACAGAAAAGGTGGTGGTAGAGATGCATAAATGGATCCATTTTATGAATTTATTTGGAAAATTCAACTTACGCAAGGCACCTAAAATGAAGTTCCAATTCAACGAATCGAACGCCTTGTGAAGATCAAGCTTCAAAGCACACTTTGGAACGCCACTATCTCTATGATAACCTCGAAAAATCTCTTGGGCCATGAGAATATTATCAGAAATATTGCGTCCCGGAATGAAAGCAGATTGGGAGATGTCAATGATACTGGGCATGACGACTTTGAGGCGAGATGCAAGAATTTTTTCAATACATTTGTAAGGAATCGAGCATAGAGAAATAGGGCGATAATCTAAAATAGAAGCGGGGGTGGGAACTTTTGGAAGTAATGCAATACTAGTAGCATTAATCGGCTTGAATAAGGACACATCTGCAAAAAAACTCTTGACTGCATCACAGAAAGTTGAACCAACAATGTCCCAAGCTGCCAAATAAAATTCCACAGAAAAACCATCAGGCCCAGGCGCTTTATTCCTTTTCATATTCTTTAAAGTTGATAGAATAATGTCATTTTTGACAGGGGCTTCGAGTAATGTAGCTTGAACAGAGGAAATCGATGCACAGTTAAGACTATCAAAATCATAGGATTGCATATCAACAGAGGTACCCAAGGTGCTAGAAAAGTAGTCAACTCCAACTTTCGAAACATTTTTGTGGCCTGAAACCATATCTCCATCACTGTTTTGAATGACCAGCATCTTATTAACATTCCAATTGGCCTTTGTTTTGTTGAAAAAGAATCTATTACCATCCCCAACATTAAGCCAATTTACCCTTGATTTTTGCAGTAAAAAACGTTCCTCTTCGAGAAGAGCCTTTTGAAGATTGCCACAAGCCTGAGACTCCAACAGTAACAGGTTTTGATTATCACAGTCCGAAATTAACTGGTCTTGCAAATCCGACAAAATAGCACGAGCCAAAACAACATTGTTGTGAACATCACCATGCTTCTTGTTAAGGGCAGATAAAGATTTTTTAACTTCTTTAAGCTTACGAAATAAAATAAACATTGGATCCCTAAACCAACGACTCTCCCTGGCCTTTGAAACTGCTTCCTCAAATCCTTCGATGTCAATCATGAAGTTGAAAAACTGGAAAGGCTTGGAGATTTTCTCTAGCTGCATTGGAATTGAACAAATAAGCGGACAATGATCCATAAGACCTCTATTTTTCACCATTACTGAAGCTTCGCTGAAAACATTAAACCAGTCCCTGCTTCCCAACATTCGATCTAATCTTTTTTTAATAAGCTCACACCTTTTGTTAGTCCAAGTGAACAAAGGGCCAACAGTTTTAATATGACCAAGAGCAGAGTTAGAAACACAATCGAGAACGGATTGCATTCCAGGCGTCCAATGCTCACGCCCTCCTTTCACCTCATTTAAAGAAAGAATGCAATTAAAATCGCCATTTAAACACCACGGACCAGTGATAATCTGATGAAGACGCTCAATGTCTGCCCACAGAGGCTCTCTTTCGTGAGGTTTGTTCAAGGCATAGACAAACGTTACACAGAAAGCAATTTGTTTCTGTAGAAAATTAACAGAAGAGGTAACTTGCTGAGAAGACTTCAATAAAGCTTGAACTGACCAGACTGATGGGTCCCAACCAACCCAGACACGATCGTACTCATGCTCATCATAATTAAAAAGCCAATTCCATTTCTTGTTAATTCGATTGGAGATAGCAACTGTATTTAAAGTTAAGTGTTTTTTCCCTGACATAAAAAAAGTTGAAGTGTTTTTCTTTCACTCTATTATTGTTATAAACAATTTTATTTATCCTGCTTGTTTGAGCTGAGTAATGTCGGGCAAAAAAAAGTTTAAAATCCCGCTTCTTTTTTTTTAGCCCGCCAATAGATTGGTCCAAAAATGTTAAATCAACGGCAACGGTTTTGTGAAATCGTTGCAACAGAGTTCGATTTTTTTATAAAGTAACACTTTGTCAATTCAATTGTAACAATTTTCAAAAGTATTGCAATATCTCCAAATTTATCATAATTTTTCAAGTAATAACAACGATTTTTAAGAAATTTTATCAAGTTTGGTTGCGCAAAGCAATCTATGGTGTAGTGTTATAATTGTGCATTTGGATCATATGTTGACGAGTGTAGTAGAGTACCTCAAATTAATGTTAAGGATTCCCATTGTTAACGTATCATATATGATAATTGATCGAGGGGTCTGCCTTCACTTATAACTTACTAAATTAAACTTCATCTAGTTAGTAAAACTTATTATAATCCTACAATATAATATTGTACGACGTTATTTGAAAATTCTCGAAAATGAGAAAGAATCGAATCATGACCTAAAATTAACGGATATAAAATCTCGTCTGGAGCCTATTCCATCGCCCTCTAATTGAACAATTCGTGTACAGATCAGTTGATTGGATGAATTTCTAATTGTGGATGAATTGATTTCTCACAATTAAATTTTTTTCCAAACTTATCAACCACTTAAAGGTAGAGAGTATTGGTGAGTTATATACTATCTTGTACAAAAACAATTAAACACATATTAATGCCGAAGATTTAAAAAATGCAATTGTCATTGATGTTGTAATAGATAAAATTAACGAATTGAATTTTAATTTTGATTCCGGCAAGAGGGACTAAGTGTGGGCAAGGCACACCTCGAGTATCCTCGACTAAGATTGTACTAAGATTCACAGGAGAGGTTTTCAAAATACGAAACCTGCAACCCCTTCATTCACTCTAGGAAAACTAGGTCTTGCACAAAAAACAATATCAAAAAATAAATAATTAATGGAACAATCTTCCTACGATTATCGATTTTGAATTTTCAAACAAGTAGCCAGCAACACTACAACAATAGATATTAAGCATGATCTACAAAAAAAGAGGCCGTAGTAAATTTTAAGCAACAAATTCATCCAATGTAAGAATATACCTATATATTTGTATAGCAATTAACAACTTAAAAATATAGATATATAACATAGAAGATATGCTTCTTCTTTCTACACAAATATCACATAAATGCATGTATGGAATTACGTCTAGGACAAATCTATGATTTCTTCCTACATTGCATTTGACCAAATATCCACATTGGCACTGATCATCATTCTCTCCGAGAGCGGAGATTTCATATTTACTTCACTTTCTTGGCTGCTGTACTTTCACTCTCCCCCTTCAAACCTTTTTGCAAATCATGGAGTAAGTTAATCTGAAGTCCTGAATTTGTTCGAATTCACCTCACCAATTTCGACAAAACAAAAGCCATCTATTCTCAGATTAACAAGAAAATGGTCAGAAGTCCAATATAAAAACAATTAGGCTCGACCCACAATATCCTAACGGTATGTTTCTTCACCCTAGCTTTTGTAATAGATTTTTTCTACTTCTAATGATTATGCTAATGTTATGGTCAAAGACACTTCCAACCCTAAAAATGAAATCAAATGGCGTTTTACATACTTCTTAATTATAGTACAATGAGTGATCCTCTATTTTTTTAGGAGTTTTTAGATTCATGTGTATGATAATATGTATCAAATTCTTGTGTAGACTAATTTATTTGTGTGTTGGCCTCTTTTTTCATACCAAGGAGGAGTTACTCAAGAAAGTTGATGAGTTAACCTAACATGAGTTAACCTAATGCAGAGATTCAATAAAAAAAAGTGAGTACCTTTTTTAGTTTCTTTTTTGTTTTGGGGTTTAATTATTTTGTTGTTGGTCAAATTTTACATTTCTGCTTATAATCAAATTTTACAGGAGATAGGCAAGGCCGGGAATACTATGACAAACTTTTGACAACGAATTCAATTCACAATGCAATGAGACATCAGCAGGTGTTAACTTTTCTCCATCATTTTATCCAATTCTTATGAGGCAATAATTATAAGTTATGAAAATTTAAATGTTTATCTCGCAACTTTATCCTAGGAAATCATATGTGATGTTCGCTTGTGAAATGAATGGAGGTTTGTGCTTCTGCTATAATGTTATGTTTTGCGTGAATTGATAAAGAGATCCATGGTTATACTCTGCAGCTGTGTGCGTATATATTTGCAATCCACTATTCAAAACGAATGAAAATTTGATTCTTGTTTTCTTACCGCTGAAAAAGTGTTACATTAGAGAGGGAAAGAACAAGATTGTGACTAATGGTTTGAAGAATGGTGCAATTGATGCTGTTAACTGTTTTTCCTTCTCAAAAAGACATGTCATTCATTGATTAAACAGTAAAAAGTTGTCAAGCCTTGCCACCAAAATCCACCGACCCACTTGGTGGAAAGAGAGGCTTAAAAATGAACTGTAATGGGCTTTTTATTGTTTGCTAGCTAGGCTTGCTGAGCTTGCTAATGTTTAACTTTCTGTTAATACAAAGCCCTATCAATAGCAATATCAATAGCAAGCCTTTTAAAATTCATATTTAAATTTTCCATCAAGTTTGTCACAGGCTTTTGGTGTCAAAGCTTGACAACTTTCTGTTCTTGATTCGATGAATGACATGTCTAGAAGAAGGAAAATGAATAGCAGCATCAGTCTCACAATTCTTCAAACCAATAGTCACAATCTTGGTATTTCCCTCTCTAATGCAACACTTGTTCATTGGTACGTAAAAAAACAAGTATCAAAATTTCAGTCTTTTTTTTTTTAATAGTGATTGCAAATATATATACAGACATCAGCAGCATAACCAGAGACCTCTCTATCAATTCACGCAGAACATAACATTATAGCATAAACATAAACCTCCTATCATTTCACAAGCGAACATCACATATTATTTGCTATGATAAAATTGGGGGATAAACATTTAAATTTTCATAATTTAAATTATTGCCTCATGAGAATTAAACAAAATGATGAAAAAAAGTTAACATATGCTGTTGTCTCATTGCAGTGTTAATTGAATTCTTAGTCAAAAGTTTGTCATAGTATTCCCTGACCTTGCCTATCTGGTGCAATATTTGTTTATAAGAACAAAGTTCATCATGCTTGACTAACCACTAATGAACAAAATAACTAAACCCGAACACATAAAAGAAACACAAATAGATGCTTCTTGAAAGTAGTCTCTCATTTTCATCCAAACCCTAAGCATATAAAACGCCTGATTCCATTTTTAGGGTTGGAAGTGTCTTAAACCATAACATTACCAAAATCATTAGCAATACAAACAAAACCATTACAAAAGTCCCTGTGAAGAAACATACCATTAGGATATTGTGGCAAGTTGAGCCTAATTGAATCGTCATCCTTGGACTTTTGACCATTTTGTGGTAAATCTCAGAACAGAATGCTACTTTTTGTGGAAATTGGCAAGGTGAATTTGGACAAATTCAGGGCTAGAGATGATCTTACTCCATGATTTGCAAACAGGTTTGAAGTAGAGGAGAGTACAGCAGCCAAGAAAGTGTAGTAAATATGAGATCATTATGGCCGCCGCGGCTGCCATTAGGTTAAATGTAATGTAGGAAGAAATCATAGACCGACTTGTCCTAGACCTAATCCCATACATATATGTGAGATTTGGGCCCAAACTTGGGCTCATGCCAAAATTGAAAATGGCCCAAAACAATAATTACTTTTAGTTTCCAAAAATAGAAAATGTTTGTTGTTTTTAAAACCATACTTTTAGACTCAAATAACAAATTATATTTGTCAATTAAATTTTTTTGTGTAGAGAACCCAACCAACTTTGATAGTAGTTAAATTGCCATTTATTAGATCTTCTAAATCATTAATTACTTTCATATTTCTTAACATAAAAACTAATTACATCTCGTAAGAACTAAAATTAGTTTAGATCATTTTAATGTAATGTATGATAAAAGTATATTCCCTCCATTTCAATATACTAATCCACTTTCAAAAAATTAGGCATATTATAAAAATTTATTGTTAATAGAAACCTTTCATTTACATGTAATTTTTAATGCATTAATTGAATTAAATATGTGGAATAGAGTTAATCTTGTAAACGTAAATTGGATATATCTTAAATAGAGTTGATTTCGGAAATATGAAATTAAAAGGTAATTTTGAATATTTTTTTAAAAATTATATTAAAAACTGAAATGGACAACTAATAGAAATAATTTTTATTTCAAAATTGTACCAGAATTTTGTAAGCTAGGGAGGGAGTAGTAAATTAATGGCCTCCCGATAAAACTGAGCCCCTTAAATTATGATATATTAGATCAACAAAATGGTGTTAAATAAACAAATAATTATTTATTCTCCCAAAAATAAAACATTATAAATAAATATTTTATCTACAATTTTTTTTATCAATTTTTGTTCAGTTTTTATGGTAACAATGTTTTTCCTTACTTACAACATGTTTATTTGATTGAAAAAGACCAAATAATTTAAAATGCTACTTTGAAACTCAAATAATAGACAATAATTTTTTAATAAAAAATAATTAAATATTTTTGAAGAACGACTAAGTAACTAGGGTGAAATCAGCCCAACATCCATATTCATTGGTCTATTTGCTTTGTTATAAATGTATTGCTTTCTATATGCTTTTAATATTTTTGTTAGGAGTTGTCCCATATTTGTGGTTAATAAGCAGCCAATTAATTACATTAGAATTTGTTCTTTTGAATATGACCAAAAATAATTTTGTGGTGTTTGGACCCAAAACAGACAATATTATACTAATGGAGTTAAGGCCGGCTGAGCAAGCTAGTCCTAATGGTCTATAATGATCTTAACATGGGCTCCAGAATGGATCCACGAAGAGGTAGATGGGCTATCCCAGATTGGGCTTAAGATTAAGGGGAGCAGATGGACTTTGTAGTATCGGACTACGGGGAGCCAGGACGATTTCCACTATAGATCAAGGGGGAGTCACATGGAAAGGAGGCAGATTCAGCACGTGTCGAGCAAGATGTTTGAATGGGAAGATTATTAGGAGTTGTCCCATAGGAGAGGCAGATTGCTACTTAATAAACAGCCAGTTAACCAAATTAATTAGAATGAGACCTTTTGGAATGTCCCCCAAAAACATTGCTAGTTAATAAGTTAACTAAATTACAATGAGACCTTTTGGAATGTCCCCAAAAACAACTATAAATCAAGTGGGAGTCAGGTCACATAGAAAGGAGACAAATTCAACAGGTGTGGGCAGATTGCTAGTTAACTAAATTAGAATGAGACCTTTTGGAATGTGCCCAAAACAAATCCGTACAAGCTCTATTAAAGCGAATTGTATCATACTAATACGGAGTTAAGACCTCCTTAGCAAGACCAATTTTTTTTTGCATAATTGTGAATAAAAAATACATTTTATTGTAGTCTAATCTTTTCTAGTTTAACTCCACCTACATTGCTTTTTAAAAAAATTTATATAAAATATATTTTACAAGCAAGTAATCACTACAAGAAATCAGTGATGTATGAGAAGTGAGCATGTCTTCTTGCCAATAAAAAATAATAAAACAAATTATACATACTTATATGTATACACACAAAATAGATATTGATATAAGTCAAAGCATAGCAATCGAAGTCAAGTGGCTTCCTACTAACTGCACAACCGTGCAAACTTCACAAGTAGTACAAAAGTGCAAGTTATTTACTTGATTTAAATATAGAAAAAGAATTAATACCAGTAACGGCATATAGTACGCACAATGCATGAAAGTCGAGCGATCAATCATGCATATGATAATTAGTGTAGATTTAATTGATTGTTTTAGATGTAACATAAATTTATCATAGAAACAAGACCGTTACATTTAAAAATGAAGAAAATTGAACAATTATGAGAGAAGCCATAAGATTATTCAAAAAAAAAAAAAAGTTACGCACTCGAGATTAAATTGTACCTGCTACTTAATAATATAATGACTAATATAATTGATAAAAGGAGATCAAAAGTTTTTACTACTATAATCCTGAGTTCGATCTTTTCTTAATATTTCACCAGCATTTCAAAATAGAGTAATATATTTAAACAAACCTATTATCAAAAGTACTTGTTAATTGTAAACCTTTTGGGTTGTAAGAACTGAATCTTGTGATTAATAATATTTGGTAATTACTCTGATTTCATCTCTGGGACTATAACGAGTGTGTTTTATGCTGTTGTTTTGGGTCACAAGGTTGTAATTTGAATTATGTTGGTTTTATGGATGGGTATTGAGACCGTAACGACCAGATCCTTGACCCTGGATCTGGGGGTGTTACATTGAGTAAGTGGTAGTCTCTAACAATCTGATACTGTTTAACTATATCAACAAGAGGCTCTGTCACAGCTTTTTTTTGTGATGCAGCTCATATCAAATCCATACACATTATTCCAAACTGGAATGCCCAACCATTTCCAAGAACACAAATAAATTAAGTAATGCAGTAAGACTTACCGATAAGTTTACTAAACATGCTTAGGAGTAGTAAACCCACACTGAAACTTTTCATCTTTTTAGTGTGCATCCTCTATAGTTGTTAAATAGAGCGAAGCGCTATCAGGAAGGACAAGTTCGTCATTAATCTATACACAGAAACAAATTAGAAGAAAAGACATATATATGAAATTATGGAAGATACTTATGACTTGTTCCTTTTTCCTTCCCCCATAATGACACTTAAGATTTGTTCAAATATTGAAATATGAAACAAAATTATATTGTGACAGGATTTAGATAGCCATGTAAACTTGTTGTTAGATATTGAACTTTTTAAGAATCATGGATCAAGAAAACAGAGAGCCACATGTCCAATTAAGAAAGACTAGATATAGAAATGATTAAAAAATTGAAGAAATGAAAGGACACATACTTATTAGATACTAGAATAAATCAAATCCTGATACAATAACAAAAAACCACAGACAATCTTTCCTACCATACGCACCACACTCATTTTTATAAAAAAACCAGATTAGCATTTGTATGGGCATATTCCCCAAAACTAGTCAAAGTAAATAACTTAACCACTATGTTCTCAGACCAACTCCTGAAGTTGGTTTCTCAGAGCTCTTTTAAATGAAACACAAATTACAAAAAGCAAAATACATACATTGATTATTCTCGCAAACCAAAATAGCAGGATTAATTGAACACATACAATGATCATTTGACACCAACAAACCCATACAAAAATACACATATGTATGTAGATGTACATATATGAATGTCCCATATATTAAAAATTATTTAATATCTCAAAAATGAAAATTATTATATAAAAAATTTAAGCGAGAGTGAGAGAGTGAGAGGTCAAAGAGAGAGAGAGATTAAAATACCCAAATCGAAGAACCTCCAAATTGCGAGAATACCCAAATCGGAGAACCACCAAATTGATGAACAGAGATGAAGATCGAGAGAAACATCGATTTTGATCTAAGTTGTATGTTTGTGCTTGTTGAACGAATCAACCTAAAAGCTCTGTTTTGAACAATTAGGGTTCATGTCTGTGAGAGAGGTGAGTAATTGATAGAAGGGGAGTGAGATAGGCGTGAGTTTGTGAGAGATAGATACATAGAGTCTGGAGAGGTCTTGGAAAAAAAGGGGGGGAAGCGAAATTTGGCTAAGTGGGGGAATTTAGGATTAGTGAAATTTAAAGAAACCAAGGAGGGAAAGAAGATGAGGGAAATGAAAATAAAATTTTTTATATAATAATTTTCATTTTTGAGATATTTATTTAATTAGCACTGAATTATTTTTTTTGAATGATTTCTTCGACGATCGAACCGTACGAAAGTTAACAAACACTCATTTTAGTGTTGGGGAAAAATATTCAAAAAATAAAAAGGTCGGTTTGTACGTGATTTTAACAAAAACGTGGTAAAAGTGCTACTTCATATAACGGGGCACGATCCAGATTCACTGAATAATTTTTAGAATTATTTTTTCGACGATCGAACCGTACGAAAGTTAGTAAACACTCATTTTAGTGTTGGGAAAAAATAATCAAAAAATAAAAAGGCGGGTTGTACGAGAGTTTAACAAAAATGTGGTAAAAGTACTACTTCCCGTAACGGGGCACGATCCAGATTCACTGAATTATTTTTTTGAATGATTTTTTCGACGATCGAGCCGTACGAAAGTTAATAAACACTCATTTTATTGTTGGGAAAAAATAATCAAAAAAATAAAAAGGTCGGGTTGTACGAGATTTTAACAAAAATGTGGTAAAAGTGCTACTTCCTGTAACGGGGAACGATCCAGATTCACTGAATTATTTTTTTGAATGATTTCTTCGATGATCGAACCGTTTGAAAGTTAACAAACACTCATTTTAGTGTTAGGGAAAAATATTCAAAAAATAAAAAGGTCGGGTTGTACGAGATTTTAACAAAAATGTGGTAAAAGTGCTTCTTCCTATAACGAGGCAAGATCCAGATTCACTGGATAATTTTTTGAATGATTTCTTCGACGATCGAACCATACGAAAGTTAACAAACACTCATTTTAGTGTTGGAGAAAAATATCCAAAAAATAAAAAGGTCGGGTTGTACGAGATTTTAACAAAAATGTGGTAAAAGTGCTTCTTCCTTTAACAAGGCAAGATTCACCGGATAATTTTTTAAATGATTTCTTCGATGATCGAACCGTACGAAAGTTAACAAACACTCATTTTAGTGTTGGGGAAAAATATTCAAAAAATAAAAAGGTCGGGTTGTACGAGATTTTAACAAAAATGAGGTAAAAGTGCTTCTTCCTATAACGAGGCAAGATCCAGATTCACTGGATAATGTTTTGAATTATTTCTTTGACGATCGAACCGTACGAAAGTTAACAAACACTCATTTTAGTGTTGGAGAAAAATATCTAAAAAATAAAAAGGTCGGGTTGTACGAGATTTTAACAAAAATGTGGTAAAAGTGCTTCTTCCTTTAACGAGGCAAGATTCACTGGATAATTTTTTGAATGATTTCTTCGATGATCGAACCGTACGAAAGGTAACAAACACTCATTTTAGTGTTGGGAAAAAATAATCAAAAAAATAAAAAGGTCGGGTTGTACGAGATTTTAACAAAAATGTGGTAAAAGTGCTACTTCCTGTAACGGGGCACGATCCAGATTCACTGAATTATTTTTTTGAATGATTTCTTCGACGATCGAACCGTATGAAAGTTAACAAACACTCATTTTAGTGTTAGGGAAAAATATTCAAAAAATAAAAAGGTCGGGTTGTACGAGATTTTAACAAAAATGTGGTAAAAGTGCTTCTTCCTATAACAAGGCAAGATCAAGATTCACTGGATAATTTTTTGAATGATTTCTTCGACGATAGAACCGTACGAAAGTTAACAAACACTCATTTTAATGTTGGAGAAAAATATCCAAAAAATAAAAAGGTCGGGTTGTACGAGATTTTAACAAAAATGTGGTAAAAGTGCTTCTTCATATAACGGGGCACGATCCAGATTCACTGAATAATTTTTAGAATTATTTTTTCGACGATCGAACCGTACGAAAGTTAGTAAACACTCATTTTAGTGTTGGGAAAAAATAATCAAAAAATAAAAAGGCGGGTTGTACGAGAGTTTAACAAAAATGTGGTAAAAGTACTACTTCCCGTAACGGGGCACGATCCAGATTCACTGAATTATTTTTTTGAATGATTTTTTCGACGATCGAGCCGTACGAAAGTTAATAAACACTCATTTTATTGTTGGGAAAAAATAATCAAAAAAATAAAAAGGTCGGGTTGTACGAGATTTTAAAAAAAATGTGGTAAAAGTGCTACTTCCTGTAACGGGGAACGATCCAGATTCACTGAATTATTTTTTTGAATGATTTCTTCGATGATCGAACCGTTTGAAAGTTAACAAACACTCATTTTAGTGTTAGGGAAAAATATTCAAAAAATAAAAAGGTCGGGTTGTACGAGATTTTAACAAAAATGTGGTAAAAGTGCTTCTTCATATAACGAGGCAAGATCCAGATTCACTGGATAATTTTTTGAATGATTTCTTCGACGATCGAACCATACGAAAGTTAACAAACACTCATTTTAGTGTTGGAGAAAAATATCCAAAAAATAAAAAGGTCGGGTTGTACGAGATTTTAACAAAAATGTGGTAAAAGTGCTTCTTCCTTTAACAAGGCAAGATTCACCGGATAATTTTTTAAATGATTTCTTCGATGATCGAACCGTACGAAAGTTAACAAACACTCATTTTAGTGTTGGGGAAAAATATTCAAAAAATAAAAAGGTCGGGTTGTACGAGATTTTAACAAAAATGAGGTAAAAGTGCTTCTTCCTATAACGAGGCAAGATCCAGATTCACTGGATAATGTTTTGAATTATTTCTTTGACGATCGAACCGTACGAAAGTTAACAAACACTCATTTTAGTGTTGGAGAAAAATATCTAAAAAATAAAAAGGTCGGGTTGTACGAGATTTTAACAAAAATGTGGTAAAAGTGCTTCTTCCTTTAACGAGGCAAGATTCACTGGATAATTTTTTGAATGATTTCTTCGATGATCGAACCGTACGAAAGGTAACAAACACTCATTTTAGTGTTGGGAAAAAATAATCAAAAAAATAAAAAGGTCGGGTTGTACGAGATTTTAACAAAAATGTGGTAAAAGTGCTACTTCCTGTAACGGGGCACGATCCAGATTCACTGAATTATTTTTTTGAATGATTTCTTCGACGATCGAACCGTATGAAAGTTAACAAACACTCATTTTAGTGTTAGGGAAAAATATTCAAAAAATAAAAAGGTCGGGTTGTACGAGATTTTAACAAAAATGTGGTAAAAGTGCTTCTTCCTATAACAAGGCAAGATCAAGATTCACTGGATAATTTTTTGAATGATTTCTTCGACGATCGAACCGTACGAAAGTTAACAAACACTCATTTTAATGTTGGAGAAAAATATCCAAAAAATAAAAAGGTCGGGTTGTACGAGATTTTAACAAAAATGTGGTAAAAGTGCTTCTTCATATAACGGGGCACGATCCAGATTCACTGAATAATTTTTAGAATTATTTTTTCGACGATCGAACCGTACGAAAGTTAGTAAACACTCATTTTAGTGTTGGGAAAAAATAATCAAAAAATAAAAAGGCGGGTTGTACGAGAGTTTAACAAAAATGTGGTAAAAGTACTACTTCCCGTAACGGGGCACGATCCAGATTCACTGAATTATTTTTTTGAATGATTTTTTCGACGATCGAGCCGTACGAAAGTTAATAAACACTCATTTTATTGTTGGGAAAAAATAATCAAAAAAATAAAAAGGTCGGGTTGTACGAGATTTTAAAAAAAATGTGGTAAAAGTGCTACTTCCTGTAACGGGGAACGATCCAGATTCACTGAATTATTTTTTTGAATGATTTCTTCGATGATCGAACCGTTTGAAAGTTAACAAACACTCATTTTAGTGTTAGGGAAAAATATTCAAAAAATAAAAAGGTCGGGTTGTACGAGATTTTAACAAAAATGTGGTAAAAGTGCTTCTTCCTATAACGAGGCAAGATCCAGATTCACTGGATAATTTTTTGAATGATTTCTTCGACGATCGAACCATACGAAAGTTAACAAACACTCATTTTAGTGTTGGAGAAAAATATCCAAAAAATAAAAAGGTCGGGTTGTACGAGATTTTAACAAAAATGTGGTAAAAGTGCTTCTTCCTTTAACAAGGCAAGATTCACCGGATAATTTTTTAAATGATTTCTTCGATGATCGAACCGTACGAAAGTTAACAAACACTCATTTTAGTGTTGGGGAAAAATATTCAAAAAATAAAAAGGTCGGGTTGTACGAGATTTTAACAAAAATGAGGTAAAAGTGCTTCTTCCTATAACGAGGCAAGATCCAGATTCACTGGATAATGTTTTGAATTATTTCTTTGACGATCGAACCGTACGAAAGTTAACAAACACTCATTTTAGTGTTGGAGAAAAATATCTAAAAAATAAAAAGGTCGGGTTGTACGAGATTTTAACAAAAATGTGGTAAAAGTGCTTCTTCCTTTAACGAGGTAAGATTCACTGGATAATTTTTTGAATGATTTCTTCGATGATCGAACCGTACGAAAGGTAACAAACACTCATTTTAGTGTTGGGAAAAAATAATCAAAAAAATAAAAAGGTCGGGTTGTACGAGATTTTAACAAAAATGTGGTAAAAGTGCTACTTCCTGTAACGGGGCACGATCCAGATTCACTGAATTATTTTTTTGAATGATTTCTTCGACGATCGAACCGTATGAAAGTTAACAAACACTCATTTTAGTGTTAGGGAAAAATATTCAAAAAATAAAAAGGTCGGGTTGTACGAGATTTTAACAAAAATGTGGTAAAAGTGCTTCTTCCTATAACAAGGCAAGATCAAGATTCACTGGATAATTTTTTGAATGATTTCTTCGACGATCGAACCGTACGAAAGTTAACAAACACTCATTTTAATGTTGGAGAAAAATATCCAAAAAATAAAAAGGTCGGGTTGTACGAGATTTTAACAAAAATGTGGTAAAAGTGCTTCTTCCTTTAACGAGGTAAGATTCACCGGATAATTTTTTAAATGATTTCTTCGATGATCGAACCGTACGAAAGTTAACAAACACTCATCTTAGTGTTGGGGAAAAATATTCAAAAAATAAGAAGGTCGGGTTGTACGAGATTTTAACAAAAATGAGGTAAAAGTGCTTCTTCCTATAACGAGGCAAGATCCAGATTCACTGGATAATGTTTTGAATGATTTCTTCGACGATCGAACCGTACGAAAGTTAACAAAAACTCATTTTAGTGTTGGAGAAAAATATCCAAAAAATAAAAAGGTCGGGTTGTACGAGATTTTAACAAAAATGTGGTAAAAGTGCTTCTTCCTTTAACGAGGCAAGATTCACTGGATAATTTTTTGAATGATTTCTTCGATGATCGAACCGTACGAAAGTTAACAAACACTCATTTCAGTGTTGGGGAAAAATATTCAAAAAATAAAAAGGTCGGGTTGTACGAGATTTTAACAAAAATGAGGTAAAAGTGCTTCTTCCTATAACGAGGCAAGATCCAGATTCACTGGATAATGTTTTGAATTATTTCTTTGACGATCGAACCGTACGAAAGTTAACAAACACTCATTTTAGTGTTGGAGAAAAATATCTAAAAAATAAAAAGGTCGGGTTGTACGAGATTTTAACAAAAATGTGGTAAAAGTGCTTCTTCCTTTAACGAGGCAAGATTCACTGGATAATTTTTTGAATGATTTCTTCGATGATCGAACCGTACGAAAGTTAACAAACACTCATTTTAGTGTTGGGAAAAAATAATCAAAAAAATAAAAAGGTTGGGTTGTATGAGATTTTAACAAAAATGTGGTAAAAGTGCTACTTCCTGTAACGGGGCACGATCCAGATTCACTGAATTATTTTTTTGAATGATTTCTTCGACGATCGAACCGTATGAAAGTTAACAAACACTCATTTTAGTGTTAGGGAAAAATATTCAAAAAATAAAAAGGTCGGGTTGTACGAGATTTTAACAAAAATGAGGTAAAAGTGCTTCTTCCTATAACGAGGCAAGATCCAGATTCACTGGATAATGTTTTGAATTATTTCTTTGACGATCGAACCGTACGAAAGTTAACAAAAACTCATTTTAGTGTTGGAAAAAATATCCAAAAAATAAAAAGGTCGGGTTGTACGAGATTTTAACAAAAATGTGGTAAAAGTGCTTCTTCCTTTAACGAGGCAAGATTCACTGGATAATTTTTTGAATGATTTCTTCGATGATCGAACCGTACGAAAGTTAAAAAACACTCATTTTAGTGTTGGGGAAAAATATTCAAAAAATAAAAAGGTCGGGTTGTACGAGATTTTAACAAAAATGAGGTAAAAGTGCTTCTTCCTATAACGAGGCAAGATCCAGATTCACTGGATAATGTTTTGAATTATTTCTTTGACGATCGAACCGTACGAAAGTTAACAAACACTCATTTTAGTGAGTGTTGGAGAAAAATATCTAAAAAATAAAAAGGTCGGGTTGTACGAGATTTTAACAAAAATGTGGTAAAAGTGCTTCTTCCTTTAACGAGGCAAGATTCACTGGATAATTTTTTGAATGATTTCTTCGATGATCGAACCGTACGAAAGTTAACAAACACTCATTTTAGTGTTGGGAAAAAATAATCAAAAAAATAAAAAGGTTGGGTTGTATGAGATTTTAAGAAAAATGTGGTAAAAGTGCTACTTCCTGTAACGGGGCACGATCCAGATTCACTGAATTATTTTTTTGAATGATTTCTTCGACGATCGAACCGTATGAAAGTTAACAAACACTCATTTTAGTGTTAGGGAAAAATATTCAAAAAATAAAAAGGTCGGGTTGTACGAGATTTTAACAAAAATGTGGTAAAAGTTCTACTTCCTTTAAGGCACGATCCAGATTCACTGAATTATTTTTTTGAATGATTTTTTCGACGATATCGAGCCGTACGAAAGTTAATAAACACTCATTTTAGTGTTGGTAAAAAATAATCAAAAAATAAAAAGTTTGGGTTGTACGAGATTTTAACAAAAATGTGGTAAAAGTGCTACTTCTTGTAACGGGGTACGATCCAGATTCACTGAATTATTATTTTTAATGATTTATTCGACGATCGAACCGTACGAAAGTTAACAAACACTCATTTTAGTGTTGGGGAAAAATATTCAAAAAATAAAAAGGTCGGGTTGTACGAGATTTTAGCAAAAATGTGGTAAAAGTGCTTCTTCCTTTAACGAGGCAAGATCCAGATTCACTGGATAATTTTTTGAATGATTTCTTCGACGATTGAACCGTACGGATGGTAATAAACTCTCATTTTAGTGTTGAGAAAAAATAATCAAAAAATAACAAGGTCCGATTGTGCGAGATTTTAACAAAAACGTAGTAAAATTGCTGATTCCTATAACGAGGCAAGATCCAGATTCACTGGATAATTTTTTTGAATGATTTCTTCGACGATCGAACCGTACGGATGTTAATAAACACTCATTTTAGTGTTGGGAAAAAATAATAAAAAATAACAAGGTCCGGTTGTGTGAGATTTTAACAAAAACGTAGTAAAAGTACCGATTCTTATAATGAGGCAAGATCCAGATTCACTGGATAATTTTTTTTGAATGATTTCTTCGACGATCGAACCATACGGATGTTAATAAACACTCATTTTATATGTAAATTTTAAATTTTTAAAATCGGAATCAAATAAATTCTTGATAATATTTAAATAAAATTAATTATTACCAAAATATTTAAAAATTAAAAAATGAAGTGGAACACTGTAAAATGTCGATAATTATTTTTAAGAAAATAGAAATAATGTTTTGTGACAAGTACTAGTTATTAGTACTAGTCAATTTAGTTGTTTATTGCTAAGATCTCAAAAAAAATAATTTTATATTTTTTGAAAATTTGGGACACTACAACAATTTACAGTAAATTTGACGGACAAATTCAACGGAAAGTTGAGGCAATTAAATATGACGGACGACCGTTGATTATATAATTGTGACAGATGTCCGTCAAATTAACCATTTCATAAATACAACGGAGTAATTAAATATGACGGAACAATTATATATGACAGAATTCTGTCAAATTTAAAGGTCGCCAAATTTTTTCATCTTTTCCCTCTTTTTTGGTAAATTAGACGGACATGATAAATACGACGGAACTAGTATTTTTGACGGATATCTGTCGTATTAAATTTGTTGGTTTCTTAAAATATTTTACAAGCTGGCGGGAGTTTTTCCCTCTCAAATATAAAATTGACAGAAGCTCTCCGTTGTAATTAATAGATAAATGTGACGGATAACCGTTGAATATATGACACTAAATGCGACGGATGTCTGTTGAATATATACTCCTAAATGCGACAGAAGTCCGTTGATTTTATGCTAACTAAATATGACGGAAGTCCGTTAATAATAGCCGAACCCTAATTTTATTTTATCCTCCTGTAGCTTTGCTTTTAGCTGCCTCTTCTTTTTTTACTCAGACTAGCTGCCTCTTCTTTTTTTACTCAGACCCACATATAACTGTTTTATCATGGAAGCTTGGAGCCTACATTAAAAACACTAAGATTTGAAACTATCTACAAAGTTAAAGGTAAGTATGATTTATGATTGCATTATTTAATTACACATACTTGTCCATATATTGCACATATATATTGATCATATTATGTAGTATACATTGTGTTTAGTATGAATGTGTTGCCATTGTATTAATCTAGGTTGAAATTAAAGTTTGTTTGTTTATTTGATCTATATTTTCTGTATTGATCATTGTAAGTGTGTATATATGTTAATGATAACATCAATTCTGTATTTAACAACATAACTAACTCAAAGTATTAATAAATTTTACTTGTAGATGTCTCATGATCGAAGTTGGATGAGACGTAGGAATGATGGTAAGGGTGGTATATCCGAAGAGTATGTTAGAGGTGTGAATTCATTTGTTGAATTTGTCCAGCCAGAAAAGAAAAAACACCCTGAAGGATTAATAAAATGTCCGTGCAAGAGATGCAAAAATCAGGCTTTTAGGACTGAAGATGTGTTAAAGTGGCACTTGTTACAATTCGGTATTATTGAGGCGTATATTACATGGGATCTCCATGGAGAAAAATCTAATTGGAATGCTCATTACTCTTTGGGAACAAGTTTAAATCATAACACTAATCAAGATAATGATGAGTACGATGTGTTTGAAATGTTGAGAGATGTGGCAGGGGAACAAGATCAATTTGAAAATGTGGAAGAAGATCCAAATCAAGAAGCTTCAGAGTTTTACAAGTTGGTGAAGAATGCTTCAGTTCCTTTGTGTCCGAATAATGAAGAACATACAAAGTTATCATTTGTTATGAAGTTGCTGCACTTTAAAAATAAGAACGGTTGCAGTCAAAAAGGTTTTGACGAATTGCTTGAGCTAATTGGGTCTGCTTTGCCTAAACCACATACACTTCCAGAGACTTACAAAGATGTCAAAAATATGGGTAAGGAATTAAATTTGGGGTATGAAAAGATTGATGCTTGTGAGAATGATTGCATGCTATATTACAAGACAGATGCTGATAAGTTGCGTTGTGACATATGTGGTGTTGACCGGTATAAAAAGCGGAAGGACGTAAAAAGCCCGTTGATAGCAAAAAAGACTTTGAGATACTTTCCTCTCACTCCAAGACTTAAAAGGTTATACGTACATGTCAAAACATACAGCACAATACATGAGATGGTACAAAAATAGAGATGTGATCGAGGGACAATTAACTCATCCTGCCGATGGGGATGAATGGAAACGATTTGACAGGGAATTTCCATCATTTTCAAGTGAGGTTCGTAATGTTAGACTCGGTCTTGCAACTGATGGATTTGAACCATTTCATAATAAACATTCAAGAAAATACAGTGTCTGGCCAGTTTTCATTGTGGTGTATAACCTTCCGCCATCTATGTGCATGAAAGATCCATTCATATTTATGCCTCTTATCATTCCTGGGGATAGAAATCCGGCAAAAGATCTTAATGTTTATCTCCGACCATTAATTGATGAATTAAAAATGCTGTGTGGTAACAGTATATGACAAATCAACGCATTCGAATTTTGTGATGAGGGCTGCATTACTATGGACAATTAGTGACTTTCCAGCATATGGTCAGGTTAGTGGGTGGTCAACTCATGGGAAGATGTCATGTCCAGTATGTGTAGGAGATGTTAAAGCATTTCAATTGAAGCACGGGGGAAAAGCTAGTTATTATGGCACTTCTCGAGTTTTTTTAAAATCGAATGATCCTTTGAGAAGAAACTACAAGTATGGTTCCCGGGAGACAAAAGCGGTTACCTCTCGATATTCAGGTCTGGAAATAAAGATTCAGGTCCAACGAGTTAAGTTTTTTCCACATGGAAAGAAAACATGGCGCAAACCAGTGGGTTTTGGGGTAACACATAATTGGACTCATTTAGCCATGTTTTGGGAGCTTCCTTACTGGGAGAAGCTTAACCTTCGACATTGTTTGGATGTCATGCACACTGAAAAGAATGTATTTGACAATATTTTTTATACAGTGTTGGATGACAGCGATAAATCAAAGGATAATGAAAAATCAAGAAAGGATTGTAAGCATTTAGGCATACGGAAGGAGTTATGGATTCGTGATGATGGTACAAAGCCAGATGCACCATTTGTTCTTACAAAGGAAAATGTTCAAAAGTTATGTAAATGGGTGGATGAATTGAAACTTCCAGATGGATGGAGCTCAAACCTATCCCGGACAGTTAAATTTAAAAAAGGGCAATTTAGAGGTTTAAAATCCCATGATGGTCATGTTTTTCTTCAAAAATTGATGCCCATTTTGGCTCGTGACTTATTGCCTAACAAGGTTAGTGATGGAATTATTGAGCTGTGTAATTTTTTCAAAAGTTTATGCTCTACAACATTGACGAGAGAAGATCTTGATAAAATGGCGGAGGACATAGTGCATATATTGTGTAAACTAGAGCTTATTCTTCCACCTAGTTTTTTTGATACAATGGAGCATTTGCCTATTCACTTAGCAACAGAGTGCAAGCTTGGTGGTCCAGTCCAGTATCGTTGGATGTATCCTTTTGAAAGGTACTTGGGTAAGTTAAAGTTAACGGTAAAAAATAAAGCAAGGGTAGAGGGCTCAATGGCAGAATGCTATGTCGAGGAGGAGCTAACTAACTTTTGTTCATTGTACTTCGAATCAGACGTGGAAACTGCACATAATCGACTACAGCGCAATGAGGTGTGATTTTTGTGCTAGGTTTGATTTCTGTGATTTTTGTGCTAACTAACTTTTATGATCTGTTTACATAGTTTATAAGTGAAAATTTCAGGCCCCGCGGAAGAACCCCAATCCAGACTTGCTAGAAGCTTATACACATCCAACTAGTAAAGTTGGAAGAGAGAAACAGAGAATCTTGACCGACCAGGAACTCGATATTGTGAGATATTATGGTCTGATCAACATGCCAGAAATTGCTAAATACTTAGTGAGATATCTATTTTTTGCTAACTTTTTGTTTGAAATATATAGTATGCAATATGATCATCTAAAATTCTAACTTTTCAAATTTTTAGGGAATTCGAAGATTTAGCATACGCAAAGAAGCCACGTCTAGACCCTGCCATCTTCGAATGATATGCAAAAAAACATTTTATCAGTTGGTTTGAAAGAAGGGTACGTATGTTTTAATCATGTTTTTAATACTAGTACTTAATTCCCTGATGCTTATAATGTGTGTAGATAAAAAGTGATTCTGACCTTAACACAAAGTTTAAGGACATAGTCAGAGGTCCAATGCAAATTGCACAATCTTATCGCGGCTGTCATTCCAACGGTTATAAATTTCTTTGCGCCGAAGCAAATGAACTTACATCATCAAATTCAGGAGTACTAGTCTTAGGTAAGCACATGATAATAGATTGTCTTCCATGAATTACCTGCACTAATATGATAACATATAGGTCAGTATAAATTGTAGGTTCTTGCTATAAAGAGGGTCTTGACAACTTCTATGGCAGAGTAGAAGAAGTACTAAAACTCACATATCATAACGGTTGCAATATTATGATGTTCAAGTGTCACTGGTTCGATAACACAAGGTGTAGCATCCCAAAATCCGGGGTACCGATATGGGGCCACTAACCAATAAACAATATTAATAATAAAAACCCTTTAAACCAAGATCTCTTACAGGTTATGGTATGAAACAAACTATCGAATTACTTATTACAACTCAATCTCAGAATAATAAAAATATTATACATTTCGTGAATATACAAACCACTGTCTAACTATACCTCCAACCTTGACAATTCTCAACCCACTATCTGGCGAAGTCCATAACTCGACTGTCTCTTCTCGCTGCCCGGAGATCAATACTCACTGTCCTCTATTAGGTCTATTAAACTTCACTATTAACTGGAGAAAACAAATAAAGGCAAGAGTGAGCCAATAATGCTCAGCAAGTGCATAATGTGATAACAATTTCAATATCGAAACAATACTGATAACAAGAGGATTTCAACTCATACTGTGAAAGAATCTGTGATATTACTTTTAAATTGCCACGAGGGCTAATACTTTATCATAAATGTGGTGCAATAAGAACTAGTACGGATAAGAGTTCTGTTCAACCAAAATAAGCATTATAACTTCAAAGAAGCCAGGCTTTAACTATTCAAAACTGATACTCGAAACTCAAGGTCAAATAATATCAATCGATAATGATACTCGGGAATTCAATGTCAAACGATGAGAATCAATGTTCACTGGATACTCAAATTATAGATTAGAATTGGATTTTTCATTTCGACGCAACGAGTTAAAGTGGATGATCAGTCACACTAAAACTCCGGATATACTCTCTTGGTATATCCAAATACTCAATTGGATCCAAGGCCTCTTTTGGCCTAAAATATCATACTCATACTCTGACTAGCGTCCTCAGTCATGAAAACATTTCTATTTAATAAAAACTTCCAATTCTATCTTTAATACTCAGGCCAGGGGTCGGGACAATCGACTACCCTGTGTCAACCAATAACTGGAAAACTCGCGTTCCAGGAATACAACTCGTAATTGAAAATTCAACAGGGGAGCATTTACTATAAAGAATTATGAACAATACAACAATAAGATTCAGGGAAGCATTGGGTATGCAGAATCACGAACAACAGCAATAAGGACTTAGCTAAACATGGTAGGGTTCAGTAAGACAGAATCATATATCAACCAGGAAACGTAAATCAATTAAACAACTAAGCAATTATTTAGATTCTAGAAATTGAACAACAATTATAAAGAAATCATGGAATAAAGGGAATCTGAATTCAAAAGAAGATTTGAGTTACTGCACAAGCTATAACTACGCATCTCAAAGGTTACTAATTGATAAAATATCGTTGCAAAGTTTGAACTAACATAAATAATTTGGAAGTTACAACGAAGATTTAAGAAATTCTCAATTACTCAAGGTCTCACTCTTGTCGGCTAAGCACTCATAGGCTTTAGCTGCCAAAACCGGCCTGACAATAATGAGTTTGAATAAATAAGAAGATCTCAATTCATTCTCGATTTTAATCGTCACTGAGCAACACATGCCTCAACGACAATATAAATCTCGAATTATTTTATAACAATGCGAAGAAAACTTTCTTTGAAAAATATTAATAAAGACAAGAATTATCGAATTAAATTAATTTTAAAAGAATTCAACACCTGAACAATATGTGAGGAAAATAAATATTAACAAAGTAATTTGAAAATGAGTGTTTGCAATTTAATAGAAGAAGAATTTCACTGCCAATAAAAATGAAGAGTTTAAGCACTAGCGAAATGATTTGAAAGAAACATCGCTTAATTTATAAGACAAGTTCACACTATTTAAAAATGGAAATGAACGGTACAGATGATTACAAGAAAGGAATTGAACGGACGAATATATATAAATAATAGAAACAGTTTCACATCACTTGAACGATAAGTGAGGGATAGTAAACTTGCCTCAATACATGAAGTTCCCCTTTTCATCACTTTAACTTCTCATCACTTCACATTCGTCTCTACTTCTTTATACTTTGACTTTACTTTGATCATACATCCATCTTTCCTTTATCATTATCGGTCTCTACATGCAGCATCCTTGTCTTGTCATCCCGATCATTAACTTCATCCTTTATATTCCATCTACACGTGCACTGGTTCTTGGCCATCCTCCTATTCGTACCTCAATACATAGAATTTCGAATTTCAGCATCTCGATTCTTTTCTCACTTTTCATCCGTCTCTACTTTATATACATTCATTTTTCCTTTAATGTTTGTCAACCTCTATACGAGCACACTCGTCAACTCCAATAATTTATCATCCCTCAAGATTCCATCTACACCTATGCTGGTTTTCAACGGGCTTCTTACTGGTACATTTTCTCACTAACATTTAAAGTATCACATTATGAACATATCAATCCACAAATCTTAATCTTCTCTTGTACATCCTTATACTCAACCCATTTTTAGCAATCTATAATTACACACAATCACTTCTCAATTCAACCAAACACGACCACCTCGCATAATTTTGGTTACAATTTTAAGAACCTTGACCTGTCCAGAATCTTAACAACTATACTATTAAGGCATACCAGACCCACTCATGTAACTACATTCCACTCACATAATAATAACCATACCACACTTATACGACCACAAATACTTTCTCTCGAACCCTCTCTTTGCCTCCTGAAATCTCTACATCAAGAACTCACCTACTGATACACATACATACCATTCCAATACAGCATACATACTCCCCTATACTCTACTTTCTTCACCCTTTTTCTTCCTTCATTAAATATATTCTTCCTCAACAACAACAAACCCAGCTCATCATTTAGACATCCGTACATGAACCGTTGCACAAGATCACTCGAACAGGAACACACATATACAGCGATACACACACATACCACACGGCTTCACATTAACACACCCACAGAAAAACAGCCACCTCATTGATAAAACAGGGGCGAGGGAAGAGTTTTACACACCCCACACACATCATCTACACATCCCAGACTAGACCACCTCACAACCACAGCCTTCCACGCACCCACACACTGTTCTCACAACCTCCCCTGTCTTCCAAATTCTCAAAAGTAATAACAACACTCCTAGAATAAACGGACATAAAAATAACAGCCAACATCGGGAGAAAATCCGGCCAGTAGAATATGCGGAATCTGGGGAAACATTTCCAATTTCCAAACTGAACTCGACAACAAACAGACACAAATCAGCTTATATAACTATGTATAGTTATCAAGAAATTCGGTATGAACAACCCATCAAGACCCCAAAAACCCCTCTTCGGTTTTGAACAAATCGAACTACTAAGAACTATAAATCCCACATACGAACCAACCCATAGCCAGGGACGCGTGAAGAACTCGAACACAGCTCGAAAGTTTCACAACCGAGCTCCAGTTATAGGCGGTCGAAGCTCCGGCCAAGTGGAAACAACACTGAATCGAGAGAGAGAGAGAGAGAGAGAGAGAGAAACAGCAATGGAAGGTCTTAGAGAGAAGTTGAGAGAAATTGATCAGGAGAGTTCTAGAGAATCCCCCAAAACCCAACTGAGCGTACGCAATAAGCCAAGAAAAAGAACTACTAGAATTTTGATAAGAAAATAATAGGTGCACCTTGGAAATTTTCAATTCTGAAAATCAATTAAAAAACTTCTAAAATCGAGATTAAATGGAAAATAAGTGAAACTTTAAAATTAAAAATTCCAAAATAAATTTTATGAAATTACAAACATTCTCATATTTTTAAAATAATTTTAGGATCAAAAATGAATTAAATATGAATTTTGCAAATAAGATTCCTTTAAATGCAGTAACACTCTTAAAATCATTTTAAAAATACTTAAACACCCAAAATAATTCTCCCGATAATTTTTAAAACTAAATAAAAATACAAAGATAATATTACAAAAGATTTCAGGATTTTTAAATACTCCGATGATTTTATAAGAATTTACAAAGTTCACTAATACACAATTTAAATAGATTTTAATCATCAAATTCAAATAAAAATACACGGACCCACATTTCACATATAAATCATCATATAACATGTAAACACAATGTCACATATAATTTTATCTTTAAAAAAAAATTCACACCCTACAATCCACATTTAATATTAAATAATTAAACAATAATAATAATAATTTCGCTACTTTCTAGGGCGTTATATCCTTCCCCCTTTAATAGGATTCTGTCCTCAGAATCAATCTTAAGAAAACGTAACGACGGTATTACTCAACCACTTCTCTTTAAATTTCCAAATCATTTCTTTCATTCTAGAATTCCTTTATATCATTTCATCATTTATATCATTTCATGTCTAGCTAGGCTCGTCCTGTAAGTCCGCAGATTCCAACATAAACTTAAACCTTTTGGTTTACATGTCTCGTTAATTCTAGATACTTATCACTCGTACGTGACGATCATTTTCTACCAAAAATCGGACATGACCTATTCGTATAATGGACGATGCCCTGTACACAATGCCTCATTTCTGACCCAATCATCCATAATAATTCATTCATATACAATACAACAACAAAACCTACCTTGACTCGCAATAAACACATAAGCGAAGAAATCTGCCTTGGCTTGAAGTACACATGTAAATAATTAAATCTTTAAAACAACATCCACGCGATTAGGACAATTAATACCACTTCCACGCTGCTACTCATAATTCAGATTGCCCAAGATAAAACTCTGAGAAAAAGAATATCAAGAAATCCCCCAATCATTCTTACTCCCCTTTCAACGTACAATGTTACTCGAGGAGGGAATAACTGGGAAACTTCAATCCATCCTTAATCCCATTGTTTTACTGAGTAACCTTTTCGAAACTAATAAACATTTACCTTGAAACGTATATATCTTATTCGCGATACCACCCGGGGTCACAACCTTCCAATACCATTCACAAATCAAAATTCTAATCCAATTAAGCTCTAGTAATTCTAACATCGGATAAAATCAACACTTAACTTAACATACGTAAAGCAAAGTATGCATCACCCATAATTAACTTACTACCTGCAAAACCCATTTAAACTTCACTATATCCAATTCCCGAAAAATCAACCTTCGAAACATTACTCTACATACTCTACAATTCCTCAAATTTAAACTCTGAACATTATAACTCCAACATTTATTAATAACCGAATAAGCGAAATAAGATATGCATCCACCACTCATTTCCTTGAACGATCCCATTCTTCTACAGTCCACTCCTTCATATTTTGCTTCAATCAACTCATCTTGGTACTTCTCAATTTCCTCTAATGATTCATCTGTAATAATCTAGACCTTGGAATCTTCCATCTATAACTTCTCAAATTCTTTGAACATTTACTTGAGCATTGAATGCCTATTTAATCTTTCCTGGTTTATTCGGTTGCACTGACACTTGAGCGGTTTTCGATCTCCACTAGCGTCTTAGGCCTTTCCCGATTCATTACTGCTTGTCTGCTTCGTCGTCACGGCATTCATTTTGATCCTTTCATCATATCCTGAAAATTTTAGTTCTTCCAATTGCAAAGCTCGTAATTAGTAACCATATGCATGTTTCTATATTCTCAAATATCTTGTGATGTCTTCTGATCTTAAATATTTGAACCTGATTACATTCCTGGTTGAAATTAACTAATCAACTTTATATCTCAGTCTGGTGATAATCCTGGTAATTCATCAAATCATATATCCGAGAAATCTTGACCACTGAAATCTGATAGATAAAATAACCTTAAAATCTTATTATAATAACCTCTTAGTCTGCATACTCATTAAAACTCCTTTATCCGCTTTCTGACTTGAAAGACAACTTATATATCTCTTGAAAATCATAATTCTAATTCTTGTTTTCACAATTTGCCTATACTTTGTATATTTAACTAATTAATCCACTCCTAATTCACACTTAACACTTTCTGACTATCATCACATCCAGATCCTTAACAAGTTATTTGTAATCATATTGGACTTCAAATTTCTAATTCGGCCACTTCTTACCATTCTATTGTATCTTGGTCAAATCTCTTTTACTTTTAATATATTTAAAATCCTTTGACTAGGTTCACCTAAATTGTTATCTCCAACACAATCCCTTTTCTCCTTTATCCAGAGTTCCAATTCCTGTTGACATCTTCCCGAAACAACTGTCCAGTTCTACTCTGCTCTGCTCAAACTTTTCCCACTTCGTTTCTAAAATTTATATATTTGACAATTAATCTCACAACATTTAAAATCTCATAACATTCTTGTTTCCCTATCCAAATTAAAATATGCAACAACAAGTTTTCCTCAACAATCTTTCCTTAATATAATTCTCATATTCTAACTATATTCATCATCACTCTACTTACAAATTAATAGAATTAATAATCTCGTGTCCTTGTTATCTGCTCCTTATCCATACTCAGTCCTCCGTTTTATCGAATCTTGTACGTGTATTGTCGATCCAAAGAATAATCTAACTTGATATTCAATCTTTGCTTTAACGTCAATTCTCAAACCTGATCATCCAATTCTCTCTCGAAATAAATGTATCTTGGACCACTTAGAATGTCATCATTTCCATCTTTATTGCTTTCAATCACTGGTAATTTTAGGAATCGTAAGGATTTATAACAAAAAAAAATCATGGAAATATATAGGTGTTAACTTGTATGAATATGAACTGAGTTTTGTTTGATAAGAATTTTGTAAAAGAATTTAACCGAGAGATCAATATGATCATTGAACTATTTTCAGGTTGTATTTGTCACTTAGGTCAACCGCCATAGTACAAAAAGGTGGCCAGCCTTCAGTACTTTCGTGACAAACACAATCAGTGGCGTCCCACCAGACTTCTATCACAAGGATAAGATGTCCCTGAATCCCCTACATACATAGGGTTGTTCATCCCAGTTCGGATAAAGATTATCAAATATTCACGGAAAATAGAAAAATTTTAAGAGTTTCAAAGTATATATGTATACGGTTGAATCAAGTAACCTTTAGAAAAGGAATAGAGGTACTTCTAAATGAATACGAATGTGTTTAAGTAAATCAGATATAAGAAGTTCATCATGAACTGAAACATAGTTGGTTATGAAAGGTGATAGGGTATTAACAAAATAAGAAAAAAAAAAAAGAAGGTTAAATCTCCTTGGTCGATAAATTCAAGAAAATCAACGGCTAATGGCTAGTAGTGAATAATCACGCCATTCCTCTGACACATGCCAGTAATCGCATTTCGCATCTTGTTTACAATCTTTCGCACTTTTTATAACGTTCACGATACAACTAAAGTCGCAATGGAATTCTAGAACGTACACACGGTCTACACGTAGCGTCTTCCAAGCTGGTAGCTCTGGTCGTCTAATTAGCTTAAGCGACTCCAAATTAACTACTTCGTCAAAAATCGAATTCCTGCTCGCGCGATATGTCGGGATACCAAATAACATCACCGCACTCGTCGTACTAACGTATGGCGAATCTTATCCTAAATCGTTCCATCTAACATCTAACCTAAATACTTACACCTAATTATCCTAACTTGTTTCAGTGACCCACTAGTACAAAAACTGCTTTACGCGTCTGTCAAAAAAGGTGATATGCAGCTGTTCACAACAGATGCGTATGGAGGAGTAGTATCAGCTAAAAGTATATGCGTCTGTTGGGAAACAGACGCATATAGTCTATTGCGTCTGTCAATAACTGACGCATATAACAGGAAAACTGACGCAAAAAGTTTAACTTTTGCGTCGGTTTTTGTAACAGACGTATAAAGCCTTTTTGCATCTGTCTAAACAGACGCATAAAACCTGAGAACAGATGCAAAAAGTATTATCTTTTGCGTCTGCTTTCTGTAACAGACGGATAAAATATTTTACATCTGTCTGCAACAGACGTATAAAGTCCGAGAACAGAAGTATATAATAATGCATGATATGTCTGTTCTTCTACAACAGACGCAAAAAGTCTTTTTTTTTAATTATTTATTTTGTCTTTTCAGCTGTACTTGTCCATACCAATAATTTGAATGTATTATCCTATATTTTCAATTAGCACCTATCAATACCAATAATTTGCATACATACATTCTGCTTGACCAAATTCAAATCCACTACTATATACATCTCAATCCCAAAAATATTAAACTTACTAATTTGAAAGAATAAAAATAGTACTTGATTAACAAAAACCGACAATAATCATATTAATTTTCAACTTGTTCCACCAAAGTACAATGTTTCACGACAATTAAAAAAACTTAACTTCAAATATTTTCACAAACTAAATTAACAACTCCATCATACCTACCAATCCTATAAATATTCATTCGTAAAATAATCAACCCAAATGTCTCGAATTTCATCAATTTCTTGTCGAGTGTAGGATGTCACCCTTCCAATACCCTACAATAATATTTACATGCCGTGATTAATTTGTAGTCAACATATTTCCTATCATATACTTAAAAAAAGACATTAGATATGGTTTTTCACGTACCTTAGTCCAATTTGCCTCGCCATAGCTTTTAACGCTTTTCTTCACTTGAATCCATAGTTGCTGCATACTCTCTTTCAAAATCATCAGCTCTCTCCCTCTTTTAGATTGCAATAATGCCTGTAAAAATGAAGGTGTGATGAATTGCAATAATGTTTGTGTACAAGGATTGCAGATTTCATATGATACCAACTTGATAAGATATAAGGATTCTTCAGGACACTCGTGATGTTGCACTAGATATTAAATTAAAGACAAAGTACAGTAAATGGAAAAGTTGTAAGACACTATTCCACAATAATATTTCAGTTGCAAGATCTTCTGCCTCCTCCCGAATCTTCATAGCAATTAAAATGACAATTAGATAAAATAAGTAACGTGACAAGTACCAGCAGTCTTTATCCAATATACACACACACACACACACACACATATTCTTACCGAATACTTACGGATTTATTGATTTCGTTATGCAAGAAATTGAGAAGAGGGCCTTCCTCAACTGTTTTTTATTGCAACTTCATATTCTGATGTGATTACCATAAAACCTACATCTTTACTATACCCAGGGATATTTAATTGGCTTGTAGAACTCTATGCTAAATCTTAATACAAAGTTTAATAACTTTTAGTTAATGAAGTTGCAAAATTATGTATATATTCATATTTTGTACCTCAGCTATGTGCACATCACTATGTCACTTATAATAGTAGTAATATTCCCTAAAAGAATCATGTGTTCAAATTTTTAAACGGCTCGTCGAATATCGAACGAGTACAAACCAACATGGGCCCACTTAAGGATGTGGTTCCCATCTGTATACATACAGTGTCTGTACGTAAGTAGTAGATATTTATGGAAAGAAGGCAGAAGCTGTAAGCCTGTACAGTTGATACTCTCTATCTAGTTCACATAATACATTAGCGTACACATGCATTTCAGTGAAGCATTCCTTTGTTTCATTCACATTTCTTAAATGACCGGACAATTCAATATAGTTAAACATTAAATTTTAGCAGGCTCACCTCTCATTTTTCTCTCTTTTACTTGCTCTTTCAACAACTCATAATATCCCTCTCTTTGTCTTTTCATATTTAAACACCCTGTTTCTCAGATCATTGCTTGTACACTTTGTGGATGTTTTGATAACATAGATTTTATTCAATGGCTATCTCTCCTCTTTCTACTCTAGTTGAAACATGTAGCAATCCTTTAATGTTGCACTACTGAACACATTCGAGTGAATGCATATTTTATCATTACATTTTCACTTTAAGGAGTAAAAATTCATAGAAATACAAAATTGTTGTTGCAAATGTCCGTTGTGCGCTCAAAACATTATAATTTACGGACCTCTGAAAGGGTAAAGCAGTGCCTACAGCATGTACCACATTTTAATAAAAAAATAATTTCAGAAACTCCTCCCAATATCACATCAATAACCACAAGGTCTACACTACAGCTACAATCTTATAAATAGTAATAGATAATAAGAAACTTGCTGGACAACAAATAGAATTAATTCACATGTTAGTTTGTGAGTGTGCATATTTGTCAAGTAAATTGCACTTGAAGGACATGTTGCAATCACCTTAATGAACATACCTCGTTGTATAGATGCATGATGTCTGTATGAAGAGATGCAGCCCTTCCTACCTGAGTTTCCAATTTGCTTCTCTCTTCCATTAGTGATTGATAAAGCAACCCTTTTCGCTTCTGCATCTTATCTGGCATTAACCTCTGCACCAATTCATGTGCACGTACAGCTGATTATCTCTGCATCAAAGCCAATTGATTCAGCAATGCGCAGAGCATTAGATTCACCTGTGCTTCCCCATATTACACGATATATCGGTTGCAGAGTCTCCAACGAAAACTTCATAGCTGCATTCTCAAACCGTGAATCTGTCTCCTTCATAAGCGAAAGATCATCATAATGTGTAGTCACTACAGCCAAATGAACTCTGTTCTTCAGATATTGCAATATGCTGGTAGAGAGAGCAACACCTTCCGAAGGATTAGTGCCACTCCCAATTTCATCAATAAGAATAAGTGATTCTTCAGATGCAACTTCCAATATTTTACAAATCCATGAAAGATGACTGTTTAATGTTGAGAGATTTTGTTCCAGGGACTAGAAAGGTAAGTAAATTAGAATCAGCTTTGGAGTTTGTACCACAACATTAAACAGAGGGTAAAAGGGGAAGGGAAACCACACATATATTTTTATACATATATATATATATAATGAATGAAGTGTAGGAATAATGTAACACCTGGTGTCTGGTGATCTCCAAAATCTGCAAGAATAAGATCAAACCATGGGAGTGATGGACGGTCTTTAGCAGGTAAGTACATACCAGCTTTCAGAATAATGGATGCCAGTTCTAAAGTTTTTAATGATGCAGTTTTGCCACCAGTGTTTGGTCCTGAAATTACAATCACCCTTGTACCACATTTAATCTTAATGTCAATAGGCACAGGAAAATCAATATGACTAGAAAACAGTTCAGATTTCAATGTCTCATTCCCAGAACATGAAGAAACATTACAGCTATAAACAGAATAAGAAGGTACTTTCCCATCTTCCAATATGCAATGTTATCAAAAACGTAACTCCGAGATTGAACTATAAGTATAAACATAAACATATAATATATATAATGGACTTACTTTCTTCTGTTAAATTTTGTTCGACAGAACATCGAATGATCCAAGTATCACCAAAACTTCAACAACACATAGACAACAAAAGTGGTCAACAAGAATGTAATTAATGCCTCACTGGGTCTTTGAGTTAACTCACCGATTCCGACCGAGTTGCAGCCGTGTTAAGGTTCCAATTGATAGATCGAAGATTGACCCTCTATTCACACCAAGAATCGCCGTTGACATCGCCAAAGCCATCATAAAATCAAACATTTCCTTGATAAAGCTTTGAACTCCGAGACACAATCAATTCCTTCAGGTAACAATCAATACACCATTATTACTCAAGAGACCCGAATACTTTTATTTACAAAACTTGAATCGATTTTAGGCTTTTTATGTTAGTTTTATTTGAAGAAACAGATCAGGGATGTCATATATGTGATGCTACAATGACGATTTGATGAAGAACGTGGTAAACGGCGATGGATTTTGGCCGAAAAATTGAACGGGGGGCTATGGTTTTCATTGCAACTCCAAAGGGGACGTTGTGGGGGTGGAATGAATTTAAATCTTGAGAAGAGGAGGTGTTTGTAATTGAAGAGTGTAATTAGGTCTGCACATACAGATAATTGGGCCGCTGGATATTTACACATATTTTAAAAAAAAAATCACCTTATACGTCTATTTTAAAAAGTCAAACGCATTTAATTGAACTTTATACGTCTGTTGCAATATAACAGATGCATATAATTGAACTTTATACATCTGTTAAAATATAACAGACGCAAATGATTCTCCGACAGTCGTATAAAATTACCTTATACATCTGTTTAGGTCCAACAGACTTATAAACATACCTTTTTCTAGTATATACGTCTGTTTAATGGAGGACAGACGCATAAAACTACTTTATGCGTCTGTTCCGCTTATAACAGACGCAAATGGGGAGACGCATATGGTAGTTTTTGTACTAGTGACCATAACCTGTCGCTTTGATACCAACCTGTAGCATCCCAAAATCCGGGGTACCGATATGGGGCCACTAACCAATAAACAATATTAATAATAAAAACCCCTTAAACCAAGATCTCTTACAGGTTATGGTATGAAACAAACTATCGAATTACTTATTACAACTCAATCTCAGAATAATAAAAATATTATACATTTCGTGAATATACAAACCACTGTCTAACTATACCTCCAACCTTGACAATTCTCAACCCACTATCTGGCGAAGTCCATAACTCGACTGTCTCTTCTCGCTGCCCGGAGATCAATACTCACTGTCCTCTATTAGGTCTATTAAACTTCACTATTAACTGGAGAAAACAAATAAAGGCAAGAGTGAGCCAATAATGCTCAGCAAGTGCATAATGTTATAACAATTTCAATATCGAAACAATACTGATAACAAGAGGATTTCAACTCATACTGTGAAAGAATCTGTGATATTACTTTTAAATTGCCACGAGGGCTAATACTTTATCATAAATGAGGTGCAATAGGAACTAGTACGGATAAGAGTTCTGTTCAACCAAAATAAGCATTATAACTTCAAAGAAGCCAGGCTTTAACTATTCAAAACTGATACTCGAAACTCAAGGTCAAATAATATCAATCGATAATGATACTCGGGAATTCAATGTCAAACGATGAGAATCAATGTTCACTGGATACTCAAATTATAGATTAGAATTGGATTTTTCACTTCGACGCAACGAGTTAAAGTGGATGATCAGTCACACTAAAACTCCGGATATACTCTCTTGGTATATCCAAATACTCAATTGGATCCAAGGCCTATTTTGGCCTAAAATATCATACTCATACTCTGACTGGTGTCCTCAGTCATGAAAACATTTCTATTTAATAAAAACTTCCAATTCTATCTTTAATACTCAGGCCAGGGGTCGGGACAATCGACTACCCTGTGTCAACCAATAACTGGAAAACTCGCGTTCCAGGAATACAACTCGTAATTGAAAATTCAACAGGGGAGCATTTACTATAAAGAATTATGAACAATACAACAATAAGATTCAGGGAAGCATTGGGTATGCAGAATCACAAACAACAGCAATAAGGACTTAGCTAAACATGGTAGGGTTCAGTAAGACAGAATCATATATCAACCAGGAAACGTAAATCAATTAAACAACTAAGCAATTATTTAGATTCTAGAAATTGAACAACAATTATAAAGAAATCATGGAATAAAGGGAATCTGAATTCAAAAGAAGATTTGAGTTACTGCACAAGCTATAACTACGCATCTCAAAGGTTACTAATTGATAAAATATCGTTGCAAAGTTTGAACTAACATAAATAATTTGGAAGTTACAACGAAGATTTAAGAAATTCTCAATTACTCAAGGTCTCACTCTTGTCGGCTAAGCACTCATAGGCTTTAGCTGCCAAAACCGGCCTGACAATAATGAGTTTGAATAAATAAGAAGATCTCAATTCATTCTCGATTTTAATCGTCACTGAGCAACACATGCCTCAACGACAATATAAACCTCGAATTATTTTATAACAATGCGAAGAAAACTTTCTTTGAAAAATATTAATAAAGACAAGAATTATCGAATTAAATTAATTTTAAAAGAATTCAACACCTGAACAATATGTGAGGAAAATAAATATTAACAAAGTAATTTGAAAATGAGTGTTTGCAATTTAATAGAAGAAGAATTTCACTGACAATAAAAATGAAGAGTTTAAGCACTAGCGAAATGATTTGAAAGAAACATCGCTTAATTTACAAGACAAGTTCACACTATTTAAAAATGGAAATGAACGGTACAGATGATTACAAGAAAGGAATTGAACGGACGAATATATATAAATAATAGAAACAGTTTCACATCACTTGAACGATAAGTGAGGGATAGTAAACTTGCTTCAATACATGAAGTTCCCCTTTTCATCACTTTAACTTCTCATCACTTCACATCCGTCTCTACTTCTTTATACTTTGACTTTACTTTTATCATACATCTATCTTTCCTTTATCATTATCGGTCTCTACATGCAGCACCCTTGTCTCGTCATCCCGATCATTAACTTCATCCTTTATATTCCATCTACACGTGCACTGGTTCTTGGCCATCCTCCTATTCGTACCTCAATACATAGAATTTCGAATTTCAGCATCTCGATTCTTTTCTCACTTTTCATCCGTCTCTACTTTATATACATTCATTTTTCCTTTAATGTTTGTCAACCTCTATACGAGCACACTCGTCAACTCCAATAATTTATCATCCCTCAAGATTCCATCTACACCTATGCTGGCTTTCAACCGGCTTCTTACTGGTACATTTTCTCACTAACATTTAAAGTATCACATTATGAACATATCAATCCACAAATCTTAATCTTCTCTTGTACATCCTTATACTCAACCCATTTTTAGCAATCTATAATTACACACAATCACTTCTCAATTCAACCAAACACGACCACCTCGTATAATTTTGGTTACAATTTTAAGAACCTTGACCTGTCCAGAATCTTAACAACAACTATACTATTAAGGCATACCAGACCCACTCATGTAACTACATTCCACTCACATAATAATAACCATACCAGACTTATACGACCACAAATACTTTCTCTCGAACCCTCTCTTTGCCTCCTGAAATCTCTACATCAAGAACTCACCTACTGATACACATACATACCATTCCAATACAGCATACATACTCCCCTATACTCTACTTTCTTCACCCTTTTTCTTCCTTCATTAAATATCTTCTTCCTCAACAACAACAAACCCAACTCATCATTTAGACATCCGTACATGAACCGTTGCACAAGATCACTCGAACAGGAACACACATATACAGCGATACACATACATACCACACGGCTTCACATTAACACACCCACAGAAAAAAACACAGCACCCCCCCAACATCAATACATACAATAACATACACAGCCACCTCATCGATAAAACAGGGGCGAGGGAAGAGTTTTACACACCCCACACACATCATCTACACATCCCAGACTAGACCACCTCACAACCACAGCCTTCCACGCACCCACACACTGTTCTCACAACCTCCCCTGTCTTCCAAATTCTCAAAAGTAATAACAACACTCCTAGAATAAACGGACATAAAAATAACAGCCAACAACGGGAGAAAATCCGGCCAGTAGAAACATTTCCAATTTCCAAACTGAACTCGACAACAAACAGACACAAATCAGCTTATATAACTATGTATAGTTATCAAGAAATTCGGTATGAACAACCCATCAAGACCCCAAAAACCCCTCTTCGGTTTTGAACAAATCGAACTACTAAGAACTATTAATCCCACATACGAACCAACCCATAGCCAGGGACGCATGAAGAACTCTAACACAGCTCGAAAGTGTTGGTTCTAATCTTAAACGTGTCTTAAGTTTTAAATAAGTTGTTATCATTTTAGGATTTGTTTTGATCATGCTGTTTGATTTAATAGCAGGTTTTTAGGAAGTCGAATAAATCAGTTGTTAGAGGTTGTTAGGATGAGATTTGGTAGATTATCATTTCCTTGTTTTCAGTCATTGTAATCTTCTATATATGCTTGAGTTATCAGAAATAAAACCATCGCTTCTTGGCAAGCAATACATTGCTTTTCTCTGTTCTATATCACATAGTTATATGAGTTTCATATCTTATTAACTATACTTGGTATCAGAGCTTGGAAATTTCTCAGTGAAAGCCAGAGACAGTTGCGATGGACATCAACCAAGCTAAGAATGGATCGATAGGCCTAAGTTATCCAACGCTGTCAAAGAGCAACTACACCACATGGGCATTGAAGATGAAGGTGTATATGCAAGCACAGGGAGTCTGGGTGGCAATAGAGCAGAGTGATCCTAAAGCAGTTGTTGAAGACAAGACGGACAAAGTTGCACTGGCCATGTTGTATCAGGGTCTTCCGGAGGACATGTTATTATCAATTGCTGCAAAGAAAACAGCAAAGGAAGCGTGAGAAGCATTGAAAACAATGTGTCAAGGAGCATATCGGGCAAAAAAGGCCAAGATTCAAACATTGAGATCGGAGTTTGAAACGTTGAATATGAAGGACAACGAACAATTAGACGATTTTTGTTTGAGACTGAATGGGCTTGTTACTAATATACGAGCCCTGGGAGAAGAAATGAAGGAATCCTATATGGTTAAGAAGTTGCTACGTGCAGTACCGGCTAAGTTTCTGCAGATTGCCTCCACCTTGGAGCAGTTTGGAGATTTGGAGACTATGTCAGTAGAAGAAGCTGTGGGCTCGTTGAAGGCTCACGAAGAAAGGATCAAAGGAAATGTAAAGAGTGAATCCAACGAAGGACAATTGATGCTTACTGAAGAAGAGTGGCAAAAACGTGAGAACGATGGGGGAAAATTGTTACTTACACGAGAAGATTGGTTGAAACGCTCAAACAGGAGAAATTTTGAGGGCTCTTCATCGAACTTTAATCGTCGTGGAGGGCGAGATAAGAGTAATCTGAAATGTTATAACTGTTCTGGGTATGGTCACTTTGCTGCAGATTGTCGAAGACCAAGGAGGACTAGAGAACAAAGGGAGGAAGTGAATATAACAAAATTTGAGGATGATGAACCAGCTTTACTTCTAGCAAAGTGTGACAAAGAAACTTGTCTAAGTGAGGAGCAAGTAGTACCCTCCAAACTTTCAAAGATACAAGGTGAATCAAACGTATGGTACTTGGACAATGGAGCGAGCAGTCACATGACGGGGTTCAAATCAAAGTTTACGGAATTGAATGAGCAAATGACTGGGCAAGTGAGTTTTGGAGATGGTTCTACTATGAGAATAGAGGGAAAGGGTTCTGTTACGTTCATATGCAAAAATGGGGAGACTCGAATGCTTGATGATGTGTATTATATCCCAACACTTCGGAACAATATAATTAGCCTTGGCCAGTTGACAGAGGTAGGAAATAGAATTGAAATTAGAGGAGATATGTTGTGGGTATATGACACTCAGAACAAATTGCTTATGAAAGTAAAGCGGTCACAGAACAGGTTGTACAAACTTGTCATCAATACTGCAGAGCCCAAGTGTTTGCTGTCAAAACAAGAAGAAGTATCAAAACTATGGCACATGCGTTTGGGATATGTTAACTATCATGCTCTGTCACTTATGATTAAGGACAAAATGGTTAACGGGATGCCAAGGATCACTCAACCAAACGAGGTGTGCACAGGTTGTCTTATGTCGAAGCAAGTCAGAAGCAAATTCCCATCTAAAGCGAGTTATAATACAAGTAAGGTCTTGGAATTGGTGCACGGAGATCTTTGTGGTCCAATACTCCCTGAAACAGCTACTGGAAAAAGGTATTTCTTTTTACTAGTAGATGATTACAGTCGTTTTATGTGGATTTATTTTCTGCGAAACAAAGATGAAGCATTTACTGCCTTCAAGAATTTTTGTGCTATGGTTGAAAGAGGTTCTGAAAGAAAAGTAAGGGCTTTTAGAACGGATGGAGGGGGAGAATTTAACTCAAACGAGTTTAAACTATACTGTGAGAAATCTGGGATTAAGAGGCACTACACTGCACCTTACACGCCACAGCAGAACGGAGTGGTGGAACGTCGTAACAGGACTGTGGTTGAAATGGCTAGGAGCTGTTTGAAAGAAAAGAAGCTTCCATCAGTCATGTGGGGTGAAGCAGTAAGACATGCAATTTACTTGCTGAACAGACTTCCAACTCGAGCATTGTCAGGGGTAACTCCTTATGAAGTTTGGTATGAGAAAAAGCCTCATGTTGGTCACATAAGGGTCTTTGGTTGTTTGGCACACATGAAACTGCCTAGCCAGCAAACAAGCAAGCTAGATGACAGAAGCAAACAAGTGATTAATCTGGGTAAAGAGCCTGAAACCAAGGCTTATCGACTTTATGATCCAAACAACAACAAAGTGCATGTCAGTAGGGATGTTACGTTCGAAGAAGGAAAGTCGTGGGAATGGAATCATGGTGAAAACAGTGAAAAGTTCCAAACTGGGACATTTACTGTGGAGGGTGAAGTTGTGACAGAAGAAAGGGAGTTTGAAAGTAACATTGCAGGTGACAATACCGAAGGCATAAGCACAGGTGGTTCTAAAAGTATGAGCAGCACAGGTGGCACTGAAAGTATGAGGACAGATGATTCTGAAAGTGTGAGAACAGGTGGTACATCGATCTCTCAGACACCAACAAGAAGACTGAATTTTGATGATTATGATGACAGTACAGAGCCAAGAAAATACAAGGGTCTAGATGATATTTATAACAGGACAGAAGAAGTTCAACTGGATGAGGAGTTGTTTCTCATGGGAATTGAAGAACCCATGAACTTTGCTCAAGCAGTAAAAGATCGAAATTGGAAAATGGCCATGGAAAGGGAAATGCAGTCTATTGAAGACAATAAAACTTGGAAACTGACTGAATTGCCAACTGGTAAGAAAGTCATTGGCCTGAAGTGGATATTCAAACTGAAAAAAGATGCTGAAGGAAATGTAGTCAAGTATAAAGCTCGACTCGTCGCAAAGGGCTATGTGCAAGAACATGGAGTTGATTTCGATGAAATATTTGCTCCGGTCACACGACTTGAAACTGTTCGTCTGCTGTTAGCTTTGGCTGCAAAAAGTGAATGGGAGGTTCATCACCTTGATGTAAAAACAGCCTTCCTAAATGGTGAAATAAGTGAGGACGTTTATGTATCTCAACCTGAGGGATTCGAGAAGGAAGGGCAGAGAAATAAAGTATACAAACTGATGAAGGCACTCTATGGTCTACGTCAAGCACCTCGTGTTTGGTATGCGAAGTTAAATGCTTGTCTCGAGAGTTTGGGTTTTAAACGATGTCCCTCTGAACATGCAGTCTACACAAGAAAAGAAGGTGAAAACAACTTGATTGTTGCAGTCTATGTGGACGATCTTTTGGTAACAGGAAGTGATGTATCAATGATTGAGAGTTTCAAAAAACAAATGAGTCAGAAATTCGAAATGACAAATATGGGAAAGTTGAGTTATTATTTGGGAGTTGAGGTGGAACAAAGCAAGGGTTGTATCAAGCTCAAACAAACGGGATATGCTAAGAAAATCATTGAGAAGGCAGGGTTGAAAGATTGTAATCCCACGAAGTACCCTATGGATCCCAAAGAGCAGATTGACAAAGATGAGGGAGGCAAAACTGTTGATGTGACACGATACAAAAACATCATTGGAGGACTGAGATACTTAGTGCACACCAGGCCAGACATAGCATACTCCGTTGGGATCGCGAGCAGATACATGGAAAGGCCAACAACAGTTCATCAGAATGCAGCTAAACGAATTCTTCGATACATACAAGGTACATTGCAGTTTGGGTTAGTGTACTCAAAGGATAGTAATAACAATGTTTTGACTGGCTTTTCGGATAGTGATCTGGCTAGGAACTTGGATGACAGGAGGAGCACAGGAGGTATGTGTTTTTATCTAAATGAAAGTCTTGTTACATGGGTATCACAGAAACAGAGATGTGTTGCATTGTCATCGTGTGAGGCAGAATTCATGGCTGCCACTGCAGTAGCTTGCCAAGCTATTTGGATTCGCAATGTTTTGAATCAGATAACTGCAGAGAACATTGGTCCCGTGGTGTTGTATGTTGACAATAAATCTGCTATCGATCTAGCTAAAAATCCAGTGTTCCATGGAAGGAGTAAGCACATTGATATTCGTTTTCATTTCATAAGGGAGTGTGTTGACAGGGGGGAAGTTGTTCTCAGGCATGTAAGCAGTGACAATCAAAGGGCAGATGTTTTGACAAAGGCATTGGCAACGGTCAAGTTTGAGAAGATGCGAAATTTGCTGGGGATCAAAGATGTGTCTGGGCGAGTTTAAGATTAGGGGGGAATATGTTGGTTCTAATCTTAAACGTGTCTTAAGTTTTAAATAAGTTGTTATCATTTTAGGATTTGTTTTGATCATGCTGTTTGATTTAATAGCAGGTTTTTAGGAAGTCGAATAAATCAGTTGTTAGAGGTTGTTAGGATGAGATTTGGTAGATTATCATTTCCTTGTTTTCAGTCATTGTAATCTTCTATATATGCTTGAGTTATCAGAAATAAAACCATCGCTTCTTGGCAAGCAATACATTGCTTTTCTCTGTTCTATATCACATAGTTATATGAGTTTCATATCTTATTAACTATAGAAAGTTTCACAACCGATGTAACGCCCCCAAATCCGGGGTCAGAAGATTTGGTCGTCACACAAAAATTCTCAAAATAAACCACCTGTTTAATAATAAATAATTACTTGTGATTGTCCAACAATTGGAATATAACATTTGCGACCCCAAATATACAAGATCTTTAAGGTTATAGTGCTAGAAAGAAGAATCCAATTTCCAATAATAAAATCTTTTTCTTTACAAAAATCTCTTCGTTCAAATCTTAAGCAACTGGTATAAATTCGACAAGAAGTACACCAGGCCAACTATTCTAATACATAATAATAAATATTAGAAATCAACTATATAAAATAGATCTTACACTAGATCCAGACATCCTGAGCAAGTCATCTTCATAATGGCACCTGCCTCATCTCTTTCCGAACTACGCGAATAAGTCTCGCCAAACTACCTTTTTCTGAAGGGTTAAAATTTAAAACAAGCAAGTATGAGCGGAAGAAATGCCCAGTAAGTGCATTACTAAAATAGGGTAGGAGGTCAAAAGTATTCCATATTTGTTTTATCTCAACCACGTCAAAACAATTTTTGATATTTCCCAACCAAACAAGAGTGAGCTAAAAATGTTCAACAAGTGTATAATAACACAGGAAATTTAATAAATCATTGGGAAATAAAATCAAACTTGCCAGCTCAAATAGAATATTGATTTTCATCAATTCAATAAACTTTTCATAATTCATATGGGATTTCAAATGACGCTACGGACTATAGCCGATGATCAGTCGCGAAATAGTCCCGGACAGAGCACAAAGCAAAGTCCTACAAATTTTATGGATCCAAGGCACACTTTGGCCTAAAATAATAATAAGGGGACCTGCGTCTAGGTCAAAACATTTTGTTGTGGAAATCCCCAACACAACTTTATTTAGCAATAAAACTCCTTTTCAGGGTTTGAGGGATATCAAGTGTATCATAAAAGATTTCGCTGTCAAACAGGCATTTATATGAATGTAAGCAAAGATATTGAACAATACAAATGGATGTCAAGATAATAATCAACAGTATTGATTTTGGCAACAAATATTAATCAAAATAATTACTCGTGAATTTACGAGTTGAAAGATATCAAGAAAATATCACTTGAACAATAAGTGAGTGATAGTAGCACTTGCCTCTGGTCCTTAGCTATTGCGTAAAGCCGAAGTAATACTACTTTCTTCTTTCTATCTTACGGCATCATCGTCTTCATTTTCGATCATTCTTTGGTTTACGCTCTTGCGATTGCCACGAGTTTGATCCTTTAGGATTGAGCCCGCGCGACCCTTCTATAGTCAAACGTAATACGGTAATTCAGTCTTCAGACGACAACTCTGACATTTTGTAAACGCTTATAAACTCAATTCGAACGTAGTAACCATGCTTACCAATATCTCTGCCAGAAGAAAATAATTGGAAATGTCCCCTTTGAACATAGGCATTTTCCCGGTGTTAAGACACCTCACAATAAATCCAACAATCCACAAACAATATTGCAACCGTCTCCAACCTTCTTCATTTAACCTCTTATCTCTGCTGGCATTCCTATGTCAATACTCACCAATTAATCCTCGAAACAAACACTTCATCCTCAAAAAGAAATATAAATCTGACAATCCTAGTCAGTAACTCAAAGAAAACGTCGTCTACTCTTAGCGACATCTTATAAAATCATATACACAATTAAACACCAATTAAATATATATCGGGCAAAACTCGATTTATATCATAACCCTCGATACTTAATACCTTGATAATTCACATTGCACGTATTATGACTCGAACATAATTTTACAAAATATTTGATCTCTGTTTTAAAACATTTCGAAAGTAAAACATTTTTAGATCGAAATCAATCAATTTTCTAAAATTTACAAAGTTAAACAAATAAATAAAATAAAATATATTACATAGCATCATGACTCGATGCGAATCATCCATTTGATCTTCTAATTTTAAAACATTTTTCAAATTTTTAGAAATCAAATCATTTCCATTAAAAAAAATATTTTGTTCATTTAGAACGAATCATCTCGTTTTTCTTTTTAAAAACGTGAATAAAAAAATTATTAAAATTAATTAAAATTAATTAATAATTAATTAATAGAATTAATCAATTAATTATCAAATTAATCGATTAATTGAATTAATTAAATCATCAACTAAAATTAATTAAGATCAATTAAAGTTAATCGAATTTTAACAAAATTAATCAAAATAAATAAATCAATTAAATAAATTAATCAATTAATTATTTAAAATAATTAATCAATTAATTATTTTAATTAATTTATGAATTTTGGATTTTATTTTAAAATTTTAATCCAAAATCAGTTTTTACAAAAGTGTAGCTAGGGTTTGAAGATCAAACAGAAACTGCTCAAGAACACCCATGAACACTTGCCGGAAACTTCGCCGGAAACTGGAAAATTTCCAGAAATCCGGCCACCTTTCCGACCGACCAAAAATCCACCACTATTTAAACCAGCCCAGAACTCATGCAAATCAAACTTATTCCATCCACAAAGACTTACAACACCAGAAACAAGGATTACGATAAAAACCAACCAAAAACACCTCAAAATCGAACAACTCCGGCGAACCAACCAAAAATTCCGGCAACTATAAAAATGCCCAGAAAATTCAAATAAAAAATATATGCCACCATACATACAATTAAAACTTTAAAACAATCATCTACAACAAATTCCGGTCAAATCTATAAATTTTCCGGCGAACTCAAACAACCCAGAAACTCAAAATATTTACATGAATGACTTTAACATCCAACGATCTATACATATACATACAAAGAATCAAGAAACAATCATTAAAATTCGACTTTCAAATTTGGCCGAAAATTAAAATTACCCAAAACTGAATTTTGTTGATGCAGGTGGATAGAGGATTGAAAGAGCTTCGTTTTGGTTATTCAAACTCAGAATTTGATCAACAAAAACGCATAAAGTGGTGGGTTTGATTTGTGGGGTGGAGGAAGAACAAGGGAGAGACTAGAGAGAGACTGGAGAGACGAGAGAGAGGGTCACGGGAGAGAAAAAGGAGGGGGGTGTCACGGGTATAGGATAGAATTAAAATATGTATAAAAAAACTTATATTATTAAGGCTTCTTGCAATGTACCCCAAAAATAATATTTGACCCCTAATTAAATTAGTTGAATTTAAAAATTGCCAACTAAATAATTAGAGAATGAAAATAACAAATTTTTATTTTACAAATAAAATGAATTAATATTTTTCAAAATCATTTCTTTAACCCCCAAATGATTTACTCGGATAAAATTGAAAATTTTATTCTTTCCAAAAATTAAAATAACTATGCACAAAATTTTTATAAATCCCGGATTGTCCAAAAATGTAAAAATACTAAATTTTCGAATATTTTGATAGTTTACACAAATAAACTTTTGTACACAGATAGAATACCGGGTATAATTTTGGTACAAATAAAGTACCAACTCGATCCATAAAATTTTAAAACAAACTCAATTTGCCAAAATCGATGAAACGATCGCTTTTTAATAAAATAAAAATAATTACTAACACAAACGATAACAAGTACAATCTACCCGAATAACATATTGGCAGTTAAACACGTACAAGCAATCAATAAGAATAAAATATTGATATTATTATTCCTCTTTAATGGAAAAATCAATAAAATATTTAAATAAGAATAATAATAAACTCTGAAAAATCTGGATTATTACAATCTACCCTCCTTATAGGGATTCCGTCCTCGGAATCCGCTGAGGAAAATCCATGGGGTTCCTTTTGCCAACTTCTCAATTCTTACAACATTTGTAACAATAGTAATTCTTTAATCTCTGATACTCGTTGTATCTTGTCTGAAATTTTCACTGGTTTTCTATATAGGACCAATCTGGTTGTACCAATATATGTTCATGCTCTCTTATGAGCCTATCCTTTGAGATTAGACATTATCCCCTTCTACACAAGAAACCTATCATACACATTTCTCAAGACCGGTACTTGCATCAATTCGCATGCAACTCTTCAAAATCTCGAATTTAATCTTGAATCTTCTATCTGACACAATTGTTACTGGAATTTCATAGCACACTGTTTTCTTTCGAATGAAATTGAAAAAACTTTTCGATAGCATAACCGTAATCGATAGGGAGAAAACGAACTGACACCGCTATACGTCGCTAGTATTGTAATCGCATCTTGATCCGTTTTTGCTGGTGGTAATCCCATAGCAAAGTCTTGAATCATCCTGTCAAGGTTAACTTATTCTAACCTGATTGGCATACCTTCAAAACTGTTTGAGATATCAAAATCATGGAACTTTGAAGAGAAAAGATTCCATATCAACAAATGCCTCACAATTGTGGTTATCAATTTATGAATTTTAAAGGATCTGGTTTGAAATAAAAGAATAACTGAGAGATCAATATGATCATATGAACCCGACGTTGTGCGTCTTAGCTCCGACATTTACAAATAAGGTGGCCAGACTTATTGTAATACACAACACACCAGTGATGGCGTCCCATCCAACTTCTATCACAAAGACAAAAATACTTGGTGTCCCCTAAAAATAGGGTTGTTCGTCTCAGTAGGAATAGAGAAATATGAAAGGAATCCAAGGTCAAATTAATAATTAATACCATCTGACGAATAAATGTCTGATACACACCTTGGATTACAACCGAACCAAATTCCAAAGGTGTTATTTCCGAAAGGAAGAACAATCAGAAAAGAAAGTACAGAACAAGTGTTGCTATATAGAAAGATAAAGTTATCCACCACTGGAGAAAACAAAAAGTTGAAAAGCCTCAAAAATTGAAAGTAGGTTTCATAATAACCTCTGAAAGAATTGAATCAAAACGGAGTTGAATACCAGTGTCAAAATGCCACTGTTTAGTAGAACAAATATATCTTTTAAAGAATGCCTCTTTAGGAGGGATATAAAAATAATTCATAGAAATGAAAGGTATTGCCAAGGTCTCTACTTATTCCTTCTTTGTCAGTTCCTTCGATAGCTCGTCATTCAATTTTAAGCTTCTTCCTTTCCACGTTTTAAGGATAACGATATCGTATGTCATTGTTGACTCGTAATAAACTCTGAAGATTCCACAGCAAACATCTCCATTCGCAAGAAATTCTGTCCCGTTTGGCATGATCATCTTAAATCAGCACGTCATTTCGAATCGTAATAGTCTTTGAGGATTCCGTAGTAGACATCTACAGTCATAAGGAAATCTATCCAGTTCAACGCAATCATCTGCCAACACTCGCATCTTAACTTTCTAATTGGTACCATATCCAATAGTCCAACACGAACTCTACATGAGCTCTGACGTTCCTTACTTAGATATACACACTCCTACACACTCTCGTTTCTAGTTTACTATAACCTCAGCTCTGATACCAACCTGTAACGCCCCCAAATCCGGGGTCAGAAGATTTGGTCGTCACACAAAAATTCTCAAAATAAACCACCTGTTTAATAATAAATAATTACTTGTGATTGTCCAACAATTGGAATATAACATTTGCGACCCCAAATATACCAAGATCTTTAAGGTTATAGTGCTAGAAAGAAGAATCCAATTTCCAATAATAAAATCTTTTTCTTTACAAAAATCTCTTCGTTCAAATCTTAAGCAACTGGTATAAATTCGACAAGAAGTACACCAGGCCAACTATTCTAATACATAATAATAAATATTAGAAATCAACTATATAAAATAGATCTTACACTAGATCCAGACATCCTGAGCAAGTCATCTTCATAATGGCACCTGCCTCATCTCTTTCCGAACTACGCGATAAGTCTCGCCAAACTACCTTTTTCTGAAGGGTTAAAATTTAAAACAAGCAAGTATGAGCGGAAGAAATGCTCAGCAAGTGCATTACTAAAATAGGGTAGGAGGTCAAAAGTATTCCATATTTGTTTTATCTCAACCACTTCAAAACAATTTTTGATATTTCCCAACCAAACAAGAGTGAGCTAAAAATGTTCAACAAGTGTATAATAACACAGGAAATTTAATAAATCATTGGGAAATAAAATCAAACTTGCCAGCTCAAATAGAATATTGATTTTCATCAATTCAATAAACTTTTCATAATTCATATGGGATTTCAAATGACGCTACGGACTATAGCCGATGATCAGTCGCGAAATAGTCCCGGACAGAGCACAAAGCAAAGTCCTACAAATTTTATGGATCCAAGGCACACTTTGGCCTAAAATAATAATAAGGGGACCTGCGTCTAGGTCAAAACATTTTGTTGTGGAAATCCCCAACACAACTTTATTTAGCAATAAAACTCCTTTTCAGGGTTTGAGGGATATCAAGTGTATCATAAAAGATTTCGCTGTCAAACAGGCATTTATATGAATGTAAGCAAAGATATTGAACAATACAAATGGATGTCAAGATAATAATCAACAGTATTGATTTTGGCAACAAATATTAATCAAAATAATTACTCGTGAATTTACGAGTTGAGAGATATCAAGAAAATATCACTTGAACAATAAGTGAGTGATAGTAGCACTTGCCTCTGGTCCTTAGCTATTGCGTAAAGCCGAAGTAATACTACTTTCTTCTTTCTATCTTACGGCATCATCGTCTTCATTTTCGATCATTCTTTGGTTTACGCTCTTGCGGTTGCCACGAGTTTGATCCTTTAGGATTGAGCCCGCGCGACCCTTCTATAGTCAAACGTAATACGGTAATTCAGTCTTCAGACGACAACTCTGACATTTTGTAAACGCTTATAAACTCAATTCGAACGTAGTAACCATGCTTACCAATATCTCTGCCAGAAGAAAATAATTGGAAATGTCCCCTTTGAACATAGGCATTTTCCCGGTGTTAAGACACCTCACAATAAATCCAACAATCCACAAACAATATTGCAACCGTCTCCAACCTTCTTCATTTAACCTCTTATCTCTGCTGACATTCCTATGTCAATACTCACCAATTAATCCTCGAAACAAACACTTCATCCTCAAAAAGAAATATAAATCTGACAATCCTAGTCAGTAACTCAAAGAAAACGTCGTCTACTCTTAGCGACATCTTATAAAATCATATACACAATTAAACACCAATTAAATATATATCGGGCAAAACTCGATTTATATCATAACCCTCGATACTTAATACCTTGATAATTCACATTGCACGTATTATGACTCGAACATAATTTTACAAAATATTTGATCTCTGTTTTAAAACATTTCGAAAGTAAAACATTTTTAGATCGAAATCAATCAATTTTCTAAAATTTACAAAGTTAAACAAATAAATAAAATAAAATATATTACATAGCATCATGACTCGATGCGAATCATCCATTTGATCTTCTAATTTTAAAACATTTTTCAAATTTTTAGAAATCAAATCATTTCCATTAAAAAAAATATTTTGTTCATTTAGAACGAATCATCTCGTTTTTCTTTTTAAAAACGTGAATAAAAAATTATTAAAATTAATAAAAATTAATCAAAATTAATAATTAATTAATAGAATTAATCAATTAATTATCAAATTAATCGATTAATTGAATTAATTAAATCATCAACTAAAATTAATTAAGATCAATTAAAGTTAATCGAATTTTAACAAAATTAATCAAAATAAATAAATCAATTAAATTAATTAATCAATTAAATAAATTAATCAATTAATTATTTAAAATAATTAATCAATTAATTATTTTAATTAATTTATGAATTTTGGATTTTATTTTAAAATTTTAATCCAAAATCAGTTTTTACAAAAGTGTAGCTAGGGTTTGAAGATCAAACAGAAACTGCTCAAGAACACCCATGAACACTTGCCGGAAACTTCGCCGGAAACTGGAAAATTTCCAGAAATCCGGCCACCTTTCCGATCGACCAAAAATCCACCACTATTTAAACCAGCCCAGAACTCATGCAAATCAAACTTATTCCATCCACACAGACTTACAACACCAGAAACAACGATTACGATAAAAACCAACCAAAAACACCTCAAAACCGAACAACTCCGGCGAACCAACCAAAAATTCCGGCAACTATAAAAATGCCTAGAAAATTCAAATAAAAAATATATGCCACCATACATACAATTAAAACTTTAAAACAATCATCTACAACAAATTCCGGTCAAATCTATAAATTTTCCGGCGAACTCAAACAACCCAGAAACTCAAAATATTTACATGAATGACTTTAACATCCAACGATCTATACATATACATACAAAGAATCAAGAAACAATCATTAAAATTCGACTTTCAAATTTGGCCGAAAATTAAAATTACCCAAAACTGAATTTTGTTGATGCAGGTGGATAGAGGATTGAAAGAGCTTCGTTTTGGTTATTCAAACTCAGAATTTGATCAACAAAAACGCATAAAGTGGTGGGTTTGATTTGTGGGGTGGAGGAAGAACAAGGGAGAGACTAGAGAGAGACTGGAGAGACGAGAGAGAGGGTCACGGGAGAGAAAAAGGAGGGGGTTGTCACGGGTATAGGATAGAATTAGAATATGTATAAAAAAAACTTATATTATTAAGGCTTCTTGCAATGTACCCCAAAAATAATATTTGACCCCTAATTAAATTAGTTGAATTTAAAAATTGCCAACTAAATAATTAGAGAATGAAAATAACAAATTTTTATTTTACAAATAAAATGAATAAATGTTTTTCAAAATCATTTCTTTAACCCCGAAATGATTTACTCGGATAAAATTGAAAATTTTATTCTTTCCAAAAATTAAAATAACTATGCACAAATTTTTTATAAATCCCGGATTGTCCAAAAATGTAAAAATACTAAATTTTCGAATATTTTGATAGTTTACACAAATAAACTTTTGTACACAGATAGAATATCGGGTATAATTTTGGTACAAATAAAATACCAACTCGATCCATAAAATTTTAAAACAAACTCAATTTGCCAAAATCGATGAAACGATCGATTTTTAATAAAATAAAAATAATTACTAACACAAACGATAACAAGTACAATCTACCCGAATAACATATTGGCAGTTAAACACGTACAAGCAATCAATAAGAATAAAATATTGATATTATTATTCCTCTTTAATGGAAAAATCAATAAAATATTTAAATAAGAATAATAATAAACTCTGAAAAATCTGAATTATTACAACCGAGCTCCAGTTATAGCCTTATAGGCGGTCGAAGCTCCGGCCAAGTGGAAACAACACTGAACCGAGAGAGAGAGAGAGAGAGAAAAACAGCAATGGAAGGTCTGAGAGAAGAGACGAGATAGAGAGAAGTTGAGAGAAATTGATCAGGAGAGTTCTAGAGAATCCCCCAAAACCCAACTGAGCGTACGCAATAAGCCAAGAAAAAGAACTGCTAGAATTTTGATAAGAAAATAATAGGTGCACCTTGGAAATTTTCAATTCTGAAAATCAATTAAAAAACTTCTAAAATCGAGATTAAATGGAAAATAAGTGAAACTTTAAAATTAAAAATTCCAAAATAAATTTTATGAAATTACAAACATTCTCATATTTTTAAAATAATTTTAGGATCAAAAATGAATTAAATATGAATTTTGCAGATAAGATTCCTTTAAATGCAGTAACACTCTTAAAATCATTTTAAAAATACTTAAACACCCAAAATAATTCTCCCGATAATTTTTAAAACTAAATAAAAATACAAAGATAATATTAAAAAAGATTTCAGGATTTTTAAATACTCCGATGATTTTATAAGAATTTACAAAGTTCACTAATACACAATTTAAATAGATTTTAATCATCAAATTCAAATAAAAATACACGGACCCACATTTCACATATAAATCATCATATAACATGTAAACACAATGTCACATATAATTTTATCTTTAAAAAAAAAAATTAACACCCTACAATCCACATTTAATATTAAATAATTAAACAATAATAATAATAATTTCGCTACTTTCTAGGGCGTTATACAAGGAACGTAATAGTGGATAAGCATGGGATTACCAATGTGAATGTTAAGTCACAATTAGATGTAGAAGATGTGTTCATATTAGCTAGTCACGCAATACAAATTTATTATGCTCCTAATATCAACAATCCCAGTTCTCCATGGTACACGGTGGTGACGGGTAAAATCCAAGTTCTTCAACTGCTCTTAATGAAAAAACGTCGTCACTGGACAATGCTTTTCAAGAAGAGGTGTCGAATGCATCAACATCCTACATTGGACCGATAACTATCGAAAATCCTTCAAATTTTTTCATAGATCTTGAGCAGTTTGGAAATAATGATGAGAACGTGTCTGATAATGAAGAAAATAATGATCAAAACAGGAATAGTAATTCAAGTGGTGGCGAGATTGGTGAAAGTGATGAAGATTCATCATAGGTGTGTAATATTTGGTTATAACCATATTGGCTATTCTATAACCGTATTTAATTGTGATTTTCATATTTTAATTATCAGGTATTGCTTTAAGAACAGTCCTGCCTGCCTGCTTCATTATCAGGTATCCTATCTGCCAATTTGGCGATAGGAGGATAGACTTCAGTTTGGCGATACTTCAGACTTGTTTTTGCTACAGTGGCCAACTTCTTTTGAGTGGAGGGTAAGTGTATCTTACATTTTTCTTTGTTTAAATATTTTGTATACTGGATCTTTTATGTAGTGCACCCTATATTCAATTACTTCTGGGTCACAATGTTAAACAAATTTTGATTTAAAAGAAAATTTGAAAGCATGAGGTTTGGCATTTATATTTTACACCAGTATTTTTTTTGTCACTCTGTAGTCTCTCCAGCTGACCACTGTGCTATTTCTATTTATTCTGCTTCATTATATCAAAAGAAGGTACTGCATTTATTCTGCTGACCACTGTGTTTTTTCCTTTTCTTTTGGCAGTATAAGCTTTTATTATTTATAAATATATAAAATGCCTATATTTTCTCTCAAGAGAAAATTGAAAGTTGTTTGTAAAATTGAATTTCGTCCTCATGTCGATGACACTGGTGGAATCAGGGGAGTCCTAGGCTATAGCTCTGGTTGGTCATCCAAAACAAATTGACAAATAATTCTGAAGTCCCAACCGGTCTTCAGAAATAAGCATCGAAACAGAAAGATATCAATCCTGGACAACCTAAAAGAACTAGGAATAAATTTTTTTAGCCACAGGCCTCCTAGTGTCCTGGTTCTACTAAGATAAAAAAAAATTGTCCAATAAGAGATGAATGTTTAATTTGACATGGTAAAGCTATTATTCGAACTTTTTATTTTATTTGTCTTGTTGTTGAACATGTATGTCCATTGGTTAGTTGTTCCAATCTATTGGCCGCGGAAAAAGATGCAAATGCTGAAAATATTGCTATCTTGTTAATTAGTCTCTTGTCTGGTTTGCTATCTGTTACAAAAAAGATGCAAATGCTGAAAATATTGCTAAGTTAATTTGCAATCAGTGTTGTTATAACTTTTTCCCTGCCCAGACGGTTCTCAAGTTTGTTTCTGTTACTGTAGCTCTATCTTCCGACTTCATCTTTGTGAGCATTAGCATGATGGTTTTGCTTTCGCTGGTAAAAAGGTTAGTTACTTAGGCCTCGTTTGGTACGCTGTAACCCAAGTAAGGAACTTCAACTACCTTGGAACCTAAATAAATTACAGTGTTTGGTTAAATGACTTTTGAAATCAACCACGTAACTTAAACTTCCAAGGTTTTCTGGGTTACCACAAAACACGGTAACCTAGTTACCTAGCACACCCGTGGTCACATGGAGTTACGTAGTAAGAGTATATTTTATTTACTTTACTGTTGTAATTTATATTAATGATTGTATATTTTTTATTAGTTAGTTTTTTATTTTTTTTCATAATTAATATTTTTAATTTTCTTCACCTAAAATTTGAATTTTTTTTAAAACTGGTTTGCTTGATTTGATTTATATAGGCAGATTGTTAAAATCTTATTTATAATATATTTTTATTGTAGTTTATAACTATTTATTTATTTATCTATATAATAGATAAAATTACTTATTTATTTAATTATTTTACTAATACTTTGTAATAGATTTATATTTTCTATATAGTATTGTAAATCATTGTGTTTCAATTTTATATATAGCAATTTTTTATTATTTTATAATTAATTTCATATTTATTTTCGTACTAATTTAATTTCACAACAAATATTATATTTTTCCAAAAGAACAATTGTTTAACTTCAAGTTACATGATCTTTAACCAAACACTGGTTTTCAATTATCCCATGAACTTTTACTGTGTATTGTAGTTCCAGGGCTTTTTAAGTAACCGTGTAACTACAAAGTGGGGTAACCAAACGAGGCCTTAGTCTGTTCTGTAGTGACCTGGGTACTGTCTAGTTTGTTATTCTCATAGGGTATTTGAATATGATCTCCGTGTTTCCATTAGCAGGCATTGCTTTGCCAACAAAAGCCAAGAGTTGATGTTAGGCTGTTAGCAGTTTTGAAGGACACACACGTGGGGGATGGTTTAGTGTTGCATGACTTTCTGAGCATCAAGAGTCTATTTAGTCAAGTTGAAATTTACTTTTTGGAGATTAATTAGGATATTGTTATGTCATTTCAATTTTTGTCATGCCAGAGATTAATGTTTGAATTGCTAGGCTATTAGGTGCTTTATGCCTCTCTCAGAACACTGCTGTATCTACTCAAACTGGTGTCTTAATCCTTCTCTTCCTTTTGTTCTTTGTAGCATCCAATTGACCAAATTTTGATTAATAGTTACTTATCATTCTTATACAATTTACAAAATTTAAAAAATTACATATTAAATTAGATTAAATGTATATTTTAATGATATAATTTTTATAACATTTTTTATCTATATTATATATATAATATTTAAGCAAATTTCGATCAATTTGATCACAAAAAAATTAAGACAAAAGATTTGGGAAGGTAAAAATGTTTATTAATGTACGAAAAAACATCAAATTTGAATTTTAATCATCTTGGTCCTCATTTATTCAATTGGATTACAAACAAAGAAAAATAAATTTAAAAAGTCATAGCAAATATTTCTACTAATGCATTTTCAAATTCACATTATTTAAAAATCTAATTAAAAATCTATCCGTAGAAATCTAATTAAAAATCTATCCGTAGAGATGTAAATATCTCATAATTAAGTTATTATGTAAATTTTCAAATGATTTTTGTGACTTAAAAGACATTTCAAACATCGAATATTATATCATTTCATAAAAATCGAATTATTCCATATATATTTATTCGATTTTTTGATATAACTCTCTCTTATTATAATTAATCCAAAATACTAATTATTGAAAAATCACGTACATTTCTTATGCCACCTATTTTATGAAAATAATTTTCTTTGAAAACTACTATGAAATAATTTAGGAAATTCTCAACACGAGACGAATATATTTAGGGGTGTAAATGATCCGAGTCGAGCCGAACTTTAAAATATTCATGTACTATTGGTTAAGATTATCGAACTCGAACTTGAGTTCGAATTTGAATCGAACCAAAAAATGTGTTTGAGCTCGGTTCGTTAAAAAAAATATTTAGCCAAAAAATGTGTATGAACCGCTAATAAAACTCGTATACTAAGCATGTTAGCGAGCTCAATTATCGAACTTATTCACGAACATGTTCATGAGACTGTTCACGAACTATATTCATGAGCATGTTAATCAATCTTATTTTCGAGCTATCGAATAATTATCGTGATCAAATTCAGTTTGTATATAAATCGATCCTCGAGATCAACTCGTTTGTTTTGTGAATCGAATCGAAAATAGAAAATTTTGTTCAAAGTCTAAGTAAAATAGAAATTTTTTCATAGTTTTGTTTAAAAACTCCATGTCGTATTACAAATTAAGCAACATACAATTGTTTGGGTAAGTGAAATTTCGTAAAATCGAAAAATCAAAATTCAAAATTATCAAAATTCCAAATTACAGTTAAATCTCTTTAAAGTAATATGTTTCGAATCGGGAAAAAATATTATTTTATCGAGTTTATTACTTTATCGAGAATAAAAATACACTGTCTCCAATATATTGGGAATGAAAAAAATATTTTTATAACGAGGTTATTACTTTATCAATTATTACTTCATCGAGATTCAACTGTATAAAACTTTCCGTACATAGAATAGTTTTTCTATTACTACATATAAAGATTGAATTATTCCATATAAATATATTATTCAAATTTTAATATTACTCCTCCTTATTAGCATCTAGAAAACTTACTAGTGAACACAAATTAAATTATATGGATTTTAACATATAAATTTTATGTGTGAAATTAAATTTGTACCGTAAGTTGTTTAATTTTTTTAGTTAAAATAAGATACATATAGCTACATATCTTATACCAAATTTATATTATCTAATTGTTCTTAATTTATTTCGAGAATTTATTGAATATACGGTTATTTCTTTTTCTGTTTGCAAAAATACTATACCCCTAAAATCTTTGTAATTATACGGTATTGTTTATCTTCTTTGCAATTATAGTCGCCATCTTCTTTGCCATCAACCCTGACCTCCCTTCTCCGACCAATTGACAATTCCGGTGCCGCAGGCGAAACTCCACCACATCAAACCCGACCCCGACCTCCCCCATCATCTTCTCCGACCAACCATAACAATTTCGGCGCCGCAGGCGAAACTCCGATGACGACCACTTCTCCGATGAAACATAAGAATTGTACAATCCATTAACTTCACCAATTCACGGCGACATCCCACCTCCTCCGGCGACCTCCAACCTCTCATCTCCCTCCCTTCCGCAACTATCACCACCTTCTCCGATCAACGCCGTCGACTCCGATCCCCACCTTCGCCGTCGACATCGGGAATCAATTCGATCCTCTACCGTTTCAATTCGTTGTTTGTGTATGTATTGTGTGTATCTGTGTCTTTTTAGTTGATGTAACGCCCCCAAATTCGGGGTCAGGAGATTTGACCGTTACGCGAAAATTCTCAAAATAAATATTCATCCAAAATTTAAATATAACATCTGCGACCCCAACTATCCAAGATCTTTTTGGTTATAGGACTAGAAACAAGAATCCAAATTTCATTAAATAAAAACTTTCTTCTTTACAACAATCTCTTTGTTCAAATCTTAAAACACTGGTATAACTTCGACAAGAAGTATACCAGGCCAACTAATCAAATACATAATACATAATAATAATTATTAGAATCCAACTATATAAAATATATCTTACACTACATCCAGACATCCTGAGTCGAGCCTTCTTCAAAATAGCATATTGCTTCTTCTTTTTACGAACTGTGCGGATAAGTCCCGCCAAACTATCTTACTGAAAAGTTAGAATTTCGAAACAAACAAGTATGAGCGGAAGAAATGCTCAACAAGTGTATAGTAAAACAGGAATATTAATAACTCACTACTAATAAAACATACATCTTCTATCAAAAGCTCAAATCACAAGGTAAGTATTTTGACAGAATGGATTAAAAGAAATGAGTATTCAGACATGATAGGTTTCCGTGTTTTACTAGTGGGATCCCGACTAGCTAAACAGTGGGTTTACTTTTACTTTCAACAAGGAAGTATAATTGATTCCCAATATCATTGTAGAAATAGTCAATTTTCATCAGTAATTCATCAACAAATCATCTATATTTAAAAGAATATTTTAATCGAATTTTCAACAATAAGGCAGGTACGGTATATACTTAGTCATCAGTATCAGTAACAAATTAAAGAAATAACTCACTTGAACAATAAGTGAGGGATAGTAACACTTGCCTCTGATCCTTAGCTATTACGTAACGTCGCAGTAATAATATTTTCTGCTTCTATCTTACGGCATCAGAATCTTCTCTTTCAATCATGCATTGGTATGACGCTCTTGCGATTTCCACGAGTATGATCTGCCCATATCGAGCCCGTGCGTCAACTTTTATAGTTAAACATAATATAGTAATTCAGTCTCCACACGACAATTCTAATATTCTATAAACGCTTATAAATTCAACTCAAACGTATTAATCATGCTTCAGTTAAGAACTCTCGAATAAATATCTATGTAATATAGACAACTAACATAATGAATATCCAAACCAAAATTGTTGTCGTCGGTATCTAACATTTTAATCTGTTCTCTCCTTTAAAACAAGGTATTATCTTCAGAATCTCTGAATGAAATCTACCTGATTAAATAGTACATCTCGATACGATCGTGTTCATATATTATACGTAAAATTCCGAGTTCAGAAAGTATTTTAATTAATTAAAATACTCTTAGCTCCTTAGAAATGACCATTTAATAATCCATTTTCTAGTAAAATCCATAACTCCATTGATCGTTAATCAAAATAAAAATCTCCATAAAACTTCTAATATTATCCCAAAGCCAAATAAAATCACTTCCTCCGAAAATCAAACCTCCAAACATTTATAAGAATTCCTCAAAGTCTCCATTTTAATCATTTTCCGAATTTAATAACTAATTCACCGGATTACTCCTACCACTCCCAAATATCTTAGAAATTACTACATTTCCTCCTTAATTTAATAACCAAAATTTAGAATTTTTCACCATATCCATTATTTAATATAATTCAACCAAGTCTCCAAATTCCACAAATTAATTTAATAAATCATTTTATTCTATTCTTAAAATAAAATTCATATCTCCATTTCCATTTCTCATAATGCTATCCAAAAATTATCATAATGTACCTCAAAAAATCCTCTAGTCAAATAAAATCATAATTTCCAAAAATCCAACTTCTCTACTATTTTATAAAATCATCCCATGTCCTATGTTTTATTCATTTTACCAAATTTCTAAACTAACATCCCAAAATCCATTTCATCACCTAATAAATTAATCAAATACTATGTCATTTTCTCAATTTATCCACAAAATCTCAAACACAAACTCTTCACCAATTATCAACTAAAATTTCCAAAAGTTCACTCTAAATATTCAAATATTAATAATAATATAGTCTTACACAAAGATGGTGGCTTCTTGCTGCTCTTTCACCCCTTCTATTGGCTCGGTTTTGGTTCTGCATCACAACCAATAAACACTCGCCATATACACTTCTTCTCCACCTTGCTCTCGGCCCTTTACCAACCCATACACTTACACGACTACATCATATACATATACAAACCACCACACGTAATTTCACATAAAAGCACATCCACATTCCTGCAACTCCCTGCACCGACATACCCACATACACCATCACCCCAGTCCTTTCTCTCTGCTGTTCTTACTCCACCTTTGGACACACATACACTTGCATATTTACACTCACATCACACTTCTGTTTATTAACAATACCCACACATGCCCTGCATACCACACACAAAACGCACATAAGTCACACACATCAGTCCTGCACTTCTCGAACACACATACACCAGCACTTCTATACTCACACATACACCAGCACTTCTATACTCACACATACCACCCATAGACGTCTACGAACATATCTAAGGAATCCACTGGACATATACTAACATACCCGAACCCACACTTACTATTGTTCTCATTTCCAAACCCCATGCTACAGTCCACACCTACACATACCCTGCCACGCACCAGGTATACACGCACACACCCTCACGAACACACACACATGTGACCCCTCCCACTTTCCAGCACAACCTCCCGCTACTCCCCTGCTCTATTTTATTTTTTTATTTTTTTTTTCCTTGCCAATCTCTCCGTTCTTTTCCCTCGGTACTGCAGCTACGCAGACACAGCACCCCAACTTCATACCCCAGGCTTCAACTCAACTACCCAACTACAATACCCCACATCGATCATATATCAACCACAACAACGCCTTTCATCAACCCAATCCTCACTTGAGGCCATACAATAATGAATTCAGATTTCACACTAAAACGCAACAATATACACACAGTCACACACCGCTGCAATTACAAACAGGGGGAGGGTAAACGAACAGAGAAAAGGCTACAAGAACCTTCAAAGATGCTAAAACAGAGTTTACTTTCAAACAGGGGATTCGTGAGTGTAGAGTGGAAGAGATTTAGAGTGTCAGCGAGAGAGATAAATGGAGAGAATTGAGGGAGAGATTCAAGAGGAGAGAGAGATTTAACGAGAGAAAGTTCTAGAGATTAGAGAGGTTGAGATATTTCTGAACACTGCAGAAAACTCAAGAATTCTCGAGAACAATCCAGAAATGGGAGAAAAAAATGGTTTATGCGTATAATAGAAGACAAGGGCAGGACTGTCCTTTCCCACTGCTGAAAATAAAATTTTACAATTTAAATAATTTCTAAAATCGAATTTAAATGAAAAATAAGGGGAAAATTAAATTTAAAATTCTAAATAAATATTTTGAAATTACAAGCACTCCCATATTTTTAAGATATTTTTAGGATAAAAAAATGAATTAAATATGAATCTTACAAGTTTTGATCTTTTAAATGCAACCTACCCCGTAAAATCATTTTAAAATATTTAAACATCTAAAATAATTCCCCCAATAATTTTAAAAACTAAATAATTCCATCAAAATGATAATACCAAAGATTTCATAATTTTTAATAACTCCCATGATTTTATAACATTCTAGAAGATAGATAAAGCCTGTTTTTAATACATATAATCACCCCACAGAAAAATGAAATTAATATATACAGGCTCACACTGGCCCTCCTAAATAAATATATAATTCATTATACCTTTACCAGACGACACATCAAATTGGAACAACATCTCTACAGTCTTATTCTTCCTTTTATCGAAAATCAATAAAGCATTTAAATATTAAAAAAAATCATAAATTTACGGGTTGTTACAGTCTACCCCTTAAAAGGATTCCGTCCTCGGAATCTACTAATAGAAATCCCTTGGGTTCCTTTTGCCAATTATCAGTTCCGATAATATCCAAACAAGCTCTAATAGCTTTAACATCTACTAATATCAAAACTCGACTTAACCTACGTCCATCCAATAATACGTCTCCAATAAATAACTTACAACCTTTAAACCCATTTAAACTCCACAATCCTGAGTTCTCGGAAACCAACTCCTATAACATAATTATAAATACTCACAAGTCCTCGAATTTTGACTTTGTACACTATAACTCCAACGTTTAGCACCAATTATTTTAACTACGGAATTTACAGCATTTATACATAACTTGCAATTCGAAATAAACGAATTGAATGTGAGTCTACCACTTATCTCTTCGACTACACAATCCCTGTTCAATCAACTTATCCACATAAGTCGTTAACAGCAACACAATCACTTTATTCCTTATCCAAGGCTCCAATTCTTGATGAAATTCTTAGAAACAAACTGTCCAGCTCTACTCTTATTCTGAACACATGCCAGTAATCGTATTTCACATCTTGTTTACCATCTTTTCGTACTCTCTATAAAGTTCACGAGGTAACTAAATTCGTAAAAGAAATTCTGGAAGATACGTGAAGGTCTACAAGTAGCGTCCTCCAAGCTGGTAGCTCCGGTCGTATGCGGCGCCGAATCAACTGCCTCATCCAAAACCGAATCTTCGGATGAATCAGACTCCTGCTCACGCGATATGCCAGGATGCCAAATAATGTCGCAACACTTGTCGTAATAAACTAAGGTGAACCTTATCCTAAATCATTCTACTTTAACGTCTATCTATTCATTCCGTCTTTTTGTTTCCCCCGAAAAATTTGATCAATGTTGTAGCAATATGGGTAAAAGCTTTTGATAGCCTTCAGTATCTGCTTCTTTCCACGTATGCCTTCTTTATCGGCTCCTTCACTAGCTCGTCATCTGATCTAAACTTTTCTTCTCCACGTCCTAAGTTTATCGACACCCTACATCGTCGTCAACTCGTAATAATCTTTAAAGATTTCACAGTAGACATCTCCAGCCGCAAGAAGTTCTGTATAGTTCAGCCTAATCATCTAAAGTGAGCACATCCTCTCAACTTGTAATAGTCTCTTCTTTAATTCCTAGAAACTTTCTTGGTCATCATGTCTCCGTTTACGTAAAGCTGTATTATACAATCATAACCCAAAACAAAATAAAATTATGGGAAAATTAAAACAAAATAAAACTTTCTTGGTCATCATGTCTCTCCTTTCCCACTGCTGAAAATAAAATTTTACAATTTAAATAATTTCTAAAATCGAATTTAAATGAAAAATAAGGGGAAAATTAAATTTAAAATTCTAAATAAATATTTTGAAATTACAAGCACTCCCATATTTTTAAGATATTTTTAGGATAAAAAAAATGAATTAAATATGAATCTTAGAAGTTTTGATCTTTTAAATGCAACCTACCCCGTAAAATCATTTTAAAATATTTAAACATCTAAAATAATTCCCCCAATAATTTTAAAAACTAAATAATTCCATCAAAATGATAATACCAAAGATTTCATAATTTTTAATAACTCCCATGATTTTATAACATTCTAGAAGATAGATAAAGCCTGTTTTTAATACATATAATCACCCCACAGAAAAATGAAATTAATATATACAGGCTCACACTGGCCCTCCTAAATAAATATATAATTCATTATACCTTTACCAGACGACACATCAAATTGGAACAACATCTCTACAGTCTTATTCTTCCTTTTATCGAAAATCAATAAAGCATTTAAATATTAAAAAAAATCATAAATTTACGGGTTGTTACAGTCTACCCCCTTAAAAGGATTCCGTCCTCGGAATCTACTAATAGAAATCCCTTGGGTTCCTTTTGCCAATTATCAGTTCCGATAATATCCAAACAAGCTCTAATAGCTTTAACATCTACTAATATCAAAACTCGACTTAACCTACGTCCATCCAATAATACGTCTCCAATAAATAACTTACAACCTTTAAACCCATTTAAACTCCACAATCCTGAGTTCTCGGAAACCAACTCCTATAACATAATTATAAATACTCACAAGTCCTCGAATTTTGACTTTGTACACTATAACTCCAACGTTTAGCACCAATTATTTTAACTACGGAATTTACAGCATTTATACATAACTTGCAATTCGAAATAAACGAATTGAATGTGAGTCTACCACTTATCTCTTCGACTACACAATCCCTGTTCAATCAACTTATCCACATAAGTCGTTAACAGCAACACAATCACTTTATTCCTTATCCAAGGCTCCAATTCTTGATGAAATTCTTAGAAACAAACTGTCCAGCTCTACTCTTATTCTGAACACATGCCAGTAATCGTATTTCACATCTTGTTTACCATCTTTTCGTACTCTCTATAAAGTTCACGAGGTAACTAAATTCGTAAAAGAAATTCTGGAAGATACGTGAAGGTCTACAAGTAGCGTCCTCCAAGCTGGTAGCTCCGGTCGTATGCGGCGCCGAATCAACTGCCTCATCCAAAACCGAATCTTCGGATGAATCAGACTCCTGCTCACGCGATATGCCAGGATGCCAAATAATGTCGCAACACTTGTCGTAATAAACTAAGGTGAACCTTATCCTAAATCATTCTACTTTAACGTCTATCTATTCATTCCGTCTTTTTGTTTCCCCCGAAAAATTTGATCAATGTTGTAGCAATATGGGTAAAAGCTTTTGATAGCCTTCAGTATCTGCTTCTTTCCACGTATGCCTTCTTTATCGGCTCCTTCACTAGCTCGTCATCTGATCTAAACTTTTCTTCTCCACGTCCTAAGTTTATCGACACCCTACATCGTCGTCAACTCGTAATAATCTTTAAAGATTTCACAGTAGACATCTCCAGCCGCAAGAAGTTCTGTATAGTTCAGCCTAATCATCTAAAGTGAGCACATCCTCTCAACTTGTAATAGTCTCTTCTTTAATTCCTAGAAACTTTCTTGGTCATCATGTCTCCGTTTACGTAAAGCTGTATTATACAATCATAACCCAAAACAAAATAAAATTATGGGAAAATTAAAACAAAATAAAACTTTCTTGGTCATCATGTCTCTCCTTTCCCACTGCTGAAAATAAAATTTTACAATTTAAATAATTTCTAAAATCGAATTTAAATGAAAAATAAGGGGAAAATTAAATTTAAAATTATAAATAAATATTTTGAAATTACAAGCACTCCCATATTTTTAAGATATTTTTAGGATAAAAAAAATGAATTAAATATGAATCTTAGAAGTTTTGATCTTTTAAATGCAACCTACCCCGTAAAATCATTTTAAAATATTTAAACATCTAAAATAATTCCCCCAATAATTTTAAAAACTAAATAATTCCATCAAAATGATAATACCAAAGATTTCATAATTTTTAATAACTCCCATGATTTTATAAAATTCTAGAAGACAGATAAAGCCTGTTTTTAATACATATAATCACAGAAAAATGAAATTAATATATACAGGCTCGCACTGTGGTGACCGACGACGATTTGAACGGGGAAGAAAGATAGGAAGGTGGGTTGCAACTGGCAGGGGTGAGAGTTGAGATAAGCAGAGATAATAAAGTTCATACAAATTGCTTAAAATGGTGCAGATTGATAGAACATAGTATTTTTGCAATTTTTAACAAAAAAGTGGTATAATTACAATTAAGATAGTACAATTGCAAATAGGTATTCTTAACAAAAGTAAAAATGCAAAAATTTACTTTTATCAATTTATTTATCAAAAAAGCTCATTTATTTTTTGAGCCTTTTTTAATTTAATTTATATACATGAAATAATCATACACACTATGACCCTCTTGAGCTAAACTAACAAAATACTTTAGCTATAATTATAAAAAAAAATTGGGAAAATACTTAAACAACACCGTAATTCAAGAAAGGGTTTTAATAGTTCCACTAATCCACTATTCCACTATCTTCTACTGTGTTCTTTTACCGTGTTCTTTGCTTCCACTCTCTCTAGCTTCCACGCTTCTCAATTCTCAATTTTCAGCAATTTCTTGAATGATGGCAAGATTACTGGAAAAGACTTTGAAACAGGGAGCTACACTAGGCAATGGGTTGCTTCCTGTTTAGGTGCAAATTAAGGAACAAAAGGGTTTCTATATTTTGTGAAATTGATATGTGTCCACTTGTGTATTTACACTTTGTTCATAATGATTAAAGTGAGAACTGCATTAGTTTAGACAGTTCATCGACCACGTGTACAAATTTGGAGATTGTTTCTTTTGTTTAATTTATTTTGTAATTCTCATAATTCTGTCTAGTAAAATGTTTATTAAAGTCGATCCAATGTTATATATTCCTTAAGCATAGCTGTTCATTTGTGATTTACAATTTGACTTATCAAGGTTATTGTTAAACTTGCAGGTGCTACTAGCCTATATGATTTTAGTTATTCCATTTGTTGTGATGATGGTGGTTACAGTGAGACGGGGGGCAGGCAGGTCTCGTGGTAATGGCAGGGGGCACACGGAAAATAATTCTAATGCTCGTGGGACGGGTAGTACTTCTAGTGCTCGTGGGAGCGGTGGGAGAGGGAGAAGTGGTACGTGAAGGCAGCAATGACGGTTTCAATGAGTTGAGTGATTTTTTGGAGAGGGCGGACAGATCTATTAGCAATGGTGACTATCCGAACGCTCCATTACCGGGTCAGCCGAAAAAGGGTGTTGTTAGTTTTACCGGAAAGTAGTAAGTTCTTATCACATTACAACTTTTTAGTTTCTTAAATTTTCATTTACTAAAGAATAGTATTTTTTGAAGTATTGATAATCCTCGACACAAGAAGACTTTGAAGGGGATAGTAAGAAATCACTGGCCAACAGGCCCCGTGGATAGCCTTGGCCGACCTCGTCGTGCATATTTTGACAGTAAATGGTATTCTGATGTGCTTCAAATATTTGATGTAAGTATACATATTTGGCATGAATAATAATGCATTTATTACAATTTAAATATATTGCAAAAAGGTGATAGAAAATTTTCTTGAGAATATAGCAAAAGGATTGCCTTCTCTGGTCAAAAGAATTAGTTATACTCATTTTACCAAGCTCTGTACAATTGATATGTCTAGTTGCACTCATGTTTAAAATGTTAGAATTCTTTCTATTTTTCACGCTTTTGACATGGATATGTGGTACTTGTAATCCTATATATGTGCTCGACTTAGGGTTTTTAACATGGGCTCAAAGTCCAGATTTGACTACATATGTCAGACCTCTAAGTTCACAAAAAAATTAAAGAAGCATAAATTTTTGAATATGTTTGATCTCTTCCCAGAATAGTAAAATAGGTCATCATTTAATTTATAAACCCACTGGCCGCTGGTCCTACACCAGATCCGTCATTGGTTTTATGAGGGTCCTTGATTTGATCATAAACTAGCTTATAGGGCTGATCCCTTATTCATTTTGCATAAATTCGTTGGCTGTGCTCTGTTCCAGGTTTCTCACCTCTGGACTACTTTCGGATAATAAAAAACTATTTAGATTTGCACTTGTGCAAAGCTGTTTCAAATGAATAGGAGAACCTATCTATGCACTTAGACAAAGTTTACACAGCCCATCTATGCACTTAGATTAAATTTACCCATTGGTGAAACATCAGATAAACATTCGAACTTGAAACTGAAATTGTCTTGAATGTTTGGTGAATTGAAAAAGTTCCGTGATAATTGTATGGGCTTGAGCAGCAAAATCAAATTTTCTAGTTCATTGATTATACTTTTTGGAGAGTGTGGGATGCTCTATCCTCTAGTCTTATAAAAAAAAGTTGTTGAGTGTTGGAACAAACCGATATGCTAAACTGGAACTTGAACACTTAAAATCCACTTCAAAGGTGCTTCATCAGAGTTTTGTCTTTTAGAATATTACTACTGTAGAAGAAGACCATAGAATACACATAATTGTATTGTAACTGTTTTACTACTGTAACTGTTTCTAGTACCTATAATTGTACTTATGATTTTTATAATCTTAAAAATAGACATACTATGACTACGAGGAAGGGATGACAGTGGAGGAGGCGCATGCTAAGGTGAAGGCTCACCTGAGCAGCAATATGAGACAATTACTTTTTTATGAGCGCAAAAAAGCTAATGAGAGGATTGAGGCTAGTCGACGGGGAACCGCATTACGGGATGTAAGGCCCCCATATGTGGATCATCCTATATGGGATTCGTTGTGTGATTGGTGGGAATCTTCTAAATTCAAGTTTATGTCGAACCAAAATAAAATAAATCGGGGGACATATGATGTTATTCATACCACTGGTGCAAAGCCCTATGTTATTTTCAGACAAGTAAGTTTTCTTTATATTTATTTGTAACATTAATGTTGTTTAGTTACTTCAACTTACACCTAATATATTAGATTAATTAACTGTCCATTTCTTTAAAGTTTGTTATTACCCCAAGAACTAGTGTGTACAGTTTGGTTACTTCTCAGATTACTTGAAGTTCTTTAATAAATTCTTTTTGTTACAACAGGAGCTTGAGAAAGAAAAGGACAGGCCAGTTACACAAGTTGAATTTTTTGAAGCTACGCACAAAAGTGATTTCTGGACACCGACTGCACAGCGTATGAAGGTATAATTTTACACGTATGAATTAAATAATATATACACAAATCATTGAACCTGGTCTATTGTTTAATTTGTAGGATGTGCTTGTGAAGTTGTGGGATGGGTATAGAGATAGTCAGATGCAGGGTGACAATAACGAGAGCGAGGCAGGCACCTCCTCTCCTCCCAATATCCCTCCATTGTCACCAACAAAACGAAGACGTTTAGAGGCGGATATTGCCTCCCAAGCCTCGAAAGAGCTAGGCACGACAGCACATTTGAAAAATAGAGTTTATATGGAGGGTCGTGAGAAGCTTATAGACATATATGGTACTAATGTGCCATCAACTGGCAGGATTATGGCTTCTCGTACAAGTTTTGCGCGCCTTTCTGATACTTACTCCAGCAAGCCATTGGTCATGCTGTCATCATAGCTCATTCCAAGGGTAATGTAAGTTCTGTGGCCCGCTCTGAGTTAGATGCCGATGTTCAACACCTTGCGAAAGAAGTCATTCCTCCTGATCATACACATTTTGCTGAGTACGTCCGATTTACATCCATGGCAGCTAGTAAGATCTTGGACACTAACGAAAAGACAATCAAAGAGGTATTAGAACTTTTTTTATATATGTGATAATGATATTGAGTACAAGTATATATATATATATATACATATATAGGTATCAGGGTTTTATTATTATGACAAGGTTAGCCTATATTGTTAGTAGGGTATTTGTAGTGATATCACTGGCCTTACAATATTCTAAAACTAAAGCATATGTCATATACAGAGTCAAAAAATTAGTAAATTTAGCTGATTAACTGAATTTTCATTAACATATGTATGTAGATAGTCGTATATAGTAAAGGTTATTTCTACTTAAAGATTTTGTAAAATCTGATTCAAGAAAAGATTGGTACATATATGTACCAAAGTATGACGTTAGAATAAGAGCATCATTTTTGCTAATACATAAAATGTAGTATTTGGTTGTTCCATAGCTAGGCGAAGATGATTTTCCAATTTGTATTATGGTAGTATAATTAGTTAAATACCATTAACGCATCAACTATAATCATGTGACGAATTTCTTAGCTTTTAAAATTTTTCTCCTACAAAAAAAGTTGAAGCTATGACATGGTGTTGTTGCTCTAAGAACACAAATTATGAACACTGACTTGTTCTTTCAACATTTTAACATATAGAATAATCAGCCGGTGGTGCACTACAAGGATTTTTGCTTCAGACAACTGGCAAAACGTGTTGTCTGAAGCTCCCGAAAACTGTTGACTATCGGAAAGTCGTCTGATACCCACCTCAGACAACACACAGCAAACTGTCGTGTGAGAGTTGAAAGACAAGTAAAAGCCACCTGAAAAGAGTTGTCTGATACCCAGAAACAACAACACTTTCTTTGGAAACCTGTTGTCAAAGCTCCAATAATGCAACACGTTTTAACGAATAAATTGTTGTTTTAAGTAGTAAAGACAGTGGTTTCTTAGCAAAAACGAGTTGTTTTATGGTTAGATGTACAACATGTTATCTCAAATGGCATGTTGTTGTAGAGTAGGAAGGATAACACTTTCTTAGTATATACATGTTGTTATTTGTTAAAAGAGACAACAGTTTTGCAGAGTATAGCATGATGTTATTTGTTAAAAGAGACAACAGTTTTGCAGAGTATAACATGTTGTTATTTGTTAAAAGGGACAGCAGTTTTGCAGAATATAACATGTTGTTATTTGTTAAAAGAGACAATAGTTTTGTGGGTTTGAACCTATCGTGTGTATTCTTCTCGCACATTACTTTGTTAAATGGTACATGTTGTTTGATTGCATTTTTTACAACTGTTAACATTAAGTAGTTTTTATTCTCCTGTTGTGTGAGTCATTTCCACACAGATGGACATTGGCTAAAAGTATCTTAAAAGACATGTAAAGAAAACCAAACCACACTATAAAATGAAAATGCTAGAAACAAACAATAGAAACCAATTCAATCCATCCATCCATTACGACCAATATTCACCAACAGAAGCAACTTTTCACCTTATAACGCCAACACCACCAAAAAAAAGTACACAACCAACCAACCAAGTACATAATTAAAGTCTATCCACATCCAAAACAACTAATACATAAATCATATTTTTAGGTTAACACATCCACAAAAAAGACGGACTAAAAGTTTAATTTACGCTACTACCACGTACATGTTCAACTCAAAATACCAATTTCAATAAAAGACGACAAATTTCAATGAGCCAGGTGCTTCAACATATACTTCGCCAAGTCGGTCCTTATATCATTAAGCTCAGCCATGCCATAGTTGCTTCTGCGTCGCCACTGCAAAATGGAATTACCTGCCCACAAGTCAGCAAGACACTCTTTCATTAGCAAGAATAAAGAAAGTTCCAATAAGCTTAATAAAACAAGGAATTACCTGCCCACAACCAATAAATAGAGTTGCAAGTTGTTCCTCCGTAACCTAAAGCCAACAGCCAAACATTACTACCGTTATTTGACAAAAGAAGCATAAAAGATATGCCACACCAATTCATTACCTGTTGATCAATAAATAGAAATATAAATTGTCCTCCTAATAATCTCCTCTCTCTATGCCATACTAGTCCTACTATTAACCCTCTTCTTGGCCTGACCAAAGCCAATGTGCTTTCACTTTCTCAGCAGGAGAGTTCCCGGGGGATTTCGACAGCTCCAAAAATAGTGAAAGATTGCAACCTGTATTCTCAGAGTCACCTTCTGGCCAGACACAAAGCCGCCTGAATAATTGAACATTTTAATTACAAACTTAGAACACGAAAAAATCAGCAGCTCGTAGATATAAATTACGATCATGCTTGGAATTTTAAAGTACACCATTTGTAACTTCCGACAACAAATTCATCTGAATAACATTCATCTACTAATTCTGAGAATCCAGTAAGCTTCTATGTGTACTTATAGGAGACGTCTTCAGTTTTTCATATTGACACACATTCTCTGAGACCTGAGCTTCCCTTAACATGACCTGAACTTTGGATAACATAAATCTCCACTCCAAGAAAGCATGTATCATTCACTAAGAATCCACTAGTGGGTTCAATAAAATCCCTTAAAGAAATGAACTTCGATAGTCCCCATCGGCATGTCACTCGGTCAAAATGTCTCACAACCCCTACATAATTTTACACATGCATTTAGCAATTTATATTCATCTTAAAGTGTGTATGAAAAATAAAGTGGACTCGATATAGCAATTTATATTCATCTTAATTTTACATATTTCGAGTTTTAAGAGAAAGAAAACAACACTAGATTAATATATGGACTCGATATATTGCAGCAACTAAATTTTGCTTACCAGTTGTCATCATTGCAGATTTGATTGCAGCAGGACTCCACGTTGGATTAAGGGTTTTTAGCAGGCCAGCGATGCCAGGCACACAAGGACATGACATGGAAGTGCCTAGCATTGCATTAAAAACAACTTGACGCTTGCCAAATAGATGATCTTGTGGTCTATAAGCACACTACAAGAAATTTGACATTTACCTACTAATGTTAATGGTAAGTAAAAGTACTTTATTAGTAGATAAAAGGTTTTAGCTACCAATAAATTATTGGTAGTGATTGGTAGATAAAAGTTGGTGGAGAAAGAGTATTTAGCTACACATATTTATATTGGTAGGTAAATTTCATGTGGACCCCACTTTATTGGATATGTCATCTGTGTCGTTAATCTATGTGGCAATAATGATCTACATGGAACCTAGTAAGCAACTTATGTGGCACCTCATAAGTGGTCCACGTGGCACTTTATTAGAGGTACATATGGCAATTTATTAGAGGTACATATGGCAATTTTTTAGCAGTCCACATGGCACCCTATAAGTGGATACTTGCTATCCGATAAATGATCCATTTTGTCACCTATTTCCATGTGGTGAGTAATAAATTGTATTAATGGATTTAATGCATTTTTGGTGGTAGGCATATTTCATTAGTAATTAAGTATCAATTCTTTTATTTTCTCATAATCATCATAAATATTAAATAAAACAAAGTAAAGATTAATTATTTCAAAAAAAGTTACACACGAGAGTAAGAGATCAAGCTCTTATAATATATGATATATTATTCACAAAACAATGAAAGAAATTACATTCAATTTGTACCGTCCACACATGTGGAAATTTATTGCAAAATAAATATAATTCTACACCACTTGTCTCCTTGGCTCATTGATTGGAGACTTTTTGAGTATTGTAAATCAATTCTGCTCTTCACATTACTGTACCACAAGCAAGCTGACATCCATAAACAAAGCTGGCATTGGATCTACAAAATAGACATGGATAAACAAATTAAATCTTGTAAAAATTGAGCAAGAAAGGTTAATAAAAAAAACTAATGTCACTACCAAAAAGTGAATATGACTGCTTAAAAAGACACCTATTAGTATGGAACTCAAATAAAAAATTTAACCGTAAAAAACAAAAGTTATATCCTGCCAATGATCTTGACATCAAAATATCAAACCATGATGCTCAATTAATTCTAGTAGAAGGGGAAAAACAAACTTTTAAATTATGTGCCACACCTACAATTGTCAAAATTGAGAAAAAAATTATAAATAATAAAATTTTCAATTTCAAAAATCAAGATAAGAAAATAATTAGATAGAAAATAATCGAGAACTAAGAAAAGAAATCTTGAAAATGGGTTTTTCATTGGATAGTCAACATCCTTCGTGGCTGTATTGATGGCAGACTTCATCTCTAAGCAAGGCTACTCCATCCTGGTGTGAGACGACGAATCAATATTGACTGTTCTGTGACTTGAGAAAATAAATGTATGGAACAATTTTGTTGATGGAAAACAAAGTGTTGATACGTGCTAGAAAACAAAGTGTTGATATGTGCTCTTTAACGGTTTTTATTTAGCTAATTAGATTATGCTAAGGCTTTTTGACTAAATTTTGAGAACCCGCGTCTCATACGACTAGTAAATTTGCTATCAAAAAATTAAGCTGGATTTGTTCCCACCTAAATTTTGGAATGTTTTTTTTAAAAACGTTACTAACTTTATTTACTTAAAATTACAACTTTAAAAAACTTAGCAATACACTATTTTAAAAAAAATTAGCAATATACAATAATTTTATGTTTCTCCACTAATTTTTATTTAACAAATTTCAAAAGCAAAACGTCATATCCATTATAAATCTTTTTGTATAATAAACAAATTTTTTTCTTCGAATAAGTATATTACACTATCAAATCTAAAATATATTTTTTCCCAGTAAAATTTACAATTGCTTTATAAAATTATAATTACTTTATTAATATTTGCTAATGTAGGAAATAAAATTACCACCTCAATTTCCTCCTAAATTCTATACACTTCGGAGTGTAACATGATCAATTTTTTTTTTTTTCAAAATAATTACAATTTGTGCCAAGGCTTTAAATCTACGGGTAGAATCCAAATGATAATATGAACATATATTTAGACCTTATTCCATGGATTATTATTTTTTATAAAAAAAAGTTTTATGCATAGCTGTATTTTAAAAATATATTTCGATCATAATCTAAATTGTTAAAATTAAATGAATATGAATATAAATTTAATTAAAACAAAATCAGAATCCCGGGTATTCCAATTTGTGGCCACATTATTAGGAATGAATTAACTAGATCAAAGTAACTACCAAAGGTGATAACTGCTCATAAGTGATGGATTCCCATTTGGATATAAAGAAAAGATCGTGGCCAGACGATATGGTAAAATCGTGAGAGAATTACGTAGACACGATTTTCCTGTCATACTTGGTTACATCACATGCATTATTGTATTTAAGTCACTCGATGATTATTTTTTTTAAAAAAACCACACGGATGATTAAATATTTAGTAAATTATTGTATTGTAATAATTTATTGAGAAATTATTAAAATTGTTACTTTTAAAAAAATTGTAGTTTTATTATTTTCTGAAGATATTTGAAAAATAATTCATTTGAGTTAGAATCTGATTGCATCCAGTTGAATTGAATTGTAAAACTCTATTTTTTTAAAAAAGTTAAATTTTGTATTTTTTGTATAAAAAAATTTAGAAAAATGAAATTTTGCGAAATAAACTAAAAAAATCATATGAACCCCCTGTAAAAAAAAACTCTTTTGTGTGTAACTATTTCTCATATGGCATATAAAAAATGGAAAATGCTAGTTATCCAAATTGGTTCCCAAAATAATTCTCAAATGTCAAATGTATCACTTTAATTGTTTATAATAAAATGAACATCAAAATTTTCCAATCTAACACGTCATCAAAGTCACATCATCAATCGGGAATAATTTTAAGATATCAATTTGGGTTAACTAACCTTACTCAAAAAAATATTGCATTAAATTTGTAGCTTTCTAGCATTAAATTCATAATTTAATTTAGCAAAATATCAACATATATATTCAAAATATTAGGCTTGAAAATTCAAATTCTATGTAATTTAAAGGCATGGCGGCCAAAATGTTCATACCAAAAATAGAAATCCGTATTGAATGTTCATTAAATATGGTAGTTTATTTAGGAGATGATGTGGGAATAATTAAAATAATGATATACATGAAAAAAAAATCATATTTAGGAATAACTTTTACATGTCAGCAACAGATGGACATGTTTTGGAATTAAAAATATAAGAAAACATAGAAAAAGTAGAAGGCCATATTTCGTTTACGGTTTACAGTAGTTGGCTACCAATAATTTCTAACACTATACATTGGTAGGTGAATATAATTTTTAGATACTATTATTTAATGGTAGGTAAATTATTAGTAGGTAAAGAACAAATTTCTTGTAGTGGCAGCTATTATACTCACTCCTGGTGCAGTGATGTCAGGCTGATCACATTTTTAAAAGATCAATTAATCGGATTGAGTTATAGTAATCAGACTGGTTAGTAAAATTTTATACTTAGCAATGCTGACAAAACCTTGAGGATCTCTGGAGTAATAGGGTTTGGTCCAGCTGACGAAAAAAGAGCCATTAAAGGAGCTGGTTATGCCATTGGAGACCTGTGAATATTAGTAAAATAAAAACTTAAGACTGTATTTTGCAAGATAATTTGTATGTTCAATTAGAGCAGAAAGTGAGTTACTAGTATGAAAGTCTTGGTGTTCTCTATGCTTAATCTAATCTCCATGCTCTCTTTTTCTGAAATACTCTGCATCAAGTAAGATATCAAGCAGGTCCTTCTCTGCACACTCGCCATCACCCTGCACTTTCCTCTTACTCCTCACGTCTCTGTGCTCCTGTATAATCCTGTCCATCATTATGTCATACCTTCCACGAACACCCACAAGGTTTCAATGTGTCTGGGGAAAATAGCTTTACCCAGAAACCTGTTGCATCTCCTCTTTCCATATCTGCAGGAGAAATGTTGAGTGTTGTCAGTAGCAATTATTTGTTTCAACAGAAAAAATACATCAGTTTTAAAACATATATATAATACGGGAAGTAAATTACTGAAGTTTACTTTTTGTGAAACTCAGGAACCAATTTTTATCATTTTATCAAGGTCTAGAAAGTCCCTCAGAATTTATTTCTTGTAGGTGAAAAGAGATGCAAAAGGCATTTACGCCTCATTTCCTTGGATTACAGAGCAACTCAGAACCTTTCTTTCGATTTGTAAACCTTCTCAATTTTAACTCCCAACACAGATTTCAAGTAGTAAACATTCATCAAAACTGGCTCTCATATGAAGATATATACACATTCACGATTAGCTTTTTGAAAACTCAATGACAACAAGAAAAGATAACATTAATGCAATGAACTTAACTTCTATACCCGTATTAAAGAAGCATATAAATCACATAAATCACATGAATTCCATACCTTCAAAGCATGTGAGAAACCCGATTGGTAGACTGAATTACGGGAAATCTCGCATAAATCACATGAACTTAACTTCCATACCTGTATTAAAGAAGCATATAAATCCTCATTGTCTACTAACAACAATTATTAGAGTCCAACTACACAGAATATGGAGCTTACTTACCGAAGCTGCTATACTATATTCTTCAGCAAGCGGTTCTTTCGTTATATGGATTTGTAAAGGATCATCAGTCGAAAGGGACACATTGAGTCCAAGTCGCAGTTTAGATTAATTGAAGATATTCTTCAATTAGGGTTCAAATTTGTAAGTGTGGGTAATATAATTGATAAAATTAGGGCTTGAATAAAGATACAGTTAGGGTTTGGACAGAGATTGTGAAGGAGAGGCACTAGAGATTGTGAGAGAGAGAACAAGAGAAGAGAAAGAGAGATGGGATGTAAAAGAGAGGGCGGCTGAGCTTGATTAATGAAAATAGAGATGGAAAAGGGGGGAAATGAAATATTCATAAAGGGGGAGATATTTACAAAGGGGGGAAATGAATTAAAGGAGGGAATTCAAATATGGATGAATTCTTTACTAGTCGGTGAAAAAATCAATCGAAATAAATAAATTTCATACAAGATAAATTTGAAATTTTTTCAATTTTTCAATTACTTTTAATTAATTACTATTAAAAATTAATATAAAAATAATCATACAAGATAAATTGAATTTTTTTAATTATTTTTGTACGTCACTAAAATGATAAGATCTTAACATCCGTACCGTTGGATCATCGAAAGAATATTTTTAAACAATATTATGTACAATCGATCCGTACGGATGTTAATAGATACTCATTGTAATGTTGGGAAAAAATAATCAAAAAATAAAAAGGCCGGGTTGTAGAAGATTTTAACAAAAATGTAGTAAAAGTGATGCTTCCTGTAATGGGGCACGATCCAGATTCACTGAACGATTTTTTTGAATGATTTCTTGGACGATCGAACCGTATGTATGTTAATATATACTCATTGTAGTTTTCTGGGAAAAAATAATCAAAAAATAAAAAGGTCAGGTTGTACGAGATTTTAAGAAAAACGTAGTAAAAGCGATGCTTCCAGTAACGGGGCACGATCCAGATTCACTGAACATTTTTTTGAATGATTTCTTCGACGATCGAACCGTACGGATGTTAATAGATACTCATTGTGGTTTTGGAAAAAAATAATCAAAAAATAAAAAGGTTGGGTTGTGCGAGATTTTAACAAAAATGTAGTAAAAGTGATGCTTCCAGTAACGGGGCACGATCCAGATTCACTGAACATTTTTTTGAATAATTTCTTCGACGATCGAACCGTACGGATGTTAATAGATACTCATTGTGGTGTCTCCTTCTAACAATACTTTTTACGAAGTATTGTCTATGCTTCATTCACATAATATTTCTAAAAAATGTTGTGTGTTGGTTAACTGTCACACAACACTATGGATAACATATTGTATGAATGCTACTTAGACAACAGACCTAAAAACACTTGTCTGATCTAAAAATAATTATGCATTTACACAACACCCCTGGTTTTGGCCTATTGTGTGAATGTAGGATTAGACAATACTTTTTCGAGCACGAAAATACTAGTTGTCTGATCATTTCGGGCAACACTTTTTTCCATGGGTGTTGTCTGAGGGGTGTCGTCTATAGCCAGATTTCTTGTAGTGGTGGTTCTTAACCTTAGTGTACAAATTTACTAGTATATAATTATACTAATTAGAATAGCTGAATTACTGATTTATTTGGTATCTCTTATTACACTACAAAGTATGTGAAGTTACTTTACATTTAGAAGGGATCCATTGTAATTTTTGTTTTGTATTTTGCAGGATGATATACCTTCTGATCATGATGGCTCTGGTCATAATGAGATCCCTCACCTTTCTGATGATGAAATGTTGGGTTAGATTAATGTTTTAGCATGGGTTGTTTTAGGTACAGTAGGTTCTTTTATGCATTTTGCAAGAATGGATGAATTCTATGTAGGATATATTAAGAATTAAATTATGTTCCGGATATTGTTTAGTAGATGTTTTGCAGAATCAGATTATTTGTTTAAAAATTTATTTTGGTAATGGATTATTCAATTCGTTAGTTGTGTTATATACATACAAGTTTTAGTTTATTTTCAATTTTATTCCTATACAGGTGGTAAATATAATATGCATACAAATGATAACATTCATATACAAATATGGTTATATTAATTTGACGGAAATATTTCATATGAATGAAGTATTAATACGACTCACATTTGTCATATTTAACTATTTTTTAAAATAACGGATGTCCATCAAATTTAGTAGCTATTAAAAATGTCGGATGTCCGTCAAATTTGGTGTTTAAGCGGGAAAATCAAAATTTCAGTTTGTGGGAAACAAATTTCTAATTTTTTGTGAATAAATTGGTGGGAGTATAAATGTGACGGAAAAGTTCTTCATATTTAATAATTGGGCGGGAATTTAAAATTTTCAAAATTTTAAGTGAAAATTTTGGACAGAATAAATTCAACGGAAATGATCGTCACTTTTATAAATACATATATTTGACGGTTAAGATCCGTTGTATTTAACTTTTATATATGACGGAAGCATTATATGTGACGCCTTCTAATTTGACGGAAAATTGTCCGTCATATTTACCTTAAATTCAACGGAAAGGAGTATAAAAATGACGGAAGTTCTTAAATTTGACGGAAATCTGTCCGTCAAATTTAAGCGCAGATCTTGTAGTGGAACATCTATATTTAAAATACTAGTAAATACTAATTCTCCTATATTTTTTTTATCAGAATTCTTCAATGTAATTATTTCAAATAAAATGGAATTATTTTATTTTATTAATATTGTAGTTACAAAATGGAAGGGAGGGAAGTCCAAAATTTTGTAAAAATTTCATTTTGCCGGGCTTGTAATGGGTCGCGGGCTTGCACAAAATAAAAACTTCTTTAAGTTGTTTTAAAATCTTTCCTTTATTTTTTTTTCTGCCTCTCCCTTTCTCTCTTCCCCTCTACTCTAGTCGTTCCATGTCCATCTAGATCTACATCTACATAGGTTTTTGCCCCTTTCAAGATTTTATTGGTTTCTTCTCTGTAATCACACAGCTCTCAATTAGGGGTTTTGATTTCTTCGATTTCTTTTAGCAGGGTTGTACGATTTCTAGGGCTCTCTCTCTATATATATTCTTCAACTTTTTGTATCTCCCTAAGTTTGTGTTTTTATCTTGTTGTTTGATTTGATTTGAGATGTTTTAGTGTAGTTTTCGATTTTGGTTAGTTCTAGTGTAGTTTAATTGGTGTTGTTTTTGCGTCAGACTGTATGGTTTTGTTTGAATTGGTTGTCTAATTTGTTGAATTAGGTAAATTAAGGTTTATAGAAGTGTTTTGGTTGGTAAAATACAAAATTATTAGGTTGTTTAGATATATGGTATATGTGTAACTCTGATCAATTTTTGGCATTGTTTCTTATTCAGGTAAGTGAGAAGTTTTTTACAATGAGTGCAATTTAGAAGAATATCTGAATTCTCAGAAGATATCATCTTATATAAGCCAATACATGTGCTAATTTTTGGCGTTGCTGACTTTTTACATAAGGTATTTATACGATCAAAAACCAAATTGTAGCTGTGCATTTAATTTATAGTCTATCAATTCTTTCTTTTTCTCAAATACAATATCACAGGTAACCTCCAAAAAGGACCAAGGACAGTATTCGTACAATTCTGAGGTACCTCACAGATATGTCAGTGGAGGAATTTTGCGAAAAATTCAAGAATTCCCGAATGGGACAGAGTCTTGATGATGAGCTTTCTAGGACAGTTGAAGATTCTGAATCCTATCTCAAGAAGGGTACAATCCTTGATGATAAGCACAACAAATATTCTACGAACAAGTGGGAATTGTTTAAGGCTTGCTAAGACGACAGAGAGATTCTACTCACCAGGCGAAACTCATTTTATCATGTATTCAAATTAGCACAGGTATACTTATTCTGAGTAACGCTCCATTCTGTCAGGCTTTTAATAACATGATGCACTACTGAAACAATGACTTTTTACTCTTCCGCGTAACAATTTTTTTTCCTGGTGAAGCTTATCATAATTGCTTAGAGTATGCGAACTTTTTACAGTTATTGGTGTAGACACTTTGATGTGGAATGAGGAGTTTAAATACTACTTTGTATTTATTATATAACATTGATATAACTTTGATGGTGAAAATTGGGGTATGGAAGTTTCATGAATATAACATTTGATGGACTTGTTGTCAGGTTCTGTTAAACTGCTACGGAAGTAGAATCTCTTAGAACAGAACTTGCTGATTTGGAGGAAAAAAAGCTCTTCTAAAAGCACAATGAGTGTTTATTTCTATTTCTAAAAGCATTGTTTATACTCATTGCTTACAAAGTTGGCATTGTTCTTGCCCTGATGTTGTAAGTTATCGTTCTTCCCTAACTAACAAATAAGTGGTAGAAAATGGTCATGATTTACTTGAATCATGGAGCGCCTTCGTGATACTCAATGGAGCGCCTTCGTGAAGGAAGGTTGGTGAAGGAGGCAGTGGTCAGTGGTCGGCCTACCATGGAGCGCCTCAGGATCACCCCCTCACTGAGCAGACCCAATGAGAATTGATCCATGTCATCATTTATGGTGTAGTGTTAGTTTGTTTCCTTGTGTTTCTCATTGTTGTGATAAACCACAAATGGTGGATTTTTAGTTTGTTTTAATTGGCTTGAACAAATTAATTTCTTTAATTTAGTTTGTTGAATGTACATTGGATTTATTTGATATGGTTTGTTGATAAACCAGTGTTGGTAAGATTGGTCTTGGTTGTATTTATTCATGTTCTATTGGGGAGATGTTGGGGAGATCATGTACAATTCATTATTTTTTTTAACAGATTCTACTTTCAGACAACGGTTTTAAACAATTGCATAAAGGTTTCTAACAACCTGTTGTATGTCTTGGGATGTTTTCAGTTTGCCCTGTTTTCTACTTGCCATGTTTTCCTTCTTCTAAATTACATGCCCTGTTTTCAATTTTTTTCGAAAATATGTTGTATAAGTGACAACAGTTTGTAGGCATTGTTTGAATAAATAAAAAATAACACATCTGCCTTGTCTATGTCCATGTCAAACAACAGTTTAATTTTATTGAAAACAATTGTCTACGGCTATGTGAGACAACATGTTTTTAATTTCGTAAAAACGATTGTGTGCTTGTGTTGTCTGACATTAGTTTTTTTAACATTAAAACAACGGTTTATTTTTTGTGATAAACGATTGTCTATGTATTTGTGACACAACAGTTTTTTGAGTTTCAAAAATACCAGTTGTCTATAAAGTGTTGTGTGAGGTTGTTTCTGGTGTAGTATACAATATTAGCTGGTATTAAGAATTAACTAAACCTGATCCAAATTTGATTCATTGACAAGTCTAAATTTGTAGCATTTCTCGAATTTTCAAAGTTTCATCCCCATTTTTCATTTTATTTTAATGCATTAAAATATTTTCAGAAAACAAAAATTGAGATGTTCGTGTACACGAGATAATGAACACTATTCGTGAGATGTTCATGAGGACGTTCATGAATAGTAGCTTGTTAGACATGTTCATGAATAAAATATTTCTTAATGAATTGATACACAAACAAAAATATTAGCTCCATCAAAGTTTGACCTCGAGTTTGAATTCGACATATTTATAACAAATTGATACATGAATAGTTAAAAATTCAGCTGGAGTCGGCTCATTTACAACCCTAATTTTAACCTTAAATTAAAACAATTCTAAAACTAACATAACTTTTCTATAGTGGTGAAATCCAACTTAATTCTCACAACATTTACTGTCTAACCTTTTTTTTTTATAGGATATACATATACATTCTAACCTAGTTTAGAAGATGGTGCACAAAAACGTGTGTCTTATTTTTATTAATACTATATACGCTTCTAAATCAAAATTTTAAATTGGATTAGTTAAGAATTTTTCAAGTATGATTATAAGAATATGCAATCAATATCTAGTCATATCTTTAGTATTTTAAAATAAATAAGAAAATCATGCAACTACATAAAACTCTTTTTATTTACGGTATTTCTATAAAAGAAGGTGAGATAATTGAGTGTGTCAATGTGTTATTTGGTTTTGTTAGTAAAACAAATAGCTAACAAAGAAAAGAACTTGCAGTATCATTTGTCTAGGATTAACCTAGATCTGTCAACGGGTCGGGTTTGGATCGGACCTAAATTCGTATCAATATCCATTTATTTTTCTCGAATTTGGATCGGATCGGATCACGCATCGGATATTTTAGAGGCCGATCCATATCCAATCCATTTAGTTTAATGGATAAACGGATCAGATTTTGGATATCCATTGCTCCATTTTATTTTTAAAATATATAAAAAATTATCTATGTAAATATCATTCACCATTTTAAAAGAAAATTAGTAAAATTTGAGAAGTTACATTCTAGTATTCAGTGTGTAAATTTAAGTAGCAATCAAAAATTTAAACTACTTTAATAATTTCATTGTTCAAACATGAAGACTCGATGTCTTGCCAATCAGAAAAAAATATAATGACCTTAAACTTTGTAGGCTCGAACCTTGCATGGAAGAGCAAGGAAATACTAGATTAGGTAGAAGATTTAGATTAGGTATAAGGTTTAGGGTTTTCAATAACCTAACTTATTATAATATAAAATGTTTTGAAAATATTGAACAAAAGAACAAATTTTGAAAATGATATTATATATGTATAATATATTTTATATATTATTTACTATTATTATATAATTAAACGGATCGGGTCATGGATAATTGGATCGGATCAACCTAAATCCATACCCGATCCATTTATTATTCGGATCGTTCTTATCGGATCGGACTCCGAATCTAATTTTTTCAGACCAATCCATATTCATTTAAATCAGTGCGATCGGATATCCCATCCATGCACCTTCCTCAATCTTTATTGTTAAACGTAAAAGCATTCAGTGGGCTAGGTTTGAAGAGAGGAGGGATTAAATGGGAAGGTAGATCTGAAATACTACAGCTGTTTTTGAATTGTATTATGTATAGATATAGAAATATATATGGGCCTAGGGGTATAGTAAAAATGTTGTTGATCATGAGATATTTGTTTTATCAGAAAAACTGGGATGACTCTTGAGTTGAAACTTGAAAAGCTAACGACATATTTGACTTATTTACTCAACTCAACTTAGAGCATCTCCGAGATGATAGTCATAATTGTTAGCTAAAATTATAAAAATAGATGATTATGTAAAATTTGCTGAATCTGTAAATCTGTGTGCTCCAGTGGTAAAAATATGTCATTTTATTATTTTTCAAATTCTAACGATTATATTTTTAGATATTATTTATTTATTGTGGATAAAACTCATAACTAAACTTTTTCTAAATTCAAAAAAATAAAATTTTTGTATAAATATGTATATTAAATAATTAATTCAAATAACTTTATTATTTAAAAATATGTTATTTTTTTAATTTAAATAACTTTACTATTTAAAAATATGTTATTTTATTATTTTTAAATTCAATAAAATAAAAATTTTATACAAGGATATATGTTATTTGATTAAACAGCTTCCCGAGAAACAGGTTCCTGCAGACAGGTTCCTGAGAGACAGCTTCCTGTACGAGAACAGATTTATTCCAGCAGATTTATAGTACGATTAAGCCTCCTATTCTTTAGGAGCAAGTTAAGAACGTCAACTCCTTATTGGATTGTATTCCTTGGGCGCAGATGATCCTTGAATACCTCTAATAAGAGTAGAACTAGTAAATATACTCCTAGTCGGACTAGAACTCGAGTTCTATTCGACTTAGGTCGCCTATTCGTGGCTGAGTCTGGAGAAAAAAACTTCCCCACGAATTAGGAACCTAGAATATTGCTTCCTAACCAGACTTCTAGTCTAAAAAGAACTACGTGAACTTGATCCCTATATATACAAGGGTACGTAGGCACCTTGAGAACATGTTTTACAAGCCTCGCAATACACCTACGAGATTCTTGATCAAGAACACACGACACAAGCCTCAAAGGAACTCGCGAGATTCTTGTAAACGCTCTCGAGCTCAGTTCAACCCCCACAAAAAAACCTCCATAGATTAGTTGATCATTAGCCTTTACAACTCACCATAAACCTCTCAAAAGTTGTTACGAAATCCACTCATCAACAAATATTGAGAAAGTTAATAATGTACGGCCAAATTAATCACATTGCACTACAAGAAAAAAGGCCAAAACCGACTACGCGATTGGTCAGTTTTGGCCCTTTTTTGGTCAGAAATGCCATCAATTTCTACCAACTCGAATGGTAGGAATTGCTCCAGTCGCAAGTGCTAATTGGTCGGAATTCCTAGTTTTTTTCCAAAGGGCCCCACAAGCATGTGGCTGCCCATGTGGCTCGCCATATGGGATGCCACGTGGCGTGGGACCAAGACACGTCACATGAAACGTCACATGCCATGTCATCTAAAAATGGATCCCAAATGTTGACGTGTCATCCACGTGTCAAGTGGGACCCATCCACATCATTTCTACAACGTCATTTTTGACTTTAGTCAATGACAATTTTTGACCAAAATTGGTAGGAAATAGTCATTTTTGACTTTGATCAATGACCTATTTCCTACCAACATTGGTAGGAAATGGGTCATTGACCAAAGTCAATGACTATTTCCTACCAACGGAAGACATGTCAATTTGGTAGGTTTTATAACAGAAGCCATTTAAATTGGTATTTCCTAATAATCAATTCCTACCAATATTTTCCATTTCCTACCATCTATTTCCTACCACATTCACCATCTAAAATCATTAAAATCAATCTAAACCTGTAATAATACAATAAATACATTACATATTCGACAAAAACATCGAATCATATATAAAAACATCCAATCACATTCGCAAAAGTAGTACTAGATCATTACATATCCGATAAACATATCAAATACCCAACAAAAGTAGTACTAGTTCTCCGATATGTTCAATATCATCTATCAACCACCAAATAAATGACGAACGCATCATTTACACCAAACACTTTATCTACACTTCAAAATATACCCAATCCACAACCAAAACAAAGTTTCAACATTAAACTATGATTTAAAATACTTAAGTACAAAAGTTCTAACAAAGTAATAGAAATGGTTATTAGTCCTCACTACCAGAGCCTTTATGGTTGCAAAACCTACTCTTTGCTTTTGAACCTCTGAAGGTAACTTCATGTTTGTGGTCAAGCTGATTGCTTGAAGGAATCTCACAACATAACAGGTCACATCAATTTGCCACCATTCAGGTCCATGTCGTGCTGAATATTTAAAGGCATGGTGATTGTTATGGCAACCGTAGCTGAATGCAAGCACTGCTACGCACCTGGATTACATTCGAACAAAAACATTTATCACTATTTAGTAAAATTTAAATCATGAACAATTGTACGAGTACTATAAAGATAGTGTACCAATTGTTTCTGGACAGATCACCAGTGTTCCATGCTTGCTTTCCAAATACATGGAAAGCTGAGTTCACTAAGCTAACCATGTTATATGATACACCCATACTATCCTTACTCCCTGCACTAGCCCAAAATTTGACATGCAAGTTCAGTCGAAAAAAACAATGCCAAACATATATTTATATATAGCTCAATGCATACGTTTAGGCTTAGCTTCCATGAAATGAGACTTCATGTTGTTCCTATTCATCTAGACATTCACAGTAAGATGACAAAATTTAATTATTTTGAAACTTTACCGGGAACGAGTAAACGGGTAATAACAAATTCATGGGCATATAAATGAAAAGGATAGTACATATAAAAAGTCAAGTTCACCAAAAAACCAGATACAAAATGTCTAAGAGAATAAAATCACCCATCACAGGCTTACAGTGGTAAAAATCATCAGCAGTCTATTAGTAAGAGTCACTTAAACTATTGGATTATGTATAATGTATTGTCGTAATGAGTTAGTTTTCGTTTTTATCATGTCATTTGTTATAGGGAGAATATTGTATAACAATATTTTGGAGGTTTGCTGGAATCACGGAGCAAAATACGGATATTTTGCTAAGAACACGAAGAACAAGGAAGGAGATTGGAGATCGTTTGTGGCTGATCTTGTATGGTGTTTTCAGGGGTGAGCTATCAATCATCCTTTACAAGATGCCTACGTACCCTATTTATAGGGATCAAGCCATACGTAGTTCTCTTGGAGAAGAAGTTATCTAGACGGGCTAGGGTTTTTATGGGCTCGACTAGGCCCAAATCCACTAGACGTCTTCTTGGGCTGATATATTTTACCAATTTATTCTATCCATGATCCATGGTCCGAAGAAAGAAGCAAATGGTCTCGCATGGCTAGAGTCGGGACCTTGTTAGGAATAATTCATAAGTTGTGATGTTAAGAATAGAATTTACACATTATACTTCTTGTAATCCTGATCTTATAAAGGATTTAGCACTGTATATAGGATTTATGTGTAAGACAGTTATCTGTATAGTTTAGTCAGGAATGAACAGTGTATCGGAGACTACATGTCAGGAACAGAGGGCAAATCCTGATGATGGTCTAATACTGATGGTTGATCAGATATTGATGCAGTGTGCAGATCCTGATATCAGTCGTGTTACTGATGATGTCATTATGGATGCTACAGAAACTGGCAAGTGCTATAAAACAGGATCGTTGTTTGAAGAACAAGCAAGAAGATATTATGAAGGAAAGAGTTTTCTATTGATGGAAACTATCGACTAGAAGACAGAACATTGTCATCTATAAATTATATCTTTCTGTTATTAGTTGATAGGTAGCATTATAAATACTTTCTCAATATCATTGTAAAAGAGTGACGAAGTTGTGAGTTCGTGTGCGTAGCTCTGTATAAGGTTTGTATTCGAGAAGTTCGAAACAAACAGAGAGAGATTTGTATTGTCAGCAGCTGCTAAAGGTATTGTACACCTTTGGTAGAGTTTGTATTTGATCTTATTAATACAAACAAGAGTTTGATTCATTCGTTTATTTTTGTTCATATAATCAAGCAAAAATCAGACACGATTATATAACTTGTATTCAACCCCCCCTTCTACAAGTTATTCGAGTTAACAATTGGTATCAGAGCGGGTTGATTTCGAATAATCATAAAGATCTGCAATCATGTCTGGTTACAAGGATGGGAATACTAAAATTCCTATGCACAAGAGAAACGAATATACTCTATGGGAAGTAAAGATGTTGCATCATCTGGAAGCAACAGATCCTGATTATCTTAACAGAATCAGAGATGGACCTTTTGTTCCAACAAAGGTCGTTGGATAAGCAACTATTGATGGTGTGGTTGTTCCAGAACATACAGTAGAGAAGCCAAAATCTGAATGGTCAGATAAGGACAAGGAGAATGTTCTCAAAGATGCTAAAGTGAGAAACATATTATTCAACAGTCTTGATTCTATTCTCACTAATTATGTTCTCTCTTGTAAAACTGCTAAGGATATATGGGACAATCTTAAGGTTCACTGTGAAGGAACTAAGCCTGTCAGGAAGAATATGAGGACATTACTTATACAACAGTATGAGTACTTTGAATCCAAGTCTGGTGAGTCACTTACTGATACCTTTGATAGGTTTACAAAACTCATCAATGAGATGGCCATGCATGGTAAATATTATGACTTGGAGGATATGAATACAAAGTTCATGAAAGCTTTGCCTGATTTCTACAATGAGAAGATATCTGCGATTGAGGAAGCTAATGATCTGGATGAAATTTCATTAGAGGCAGTATATGGAAAATTGAGAGCTTATGAACTTGACAAGCAGCAGAAGAAGAGCAGGAGTGAAGGAAAGATGAAGACTATTGCACTTACTGCTCAATCTGAAGCTAAGAAGCTTCCTGAAGAACAGCATGAAGAGATTGCTGTAAAGAATTCAAGGAAGAAGAAAAGCAAAGAAAGTTCTGAGTCAGAGACTACTAATATGGACTCTGATAACAATGATTCTGAATCTGAGATGCAAGAACTCTTTGCTATGTTTGCTAAAGCTTTCAAGAAAGGAAGATTCAACAGGAGAAGATTTAGCAAAGGACCTTTTCAAAAGAAGGAGGAGAAAAAGAGTGACAAAAGCAAAAGTACAATTGTCAAGCTTGATAAGGCCAAGATCAAGTGCTTTAACTGCAGCGAGCTTGGACACTTTGCTAGTGAGTGTAAGAAGCCTAGGAATTCAGGAAAGGGTAATGCACTTATGGTCACACAGAAGGATTGGGCTGATTCCAGTGATTCTGAAGATGAATTGGATTATGACAACATTGCATTGATGGCCAATAGTTCAGACAAACCTGGATCTCCAAAGAAAACTTCTCCATCCTCTGTTAAGGTATCACTTCACTCTCTTGATTCATTTGATAGTTTAAATTCTGATGAAATTAGATCTATCCATGCTGAGTTTAAGAATCTTATGACTAATTTTAGAATTCTTACTTGTGAAAGAGATGAACTTAAGGTTAAGAATGATAAATTAGTTGATAGAAATAATTTTCTTGAATCTGAATTAATTCAATTGAAAGAATACAAGTTAAGTTCTAATAAAGCTAAGCATGATTATAGTGTTATTCTTGAGGCTTATGACTATGTCAGAAAAGAACTAGAAGAAGAAAGAGATGTGATTAAGACCATTAACAATTCCAGTAAGAAGACAATAGAAATCTTTGAAAGTGGAATTCGTGGTAAGGTTAATGGTTTAGGTTTTGATAAGGCTAGACAAGAAGAAAAGGTAGCTATTGTCAATGATGATAGTAAGGTAGAAGCTAACACATCTAAATCATATCTGAAGGTAAGAAAATTGTTTCTGAACCTAATCATGTTAAATTTGTTGATTCAAAATTAAGGTACTCCTGTTGTACACAAAAGGATTAACAATAGTAATTCAGATGAGAAAGTGTTAGAGAAACCTAAGAATGTAAACATAGGGTTTCTGTCTAAGTCTCAGTTGAAACAGAGATTAGATGGTCTTTCAGAGTCTAGCAAGATCAAAAGAAATAGGAATGGAAAAGAAGGTATTAACAAAGAGAATAATTACAAGAATGTACCTGATGCACCTAGAAAAAAATGCTATAAGTGTGGAAATCATAATCATTTGGCCCTAGACTGCAATCAAAAACCTTCTTGGAAAACTGAGTCCAGATTCCCCAAGACTCAGAAAATTCAATACCAACCACAAAAAGCTTGTTATCATTGTGGTAGTTTACTTCATTCCATTTACATGTGTAGAGAATATCATGAAATGTATTATGACTATTATTCTTTGAAATCTGAAACTCCTAGTCACAAACAGTTTGTGAAATCAGAGTCTAAAGTTGACTCTGCAACATGTAAAATAAAAGCAAAATCTTCAAAGATTGTTGTCTCTAAATCTAGTAAGAAAGGATCCAATCAAAGTTGGGTCCTAAAAAATTCTAACTAGTTACTTTTTGTTTGCAGGGCACAGGAAAGAAGCATTCAATTATCTTGGACAGTGGATGCTCTGGACATATGACTGGAAAGAAGTCCCTGCTTACAAAGTTTGAGAGGAAAGCTGGCCCAGTAATATCTTTTGGAGATGGCAACAAAGGAGAAACTCTGGGATATGGCTCAATTGTTTTGGGGAATGTCATCATAGAAAATGTAGCACTGGTTGAAGGCTTGAAACATACTCTTTTAAGCATAAGTCAACTGGGTGATAAAGGTTACAAATCAATCTTTGACAGAGAAGGATGCAAAATCTTGAATATTCAGAATGGAGACATTGTTCTAACTGGTCAAAGACATGGTAACATATATGAAGCCAGCTTAAGTGATACATCTAAAGGAATTGTTAGATGTCTCTACAGCAAAGCAACAAGTGATGAAAGCTGGAATTGGCACAAGAAGCTCTCACATCTTAATTTCAAGAAGCTTAATCAACTTGTTAAACACAATTTGGTGAGAGGCCTACCACAGGCAAATTTTGTGCAAGATGGACTTTGTGATGCATGTCAGCTTGGAAAGCAAAGAAGAACCACTTTCAAGAGCAAGACTGAAAATTCAATTACTGAACCATTTCACATGCTACATCTTGATCTGTTTGGACCAGTAAACATTATGTCTATCAGCAAGAAAAGATATGCTCTAGTTATGTTGGATGATTTCACAAGGTTCACATGGGTGTTCTTTCTACACAAAAAGGATGAAGCTCCTCAGCAAATCATTGAACTCATCAAGAATATTCATAATAACTCTGAGTACAAAGTCAAAGTACTTAGGAGTGACAATGGTACAGAATTCAAGAATTCTACAATGGAGGGGTTTTGTGCAGACAATGGAATCACTCAACAGTTTTCTGCACCTGGTACACCTCAACAGAATGGTGTAGTGGAAAGAAAGAACAGGACTCTCATAGAGGCAGCAAGAACCATGCTTGCAGATGCAAAACTTCCAACCTACTTTTGGGCAGAAGCTATTAACAATGCATGTTTCACTCAAAATTGTACCTTGGTAAATAGTCATGGAAAAACTCCCTATGAGATGATCAAAGGAAAGAAACCAAGTGTGAAATATTTTCACATCTTTGGATGCAAATGCTATGTCCTAAAAGTTCATCCAGAACAACTTGGAAAATTTGAAGCCAAATCGGTTGAAGCAATTTTTCTAGGATATTCAGCATCTAAGGCCTTCAAAGTTTATAATCTCAGAACTCACATTGTTATGGAATCAATTCATGTTGCATTTGATGATAAAAAATTTGGAATTTTGCAAACTGATAAAAGCCATGACAAATTGGAATTTGAAAATCTGAAGAATTCTGAGATACTCTCAAGTGATGATGAAGGTTCTTCTGAAGGAATTTCTATTGCTTCTCAAAGGAATGCTACTGTTGAGGGGGGGCAAATAAATCAAAGAGAACACAGTAATCATCAGGAGCAGACTAGCCTTTCAGAATCTATTCCATCAGGAATTGACGTTTCAGAGTCTACTCCATCAGGAACTGACCTTTCAGAGTCTACTGAGGAAAGATCAGTAACTAGCAGCAATATGGAATCTACTGATTCTATTGATCAAAGGAGAGTTTTTGAAGGAAGAGAGAATTCTTCTACAAGGGATACCACTAACTTAGGGGGAGAGACTAGCAGAGTTAATCTACCACCTGTTAGAAAATGGACAAAGGATCATACTGAAGATTTGATAATTGGTGATCCAAATAGTGGTGTTCGAACTAGAAGATCAATTCAAAATGAATGCTTGTATAGTTGCTTTCTCTCAAAGAATGAACCTAAGAAGGTTGAAGAAGCCTTACAAGATCCTGATTGGGTAATTGCAATGCAGGAGGAGTTAAATGAGTTTGAGAGAAACAAAGTCTGGAAACTAGTACCAAGACCTAAAGATAGATCTATTGTTGGCGCAAGATGGGTTTTCAGAAACAAGCTTGATGAATCTGGTATGATTGTAAGAAACAAAGCAAGACTGGTGACCAAGGGTTATTCTCAGGAAGAAGACATTGATTATGATGAGACCTTTGCACCTGTAGCAAGATTGGAAGCAACCAGAATGTTTCTTGCATTTGCAGCTCATTCAAAATTCAAGGTATACCAGATGGATGTAAAGAGTGCTTTTCTAAATGGCAAACTTGATGAAGAAGTGTATGTGGAACAGCCACCTGGACTTGTTGATCCAAAGTTTCCAAATCATGTCTACAAACTTGACAAGGCACTCTATGGACTAAAGCAGGCACCAAGAGCATGGTATGAGACTTTGTCTAAATTTCTTCTTGAAAATGGCTTCACAAGAGGTACAATTGACAAAACTCTATTCTTTAGAAAGATAAAAGGTGAGTTGCTTTTAGTTCAAGTTTATGTTGATGATATTATTTTTGGTTCTGCTAATGAAAAGTTGTGTGCTAAGTTTAGCAAGCTCATGCAGTCTAAGTATCAGATGAGCATGATGGGTGAACTAAATTATTTCTTAGGCTTGCAGGTCAAACAGACTGAGACTGGTATTTTCATTAATCAGTCAAAGTATATCAAAGATCTTTTAAAAAGGTTTGACTTTCAAGACTGTGCAGTTGCAAAAACACCCATGGCAATAGCCACTAAACTAGACTCTGATCCTAAAGGAAAGAGTGTGGATAATACTAGTTATAGAGGCATGACAGGCTCATTGTTATATCTAACTGCAAGTAGGCCAGATATAATGTTTTCTACCTGTTTATGTGCTAGATTCCAAAGTGATCCTAAGGAATCTCATTTAATTGCTGTGAAGAGAATTTTTAGATATCTCAAAAGAACTCCAAATCTTGGTTTGTGGTATCCTAGGGAATCTGATTTCTTTCTAATTGGCTATTCAGACTCTGATTATGCAGGGTGTAAGATAGACAGGAAAAGCACTATAGGTATATGTCAATTCTTGGGAAATAGATTGATTTCTTGGGCAAGCAAGAAGCAACAATCTGTTTCAACCTCAACTGCAGAAGCTGAGTACATAGCAGCAGGCAGTTGTTGTGCACAGCTCCTTTGTATAAGAAATCAGTTGCTGGATTATGGTATGACACTTAGTAATATTCCTATGTTTTGTGATAATACTAGTGCTATTAAAATTGCAGAAAATCCAGTTCAACATTCAAGGACTAAGCACATTGATGTCAGGTATCATTTTATTAGAGAACATATTGAGAATGGTACTGTGGAACTTCATTTTGTTCCTACTGACAAACAGCTTGCAGATATTCTAACTAAACCACTTGATGAGACTACATTCAGTAGATTAGTAAGTGAGTTAGGAATGTTAAATTTTTAGATCTTTAACATCTGCAAAAGTAGCAAGGTATGTTGTTCTTAGCTTATAGACTTGACATTCCTGTCAGGATCTATATTTGATTGTTAAATGCTTTAGCTATAACACTTTGCCTTGATAAATTTCAGTATGATAGACTTGTTAATAATTATCAGGATTAGATTTGTTATCAGGATGCTGACGTCATCAGAATTGTGTCAGTATCAGGATTATGAAAATTGTTTCAGATCCTGACGTTTACTTTGTATAGTAATCTGATTCTGTGATGTGTTAAGTCTATACCAGCATGTTTTGATATTTGCATACTGATAATTTATACATCATTCAGTAATTAAAAGACAAGCAGATAACAAGAAATTGTATTTTCATTAATAGAAATCATTACATGGAAATGAAATACAACATCTTTTTGTCTAAATTTCTATTGATAATTCTATACTTGTCTATTGATATGAACTCTGAGGTACAGGACAAGGAGCATCTCAAGAAATCCATCAGGGGATGAACAGCCTCGTTTGCTCTTGGATTCCTTGTCTGGGCGACTTGAATGAGAGCAGCTAACTTAAATGTATAGCATCCCCATCAAGATCAACCTCAGACTCTCGGTCAAATTCTTCATCCTCAAGTTTTGAGGAGATTAGGGAAAGATTGTATCCAACAGATGGATGTTCTAGGAGAAACCTCTGGATATTATCGAAAATCAATCCATTCATGATTAGTTCGATGAGAAGAGTCATTTGTTCAAAGAGATGATCAAGAACAGGATGTTCATCGATCGAGAAAAATCTGAAAAATGGATTTGAAGGGAATTTTGGTTTGAGAAGCATTGTTGAGAAGAAAAGAAATTGAAAGGTTATGGAGAATGGCATAAGGCGTCTGGTTCTTTTAAAGAAAGACGTGAGAAGCTGAGCAGTCACTTGGAAGTTTTAATGAAGTCAAATGCTAATTATTGCATGTGAATGTGTTTCTTATTTCAAGAAATATTGAAAATATCTAACCAATTGATTTTCTGTTCAGATTAATTGTTTATTTTCTTTTTTAGATAAAAGAAAAATGCCACGTGGAAACTCCATATTAAGTCTCTGATGATATTGGTCAGGATCTCATGTGTGATCATCAGGATTTGAAAATTATATTTTTAAATCACATTGCATTTTGTGATTATTTTGATGAGAGGTCATCAGGAAAAGGAAGCTGATCAGTATTGCTTATTTATACCCTGATTTATTTCATGAAAATCAATTTTGGATTTTATTTTCCAAAAATCGTGGGTAACCGCATTTTTCAGGGACTGACACCTGTCAATCTACGTGTCAACGTGGGATAGTGGTCTGAAAGATTTGTGAAATATATTTGTTTTGAAACTCTAATCGTGTAATTGCTTTCTCTAATTTTACATTCTCTAAAGCAAAAAATCACTCTTGAGTTTTCAAAATCACTAATCCATTTCAAGAATTTTTCAAGTTCTTTTTAGATCAAAAATGGCAGCTCAGAGAAGATTACCTAAATCAGTAGCCTTCAAGTTTGGTGACTTTGATTTTATGACAAACAATCATGTTGCAGCTATCACCAACAAGGAAGGAGTGTCATCTGATTTTCATCCAATCATGGACTTTCTGGCGTATGGACCATTAGGTTATGCATTGACAGCATCTCCACAGATTAATCAAGTAGCTGTTTCACAAGCTTGGGAGAATGCTGAGGTAATTGATTCTACTCAGAGTCAATCAGGTAAGATTGTTCTACATTTAGGACAAGATTTATTTGACATTACTGAATCTGTTGTTAATTCAGTACTTTGCTTACCTGTTACTGATAGTTATGTAAGTGAACCATCTGATGATAATATAAGAACTATGTTGTCTGAATTAGGTTATAGTGGACCTCTAGACAACATGAGCCAGTTGAATAGGTCTTTTCTTAGAAAGGAATGGTCTTTTTACTTTGATCAAATTGCTAAATGTTTTACTGGTAAATGTAGTTCTTTTCAGCAAATTACTTCTGTTACATCACATATTGCTTATAGTTTGCTTTATGATAGAGTAATTAACATTGGTCATATTATCTTAAGTCAGATGAGTATCAAACTTGGGTCAAGAGATCAAAACAGGAAAATGGTTTATTATCATAGATTTATGCAAATGTTTATTAACCATTTTATTCCTGATGTTGAAACTAGATTTGGTAGAGAACATTGTGTTTCTTCTTATGAACAGCAAAAGAGAATTTTCTCTGACATTAAAAAGAAGGACAATGAAAAGAATCTAGATGAAATACCTGCAATTCATTATTCACATCATGTTCAGGTAATTCTTAAAACTCATCTTCCTACTCTCTACAATTCTTCTTTTTTTTGTGGTGAAATGGCTCAGGAATCTCAATTGGAGGAGAACCCACCTGTGTCTACCCAAGTAGCCCAAAACATTATAGTCTCTGAAACAATTCAAGAACCAAATTTTGACCCACAACCTATTGTTTCACAGAAACCAACCTCTGGTGTTTCTCAAAAGACATCAGTTGTAAGGAAGAGAAGATTTGTTGTGTCAAGTAGTAGTAGTAATTCTAGTGAAGATGATGATGATTTAACTCTTGCTGAGAGAGCAGAATTGAAGGCTGAAATTCAACTTTCTTTGTTAGCACAAAGAGATGAAAAACCTAGTCACAGCCAGGCTGCAGTCTCCCAAAAGGCTGTAGTTCTTAAAAAGGGAAAACAGTTACTAGATACTGTCTCTCAAAAGACTGTGTCTATTGACCAAAGATCTCATCCCAAGATCACTTCTGTGTCTACACCTCTTGAGTCTTCTCAGGATAAATCTTTTGCTCACTATATCAGGAGAACAAGGAGAAAGATTCAATTGTCACCTACACACACAGAGTCTAGTCCAACTAATATCATGCAGGTTTCTACAAATCAAGCTACACCTATGTCAGTATTTAACAAGAGAGATCTGGATATTGATTCTTCATGGGAAACTACATTATCATACAGACTGGCTATGGGACTAATTTCTCTCAAAGTGAAGTTGTCAAGGCCTGTTCTAGATTTTCTGGTTGAAAGAGTACCAAAACTTTTATTTCCAGATGAATATGGACTTCTACATCAAAGACTTGACTTAATGAAGATGTATTTCTATGTATCTGTCAGAAGACAATTAGTCAAGAAATTTGGACTCTCAAAGCATGTTGCACTTCAATCACTTCATGCATATTTATTTGACAAGGATGTCATTATTGAAGATGCTTCAGCTCAAGGTGAACAACTGGAGGAAGTAGATAGTGGAATGCAGTCAACAGAAGATACTATTGCACCAGTGGTGAATAGTAGGAAAGATCAGATCACAGTCACTGTAACACAAGAACCATCTAGTCAGAGGAAGGATGACTCAGGAGCTGTGATAGCTGATGTTGAAAGGACTTCTGTGATGACTGAGAATGCAAGTGAGATACCCTATGATATGGGAGGAATGACTTTGGTTGATTTTTCTGAAGATCAAACAAATTTTGTTCAGTCAGAGTCTATCCACCTTGAGGGTGTGTCTCAGCAAACAACACTTAAAGACGGTGATGTACTAACTATGGTGTCTAATGAAGTATTACTGAAGACATCAGAGTCTAGTAAAGAACCTGAAAGTGGAATACTGGAGCCTGTAGTTTCTGAAAGGAAAGAAGATGATTGTAAGGGTTCAGAGACTATAGCAGCTCACTCCTTGGAGAAAACCTCAAGCCACATGCCAAATGAGGAACCCTCTCTTCATGTGAGTTCAGGTATAAAAACTTCTTCTAAACCCTATTTTTCTGTAGGTCATGAGAGCACTTATCTAAATTTGAGTGATACACTTGAAAAGATGGACTTAGATCCACAATTTGAGCGGCTGGCTCCTGACCAGGCAAAAGGTGAGGTAGAAAGAGTGTTGACTTTAGTAAGTCAAAGTGAGAATGAGGGTATGGATGATCAACTCCATAGTGAGGGAGTGAAAATTAGGAAACCATCATTTGATTTCTGGGATCAGGTTTTTCCTGAATCTTGGTCTGAAAATTTGGATATGGATGCTGGTACTTATTCATTCATCAAAATGTATCAGAAGAATGACCTAGCACATCACAATGCAAAGCCAGAAGGTAAATCTCAGAAGCAAAAGGAGAGGCTTGCAGGAATCATTAACAGAAGAGGTGCCAGGATAAAGCAATCTCTTGATACATATGTACCAGATGAAGATCCTAATGATCCTAGTGTTCCTTTGTATGTACTTCCAATATCAGCTAGAATTGAGACATCAACAGTCTCTGATCACTCTAAGGAGGAGTCAGGATTTGAAGATGTTAGTACACAGAATACTGGTGAAGGAGATGATGATCATGTTTCAGTTCCAGAACAGAAAGATGAAGATGTTGATACTTCTAATCAGGTTTTATTACTTGAATATCATACAACTCAAGCAACTTCTTCTACAAGACTTGAAGATACAGTTCTTTCTGATTCTGATACTGGAGATACTAGAAGCACTTCCAACATTGAAGTTCATTCTGATGTTTTGAAAGATATTCAGAATTCTCAAATTGCTATTCAAACAAGACTTCAATCACTTGAAGATAACCAAGTCACAATTATGGAAAATCAAGCAGTTCTTATGAATCTCATTTGTTCTGTTTCTGAATCTCTTGGAATTAATGTTGCTGATGTCAAAAAGGGGGAGATAAAGACAATTCAAAGACAACAACAACAACACCACCAGACTGAGCGAGCTAAAGCTGGGGGAGATAAAGAGTAGACAAAGGGTAGTAAAGAGAAGAACCAGGAGTGACAGTGGTGAATCTCAGCTAGGAAGTGGTAAAGGAAGAGCAGCATTAATAGTTAAAATTCTTTCTTCTAAGTACTAGATAAATGTCTACATCTGGGAAGGAAGTACTTAACTTCATAATTCTACATTCATAAATTCTATTCTGGTTGTATTGTTATATGTTTTGACATCCACAACTTAGATTTATGCTTAAGATTTTAAAGCATAAATAGGGGGAGATTGTTAAGAATAATTCATAAGTTGTGATGTTAAGAATAGAATTTACACATTATACTTCTTGTAATCCTGATCTTATAAAGGATTTAGCACTGTATATAGGATTTATGTGTAAGACAATTATCTGTATAGTTTAGTCAGGAATGAACAGTGTATCGGAGACTACATGTCAGGAACAGAGGGCAAATCCTGATGATGGTCCAATACTGATGGTTGATCAGATACTGATGCAGTGTGCAGATCCTGATATCAGTCGTGTTACTGATGATGTCATTATGGATGCTACAGAAACTGGCAAGTGCTATAAAACAGGATCGTTGTTTGAAGAACAAGCAAGAAGATATTATGAAGGAAAGAGTTTTCTATTGATGGAAACTATCGACTAGAAGACAGAACATTGTCATGTATAAATTATATCTTTCTGTTATTAGTTGATAGGTAGCATTATAAATACTTTCTCAATATCATTGTAAAAGAGTGACGAAGTTGTGAGTTCGTGTGCGTAGCTCTGTATAAGGTTTGTATTCGAGAAGTTCGAAACAAACAGAGAGAGATTTGTATTGTCAGCAGCTGCTAAAGGTATTGTACACCTTTGGTAGAGTTTGTATTTGATCTTATTAATACAAACAAGAGTTTGATTCATTCGTTTATTTTTGTTCATATAATCAAGCAAAAATCAGACACGATTATATAACTTGTATTCAACCCCCCCTTCTACAAGTTATTCGAGTTAACAGACCTCTTGGGCGAGGCTAATAGAGGAGTAACAAGGGTGTAGCATGCAATCTCGAGGGGTTGAGTCATGCGAAGCGGACCCATGTGTATTGATACTCATGCGACCTCGAGGGGCTGCGTCATGAGCCTTCCAGCAGAGAATGAGATAGCGATCTCGTGTAGTATGTGGATGTGATGATAGTGCGAAGCGATCCCTTGACGGGAGTTATACGCGAGGCGATCCCTTGACGGGAGTCATACGCGAAGAGATCCCTTGACGGGAGTCATACGCAAGGCGATCCCTTGACGGGAGTTATAAGAGAGCTGATCCCTTGACGGGAGTTATAAGAGAGCTGATCCATGTAGATGCGACCTTGAGGCCGGGCTAGCATGATGCTTAAATCAACTGGCCTCACTAACGAGGCGAATGGAGAAGCTGTACGGAGAAAATTATACTCACGCGACCTCGCTGTGCCTGACCGTAAGCCTTAATAATAAATATGCTCTAGGCCTCGCTGGACCTTGCAGAGAGAGTATTCTAGGCCACACCACGCTGGACCTTGTAGAGAGACATGCATGATAGATGCTATCCCATACTAGGGACTTTGTTGGCGAACTCGACCCGCAGCTTGGGGTCGCAAACTTCCACATTGTGCTTGATAGTATATTGGACTGACTCCTGGTGGTGGGTTTTAGTGATCCAATCTTCATCTCTAGGCCCATTATGAGTTGTGGACCTCTATTCAAGCCCATTAGGCCTGCTTAGGGCTTATGCCAAGATTTGGGCATAACAACTACCCCCCGAGTCCATATTGTCATTGAAGATGCGATGTGGACTCAAAAACTGCTTGTCAAAACTTCGATGCGAGGCATGTGCTCGCTATAGATTGCTGTAGATGAAAGCATAACTATCTCAAGTGCCTTGGAATTGCATCGCGATCCCAAAGAATTTTAATGATTGCAGATAACTGTCGTATTTCGAGATCTTCTCCCAGCTGCTAAGATGATGACATGTGTTGTGTGTCTTTCAATTAATGCGAAGCCATGTATAAGTGAGTGATGGTGACCTTGAAGGGTCCTTCCAAGTGCAATATGGTCCTGCAGGGACCTTGAGAGGTGACCCCATAGGGCCTTGCAGTCATGAGTTGTTACAATTATATCTTCTGTCATGCTGATATGTGAGCCCTCCTTGCAACCTCATACGTTGCGATGCGAGGCCTCCTTGTAGCCTTATACGTTGCGATGCGAGCCCTCCTTGTAGCCTTATACGTTGCGATGTGAGCCCTCCTTGTAGCCTTATACGTTGCGGGGCCTCCTCGCAGCCTCAATTCTTGTAATGAGTCTGGTTAAAATTCTAGCCAATTTTCAAGTATGGCAACTACCCCCCAGTTCTTCGGTGCAGGCAGATGTTGCGGATAACTTTTTTTTCTGATCTTCAAAATTATTTTGAACTCCTCCAAAAATAAAAATCAAAATAATTTGATTTAACTATTTTAGGAGTCTTCTCGCTTCGTATAATAATACTTTTATTTACTTCAGCTCGCGAAGTACCCTTCCTTTGCGTAGTTTACCTTTGTTCAGACAGTCAGACCCCTTGTTGCGAAGAGAATAATAGAAAGCGGACCCTGGTGCAATTTTAATTAAATTTTTTTTTATAAAATCACATTGGCTCCGCTTGAAATTTTCATCCTGCATTGCTTGCTTAGCCTTGTATCTTCCATTTTTGACTTTGATTTTGACTTGGACCCTACCACTTTTCATGCCATATAACTCAAGCAGTACATGTATTCACGTAGCCTTGTTTTTTGCACTTTGCATGCATTTTTTCTTGTTTTTCCAAGCGGACCCCATTGGACGTAAGGACTATGTCAGACCAGTACCCAAACCAGTAACCATAGGTTTCAAATCTTGCACGGTTTCAGTAGGTGGGATCATCTCCTGTGGAGTAAATAATGGTGAAGAAGTTTGCAAGGTTGGAACTCCTTGTGAAGCAGCACGAGGGTCTGATGAAAAATGTGTATATCCAGGTCCGGAAACCATCGACATCACAATGGTTCCTCCTTGTGATGCCTATTTGTTTCCCAGCACGAATCGTGCCCGAGGCTGGGCTATTCCATTTCGTTGTACTCACCTTGCATAGCTTGCATTTTTAAATCCACAGTCTCCTTGCCGTACCATATAATCACCTCGTACTTGCATATAACAACCTCTACCTTGTCCTCGCTTCATCAGTTCAACCCCTTTTATTGATCCTTGTACTTGTTTAGTTGATCTCGATCCCGCTTTATTTTCCAATTTCGCGAGCCAGAATAATGCAATAACTTTAGTTTACTTATCAGCTTTTGGCCTGTCGCTTTGCTCCATGTTTACAATCGAACAAGGCTTTTTCTTTGATTTCTTGGTTCTGGCATTGCCTGTCGTCGCTTCGTCCTCTTTTATCTTCTTATTTTACTTTTTAAATGCCTGTTGAGTTCACTCCATTTGACCTGTTCTACCTTGCATCATTTGTGGCATGCCTGAAGGGAGAGGATGCATACTAGCACTGTCTTTTAAGAGATTACGAGCTGAAGAGCCATTGACGGTTGTGCTTGCAGAATCAGTATCTAGGATCGAAGGTGCATTCTTACGGAAGTAGTAAACCTGCTCAAAATGATAAAGTAATGACTGGTAGTGATTTTTGAGCACAATTGATGCGCCTGTTATCGTAGCTGGACAGTTGAAGACCAAGAAGACTTCTTTCCATTTGCGATCGTCTATAACAGGTTGCTTCAGTCGCTGAAATCGGTGGCCCAAGCAAATGCAAGGTCGAGATTTTTGTCGAAATTATGCAACCTTAAGGTTCCCCCAAAAGCAAAAGACACCATCTGGCGAGCTGGAAATCATTGTTTATCAATGAGAATGAACCTTCGAGGTAAACATGTACCAACCCGTAGTCAATGCATAAACCCATGTAGTCTTCATTTTTCTTTTTCCAATTCGTGATGAACTTTTTATGCTTCGTACTCCACTCACTGTTCAAGGCTGCAAGTTACGTACTTGTTTGTTTCAAGATCTGGTCCACATCTTCGCAGCTTGCTTCTCACATGTTCACTTCGCCTCGTGTTGTCCTCGCATGTATACACACAGATCCCGCCTCGTGACTAGCTTGACTTCCTCCTCGATGCTTTCATTGTTTTAATAAATATACGAGTTTTGATTTCATTACTCACAGTGGCACGCCCTTGGATTATAGAAGAATGTAAAATGACTCCCATTAGTAACAACGTAAGCTGCAGTAACAAGAATTCCAATGTACATGTTGTCCGTAGACTGGACTGATGACGACAGAGTTTTTTGCTGATGACTTGCACGCCTTACTCCTATACAAAGCTCTTGAGTTGTTGCTGGCCGCACCAATTTGCTCTTCATTCATCTCGCATGTGCACCTTGATTTAATCACTTCGCTTTAATCCTCCCTTCTTCTCTTCGCTTGTATATATATTTTTTTAAAGAAGCAAACAGGCTAACTCAGCGTGTCCTGATAGCAATGTGAACTGTGCCCTTTTGCATTGCCTTGGGCCTTCCTCATTTATTTCATTGATGTTTAGTTATGTTCTTTGGTCCACATTGTACATTACATAGCAGATCCTGTTACTATCTTCTTCATCGCCTCGCCTATGAGATTTTTCAGACCCCTCCTTGCTGGTTTCTTCTTCTTCCTCGTGTTGCAATCCCCACTCCGTTACATGCAGATCTCACCACACCACACCAATCATCGAACAATTGCTATCCATTCCATTTTAATTGACCTCCTCGTTGCCTCCTGTATTATCCTTAATACGAACTGCTAAGAATCATGCATACGAGCCCAACCCACTGCACAATGATATTTTTTTTACATGCCTTGTCGCTTCGTCCTCGATGCACTAGTGTAGAGTAAATTTTTGTCTATGAAGATCTATTTCCACAAGCTTCAGTTTCATGCGCGTATTTTGCTTACACACCAGTGGGTCCCACAGCCTGTCTCAAGTTGCCGCTTCGTTGAATTCTTTTTCCTCCCCTCGCATATGAACACAAAGTACTCCTCCTTCGCCTCGCATAATCCATATTGATGGCTCTAGCCCCGCCTCGCATATGCTAGCTGGTGGGCCTTGCATATTGGTATTTGAAATTTTTTTCCAAGTGCTTTGAAATAGCTGGTTAAACCTCCATATGATCTCCTTTGCTTATAAATTGACTTTAATACATGCATAGAGATAGCTCCACATTGTATAGACTCACGGACTGACCCATCATTGCCATTGTGGTCAAGCGACTTCGCAGCGTAAGATATCGGGCTTCTGGCCTCGCAATGCTAGGTGCGGCCTCGCAGCGCTAGGTGCGCCCCCCAGTGCTAAGTGTGGCCTCACAAAGCTAAGTTTGGCCTCACAGCACTAAGTGTGGCCTCGCAGCGCTAAGTGTGGCCTCGAAGCGCTAAGTGTGGCCTTGTCTTGCAATTTTTCAAATGTCCCACTAAAAGAGGTGTTTATGTAATGCCACTACCCCCCGAGTCCTCATTATCATTGTAGATGTGATGAGGAATCAAAGTCTTTTAACAACCTTCTTGTATTATTTGGAGTTGACACCATTTGAAATGAAGAGAATTTGATGTGATCCCGCTATGAGTAGACTTGATTTCTTCAACGCTATCCCAGAACACTTGACCTCACATCGCTATCCGAGGGCACTTGACCTCGCATCGCTATCCCAGGGAACTTGTCTTCTTCAATGTTGTCCCAAGGTAGTTGGCCTCGCTACGCTATCCCGGGGTACTTGGACTCTTCAACGCTAAGCGAGAGCACTTAGCTTTTTCAATGTCATAACAGGCTTCCCTTTGTTGCACATGTAATAAAATATTGAGGTCTTGAGCTCATTTTGATCTTCAAATACTTTGACTTCTCTCCTTTCATCTCTTGTGCGAGCTTGAGGCTAATTGACAAGAGCCTCAGGCTCAGCCTCGTTATTTCTTGCTTGTTCTTCCCAGTGTCTTGAGATAGTCGATGACCTCCTCTTTGCCGGCGAGGATCAGGGGCGTCCCCCCTCTCCCCGGCAAGGATCAGGGGCGTCCCCCCTCTCCTCGACGTAAAGTTATTTCACCAAGAAAAAGCATCTCATGTAGAGGTATCTCATTAATAGGCATCTCGCTAGGAGGCATCTCAAGATCTCGATAGTTACTCCATATTGGGGCCTTGCTAGGAGATGTGGGTCGCTTAGAACCTTGACCCTTGCCTTGGCCTCACTTCTAGTGATGTAGCTTATCCTTCTCGAACCCAGCCTCGCTACGCTAGGTGCAAGCATGGCCTCGCTCCTATGGGGTCGCTCTTGGGGGTCATATGCTATCCCGGGGTCTCGCTCCTCGGCCTCTCCGTTCTTCTTGTTCGAGTTAGTCATCGTTCTCCCAAATTAATGACTACCCCTCCTTCTAGCGCCAAATGTTATAGGGAGAATATTGTATAACAATATTTTGGAGGTTTGCTGGAATCACGGAGCAAAATACGGATATTTTGCTAAGAACACGAAGAACACGGAAGGAGATTGGAGATCGTTTGTGGCTGATCTTGTATGGTGTTTTCAGGGGTGAGCTGTCAATCATCCTTTACAAGATGATAGTTGTATAAGAAGATTGGATCACTAAAACCCACCACCAGGAGTCAGTCCAATATACTATCAAGCACAATATACTACAATTATGATAGTTGTATAAGATGATAGTTGTAAAATCATCCTTTACAAGATGATAGTTGTATAAGATGATATTTTATAAGAAGATTGGATCACTAAAACCTACCACTAGGAGTCAGTCCAATATACTATCAAGCACAATGTGGAAGTTTGCGACCCCAAGCTGCGGGTCGAGTTCGCCAACAAAGTCCCTAGTATGGGATAGCATCTATCATGCATGTCTCTCTACAAGGTCCAGCGTGGCCTAGAGGTCCAGCGTGGCCTAGAATACTCTCTCTGCAAGGTCCAGCGAGGCCTAGAGCATATTTATTATGAAGGCTTACGGTCAGGCCCAGCGAGGTCGCGTGAGTATAATTATCTCCGTACAGCTTCTCCATTCGCCTCGTCAGTGAGGCTAGTTGATTTAAGCATCATGCTAGCCCGGCCTCAAGGTCGCATCTACATGGATCAGCTCTCTTATAACTCCCGTCAAGGGATCAGCTCTCTTATAACTCCCGTAAAGGGATCGCCTTGCGTATGACTCCCGTCAAGGGATCGCTTCGCGTATGACTCCCGTCAAGGGATCGCCTCGCGTATGACTCCCGTCAAGGGATCGCTTCGCACTATCATCATATCCACATACTACACGAGATCGCTATCTCATTCTCTACTGGAAGGCTCATGACGCAGCCCCTCGAGGTCGTATGAGTATCAATACACTTGGGTCCGCTTCGCATGACTCAACCCCTCGAGGTTGCATGCTACACCCTTGTTACTTCTCTATTAGCCTCGCCCAAGAGGTCCCGACTCTGGCCATGCGATACCATTTGCTTCATTCTTTGGACCATGGATCATGGATAGAATAAATGGGTAAAATATATCAGCCTAAGAAGACGTCTAGTGGATTTGGGCCTAGTCGAGCCCATAGAAACCCTAGCCCGTCTAGATAACTTCTTCTCCAAGAGAACTACGTATGGATTGATCCCTATAAATAGGGTACGTAGGCATCTTGTAAAGGATGATTGATAGCTCACCCCTGAAAACACCATACAAGATCAGCCACAAACGATCTCCAATCTCCTTCCGTGTTCTTCGTGTTCTTAGCAAAATATCCGTATTTTGCTCCGTGATTCCAGCAAACCTCCAAAATATTGTTATACAATATTCTCCCTATAACATCTTTCATTTGAAACATATAAATTGTGTCTTTCATTTGAATACGAACTATATATAATTATACACACAAATTCCAAGAAAAAGAACAGATTAATAAAAAACACAAAAAAAATATCAGGCTTTCAAAGCAAAAATAGGGCGAAAAGATAAAAATGGATTTTACCATCCCCATACAAGGAAGGGAAATCCTCCTAACGCATACAACAGAACCCCAAGCGCAACCGGATGAAATGCATATGTTTTTTCGAGAAACTTATAAAATGGTTGTTTCTCTAAGTCTGATGCATTGGTTGGTCCTCCACACTGCAAAAATACCATCACAAACGTCAAATATTAACATCAAACACTTCCTTATACTAAACAAACATACATAAAATTGAGTCATACCCTTTCAACAATAGTCTTGTTATCAACAAACCAACTAAAGTGACTATGCCAAAACCATTCAAAGGGACCATGAGGATCCCTTTCAAAATCACAAACTGATGGTGATACCTATTTGTACTCACCCAATCAATTGGATGCCCTTGAAGTTTAAACCCCAAAAAATCAATGTTCTAGAACAAAAAAATAATTGTTCTTTAACCACATAAACAAAATTTCACCCAGAAAATCAATGTTATTGAACAGAAAGACTCAATCTTTACAATAAAAATCCAATCTTTAACCACAAAAACACTATTTAACCTAGAAAATCAATGTTCTTAAGCAAAGAAAATCAATATTTATCATAAAATCGATGTATATACACAACATATTACATAAAATCGAGGCATATGCATTAAATTGATGCTACCCATACATAAAATATGCATACATATGAGGATATAAACACATATTCATACTAAAATGAATCAAAATAGGGGTTTTAAAGCACATATTTACAAAAAGGAAGGAGTAATTGAAGAGTGTGATGAAAGACTTACTAAAACGAAGGATTGATTGAAGAGTGGGATTGATTGAAGGTAGGGTATGAAGATCTTGGTAGGGTAGGAGAAGAAAAGAAATTGGCGAAAATGAGAGTAAAGAGTAAAGAATGAGAGCGTCAAGTGGTTGGTGGGGAAAATGATCTGATATACTCTAATTTTATTTTTTTATTTTTTTTATTTAATGATCAAAACGTACCAATATTGGTAGGTTTTGATGTGCGCGCACTACGCCATAAGTGAGCATATGCAACCCTTTTTACAAAGCGTTGCACAGAAAGCGTTTCGTTAGATAGCAATTTTTGGTCTTTTGCAACTAAGTTGAACTGGTGTTGCGTTAGATATAATTTTGTGTTGCGTATTAGCTACAGTGTTTCACATTACGCAACACTAACTGATGGCGTTGCGTTAGATATTTTTTTATTTTAATAAATGGTGACGTGGCAGGAGTGGGACCCACATGTGCTGACGTGGCATTTGCTGACATGGCAATTGTGGGACCCACAATTGCTGACGTGGCAGAAGTGGGACCCACCTATGATGACGTGGCATTTGCTCACGTAGCAGAAGCGTTGCATTAGATACCAGTAGTGTTGCATTTGCTGTTTGAAGTGTTGCATTAGATATATTTACATTTTTTAAAAAAATATGTCGTGGCAGATGTGGGACCCACCACTGCTGACGTGGCAGTGTGGGACCCACAAGGGTGACGTGGCAAGAGGTCCATCATGCTGAGGTGGCAATTGTGGGACCCACAATTATTGACGTGGCAGAAGTGGGACCCACCTATGCGGACGTGACATTTGCTGACGTGACAGAAGCATTGCATTAGATACCAGTAGTGTTGCATTTGATGTTTAAGGTGTTGCATTAGATATTTATTTTATTTTATTAACTAGTCTTGTCCCGAATGATGAATCTATTTTTTTAAATTATTTTTTTGACGTTCCAATCGCACGAGTGTCAAGATATAACGATTTTAGTGATGTGGTAATTTTTCAAAAAATTTCCTACATGTATTTGGTTTGGTTTTATAACGGTCAAAGTGGACCTTCCTTTTAACTAGTCTTGTCCCGAATGATGAATCTATTTTTTTAAATTATTCTTTCGACGTTCCAATCGCACGGGTGTCAAGATATAACGATTTTAGTGATGTGATAATTTTTCAAAAAATTTCCTACATGTATTTGGTTTGGTTTTATAACGGTCAAACCGGTCAAAGTGGACTTTCCTTTTAACTAGTCTTGTCCCGAATGATGAATTTATTTTTTAAAATTATTTTTTCGACGTTCCAATCGCACGGGTGTCAAGATATAACGATTTTAGTGATATGGTAATTTTTCAAAAAATTTCCTACATGTATTTGGTTTGGTTTTATAACGGTTAAACCGGTCAAAGTGGACCTTCCTTTTAACTAGTCTTGTCCCGAATGATGAATCTATTTTTTAAAATTATTTTTTTGACGTTCCAATCACACGGGTGTCAAGATATAACAATTTTAGTGATGTGGTAATTTTTCAAAAAATTTCCTACATATATTTGGTTTGGTTTTATAACTGTCAAACCGGTCAAAGTGGACCTTCCTTTTAACTAGTCTTGTCCCGAATGATGAATCTATTTTTTTAAATTATTTTTTCGACGTTCCAATCGCACGGGTGTCAAGATATAACGATTTTAGTGATGTGGTAATTTTTCAAAAAATTTCCTACATGTATTTGGTTTGGTTTTATAACGGTCAAACCGGTAAAAGTGGACCTTCCTTTTAACTAGTCTTGTCCCGAATGATGAATCTATTTTTAAAATTATTTTTTCGACGTTCCAATCGCATGGGTGTCAAGATATAACGATTTTAGTGATGTGGTAATTTTTCAAAAAATTTCCTAAATTTATTTGGTTTGGTTTTATATCGGTCAAACTGGTCAAAGTGGACCTTCCTTTTAACTAGTCTTGTCCCGAATGATGAATCTATTTTTTTAAATTATTTTTTCGACGTTCTAATCGCACGGGTGTCAACATATAACGATTTTAGTGATGTGGTAATTTTTCAAAAAATTTCCTACATATATTTGGTTTGGTTTTATAACTGTCAAACCGGTCAAAGTGGACCTTCCTTTTAACTAGTCTTGTCCCGAATGATGAATCTATTTTTTAAAATTATTTTTTCGACGTTCCAATCGCACGGGTGTCAAGATATAACGATTTTAGTGATGTGGTAATTTTTCAAAAAATTTCCTAGATTTATTTGGTTTGGTTTTATAACGGTCAAACCGGTCAAAGTGGACCTTCCTTTTAACTAGTCTTGTCCCGAATGATGAATCTATTTTTGGAAATTATTTTTTCGACGTTCCAATCGCACGGGTGTCAAGATATATCGATTTTAGTGATGTGGTAATTTTTCAAAAAATTTCCTACATGTATTTGGTTTGGTTTTATAACGGTCAAACCGGTCAAAGTGGACCTTCCTTTTAACCAGTCTTGTCCCGAATGATGAATCTATTTTTTTAAATTATTTTTTCGACGTTCCAATCGCACGGATATCATGATATAACGATTTTAGTGATGCGGTAATTTTCCAAAAAAAATTCTTATATGTATTCGGTTTATAACAGTCAAACCGGTCAAAGTAGACTTTCCTTTTAACTAATGTTGTTCCGAAAGATGATTATATTTTTTTAAATATTTTTATTGATTTTAAAATTGTCAAATAATATATTTTACATCTAAACTAATTTACATATATTTTGTATAATATTTATCATAATCTTATTTTTTCTAAAATTATAAATATTTAATTAAAAATATTTAAATAAAATATAAAATTGTAATAAAAGAACATACACGTATAGAGGATAGAACGGAGTGAAATTTTAGGCGGAAAGTTTTCCCTCCTAACAAAATTTTCAGACACTACTTTCCCCTTAACAAAATTTTGGGATCCTACTTTTGCCAGAAACACTTCTCTCTCTCGACATATTGTCTCTCTCTCTCTCAAAACTCGCTCCACCAACTCTCTCCACCTAATAATTGAATACACATTTCTTAATTAAAAAAGATTACTTCAAGATTTGGGATGTCACAGTTCTCTCCACGGCGTAACCCTAGATCTCGCAGGTCGTTCGAAACCCTAGATTTTTGTAATTCGGTTCTTTCTTGTGCTTTCTGTGTAATTGTTGTTGTAGATCGAGGTTTTTGTGTTAATTATGGATAAATTTTTGGATCTTTAAGCTTTATATGTGAATCTTGATTGTGAATTATGGGATTTGTGTTTGTTAATTTGATCTTGAATTTTTATTTATTGTTTTTTAGCCTTTTTTGGATCTGGTCTTTTGGTCCTTGACTTTTAGCCCAGTAAGTGTCTATTGTCTGTTTTAACTTCCAATTGATGACTCTGGTGGGCTTTTGACTGATTTAATTTAAATGTAACCGTTCTTAATTTGATTTGATAGTGTCATCATACACCACAGTGGCATCCACAGTGGCATCATACATTACAGTGAAGCTAGTGACCATAATATTGGTTCTCCCGCTGTTGGAGCTGGGCCTCTTCCAAGATCTAACGCCTTTTCTCTCTTATTAAGTACAAATCTCTCTCCCTCTCTCTCTCTCTCTCTCTCTCTCTCTCTCTTTCTCTCTCTATTTTAGCATGCATACTTTTCAAATCTCTCGAAATCGATAATCAGTATACATGATTCACTTAATATCAAATAAGATAATGATATAGTTTGAAGTTTGAACAGAAAACTGTAGTAGTTTATAATTCATAATGTCTAAGATTCATTATTAGGGTTAGAGTTTAGGACCTCATAGATGGAAATGTAGTTTCATTGCCAGCATAGCATATGAATTCGGGAAGCATTGAATTGTGATAAAATGCTATTTGCTTGACGTCCTGCTTCGTAGAAAAGAATTCTGAATTCTAATATCTGTTTGATCAAACATCAGGACTCCATACAGTCAAGAAAATGTTCATATAGGGTCTTGACCCCTGGATCTAAAGTCAGATGGTTTAGCTCGGCAAGCAATGACCTAGATTCATTAATACAGTCACCTTTGATGGCAAAGAGGATTCTCCCACACTTGTGATGGTACATGGATATGGTGCTTCTCAAGGTTTTTTCTTCAGGAATTTTGATTTTCTTGCCAAGCATTTCAAAGTTATCGCTATTGATAAGCTCGGGTGAGTCTGTTTTCTGTTGACAAATGCTAAGCTAGTTCATGCCACATTACTTGTCAAATTAGTTGTATTGTGTAATTTTATGCCTCTTGTCACTAGTCATGCTATTGTGATATCCTTAGTGAGACAAAATTCAATTTCCAAAGCTAGACATGTTTTTCCCTATCTGCGTACAGTATTTAACAATAGGGCAAGGTTAAGAAAAGGGATGAAACAATTGGACTAATTCATTTATTTGTGTAACACTGCAGCTTCTGAAGCATGGGACAGCTAATCTAATCTCTCCCCGCTACATTATGAATTTTTTATGAAATATAGTAACTCGTGGAGTAAGTTTAAGTGTCTTGGAGGAATAGCTAGATACTACCACATTACGCCTACATATCATCTCAACTAGTTCCTGTCAAATTCTAGAGCACTTAGTACTTATGTATGTGAGGAGATGGTCATACAGTGTCCTCACCTGGTTATTAAAGAAAAGAGGATTGAAGTCAGGCTTGTAAATTTCTGACTTGAAAACTCCAAAGAAAGTCGTCTCCTTTAGAGAAGTCTTACACTGTAAGAAAAAATATAGCATGGAAGCATTTAGTGTCTGCTGTTTAGTTACCTTGATGCACGTTTCTTTGGTAATTCGCTGGATATAAAGTGTGTACTCTCTCCTTCCCTGTAGCTATATAATGATCAATAGAACTTAAATGTAAAAGATCAGCTTACTTTGAGCTCATTTCTTAGGTATCAGTTTATGCCACAAATGATATTTCTTAATAGCCTTTTTGGTTATCTCTCACATCTCATTTTGATTAAGTGGTGCACTGGTTCTCAAGCTGACTTATATCATGTAATGATTTACATGTTCTTGAGTCCATTGTTGAGCTTGGTGAAAATCATATGTTTTGGGGCCAGAGTGTAGTTCAGTATGCATTCTGTCTCTCTCTATTTTTTTTTTATTTTCAAATTTTGATTTTACAATGTAGATGTGAATTAAAATTTGTATTCTACCCATGGTAAGAATTTTATTGTTGTAGGTCATTTTGTTGCAGGTCATTTTGTTGCTTGCAGCTCTTGTTGCTGTTCCCTGGATGCTTTTCCCAAAACCTCTCATTCTGAAGAAACTTCACTCTGAGGTAATAGGTTTAAGGCTATAAAAATATTAATCTGTTCATGAAAATGCCTGCCTACTTGGCTCGAGTTTGTTTATCAAGGCACACCAGGCCTTGCATTATCCAAGGGTTTTAAAGGTGTAATTATTAATTTTTTTCTGCAATTAAGGGGTGGTGGAGTGGAGAATTTTGTTATGGTATATATATGGATAGGAGCCTTAGTTGCATCTGGATTTTCTGTTGTTCCTGTGTCGTCTTAAGTGTGGAAGAATGCATTTAAACTTTCAGGAAGCCGCTCGAGTAATTAAGGTTTGTTTATTTTTGCTGTGCAAGGTTTAATCTTTTTTACTAGTATGCTCCATTTGTGTACTTAGTTACTCTTAATTCTTAAATAACAAGATATACATTAAGGGTTTTGTTTTGAGAAGGGTGTACTTTTGAAATGGTTCTGAACTTTTGTAATTATTATGTTGATAGGCATCAAACTACTACCTGCAACAAACATGTGTTCTCCAGGTGCTTCATTTTGTATTATTTCAATGCCTGGCTTTTTAAGTGTTGACATGGATATATCCTTTTATATGATTGCAAGTTATAGTTAGCTCTCTTGAAGTAAAAATTGGCAAACCAAAGAAAAAAAATAAGTTTTAAGATGGTATTTTTTGCAGCCATTCGAGATGGAAGATTGGCAAAATGCAGAAGTGCTGACTTCAACTAGGAGAATTATGGTGTGATTCTCAGCCTCCTGTCTACAATTTGTCTAACATTCCCCGTGACCTCCCTCTTTTCCTGAGTTATGGAGGCATACGCTTGGTTTTAGTACTTGTTACCAGGCCTTCAAGGTGGTCCTCACAATCAAACTATTACCGCCTTAGCAGTTGCACTGAAACAGGTGTAATTTCTTTCGTTTTTTTGCCTTTTGGAAGATGTTTGGTTGATGTTTGATTAGATTTGTAAAATCCCCACATCTTCGTTTTGCATTCTGACTGTATGTCATATCAGGCTAGAAATCTTGTAATATACTGTGATGATACATATTTATAAATGCCTTGAAAAGAATCATTTACATGAGGCATTTGCAATAAGGTCTTGGAATGTATGAAGTATGTTACTAATAGCTGGTTTGTAGATAAAAGAGAAACATCTTAAACTACGTGATATAAATTATTTACCACCTTATATAAATTATTTAGGGAAATTTACTTCTTAAGTTCTTAATCTATGTGAACTTTGTTGTCTGCAGGGAATTGACGGGTCTAGAGTGAAAAAGGTCATGGAATCTGTGCACATTGCTGCAAAGAAAAACATTATTCCCGGTGTTTGTACAATGACTCAAGGCGGCTACACTTAGTATTTTTTTTGTAGCTTTAACTTGCTAGTAGTAGAATTTGGTATTTTTGTAAAACTATTATGTAGTTTTGTTGGCTGCATTATTTAGGACTTTTTGAAGTTGTTGGCTTGGTTTGGACAGGATGTTTTATGTATAAAACAAAGTAGTCATTTCAATTTTTTTGTAAAAAAGTGTTGCGTTTGACTATATATGATGTTGCATTATGGTATATTTAGTGTTGCTTAAAAAAAAAAATTAGTGTTGCATTAGACTCAACTAGTGTTGCATTAGATAGTGGGCCATTGTTGACGTGACATGAGGGCCTATTGCTGACGTGGCAGGTGGAACCATTGTTGATGTGGCATGTGGGTCCATTGCTGACGTGGTACCTTGGTGGGTCTCACTGATGATGTGGCACCTTGGTGGCCCCCATTGATGACGTGGCATCCCTCCCCCATTTGTGACGTGGCACTTGTGGGCCCCACTAATGACATGTCAGCATGCTGACATGGCTGAAAAATCTAACGCAACGCCCTGTAGTGTTGCGTTTTCATGCTTTTGGCGTTGTATAAGGCCTCTTATGCAACACTTTCGTGGTGTTGCAATAGCTTGGCAAAGCGTTGCATTAGGGGTCTTACGCAACGCCAGTATTGGCAACGCCCCTCTAGCGTTGCGTAAGACCTAACGCAACGTTTTTCAGGTCTTTTGCAACTGAAAATGAGGGTTGCGTATGTGCGTTTATGGCGTAGTGGCGGTTTCTCTATTTCTATTTATTTTTTAATTTATTTTATCCGTATAGCTGGATAGTCGAGAATAATTTTTTTTAATTCAAAATGTATAACCCTAAACTATCCCTAAATCATAAGTAAAAATCCTAACTCAAACTTCATTCACTAATACTCTTTTGTTTCAAAACGATTTTGATTTTTTACAATTTATTTTTCATCCAATTTTTTTCTATGCTTCCTCACACAAAAATAAAAAAAATTCATAATAAACTTATAATTTATTCATATATCTTGATATTATTATATATTATTATTTTTTTTATTGATCAAAACCTACCAATATTGGTAGGTTTTGTTGTGAGGGGGAAATTCAACTTTTTCACGAATTTTTTGGCGGAATTCTGATGATCAATTCCGACCAATATTCGTCGGTTTTGAAGTGAGCGGGAAATTCAATTTTTCACGAATTGTTTGGCGGAAATCTTCTGATCAATTCCGACCAATATTGGTCGATTTTGTAGTGAGGGGGAAATTCAATTTTTCACGAATTTTTTGGCGAAAACTTACTGATCAATTCCTACCAATTTTGTTAGGTTTTGATGTGAGCGGTAAATTCAACTTTTTTTGCAAAATTTTTTGCGGTAACTTACTGATGACATGGGATTATGACGTGGAAGGTGGGGTCCTTTGGTGGTCAAAATGCAACCGAAACCTACCAATTTTGGTAGGTTTTGGTTTCCGACCAAACTTGGTCGAAAATGACCCTGACTTTCGGAAATTGTTTATTAATTTAAAATACGATGATGATGTGGAAGGTGGGGCCACTTTGCAGGCAAAACCGACCAAATTTGGTAGGATTTGCTTTCCGACCAAAGTTTGGTCGGATTTGATGTTTACGTGTACAAATTTTGGACCCCACATACACCATTTCCGACCAATTTCGTGAATGATCGGAAATGGCCACTCATTTCCGACCAATTGTTTTTGGTAAATTTTGCTTGATGGGTTTTGGCCTTTTTTCTTGTAGTGTTGGTTCTACTTTCTTTGATATTTATTTTACCCTCAAAACTAAATAATACACATACAAACTCACTATTCTCATCCTATCAATCGACATATACCATAAGTGAAAGGAGCTTTAAGTCTTATAGTATCATTTGGTTGCGTGGCTATCTTAATTATTTATTTTATAAATAATAAACATACCGCTAGATATTGGATGCATGCAAACCTAATTCTAAAGCAATTCTAAAAATCACGTAGTTTCACAAATAGATTCAAATATTCGCACAACATATGCATTATAAATTTTAGGGGATAGCACATAAGGTTGTGTCTTATTTTTATTAATATTATTATTTTCGATAGGCTTTCAAATTAAATAAATTGGGCAACTTAGTTGTGTTTCGCATGATTAATAAAAAATGTATCAGAAGTGAGCATGTCTTCTTGCCAATAAAAAATAATAAAACAAATTATACATACGTATATGTATACACACAAAATAGATATTGATATAAGTCAAAGCATAGCAATCGAAGTCAAGTGGCTTCCTACTAACTGCACAACCGTGCAAACTTCACAAGTAGTACAAAAGTGCAAGTTATTTACTTGATTCAACGATAGAAAAAGAATTAATACCAGTAACGGCATATAGTACGCACATGAAAGTCGAGCGACCAATCATGCATATGATAATTAGTGTAGATCTAAGTTGATTGTTTTAGATGTAACATAAATTTATCATAGAAACAAGACCGTTACATTTAAAAATGAAGAAAATTGAACAATTTTGAGAGAAGCCACGAGATTATTCAAAAAAAGAAGAAAAGTTACGCACTCGTGATTAAATTGTACCTGCTACTTAATAATATAATGACTAATATAATTGATAAACGGAGATCAAAAGTTTTTACTCCTATAATCCTGAGTTGGATCTTTTCTTAATATTTCACAAGCATTTCAAAATAGAGTAATATATTTAAACAAACCTATTATCAACTAAAGACTGAGTAATATACTTTGAGCAAGTGAAATTTAAAATTAGCTAAAATATTCAACAAACTAAAATAATAATCCATAATGAAGTTAAGAGTTACTGTTATGCGGGTTGAGGCTCGTACAAGTTCTAATACCTTAAGTACTCCATATGCAATACTTTTGGTCCTCCATTTGCATAAGCATCCAAAGTAAATATTTTCATGTCCCTCTTTACCGGAAAGTTGGTGTCAAATCAAACCCTCTCATAGTTGTAGAGGGCATTGAGGAGGAAGCTCCAGTAATAAGAAACAAACCCAAAGAGAGCTGAAGGTTGCCATTAAAGCTCTTGTATTTAGCGAGAGAAAGAGCCACTACTGTTGGGTTTCAACCCAATATGATGTTAAGGGTTTGGGTGGTTCAAGATGTATATGGTAAGATAATAATTGTATGTGTAGACAATTATTATATATGGTATGTCTTGATCACAAAGTTTGGAAATTAGGTGCCAAGAATTGGAAGACTTGTATAACAAGTATGGTAAGACTTGTAGAACAAGTATGGAAAGTCTTGGTGGCTAAGTTTTGGGTGACTATATATACATAGTCATATTGTATTTGTTTGAGAGGTGAAAGCTTAAGAGATGTAGTCTTAAGTATTGTTTGGGAGATGCTTCAGCATTGTTGGCTCAAGTATCAGGGTTGGGACACCGTTAAGGTGTTACTGTTTTGATGTATTGTTGATTATTGTTAAGATTAATAATGCAAGTTTGGGGCGTGGGTGTTTCCACGTCAAGTAATTGTGTGTTCTTGTTTTGCGCTTTGGTAGATCTTGTCAATTATTGATTGGTGTGTATGTGCGCTCTATATTGGTTGTTTGTGAATCTCGAATTGTGTGTAAGTCCCCTAACCTAACAACTACTTATTTGACATTATATTAACTGGAGTAGTAAAAAACAGATTTTATATATCAACATTAGCATATCAATAGCAAATTCAGAGGCTAAACCTCAAACTTCCATAATACTAGTACATAGGATAAACAATAATTTCATGTGTACTTGATAAATCTATTATTTTATTTCCTCGTTCTTTTCATTACTATCTTAAATTTTATATAATAACCTTTATCAAAAAGTAGAAGTTTACATACTATAATTAGCACCCGACATGATATACTTCCATACCACTTCTCTAACTATTACATACATATTATTATTGATGGCGTCCGTAATTTAAACCTTTGTTGTCACATATTGGAATCATGGAATCAGTTGCACTAGAAAGAAGAATAAAAAAACACAGAGTCAAAATCAGGATGGAGAGGCTGACCATAAAAAATTACCAACAAACCTACAATACCAACAACCTATCAAATAACTTAACAATAAAATAATATATACCAAGAACCTATCAAATAGACCTGGAGTAGTCTAAAATGTTTTTAATCATTGAGGAACTTGACAAGGAGAGAAAACACTTAAGAGCTTAGATAAACACCTAGTCGTGTACCTGTTGCAACATTCAATCGAAATACATATACAAACGTATATAATCAAGTAACACAGATATGAAAAAAAGGCATACCATTTGCAATCAACAAACCAAACAACCTGAGGTGTTCTAAACAATTACATCGTTAAATTCATTGCAATTTCAAGTATTCTTATCTGACAAATTTGAGTTAAATAGGTTATAATACTAGTACCAAGACCACTATCAAAGAAATGCGTATAAATAAATATACCTTTCTTTCAATGGCTAAAGGAAGAGTTTCATATTTGGAAATCCAATTCATCGTAATTCTACAGAAATTCTTAGATAGATAAAATATGGGTATAGCAGAAAAGAACAACAAAGGAAGATGATACTTGTAAACAAAAATCGAAGCATATAAAATTAAGTGCATATACTCTGCACATATACATATGCAAACTAGTTCTAAAATTAATGAAGCAAAAATCTTAAATTACAAACTAAGTACACTAATAAAATTCTCAAATTGTAAACATAAACTCAATTGTAGATATCCTCTACACATACACACACATACCCAATATGTATGTATACAAACTAAATCCCAAAATTAATAAACTCGCTACTCTTTAAAAATCTCAAATTGAAGCCCTAACTAACAAACATAACCTTAAATCAACAATAAATAAGGCCAAGAAAAGAATACTTTGAGTATAAATAAAACCTAATTGAAACATTCATCAACATGCCTACTCGATTTAAAAACCAATTATTTGGGGAAAAACCTACCTCTATTGGAATTTTAGTCTATTTCAGCTTGAATCTTCGAGCTCTGACTCCACTCTTCCATTTACTTCTTTTCCTTCTCTTTCCGTTCATCTTTTTTTTTTGCTAAATTATATTTTTTATAAAAAGAAAAGAGGGATAAACCCTTGCTCTAAGCCATGGCAAAGAGAGAGCAAGCTACAACCGAACTAGACAAAGCCAGGTTGGAGAAAAGAAAAAACCACAAGGCAACAAGCCCTAACAAAATCAAATATATAACCACCTATACAAATCTAAATTAGCATATTTAATAAACCATGTCGAACCAAGAAGCCTAGCTTTAAGATCCATCATAATGCCCTGTATCAGCTTGTTAGGACCTAAAACGCCTGAATCATGCAACCTTGCGTTTCTTTCTCTCCAAACATGGTATGAGAAAATCTGAGCCACAAGAAAAGCCATATTATGATGAATGTCATCAGATATGCCCAGAGATATCAAGACTTCATGCCACGATGTACCAATGAAATCTACCTTAAGCAGGCCAGCCAGTTTCGAAAGAATAAAACTGCTATAAAGGCACTCTACGAACAGGTGGGATTCAGTTTCAGTGCCCCCAATACATAAATGACATTGTTGAGAAACATCCAGACCAAAAGAAAAAAGTCTATGCATAGTGGGAAGGCGACCATGGCATAGAATCCGCTCGTGATGAGCATACCGAAGCACTCTAAGCCTACGCCTCCAAGCAATTGTAGGAGAAGAAACTCTAATGGAATCCCAAATATCCCAAGTCTTTAGTTTCCGGAGAGGCAAGTTGTTCCAAAGAATTGAATAAGAAGCATTAAGATCAAAAGAAGGGTAGTTAAATTGATGAATGAAAAGATCCAGGCCTGGATTGAGGTGATGAATCCTGTTCGATGGTTGGGGTAAAACCCACGTTCCAGTATTGATCAGAGAGTTCACAGATGCATCAGAATTACCATTTTCTTGAGCAATAATAGGATCATGTTTGCTTATGGCCAGGCACTTTGCAGTCCACCAAGGATCAAACCACAGCGAGGTATTCATGCCATTTCCGATTTTAAAAACAATGTATTGAAGTGCCAAAGGACGTAACCTAAGAACGTTACGAACAATCCATGAATAATCGTTGGGCATATGCATATTCCAGAAATGATTCTTTTTTAGCAAAGTAGTATTAACCCACACAGGCCACAAGGCTTTGCTCTTACAAACAATACGACATAAATGATGCAAAATCTGAGCTTCGTTCCATTGCTTAGATTTCTTAAGAACCAGGCCACCTTCTCCAATGGGCAAACAAATTGTGTCCCAGCTAACCTTAGCTCCTCCTCGAGAAAAGGCATCACCCTTCCATAAAAAACGAGTGAAAACTGATTTGAGCCTGCCATGAACAGAGCTAGGAAGAACGAAGTGATTAGTCCAAAAAGATTGAACAGTTGTGAGAACGGATTTATAAGTTGCACACGACCTGCAAAAGAAAGCAACAGAGTGGTCCAGCAAGAAATCCTGTTAGTAATCCTGTCGAGAAGCGGATGGCAGTCATTGTGGCTTAGACGAGTTGAGATTAAAGGAACCCCTACAAAGCGAACGGGGAGAGTTCCATGCGCTAAACCATACGAGGAATCAAACCATCTGACAAAATCAGCATCACAGTTTCCGAAAAAGACTGTGCTCTTTGCAATGCTTGGATTCAAACCACTAGAAGAGGCAAAACGAGAGATACAGTTCATGAGGTGAATAACAGAGTCCCAATCACCATTTGAAAATAGTAACACATCATCGGCATAAAGAAGGTGCGTAAGTTTCAAGTTTTTACACTTCCAATGATATTTAAAGTTAGAAGAAGACTTGGCAAGCATTGAAGACAATATAGTCATAGCAATCGAGAAGATACAGGGAGATATAGGATCCCCTTTCTAAATTCCCATTTTTCCTTCAAAAAAACCACACAATGATCCATTCACCTTAACAGAAAAGGTGGTGGTAGAGATGCATAAATGGATCCATTTTATGAATTTATTTGGAAAATTCAACTTACGCAAGGCACCTAAAATGAAGTTCCAATTCAACGAATCGAACGCCTTGTGAAGATCAAGCTTCAAAGCACACTTTGGAACGCCACTATCTCTATGATAACCTCGAAAAATCTCTTGGGCCATGAGAATATTATCAGAAATATTGCGTCCCGGAATGAAAGCAGATTGGGAGATGTCAATGATACTGGGCATGACGACTTTGAGGCGAGATGCAAGTATTTTTGCAATACATTTATAAGGAATCGATCATAGAGAAATAGGGCGATAATCTAAAATAGAAGCGGGGGTGGGAACTTTTGGAAGTAATGCAATACTAGTACCATTAATCGGCTTGAATAAGGACACATCTGCAAAAAAACTCTTGACTGCATCACAGAAAGTTGAACCAACAATGTCCCAAGCTGCCAAATAAAATTCCACAGAAAAACCATCAGGCCCAGGCGCTTTATTCCTTTTCATATTCTTTAAAGTTGCTAGAATAATGTCATTGTTGACAGGGGCTTCAAGTAATGTAGCTTGAACAGAGGAAATCGATGCACAGTTAAGACTATCAAAATCATAGGATTGCATATCAACAGAGGTACCCAAGGTGCTAGAAAAGTAGTCAACTCCAACTTTCAAAACATTTTTGTGGCCTGAAACCATATCTCCATCACTGTTTTGAATGACCAGCATCTTATTAACATTCCAATTGGCCTTTGTTTTGTTGAAAAAGAATCTATTACCATCCCCAACATTAAGCCAATTTACCCTTGATTTTTGCAGTAAAAAACGTTCCTCTTCGAGAAGAGCCTTTTGAAGATTGCCACAAGCCTGAGACTCTAACAGTAACAGGTTTTGATTATCACAGTCCGAAATTAACTGGTCTTGCAAATCCGACATAACAGCACGAGCCAAAACAACATTGTTGTGAACATCACTATGCTTCTTGTTAAGGGCAGATAAAGATTTTTTAACTTTTTAAGCTTACGAAATAAAATAACCATTGGATCCCCAAACCAACGACTCTCCCAGGCCTTTGAAACTGCTTCCTCAAATCCTTCGATGTCAATCATGAAGTTGAAAAACTGGAAAGGCTTGGAGATTTTCTCTAGCTGCATTGGAATTGAACAAATAAGCGGACAATGATCCATAAGACCTCTATTTTTCACCATTACTGAAGCTTCGCTGAAAACATTAAACCAGTCCCTGCTTCCCAACATTCTATCTAATCTTTTTTGAATAAGCTCACACCTTTTGTTAGTCCAAGTGAACAAAGGGCCAACAGTTTTAATATAACCAAGAGCAGAGTTAGAAACAGAATCGAGAAAGGATTGCATTCCAGGCGTCCAATGCTCACGCCCTCCTTTCACCTCATTTAAAGAAAGAATGCAATTAAAATCGCCATTTAAACACCACGGACCAGTGATAATCTGATGAAGACGCTCAATGTCTGCCCACAGAGGCTCTCTTTCGTGAGTTTTGTTCAAGGCATAGACAAACGTTACACCGAAAGCAATTTGTTTCTGCAGAAAATTAACAGAAGAGGTAACTTGCTGAGAAGACTTCGATAAAGCTTGAACTGACCAGACTGATGGGTCCCAACCAACCCAGACACGATCGTACTCATGCTCATCATAATTAAAAAGCCAATTCCATTTCTTGTTAATTCGATTGGAGATAGCAACCGTATTTAAAGTTAAGTGTTTTTTCCCTGACTTAAAAAAAGTTGAAGTGTTTTTCTTTCACTCTATTATTGTTATAAACAATTTTATTTATCCCGCTTGTTTGAGCTGAGTAATGTCGGGCAAAAAAAAGTTTAAAATCCCGCTTCTTTTTTTTAGCCCGCCAATAGATTGGTCCAAAAATGTTAAATCAACGGCAACGGTTTTGTGAAATCGTTGCAACAGAGTTCGATTTTTTTATAAAGTAACACTTTGTCAATTCAATTGTAACAATTTTCAAAAGTATTGCAATATCTCCAAATTTATCATAATTTTTCAAGTAATAACAACGATTTTTAAGAAATTTTATCAATTTTGGTTGCGCAAAGCAATCTATGGTGTAGTGTTATAATTGTGCATGTGGATCATATGTTGACGAGTGTAGTAGAGTACCTCAAATTAATGTTAAAGATTCCCATTATTAACGTATCATATATGATAATTGATCGAGGGGTCTGCCTTCACTTATAACTTACTAAATTAAACTTCATCTAGTTAGTAAAACTTATTATAATCCTACAATATAATATTGTACGACGTTATTTGAAAATTCTCGAAAATGAGAAAGAATCGAATCAAGGCCTAAAATTAACGGATATAAAATCTCGTCCGGAGCCTATTCCATCACCCTCTAATTGAATTAAACTTAGAACCATAAAAACAAACAATTCGTGTACAGATCAGTTGATTGGATGAATTTCTAATTGTGGATGAATTGATTTCTCACAATTAAATTTTTTTCCAAACTTATCAACCACTTAAAGGTAGAGAGTATTGGTGAGTTATATACTATCTTGTACAAAAACAATTAAACACATATTAATGCCGAAGATTTATAAAATGCAATTGTCATTGATGTTGTAATAGATAAAATTAACGAATTAAATTTTAATTTTGATTCCGGCAAGAGGGACTAAGTGTGGGCAAGGCAGACCTCGAGTATCCTCGACTAAGATTGTAGTAAGATTCACAGGAGAGGTTTTCAAAATACGAAACATGCAACCCCTTCATTCACTCTAGGAAAACTAGGTCTTGCACAAAAAACAATATCAAAAAATAAATAATTAATGGAACAATCTTCCTACGATTATTGATTTTGAATTTTCAAACAAGTAGCCAGCAACACTACAACAATAGATATTAAGCATGATCTACAAAAAAAGAGGCCGTAGTAAATTTTAAGCAACAAATTCATCCAATGTAAGAATATACCTATATATTTGTATACCAATTAACAACTTAAAAATATAGATATATAACATAGAAGATATGCTTCTTCTTTCTACAAAAATATCACATAAATGCATGTATGGAATTACGTCTAGGACAAATCTATGATTTCTTCCTACATTGCATTTGACCAAATATCCACATTGGCACTGATCATCATTCTCTCCGAGAGCGGAGATCTCATATTTACTTCACTTTCTTGGCTGCTGTACTTTCACTCTCCCCCTTCAAACCTTTTTGCAAATCATGGAGTAAGTTAATCTGAAGTCCTGAATTTGTTCGAATTCACCTCACCAATTTCGACAAAACAAAAGCCATCTATTCTCAGATTAACAAGAAAATGGTCAGAAGTCCAATATAAAAACAATTAGGCTCGACCCACAATATCCTAACGGTATGTTTCTTCACCCTAGCTTTTGTAATAGATTTTTTCTACTGATAATGGTTATGCTAATGTTATGGTCAAAGACACTTCCAACCCTAAAAATGAAATCAAATGGCGTTTTACATACTTCTTAATTATAGTACAATGAGTGATCCTCTATTTTTTTAGGAGTTTTTAGATTCATGTGTATGATAATATGTATCAAATTCTTGTGTAGACTAATTTATTTGTGTGTTGGCCTCTTTTTTCATACCAAGGAGGAGTTACTCAAGAAAGTTGATGAGTTAACCTAACATGAGTTAACCTAATGCAGAGATTCAATAAAAAAAAGTGAGTACCTTTTTTAGTTTCTTTTTTGTTTTGGGGTTTAATTATTTTGTTCATCGCTGGTTGGTCAAATTTTACATTCCTGCTTATAATCAAATTTTACAGGAGATAGGCAAGACCGGGAATACTATGACAAACTTTTGACAACGAATTCAATTCACAATGCAATGAGACATCAGCAGGTGTTAACTTTTCTCCATCATTTTATCCAATTCTTATGAGGCAATAATTATAAGTTATGAAAATTTAAATGTTTATCTCGCAACTTTATCCTAGGAAATCATATGTGATGTTCGCTTGTGAAATGATAGGAGGTTTGTGCTTCTGCTGTAATGTTATGTTTTGCGTGAATTGATAAAGAGATCCATGGTTATACTGCAGCTGTGTGCGTATATATTTGCAATCCACTATTCAAAACGAATGAAAATTTGATTCTTGTTTTCTTACCGCTGAAAAAGTGTTACATTAGAGAGGGAAAGAACAAGATTGTGACTAATGGTTTGAAGAATGGTGCAATTGATGCTGTTAACTGTTTTTCCTTCTCAAAAAGACATGTCATTCATTGATTAAACAGTAAAAATTTGTCAAGCCTTGCCACCAAAATCCACCGACCCACTTGGTGGAAAGATAGGCTTAAAAATGAACTGTAATGGGCTTTTTATTGTTTGCTAGCTAGGCTAATTGCTGAGCTTGCTAATGTTTAACTTTCTGTTAATACAAAGCCCTATCAATAGCAATATCAATAGCAAGCCTTTTAAAATACATATTTAAATTTTCCATCAAGTTTGTCACAGGCTTTTGGTGTCAAAGCTTGACAACTTTCTGTTCTTGATTCGATGAATGACATGTCTAGAAGAAGGAAAATGAATAGCAGCATCAGTCTCACAATTCTTCAAACCAACAGTCACAATCTTGGTATTTCCCTCTATAATGCAACACTTGTTCAATGGTACGTAAAAAAACAAGTATCAAAATTTCAGTCTTTTTTTTTGAATAGTGATTGCAAATATATATACAGACATCAGCAGCATAACCAGAGACCTCTCTATCAATTCACGCAGAACATAACATTATAGCATAAACATAAACCTCCTATCATTTCACAAGCGAACATCACATATTATTTGCTATGATAAAATTGGGGGATAAACATTTAAATTTTCATAATTTAAATTATTGCCTCATGAGAATTAAACAAAATGATGAAAAAAAGTTAACATATGCTGTTGTCTCATTGCAGTGTTAATTGAATTCTTAGTCAAAAGTTTGTCATAGTATTCCCTGACCTTGCCTATCTGGTGCAATATTTGTTTATAAGAACAAAGTTCATCATGCTTGACTAACCAGTAATGAACAAAATAACTAAACCCGAACACATAAAAAAACACAAATAGATGCTTCTTGAAAGTAGTCTCTCATTTTCATCCAAACCCTAAGCATATAAAACGCCCGATTCCATTTTTAGGGTTGGAAGTGTCTTAAACCATAACATTACCAAAATCATTAGCAGTACAAACAAAACCATTACAAAAGTCCCCGTGAAGAAACATACCATTAGGATATTGTGGCAAGTTGAGCCTAATTGAATCGTCATCCTTGGACTTTTGACCATTTTGTGGTAAATCTCAGAACAGAATGCTACTTTTTGTGGAAATTGGCAAGGTGAATTTGGACAAATTCAGGGCTAGAGATGATCTTACTCCATGATTTGCAAACAGGTTTGAAGTAGAGGAGAGTACAGCAGCCAAGAAAGTGTAGTAAATATGAGATCATTATGGCCGCCGCGGCTGCCATTAGGTTAAATGTAATGTAGGAAGAAATCATAGACCGACTTGTCCTAGACCTATTCACATACATATATATACATATATGTGAGATTTGGGCCGAAACTTGGGCTCATGCCAAAATTGAAAATGGCCCAAAACAATAATTACTTTTAGTTTCCAAAAATAGAAAATGTTTGTTGTTTTTAAAACCATACTTTTAGACTCAAATAACAAATTATATTTGTCAATTAAATATTTTTGTGTAGAGAACCCAACCAACTTTGATAGTAGTTAAATTGCCATTTATTAGATCTTCTAAATCATTACTTTCATATTTCTTAACATAAAAACTAATTACATCTAAGAACTAAAATTAGTTTAGATCATTTTAATGTAATGCATGATAAAAGTATATTCCCTCCATTTCAATATACTAATCCACTTTCAAAAAATTAGGCATATTATAAAAATTTATTGTTAATAGAAACCTTTCATTTACATGTAATTTTTAATGCATTAATAGAATAAAATATGTGGAATAGAGTTAATCTTGTAAACGTAAATTGGATATATCTTAAATAGAGTTGATTTCGAAATTATGAGATTAAAAGGTAATTTTGAATATTTTTCTTAAAATTATATTAAAAACTGAAATGGACAACTAATAGAAATAATTTTTATTTCAAAATTGTACCAGAATTTTGTAAGCTAGGGAGGGAGTAGTAAATTATGATATTAGATCAACAAAATGGTGTTAAATAAACAAATAATTATTTATTCTCCCAAAAATAAAACATTATAAATAAATATTCTATCTACAATTTTTTTTTATCAATTTTTGTTCAGTTTTTATGGTAACAATGTTTTTCCTTACTTACAACATGTTTATTTGATTGAAAAAGACCAAATAATTTAAAATGCTACTTTGAAACTCAAATAATAGACAATAATTTTTTAATAAAAAATAATTAAATATTTTTGAAGAACGACTAAGTAACTAGGGTGAAATCAGCCCAACATCCATATTCATTGGTCTATTTGCTTTGTTATAAATGTATTGCTTTCTATATCCATACTGTTTTTTTGTTAGGAGTTGTCCCACATTAGTGGTTAATAAGCAGCCAATTAATTACATTAGAATTTGTTCTTTTGAATATGACCAAAAATAATTTTGTGGTGTTTGGACCCAAAACAAACAATATTATACTAATGGCCGGCTGAGCAAGCTAGTCCTAATGGTCTATAACCATCTTAACCTGGGCTCCACAATGGATCCACGATTGGGCTTAAGATTAAGGGGAGCAGATGGACTTTGTAGTATCGGACTAGGGGGAGCCATGTCGATTTCCACTATAGATCAAGGGGGAGTCACATGGAAAGGAGGCAGATTCAGCACGTGTCGAGCAAGATGTGTGAATAGGAAGATTATTAGGAGTTGTCCTATAGGAGAGGCAGATTGCTACTTAATAAACAGCCAGTTAACCAAATTAATTAGAATGAGACCTTTTGGAATGTCCCCCAAAAACATTGCTAGTTAATAAAGTTAACTAAATTACAATGAGACCTTTTGGAATGTCCCCAAAAACAACTATAAATCAAGTGGGTGTGGGCAGATTGCTAGTTAACTAAATTAGAATGAGAGCTTTTGGAATGTGCCCAAAACAAATCCGTACAAGCTCTATTAAAGCGAATTGTATCCTACTAATACGGAGTTAAGACCTGCTTAGCAAGACCAATTTTTTTTTGCATAATTGTGAATAAAAAATACATTTTATTGTAGTCTAATCTTTTCTAGTTTAACTCCACCTACATTGCTTTTTAAAAAAATTTATATAAAATATATTTTACAAGCAAGTAATCACTACAAGAAATCAGTGATGTATGAGAAGTGAGCACGTCTTCTTGCCAATAAAAAATAATAAAACAAATTATACATACTTATATGTATACACACAAAATAGATATTGATATAAGTCAAAGCATAGCAATCGAAGTCAAGTGGCTTCCTACTAACTGCACAACCGTGCAAACTTCACAAGTAGTACAAAAGTGCAAGTTATTTACTTGATTTAAATATAGAAAAAGAAATAATACCAGTAACGGCATATAGTACGCACAATGCATGAAAGTCGAGCGATCAATCATGCATATGATAATTAGTGTAGATTTAATTGATTGTTTTAGATGTAACATAAATTTATCATAGAAACAAGACCGTTACATTTAAAAATGAAGAAAATTGAACAATTATGAGAGAAGCCATAAGATTATTCAAAAAAAAAAAAAAGTTACGCACTCGAGATTAAATTGTACCTACTACTTAATAATATAATGACTAATATAATTGATAAAAGGAGATCAAAAGTTTTTACTACTATAATCCTGAGTTCGATCTTTTCTTAATATTTCACCAGCATTTTAAAATAGAGTAATATATTTAAACAAACCTATTATCAACTAAAGACTGAGTAATATACTTTGAGCGAGTGAAATTTAAAATTAGCTAAAATATTCAACAAACTAAAATAATAATCCATAATGAAGTTAAGAGTTACTGTTATACGGGTTGAGGATGGTATATACAAGTTCTAATACCTTAATTACTCCATATGCAATACTTTTGGTACTCCATTTGCATAAGCATCCAAAGTAAATATTTTCATGTCCCTCTTTACTGGAAAGTTGGTGTCGATCCAAACCCTCTCATAGTTGTCGAGGGCATTGAGGAGGAAGCTCCAGTAATAAGAAACAAACCCAAAGAGAGCTGTAGGTTGCCATTAAAGCTCTTGTATTTGGCTAGAGTAGCATATCAATAGCAAATTCACAGGCTAAACCTCAAACTTCCATAATACTAGTACATAGGATAAACAATAATTTCATGTGTACTTGATAAATCTATTATTTTATTTCCTCGTTCTTTTCATTACTGTCTTAAATTTTATATAATGACCTTTTATCAAAAAGTAGAAGTTTACATACTACAATTAGCACCCGACATGATATACTTCCATACCACTTCTCCAACTATTACATACATATTATTATTGATGGTGTCCGTAATTTAAACTTTTGTTGTCACATATTGGAATCATGGAATCAGTCGCACTAGAAAGAAGAATAAAAAAACACAGAGTCAAAATCAGGATGGAGAGGCGGACAATAAAAAATTACCTACAAACCTACAATACCAACAACCTATCAAATAACTTAACAATAATATAATATATACCAAGAACCTATCAAATAGACCTGGAGTAGTCTAAAATGTTTTTTACCATTGAGGAACTTGACAAGGAGAGAAAACCTGAGAGCTTAGATAATCACCTAGTCGTGTACCTGTTGCAACATTCAATCGAAATACATATACAAACGTATATAATCAAGTAACACAGATATGAAAAAAGGGCATACCAATTTGCAATCAACAAACCAAACAACCTGAGGTGTTCTAAACAATTACATCGTTAAATTCATTGCAACTTCAAGTATTCTTATCTGACAAATTTGAGTTAAATAGGTTATAATACTAGTACCATGCAAGACCACTATCAAAGAAATGCCTATAAATAAATATACCTTTCTTTCAATGGCTAAAGCAAGAGTTTCATCTTTGCAAATCCAATTCATCGTAATTCTACACAAATTCATAGATAGATAAAATATGGGTATAGGTGAAAAGAACAACAAAGGAAGATGATACTTGTAAACAAAAATAGAAACATATAAAATTAAGTGCATATACTCTGCACATATACAAATGCAAACTAGTTCTAAAATTAATGATGCAAAAATCTTAAATTACAAACTAAGTACACTAATAAAATTCTCAAATTGTAAACATAAACTCAAGTGTAGATACCCTCCACACATACCCAATATGTATGTATACAAACTAAATCCCAAAATTAATAACTCGCTATATCCTTTAAAAATCTCAAATTGAAGCCCTAACTAACAAACATAACCTTAAATCAACAATAAATAAGGCCAAGAAAAGAATACTTCGAGTATAAATAAACCCTAATTTAAACATTCATCAACATGCCTACTCGATTTAAAAACCAATTATTTGGGGAAGAACCAACCTTTATTGGAATTTTAATCTATTTCAGCTAGAATCTTCGAGCCCTGACTCCACTCTTCGATTTACTTCTTTTCCTTCCCTTTCCGTTCATCTTGATTTCTATATTTTACATTTTTATGTTTTGTATTTAAAGTTAAGTGTTTTTTCCCTGACAAAAAAAAGTTTAAGTGTTTTTCTTTCACTCTATTATTGTTATAAACAATTTTAGTTATCCCGCTTGTTTGAGTAATGACGGGCAAAAAAAAGTTTAAAATCCCGCTTCTTTTTTTTTAGCCCGCCAATAAATTGGTCCAAAAATGTTAAATCAACGGCAACGGTTTTGTGAAATCGTTGCAACAGAGTTCGATTTTTTATAAAGTAACACTTTGTCAATTCAATTGTAACAATTTTCAAAAGTATTGCAATATCTCCAAATTTATCATAATTTTTCAAGTGATTTTTAAGAAATTTTATCAATTTTGGTTGCGCAAAGCAATCTATGGTGTAGTGTTATAATTGTGCATGTGGATCATATGTTGACGAGTGTAGTAGAGTACCTCAAATTAATGTTAAGGATTCCCATTGTTAACGTATCATATATGATAATTGATCGAGGGGTCTGCCTTCACTTATAACTTACTAAATTAAACTTCATCTAGTTAGTAAAACTTATTATAATCCTACAATATAATATTGTACGACGTTATTTGAAAATTCTCGAAAATGAGAAAGAATCGAATCAAGGCCTAAAATTAACGGATATAAAATCTCGTCCCGAGCCTAATATTCCATCACCCTCTAATTGAATTAAACTTAGAACCATAAAAACAAACAATTCGTGTACAGATCAGTTGATTGGATGAATTTCTAATTGTGGATGAATTGATTTCTCACAATTAAAGTTTTTTCCAAACTTATCAACCACTTAAAGGTAGAGAGTATTGGTGCGTTATATACTATCTTGTACAAAAACAATTAAACACATATTAATGCCGAAGATTTATAAAATGCAATTGTCATTGATGTTGTAATAGATAAAATTAACGAATTGAATTTTAATTTTGATTCCGGCAAGAGGGACTAAGTGTGGGCAAGGCACACCTCGAGTATCCTCGACTAAGATTGTACTAAGATTCACAGGAAAGGTTTTCAAAATACGAAACCTGCAACCCCTTCATTCACTCTAGGAAAACTAGGTCTTGCACAAAAAACAATATCAAAAAATAAATAATTAATGGAACAATCTTCCTACGATTATCGATTTTGAATTTTCAAACAAGTTGTAACGGTCTCACAATCCGGGGAACAGACTTGGGGCCACCAACCACAATCAACATATTACTAACTTGGATATAAACATCATATAAACTGATAAAACATTTTAACCCCTTAACCAAGATCGCATACAGGTTATGGTATGAAACAAACTATCGAATTATATTATTACAACTCAATCCCAATATAATAAAATATAATACATTTCTGTGAATAAATGAAATCACTATCTAACTCTATTTCCAACCTCGACCATTCTCAATCCACTATCTGGCGTGATCCATAACTCGACTGTCGCTTCTCGCTGCCCGGAGATCAATACTCACGGTCCACTACTAGGTCTACTACGCTTCACTATTAACTGGAGAAAAACAAACAAAAGCAAGAGTGAGCCAACAATGCTCAGCAAGTGTAAATAGTGATGACAATTTTCAATAAAAACGACAATTTTGATAAGCAAAAGAATTTCATCTCATTTTATGAAGGAATCAGTTGTATCAACTTTTAGATTGCCTCGAGGGCCAACAATTCACCATTCATAAGGTGCATCAAAACTAGAACTGGGAAGAATTCTGATATCAAAGTATTATTCAAACAGACTTTCAAGAAGTCAAGAATTGAACATCTCAATCTCAGAGTATAGATTAGAATTGAATTTTTTTTTTTTAATTTTAAAAAAACATCAAGGTTAGGCTGCTGATCAGTCACGCACTAACCCCGGACAAACGCACACAGCAATGTCCTTAATTGGATCCATGGCACACATTGGCCTTAACATCTGACCACGAATCTGGTCTCACCCCGAAGGGTTTTACGCCCCAAGGGCCACTTTTAAAAACATTTCCAATTCTATATCAACTACACTGGTGTCGGAACAATCGACAACCCTTGGCAACCAACCAACTGGAAACTCACGTTCCAAAATAACTCATAATTCGAGAGTTAAAGAAGAATTCACAATCAACAGGTGTCGACAAGTTCGACATGACAAAAGGGGTAATAAATAGTATCGACAAGTTCGATACCTTACAGGGTGATAACCGAATGATCAAGATCTTCTATAAATACTGACGAGTTTGATAATAAATGGGGTGGAGAATATAAAGAACAAGATTTTGAATACGTATCCACAATATAGATATGAGTAATTAGGGACATAACATCATTAGCTTGATAAAAGGGAAAAATCAACTTGAGCAACAATACAAGATATAAATTGCAACAAGATTATCAATAATTGAAATTCTAAGTTAGAGCAAAGACATAATTGGACACTACAAATTTATAAAATTATTCAACGCGCACTAGGGTTTAATTTCACATAAGCGAGTAAAACAGCTTAACCGGTTATTTGTAAAAAGGTAGTTTTAGGACAATCTATTTTTAAATCATTTAGAAGAAAACATCTTAAGAAGAAAGGATTCTTTGGTGAAATCATGATAAAACTAGGAATTCTTAGTAACAGGTATTTGTAAGGGTTCAAAACATGAATTCTCCCTATTTAGGAAGCCCCTTTAACATTTTCAAGAAAATAAAGTCAAATCTTCCACTAAGGAAGCTTTAACATCCCTTGGATGAAATGATTTGCGAAAAAGTTATTGGTAAGGTCCTTTGGAAAAATATTTTGATGTTTGGATTATGAGTGAAGAAAACAACTTAGTTCACGCTAAATGAAGAAGCACATCACTTTCTAATATACTTGACCAATTCATCGCATAAGACAAAAATATTTAATTGCATCACTTGAACGAATAAGTGATAAGCAAAACACTTGCCTCGATATACGAAGTTCCCGATCCTAACATGGATCCTCAACTCAGCTTCTCGTCATTCTTTACTTTCTTACATACTGCTCTCTTACTCGGCTCTACTTCAATTTCCTTCATGCTTCACCAACTCTACGTTCGTACATCTGTCAACTCTCATACTTGTCCTTGGCCATGTTTCCTATTCGAACCATTATCAAGGTTAAATACTATTTCAGTATTAACCCAAGCAAAACCATATCGTTTGCTCTATTCTACCCATGCGCGTCCTATAACGCTTACATATATCATAAATAACATATACAAACACATACCACTACACATAGACATATCCAATCATATCCATATAGTAGTCTTAGTATAATTAATAAGTCACATATACACGTCACATAACCACTTAAAAACAGCACACCATCTAATCATCAAAACCACTTTATATACTCAAAATAATCCATTGACATATATACTTAAACCATTATTAATCATAACACAACTTCAAGTATTGAAATTAAATAACTCAAATAGACTTTTAAATAAATTTGCAGGGGATTTTTAGAAAATTTCGGCATGAAGTATTCGTTTATCGGACTATGGGCACAGCCCCTCAATATCAATCAAAAACAATTCAACCCTGTTTTTACAAAAAAATAAAGCTGCCTCAACTTGCAGCAACATAAAAGTAAACAAGTAAGAAAAGTACCCGCCCAGACATGCGGCACCTAGCACATAATAATTTATATTACACTACTACTTACGCTACACCAATGATCGTATTTCCACACATTTTAATGATACACGTGACAACCAATCATTGATATTCGTAAGCCCTAGGGAACAACCCCTAGCATTAACTATTACTTACGCTATATCGATGATCACATCACTCAAGTATATTAATTATACTCGTGATAGTTAATCATGGATATTCGTAAGCCCTAGGGATTAGTCGAAAAGAATTACACAAGTCCTTTAAATATTGACATTTAAAAACTTGTGATCTTCTCATAACCCCTAGCACAATTCTAATTATTATAAAATTCTAACATTTAACATGTAAACATTTCCGACACCATAAGCAACTAGCATTTAACAATTAGCATATACAATTTGAACTAACAACTAACAATTAGCAATTTCTCCCTAAATTAAACACCCCCTAAATTAAACTTCTTCTAGTTAGTAAAACTTATTATAATCCTACAATATAATATTGTATGACGTTATTTGACAATTCTCGAAAATGAGGAAGAATCGAATCAAGACCTAAAATTAACGGATATAAAATCTCGTCTGGTGCCTATTCCATCACCCTCTAATTGAATTAAACTTAGAACCATAAAAATAAACAATTCGTGTATAGATCAGTTGATTGGATGAATTTCTAATTGTGGATGAATTGATTTCTCACAATTAAAGTTTTTTCTAAACTTATCAACCACTTAAAGGTAGAGAGTATTGGTGCGTTATATACTATCTTGTATAAAAACAATTAAACACATATTAATGCCGAATGAAGATTTAGAAAATGCAATTGTCATTGATGTTGTAATAGATAAAATTAACGAATTGAATTTTAATTTTGATTCTGGCAAGAGGGACTAAGTGTGGGCAAGGCACACCTCGAGTATCCTCGACTAAGATTGTACTAAGATTAACAGGAGAGGTTTTCAAAATACGAAACATGCAACCCCTTCATTCAGGTCTTGCACAAAAAACAATATCAAAAAAATAAATAATTAATGGAACAATCTTCCTACGATTATCGATTTTGAATTTTCAAACAAGTAGCGAGCAGCACTACAAAAATAGATATCAAGCATGATCTACAAAAAAGAGGCCGTAGTAAATTTTAAGCAACAAATTCATCCAATGTAAGAATATACCTATATATTTGTATAGCAATTAACAACTTAAAATATAGATTTATAACATAGAAGATATTCTTCTTCTTTCTACACAAATATCACATAAATGCATGTATGGAATTACGTCTAGGACAAATCTATGATTTCTTCCTACATTGCATATGACCAAATATCCACATTGGCACTGATCATCATTCTCTCCGAGAGCGGAGATCTCATATTTACTTCACTTTCTTGGCTGCTATACTTTCACTCTCCCCCTTCAAACCTTTTTGCAAATCATGGAGTAAGTTAATCTGAAGTCCTGAATTTGTTCGAATTCACCTCACCAATTTTGACAAAACAAAAGCCATCTATTCTCAGATTAACAAGAGAATGGTCAGAAGTCCAATATAAAAACAATTAGGCTCGACCCACAATATCCTAACGGTATGTTTCTTCACCCAAGCTTTTGTAATAGATTTTTTCTACTGCTAATGATTATGCTAAAGTTATGGTCAAAGACACTTCCAACCCTAAAAATGAAATCAAATGGCGTTTTACATACTTCTTAATTATATTACAATTAGTGATCCGCTATTTTTTTAGGAGTTTTTAGATTCATGTGTATGATAATATGTATCAAATTCTTGTGTAGACTGATTTATTTGTGTGTTGGCCTCTTTTTTACCAAGGAGGAGTTACTCAAGAAAGTTGATGAGTTAACCTAGTGCACAGTTTCAATAAAAAAAAGTGAGTACCTTTTTTAGTTTCTTTTTTGTTTTGGGGTTTAATTATTTTGTTCATCACTGGTTAGTCAAATTTTACATTTCTGCTTATAATCAAATTTTACAGGAGATAGGCATGGCCGGGAATACTATGACAAACTTTTGACAACGAATTCAATTCACAATGCAATGAGACAGCAGCAGGTGTTAACTTTTCTCCATCATTTTATCCAATTCTTATGAGGCAATAATTATAAGTTATGAAAATTTAAATGTTTATCTCGCAACTTTATCCTAGGAAATCATATGTGATGTTCTCTTGTGAAATGATAGGAGGTTTGTGCTTCTGCTATAATGTTATGTTTTGCGTGAATTGATAAAGAGATCCTTGGTTATACTGCAGCTGTGTGCGTATATATTTGCAATCCACTATTCAAAACGAATGAAAATTTGATTCTTGTTTTCTTACCGCTGAAAAAGTGTTACATTAGAGAGGGAAAGAACAAGATTGTGACTAATGGTTTGAAGAATGGTGCAATTGAAGCTGTTAACTGTTTTTCCTTCTCAAAAAGACATGTCATTCATTGATTAAACAGTAAAAAGTTGTCAAGCCTTGCCACCAAAATCCACCGACCCACTTGGTGGAAAGAGAGGTTTAAATATGAACTGTAATGGGCTTTTTATTGTTTGCTAGCTAGGCTTGCTGAGCTTGCTAATGTTTAACTTTCTGTTAATAAAAAGCCCTATCAATAGCAATATCAATAGCAAGCCTTTTAAAATTCATATTTAAATTTTCCATCAAGTTTGTCACAGGCTTTTGGTGTCAAAGCTTGACAACTTTCTGTTCTTGATTCGATGAATGACATGTCTAGAAGAAGGAAAATGAATAGCAGCATCAGTCTCACAATTCTTCAAACCAATAATCACAATCTTGGTATTTCCCTCTCTAATGCAGCACTTGTTCAATGGTACGTAAAAAAACAAGTATCAAAATTTCAGTCTTTTTTTTTTGAATAGTGATTGCAAATATATATACAGACATCAGCAGCATAACCAGAGACCTCTCTATCAATTCACGCAGAACATAACATTATAGCATAAACATAAACCTCCTATCATTTCACAAGCGAACATCACATATTATTTGCTATGATAAAATTGGGGGATAAACATTTAAATTTTCATAATTTAAATTATTGCCTCATGAGAATTAAACAAAATGATGAAAAAAAGTTAACATATGCTGTTGTCTCATTGCAGTGTTAATTGAATTCTTAGTCAAAAGTTTGTCATAGTATTCCCTGACCTTGCCTATCTGGTGCAATATTTGTTTATAAGAACAAAGTTCATCATGCTTGACTAACCAGTAATGAACAAAATAACTAAACCCGAACACATAAAAGAAACACAAATAGATGCTTCTTGAAAGTAGTCTCTCATTTTCATCCAAACCCTAAGCATATAAAACGCCTGATTCCATTTTTAGGGTTGGAAGTGTCTTAAACCATAACATTACCAAAATCATTAGCAGTACAAACAAAACCATTACAAAAGTCCCTGTGAAGAAACATGCCATTAGGATATTGTGGCAAGTTGAGCCTAATTGAATCGTCATCCTTGGACTTTTGACCATTTTGTGGTAAATCTCAGAACAGAATGCTACTTTTTGTGGAAATTGGCAAGGTGAATTTGGGCAAATTCAGGGCTAGAGATGATCTTACTCCATGATTTGCAAACAGGTTTGAAGTAGAGGAGAGTACAGCAGCCAAGAAAGTGTAGTAAATATGAGATCATTATGGCCGCCGCGGCTGCCATTAGGTTAAATGTAATGTAGGAAGAAATCATAGACCGACTTGTCCTAGACCTATTCCCATACATATATGTGAGATTTGGGCCGAAACTTGGGCTCATGCCAAAATTGAAAATGGCCCAAAACAATAATTACTTTTAGTTTCCAAAAATAGAAAATGTTTGTTGTTTTTAAAACCATACTTTTAGACTCAAATAACAAATTATATTTGTCAATTAAATTTTTTTGTGTAGAGAACCCAACCAACTTTGATAGTAGTTAAATTGCCATTTATTAGATCTTCTAAATCATTAATTTCATATTTCTTAACATAAAAACTAATTACATCTCGTAAGAACTAAAATTAGTTTAGATCATTTTAATGTAATGTATGATAAAAGTATATTCCCTCCATTTCAATATATTAATCCACTTTCAAAAAATTAGGCATATTATAAAAATTTATTGTTAATAGAAACCTTTCATTTACATGTAATTTTTAATGCATTAATTGAATTAAATATGTGGAATAGAGTTAATCTTGTAAACGTAAATTGGATATATCTTAAATAGAGTTGATTTCGGAAATATGAAATTAAAAGGTAATTTTGAATATTTATTTAAAAATTATATTAAAAACAGAAATGGACAACTAATAGAAATAATTTTTATTTCAAAATTGTACCAGAATTTTGTAAGCTAGGGAGGGAGTAGTAAATTAATGGCCTCCGAATAAAACTGAGCCCCTTAAATTATGATATTAGATCAACAAAATGGTGTTAAATAAACAAATAATTATTTATTCTCCCAAAAATAAAACATTATAAATAAATATTCTATCTACAATTTTATTAATCAATTTTTGTTCAGTTTTTATGGTATCAATGTTTTTCCTTACTTACAACATGTTTATTTGAATGAAAAAGACCAAATAATTTAAAATGCTACTTTGAAACTCAAATAATAGACAATAATTTTTTAATAAAAAATAATTAAATATTTTTCAAGAACGACTAAGTAACTAGGGTGAAATCAGCCCAACATCCATATTCATTGGTCTATTTGCTTTGTTATAAATGTATTGCTTTCTATATGGTTTTTATATGACATACTGTTTTTTTGTTAGGAGTTGTCCCACATTTGTGGTTAATAACCAGTCAATTAATTACATTACAATTTGTTCTTTTGAATATGACCAAAAATAATTTTGTGGTGTTTGGACCCAAAACAAACAATATTATACTAATAGAGTTAAGGCGACTGAGCAAGCTAGTCCTAATGGTCTATAACGATCTTAACATGGGTTCCAGAATGGATCCACGAAGAGGTAGATGGGCTATCCCAGATTGGACTTAAGATTAAGGGGAGCAGATGGACTTTGTAGAGTATCGGACCAGGGGGAGCCTGGTCGATTTCCACTTATATATAAAGGGGGAGTCAGGTCACATGGAAAGGAGGCACATTCACCACGTGTCGAGCAAGATGTGTGAATGGGAAGATTTTTAGGAGTTGTCCATAGGAGGGGCAGATTGCTACTTAATAAACAACCAGTTAACCAAATTATAATGAGACCTTTTGGAATGTCCCCCAAAAACATTGCTAGTTAATAAACAGCCAGTTAACTAAATTAGAATGAGACCTTTTGGAATGTCCCCAAAAACAACATAGAAAGGAGACAAATTCAGCAGGTGTCCATAGGAGGGGCAGATTGCTAGTTAACTAAATTAGAATGAGACCTTTTGGAATGTGCCCAAAACAAATCCGTACAAGCTCTATTAAAGCGAATTGTATCATACTAATACGGAGTTAAGACCTGCTTAGCAAGACCAAATTGTTTTTGCATAATTGTGAATAAAAAATACATTTTATTGTTGTCTAATCTTTTCTAGTTTAACTCCACCTACATTGCTTTTTAAAAAAATTTATATATAATATATTTTACAAGCAAGTAATCACCACAAGAAATCAGTGATGTATGAGAAGTGAGCATGTGTTCTTGCCAATAAAAAATAATAAAACAAATTATACATACTTATATGTATACACACAAAATAGATATTGATATAAGTCAATGCATAGCAATCGAAGTCAAGTGGCTTCCTACTAACTGCACTACCGTGCAAACTTCACAAGTAGTACAAAAGTGCAAGTTATTTACTTGATTTAAATATAGAAAAAGAATTAATACCAGTAACGGCATATAGTACGCACAATGCATGAAAGTCGAGAGATCAATCATGCATATGATAATTAGTGTAGATTTAATTGATTGTTTTAGATGTAACATAAATTTATCATAGAAACAAGACCGTTGCATTTAAAAATGAAGAAAATTGAACAATTATGAGAGAAGCCATAAGATTATTCAAAAAAAAAAAAAAATTACGCACTCGAGATTAAATTGTACCTGCTACTTAATAATATAATGACTAATATAATTGATAAAAGGAGATCCAAAGTTTTTACTACTATAATCCTGAGTTTGATCTTTTCTTAATATTTCACCAGCATTTCAAAATAGAGTAGTATATTTAAACAAACCTATTATCAACTAAAGACTGAGTAATATACTTTGATCGAGTGAAATTTAAAATTAGCTTAAATATTCAACAAACTAAAATAATAATCCATAATGAAGTTAAGAGTTACTGTTATACGGGTTGAGGCTCGTATATACAAGTTCTAATACCTTAAGTACTCCATATGCAAATTTTGGTACTCCATTTGCATAAGCATCCAAAGTAAATATTTTCATGTCCCTCTTTACCGGAAAGTTGGTGTCAAGCCAAACTCTCTCATAGTTGTCGAGGGCATTGAGGATGAAGCTCCAGTAATAAGAAACAAACCCAAAGAGAGCTGAAGGTTGCCATTAAAGCTCTTGTATTTGGGTAGAGTAGCATATCAATAGCAAATTCACAGGCTAAACCTCAAACTTCCATAATACTAGTACATAGGATAAACAATAATTTCATGTGTACTTGATAAATCTATTATTTTATTTCCTCGTTCTTTTCATTACTGTCTTAAATTTTATATAATAACCTTTTATCAAAAAGTAGAAGTTTACATACTACAATTAGCACCCGACATGATATACTTCCATACCACTTCTCTAACTATTACATATATATTATTATTGATGGTGTCCGTAATTTAAACCTTTGTTGTCACATATTGGAATCATGGAATCAGTCGCACTAGAAAGAAGAATAAAAAAACACAGAGTCAAAATCAGGATGGAGAGGCGGACCATAAAAAATTACATACAAACCTACAATACCAACAACCTATCAAATAACTTAACAATAATATAATATATACCAAGAACCTATCAAATAGACCTCGAGTAGTCTAAAATGTTTTTTACCATTGAGGAACTTGACAAGGAGAGAAAACCTGAGAGCTTAGATAATCACCTAGTCGTGTACCTGTTGCAACATTCAATCGAAATACATATACAAACGTATATAATCAAGTAACACAGATATGAAAAAAGGGCATACCATTTGCAATCAACAAATTAACCAAACAACCTGAGGTGTTCTAAACAATTACATCGTTAAATTCATTGCAACTTCAAGTATTCTTATCTGACAAATTTGAGTTAAATAGGTTATAATACTAGTACCATGCAAGACCACTATCAATGAAATGCCTATAAATAAATATACCTTTCTTTCAATGGCTAAAGCAAGAGTTTCATCTTTGCAAATCCAATTCATCGTAATTCTACACAAATTCATAGATAGATAAAATATAGGTATAGCTGAAAAGAACAACAAAGGAAGATGATACTTGTAAACAAAAATCGAAACTGTTATGCCCAAAATTCGGTTCGGGAATTCTAAAATGGATTCGGGTCAGATACGGGTTCAATTTGGGGATTTTCGGGATAAATTAGGGTTTTGATAAAGATTTGCAGAAGGAGGACGCGCCCTCACCCCCCATACGTGGAGGGCGCGCCCTGAGAAGCATAAAGACAGAATGAAGACAATTATTAACAGGTTTTACAAAGATTATTGAAGAATTCCCTCCTGTCGTATCTCAGGAGGGGGATGTCCGTTGCACAAAATACAATATCAAAAAATAAATAATTAATGGAACAATCTTCCTACGATTATCGATTTTGAATTTTCAAACAAGTAGCCAGCAACACTACAACAATAGATATTAAGCATGATCTACAAAAAAAGAGGCCGTAGTAAATTTTAAGCAACAAATTCATCCAATGTAAGAATATACCTATATATTTGTATAGCAATTAACAACTTAAAAATATAGATATATAACATAGAAGATATGCTTCTTCTTTCTACAAAAATATCACATAAATGCATGTATGGAATTACGTCTAGGACAAATCTATGATTTCTTCCTACATTGCATTTGACCAAATATCCACATTGGCACTGATCATCATTCTCTCCGAGAGCGGAGATCTCATATTTACTTCACTTTCTTGGCTGCTGTACTTTCACTCTCCCCCTTCAAACCTTTTTGCAAATCATGGAGTAAGTTAATCTGAAGTCCTGAATTTGTTCGAATTCACCTCACCAATTTCGACAAAACAAAAGCCATCCATTCTCAGATTAACAAGAAAATGGTCAGAAGTCCAATATAAAAACAATTAGGCTCGACCCACAATATCCTAACGGTATGTTTCTTCACCCTAGCTTTTGTAATAGATTTTTTCTACTGATAATGATTATGCTAATGTTATGGTCAAAGACACTTCCAACCCTAAAAATGAAATCAAATGGCGTTTTACATACTTCTTAATTATAGTACAATGAGTGATCCTCTATTTTTTTAGGAGTTTTTAGATTCATGTGTATGATAATATGTATCAAATTCTTGTGTAGACTAATTTATTTGTGTGTTGGCCTCTTTTTTCATACCAAGGAGGAGTTACTCAAGAAAGTTGATGAGTTAACCTAACATGAGTTAACCTAATGCAGAGATTCAATAAAAAAAAGTGAGTACCTTTTTTAGTTTCTTTTTTGTTTTGGGGTTTAATTATTTTGTTCATCGCTGGTTGGTCAAATTTTACATTTCTGCTTATAATCAAATTTTACAGGAGATAGGCAAGACCGGGAATACTATGACAAACTTTTGACAACGAATTCAATTCACAATGCAATGAGACATCAGCAGGTGTTAACTTTTCTCCATCATTTTATCCAATTCTTATGAGGCAATAATTATAAGTTATGAAAATTTAAATGTTTATCTCGCAACTTTATCCTAGGAAATCATATGTGATGTTCTCTTGTGAAATGATAGGAGGTTTGTGCTTCTGCTATAATGTTATGTTTTGCGTGAATTGATAAAGAGATCCTTGGTTATACTGCAGCTGTGTGCGTATATATTTGCAATCCACTATTCAAAACGAATGAAAATTTGATTCTTGTTTTCTTACCGCTGAAAAAGTGTTACATTAGAGAGGGAAAGAACAAGATTGTGACTAATGGTTTGAAGAATGGTGCAATTGAAGCTGTTAACTGTTTTTCCTTCTCAAAAAGACATGTCATTCATTGATTAAACAGTAAAAAGTTGTCAAGCCTTGCCACCAAAATCCACCGACCCACTTGGTGGAAAGAGAGGTTTAAATATGAACTGTAATGGGCTTTTTATTGTTTGCTAGCTAGGCTTGCTGAGCTTGCTAATGTTTAACTTTCTGTTAATAAAAAGCCCTATCAATAGCAATATCAATAGCAAGCCTTTTAAAATTCATATTTAAATTTTCCATCAAGTTTGTCACAGGCTTTTGGTGTCAAAGCTTGACAACTTTCTGTTCTTGATTCGATGAATGACATGTCTAGAAGAAGGAAAATGAATAGCAGCATCAGTCTCACAATTCTTCAAACCAATAATCACAATCTTGGTATTTCCCTCTCTAATGCAGCACTTGCTCAATGGTACGTAAAAAAACAAGTATCAAAATTTCAGTCTTTTTTTTTTGAATAGTGATTGCAAATATATATACAGACATCAGCAGCATAACCAGAGACCTCTCTATCAATTCACGCAGAACATAACATTATAGCATAAACATAAACCTCCTATCATTTCATAAGCGAACATCACATATTATTTGCTATGATAAAATTGGGGGATAAACATTTAAATTTTCATAATTTAAATTATTGCCTCATGAGAATTAAACAAAATGATGAAAAAAAGTTAACATATGCTGTTGTCTCATTGCAGTGTTAATTGAATTCTTAGTCAAAAGTTTGTCATAGTATTCCCTGACCTTGCCTATCTGGTGCAATATTTGTTTATAAGAACAAAGTTCATCATGCTTGACTAACCAGTAATGAACAAAATAACTAAACCCGAACACATAAAAGAAACACAAATAGATGCTTCTTGAAAGTAGTCTCTCATTTTCATCCAAACCCTAAGCATATAAAACGCCTGATTCCATTTTTAGGGTTGGAAGTGTCTTAAACCATAACATTACCAAAATCATTAGCAGTACAAACAAAACCATTACAAAAGTCCCTGTGAAGAAACATGCCATTAGGATATTGTGGCAAGTTGAGCCTAATTGAATCGTCATCCTTGGACTTTTGACCATTTTGTGGTAAATCTCAGAACAGAATGCTACTTTTTGTGGAAATTGGCAAGGTGAATTTGGGCAAATTCAGGGCTAGAGATGATCTTACTCCATGATTTGCAAACAGGTTTGAAGTAGAGGAGAGTACAGCAGCCAAGAAAGTGTAGTAAATATGAGATCATTATGGCCGCCGCGGCTGCCATTAGGTTAAATGTAATGTAGGAAGAAATCATAGACCGACTTGTCCTAGACCTATTCCCATACATATATGTGAGATTTGGGCCGAAACTTGGGCTCATGCCAAAATTGAAAATGGCCCAAAACAATAATTACTTTTAGTTTCCAAAAATAGAAAATGTTTGTTGTTTTTAAAACCATACTTTTAGACTCAAATAACAAATTATATTTGTCAAATAAATTTTTTTGTGTAGAGAACCCAACCAACTTTGATAGTAGTTAAATTGCCATTTATTAGATCTTCTAAATCATTAATTTCATATTTCTTAACATAAAAACTAATTACATCTCGTAAGAACTAAAATTAGTTTAGATCATTTTAATGTAATGTATGATAAAAGTATATTCCCTCCATTTCAATATATTAATCCACTTTCAAAAAATTAGGCATATTATAAAAATTTATTGTTAATAGAAACCTTTCATTTACATGTAATTTTTAATGCATTAATTGAATTAAATATGTGGAATAGAGTTAATCTTGTAAACGTAAATTGGATATATCTTAAATAGAGTTGATTTCGGAAATATGAAATTAAAAGGTAATTTTGAAAATTTATTTAAAAATTATATTAAAAACAGAAATGGACAACTAATAGAAATAATTTTTATTTCAAAATTGTACCAGAATTTTGTAAGCTAGGGAGGGAGTAGTAAATTAATGGCCTCCGAATAAAACTGAGCCCCTTAAATTATGATATTAGATCAACAAAATGGTGTTAAATAAACAAATAATTATTTATTCTCCCAAAAATAAAACATTATAAATAAATATTCTATCTACAATTTTATTAATCAATTTTTGTTCAGTTTTTATGGTATCAATGTTTTTCCTTACTTACAACATGGTTATTTGAATGAAAAAGACCAAATAATTTAAAATGCTACTTTGAAACTCAAATAATAGACAATAATTTTTTAATAAAAAATAATTAAATATTTTTCAAGAACGACTAAGTAACTAGGGTGAAATCAGCCCAACATCCATATTCATTGGTCTATTTGCTTTGTTATAAATGTATTGCTTTCTATATGGTTTTTATATGACATACTGTTTTTTTGTTAGGAGTTGTCCCACATTTGTGGTTAATAACCAGTCAATTAATTACATTACAATTTGTTCTTTTGAATATGACCAAAAATAATTTTGTGGTGTTTGGACCCAAAACAGACAATATTATACTAATAGAGTTAAGGCGACTGAGCAAGCTAGTCCTAATGGTCTATAACGATCTTAACATGGGTTCCAGAATGGATCCACTAAGAGGTAGATGGGCTATCCCAGATTGGACTTAAGATTAAGGGGAGCAGATGGACTTTGTAGAGTATCGGACCAGGGGGAGCCTGGTCGATTTCCACTATATATAAAGGGGGAGTCAGGTCACATGGAAAGGAGGCACATTCACCACGTGTCGAGCAAGATGTGTGAATGGGAAGATTTTTAGGAGTTGTCCATAGGAGGGGCAGATTGCTACTTAATAAACAACCAGTTAACCAAATTATAATGAGACCTTTTGGAATGTCCCCCAAAAACATTGCTAGTTAATAAACAGCCAGTTAACTAAATTAGAATGAGACCTTTTGGAATGTCCCCAAAAACAACATAGAAAGGAGACAAATTCAGCAGGTGTCCATAGGAGGGGCAGATTGCTAGTTAACTAAATTAGAATGAGACCTTTTGGAATGTGCCCAAAACAAATCCGTACAAGCTCTATTAAAGCGAATTGTATCATACTAATACGGAGTTAAGACCTGCTTAGCAAGACCAAATTGTTTTTGCATAATTGTGAATAAAAAATACATTTTATTGTTGTCTAATCTTTTCTAGTTTAACTCCACCTACATTGCTTTTTAAAAAAATTTATATATAATATATTTTACAAGCAAGTAATCACCACAAGAAATCAGTGATGTATGAGAAGTGAGCATGTGTTCTTGCCAATAAAAAATAATAAAACAAATTATACATACTTATATGTATACACACAAAATAGATATTGATATAAGTCAATGCATAGCAATCGAAGTCAAGTGGCTTCCTACTAACTGCACTACCGTGCAAACTTCACAAGTAGTACAAAAGTGCAAGTTATTTACTTGATTTAAATATAGAAAAAGAATTAATACCAGTAACGGCATATAGTACGCACAATGCATGAAAGTCGAGAGATCAATCATGCATATGATAATTAGTGTAGATTTAATTGATTGTTTTAGATGTAACATAAATTTATCATAGAAACAAGACCGTTGCATTTAAAAATGAAGAAAATTGAACAATTATGAGAGAAGCCATAAGATTATTCAAAAAAAAAAAAAAATTACGCACTCGAGATTAAATTGTACCTGCTACTTAATAATATAATGACTAATATAATTGATAAAAGGAGATCCAAAGTTTTTACTACTATAATCCTGAGTTTGATCTTTTCTTAATATTTCACCAGCATTTCAAAATAGAGTAGTATATTTAAACAAACCTATTATCAACTAAAGACTGAGTAATATACTTTGATCGAGTGAAATTTAAAATTAGCTTAAATATTCAACAAACTAAAATAATAATCCATAATGAAGTTAAGAGTTACTGTTATACGGGTTGAGGCTCGTATATACAAGTTCTAATACCTTAAGTACTCCATATGCAAATTTTGGTACTCCATTTGCATAAGCATCCAAAGTAAATATTTTCATGTCCCTCTTTACCGGAAAGTTGGTGTCAAGCCAAACTCTCTCATAGTTGTCGAGGGCATTGAGGATGAAGCTCCAGTAATAAGAAACAAACCCAAAGAGAGCTGAAGGTCGCCATTAAAGCTCTTGTATTTGGGTAGAGTGGCATATCAATAGCAAATTCACAGGCTAAACCTCAAACTTCCATAATACTAGTACATAGGATAAACAATAATTTCATGTGTACTTGATAAATCTATTATTTTATTTCCTCGTTCTTTTCATTACTGTCTTAAATTTTATATAATAACCTTTTATCAAAAAGTAGAAGTTTACATACTACAATTAGCACCCGACATGATATACTTCCATACCACTTCTCTAACTATTACATATATATTATTATTGATGGTGTCCGTAATTTAAACCTTTGTTGTCACATATTGGAATCATGGAATCAGTCGCACTAGAAAGAAGAATAAAAAAACACAGAGTCAAAATCAGGATGGAGAGGCGGACCATAAAAAATTACATACAAACCTACAATACCAACAACCTATCAAATAACTTAACAATAATATAATATATACCAAGAACCTATCAAATAGACCTCGAGTAGTCTAAAATGTTTTTTACCATTGAGGAACTTGACAAGGAGAGAAAACCTGAGAGCTTAGATAATCACCTAGTCGTGTACCTGTTGCAACATTCAATCGAAATACATATACAAACGTATATAATCAAGTAACACAGATATGAAAAAAGGGCATACCATTTGCAATCAACAAATTAACCAAACAACCTGAGGTGTTCTAAACAATTACATCGTTAAATTCATTGCAACTTCAAGTATTCTTATCTGACAAATTTGAGTTAAATAGGTTATAATACTAGTACCATGCAAGACCACTATCAATGAAATGCCTATAAATAAATATACCTTTCTTTCAATGGCTAAAGCAAGAGTTTCATCTTTGCAAATCCAATTCATCGTAATTCTACACAAATTCATAGATAGATAAAATATGGGTATAGCTGAAAAGAACAACAAAGGAAGATGATACTTGTAAACAAAAATCGAAACTGTTATGCCCAAAATTCGGTTCGGGAATTCTAAAATGGATTCGGGTCAGATACGGGTTCAATTTGGGGATTTTCGGGATAAATTAGGGTTTTGATAAAGATTTGCAGAAGGAGGACGCGCCCTCACCCCCCATACGTGGAGGGTGCGCCCTGAGAAGCATAAAGACAGAATGAAGACAATTATTAACAGGTTTTACAAAGATTATTGAAGAATTCCCTCCTGTCGTATCTCAGGAGGGGGATGTCCGTTGCACAAAAAACAATATCAAAAAATAAATAATTAATGGAACAATCTTCCTACGATTATCGATTTTGAATTTTCAAACAAGTAGCCAGCAACACTACAACAATAGATATTAAGCATGATCTACAAAAAAAAGATGCCGTAGTAAATTTTGAGCAACAAATTCATCCAATGTAAGAATATACCTATATATTTGTATAGCAATTAACAACTTAAAAATATAGATATATAACATAGAAGATATGCTTCTTCTTTCTACAAAAATATCACATAAATGCATGTATGGAATTACGTCTAGGACAAATCTATGATTTCTTCCTACATTGCATTTGACCAAATATCCACATTGGCACTGATCATCATTCTCTCCGAGAGCGGAGATCTCATATTTACTTCACTTTCTTGGCTGCTGTACTTTCACTCTCCCCCTTCAAACCTTTTTGCAAATCATGGAGTAAGTTAATCTGAAGTCCTGAATTTGTTCGAATTCACCTCACCAATTTCGACAAAACAAAAGCCATCTATTCTCAGATTAACAAGAAAATGGTCAGAAGTCCAATATAAAAACAATTAGGCTCGACCCACAATATCCTAACGGTATGTTTCTTCACCCTAGCTTTTGTAATAGATTTTTTCTACTGATAATGATTATGCTAATGTTATGGTCAAAGACACTTCCAACCCTAAAAATGAAATCAAATGGCGTTTTACATACTTCTTAATTATAGTACAATGAGTGATCCTCTATTTTTTTAGGAGTTTTTAGATTCATGTGTATGATAATATGTATCAGATTCTTGTGTAGACTAATTTATTTGTGTGTTGGCCTCTTTTTTCATACCAAGGAGGAGTTACTCAAGAAAGTTGATGAGTTAACCTAACATGAGTTAACCTAATGCAGAGATTCAATAAAAAAAAGTGAGTACCTTTTTTAGTTTCTTTTTTGTTTTGGGGTTTAATTATTTTGTTCATCGCTGGTTGGTCAAATTTTACATTTCTGCTTATAATCAAATTTTACAGGAGATAGGCAAGACCGGGAATACTATGACAAACTTTTGACAACGAATTCAATTCACAATGCAATGAGACATCAGCAGGTGTTAACTTTTCTCCATCATTTTATCCAATTCTTATGAGGCAATAATTATAAGTTATGAAAATTTAAATGTTTATCTCGCAACTTTATCCTAGGAAATCATATGTGATGTTCGCTTGTGAAATGATAGGAGGTTTGTGCTTCTGCTGTAATGTTATGTTTTGCGTGAATTGATAAAGAGATCCATGGTTATACTGCAGCTGTGTGCGTATATATTTGCAATCCACTATTCAAAACGAATGAAAATTTGATTCTTGTTTTCTTACCGCTGAAAAAGTGTTACATTAGAGAGGGAAAGAACAAGATTGTGACTAATGGTTTGAAGAATGGTGCAATTGATGCTGTTAACTGTTTTTCCTTCTCAAAAAGACATGTCATTCATTGATTAAACAGTAAAAATTTGTCAAGCCTTGCCACCAAAATCCACCGACCCACTTGGTGGAAAGATAGGCTTAAAAATGAACTGTAATGGGCTTTTTATTGTTTGCTAGCTAGGCTAATCGCTGAGCTTGCTAATGTTTAACTTTCTGTTAATACAAAGCCCTATCAATAGCAATATCAATAGCAAGCCTTTTAAAATACATATTTAAATTTTCCATCAAGTTTGTCACAGGCTTTTGGTGTCAAAGCTTGACAACTTTCTGTTCTTGATTCGATGAATGACATGTCTAGAAGAAGGAAAATGAATAGCAGCATCAGTCTCACAATTCTTCAAACCAATAGTCACAATCTTGGTATTTCCCTCTATAATGCAACACTTGTTCAATGGTACGTAAAAAAACAAGTATCAAAATTTCAGTCTTTTTTTTTGAATAGTGATTGCAAATATATATACAGACATCAGCAGCATAACCAGAGACCTCTCTATCAATTCACGCAGAACATAACATTATAGCATAAACATAAACCTCCTATCATTTCACAAGCGAACATCACATATTATTTGCTATGATAAAATTGGGGGATAAACATTTAAAATTTCATAATTTAAATTATTGCCTCATGAGAATTAAACAAAATGATGAAAAAAAGTTAACATATGCTGTTGTCTCATTGCAGTGTTAATTGAATTCTTAGTCAAAAGTTTGTCATAGTATTCCCTGACCTTGCCTATCTGGTGCAATATTTGTTTATAAGAACAAAGTTCATCATGCTTGACTAACCAGTAATGAACAAAATAACTAAACCCGAACACATAAAAAAACACAAATAGATGCTTCTTGAAAGTAGTCTCTCATTTTCATCCAAACCCTAAGCATATAAAACGCCCGATTCCATTTTTAGGGTTGGAAGTGTCTTAAACCATAACATTACCAAAATCATTAGCAGTACAAACAAAACCATTACAAAAGTCCCCGTGAAGAAACATACCATTAGGATATTGTGGCAAGTTGAGCCTAATTGAATCGTCATCCTTGGACTTTTGACCATTTTGTGGTAAATCTCAGAACAGAATGCTACTTTTTGTGGAAATTGGCAAGGTGAATTTGGACAAATTCAGGGCTAGAGATGATCTTACTCCATGATTTGCAAACAGGTTTGAAGTAGAGGAGAGTACAGCAGCCAAGAAAGTGTAGTAAATATGAGATCATTATGGCCGCCGCGGCTGCCATTAGGTTAAATGTAATGTAGGAAGAAATCATAGACCGACTTGTCCTAGACCTATTCACGTACATATATATACATATATGTGAGATTTGGGCCGAAACTTGGGCTCATGCCAAAATTGAAAATGGCCCAAAACAATAATTACTTTTAGTTTCCAAAAATAGAAAATGTTTGTTGTTTTTAAAACCATACTTTTAGACTCAAATAACAAATTATATTTGTCAATTAAATATTTTTGTGTAGAGAACCCAACCAACTTTGATAGTAGTTAAATTGCCATTTATTTGATCTTCTAAATCATTACTTTCATATTTCTTAACATAAAAACTAATTACATCTAAGAACTAAAATTAGTTTAGATCATTTTAATGTAATGCATGATAAAAGTATATTCCCTCCATTTCAATATACTAATCCACTTTCAAAAAATTAGGCATATTATAAAAATTTATTGTTAATAGAAACCTTTCATTTACATGTAATTTTTAATGCATTAATAGAATAAAATATGTGGAATAGAGTTAATCTTGTAAACGTAAATTGGATATATCTTAAATAGAGTTGATTTCGAAAATATGAGATTAAAAGGTGATTTTGAATATTTTTTTAAAAATTATATTAAAAACTGAAATGGACAACTAATAGAAATAATTTTTATTTCAAAATTGTACCAGAATTTTGTAAGCTAGGGAGGGAGTAGTAAATTATGATATTAGATCAACAAAATGGTGTTAAATAAACAAATAATTATTTATTCTCCCAAAAATAAAACATTATAAATAAATATTCTATCTACAATTTTTTTTTTATCAATTTTTGTTCAGTTTTTATGGTAACAATGTTTTTCCTTACTTACAACATGTTTATTTGATTGAAAAAGACCAAATAATTTAAAATGCTACTTTGAAACTCAAATAATAGACAATAATTTTTTAATAAAAAATAATTAAATATTTTTGAAGAACGACTAAGTAACTAGGGTGAAATCAGCCCAACATCCATATTCACTGGTCTATTTGCTTTGTTATAAATGTATTGCTTTCTATATGCTTTTAATATGACATACTGTTTTTTTGTTAGGAGTTGTCCCACATTTGTGGTTAATAAGCAGCCAATTAATTACATTAGAATTTGTTCTTTTGAATATGACCAAAAATAATTTTGTGGTGTTTGGACCCAAAACAGACAATATTATACTAATGGAGTTAAGGCCGGCTGAGCAAGCTAGTCCTAATGGTCTATAACCATCTTAACATGGGCTCCACAATGGATCCACGATTGGGCTTAAGATTAAGGGGAGCAGATGGACTTTGTAGTATCGGACTAGGGGGAGCCATGTCGATTTCCACTATAGATCAAGGGGGAGTCACATGGAAAGGAGGCAGATTCAGCACGTGTCGAGCAAGATGTGTGAATGGGAAGATTATTAGGAGTTGTCCTATAGAAGAGGCAGATTGCTACTTAATAAACAGCCAGTTAACCAAATTAATTAGAATGAGACCTTTTGGAATGTCCCCCAAAAACATTGCTAGTTAATAAAGTTAACTAAATTACAATGAGACCTTTTGGAATGTCCCCAAAAACAACTATAAATCAAGTTAAGTTCTGATAAAGCTAAGCATGATTATAGTGTTATTCTTGAGGCTTATGACTATGTCAGAAAAGAACTAGAAGAAGAAAGAGATGTGATTAAGACCATTAACAATTCCAGTAAGAAGACAATAGAAATCTTTGAAAGTGGAATTCGTGGTAAGGTTAATGGTTTAGGTTTTGATAAGGCTAGACAAGAAGAAAAGGTAGCTATTGTCAATGATGATAGTAAGGTAGAAGCTAACACATCTAAATCATATCTGAAGGTAAGAAAATTGTTTCTGAACCTAATCATGTTAAATTTGTTGATTCAAAATTAAGGTACTCCTGTTGTACACAAAAGGATTAACAATAGTAATTCAGATGAGAAAGTGTTAGAGAAACCTAAGAATGTAAACATAGGGTTTCTGTCTAAGTCTCAGTTGAAACAGAGATTAGATGGTCTTTCAGAGTCTAGCAAGATCAAAAGAAATAGGAATGGAAAAGAAGGTATTAACAAAGAGAATAATTACAGGAATGTACCTGATGCACCTAGAAAAAAATGCTATAAGTGTGGAAATCATAATCATTTGGCCCTAGACTGCAATCAAAAACCTTCTTGGAAAACTGAGTCCAGATTCCCCAAGACTCAGAAAATTCAATACCAACCACAAAAAGCTTGTTATCATTGTGGTAGTTTACTTCATTCCATTTACATGTGTAGAGAATATCATGAAATGTATTATGACTATTATTCTTTGAAATCTGAAACTCCTAGTCACAAACAGTTTGTGAAATCAGAGTCTAAAGTTGACTCTGCAACATGTAAAATAAAAGCAAAATCTTCAAAGATTGTTGTCTCTAAATCTAGTAAGAAAGGATCCAATCAAAGTTGGGTCCTAAAAAATTCTAACTAGTTACTTTTTGTTTGCAGGGCACAGGAAAGAAGCATTCAATTATCTTGGACAGTGGATGCTCTGGACATATGACTGGAAAGAAGTCCCTGCTTACAAAGTTTGAGAGGAAAGCTGGCCCAGTAATATCTTTTGGAGATGGCAACAAAGGAGAAACTCTGGGATATGGCTCAATTGTTTTGGGGAATGTCATCATAGAAAATGTAGCACTGGTTGAAGGCTTGAAACATACTCTTTTAAGCATAAGTCAACTGGGTGATAAAGGTTACAAATCAATCTTTGACAGAGAAGGATGCAAAATCTTGAATATTCAGAATGGAGACATTGTTCTAACTGGTCAAAGACATGATAACATATATGAAGCTAGCTTAAGTGATACATCTAAAGGAATTGTTAGATGTCTCTACAGCAAAGCAACAAGTGATGAAAGCTGGAATTGGCACAAGAGGCTCTCACATCTTAATTTCAAGAAGCTTAATCAACTTGTTAAACACAATTTGGTGAGAGGCCTACCACAGGCAAATTTTGTGCAAGATGGACTTTGTGATGCATGTCAGCTTGGAAAGCAAAGAAGAACCACTTTCAAGAGCAAGACTGAAAATTCAATTACTGAACCATTTCACATGCTACATCTTGATCTGTTTGGACCAGTAAACATTATGTCTATCAGCAAGAAAAGATATGCTCTAGTTATGGTGGATGATTTCACAAGGTTCACATGGGTGTTCTTTCTACACAAAAAGGATGAAGCTCCTCAGCAAATCATTGAACTCATCAAGAATATTCATAATAACTCTGAGTACAAAGTCAAAGTACTTAGGAGTGACAATGGTACAGAATTCAAGAATTCTACAATGGAGGGGTTTTGTGCAGACAATGGAATCACTCAACAGTTTTCTGCACCTGGTACACCTCAACAGAATGGTGTAGTGGAAAGAAAGAACAGGACTCTCATAGAGGCAGCAAGAACCATGCTTGCAGATGCAAAACTTCCAACCTACTTTTGGGCAGAAGCTATTAACAATGCATGTTTCACTCAAAATTGTACCTTGGTAAATAGTCATGGAAAAACTCCCTATGAGATGATCAAAGGAAAGAAACCAAGTGTGAAATATTTTCACATCTTTGGATGCAAATGCTATGTCCTAAAAGTTCATCCAGAACAACTTGGAAAATTTGAAGCCAAATCGGTTGAAGCAATTTTTCTAGGATATTCAGCATCTAAGGCCTTCAAAGTTTATAATCTCAGAACTCACATTGTTATGGAATCAATTCATGTTGCATTTGATGATAAAAAATTTGGAATTTTGCAAACTGATAAAAGCCATGACAAATTGGAATTTGAAAATCTGAAGAATTCTGAGATACTCTCAAGTGATGATGAAGGTTCTTCTGAAGGAATTTCTATTGCTTCTCAAAGGAATGCTACTGTTGAGGGGGAGCAAATAAATCAAAGAGAACACAGTAATCATCAGGAGCAGACTAGCCTTTCAGAATCTATTCCATCAGGAATTGACGTTTCAGAGTCTACTCCATCAGGAACTGACCTTTCAGAGTCTACTGAGGAAAGATCAGTAACTAGCAGCAATATGGAATCTACCGATTCTATTGATCAAAGGAGAGTTTTTGAAGGAAGAGAGAATTCTTCTACAAGGGATACCACTAACTTAGGGGGAGAGACTAGCAGAGTTAATCTACCACCTGTTAGAAAATGGACAAAGGATCATACTGAAGATTTGATAATTGGTGATCCAAATAGTGGTGTTCGAACTAGAAGATCAATTCAAAATGAATGCTTGTATAGTTGCTTTCTCTCAAAGAATGAACCTAAGAAGGTTGAAGAAGCCTTACAAGATCCTGATTGGGTAATTGCAATGCAGGAGGAGTTAAATGAGTTTGAGAGAAACAAAGTCTGGAAACTGGTACCAAGACCTAAAGATAGATCTATTGTTGGCGCAAGATGGGTTTTCAGAAACAAGCTTGATGAATCTGGTATGATTGTAAGAAACAAAGCAAGACTGGTGACCAAGGGTTATTCTCAGGAAGAAGGCATTGATTATGATGAGACCTTTGCACCTGTAGCAAGATTGGAAGCAACCAGAAAGTTTCTTGCATTTGCAGCTCATTCAAAATTCAAGGTATACCAGATGGATGTAAAGAGTGCTTTTCTAAATGGCAAACTTGATGAAGAAGTGTATGTGGAACAGCCACCTGGACTTGTTGATCCAAAGTTTCCAAATCATGTCTACAAACTTGACAAGGCACTCTATGGACTAAAGCAGGCACCAAGAGCATGGTATGAGACTTTGTCTAAATTTCTTCTTGAAAATGGCTTCACAAGAGGTACAATTGACAAAACTCTATTCTTTAGAAAGATAAAAGGTGAATTGCTTTTAGTTCAAGTTTATGTTGATGATATTATTTTTGGTTCTGCTAATGAAAAGTTGTGTGCTAAGTTTAGCAAGCTCATACAGTCTAAGTATCAGATGAGCATGATGGGTGAACTAAATTATTTCTTAGGCTTGCAGGTCAAACAGACTGAGACTGGTATTTTCATTAATCAGTCAAAGTATATCAAAGATCTTTTAAAAAGGTTTGACTTTCAAGACTGTGCAGTTGCAAAAACACCCATGGCAATAGCCACTAAACTAGACTCTGATCCTAAAGGAAAGAGTGTGGATAATACTAGTTATAGAGGCATGATAGGCTCATTGTTATATCTAACTGCAAGTAGGCCAGATATAATGTTTTCTACCTGTTTATGTGCTAGATTCCAAAGTGATCCTAAGGAATCTCATTTAATTGCTGTGAAGAGAATTTTTAGATATCTCAAAGGAACTCCAAATCTTGGTTTGTGGTATCCTAGGGAATCTGATTTCTTTCTAATTCGCTATTCAGACTCTGATTATGCAGGGTGTAAGATAGACAGGAAAAGCACTATAGGTATATGTCAATTCTTGGGAAATAGATTGATTTCTTGGGCAAGCAAGAAGCAACAATCTGTTTCAACCTCAACTGCAGAAGCTGAGTACATAGCAGCAAGCAGTTGTTGTGCACAGCTCCTTTGGATAAGAAATCAGTTGCTGGATTATGGTATGACACTTAGTAATATTCCTATGTTTTGTGATAATACTAGTGTGATAAGTGGATTTATATCCACTTGGAGCATTCTAAATTGGCTTAAATTGATTGTCTTGGACTCAAGTTTCTGGTAGTTTTGATGTGTTTTGCTTAGTTGTGCAGATTTACGAGAATGTTGACTAAGGTGGATGCTTCTATAATTTTTTGGGAATTAATTGATTAAAATTCGGATTTTCTGGGAAGGCTGCGCAGCTTACACTGTTTTGGCCATATCTGGAGTTCTGTAAGTCCGTTTTTAGTGATCTTACTGCCCACGCGAAGCCTGGGAGATTTTCTACAACTTAGGATAGGATTCCCAAGAGCAAATTGCGCCAGGTAGGAGCAATCTGCGCGAAGAACAGACTGCTGGGCGCAAGTTGCCCTGCAAGTTGCCCCTGAAAAATACAGTTTTTACTATTTTGGCCATATCTTGAGTTCTATAAGTCTGTTTTCAGCCCGTAAGCAGTCCACGCGAAGATAACGAGATTCTCTATCATTCTAAGGTGGTCCAGAAGCCCAATTACGTCTGGAACGGCTCTGGAAAATAGAAGAAAAGTCAGCTACGAATTTCCCTTAAAAAACAGAATCAGTTTAGGAAACGTGTCTTGCAGAAATTCTATTATAATTCTGTTTTGATATTTTCTTGCTGGGCAAGATGTCTAGAGCCTATATAAACACATCCAACCCTTGTAAATTAGATCATTAAGATCATTATCATTAGAGACACAATTACATATCAATTACTTAGGTTTATTTGTATATTTTCATACTTTGTTCTTATCATGGTTTCATCAGATCCCATGATGACGAGAGGTTCGATTATGAACTAATCGTTGTCATGGGATTCTAACGGAGTTATTTATGGAGCTTTAGTATCTTGATGCTTTACAGATCTGTGTGTGATGTATATCTGATATCCTCGTATGGTTGTGTTTCATGTATTTAGATGCGTAGCTAACATCTAATTTGTTAATCTCTTGCTAAACGAGAGTGGATCTTGAGATTTAGAACTTGCCATGCTAGCATAGGATAGGTTGATGTTTTAACATCATGATTTGTGGCATGATTAGAGATAATATGCTACCCTATGTGATCAATGCGGATAACTTGTTCTTCAACCATTATGTTTTCAAATTCTATAGAGATATAGGGTCTAAGCATAATTGGTGTCTATTCATCTTCTATCTCTTTTGTGGATGTATGTTTAGTTTGGTATACGTATACTGAGAAGTAGCGTTTACTTATTTCGTGTTGTCCGATCAGATATCATAACCATTGCATATAGTGATTAAAGGCGTCAGATCTAAGCAAAGTATTTAATGAAGTTAGGATTCCATGGTTTATCTTGCAGAAGTAATTAGATTTCAATTCTTGTTAGTTAGTTAATTCGTAGTTTTGTTAATTTGTTTTTTAGTTAATTTAGATAGTTAAAACCCATATTTGTTATTTGTCTTAGCAGTGCATAATAACCATACACTATTGCATAGGTGCGTTTACTGAATTAAAACCATAACCAGATCTCTGTGGGAACGAACTTGACTTATATCTGTATTACTTGTGACCACGTACGCTTGCGTGATTTAGTGCAAACAAGTTTTTGGCGCCGCTGCCGGGGATCATTGGTGTTTTATTTTTGGTTTATGTGCTTGTCAATAGTGGTCATTAGAGTTCACTGACTCGGATTGTTTTTTTTTTCTCATCTATTCTTGTAGTTAGTTGGTGTTTCAGGTACTTGTCAGAAAGCATTGTAGTTGAAGATGGATTTTTAATTATGGAGTTCAGCAGGTGGCTAGTGTTTGTGAGTTATGTGCGGGCGCACATGAGACGTATCAGTGCTGGAGCAACCATGGTGGTATTCAACAGCCTCAGGCATGTGAGCAGTGTTTGGGTGTTCATGATCCCTCACAATATTGTTACTACGAAGGAGTTGATCCATATGTCAGTTATGAGGAACAACCATATTTTCAATACCATCCTCAACAGTACCAGCAAGATGTTCCAGATATGTCATATGTCTTTGGTAGTGAAGAGTTTCAACATCAGCAACCTACTCCTACTTTTCAGTCAGATGATGATTTGAAGGAGATTAGGGAGGAGATTAGGATGCTTGCAGAGAATAATGAGAAGCTTATCAAATCTATGGGGACATTAGCTGCTCAAGTTTTGAGAGTCTTGGAACAAGAGAATCAGCAATTCATACCAGAAGCAATTCCAGAAAATAACGATGACTTGGAGCAAGGTACTGCATGCTTAATTGAAGAAGACAAATTCCAAGAGGAGGAGAGTGTTCATAAGCCATGTGAGGAATTTGATCAAGCTAGTGAGGTGGATGATTTGGAAAGGGCACTATTTGAGACAGACACTGATGAGCTACGCAAATTTCAAGAATTGTTTTGTGCGAACCTAGAAGACACTGTTGGGCTACAGAAATTTCAAGAATTGTTTTGTGCGAACCTAGAAGACACTGTTGGTAAACAAAATTTCACCCAGAAAATCAATGTTATTGAACAGAAAGACTCAATCTTTACAATAAAAATCCAATCTTTAACCACAAAAACACTATTTAACCTAGAAAATCAATGTTCTTAAGCAAAGAAAATCAATATTTATCATAAAATCGATGTATATACACAACATATTACATAAAATCGAGGCATATGCATTAAATTGATGCTACCCATACATAAAATATGCATACATATGAGGATATAAACACATATTCATACTAAAATGAATCAAAATAGGGGTTTTAAAGCACATATTTACAAAAAGGAAGGAGTAATTGAAGAGTGTGATGAAAGACTTACTAAAACGAAGGATTGATTGAAGAGTGGGATTGATTGAAGGTAGGGTATGAAGATCTTGGTAGGGTAGGAGAAGAAAAGAAATTGGCGAAAATGAGAGTAAAGAGTAAAGAATGAGAGCGTCAAGTGGTTGGTGGGGAAAATGATCTGATATACTCTAATTTTATTTTTTTATTTTTTTTATTTAATGATCAAAACGTACCAATATTGGTAGGTTTTGATGTGCGCGCACTACGCCATAAGTGAGCATATGCAACCCTTTTTACAAAGCGTTGCACAGAAAGCGTTTCGTTAGATAGCAATTTTTGGTCTTTTGCAACTAAGTTGAACTGGTGTTGCGTTAGATATAATTTTGTGTTGCGTATTAGCTACAGTGTTTCACATTACGCAACACTAACTGATGGCGTTGCGTTAGATATTTTTTTATTTTAATAAATGGTGACGTGGCAGGAGTGGGACCCACATGTGCTGACGTGGCATTTGCTGACATGGCAATTGTGGGACCCACAATTGCTGACGTGGCAGAAGTGGGACCCACCTATGATGACGTGACATTTGCTGACGTAGCAGAAGCGTTGCATTAGATACCAGTAGTGTTGCATTTGCTGTTTGAAGTGTTGCATTAGATATATTTACATTTTTTAAAAAAATATGTCGTGGCAGATGTGGGACCCACCACTGCTGACGTGGCAGTGTGGGACCCACAAGGGTGACGTGGCAAGAGGTCCATCATGCTGAGGTGGCAATTGTGGGACCCACAATTATTGACGTGGCAGAAGTGGGACCCACCTATGCGGACGTGACATTTGCTGACGTGACAGAAGCATTGCATTAGATACCAGTAGTGTTGCATTTGATGTTTAAGGTGTTGCATTAGATATTTATTTTATTTTATTAACTAGTCTTGTCCCGAATGATGAATCTATTTTTTTAAATTATTTTTTTGACGTTCCAATCGCACGAGTGTCAAGATATAACGATTTTAGTGATGTGGTAATTTTTCAAAAAATTTCCTACATGTATTTGGTTTGGTTTTATAACGGTCAAAGTGGACCTTCCTTTTAACTAGTCTTGTCCCGAATGATGAATCTATTTTTTTAAATTATTCTTTCGACGTTCCAATCGCACGGGTGTCAAGATATAACGATTTTAGTCATGTGATAATTTTTCAAAAAATTTCCTACATGTATTTGGTTTGGTTTTATAACGGTCAAACCGGTCAAAGTGGACTTTCCTTTTAACTAGTCTTGTCCCGAATGATGAATTTATTTTTTAAAATTATTTTTTCGACGTTCCAATCGCACGGGTGTCAAGATATAACGATTTTAGTGATATGGTAATTTTTCAAAAAATTTCCTACATGTATTTGGTTTGGTTTTATAACGGTTAAACCGGTCAAAGTGGACCTTCCTTTTAACTAGTCTTGTCCCGAATGATGAATCTATTTTTTAAAATTATTTTTTTGACGTTCCAATCACACGGGTGTCAAGATATAACAATTTTAGTGATGTGGTAATTTTTCAAAAAATTTCCTACATATATTTGGTTTGGTTTTATAACTGTCAAACCGGTCAAAGTGGACCTTCCTTTTAACTAGTCTTGTCCCGAATGATGAATCTATTTTTTTAAATTATTTTTTCGACGTTCCAATCGCACGGGTGTCAAGATATAACGATTTTAGTGATGTGGTAATTTTTCAAAAAATTTCCTACATGTATTTGGTTTGGTTTTATAACGGTCAAACCGGTAAAAGTGGACCTTCCTTTTAACTAGTCTTGTCCCGAATGATGAATCTATTTTTAAAATTATTTTTTCGACGTTCCAATCGCATGGGTGTCAAGATATAACGATTTTAGTGATGTGGTAATTTTTCAAAAAATTTCCTAAATTTATTTGGTTTGGTTTTATATCGGTCAAACTGGTCAAAGTGGACCTTTCTTTTAACTAGTCTTGTCCCGAATGATGAATCTATTTTTTTAAATTATTTTTTCGACGTTCCAATTGCACGGGTGTCAAGATATAACGATTTTAGTGATGTGGTAATTTTTCAAAAAATTTCCTACATGTATTTGGTTTGGTTTTATAACGGTCAAACCGGTAAAAGTGGACCTTCCTTTTAACTAGTCTTGTCCCGAATGATGAATCTATTTTTAAAATTATTTTTTCGACGTTCCAATCGCACGGGTGTCAAGATATAACGATTTTAGTGATGTGGTAATTTTTCAAAAAATTTCCTACATGTATTTGGTTTGGTTTTATAACGGTCAAACCGGTAAAAGTGGACCTTCCTTTTAACTAGTCTTGTCCCGAATGATGAATCTATTTTTAAAATTATTTTTTCGACGTTCCAATCGCATGGGTGTCAAGATATAACGATTTTAGTGATGTGGTAATTTTTCAAAAAATTTCCTAAATTTATTTGGTTTGGTTTTATATCGGTCAAACTGGTCAAAGTGGACCTTCCTTTTAACTAGTCTTGTCCCGAATGATGAATCTATTTTTTTAAATTATTTTTTCGACGTTCTAATCGCACGGGTTTCAACATATAACGATTTTAGTGATGTGGTAATTTTTCAAAAAATTTCCTACATATATTTGGTTTGGTTTTATAACTGTCAAACCGGTCAAAGTGGACCTTCCTTTTAACTAGTACTCTTGTCCCGAATGATGAATCTATTTTTTAAAATTATTTTTTCGACGTTCCAATCGCACGGGTGTCAAGATATAACGATTTTAGTGATGTGGTAATTTTTCAAAAAATTTCCTAGATTTATTTGGTTTGGTTTTATAACGGTCAAACCGGTCAAAGTGGACCTTCCTTTTAACTAGTCTTGTCCCGAATGATGAATCTATTTTTGAAAATTATTTTTTCGACGTTCCAATCGCACGGGTGTCAAGATATATCGATTTTAGTGATGTGGTAATTTTTCAAAAAATTTCCTACATGTATTTGGTTTGGTTTTATAACGGTCAAACCGGTCAAAGTGGACCTTCCTTTTAACCAGTCTTGTCCCGAATGATGAATCTATTTTTTTAAATTATTTTTTCGACGTTCCAATCGCACGGATATCATGATATAACGATTTTAGTGATGCGGTAATTTTCCAAAAAAAATTCTTATATGTATTCGGTTTATAACAGTCAAACCGGTCAAAGTAGACTTTCCTTTTAACTAGTGTTGTTCCGAAAGATGATTATATTTTTTTAAATATTTTTATTGATTTTAAAATTGTCAAATAATATATTTTACATCTAAACTAATTTACATATATTTTGTATAATATTTATCATAATCTTATTTTTTCTAAAATTATAAATATTTAATTAAAAATATTTAAATAAAATATAAAATTGTAATAAAAGAACATACACGTATAGAGGATAGAACGGAGTGAAATTTTAGGCGGAAAGTTTTCCCTCCTAACAAAATTTTCAGACACTACTTTCCCCTTAACAAAATTTTGGGATCCTACTTTTGCCAGAAACACTTCTCTCTCTCGACATATTGTCTCTCTCTCTCTCAAAACTCGCTCCACCAACTCTCTCCACCTAATAATTGAATACACATTTCTTAATTAAAAAAGATTACTTCAAGATTTGGGATGTCACAGTTCTCTCCACGGCGTAACCCTAGATCTCGCAGGTCGTTCGAAACCCTAGATTTTTGTAATTCGGTTCTTTCTTGTGCTTTCTGTGTAATTGTTGTTGTAGATCGAGGTTTTTGTGTTAATTATGGATAAATTTTTGGATCTTTAAGCTTTATATGTGAATCTTGATTGTGAATTATGGGATTTGTGTTTGTTAATTTGATCTTGAATTTTTATTTATTGTTTTTTAGCCTTTTTTGGATCTGGTCTTTTGGTCCTTGACTTTTAGCCCAGTAAGTGTCTATTGTCTGTTTTAACTTCCAATTGATGACTCTGGTGGGCTTTTGACTGATTTAATTTAAATGTAACCGTTCTTAATTTGATTTGATAGTGTCATCATACACCACAGTGGCATCCACAGTGGCATCATACATTACAGTGAAGCTAGTGACCATAATATTGGTTCTCCCGCTGTTGGAGCTGGGCCTCTTCCAAGATCTAACGCCTTTTCTCTCTTATTAAGTACAAATCTCTCTCCCTCTCTCTCTCTCTCTCTCTCTCTCTCTCTTTCTCTCTCTATTTTAGCATGCATACTTTTCAAATCTCTCGAAATCGATAATCAGTATACATGATTCACTTAATATCAAATAAGATAATGATATAGTTTGAAGTTTGAACAGAAAACTGTAGTAGTTTATAATTCATAATGTCTAAGATTCATTATTAGGGTTAGAGTTTAGGACCTCATAGATGGAAATGTAGTTTCATTGCCAGCATAGCATATGAATTCGGGAAGCATTGAATTGTGATAAAATGCTATTTGCTTGACGTCCTGCTTCGTAGAAAAGAATTCTGAATTCTAATATCTGTTTGATCAAACATTAGGACTCCATACAGTCAAGAAAATGTTCATATAGGGTCTTGACCCCTGGATCTAAAGTCAGATGGTTTAGCTCGGCAAGCAATGACCTAGATTCATTAATACAGTCACCTTTGATGGCAAAGAGGATTCTCCCACACTTGTGATGGTACATGGATATGGTGCTTCTCAAGGTTTTTTCTTCAGGAATTTTGATTTTCTTGCCAAGCATTTCAAAGTTATCGCTATTGATAAGCTCGGGTGAGTCTGTTTTCTGTTGACAAATGCTAAGCTAGTTCATGCCACATTACTTGTCAAATTAGTTGTATTGTGTAATTTTATGCCTCTTGTCACTAGTCATGCTATTGTGATATCCTTAGTGAGACAAAATTCAATTTCCAAAGCTAGACATGTTTTTCCCTATCTGCGTACAGTATTTAACAATAGGGCAAGGTTAAGAAAAGGGATGAAACAATTGGACTAATTCATTTATTTGTGTAACACTGCAGCTTCTGAAGCATGGGACAGCTAATCTAATCTCTCCCCGCTACATTATGAATTTTTTATGAAATATAGTAACTCGTGGAGTAAGTTTAAGTGTCTTGGAGGAATAGCTAGATACTACCACATTACGCCTACATATCATCTCAACTAGTTCCTGTCAAATTCTAGAGCACTTAGTACTTATGTATGTGAGGAGATGGTCATACAGTGTCCTCACCTGGTTATTAAAGAAAAGAGGATTGAAGTCAGGCTTGTAAATTTCTGACTTGAAAACTCCAAAGAAAGTCGTCTCCTTTAGAGAAGTCTTACACTGTAAGAAAAAATATAGCATGGAAGCATTTAGTGTCTGCTGTTTAGTTACCTTGATGCACGTTTCTTTGGTAATTCGCTGGATATAAAGTGTGTACTCTCTCCTTCCCTGTAGCTATATAATGATCAATAGAACTTAAATGTAAAAGATCAGCTTACTTTGAGCTCATTTCTTAGGTATCAGTTTATGCCACAAATGATATTTCTTAATAGCCTTTTTGGTTATCTCTCACATCTCATTTTGATTAAGTGGTGCACTGGTTCTCAAGCTGACTTATATCATGTAATGATTTACATGTTCTTGAGTCCATTGTTGAGCTTGGTGAAAATCATATGTTTTGGGGCCAGAGTGTAGTTCAGTATGCATTCTGTCTCTCTCTATTTTTTTTTTATTTTCAAATTTTGATTTTACAATGTAGATGTGAATTAAAATTTGTATTCTACCCATGGTAAGAATTTTATTGTTGTAGGTCATTTTGTTGCAGGTCATTTTGTTGCTTGCAGCTCTTGTTGCTGTTCCCTGGATGCTTTTCCCAAAACCTCTCATTCTGAAGAAACTTCACTCTGAGGTAATAGGTTTAAGGCTATAAAAATATTAATCTGTTCATGAAAATGCCTGCCTACTTGGCTCGAGTTTGTTTATCAAGGCACACCAGGCCTTGCATTATCCAAGGGTTTTAAAGGTGTAATTATTAATTTTTTTCTGCAATTAAGGGGTGGTGGAGTGGAGAATTTTGTTATGGTATATATATGGATAGGAGCCTTAGTTGCATCTGGATTTTCTGTTGTTCCTGTGTCGTCTTAAGTGTGGAAGAATGCATTTAAACTTTCAGGAAGCCGCTCGAGTAATTAAGGTTTGTTTATTTTTGCTGTGCAAGGTTTAATCTTTTTTACTAGTATGCTCCATTTGTGTACTTAGTTACTCTTAATTCTTAAATAACAAGATATACATTAAGGGTTTTGTTTTGAGAAGGGTGTACTTTTGAAATGGTTCTGAACTTTTGTAATTATTATGTTGATAGGCATCAAACTACTACCTGCAACAAACATGTGTTCTCCAGGTGCTTCATTTTGTATTATTTCAATGCCTGGCTTTTTAAGTGTTGACATGGATATATCCTTTTATATGATTGCAAGTTATAGTTAGCTCTCTTGAAGTAAAAATTGGCAAACCAAAGAAAAAAAATAAGTTTTAAGATGGTATTTTTTGCAGCCATTCGAGATGGAAGATTGGCAAAATGCAGAAGTGCTGACTTCAACTAGGAGAATTATGGTGTGATTCTCAGCCTCCTGTCTACAATTTGTCTAACATTCCCCGTGACCTCCCTCTTTTCCTGAGTTATGGAGGCATACGCTTGGTTTTAGTACTTGTTACCAGGCCTTCAAGGTGGTCCTCACAATCAAACTATTACCGCCTTAGCAGTTGCACTGAAACAGGTGTAATTTCTTTCGTTTTTTTGCCTTTTGGAAGATGTTTGGTTGATGTTTGATTAGATTTGTAAAATCCCCACATCTTCGTTTTGCATTCTGACTGTATGTCATATCAGGCTAGAAATCTTGTAATATACTGTGATGATACATATTTATAAATGCCTTGAAAAGAATCATTTACATGAGGCATTTGCAATAAGGTCTTGGAATGTATGAAGTATGTTACTAATAGCTGGTTTGTAGATAAAAGAGAAACATCTTAAACTACGTGATATAAATTATTTACCACCTTATATAAATTATTTAGGGAAATTTACTTCTTAAGTTCTTAATCTATGTGAACTTTGTTGTCTGCAGGGAATTGACGGGTCTAGAGTGGAAAAGGTCATGGAATCTGTGCACATTGCTGCAAAGAAAAACATTATTCCCGGTGTTTGTACAATGACTCAAGGCGGCTACACTTAGTATTTTTTTTGTAGCTTTAACTTGCTAGTAGTAGAATTTGGTATTTTTGTAAAACTATTATGTAGTTTTGTTGGCTGCATTATTTAGGACTTTTTGAAGTTGTTGGCTTGGTTTGGACAGGATGTTTTATGTATAAAACAAAGTAGTCATTTCAATTTTTTTGTAAAAAAGTGTTGCGTTTGACTATATATGATGTTGCATTATGGTATATTTAGTGTTGCTTAAAAAAAAAAATTAGTGTTGCATTAGACTCAACTAGTGTTGCATTAGATAGTGGGCCATTGTTGACGTGACATGAGGGCCTATTGCTGACGTGGCAGGTGGAACCATTGTTGATGTGGCATGTGGGTCCATTGCTGACGTGGTACCTTGGTGGGTCTCACTGATGATGTGGCACCTTGGTGGCCCCCATTGATGACGTGGCATCCCTCCCCCATTTGTGACGTGGCACTTGTGGGCCCCACTAATGACATGTCAGCATGCTGACATGGCTGAAAAATCTAACGCAACGCCCTGTAGTGTTGCGTTTGCATGCTTTTGGCGTTGTATAAGGCCTCTTATGCAACACTTTCGTGGTGTTGCAATAGCTTGGCAAAGCGTTGCATTAGGGGTCTTACGCAACGCCAGTATTGGCAACGCCCCTCTAGCGTTGCGTAAGACCTAACGCAACGTTTTTCAGGTCTTTTGCAACTGAAAATGAGGGTTGCGTATGTGCGTTTATGGCGTAGTGGTGGTTTCTCTATTTCTATTTATTTTTTAATTTATTTTATCCGTATAGCTGGATCGTCGAGAATAATTTTTTTTAATTCAAAATGTATAACCCTAAACTATCCCTAAATCATAAGTAAAAATCCTAACTCAAACTTCATTCACTAATACTCTTTTGTTTCAAAACGATTTTGATTTTTTACAATTTATTTTTCATCCAATTTTTTTCTATGCTTCCTCACACAAAAATAAAAAAAATTCATAATAAACTTATAATTTATTCATATATCTTGATATTATTATATATTATTATTTTTTTTATTGATCAAAACCTACCAATATTGGTAGGTTTTGTTGTGAGGGGGAAATTCAACTTTTTCACGAATTTTTTGGCGGAATTCTGATGATCAATTCCGACCAATATTCGTCGGTTTTGAAGTGAGCGGGAAATTCAATTTTTCACGAATTGTTTGGCGGAAATCTTCTGATCAATTCCGACCAATATTGGTCGATTTTGTAGTGAGGGGGAAATTCAATTTTTCACGAATTTTTTGGCGAAAACTTACTGATCAATTCCTACCAATTTTGTTAGGTTTTGATGTGAGCGGTAAATTCAACTTTTTTTGCAAAATTTTTTGCGGTAACTTACTGATGACATGGGATTATGACGTGGAAGGTGGGGTCCTTTGGTGGTCAAAATGCAACCGAAACCTACCAATTTTGGTAGGTTTTGGTTTCCGACCAAACTTGGTCGAAAATGACCCTGACTTTCGGAAATTGTTTATTAATTTAAAATACGATGATGATGTGGAAGGTGGGGCCACTTTGCAGGCAAAACCGACCAAATTTGGTAGGATTTGCTTTCCGACCAAAGTTTGGTCGGATTTGATGTTTACGTGTACAAATTTTGGACCCCACATACACCATTTCCGACCAATTTCGTGAATGATCGGAAATGGCCACTCATTTCCGACCAATTGTTTTTGGTAAATTTTGCTTGATGGGTTTTGGCCTTTTTTCTTGTAGTGTTGGTTCTACTTTCTTTGATATTTATTTTACCCTCAAAACTAAATAATACACATACAAACTCACTATTCTCATCCTATCAATCGACATATACCATAAGTGAAAGGAGCTTTAAGTCTTATAGTATCATTTGGTTGCGTGGCTATCTTAATTATTTATTTTATAAATAATAAACATACCGCTAGATATTGGATGCATGCAAACCTAATTCTAAAGCAATTCTAAAAATCACGTAGTTTCACAAATAGATTCAAATATTCGCACAACATATGCATTATAAATTTTAGGGGATAGCACATAAGGTTGTGTCTTATTTTTATTAATATTATTATTTTCGATAGGCTTTCAAATTAAATAAATTGGGCAACTTAGTTGTGTTTCGCATGATTAATAAAAAATGTATCAGAAGTGAGCATGTCTTCTTGCCAATAAAAAATAATAAAACAAATTATACATACGTATATGTATACACACAAAATAGATATTGATATAAGTCAAAGCATAGCAATCGAAGTCAAGTGGCTTCCTACTAACTGCACAACCGTGCAAACTTCACAAGTAGTACAAAAGTGCAAGTTATTTACTTGATTCAACGATAGAAAAAGAATTAATACCAGTAACGGCATATAGTACGCACATGAAAGTCGAGCGACCAATCATGCATATGATAATTAGTGTAGATCTAAGTTGATTGTTTTAGATGTAACATAAATTTATCATAGAAACAAGACCGTTACATTTAAAAATGAAGAAAATTGAACAATTTTGAGAGAAGCCACGAGATTATTCAAAAAAAGAAGAAAAGTTACGCACTCGTGATTAAATTGTACCTGCTACTTAATAATATAATGACTAATATAATTGATAAACGGAGATCAAAAGTTTTTACTCCTATAATCCTGAGTTGGATCTTTTCTTAATATTTCACAAGCATTTCAAAATAGAGTAATATATTTAAACAAACCTATTATCAACTAAAGACTGAGTAATATACTTTGAGCAAGTGAAATTTAAAATTAGCTAAAATATTCAACAAACTAAAATAATAATCCATAATGAAGTTAAGAGTTACTGTTATGCGGGTTGAGGCTCGTACAAGTTCTAATACCTTAAGTACTCCATATGCAATACTTTTGGTCCTCCATTTGCATAAGCATCCAAAGTAAATATTTTCATGTCCCTCTTTACCGGAAAGTTGGTGTCAAATCAAACCCTCTCATAGTTGTAGAGGGCATTGAGGAGGAAGCTCCAGTAATAAGAAACAAACCCAAAGAGAGCTGAAGGTTGCCATTAAAGCTCTTGTATTTAGCGAGAGAAAGAGCCACTACTGTTGGGTTTCAACCCAATATGATGTTAAGGGTTTGGGTGGTTCAAGATGTATATGGTAAGATAATAATTGTATGTGTAGACAATTATTATATATGGTATGTCTTGATCACAAAGTTTGGAAATTAGGTGCCAAGAATTGGAAGACTTGTATAACAAGTATGGTAAGACTTGTAGAACAAGTATGGAAAGTCTTGGTGGCTAAGTTTTGGGTGACTATATATACATAGTCATATTGTATTTGTTTGAGAGGTGAAAGCTTAAGAGATGTAGTCTTAAGTATTGTTTGGGAGATGCTTCAGCATTGTTGGCTCAAGTATCAGGGTTGGGACACCGTTAAGGTGTTACTGTTTTGATGTATTGTTGATTATTGTTAAGATTAATAATGCAAGTTTGGGGCGTGGGTGTTTCCACGTCAAGTAATTGTGTGTTCTTGTTTTGCGCTTTGGTAGATCTTGTCAATTATTGATTGGTGTGTATGTGCGCTCTATATTGGTTGTTTGTGAATCTCGAATTGTGTGTAAGTCCCCTAACCTAACAACTACTTATTTGACATTATATTAACTGGAGTAGTAAAAAACAGATTTTATATATCAACATTAGCATATCAATAGCAAATTCAGAGGCTAAACCTCAAACTTCCATAATACTAGTACATAGGATAAACAATAATTTCATGTGTACTTGATAAATCTATTATTTTATTTCCTCGTTCTTTTCATTACTATCTTAAATTTTATATAATAACCTTTATCAAAAAGTAGAAGTTTACATACTATAATTAGCACCCGACATGATATACTTCCATACCACTTCTCTAACTATTACATACATATTATTATTGATGGCGTCCGTAATTTAAACCTTTGTTGTCACATATTGGAATCATGGAATCAGTTGCACTAGAAAGAAGAATAAAAAAACACAGAGTCAAAATCAGGATGGAGAGGCTGACCATAAAAAATTACCAACAAACCTACAATACCAACAACCTATCAAATAACTTAACAATAAAATAATATATACCAAGAACCTATCAAATAGACCTGGAGTAGTCTAAAATGTTTTTAATCATTGAGGAACTTGACAAGGAGAGAAAACACTTAAGAGCTTAGATAAACACCTAGTCGTGTACCTGTTGCAACATTCAATCGAAATACATATACAAACGTATATAATCAAGTAACACAGATATGAAAAAAAGGCATACCATTTGCAATCAACAAACCAAACAACCTGAGGTGTTCTAAACAATTACATCGTTAAATTCATTGCAATTTCAAGTATTCTTATCTGACAAATTTGAGTTAAATAGGTTATAATACTAGTACCAAGACCACTATCAAAGAAATGCGTATAAATAAATATACCTTTCTTTCAATGGCTAAAGGAAGAGTTTCATATTTGGAAATCCAATTCATCGTAATTCTACAGAAATTCTTAGATAGATAAAATATGGGTATAGCAGAAAAGAACAACAAAGGAAGATGATACTTGTAAACAAAAATCGAAGCATATAAAATTAAGTGCATATACTCTGCACATATACATATGCAAACTAGTTCTAAAATTAATGAAGCAAAAATCTTAAATTACAAACTAAGTACACTAATAAAATTCTCAAATTGTAAACATAAACTCAATTGTAGATATCCTCTACACATACACACACATACCCAATATGTATGTATACAAACTAAATCCCAAAATTAATAAACTCGCTACTCTTTAAAAATCTCAAATTGAAGCCCTAACTAACAAACATAACCTTAAATCAACAATAAATAAGGCCAAGAAAAGAATACTTTGAGTATAAATAAAACCTAATTGAAACATTCATCAACATGCCTACTCGATTTAAAAACCAATTATTTGGGGAAAAACCTACCTCTATTGGAATTTTAGTCTATTTCAGCTTGAATCTTCGAGCTCTGACTCCACTCTTCCATTTACTTCTTTTCCTTCTCTTTCCGTTCATCTTTTTTTTTTTGCTAAATTATATTTTTTATAAAAAGAAAAGAGGGATAAACCCTTGCTCTAAGCCATGGCAAAGAGAGAGCAAGCTACAACCGAACTAGACAAAGCCAGGTTGGAGAAAAGAAAAAACCACAAGGCAACAAGCCCTAACAAAATCAAATATATAACCACCTATACAAATCTAAATTAGCATATTTAATAAACCATGTCGAACCAAGAAGCCTAGCTTTAAGATCCATCATAATGCCCTGTATCAGCTTGTTAGGACCTAAAACGCCTGAATCATGCAACCTTGCGTTTCTTTCTCTCCAAACATGGTATGAGAAAATCTGAGCCACAAGAAAAGCCATATTATGATGAATGTCATCAGATATGCCCAGAGATATCAAGACTTCATGCCACGATGTACCAATGAAATCTACCTTAAGCAGGCCAGCCAGTTTCGAAAGAATAAAACTGCTATAAAGGCACTCTACGAACAGGTGGGATTCAGTTTCAGTGCCCCCAATACATAAATGACATTGTTGAGAAACATCCAGACCAAAAGAAAAAAGTCTATGCATAGTGGGAAGGCGACCATGGCATAGAATCCGCTCGTGATGAGCATACCGAAGCACTCTAAGCCTACGCCTCCAAGCAATTGTAGGAGAAGAAACTCTAATGGAATCCCAAATATCCCAAGTCTTTAGTTTCCGGAGAGGCAAGTTGTTCCAAAGAATTGAATAAGAAGCATTAAGATCAAAAGAAGGGTAGTTAAATTGATGAATGAAAAGATCCAGGCCTGGATTGAGGTGATGAATCCTGTTCGATGGTTGGGGTAAAACCCACGTTCCAGTATTGATCAGAGAGTTCACAGATGCATCAGAATTACCATTTTCTTGAGCAATAATAGGATCATGTTTGCTTATGGCCAGGCACTTTGCAGTCCACCAAGGATCAAACCACAGCGAGGTATTCATGCCATTTCCGATTTTAAAAACAATGTATTGAAGTGCCAAAGGATGTAACCTAAGAACGTTACGAACAATCCATGAATAATCGTTGGGCATATGCATATTCCAGAAATGATTCTTTTTTAGCAAAGTAGTATTAACCCACACAGGCCACAAGGCTTTGCTCTTACAAACAATACGACATAAATGATGCAAAATCTGAGCTTCGTTCCATTGCTTAGATTTCTTAAGAACCAGGCCACCTTCTCCAATGGGCAAACAAATTGTGTCCCAGCTAACCTTAGCTCCTCCTCGAGAAAAGGCATCACCCTTCCATAAGAAACGAGTGAAAACTGATTTGAGCCTGCCATGAACAGAGCTAGGAAGAACGAAGTGATTAGTCCAAAAAGATTGAACAGTTGTGAGAACGGATTTATAAGTTGCACACGACCTGCAAAAGAAAGCAACAGAGTGGTCCAGCAAGAAATCCTGTTAGTAATCCTGTCGAGAAGCGGATGGCAGTCATTGTGGCTTAGACGAGTTGAGATTAAAGGAACCCCTACAAAGCGAACGGGGAGAGTTCCATGCGCTAAACCATACGAGGAATCAAACCATCTGACAAAATCAGCATCACAGTTTCCGAAAAAGACTGTGCTCTTTGCAATGCTTGGATTCAAACCACTAGAAGAGGCAAAACGAGAGATACAGTTCATGAGGTGAATAACAGAGTCCCAATCACCATTTGAAAATAGTAACACATCATCGGCATAAAGAAGGTGCGTAAGTTTCAAGTTTTTACACTTCCAATGATATTTAAAGTTAGAAGAAGACTTGGCAAGCATTGAAGACAATATAGTCATAGCAATCGAGAAGATACAGGGAGATATAGGATCCCCTTTCTAAATTCCCATTTTTCCTTCAAAAAAACCACACAATGATCCATTCACCTTAACAGAAAAGGTGGTGGTAGAGATGCATAAATGGATCCATTTTATGAATTTATTTGGAAAATTCAACTTACGCAAGGCACCTAAAATGAAGTTCCAATTCAACGAATCGAACGCCTTGTGAAGATCAAGCTTCAAAGCACACTTTGGAACGCCACTATCTCTATGATAACCTCGAAAAATCTCTTGGGCCATGAGAATATTATCAGAAATATTGCGTCCCGGAATGAAAGCAGATTGGGAGATGTCAATGATACTGGGCATGACGACTTTGAGGCGAGATGCAAGTATTTTTGCAATACATTTATAAGGAATCGATCATAGAGAAATAGGGCGATAATCTAAAATAGAAGCGGGGGTGGGAACTTTTGGAAGTAATGCAATACTAGTACCATTAATCGGCTTGAATAAGGACACATCTGCAAAAAAACTCTTGACTGCATCACAGAAAGTTGAACCAACAATGTCCCAAGCTGCCAAATAAAATTCCACAGAAAAACCATCAGGCCCAGGCGCTTTATTCCTTTTCATATTCTTTAAAGTTGCTAGAATAATGTCATTGTTGACAGGGGCTTCAAGTAATGTAGCTTGAACAGAGGAAATCGATGCACAGTTAAGACTATCAAAATCATAGGATTGCATATCAACAGAGGTACCCAAGGTGCTAGAAAAGTAGTCAACTCCAACTTTCAAAACATTTTTGTGGCCTGAAACCATATCTCCATCACTGTTTTGAATGACCAGCATCTTATTAACATTCCAATTGGCCTTTGTTTTGTTGAAAAAGAATCTATTACCATCCCCAATATTAAGCCAATTTACCCTTGATTTTTGCAGTAAAAAACGTTCCTCTTCGAGAAGAGCCTTTTGAAGATTGCCACAAGCCTGAGACTCTAACAGTAACAGGTTTTGATTATCACAGTCCGAAATTAACTGGTCTTGCAAATCCGACATAACAGCACGAGCCAAAACAACATTGTTGTGAACATCACTATGCTTCTTGTTAAGGGCAGATAAAGATTTTTTAACTTTTTAAGCTTACGAAATAAAATAACCATTGGATCCCCAAACCAACGACTCTCCCAGGCCTTTGAAACTGCTTCCTCAAATCCTTCGATGTCAATCATGAAGTTGAAAAACTGGAAAGGCTTGGAGATTTTCTCTAGCTGCATTGGAATTGAACAAATAAGCGGACAATGATCCATAAGACCTCTATTTTTCACCATTACTGAAGCTTCGCTGAAAACATTAAACCAGTCCCTGCTTCCCAACATTCTATCTAATCTTTTTTGAATAAGCTCACACCTTTTGTTAGTCCAAGTGAACAAAGGGCCAACAGTTTTAATATAACCAAGAGCAGAGTTAGAAACAGAATCGAGAAAGGATTGCATTCCAGGCGTCCAATGCTCACGCCCTCCTTTCACCTCATTTAAAGAAAGAATGCAATTAAAATCGCCATTTAAACACCACGGACCAGTGATAATCTGATGAAGACGCTCAATGTCTGCCCACAGAGGCTCTCTTTCGTGAGTTTTGTTCAAGGCATAGACAAACGTTACACCGAAAGCAATTTGTTTCTGCAGAAAATTAACAGAAGAGGTAACTTGCTGAGAAGACTTCGATAAAGCTTGAACTGACCAGACTGATGGGTCCAATTCCAACCTAGACAAGTGTTTTTCTTTCACTCTATTATTGTTATAAACAATTTTATTTATCCCGCTTGTTTGAGCTGAGTAATGTCGGGCAAAAAAAAGTTTAAAATCCCACTTCTTTTTTTTAGCCCGCCAATAGATTGGTCCAAAAATGTTAAATCAACGGCAACGGTTTTGTGAAATCGTTGCAACAGAGTTCGATTTTTTTATAAAGTAACACTTTGTCAATTCAATTGTAACAATTTTCAAAAGTATTGCAATATCTCCAAATTTATCATAATTTTTCAAGTAATAACAACGATTTTTAAGAAATTTTATCAATTTTGGTTGCGCAAAGCAATCTATGGTGTAGTGTTATAATTGTGCATGTGGATCATATGTTGACGAGTGTAGTAGAGTACCTCAAATTAATGTTAAAGATTCCCATTATTAACGTATCATATATGATAATTGATCGAGGGGTCTGCCTTCACTTATAACTTACTAAATTAAACTTCATCTAGTTAGTAAAACTTATTATAATCCTACAATATAATATTGTACGACGTTATTTGAAAATTCTCGAAAATGAGAAAGAATCGAATCAAGGCCTAAAATTAACGGATATAAAATCTCGTCCGGAGCCTATTCCATCACCCTCTAATTGAATTAAACTTAGAACCATAAAAACAAACAATTCGTGTACAGATCAGTTGATTGGATGAATTTCTAATTGTGGATGAATTGATTTCTCACAATTAAATTTTTTTCCAAACTTATCAACCACTTAAAGGTAGAGAGTATTGGTGAGTTATATACTATCTTGTACAAAAACAATTAAACACATATTAATGCCGAAGATTTATAAAATGCAATTGTCATTGATGTTGTAATAGATAAAATTAACGAATTAAATTTTAATTTTGATTCCGGCAAGAGGGACTAAGTGTGGGCAAGGCAGACCTCGAGTATCCTCGACTAAGATTGTAGTAAGATTCACAGGAGAGGTTTTCAAAATACGAAACATGCAACCCCTTCATTCACTCTAGGAAAACTAGGTCTTGCACAAAAAACAATATCAAAAAATAAATAATTAATGGAACAATCTTCCTACGATTATTGATTTTGAATTTTCAAACAAGTAGCCAGCAACACTACAACAATAGATATTAAGCATGATCTACAAAAAAAGAGGCCGTAGTAAATTTTAAGCAACAAATTCATCCAATGTAAGAATATACCTATATATTTGTATAGCAATTAACAACTTAAAAATATAGATATATAACATAGAAGATATGCTTCTTCTTTCTACAAAAATATCACATAAATGCATGTATGGAATTACGTCTAGGACAAATCTATGATTTCTTCCTACATTGCATTTGACCAAATATCCACATTGGCACTGATCATCATTCTCTCCGAGAGCGGAGATCTCATATTTACTTCACTTTCTTGGCTGCTGTACTTTCACTCTCCCCCTTCAAACCTTTTTGCAAATCATGGAGTAAGTTAATCTGAAGTCCTGAATTTGTTCGAATTCACCTCACCAATTTCGACAAAACAAAAGCCATCTATTCTCAGATTAACAAGAAAATGGTCAGAAGTCCAATATAAAAACAATTAGGCTCGACCCACAATATCCTAACGGTATGTTTCTTCACCCTAGCTTTTGTAATAGATTTTTTCTACTGATAATGGTTATGCTAATGTTATGGTCAAAGACACTTCCAACCCTAAAAATGAAATCAAATGGCGTTTTACATACTTCTTAATTATAGTACAATGAGTGATCCTCTATTTTTTTAGGAGTTTTTAGATTCATGTGTATGATAATATGTATCAAATTCTTGTGTAGACTAATTTATTTGTGTGTTGGCCTCTTTTTTCATACCAAGGAGGAGTTACTCAAGAAAGTTGATGAGTTAACCTAACATGAGTTAACCTAATGCAGAGATTCAATAAAAAAAAGTGAGTACCTTTTTTAGTTTCTTTTTTGTTTTGGGGTTTAATTATTTTGTTCATCGCTGGTTGGTCAAATTTTACATTCCTGCTTATAATCAAATTTTACAGGAGATAGGCAAGACCGGGAATACTATGACAAACTTTTGACAACGAATTCAATTCACAATGCAATGAGACATCAGCAGGTGTTAACTTTTCTCCATCATTTTATCCAATTCTTATGAGGCAATAATTATAAGTTATGAAAATTTAAATGTTTATCTCGCAACTTTATCCTAGGAAATCATATGTGATGTTCGCTTGTGAAATGATAGGAGGTTTGTGCTTCTGCTGTAATGTTATGTTTTGCGTGAATTGATAAAGAGATCCATGGTTATACTGCAGCTGTGTGCGTATATATTTGCAATCCACTATTCAAAACGAATGAAAATTTGATTCTTGTTTTCTTACCGCTGAAAAAGTGTTACATTAGAGAGGGAAAGAACAAGATTGTGACTAATGGTTTGAAGAATGGTGCAATTGATGCTGTTAACTGTTTTTCCTTCTCAAAAAGACATGTCATTCATTGATTAAACAGTAAAAATTTGTCAAGCCTTGCCACCAAAATCCACCGACCCACTTGGTGGAAAGATAGGCTTAAAAATGAACTGTAATGGGCTTTTTATTGTTTGCTAGCTAGGCTAATTGCTGAGCTTGCTAATGTTTAACTTTCTGTTAATACAAAGCCCTATCAATAGCAATATCAATAGCAAGCCTTTTAAAATACATATTTAAATTTTCCATCAAGTTTGTCACAGGCTTTTGGTGTCAAAGCTTGACAACTTTCTGTTCTTGATTCGATGAATGACATGTCTAGAAGAAGGAAAATGAATAGCAGCATCAGTCTCACAATTCTTCAAACCAACAGTCACAATCTTGGTATTTCCCTCTATAATGCAACACTTGTTCAATGGTACGTAAAAAAACAAGTATCAAAATTTCAGTCTTTTTTTTTGAATAGTGATTGCAAATATATATACAGACATCAGCAGCATAACCAGAGACCTCTCTATCAATTCACGCAGAACATAACATTATAGCATAAACATAAACCTCCTATCATTTCACAAGCGAACATCACATATTATTTGCTATGATAAAATTGGGGGATAAACATTTAAATTTTCATAATTTAAATTATTGCCTCATGAGAATTAAACAAAATGATGAAAAAAAGTTAACATATGCTGTTGTCTCATTGCAGTGTTAATTGAATTCTTAGTCAAAAGTTTGTCATAGTATTCCCTGACCTTGCCTATCTGGTGCAATATTTGTTTATAAGAACAAAGTTCATCATGCTTGACTAACCAGTAATGAACAAAATAACTAAACCGGAACACATAAAAAAACACAAATAGATGCTTCTTGAAAGTAGTCTCTCATTTTCATCCAAACCCTAAGCATATAAAACGCCCGATTCCATTTTTAGGGTTGGAAGTGTCTTAAACCATAACATTACCAAAATCATTAGCAGTACAAACAAAACCATTACAAAAGTCCCCGTGAAGAAACATACCATTAGGATATTGTGGCAAGTTGAGCCTAATTGAATCGTCATCCTTGGACTTTTGACCATTTTGTGGTAAATCTCAGAACAGAATGCTACTTTTTGTGGAAATTGGCAAGGTGAATTTGGACAAATTCAGGGCTAGAGATGATCTTACTCCATGATTTGCAAACAGGTTTGAAGTAGAGGAGAGTACAGCAGCCAAGAAAGTGTAGTAAATATGAGATCATTATGGCCGCCGCGGCTGCCATTAGGTTAAATGTAATGTAGGAAGAAATCATAGACCGACTTGTCCTAGACCTATTCACGTACATATATATACATATATGTGAGATTTGGGCCGAAACTTGGGCTCATGCCAAAATTGAAAATGGCCCAAAACAATAATTACTTTTAGTTTCCAAAAATAGAAAATGTTTGTTGTTTTTAAAACCATACTTTTAGACTCAAATAACAAATTATATTTGTCAATTAAATATTTTTGTGTAGAGAACCCAACCAACTTTGATAGTAGTTAAATTGCCATTTATTAGATCTTCTAAATCATTACTTTCATATTTCTTAACATAAAAACTAATTACATCTAAGAACTAAAATTAGTTTAGATCATTTTAATGTAATGCATGATAAAAGTATATTCCCTCCATTTCAATATACTAATCCACTTTCAAAAAATTAGGCATATTATAAAAATTTATTGTTAATAGAAACCTTTCATTTACATGTAATTTTTAATGCATTAATAGAATAAAATATGTGGAATAGAGTTAATCTTGTAAACGTAAATTGGATATATCTTAAATAGAGTTGATTTCGAAATTATGAGATTAAAAGGTAATTTTGAATATTTTTCTTAAAATTATATTAAAAACTGAAATGGACAACTAATAGAAATAATTTTTATTTCAAAATTGTACCAGAATTTTGTAAGCTAGGGAGGGAGTAGTAAATTATGATATTAGATCAACAAAATGGTGTTAAATAAACAAATAATTATTTATTCTCCCAAAAATAAAACATTATAAATAAATATTCTATCTACAATTTTTTTTTTATCAATTTTTGTTCAGTTTTTATGGTAACAATGTTTTTCCTTACTTACAACATGTTTATTTGATTGAAAAAGACCAAATAATTTAAAATGCTACTTTGAAACTCAAATAATAGACAATAATTTTTTAATAAAAAATAATTAAATATTTTTGAAGAACGACTAAGTAACTAGGGTGAAATCAGCCCAACATCCATATTCATTGGTCTATTTGCTTTGTTATAAATGTATTGCTTTCTATATCCATACTGTTTTTTTGTTAGGAGTTGTCCCACATTTGTGGTTAATAAGCAGCCAATTAATTACATTAGAATTTGTTCTTTTGAATATGACCAAAAATAATTTTGTGGTGTTTGGACCCAAAACAAACAATATTATACTAATGGCCGGCTGAGCAAGCTAGTCCTAATGGTCTATAACCATCTTAACATGGGCTCCACAATGGATCCACGATTGGGCTTAAGATTAAGGGGAGCAGATGGACTTTGTAGTATCGGACTAGGGGGAGCCATGTCGATTTCCACTATAGATCAAGGGGGAGTCACATGGAAAGGAGGCAGATTCAGCACGTGTCGAGCAGGATGTGTGAATAGGAAGATTATTAGGAGTTGTCCTATAGGAGAGGCAGATTGCTACTTAATAAACAGCCAGTTAACCAAATTAATTAGAATGAGACCTTTTGGAATGTCCCCCAAAAACATTGCTAGTTAATAAAGTTAACTAAATTACAATGAGACCTTTTGGAATGTCCCCAAAAACAACTATAAATCAAGTGGGTGTGGGCAGATTGCTAGTTAACTAAATTAGAATGAGAGCTTTTGGAATGTGCCCAAAACAAATCCGTACAAGCTCTATTAAAGCGAATTGTATCCTACTAATACGGAGTTAAGACCTGCTTAGCAAGACCAATTTTTTTTTGCATAATTGTGAATAAAAAATACATTTTATTGTAGTCTAATCTTTTCTAGTTTAACTCCACCTACATTGCTTTTTAAAAAAATTTATATAAAATATATTTTACAAGCAAGTAATCACTACAAGAAATCAGTGATGTATGAGAAGTGAGCACGTCTTCTTGCCAATAAAAAATAATAAAACAAATTATACATACTTATATGTATACACACAAAATAGATATTGATATAAGTCAAAGCATAGCAATCGAAGTCAAGTGGCTTCCTACTAACTGCACAACCGTGCAAACTTCACAAGTAGTACAAAAGTGCAAGTTATTTACTTGATTTAAATATAGAAAAAGAAATAATACCAGTAACGGCATATAGTACGCACAATGCATGAAAGTCGAGCGATCAATCATGCATATGATAATTAGTGTAGATTTAATTGATTGTTTTAGATGTAACATAAATTTATCATAGAAACAAGACCGTTACATTTAAAAATGAAGAAAATTGAACAATTATGAGAGAAGCCATAAGATTATTCAAAAAAAAAAAAGTTACGCACTCGAGATTAAATTGTACCTACTACTTAATAATATAATGACTAATATAATTGATAAAAGGAGATCAAAAGTTTTTACTACTATAATCCTGAGTTCGATCTTTTCTTAATATTTCACCAGCATTTTAAAATAGAGTAATATATTTAAACAAACCTATTATCAACTAAAGACTGAGTAATATACTTTGAGCGAGTGAAATTTAAAATTAGCTAAAATATTCAACAAACTAAAATAATAATCCATAATGAAGTTAAGAGTTACTGTTATACGGGTTGAGGATGGTATATACAAGTTCTAATACCTTAATTACTCCATATGCAATACTTTTGGTACTCCATTTGCATAAGCATCCAAAGTAAATATTTTCATGTCCCTCTTTACTGGAAAGTTGGTGTCGATCCAAACCCTCTCATAGTTGTCGAGGGCATTGAGGAGGAAGCTCCAGTAATAAGAAACAAACCCAAAGAGAGCTGTAGGTTGCCATTAAAGCTCTTGTATTTGGCTAGAGTAGCATATCAATAGCAAATTCACAGGCTAAACCTCAAACTTCCATAATACTAGTACATAGGATAAACAATAATTTCATGTGTACTTGATAAATCTATTATTTTATTTCCTCGTTCTTTTCATTACTGTCTTAAATTTTATATAATGACCTTTTATCAAAAAGTAGAAGTTTACATACTACAATTAGCACCCGACATGATATACTTCCATACCACTTCTCCAACTATTACATACATATTATTATTGATGGTGTCCGTAATTTAAACTTTTGTTGTCACATATTGGAATCATGGAATCAGTCGCACTAGAAAGAAGAATAAAAAAACACAGAGTCAAAATCAGGATGGAGAGGCGGACAATAAAAAATTACCTACAAACCTACAATACCAACAACCTATCAAATAACTTAACAATAATATAATATATACCAAGAACCTATCAAATAGACCTGGAGTAGTCTAAAATGTTTTTTACCATTGAGGAACTTGACAAGGAGAGAAAACCTGAGAGCTTAGATAATCACCTAGTCGTGTACCTGTTGCAACATTCAATCGAAATACATATACAAACGTATATAATCAAGTAACACAGATATGAAAAAAGGGCATACCAATTTGCAATCAACAAACCAAACAACCTGAGGTGTTCTAAACAATTACATCGTTAAATTCATTGCAACTTCAAGTATTCTTATCTGACAAATTTGAGTTAAATAGGTTATAATACTAGTACCATGCAAGACCACTATCAAAGAAATGCCTATAAATAAATATACCTTTCTTTCAATGGCTAAAGCAAGAGTTTCATCTTTGCAAATCCAATTCATCGTAATTCTACACAAATTCATAGATAGATAAAATATGGGTATAGGTGAAAAGAACAACAAAGGAAGATGATACTTGTAAACAAAAATAGAAACATATAAAATTAAGTGCATATACTCTGCACATATACAAATGCAAACTAGTTCTAAAATTAATGATGCAAAAATCTTAAATTACAAACTAAGTACACTAATAAAATTCTCAAATTGTAAACATAAACTCAAGTGTAGATACCCTCCACACATACCCAATATGTATGTATACAAACTAAATCCCAAAATTAATAACTCGCTATATCCTTTAAAAATCTCAAATTGAAGCCCTAACTAACAAACATAACCTTAAATCAACAATAAATAAGGCCAAGAAAAGAATACTTCGAGTATAAATAAACCCTAATTTAAACATTCATCAACATGCCTACTCGATTTAAAAACCAATTATTTGGGGAAGAACCAACCTTTATTGGAATTTTAATCTATTTCAGCTAGAATCTTCGAGCCCTGACTCCACTCTTCGATTTACTTCTTTTCCTTCCCTTTCCGTTCATCTTGATTTCTATATTTTACATTTTTATGTTTTGTATTTAAAGTTAAGTGTTTTTTCCCTGACAAAAAAAAGTTTAAGTGTTTTTCTTTCACTCTATTATTGTTATAAACAATTTTAGTTATCCCGCTTGTTTGAGTAATGTCGGGCAAAAAAAAGTTTAAAATCCCGCTTCTTTTTTTTTAGCCCGCCAATAAATTGGTCCAAAAATGTTAAATCAACGGCAACGGTTTTGTGAAATCGTTGCAACAGAGTTCGATTTTTTATAAAGTAACACTTTGTCAATTCAATTGTAACAATTTTCAAAAGTATTGCAATATCTCCAAATTTATCATAATTTTTCAAGTGATTTTTAAGAAATTTTATCAATTTTGGTTGCGCAAAGCAATCTATGGTGTAGTGTTAAAATTGTGCATGTGGATCATATGTTGACGAGTGTAGTAGAGTACCTCAAATTAATGTTAAGGATTCCCATTGTTAACGTATCATATATGATAATTGATCGAGGGGTCTGCCTTCACTTATAACTTACTAAATTAAACTTCATCTAGTTAGTAAAACTTATTATAATCCTACAATATAATATTGTACGACGTTATTTGAAAATTCTCGAAAATGAGAAAGAATCGAATCAAGGCCTAAAATTAACGGATATAAAATCTCGTCCCGAGCCTAATATTCCATCACCCTCTAATTGAATTAAACTTAGAACCATAAAAACAAACAATTCGTGTACAGATCAGTTGATTGGATGAATTTCTAATTGTGGATGAATTGATTTCTCACAATTAAATTTTTTTCCAAACTTATCAACCACTTAAAGGTAGAGAGTATTGGTGAGTTATATACTATCTTGTACAAAAACAATTAAACACATATTAATGCCGAAGATTTATAAAATGCAATTGTCATTGATGTTGTAATAGATAAAATTAACAAATTGAATTTTAATTTTGATTCCGGCAAGAGGGACTAAGTGTGGGCAAGGCAGACCTCGAGTATCCTCGACTAAGATTGTAGTAAGATTCACAGGAGAGGTTTTCAAAATACGAAACATGCAACCCCTTCATTCACTCTAGGAAAACTAGGTCTTGCACAAAAAACAATATCAAAAAATAAATAATTAATGGAACAATCTTCCTACGATTATCGATTTTGAATTTTCAAACAAGTAGCCAGCAACACTACAACAATAGATATTAAGCATGATCTACAAAAAAAGAGGCCGTAGTAAATTTTAAGCAACAAATTCATCCAATGTAAGAATATACCTATATATTTGTATAGCAATTAACAACTTAAAAATATAGATATATAACATAGAAGATATGCTTCTTCTTTCTACAAAAATATCACATAAATGCATGTATGGAATTACGTATAGGACAAATCTATGATTTCTTCCTACATTGCATTTGACCAAATATCCACATTGGCACTGATCATCATTCTCTCCGAGAGCGGAGATCTCATATTTACTTCACTTTCTTGGCTGCTGTACTTTCACTCTCCCCCTTCAAACCTTTTTGTAAATCATGGAGTAAGTTAATCTGAAGTCCTGAATTTGTTCGAATTCACCTCACCAATTTCGACAAAACAAAAGCCATCTATTCTCAGATTAACAAGAAAATGGTCAGAAGTCCAATATAAAAACAATTAGGCTCGACCCACAATATCCTAACGGTATGTTTCTTCACCCTAGCTTTTGTAATAGATTTTTTCTACTGATAATGGTTATGCTAATGTTATGGTCAAAGACACTTCCAACCCTAAAAATGAAATCAAATGGCGTTTTACATACTTCTTAATTATAGTACAATGAGTGATCCTCTATTTTTTTAGGAGTTTTTAGATTCATGTGTATGATAATATGTATCAAATTCTTGTGTAGACTAATTTATTTGTGTGTTGGCCTCTTTTTTCATACCAAGGAGGAGTTACTCAAGAAAGTTGATGAGTTAACCTAACATGAGTTAACCTAATGCAGAGATTCAATAAAAAAAAGTGAGTACCTTTTTTAGTTTCTTTTTTGTTTTGGGGTTTAATTATTTTGTTCATCGCTGGTTGGTCAAATTTTACATTTCTGCTTATAATCAAATTTTACAGGAGATAGGCAAGACCGGGAATACTATGACAAACTTTTGACAACGAATTCAATTCACAATGCAATGAGACATCAGCAGGTGTTAACTTTTCTCCATCATTTTATCCAATTCTTATGAGGCAATAATTATAAGTTATGAAAATTTAAATGTTTATCTCGCAACTTTATCCTAGGAAATCATATGTGATGTTCGCTTGTGAAATGATAGGAGGTTTGTGCTTCTGCTGTAATGTTATGTTTTGCGTGAATTGATAAAGAGATCCATGGTTATACAGCAGCTGTGTGCGTATATATTTGCAATCCACTATTCAAAACGAATGAAAATTTGATTCTTGTTTTCTTACCGCTGAAAAAGTGTTACATTAGAGAGGGAAAGAACAAGATTGTGACTAATGGTTTGAAGAATGGTGCAATTGATGCTGTTAACTGTTTTTCCTTCTCAAAAAGACATGTCATTCATTGATTAAACAGTAAAAATTTGTCAAGCCTTGCCACCAAAATCCACCGACCCACTTGGTGGAAAGATAGGCTTAAAAATGAACTATAATGGGCTTTTTATTGTTTGCTACCTAGGCTAATTGCTGAGCTTGCTAATGTTTAACTTTCTGTTAATACAAAGCCCTATCAATAGCAATATCAATAGCAAGCCTTTTAAAATACATATTTAAATTTTCCATCAAGTTTGTCACAGGCTTTTGGTGTCAAAGCTTGACAACTTTCTGTTCTTGATTCGGCGAATGACATGTCTAGAAGAAGGAAAATGAATAGCAGCATCAGTCTCACAATTCTTCAAACCAATAGTCACAATCTTGGTATTTCCCTCTATAATGCAACACTTGTTCAATGGTACGTAAAAAAACAAGTATAAAAATTTCAGTCTTTTTTTTTTAATAGTGATTGCAAATATATATACAGACATCAGCAGCATAACCAGAGACCTCTCTATCAATTCACGCAGAACATAACATTATAGCATAAACATAAACCTCCTATCATTTCACAAGCGAACATCACATATTATTTGCTATGATAAAATTGGGGGATAAACATTTAAATTTTCATAATTTAAATTATTGCCTCATGAGAATTAAACAAAATGATGAAAAAAAGTTAACATATGCTGTTGTCTCATTGCAGTGTTAATTGAATTCTTAGTCAAAAGTTTGTCATAGTATTCCCTGACCTTGCCTATCTGGTGCAATATTTGTTTATAAGAACAAAGTTCATCATGCTTGACTAACCAGTAATGAACAAAATAACTAAACCCGAACACATAAAAAAACACAAATAGATGCTTCTTGAAAGTAGTCTCTCATTTTCATCCAAACCCTAAGCATATAAAACGCCCGATTCCATTTTTAGGGTTGGAAGTGTCTTAAACCATAACATTACCAAAATCATTAGCAGTACAAACAAAACCATTACAAAAGTCCCCGTGAAGAAACATACCATTAGGATATTGTGGCAAGTTGAGCCTAATTGAATCGTCATCCTTGGACTTTTGACCATTTTGTGGTAAATCTCAGAACAGAATGCTACTTTTTGTGGAAATTGGCAAGGTGAATTTGGACAAATTCAGGGCTAGAGATGATCTTACTCCATGATTTGCAAACAGGTTTGAAGTAGAGGAGAGTACAGCAGCCAAGAAAGTGTAGTAAATATGAGATCATTATGGCCGCCGCGGCTGCCATTAGGTTAAATGTAATGTAGGAAGAAATCATAGACCGACTTGTCCTAGACCTATTCACATACATATATATACATATATGTGAGATTTGGGCCGAAACTTGGGCTCATGCCAAAATTGAAAATGGCCCAAAACAATAATTACTTTTAGTTTCCAAAAATAGAAAATGTTTGTTGTTTTTAAAACCATACTTTTAGACTCAAATAACAAATTATATTTGTCAATTAAATATTTTTGTGTAGAGAACCCAACCAACTTTGATAGTAGTTAAATTGCCATTTATTAGATCTTCTAAATCATTACTTTCATATTTCTTAACATAAAAACTAATTACATCTAAGAACTAAAATTAGTTTAGATCATTTTAATGTAATGCATGATAAAAGTATATTCCCTCCATTTCAATATACTAATCCACTTTCAAAAAATTAGGCATATTATAAAAATTTATTGTTAATAGAAACCTTTCATTTACATGTAATTTTTAATGCATTAATAGAATAAAATATGTGGAATAGAGTTAATCTTGTAAACGTAAATTGGATATATCTTAAATAGAGTTGATTTCGAAAATATGAGATTAAAAGGTAATTTTGAATATTTTTTTAAAAATTATATTAAAAACTGAAATGGACAACTAATAGAAATAATTTTTATTTCAAAATTGTACCAGAATTTTGTAAGCTAGGGAGGGAGTAGTAAATTATGATATTAGATCAACAAAATGGTGTTAAATAAACAAATAATTATTTATTCTCCCAAAAATAAAACATTATAAATAAATATTCTATCTACAATTTTTTTTATCAATTTTTGTTCAGTTTTTATGGTAACAATGTTTTTCCTTACTTACAACATGTTTATTTGATTGAAAAAGACCAAATAATTTAAAATGCTACTTTGAAACTCAAATAATAGACAATAATTTTTTAATAAAAAATAATTAAATATTTTTGAAGAACGACTAAGTAACTAGGGTGAAATCAGCCCAACATCCATATTCATTGGTCTATTTGCTTTGTTATAAATGTATTGCTTTCTATATGCTTTTAATATGACATACTGTTTTTTTGTTAGGAGTTGTCCCACATTTGTGGTTAATAAGCAGCCAATTAATTACATTAGAATTTGTTCTTTTGAATATGACCAAAAATAATTTTGTGGTGTTTGGACCCAAAACAAACAATATTATACTAATGGAGTTAAGGCCGGCTGAGCAAGCTAGTCCTAATGGTCTATAACCATCTTAACATGGGCTCCACAATGGATCCACGATTGGGCTTAAGATTAAGGGGAGCAGATGGACTTTGTAGTATCGGACTAGGGGGAGCCATGTCGATTTCCACTATAGATCAAGGGGGAGTCACATGGAAAGGAGGCAGATTCAGCACGTGTCGAGCAAGATGTGTGAATGGGAAGATTATTAGGAGTTGTCCTATAGGAGAGGCAGATTGCTACTTAATAAACAGCCAGTTAACCAAATTAATTAGAATGAGACCTTTTGGAATGTCCCCCAAAAACATTGCTAGTTAATAAAGTTAACTAAATTACAATGAGACCTTTTGGAATGTCCCCAAAAACAACTATAAATCAAGTGGGTGTGGGCAGATTGCTAGTTAACTAAATTAGAATGAGACCTTTTGGAATGTGCCCAAAACAAATCCGTACAAGCTCTATTAAAGCGAATTGTATCCTACTAATACGGAGTTAAGACATGCTTAGCAAGACCAATTTTTTTTTTTTGCATAATTGTGAATAAAAAATACATTTTATTGTAGTCTAATCTTTTCTAGTTTAACTCCACCTACATTGCTTTTTAAAAAAATTTATATAAAATATATTTTACAAGCAAGTAATCACTACAAGAAATCAGTGATGTATGAGAAGTGAGCACGTCTTCTTGCCAATAAAAAATAATAAAACAAATTATACATACTTATATGTATACACACAAAATAGATATTGATATAAGTCAAAGCATAGCAATCGAAGTCAAGTGGCTTCCTACTAACTGCACAACCGTGCAAACTTCACAAGTAGTACAAAAGTGCAAGTTATTTACTTGATTTAAATATAGAAAAAGAATTAATACCAGTAACGGCATATAGTACGCACAATGCATGAAAGTCGAGCGATCAATCATGCATATGATAATTAGTGTAGATTTAATTGATTGTTTTAGATGTAACATAAATTTATCATAGAAACAAGACCGTTACATTTAAAAATGAAGAAAATTGAACAATTATGAGAGAAGCCATAAGATTATTCAAAAAAAAAAAAAGTTACGCACTCGAGATTAAATTGTACCTACTACTTAATAATATAATGACTAATATAATTGATAAAAGGAGATCAAAAGTTTTTACTACTATAATCCTGAGTTCGATCTTTTCTTAATATTTCACCAGCATTTTAAAATAGAGTAATATATTTAAACAAACCTATTATCAACTAAAGACTGAGTAATATACTTTGAGCGAGTGAAATTTAAAATTAGCTAAAATATTCAACAAACTAAAATAATAATCCATAATGAAGTTAAGAGTTACTGTTATACGGGTTGAGGATCGTATATACAAGTTCTAATACCTTAATTACTCCATATGCAATACTTTTGGTACTCCATTTGCATAAGCATCCAAAGTAAATATTTTCATGTCCCTCTTTACTGGAAAGTTGGTGTCAATCCAAACCCTCTCATAGTTGTCGAGGGCATTGAGGAGGAAGCTCCAGTAATAAGAAACAAACCCAAAGAGAGCTGTAGGTTGCCATTAAAGCTCTTGTATTTGGCTAGAGTAGCATATCAATAGCAAATTCACAGGCTAAACCTCAAACTTCCATAATACTAGTACATAGGATAAACAATAATTTCATGTGTACTTGATAAATCTATTATTTTATTTCCTCGTTCTTTTCATTACTGTCTTAAATTTTATATAATGACCTTTTATCAAAAAGTAGAAGTTTACATACTACAATTAGCACCCGACATGATATACTTCCATACCACTTCTCCAACTATTACATACATATTATTATTGATGGTGTCCGTAATTTAAACTTTTGTTGTCACATATTGGAATCATGGAATCAGTCGCACTAGAAAGAAGAATAAAAAAACACAGAGTCAAAATCAGGATGGAGAGGCGGACAATAAAAAATTACCTACAAACCTACAATACCAACAACCTATCAAATAACTTAACAATAATATAATATATACCAAGAACCTATCAAATAGACCTGGAGTAGTCTAAAATGTTTTTTACCATTGAGGAACTTGACAAGGAGAGAAAACCTGAGAGCTTAGATAATCACCTAGTCGTGTACCTGTTGCAACATTCAATCGAAATACATATACAAACGTATATAATCAAGTAACACAGATATGAAAAAAGGGCATACCATTTGCAATCAACAAACCAAACAACCTGAGGTGTTCTAAACAATTACATCGTTAAATTCATTGCAACTTCAAGTATTCTTATCTGACAAATTTGAGTTAAATAGGTTATAATACTAGTACCATGCAAGACCACTATCAAAGAAATGCCTATAAATAAATATACCTTTCTTTCAATGGCTAAAGCAAGAGTTTCATCTTTGCAAATCCAATTCATCGTAATTCTACACAAATTCATAGATAGATAAAATATGGGTATAGCTGAAAAGAACAACAAAGGAAGATGATACTTGTAAACAAAAATAGAAACATATAAACAGTACTAGAAAAGCGGCTTAATTCAACGGGTAAAATTCTGTTGAATTTATGCTATTTACAACAAGATTCCGTTACATTTACCATAAATTCAATAAATTCCTTCCTGTTGAATATAAGACCGTTGAAATTAGCATTTCGGTTGAATTTAAGGTTAAATTCAACGACTTCCCTTTGATTTTGTTGGTCCCATTTTCAACCATTTTCCGTTGAAAATGTCCTTGAGCATTTTCGAAAAATTTGAAATTTCAATTTTGAATTTCACCAAAAAAAACATTTTCCCACCAATGGTAATATAATCAACGGAAAATTGTTGAATTTAATCCTACCATAATCAACCAAATTTCGTCGATTAATCATCTTGCCACGTGCCTCTGTGGATTAAATTCAACCGAATCTTGTTACATTTAGTTCTATCAAAATCAACAAGATTTGGTTGATTAATTTTTTTTTTCATTGAACTTATAGATTCAACCTGTTTTCGTTGATTTTAAAAATTCAACCGAATTTTGTTGAATTTAACATGTCCCAGTTTTTTTTTGAAAAGCAACAGATTACAGATCAACTATATTTACATCTAATTTTTTTATGCAATTTGCTAACTTATGCAACATGTTGGTACGATTCCGGCCAACAGCAGTTATTTCGGCCAAACTGAATTTTTTACAAAAAAAAAAAAAATTAATACATAAGCATCTACAACCTAAGATCTATAAATTGGCTAAAACAAAATTTCGAAATACATATTAAAACTCAGATTCCGGTCACCTCATGAAATATCTGGCGAACAAAAACATTCTCAGAAAAATCTGAAAATAATCTACATGCAGTAACGGAACCCGACTTTTAACCTCGTGTGCTCGGAATCACCAAAATCATCCTCTAAATCAAGAACCAAATTAAAATAAAAAAACAGCCCAAAAAAAAATTAGTTCGAAACTTGAAGATATATATATCACTGGAAAGCTCTTGATTTGTAGAACACATATATATATAAATCACTAATTTTCGATAAGTAGATTGAGAGATATGGTTATTTGAAGATTAAATGTATGTATATGTGTGTGTATAGTGAGCCGAGAGAGAGAGAGAGAGAGAGATTCTGGGGGGAGGGGAGCTGTTGATATAATAAGAAAAAAGGTTAGATAAAATAATGGGGGTGGGTAGGTTAGTGTGTGTTTTTTGATTTTTAGTGTATTTTTTTTTATGTTGTTAAATGTGGACCGTTGGATGTTGCTTCTTTAATTTTAATCAAAGGCTATAAATTGCCAAGAGTTGGCAATCCTTGTGCTAAGTTTTCAACCAATAGCATCTTGCCACATGTCATTAACAGATTTTTTTTACATTTCACCAATAAAAAAGAAACAACTTAATATATTAAATAAATACCCATAAAATCAAAAATGCTCCAAAAATTATGAAATTTTGTCCAACACCTTAAAATATAAAGAAAAAAATTTCCTCAAAATATGGACAAATTTCGTTGAAGTTTGGTCAACCGTTTGATTTTTCTACTTACGAGCTATTCGGCTCTAAATTTGACTCCGGAAAAAGTACATTTAAAAATTACAAAATTTTAATAATGCATAGAAAATATAAATTAAATAACCAATTCCAAGTGTCATGTTTTTCTAGCATGGGGAAGTATTTATTTGAAATTGTCGAAGTTAAATAAGGATAAATGTTCAAATAAATACGATACACCTTACATCAAAACCATACGGATGTCCCAGATTATTGTTTCTATTTTTTAAAAAACATTTATCGACGATCCAACCGTACGGATGTCAATATATATCTAAAATAATGATATTCCCAAATTTTAAAAAAATAAAAAATTAATTTGGTTGGAGATCTTAGTAGAACGCTACTATATTGTCTAGAACTCGTAACTATTGCTTTGTCCAAGATCACTAGTTCTATTTTTTAAAAAACATTAATCGAAGATCCAACCGTACGGATGTCAATATATATCTTAAATAATGATATTCCCAAATTTTTAAAAAAATAAAAAATTAATTTGGTTGGAGATTTTAGTAGAACACTATTATATTGTCTAGAACTAGCAGCTAGTGCTTTGTCCCATATTATTGTTTCTATTTTTTAAAAAACATTTATTGACGATCCAACCGTACTGATGTCAATATATATCTAAAATAATGATATTTCCAAATTTTTAAAAAATAAAAAATTAATTTGGTTGGAGATCTTAGTAGAACATTACTATATTGTCAAGAACTCGTAACTAGTGCTTTGTCCCAGATTATTGTTTCTATTTTTTAAAAAACAATAATCGAAGATCCAACCGTACGGATGTAATATATATCTTAAATAATGATATTCCCAAATTTTTAAAAAATAACAATTAATTTGGTTGGAGATCTTAGTAGAACACTACGATATTGTCTAGAACTAGCAGCTAGTGCTTTGTCCGAGATTATTGTTTCTATTTTTTAAAAAACATTTATTGACGATCCAACCATACGGATGTCAATATATACCTAAAATAATGATATTTCCAAATTTTTAAAAAATGAAAAATTAATTTGGTTGAAGATCTTAGTAGAACACTACTATATTGTCAAGAACTCGTAACTAGTGTTTTGTCCCAGATTATTGTTTCTATTTTTTAAAAAACAATAATCGACGATCCAACCGTACAGATGTCAATATATATAAAATAATGATATTCCCAAATTTTTAAAAAATAAAAAATTAATTTGGTTGGAGATCTTAGTAGAACGCTACTATATTGTCTAGAACTCGTAACTATTGCTTTATCCCAGATTATTATTTCTATTTTTAAAAAAACAATATTCGAAGATCCAACCGTACGGATGTCAATATATATCTTAAATAATGATATTCCCAAATTTTTTTTAAAAAAAATTAATTTGGTAGGAGATCTTAGTAGAACACTACTATATTGTCTAGTACTAGCAACTAGTCCTTTGTCCCAGATTATTGTTTCTATTTTTTAAAAAACATTAATCGACGATCCAACCGTACGGATGTCAATATATATCTAAAATAATGATATTCCCAAATTTTTAAAAAATAAAAAATTGATTTGGTTGGAGATCTTATTAGAACACTAATATATTGTCTATAACACGTAACTAGTGCTTTGTCCTAGATTATTGTTTCTATTTTTTTAAAAACATTTATCGACGATCCAACTGTACGAATGTAAATATATATCTAAAATAATGATATTCCCAAATTTTTAAAAAATAAAAAACTAATTTAGTTGGAGATCTTAGTAGAACGCTACTATATTGTCTAGAACTCGTAAGTATTGCTTTATCCCAGATTATTATTTCTATTTTTAAAAAAACAATAATTGAAGATCCAACCGTACGGATGTCAATATATATCTTAAATAATGATATTCCCAAATTTTTAAAAAATAAAAAATTAATTTGGTAGGAGATCTTAGTAGAACATTACTATATTGTCTAGAACTAACAACTAGTCCTTTGTCCCAGATTATTGTTTCTATTTTTTAAAAAACATTAATCGACGATCCAACCGTACGGATGTTAATATATATCTAAAATAATGATATTCCCAAATTTTTAAAAAATAAAAAATTATTTTGGTTGGAGATCTTATTAGAACACTAATATATTGTCTAGAACACGTAACTAGTGCTTTGTCCCAGATTATTATTTCTATTTTTTTTAAAACATTTATCGATGATCCAACCATACGAATGTAAATATATATCTAAAATAATGATATTCCCAAATTTTCAAAAAATAAAAAATTAATTTGATTGGAGATCTTAGTAGAACACTACTATATTGTCTAGAACTCGTAACTAGTGCTTTGTCCCAGATTGTTGTTTCTATTTTTTAAAAAATATTTATCGACGATCCAACCGTACTGACGTCAATAGATATCTAATTTAGTGATATTCCAAAAATTAAAAATAAAAATTAATTTGGATAGTGAAATTAGTAGTCAACTATTGATTTAAAATTTTACACATCTATCTGAGTAATAAGATAAATTCTAAAATGTTGGGTATGTAAATTTAACATTCTAGTGAATTTATAAATTATTGAGTATTTATAATATTTATTTAAAATTATATATCAAATAAATATTTATCGTTTTCTTAAAAATCAAAGATTAATTTGGCGCCCGGTGAAATAAAGGCAAAGGTAAATTCAACGAGATACTGTTGAATTTAATTTCGGTTGAATTTAATTGGTTGAATTTAGCATCGGTTGAATTTGTTCCGTTGAAATTGAAGTTTGGTTAAAACTGACCATAAAATCAACGGAATATGGTTGATTTTATCGTCCGTTGAATTTAGCCGTTTTTTCCAGTAGTGAAAATTAAGTGCATATACTCTGCACATATACAAATGCAAACTAGTTCTAAAATTAATGAAGCAAAAATCTTAAATTACAAACTAAGTACACTAATAAAATTCTCAAATTGTAAACATAAACTCAAGTGTAGATACCCTCCACACATACCCAATATGTATGTATACAAACTAAATCCCAAAATTAATAACTCGCTATATCCTTTAAAAATCTCAAATTGAAGCCCTAACTAACAAACATAACCTTAAATCAACAATAAATAAGGCCAAGAAAAGAATACTTCGAGTATAAATAAACCCTAATTGAAACATTCATCAACATGCCTACTCGATTTAAAAAGCAATTATTTGGGGAAGAACCAACCTTTATTGGAATTTTAATCTATTTCAGCTAGAATCTTCGAGCCCTGACTCCACTCTTCGATTTACTTCTTTTCCTTCTCTTTCCGTTCATCTTGATTTCTATATTTTACATTTTTATGTTTTGTATTTAAAGTTAAGTGTTTTTTCCCTGACAAAAAAAAGTTTAAGTGTTTTTCTTTCACTCTATTATTGTTATAAACAATTTTAGTTATCCCGCTTGTTTGAGTAATGTCGGGCAAAAAAAAGTTTAAAATCCCGCTTCTTTTTTTTTAGCCCGCCAATAAATTGGTCCAAAAATGTTAAATCAACGGCAACGGTTTTGTGAAATCGTTGCAACAGAGTTCGATTTTTTATAAAGTAACACTTTGTCAATTCAATTGTAACAATTTTCAAAAGTATTGCAATATCTCCAAATTTATCATAATTTTTCAAGTAATAACAACGATTTTTAAGAAATTTTATCAAGTTTGGTTGCACAAAGCAATCTATGGTGTAGTGTTATAATTGTGCATGTGGATCATATGTTGACGAGTGTAGTAGAGTACCTCAAATTAATGTTAATGATTCCCATTGTTAACGTATCATATATGATAATTGATCGAGGGGTCTGCCTTCACTTATAACTTACTAAATTAAACTTCAACTAGTTAGTAAAACTTATTATAATCCTACCATATAATATTGTACGACGTTATTTGACAATTCTCGAAAATGAGGAAGAATCGAATCAAGACCTAAAATTAACGGATATAAAATCTCGTCTGGAGCCTATTCAATCACCCTCTAATTGAATTAAACTTAGAACCATAAAAACAAACAATTCGTGTACAGATTAGTTGATTGGATGAATTTCTAATTGTGGATGAATTGATTTCTCACAATTAAAGTTTTTTCCAAACTTATCAACCACTTAAAGGTAGAGAGTATTGGTGCGTTATATACTATCTTGTACAAAAACAATTAAACACATATTAATGCCGAAGATTTATAAAATGCAATTGTCATTGATGTTGTAATAGATAAAATTAACGAATTGAATTTTAATTTTGATTCCGGCAAGAGGGACTAAGTGTGGGCAAGGCACACCTCGAGTATCCTCGACTAAGATTGTACTAAGATTCACAGGAAAGGTTTTCAAAATACGAAACCTGCAACCCCTTCATTCACTCTAGGAAAACTAGGTCTTGCACAAAAAACAATATCAAAAAATAAATAATTAATGGAACAATCTTCCTACGATTATCGATTTTGAATTTTCAAACAAGTTGTAACGGTCTCACAATCCGGGGAACAGACTTGGGGCCACCAACCACAATCAACATATTACTAACTTGGATATAAACATCATATAAACTGATAAAACATTTTAACCCCTTAACCAAGATCGCATACAGGTTATGGTATGAAACAAACTATCGAATTATATTATTACAACTCAATCCCAATATAATAAAATATAATACATTTCTGTGAATAAATGAAATCACTATCTAACTCTATTTCCAACCTCGACCATTCTCAATCCACTATCTGGCGTGATCCATAACTCGACTGTCGCTTCTCGCTGCCCGGAGATCAATACTCACGGTCCACTACTAGGTCTACTACGCTTCACTATTAACTGGAGAAAAACAAACAAAAGCAAGAGTGAGCCAACAATGCTCAGCAAGTGTAAATAGTGATGACAATTTTCAATAAAAACGACAATTTTGATAAGCAAAAGAATTTCATCTCATTTTATGAAGGAATCAGTTGTATCAACTTTTAGATTGCCTCGAGGGCCAACAATTCACCATTCATAAGGTGCATCAAAACTAGAACTGGGAAGAATTCTGATATCAAAGTATTATTCAAACAGACTTTCAAGAAGTCAAGAATTGAACATCTCAATCTCAGAGTATAGATTAGAATTGAATTTTTTTTTTTAATTTTAAAAAAACATCAAGGTTAGGCTGCTGATCAGTCACGCACTAACCCCGGACAAACGCACACAGCAATGTCCTTAATTGGATCCATGGCACACATTGGCCTTAACATCTGACCACGAATCTGGTCTCACCCTGAAGGGTTTTACGCCCCAAGGGCCACTTTTAAAAACATTTCCAATTCTATATCAACTGCACTGGTGTCGGAACAATCGACAACCCTTGGCAACCAACCAACTGGAAACTCACGTTCCAAAATAACTCATAATTCGAGAGTTAAAGAAGAATTCACAATCAACAGGTGTCGACAAGTTCGACATGACAAAAGGGGTAATAAATAGTATCGACAAGTTCGATACCTTACAGGGTGATAACCGAATGATCAAGATCTTCTATAAATACTGACGAGTTTGATAATAAATGGGGTGGAGAATATAAAGAACAAGATTTTGAATACGTATCCACAATATAGATATGAGTAATTAGGGACATAACATCATTAGCTTGATAAAAGGGAAAAATCAACTTGAGCAACAATACAAGATATAAATTGCAACAAGATTATCAATAATTGAAATTCTAAGTTAGAGCAAAGACATAATTGGACACTACAAATTTATAAAATTATTCAACGCGCACTAGGGTTTAATTTCACATAAGCGAGTAAAACAGCTTAACCGGTTATTTGTAAAAAGGTAGTTTTAGGACAATCTATTTTTAAATCATTTAGAAGAAAACATCTTAAGAAGAAAGGATTCTTTGGTGAAATCATGATAAAACTAGGAATTCTTAGTAACAGGTATTTGTAAGGGTTCAAAACATGAATTCTCCCTATTTAGGAAGCCCCTTTAACATTTTCAAGAAAATAAAGTCAAATCTTCCACTAAGGAAGCTTTAACATCCCTTGGATGAAATGATTTGCGAAAAAGTTATTGGTAAGGTCCTTTGGAAAAATATTTTGATGTTTGGATTATGAGTGAAGAAAACAACTTAGTTCACGCTAAATGAAGAAGCACATCACTTTCTAATATACTTGACCAATTCATCGCATAAGACAAAAATATTTAATTGCATCACTTGAACGAATAAGTGATAAGCAAAACACTTGCCTCGATATACGAAGTTCCCGATCCTAACATGGATCCTCAACTCAGCTTCTCGTCATTCTTTACTTTCTTACATACTGCTCTCTTACTCGGCTCTACTTCAATTTCCTTCATGCTTCACCAACTCTACGTTCGTACATCTGTCAACTCTCATACTTGTCCTTGGCCATGTTTCCTATTCGAACCATTATCAAGGTTAAATACTATTTCAGTATTAACCCAAGCAAAACCATATCGTTTGCTCTATTCTACCCATGCGCGTCCTATAACGCTTACATATATCATAAATAACATATACAAACACATACCACTACACATAGACATATCCAATCATATCCATATAGTAGTCTTAGTATAATTAATAAGTCACATATACACGTCACATAACCACTTAAAAACAGCACACCATCTAATCATCAAAACCACTTTATATACTCAAAATAATCCATTGACATATATACTTAAACCATTATTAATCATAACACAACTTCAAGTATTGAAATTAAATAACTCAAATAGACTTTTAAATAAATTTGCAGGGGATTTTTAGAAAATTTCGGCATGAAGTATTCGTTTATCGGACTATGGGCACAGCCCCTCAATATCAATCAAAAACAATTCAACCCTGTTTTTACAAAAAAATAAAGCTGCCTCAACTTGCAGCAACATAAAAGTAAACAAGTAAGAAAAGTACCCGCCCAGACATGCGGCACCTAGCACATAATAATTTATATTACACTACTACTTACGCTACACCAATGATCGTATTTCCACACATTTTAATGATACACGTGACAACCAATCATTGATATTCGTAAGCCCTAGGGAACAACCCCTAGCATTAACTATTACTTACGCTATATCGATGATCACATCACTCAAGTATATTAATTATACTCGTGATAGTTAATCATGGATATTCGTAAGCCCTAGGGATTAGTCGAAAAGAATTACACAAGTCCTTTAAATATTGACATTTAAAAACTTGTGATCTTCTCATAACCCCTAGCACAATTCTAATTATTATAAAATTCTAACATTTAACATGTAAACATTTCCGACACCATAAGCAACTAGCATTTAACAATTAGCATATACAATTTGAACTAACAACTAACAATTAGCAATTTCTCCCTAAATTAAACACCCCCTAAATTAAACTTCTTCTAGTTAGTAAAACTTATTATAATCCTACAATATAATATTGTATGACGTTATTTGACAATTCTCGAAAATGAGGAAGAATCGAATCAAGACCTAAAATTAACGGATATAAAATCTCGTCTGGTGCCTATTCCATCACCCTCTAATTGAATTAAACTTAGAACCATAAAAATAAACAATTCGTGTATAGATCAGTTGATTGGATGAATTTCTAATTGTGGATGAATTGATTTCTCACAATTAAAGTTTTTTCTAAACTTATCAACCACTTAAAGGTAGAGAGTATTGGTGCGTTATATACTATCTTGTATAAAAACAATTAAACACATATTAATGCCGAATGAAGATTTAGAAAATGCAATTGTCATTGATGTTGTAATAGATAAAATTAACGAATTGAATTTTAATTTTGATTCTGGCAAGAGGGACTAAGTGTGGGCAAGGCACACCTGGAGTATCCTCGACTAAGATTGTACTAAGATTAACAGGAGAGGTTTTCAAAATACGAAACATGCAACCCCTTCATTCAGGTCTTGCACAAAAAACAATATCAAAAAAATAAATAATTAATGGAACAATCTTCCTACGATTATCGATTTTGAATTTTCAAACAAGTAGCGAGCAGCACTACAAAAATAGATATCAAGCATGATCTACAAAAAAGAGGCCGTAGTAAATTTTAAGCAACAAATTCATCCAATGTAAGAATATACCTATATATTTGTATAGCAATTAACAACTTAAAATATAGATTTATAACATAGAAGATATGCTTCTTCTTTCTACACAAATATCACATAAATGCATGTATGGAATTACGTCTAGGACAAATCTATGATTTCTTCCTACATTGCATATGACCAAATATCCACATTGGCACTGATCATCATTCTCTCCGAGAGCGGAGATCTCATATTTACTTCACTTTCTTGGCTGCTATACTTTCACTCTCCCCCTTCAAACCTTTTTGCAAATCATGGAGTAAGTTAATCTGAAGTCCTGAATTTGTTCGAATTCACCTCACCAATTTTGACAAAACAAAAGCCATCTATTCTCAGATTAACAAGAGAATGGTCAGAAGTCCAATATAAAAACAATTAGGCTCGACCCACAATATCCTAACGGTATGTTTCTTCACCCAAGCTTTTGTAATAGATTTTTTCTACTGCTAATGATTATGCTAAAGTTATGGTCAAAGACACTTCCAACCCTAAAAATGAAATCAAATGGCGTTTTACATACTTCTTAATTATATTACAATTAGTGATCCGCTATTTTTTTAGGAGTTTTTAGATTCATGTGTATGATAATATGTATCAAATTCTTGTGTAGACTGATTTATTTGTGTGTTGGCCTCTTTTTTACCAAGGAGGAGTTACTCAAGAAAGTTGATGAGTTAACCTAGTGCACAGTTTCAATAAAAAAAGTGAGTACCTTTTTTAGTTTCTTTTTTGTTTTGGGGTTTAATTATTTTGTTCATCACTGGTTAGTCAAATTTTACATTTCTGCTTATAATCAAATTTTACAGGAGATAGGCATGGCCGGGAATACTATGACAAACTTTTGACAACGAATTCAATTCACAATGCAATGAGACAGCAGCAGGTGTTAACTTTTCTCCATCATTTTATCCAATTCTTATGAGGCAATAATTATAAGTTATGAAAATTTAAATGTTTATCTCGCAACTTTATCCTAGGAAATCATATGTGATGTTCTCTTGTGAAATGATAGGAGGTTTGTGCTTCTGCTATAATGTTATGTTTTGCGTGAATTGATAAAGAGATCCTTGGTTATACTGCAGCTGTGTGCGTATATATTTGCAATCCACTATTCAAAACGAATGAAAATTTGATTCTTGTTTTCTTACCGCTGAAAAAGTGTTACATTAGAGAGGGAAAGAACAAGATTGTGACTAATGGTTTGAAGAATGGTGCAATTGAAGCTGTTAACTGTTTTTCCTTCTCAAAAAGACATGTCATTCATTGATTAAACAGTAAAAAGTTGTCAAGCCTTGCCACCAAAATCCACCGACCCACTTGGTGGAAAGAGAGGTTTAAATATGAACTGTAATGGGCTTTTTATTGTTTGCTAGCTAGGCTTGCTGAGCTTGCTAATGTTTAACTTTCTGTTAATAAAAAGCCCTATCAATAGCAATATCAATAGCAAGCCTTTTAAAATTCATATTTAAATTTTCCATCAAGTTTGTCACAGGCTTTTGGTGTCAAAGCTTGACAACTTTCTGTTCTTGATTCGATGAATGACATGTCTAGAAGAAGGAAAATGAATAGCAGCATCAGTCTCACAATTCTTCAAACCAATAATCACAATCTTGGTATTTCCCTCTCTAATGCAGCACTTGTTCAATGGTACGTAAAAAAACAAGTATCAAAATTTCAGTCTTTTTTTTTTGAATAGTGATTGCAAATATATATACAGACATCAGCAGCATAACCAGAGACCTCTCTATCAATTCACGCAGAACATAACATTATAGCATAAACATAAACCTCCTATCATTTCACAAGCGAACATCACATATTATTTGCTATGATAAAATTGGGGGATAAACATTTAAATTTTCATAATTTAAATTATTGCCTCATGAGAATTAAACAAAATGATGAAAAAAAGTTAACATATGCTGTTGTCTCATTGCAGTGTTAATTGAATTCTTAGTCAAAAGTTTGTCATAGTATTCCCTGACCTTGCCTATCTGGTGCAATATTTGTTTATAAGAACAAAGTTCATCATGCTTGACTAACCAGTAATGAACAAAATAACTAAACCCGAACACATAAAAGAAACACAAATAGATGCTTCTTGAAAGTAGTCTCTCATTTTCATCCAAACCCTAAGCATATAAAACGCCTGATTCCATTTTTAGGGTTGGAAGTGTCTTAAACCATAACATTACCAAAATCATTAGCAGTACAAACAAAACCATTACAAAAGTCCCTGTGAAGAAACATGCCATTAGGATATTGTGGCAAGTTGAGCCTAATTGAATCGTCATCCTTGGACTTTTGACCATTTTGTGGTAAATCTCAGAACAGAATGCTACTTTTTGTGGAAATTGGCAAGGTGAATTTGGGCAAATTCAGGGCTAGAGATGATCTTACTCCATGATTTGCAAACAGGTTTGAAGTAGAGGAGAGTACAGCAGCCAAGAAAGTGTAGTAAATATGAGATCATTATGGCCGCCGCGGCTGCCATTAGGTTAAATGTAATGTAGGAAGAAATCATAGACCGACTTGTCCTAGACCTATTCCCATACATATATGTGAGATTTGGGCCGAAACTTGGGCTCATGCCAAAATTGAAAATGGCCCAAAACAATAATTACTTTTAGTTTCCAAAAATAGAAAATGTTTGTTGTTTTTAAAACCATACTTTTAGACTCAAATAACAAATTATATTTGTCAATTAAATTTTTTTGTGTAGAGAACCCAACCAACTTTGATAGTAGTTAAATTGCCATTTATTAGATCTTCTAAATCATTAATTTCATATTTCTTAACATAAAAACTAATTACATCTCGTAAGAACTAAAATTAGTTTAGATCATTTTAATGTAATGTATGATAAAAGTATATTCCCTCCATTTCAATATATTAATCCACTTTCAAAAAATTAGGCATATTATAAAAATTTATTGTTAATAGAAACCTTTCATTTACATGTAATTTTTAATGCATTAATTGAATTAAATATGTGGAATAGAGTTAATCTTGTAAACGTAAATTGGATATATCTTAAATAGAGTTGATTTCGGAAATATGAAATTAAAAGGTAATTTTGAATATTTATTTAAAAATTATATTAAAAACAGAAATGGACAACTAATAGAAATAATTTTTATTTCAAAATTGTACCAGAATTTTGTAAGCTAGGGAGGGAGTAGTAAATTAATGGCCTCCGAATAAAACTGAGCCCCTTAAATTATGATATTAGATCAACAAAATGGTGTTAAATAAACAAATAATTATTTATTCTCCCAAAAATAAAACATTATAAATAAATATTCTATCTACAATTTTATTAATCAATTTTTGTTCAGTTTTTATGGTATCAATGTTTTTCCTTACTTACAACATGTTTATTTGAATGAAAAAGACCAAATAATTTAAAATGCTACTTTGAAACTCAAATAATAGACAATAATTTTTTAATAAAAAATAATTAAATATTTTTCAAGAACGACTAAGTAACTAGGGTGAAATCAGCCCAACATCCATATTCATTGGTCTATTTGCTTTGTTATAAATGTATTGCTTTCTATATGGTTTTTATATGACATACTGTTTTTTTGTTAGGAGTTGTCCCACATTTGTGGTTAATAACCAGTCAATTAATTACATTACAATTTGTTCTTTTGAATATGACCAAAAATAATTTTGTGGTGTTTGGACCCAAAACAGACAATATTATACTAATAGAGTTAAGGCGACTGAGCAAGCTAGTCCTAATGGTCTATAACGATCTTAACATGGGTTCCAGAATGGATCCACGAAGAGGTAGATGGGCTATCCCAGATTGGACTTAAGATTAAGGGGAGCAGATGGACTTTGTAGAGTATCGGACCAGGGGGAGCCTGGTCGATTTCCACTATATATAAAGGGGGAGTCAGGTCACATGGAAAGGAGGCACATTCACCACGTGTCGAGCAAGATGTGTGAATGGGAAGATTTTTAGGAGTTGTCCATAGGAGGGGCAGATTGCTACTTAATAAACAACCAGTTAACCAAATTATAATGAGACCTTTTGGAATGTCCCCCAAAAACATTGCTAGTTAATAAACAGCCAGTTAACTAAATTAGAATGAGACCTTTTGGAATGTCCCCAAAAACAACATAGAAAGGAGACAAATTCAGCAGGTGTCCATAGGAGGGGCAGATTGCTAGTTAACTAAATTAGAATGAGACCTTTTGGAATGTGCCCAAAACAAATCCGTACAAGCTCTATTAAAGCGAATTGTATCATACTAATACGGAGTTAAGACCTGCTTAGCAAGACCAAATTGTTTTTGCATAATTGTGAATAAAAAATACATTTTATTGTTGTCTAATCTTTTCTAGTTTAACTCCACCTACATTGCTTTTTAAAAAAATTTATATATAATATATTTTACAAGCAAGTAATCACCACAAGAAATCAGTGATGTATGAGAAGTGAGCATGTGTTCTTGCCAATAAAAAATAATAAAACAAATTATACATACTTATATGTATACACACAAAATAGATATTGATATAAGTCAATGCATAGCAATCGAAGTCAAGTGGCTTCCTACTAACTGCACTACCGTGCAAACTTCACAAGTAGTACAAAAGTGCAAGTTATTTACTTGATTTAAATATAGAAAAAGAATTAATACCAGTAACGGCATATAGTACGCACAATGCATGAAAGTCGAGAGATCAATCATGCATATGATAATTAGTGTAGATTTAATTGATTGTTTTAGATGTAACATAAATTTATCATAGAAACAAGACCGTTGCATTTAAAAATGAAGAAAATTGAACAATTATGAGAGAAGCCATAAGATTATTCAAAAAAAAAAAAAAATTACGCACTCGAGATTAAATTGTACCTGCTACTTAATAATATAATGACTAATATAATTGATAAAAGGAGATCCAAAGTTTTTACTACTATAATCCTGAGTTTGATCTTTTCTTAATATTTCACCAGCATTTCAAAATAGAGTAGTATATTTAAACAAACCTATTATCAACTAAAGACTGAGTAATATACTTTGATCGAGTGAAATTTAAAATTAGCTTAAATATTCAACAAACTAAAATAATAATCCATAATGAAGTTAAGAGTTACTGTTATACGGGTTGAGGCTCGTATATACAAGTTCTAATACCTTAAGTACTCCATATGCAAATTTTGGTACTCCATTTGCATAAGCATCCAAAGTAAATATTTTCATGTCCCTCTTTACCGGAAAGTTGGTGTCAAGCCAAACTCTCTCATAGTTGTCGAGGGCATTGAGGATGAAGCTCCAGTAATAAGAAACAAACCCAAAGAGAGCTGAAGGTCGCCATTAAAGCTCTTGTATTTGGGTAGAGTGGCATATCAATAGCAAATTCACAGGCTAAACCTCAAACTTCCATAATACTAGTACATAGGATAAACAATAATTTCATGTGTACTTGATAAATCTATTATTTTATTTCCTCGTTCTTTTCATTACTGTCTTAAATTTTATATAATAACCTTTTATCAAAAAGTAGAAGTTTACATACTACAATTAGCACCCGACATGATATACTTCCATACCACTTCTCTAACTATTACATATATATTATTATTGATGGTGTCCGTAATTTAAACCTTTGTTGTCACATATTGGAATCATGGAATCAGTCGCACTAGAAAGAAGAATAAAAAAACACAGAGTCAAAATCAGGATGGAGAGGCGGACCATAAAAAATTACATACAAACCTACAATACCAACAACCTATCAAATAACTTAACAATAATATAATATATACCAAGAACCTATCAAATAGACCTCGAGTAGTCTAAAATGTTTTTTACCATTGAGGAACTTGACAAGGAGAGAAAACCTGAGAGCTTAGATAATCACCTAGTCGTGTACCTGTTGCAACATTCAATCGAAATACATATACAAACGTATATAATCAAGTAACACAGATATGAAAAAAGGGCATACCATTTGCAATCAACAAATTAACCAAACAACCTGAGGTGTTCTAAACAATTACATCGTTAAATTCATTGCAACTTCAAGTATTCTTATCTGACAAATTTGAGTTAAATAGGTTATAATACTAGTACCATGCAAGACCACTATCAATGAAATGCCTATAAATAAATATACCTTTCTTTCAATGGCTAAAGCAAGAGTTTCATCTTTGCAAATCCAATTCATCGTAATTCTACACAAATTCATAGATAGATAAAATATGGGTATAGCTGAAAAGAACAACAAAGGAAGATGATACTTGTAAACAAAAATCGAAACTGTTATGCCCAAAATTCGGTTCGGGAATTCTAAAATGGATTCGGGTCAGATACGGGTTCAATTTGGGGATTTTCGGGATAAATTAGGGTTTTGATAAAGATTTGCAGAAGGAGGACGCGCCCTCACCCCCCATACGTGGAGGGCGCGCCCTGAGAAGCACAAAGACAGAATGAAGACAATTATTAACAGGTTTTACAAAGATTATTGAAGAATTCCCTCCTGTCGTATCTCAGGAGGGGGATGTCCGTTGCACAAAAAACAATATCAAAAAATAAATAATTAATGGAACAATCTTCCTACGATTATCGATTTTGAATTTTCAAACAAGTAGCCAGCAACACTACAACAATAGATATTAAGCATGATCTACAAAAAAAAGAGGCCGTAGTAAATTTTGAGCAACAAATTCATCCAATGTAAGAATATACCTATATATTTGTATAGCAATTAACAACTTAAAAATATAGATATATAACATAGAAGATATGCTTCTTCTTTCTACAAAAATATCACATAAATGCATGTATGGAATTACGTCTAGGACAAATCTATGATTTCTTCCTACATTGCATTTGACCAAATATCCACATTGGCACTGATCATCATTCTCTCCGAGAGCGGAGATCTCATATTTACTTCACTTTCTTGGCTGCTGTACTTTCACTCTCCCCCTTCAAACCTTTTTGCAAATCATGGAGTAAGTTAATCTGAAGTCCTGAATTTGTTCGAATTCACCTCACCAATTTCGACAAAACAAAAGCCATCTATTCTCAGATTAACAAGAAAATGGTCAGAAGTCCAATATAAAAACAATTAGGCTCGACCCACAATATCCTAACGGTATGTTTCTTCACCCTAGCTTTTGTAATAGATTTTTTCTACTGATAATGATTATGCTAATGTTATGGTCAAAGACACTTCCAACCCTAAAAATGAAATCAAATGGCGTTTTACATACTTCTTAATTATAGTACAATGAGTGATCCTCTATTTTTTTAGGAGTTTTTAGATTCATGTGTATGATAATATGTATCAAATTCTTGTGTAGACTAATTTATTTGTGTGTTGGCCTCTTTTTTCATACCAAGGAGGAGTTACTCAAGAAAGTTGATGAGTTAACCTAACATGAGTTAACCTAATGCAGAGATTCAATAAAAAAAAGTGAGTACCTTTTTTAGTTTCTTTTTTGTTTTGGGGTTTAATTATTTTGTTCATCGCTGGTTGGTCAAATTTTACATTTCTGCTTATAATCAAATTTTACAGGAGATAGGCAAGACCGGGAATACTATGACAAACTTTTGACAACGAATTCAATTCACAATGCAATGAGACATCAGCAGGTGTTAACTTTTCTCCATCATTTTATCCAATTCTTATGAGGCAATAATTAAAAGTTATGAAAATTTAAATGTTTATCTCGCAACTTTATCCTAGGAAATCATATGTGATGTTCGCTTGTGAAATGATAGGAGGTTTGTGCTTCTGCTGTAATGTTATGTTTTGCGTGAATTGATAAAGAGATCCATGGTTATACTGCAGCTGTGTGCGTATATATTTGCAATCCACTATTCAAAACGAATGAAAATTTGATTCTTGTTTTCTTACCGCTGAAAAAGTGTTACATTAGAGAGGGAAAGAACAAGATTGTGACTAATGGTTTGAAGAATGGTGCAATTGATGCTGTTAACTGTTTTTCCTTCTCAAAAAGACATGTCATTCATTGATTAAACAGTAAAAATTTGTCAAGCCTTGCCACCAAAATCCACCGACCCACTTGGTGGAAAGATAGGCTTAAAAATGAACTGTAATGGGCTTTTTATTGTTTGCTAGCTAGGCTAATCGCTGAGCTTGCTAATGTTTAACTTTCTGTTAATACAAAGCCCTATCAATAGCAATATCAATAGCAAGCCTTTTAAAATACATATTTAAATTTTCCATCAAGTTTGTCACAGGCTTTTGGTGTCAAAGCTTGACAACTTTCTGTTCTTGATTCGATGAATGACATGTCTAGAAGAAGGAAAATGAATAGCAGCATCAGTCTCACAATTCTTCAAACCAATAGTCACAATCTTGGTATTTCCCTCTATAATGCAACACTTGTTCAATGGTACGTAAAAAAACAAGTATCAAAATTTCAGTCTTTTTTTTTGAATAGTGATTGCAAATATATATACAGACATCAGCAGCATAACCAGAGACCTCTCTATCAATTCACGCAGAACATAACATTATAGCATAAACATAAACCTCCTATCATTTCACAAGCGAACATCACATATTATTTGCTATGATAAAATTGGGGGATAAACATTTAAAATTTCATAATTTAAATTATTGCCTCATGAGAATTAAACAAAATGATGAAAAAAAGTTAACATATGCTGTTGTCTCATTGCAGTGTTAATTGAATTCTTAGTCAAAAGTTTGTCATAGTATTCCCTGACCTTGCCTATCTGGTGCAATATTTGTTTATAAGAACAAAGTTCATCATGCTTGACTAACCAGTAATGAACAAAATAACTAAACCCGAACACATAAAAAAACACAAATAGATGCTTCTTGAAAGTAGTCTCTCATTTTCATCCAAACCCTAAGCATATAAAACGCCCGATTCCATTTTTAGGGTTGGAAGTGTCTTAAACCATAACATTACCAAAATCATTAGCAGTACAAACAAAACCATTACAAAAGTCCCCGTGAAGAAACATACCATTAGGATATTGTGGCAAGTTGAGCCTAATTGAATCGTCATCCTTGGACTTTTGACCATTTTGTGGTAAATCTCAGAACAGAATGCTACTTTTTGTGGAAATTGGCAAGGTGAATTTGGACAAATTCAGGGCTAGAGATGATCTTACTCCATGATTTGCAAACAGGTTTGAAGTAGAGGAGAGTACAGCAGCCAAGAAAGTGTAGTAAATATGAGATCATTATGGCCGCCGCGACTGCCATTAGGTTAAATGTAATGTAGGAAGAAATCATAGACCGACTTGTCCTAGACCTATTCACGTACATATATATACATATATGTGAGATTTGGGCCGAAACTTGGGCTCATGCCAAAATTGAAAATGGCCCAAAACAATAATTACTTTTAGTTTCCAAAAATAGAAAATGTTTGTTGTTTTTAAAACCATACTTTTAGACTCAAATAACAAATTATATTTGTCAATTAAATATTTTTGTGTAGAGAACCCAACCAACTTGATAGTAGTTAAATTGCCATTTATTTGATCTTCTAAATCATTACTTTCATATTTCTTAACATAAAAACTAATTACATCTAAGAACTAAAATTAGTTTAGATCATTTTAATGTAATGCATGATAAAAGTATATTCCCTCCATTTCAATATACTAATCCACTTTCAAAAAATTAGGCATATTATAAAAATTTATTGTTAATAGAAACCTTTCATTTACATGTAATTTTTAATGCATTAATAGAATAAAATATGTGGAATAGAGTTAATCTTGTAAACGTAAATTGGATATATCTTAAATAGAGTTGATTTCGAAAATATGAGATTAAAAGGTGATTTTGAATATTTTTTTAAAAATTATATTAAAAACTGAAATGGACAACTAATAGAAATAATTTTTATTTCAAAATTGTACCAGAATTTTGTAAGCTAGGGAGGGAGTAGTAAATTATGATATTAGATCAACAAAATGGTATTAAATAAACAAATAATTATTTATTCTCCCAAAAATAAAACATTATAAATAAATATTCTATCTACAATTTTTTTTTTATCAATTTTTGTTCAGTTTTTATGGTAACAATGTTTTTCCTTACTTACAACATATATGTTTATTTGATTGAAAAAGACCAAATAATTTAAAATGCTACTTTGAAACTCAAATAATAGACAATAATTTTTTAATAAAAAATAATTAAATATTTTTGAAGAACGACTAAGTAACTAGGGTGAAATCAGCCCAACATCCATATTCACTGGTCTATTTGCTTTGTTATAAATGTATTGCTTTCTATATGCTTTTAATATGACATACTGTTTTTTTGTTAGGAGTTGTCCCACATTTGTGGTTAATAAGCAGCCAATTAATTACATTAGAATTTGTTCTTTTGAATATGACCAAAAATAATTTTGTGGTGTTTGGACCCAAAACAGACAATATTATACTAATGGAGTTAAGGCCGGCTGAGCAAGCTAGTCCTAATGGTCTATAACCATCTTAACATGGGCTCCACAATGGATCCACGATTGGGCTTAAGATTAAGGGGAGCAGATGGACTTTGTAGTATCGGACTAGGGGGAGCCATGTCGATTTCCACTATAGATCAAGGGGGAGTCACATGGAAAGGAGGCAGATTCAGCACGTGTCGAGCAAGATGTGTGAATGGGAAGATTATTAGGAGTTGTCCTATAGAAGAGGCAGATTGCTACTTAATAAACAGCCAGTTAACCAAATTAATTAGAATGAGACCTTTTGGAATGTCCCCCAAAAACATTGCTAGTTAATAAAGTTAACTAAATTACAATGAGACCTTTTGGAATGTCCCCAAAAACAACTATAAATCAAGTTAAGTTCTGATAAAGCTAAGCATGATTATAGTGTTATTCTTGAGGCTTATGACTATGTCAGAAAAGAACTAGAAGAAGAAAGAGATGTGATTAAGACCATTAACAATTCCAGTAAGAAGACAATAGAAATCTTTGAAAGTGGAATTCGTGGTAAGGTTAATGGTTTAGGTTTTGATAAGGCTAGACAAGAAGAAAAGGTAGCTATTGTCAATGATGATAGTAAGGTAGAAGCTAACACATCTAAATCATATCTGAAGGTAAGAAAATTGTTTCTGAACCTAATCATGTTAAATTTGTTGATTCAAAATTAAGGTACTCCTGTTGTACACAAAAGGATTAACAATAGTAATTCAGATGAGAAAGTGTTAGAGAAACCTAAGAATGTAAACATAGGGTTTCTGTCTAAGTCTCAGTTGAAACAGAGATTAGATGGTCTTTCAGAGTCTAGCAAGATCAAAAGAAATAGGAATGGAAAAGAAGGTATTAACAAAGAGAATAATTACAGGAATGTACCTGATGCACCTAGAAAAAAATGCTATAAGTGTGGAAATCATAATCATTTGGCCCTAGACTGCAATCAAAAACCTTCTTGGAAAACTGAGTCCAGATTCCCCAAGACTCAGAAAATTCAATACCAACCACAAAAAGCTTGTTATCATTGTGGTAGTTTACTTCATTCCATTTACATGTGTAGAGAATATCATGAAATGTATTATGACTATTATTCTTTGAAATCTGAAACTCCTAGTCACAAACAGTTTGTGAAATCAGAGTCTAAAGTTGACTCTGCAACATGTAAAATAAAAGCAAAATCTTCAAAGATTGTTGTCTCTAAATCTAGTAAGAAAGGATCCAATCAAAGTTGGGTCCTAAAAAATTCTAACTAGTTACTTTTTGTTTGCAGGGCACAGGAAAGAAGCATTCAATTATCTTGGACAGTGGATGCTCTGGACATATGACTGGAAAGAAGTCCCTGCTTACAAAGTTTGAGAGGAAAGCTGGCCCAGTAATATCTTTTGGAGATGGCAACAAAGGAGAAACTCTGGGATATGGCTCAATTGTTTTGGGGAATGTCATCATAGAAAATGTAGCACTGGTTGAAGGCTTGAAACATACTCTTTTAAGCATAAGTCAACTGGGTGATAAAGGTTACAAATCAATCTTTGACAGAGAAGGATGCAAAATCTTGAATATTCAGAATGGAGACATTGTTCTAACTGGTCAAAGACATGATAACATATATGAAGCTAGCTTAAGTGATACATCTAAAGGAATTGTTAGATGTCTCTACAGCAAAGCAACAAGTGATGAAAGCTGGAATTGGCACAAGAGGCTCTCACATCTTAATTTCAAGAAGCTTAATCAACTTGTTAAACACAATTTGGTGAGAGGCCTACCACAGGCAAATTTTGTGCAAGATGGACTTTGTGATGCATGTCAGCTTGGAAAGCAAAGAAGAACCACTTTCAAGAGCAAGACTGAAAATTCAATTACTGAACCATTTCACATGCTACATCTTGATCTGTTTGGACCAGTAAACATTATGTCTATCAGCAAGAAAAGATATGCTCTAGTTATGGTGGATGATTTCACAAGGTTCACATGGGTGTTCTTTCTACACAAAAAGGATGAAGCTCCTCAGCAAATCATTGAACTCATCAAGAATATTCATAATAACTCTGAGTACAAAGTCAAAGTACTTAGGAGTGACAATGGTACAGAATTCAAGAATTCTACAATGGAGGGGTTTTGTGCAGACAATGGAATCACTCAACAGTTTTCTGCACCTGGTACACCTCAACAGAATGGTGTAGTGGAAAGAAAGAACAGGACTCTCATAGAGGCAGCAAGAACCATGCTTGCAGATGCAAAACTTCCAACCTACTTTTGGGCAGAAGCTATTAACAATGCATGTTTCACTCAAAATTGTACCTTGGTAAATAGTCATGGAAAAACTCCCTATGAGATGATCAAAGGAAAGAAACCAAGTGTGAAATATTTTCACATCTTTGGATGCAAATGCTATGTCCTAAAAGTTCATCCAGAACAACTTGGAAAATTTGAAGCCAAATCGGTTGAAGCAATTTTTCTAGGATATTCAGCATCTAAGGCCTTCAAAGTTTATAATCTCAGAACTCACATTGTTATGGAATCAATTCATGTTGCATTTGATGATAAAAAATTTGGAATTTTGCAAACTGATAAAAGCCATGACAAATTGGAATTTGAAAATCTGAAGAATTCTGAGATACTCTCAAGTGATGATGAAGGTTCTTCTGAAGGAATTTCTATTGCTTCTCAAAGGAATGCTACTGTTGAGGGGGAGCAAATAAATCAAAGAGAACACAGTAATCATCAGGAGCAGACTAGCCTTTCAGAATCTATTCCATCAGGAATTGACGTTTCAGAGTCTACTCCATCAGGAACTGACCTTTCAGAGTCTACTGAGGAAAGATCAGTAACTAGCAGCAATATGGAATCTACCGATTCTATTGATCAAAGGAGAGTTTTTGAAGGAAGAGAGAATTCTTCTACAAGGGATACCACTAACTTAGGGGGAGAGACTAGCAGAGTTAATCTACCACCTGTTAGAAAATGGACAAAGGATCATACTGAAGATTTGATAATTGGTGATCCAAATAGTGGTGTTCGAACTAGAAGATCAATTCAAAATGAATGCTTGTATAGTTGCTTTCTCTCAAAGAATGAACCTAAGAAGGTTGAAGAAGCCTTACAAGATCCTGATTGGGTAATTGCAATGCAGGAGGAGTTAAATGAGTTTGAGAGAAACAAAGTCTGGAAACTGGTACCAAGACCTAAAGATAGATCTATTGTTGGCGCAAGATGGGTTTTCAGAAACAAGCTTGATGAATCTGGTATGATTGTAAGAAACAAAGCAAGACTGGTGACCAAGGGTTATTCTCAGGAAGAAGGCATTGATTATGATGAGACCTTTGCACCTGTAGCAAGATTGGAAGCAACCAGAATGTTTCTTGCATTTGCAGCTCATTCAAAATTCAAGGTATACCAGATGGATGTAAAGAGTGCTTTTCTAAATAGCAAACTTGATGAAGAAGTGTATGTGGAACAGCCACCTGGACTTGTTGATCCAAAGTTTCCAAATCATGTCTACAAACTTGACAAGGCACTCTATGGACTAAAGCAGGCACCAAGAGCATGGTATGAGACTTTGTCTAAATTTCTTCTTGAAAATGGCTTCACAAGAGGTACAATTGACAAAACTCTATTCTTTAGAAAGATAAAAGGTGAATTGCTTTTAGTTCAAGTTTATGTTGATGATATTATTTTTGGTTCTGCTAATGAAAAGTTGTGTGCTAAGTTTAGCAAGCTCATGCAGTCTAAGTATCAGATGAGCATGATGGGTGAACTAAATTATTTCTTAGGCTTGCAGGTCAAACAGACTGAGACTGGTATTTTCATTAATCAGTCAAAGTATATCAAAGATCTTTTAAAAAGGTTTGACTTTCAAGACTGTGCAGTTGCAAAAACACCCATGGCAATAGCCACTAAACTAGACTCTGATCCTAAAGGAAAGAGTGTGGATAATACTAGTTATAGAGGCATGATAGGCTCATTGTTATATCTAACTGCAAGTAGGCCAGATATAATGTTTTCTACCTGTTTATGTGCTAGATTCCAAAGTGATCCTAAGGAATCTCATTTAATTGCTGTGAAGAGAATTTTTAGATATCTCAAAGGAACTCCAAATCTTGGTTTGTGGTATCCTAGGGAATCTGATTTCTTTCTAATTCGCTATTCAGACTCTGATTATGCAGGGTGTAAGATAGACAGGAAAAGCACTATAGGTATATGTCAATTCTTGGGAAATAGATTGATTTCTTGGGCAAGCAAGAAGCAACAATCTGTTTCAACCTCAACTGCAGAAGCTGAGTACATAGCAGCAGGCAGTTGTTGTGCACAGCTCCTTTGGATAAGAAATCAGTTGCTGGATTATGGTATGACACTTAGTAATATTCCTATGTTTTGTGATAATACTAGTGTGATAAGTGGATTTATATCCACTTGGAGCATTCTAAATTGGCTTAAATTGATTGTCTTGGACTCAAGTTTCTGGTAGTTTTGATGTGTTTTGCTTAGTTGTGCAGATTTACGAGAATGTTGACTAAGGTGGATGCTTCTATAATTTTTTGGGAATTAATTGATTAAAATTCGGATTTTCTGGGAAGGCTGCGCAGCTTACACTGTTTTGGCCATATCTGGAGTTCTGTAAGTCCGTTTTTAGTGATCTTACTGCCCACGCGAAGCCTGGGAGATTTTCTACAACTTAGGATAGGATTCCCAAGAGCAAATTGCGCCAGGTAGGAGCAATCTGCGCGAAGAACAGACTGCTGGGCGCAAGTTGCCCTGCAAGTTGCCCCTGAAAAATACAGTTTTTACTATTTTGGCCATATCTTGAGTTCTATAAGTCTGTTTTCAGCCCGTAAGCAGTCCACGCGAAGATAACGAGATTCTCTATCATTCTAAGGTGGTCCAGAAGCCCAATTACGTCTGGAACGGCTCTGGAAAATAGAAGAAAAGTCAGCTACGAATTTCCCTTAAAAAACAGAATCAGTTTAGGAAACGTGTCTTGCAGAAATTCTATTATAATTCTGTTTTGATATTTTCTTGCTGGGCAAGATGTCTAGAGCCTATATAAACACATCCAACCCTTGTAAATTAGATCATTAAGATCATTATCATTAGAGACACAATTACATATCAATTACTTAGGTTTATTTGTATATTTTCATACTTTGTTCTTATCATGGTTTCATCAGATCCCATGATGACGAGAGGTTCGATTATGAACTAATCGTTGTCATGGGATTCTAACGGAGTTATTTATGGAGCTTTAGTATCTTGATGCTTTACAGATCTGTGTGTGATGTATATCTGATATCCTCGTATGGTTGTGTTTCATGTATTTAGATGCGTAGCTAACATCTAATTTGTTAATCTCTTGCTAAACGAGAGTGGATCTTGAGATTTAGAACTTGCCATGCTAGCATAGGATAGGTTGATGTTTTAACATCATGATTTGTGGCATGATTAGAGATAATATGCTACCCTATGTGATCAATGCGGATAACTTGTTCTTCAACCATTATGTTTTCAAATTCTATAGAGATATAGGGTCTAAGCATAATTGGTGTCTATTCATCTTCTATCTCTTTTGTGGATGTATGTTTAGTTTGGTATACGTATACTGAGAAGTAGCGTTTACTTATTTCGTGTTGTCCGATCAGATATCATAACCATTGCATATAGTGATTAAAGGCGTCAGATCTAAGCAAAGTATTTAATGAAGTTAGGATTCCATGGTTTATCTTGCAGAAGTAATTAGATTTCAATTCTTGTTAGTTAGTTAATTCGTAGTTTTGTTAATTTGTTTTTTAGTTAATTTAGATAGTTAAAACCCATATTTGTTATTTGTCTTAGCAGTGCATAATAACCATACACTATTGCATAGGTGCGTTTACTGAATTAAAACCATAACCAGATCTCTGTGGGAACGAACTTGACTTATATCTGTATTACTTGTGACCACGTACGCTTGCGTGATTTAGTGCAAACAAGTTTTTGGCGCCGCTGCCGGGGATCATTGGTGTTTTATTTTTGGTTTATGTGCTTGTCAATAGTGGTCGTTAGAGTTCACTGACTCGGATTGTTTTTTTTTTCTCATCTATTCTTGTAGTTAGTTGGTGTTTCAGGTACTTGTCAGAAAGCATTGTAGTTGAAGATGGATTTTTAATTATGGAGTTCAGCAGGTGGCTAGTGTTTGTGAGTTATGTGCGGGCGCACATGAGACGTATCAGTGCTGGAGCAACCATGGTGGTATTCAACAGCCTCAGGCATGTGAGCAGTGTTTGGGTGTTCATGATCCCTCACAATATTGTTACTACGAAGGAGTTGATCCATATGTCAGTTATGAGGAACAACCATATTTTCAATACCATCCTCAACAGTACCAGCAAGATGTTCCAGATATGTCATATGTCTTTGGTAGTGAAGAGTTTCAACATCAGCAACCTACTCCTACTTTTCAGTCAGATGATGATTTGAAGGAGATTAGGGAGGAGATTAGGATGCTTGCAGAGAATAATGAGAAGCTTATCAAATCTATGGGGACATTAGCTGCTCAAGTTTTGAGAGTCTTGGAACAAGAGAATCAGCAATTCATACCAGAAGCAATTCCAGAAAATAACGATGACTTGGAGCAAGGTACTGCATGCTTAATTGAAGAAGACAAATTCCAAGAGGAGGAGAGTGTTCATAAGCCATGTGAGGAATTTGATCAAGCTAGTGAGGTGGATGATTTGGAAAGGGCACTATTTGAGACAGACACTGATGAGCTACGCAAATTTCAAGAATTGTTTTGTGCGAACCTAGAAGACACTGTTGGGCTACAGAAATTTCAAGAATTGTTTTGTGCGAACCTAGAAGACACTGTTGGGCTACAGAAATTTCAAGAATTGGTATGTGCGAACCAAGAGGTTGATGATCATGAGAAAGATGCAGGTCTTCTACTTGTCTCAGAATTTAAAGATGGAGGTAGCGCATTAGAGCCAATGGAGGAAGTTCTCGTTGAGGAACCAAAGGCTTCATCAATTTACATTTACCCTCCTCCATTATATCCAAGCGAAGCCCGAATGTTGTTCTACAAATTGTCAGATTTTGGGTCAACAGATGAAGGCATTGGAAGAGGACATGGTTGTTACCTGAATAGGCCAAGCGAGGAGAAAGAGCAAAAAGTGTGCCGCCGAGATGATGATGAAGTATTGCGAAGAGAGGACCAGGCGAATTATTATCATCCTTAGTGGAGGCTTGGAAGTAACGTCAAGCTATTGACGTTAAAGAAGCGCTTCTTGGGAGGCAACCCAAGGTATGTTTTCTACTTTCCCTTGTATTTACTTCCATTCAATGAGGACATTGAATATTCTAAGTTTGGGGGTGGTTTGAGGGATAAGTAGTGTATATATATATGTGATTGTTAGTCATTGTGTTCATGTAGGATTTCATGCTTTGCATATTAGTAGTAGTAAAATATGCATTTATGTTTGTGTTATCTATGTTTGTTTCATATAGGACATTCTGTTTTTATGTTCGTATATCATGTGAGTTCATAATAGTTTGCATGTGCACCCATGCTTGATAGGAATTTTGTGTTGTTGACGCTTTTGTTTGAGAATTGATATGCTTTGTTCTTGTGCACACACATACACTAGTAAGTTGAAGCTAGTAGACTTTTTGAATGTTGTAAGTGATTAGAAGGACATGAATATGTGCAAGATGATTTAGTTTGCATGCTTTGAATACAAGTTGGTGCGTTAGAGAGATTTTTGCTTGGGATTGAGTATGTTTTTCCACCAAGTGAGATTTTGAGCCTTATTGCATATTATTTGCTGCAATTTATTCGTTTGCTTGAGTGTCCACGGATTGTTTGCATTGCTAGCAGTTGTTTGAGGTCTTTCTTGAAACGCATGACATTAATTGACGGTTAAAATGATAAAGGCATTTAGGAATAACCGCATATTTTCCCATATTACCATAACATATTTACATGATCAATTAGTTAACCCGTTGAGCTTAATCCTATTTTTTCGGTGACATACCACATTACTTGCCTAGACCTTTTTCTTGTATTAGCCTCACATTAATTTGAACCCACATTGTCAAAGGCTAGTAGAGTGCTTAAGGGAGTAATAAGGTGTGCAAAGGAGGGGTTTATTGTTGGTCGTACTTTTGGGGGAAATATTGAAATTGGGTTTGTGTACTTGATAGTCGACATGTGTAATAAAATTGTGGGATCATTGTTTATTGTTTATATTATTGTTTGTGTTCTATTTAGCTCTCGAAAAAAAAAAGAGAAAAGAAAAAAAAAAGGAAAAAAAAAAGAAAGAAAAAAAAAAAAAAATATATATATATTATGAGAGCATGTTTGTATTTGTTGTGATCCTACTTTAGTCGACTCGTCGATTGTTTTTGTTGGAAGAAAAATAGAAAAATTATGTGGGGGGAAAATAGGGTGTTGTGTATGATTTATTATGGTACTTACTAGCTTTTGACACTTCACCTGTTTTGGCTTATTTGACATACCTTGTCCCTAGCCCCGTTACAACCCAAATAAAGACATTTTGATTATCGTCATTGATGTATGTTGTGTTAAGAGTTAGATTGATACCAAATGTCAAGCGTGCTTATGATTTTGTTGGAATTGAGTGATACACTTACCCTTGTTCTTGAGTGAAAATTCTTTTGTGAGTGGATTGTGAGTGTTTGCTTGTTTTTGCGTATGAGATCCCGAGTTTTGTCTCAAAGATGTACTCTTGTAGGCTTAGCATGTTTACTAACTTATTCTTACACTTGACATGGGCTTGTGAGAACTTATGCATGTTCATTGAGTAGACTATGTGAATACTTGCACTTTCGACACCAAGACATTGCGTTATTACTTTGATTCTTAAGTTGATATGGCATGAGAGGATTTGAAGGTATGGTAGATTAGATTAATTGCATTTTCATAGTAGTTGCATTCATGCATTGCATTGCAATAGGTTAAATGGATTTTGTGGGTACATTCGCTATAGGCCCTCACGAGACCTTACTCGTCCACTAGGGCTGCCTAGGGGTTTAAAGGGCTTGTTGCATATGCCAAATGCAACCGTGATCACCTACGGAAGTGGTACTAGTTAGTTAGTTAATTGTAATTGTTTATGCTTGAGGACAAGCATCGGTTTAAGTTTGGGGGTGTGATAAGTGGATTTATATCCACTTGGAGCATTCTAAATTGGTTTAAATTGATTGTCTTGGACTCAAGTTTCTGGTAGTTTTGATGTGTTTTGCTTAGTTGTGCAGATTTACGAGAATGTTGACTAAGGTGGATGCTTCTATAATTTTTTGGGAATTAATTGATTAAAATTCGGATTTTCTGGGAAGGCTGCGCAGCTTACACTGTTTTGGCCATATCTGGAGTTCTGTAAGTCCGTTTTTAGTGATCTTACTGCCCACGCGAAGCCTGAGAGATTTTCTACAACTTAGGATAGGATTCCCAAGAGCAAATTGCGCCAGGTAGGAGCAATCTGCGCGAAGAACAGACTGCTGGGCGCAAGTTGCCCTGCAAGTTGCCCCTGAAAAATACAGTTTTTACTATTTTGGCCATATCTTGAGTTCTATAAGTCTGTTTTCAGCCCGTAAGCAGTCCACGCGAAGATAACGAGATTCTCTATCATTCTAAGGTGGTCCAAAAGCCCAATTACGTCTGGAACGGCTCTGGAAAATAGAAGAAAAGTCAGCTACGAATTTCCCTTAAAAAACAGAATCAGTTTAGGAAACGTGTCTTGCAGAAATTCTATTATAATTCTGTTTTGGTATTTTCTTGCTGGGCAAGATGTCTAGAGCCTATATAAACACATCCAACCCTTGTAAATTAGATCATTAAGATCATTATCATTAGAGACACAATTACATATCAATTACTTAGGTTTATTTGTATATTTTCATACTTTGTTTTTATCATGGTTTCATCAGATCCCATGATGACGAGAGGTTCGATTATGAACTAATCGTTGTCATGGGATTCTAACGGAGTTATTTATGGAGCTTTAGTATCTTGATGCTTTACAGATCTGTGTGTGATGTATATCTGATATCCTCGTATGGTTGTGTTTCATGTATTTAGATGCGTAGCTAACATCTAATTTGTTAATCTCTTGCTAAACGAGAGTGGATCTTGAGATTTAGAACTTGCCATGCTAGCATAGGATAGGTTGATGTTTTAACATCATGATTTGTGGCATGATTAGAGATAATATGCTACCCTATGTGATCAATGCGGATAACTTGTTCTTCAACCATTATGTTTTCAAATTCTATAGAGATATAGGGTCTAAGCATAATTGGTGTCTATTCATCTTCTATCTCTTTTGTGGATGTATGTTTAGTTTGGTATACGTATACTGAGAAGTAGCGTTTACTTATTTCGTGTTGTCCGATCAGATATCATAACCATTGCATATAGTGATTAAAGGCGTCAGATCTAAGCAAAGTATTTAATGAAGTTAGGATTCCATGGTTTATCTTGCAGAAGTAATTAGATTTCAATTCTTGTTAGTTAGTTAATTCGTAGTTTTGTTAATTTGTTTTTTAGTTAATTTAGATAGTTAAAACCCATATTTGTTATTTGTCTTAGCAGTGCATAATAACCATACACTATTGCATAGGTGCGTTTACTGAATTAAAACCATAACCAGATCTCTGTGGGAACGAACTTGACTTATATCTGTATTACTTGTGACCACGTACGCTTGCGTGATTTAGTGCAAACAAGTTTTTGGCGCCGCTGCCGGGGATCATTGGTGTTTTATTTTTGGTTTATGTGCTTGTCAATAGTGGTCGTTAGAGTTCACTGACTCGGATTGTTTTTTTTTTCTCATCTATTCTTGTAGTTAGTTGGTGTTTCAGGTACTTGTCAGAAAGCATTGTAGTTGAAGATGGATTTTTAATTATGGAGTTCAGCAGGTGGCTAGTGTTTGTGAGTTATGTGCGGGCGCACATGAGACGTATCAGTGCTGGAGCAACCATGGTGGTATTCAACAGCCTCAGGCATGTGAGCAGTGTTTGGGTGTTCATGATCCCTCACAATATTGTTACTACGAAGGAGTTGATCCATATGTCAGTTATGAGGAACAACCATATTTTCAATACCATCCTCAACAGTACCAGCAAGATGTTCCAGATATGTCATATGTCTTTGGTAGTGAAGAGTTTCAACATCAGCAACCTACTCCTACTTTTCAGTCAGATGATGATTTGAAGGAGATTAGGGAGGAGATTAGGATGCTTGCAGAGAATAATGAGAAGCTTATCAAATCTATGGGGACATTAGCTGCTCAAGTTTTGAGAGTCTTGGAACAAGAGAATCAGCAATTCATACCAGAAGCAATTCCAGAAAATAACGATGACTTGGAGCAAGGTACTGCATGCTTAATTGAAGAAGACAAATTCCAAGAGGAGGAGAGTGTTCATAAGCCATGTGAGGAATTTGATCAAGCTAGTGAGGTGGATGATTTGGAAAGGGCACTATTTGAGACAGACACTGATGAGCTACGCAAATTTCAAGAATTGTTTTGTGCGAACCTAGAAGACACTGTTGGGCTACAGAAATTTCAAGAATTGTTTTGTGCGAACCTAGAAGACACTGTTGGGCTACAGAAATTTCAAGAATTGGTATGTGCGAACCAAGAGGTTGATGATCATGAGAAAGATGCAGGTCTTCTACTTGTCTCAGAATTTAAAGATGGAGGTAGCGCATTAGAGCCAATGGAGGAAGTTCTCGTTGAGGAACCAAAGGCTTCATCAATTTACATTTACCCTCCTCCATTATATTCAAGCGAAGCCCGAATGTTGTTCTACAAATTGTCAGATTTTGGGTCAACAGATGAAGGCATTGGAAGAGGACATGGTTGTTACCTGAATAGGCCAAGCGAGGAGAAAGAGCAAAAAGTGTGCCGCCGAGATGATGATGAAGTATTGCGAAGAGAGGACCAGGCGAATTATTATCATCCTTAGTGGAGGCTTGGAAGTAACGTCAAGCTATTGACGTTAAAGAAGCGCTTCTTGGGAGGCAACCCAAGGTATGTTTTCTACTTTCCCTTGTATTTACTTCCATTCAATGAGGACATTGAATATTCTAAGTTTGGGGGTGGTTTGAGGGATAAGTAGTGTATATATATATGTGATTGTTAGTCATTGTGTTCATGTAGGATTTCATGCTTTGCATATTAGTAGTAGTAAAATATGCATTTATGTTTGTGTTATCTATGTTTGTTTCATATAGGACATTCTGTTTTTATGTTCGTATATCATGTGAGTTCATAATAGTTTGCATGTGCACCCATGCTTGATAGGAATTTTGTGTTGACGCTTTTGTTTGAGAAGTGATATGCTTTGTTCTTGTGCACACACATACACTAGTAAGTTGAAGCTAGTAGACTTTTTGAATGTTGTAAGTGATTAGAAGGACATGAATATGTGCAAGATGATTTAGTTTGCATGCTTTGAATACAAGTTGGTGCGTTAGAGAGATTTTTGCTTGGGATTGAGTATGTTTTTCCACCAAGTGAGATTTTGAGCCTTATTGCATATTATTTGCTGCAATTTATTCGTTTGCTTGAGTGTCCACGGATTGTTTGCATTGCTAGCAGTTGTTTGAGGTCTTTCTTGAAACGCATGACATTAATTGACGGTTAAAATGATAAAGGCATTTAGGAATAACCGCATATTTTCCCATATTACCATAACATATTTACATGATCAATTAGTTAACCCGTTGAGCTTAATCCTATTTTTTCGGTGACATACCACATTACTTGCCTAGACCTTTTTCTTGTATTAGCCTCACATTAATTTGAACCCACATTGTCAAAGGCTAGTAGAGTGCTTAAGGGAGTAATAAGGTGTGCAAAGGAGGGGTTTATTGTTGGTCGTACTTTTGGGGGAAATATTGAAATTGGGTTTGTGTACTTGATAGTCGACATGTGTAATAAAATTGTGGGATCATTGTTTATTGTTTATATTATTGTTTGTGTTCTATTTAGCTCTCGAAAAAAAAAAGAGAAAAGAAAAAAAAAAGGAAAAAAAAAGAAAGAAAAATATATTATGAGAGCATGTTTGTATTTGTTGTGATCCTACTTTAGTCGACTCGTCGATTGTTTTTGTTGGAAGAAAAATAGAAAAATTATGTGGGGGGAAAATAGGGTGTTGTGTATGATTTATTATGGTACTTACTAGCTTTTGACACTTCACCTGTTTTGGCTTATTTGACATACCTTGTCCCTAGCCCCGTTACAACCCAAATAAAGACCTTTTGATTATCGTCATTGATGTATGTTGTGTTAAGAGTTAGATTGATACCAAATGTCAAGCGTGCTTATGATTTTGTTGGAATTGAGTGATACACTTACCCTTGTTCTTGAGTGAAAATTCTTTTGTGAGTGGATTGTGAGTGTTTGCTTGTTTTTGCGTATGAGATCCCGAGTTTTGTCTCAAAGATGTACTCTTGTAGGCTTAGCATGTTTACTAACTTATTCTTACACTTGACATGGGCTTGTGAGAACTTATGCATGTTCATTGAGTAGACTATGTGAATACTTGCACTTTCGACACCAAGACATTGCGTTATTACTTTGATTCTTAAGTTGATATGGCATGAGAGGATTTGAAGGTATGGTAGATTAGATTAATTGCATTTTCATAGTAGTTGCATTCATGCATTGCATTGCAATAGGTTAAATGGATTTTGTGGGTACATTCGCTATAGGCCCTCACGAGACCTTACTCGTCCACTAGGGCTGCCTAGGGGTTTAAAGGGCTTGTTGCATATGCCAAATGCAACCGTGATCACCTACGGAAGTGGTACTAGTTAGTTAGTTAATTGTAATTGTTTATGCTTGAGGACAAGCATCGGTTTAAGTTTGGGGGTGTGATAAGTGGATTTATATCCACTTGGAGCATTCTAAATTGGCTTAAATTGATTGTCTTGGACTCAAGTTTCTGGTAGTTTTGATGTGTTTTGCTTAGTTGTGCAGATTTACGAGAATGTTGACTAAGGTGGATGCTTCTATAATTTTTTGGGAATTAATTGATTAAAATTCGGATTTTCTGGGAAGGCTGCGCAGCTTACACTGTTTTGGCCATATCTGGAGTTCTGTAAGTCCGTTTTTAGTGATCTTACTGCCCACGCGAAGCCTGGGAGATTTTCTACAACTTAGGATAGGATTCCCAAGAGCAAATTGCGCCAGGTAGGAGCAATCTGCGCGAAGAACAGACTGCTGGGCGCAAGTTGCCCTGCAAGTTGCCCCTGAAAAATACAGTTTTTACTATTTTGGCCATATCTTGAGTTCTATAAGTCTGTTTTCAGCCCGTAAGCAGTCCACGCGAAGCTAACGAGATTCTCTATCATTCTAAGGTGGTCCAGAAGCCCAATTACGTCTGGAACGGCTCTGGAAAATAGAAGAAAAGTCAGCTACGAATTTCCCTTAAAAAACAGAATCAGTTTAGGAAACGTGTCTTGCAGAAATTCTATTATAATTCTGTTTTGGTATTTTCTTGCTGGGCAAGATGTCTAGAGCCTATATAAACACATCCAACCCTTGTAAATTAGATCATTAAGATCATTATCATTAGAGACACAATTACATATCAATTACTTAGGTTTATTTGTATATTTTCATACTTTGTTTTTATCATGGTTTCATCAGATCCCATGATGACGAGAGGTTCGATTATGAACTAATCGTTGTCATGGGATTCTAACGGAGTTATTTATGGAGCTTTAGTATCTTGATGCTTTACAGATCTGTGTGTGATGTATATCTGATATCCTCGTATGGTTGTGTTTCATGTATTTAGATGCGTAGCTAACATCTAATTTGTTAATCTCTTGCTAAACGAGAGTGGATCTTGAGATTTAGAACTTGCCATGCTAGCATAGGATAGGTTGATGTTTTAACATCATGATTTGTGGCATGATTAGAGATAATATGCTACCCTATGTGATCAATGCGGATAACTTGTTCTTCAACCATTATGTTTTCAAATTCTATAGAGATATAGGGTCTAAGCATAATTGGTGTCTATTCATCTTCTATCTCTTTTGTGGATGTATATTTAGTTTGGTATACGTATACTGAGAAGTAGCGTTTACTTATTTCGTGTTGTCCGATCAGATATCATAACCATTGCATATAGTGATTAAAGGCGTCAGATCTAAGCAAAGTATTTAATGAAGTTAGGATTCCATGGTTTATCTTGCAGAAGTAATTAGATTTCAATTCTTGTTAGTTAGTTAATTCGTAGTTTTGTTAATTTGTTTTTTAGTTAATTTAGATAGTTAAAACCCATATTTGTTATTTGTCTTAGCAGTGCATAATAACCATACACTATTGCATAGGTGCGTTTACTGAATTAAAACCATAACCAGATCTCTGTGGGAACGAACTTGACTTATATCTGTATTACTTGTGACCACGTACGCTTGCGTGATTTAGTGCAAACAAGTTTTTGGCGCCGCTGCCGGGGATCATTGGTGTTTTATTTTTGGTTTATGTGCTTGTCAATAGTGGTCGTTAGAGTTCACTGACTCGGATTGTTTTTTTTTTCTCATCTATTCTTGTAGTTAGTTGGTGTTTCAGGTACTTGTCAGAAAGCATTGTAGTTGAAGATGGATTTTTAATTATGGAGTTCAGCAGGTGGCTAGTGTTTGTGAGTTATGTGCGGGCGCACATGAGACGTATCAGTGCTGGAGCAACCATGGTGGTATTCAACAGCCTCAGGCATGTGAGCAGTGTTTGGGTGTTCATGATCCCTCACAATATTGTTACTACGAAGGAGTTGATCCATATGTCAGTTATGAGGAACAACCATATTTTCAATACCATCCTCAACAGTACCAGCAAGATGTTCCAGATATGTCATATGTCTTTGGTAGTGAAGAGTTTCAACATCAGCAACCTACTCCTACTTTTCAGTCAGATGATGATTTGAAGGAGATTAGGGAGGAGATTAGGATGCTTGCAGAGAATAATGAGAAGCTTATCAAATCTATGGGGACATTAGCTGCTCAAGTTTTGAGAGTCTTGGAACAAGAGAATCAGCAATTCATACCAGAAGCAATTCCAGAAAATAACGATGACTTGGAGCAAGGTACTGCATGCTTAATTGAAGAAGACAAATTCCAAGAGGAGGAGAGTGTTCATAAGCCATGTGAGGAATTTGATCAAGCTAGTGAGGTGGATGATTTGGAAAGGGCACTATTTGAGACAGACACTGATGAGCTACGCAAATTTCAAGAATTGTTTTGTGCGAACCTAGAAGACACTGTTGGGCTACAGAAATTTCAAGAATTGTTTTGTGCGAACCTAGAAGACACTGTTGGGCTACAGAAATTTCAAGAATTGGTATGTGCGAACCAAGAGGTTGATGATCATGAGAAAGATGCAGGTCTTCTACTTGTCTCAGAATTTAAAGATGGAGGTAGCGCATTAGAGCCAATGGAGGAAGTTCTCGTTGAGGAACCAAAGGCTTCATCAATTTACATTTACCCTCCTCCATTATATCCAAGCGAAGCCCGAATGTTGTTCTACAAATTGTCAGATTTTGGGTCAACAGATGAAGGCATTGGAAGAGGACATGGTTGTTACCTGAATAGGCCAAGCGAGGAGAAAGAGCAAAAAGTGTGCCGCCGAGATGATGATGAAGTATTGCGAAGAGAGGACCAGGCGAATTATTATCATCCTTAGTGGAGGCTTGGAAGTAACGTCAAGCTATTGACGTTAAAGAAGCGCTTCTTGGGAGGCAACCCAAGGTATGTTTTCTACTTTCCCTTGTATTTACTTCCATTCAATGAGGACATTGAATATTCTAAGTTTGGGGGTGGTTTGAGGGATAAGTAGTGTATATATATATGTGATTGTTAGTCATTGTGTTCATGTAGGATTTCATGCTTTGCATATTAGTAGTAGTAAAATATGCATTTATGTTTGTGTTATCTATGTTTGTTTCATATAGGACATTCTATTTTTATGTTCGTATATCATGTGAGTTCATAATAGTTTGCATGTGCACCCATGCTTGATAGGAATTTTGTGTTGTTGACGCTTTTGTTTGAGAAGTGATATGCTTTGTTCTTGTGCACACACATACACTAGTAAGTTGAAGCTAGTAGACTTTTTGAATGTTGTAAGTGATTAGAAGGACATGAATATGTGCAAGATGATTTAGTTTGCATGCTTTGAATACAAGTTGGTGCGTTAGAGAGATTTTTGCTTGGGATTGAGTATGTTTTTCCACCAAGTGAGATTTTGAGCCTTATTGCATATTATTTGCTGCAATTTATTCGTTTGCTTGAGTGTCCACGGATTGTTTGCATTGCTAGCAGTTGTTTGAGGTCTTTCTTGAAACGCATGACATTAATTGACGGTTAAAATGATAAAGGCATTTAGGAATAACCGCATATTTTCCCATATTACCATAACATATTTACATGATCAATTAGTTAACCCGTTGAGCTTAATCCTATTTTTTCGGTGACATACCACATTACTTGCCTAGACCTTTTTCTTGTATTAGCCTCACATTAATTTGAACCCACATTGTCAAAGGCTAGTAGAGTGCTTAAGGGAGTAATAAGGTGTGCAAAGGAGGGGTTTATTGTTGGTCGTACTTTTGGGGGAAATATTGAAATTGGGTTTGTGTACTTGATAGTCGACATGTGTAATAAAATTGTGGGATCATTGTTTATTGTTTATATTATTGTTTGTGTTCTATTTAGCTCTCGAAAAAAAAAAAGAGAAAAGAAAAAAAAAAGGAAAAAAAAAAAGAAAGAAAAAAAAAGAAAAAAAAAAGAAAAATATATTATGAGAGCATGTTTGTATTTGTTGTGATCCTACTTTAGTCGACTCGTCGATTGTTTTTGTTGGAAGAAAAATAGAAAAATTATGTGGGGGGAAAATAGGGTGTTGTGTATGATTTATTATGGTACTTACTAGCTTTTGACACTTCACCTGTTTTGGCTTATTTGACATACCTTGTCCCTAGCCCCGTTACAACCCAAATAAAGACATTTTGATTATCGTCATTGATGTATGTTGTGTTAAGAGTTAGATTGATACCAAATGTCAAGCGTGCTTATGATTTTGTTGGAATTGAGTGATACACTTACCCTTGTTCTTGAGTGAAAATTCTTTTGTGAGTGGATTGTGAGTGTTTGCTTGTTTTTGCGTATGAGATCCCGAGTTTTGTCTCAAAGATGTACTCTTGTAGGCTTAGCATGTTTACTAACTTATTCTTACACTTGACATGGGCTTGTGAGAACTTATGCATGTTCATTGAGTAGACTATGTGAATACTTGCACTTTCGACACCAAGACATTGCGTTATTACTTTGATTCTTAAGTTGATATGGCATGAGAGGATTTGAAGGTATGGTAGATTAGATTAATTGCATTTTCATAGTAGTTGCATTCATGCATTGCATTGCAATAGGTTAAATGGATTTTGTGGGTACATTCGCTATAGGCCCTCACGAGACCTTACTCGTCCACTAGGGCTGCCTAGGGGTTTAAAGGGCTTGTTGCATATGCCAAATGCAACCGTGATCACCTACGGAAGTGGTACTAGTTAGTTAGTTAATTGTAATTGTTTATGCTTGAGGACAAGCATCGGTTTAAGTTTGGGGGTGTGATAAGTGGATTTATATCCACTTGGAGCATTCTAAATTGGCTTAAATTGATTGTCTTGGACTCAAGTTTCTGGTAGTTTTGATGTGTTTTGCTTAGTTGTGCAGATTTACGAGAATGTTGACTAAGGTGGATGCTTCTATAATTTTTTGGGAATTAATTGATTAAAATTCGGATTTTCTGGGAAGGCTGCGCAGCTTACACTGTTTTGGCCATATCTGGAGTTCTGTAAGTCCGTTTTTAGTGATCTTACTGCCCACGCGAAGCCTGGGAGATTTTCTACAACTTAGGATAGGATTCCCAAGAGCAAATTGCGCCAGGTAGGAGCAATCTGCGCGAAGAACAGACTGCTGGGCGCAAGTTGCCCTGCAAGTTGCCCCTGAAAAATACAGTTTTTACTATTTTGGCCATATCTTGAGTTCTATAAGTCTTTTTTCAGCCCGTAAGCAGTCCACGCGAAGATAACGATATTCTCTATCATTCTAAGGTGGTCCAGAAGCCCAATTACGTCTGGAACGGCTCTGGAAAATAGAAGAAAAGTCAGCTACGAATTTCCCTTAAAAAACAGAATCAGTTTAGGAAACGTGTCTTGCAGAAATTCTATTATAATTCTGTTTTGGTATTTTCTTGCTGGGCAAGATGTCTAGAGCCTATATAAACACATCCAACCCTTGTAAATTAGATCATTATCATTAGAGACACAATTACATATCAATTACTTAGGTTTATTTGTATATTTTCATACTTTGTTTTTATCATGGTTTCATCAGATCCCATGATGACGAGAGGTTCGATTATGAACTAATCGTTGTCATGGGATTCTAACGGAGTTATTTATGGAGCTTTAGTATCTTGATGCTTTACAGATCTGTGTGTGATGTATATCTGATATCCTCGTATGGTTGTGTTTCATGTATTTAGATGCGTAGCTAACATCTAATTTGTTAATCTCTTGCTAAACGAGAGTGGATCTTGAGATTTAGAACTTGCCATGCTAGCATAGGATAGGTTGATGTTTTAACATCATGATTTGTGGCATGATTAGAGATAATATGCTACCCTATGTGATCAATGCGGATAACTTGTTCTTCAACCATTATGTTTTCAAATTCTATAGAGATATAGGGTCTAAGCATAATTGGTGTCTATTCAACTTCTATCTCTTTTGTGGATGTATGTTTAGTTTGGTATACGTATACTGAGAAGTAGCGTTTACTTATTTCGTGTTGTCCGATCAGATATCATAACCATTGCATATAGTGATTAAAGGCGTCAGATCTAAGCAAAGTATTTAATGAAGTTAGGATTCCATGGTTTATCTTGCAGAAGTAATTAGATTTCAATTCTTGTTAGTTAGTTAATTCGTAGTTTTGTTAATTTGTTTTTTAGTTAATTTAGATAGTTAAAACCCATATTTGTTATTTGTCTTAGCAGTGCATAATAACCATACACTATTGCATAGGTGCGTTTACTGAATTAAAACCATAACCAGATCTCTGTGGGAACGAACTTGACTTATATCTGTATTACTTGTGACCACGTACGCTTGCGTGATTTAGTGCAAACATAGTGCTATTAAAATTGCAGAAAATCCAGTTCAACATTCAAGGACTAAGCACATTGATGAGACTACATTCAGTAGATTAGTAAGTGAGTTAGGAATGTTAAATTTTTAGATCTTTAACATCTGCAAAAGTAGCAAGGTATGTTGTTCTTAGCTTATAGACTTGACATTCCTGTCAGGATCTATATTTGATTGTTAAATGCTTTAGCTATAACACTTTGCCTTGATAAATTTCAGTATGATAGACTTGTTAATAATTATCAGGATTAGATTTGTTATCAGGATGCTGACGTCATCAGAATTGTGTCAGTATCAGGATTATGAAAATTGTTTCAGATCCTGACGTTTACTTTGTATAGTAATCTGATTCTGTGATGTGTTAAGTCTATACCAGCATGTTTTGATATTTGCATACTGATAATTTATACATCATTCAGTAATTAAAAGACAAGCAGATAACAAGAAATTGTATTTTCATTAATAGAAATCATTACATGGAAATGAAATACAACATCTTTTTGTCTAAATTTCTATTGATAATTCTATACCTGTCTATTGATATGAACTCTGAGGTACAGGACAAGGAGCATCTCAAGAAATCCATCAGGGGATGAACAGCCTCGTTTGCTCTTGGATTCCTTGTCTGGGCGACTTGAATGAGAGCAGCTAACTTAAATGTATAGCATCCCCATCAAGATCAACCTCAGACTCTCGGTCAAATTCTTCATCCTCAAGTTTTGAGGAGATTAGGGAAAGATTGTATCCAACAGATGGATGTTCTAGGAGAAACCTCTGGATATTATCGAAAATCAATCCATTCATGATTAGTTCGATGAGAAGAGTCATTTGTTCAAAGAGATGATCAAGAACAGGATGTTCATCGATCGAGAAAAATCTGAAAAATGGATTTGAAGGGAATTTTGGTTTGAGAAGCATTGTTGAGAAGAAAAGAAATTGAAAGGTTAAGGAGAATGGCATAAGGCGTCTGGTTCTTTTAAAGAAAGACGTGAGAAGCTGAGCAGTCACTTGGAAGTTTTAATGAAGTCAAATGCTAATTATTGCATGTGAATGTGTTTCTTATTTCAAGAAATATTGAAAATATCTAACCAATTGATTTTCTGTTCAGATTAATTGTTTATTTTCTTTTTTAGATAAAAGAAAAATGCCACGTGGAAACTCCATATTAAGTCTCTGATGATATTGGTCAGGATCTCATGTGTGATCATCAGGATTTGAAAATTATATTTTTAAATCACATTGCATTTTGTGATTATTTTGATGAGAGGTCATCAGGAAAAGGAAGCTGATCAGTATTGCTTATTTATACCCTGATTTATTTCATGAAAATCAATTTTGGATTTTATTTTCCAAAAATCGTGGGTAACCGCATTTTTCAGGGACTGACACCTGTCAATCTACGTGTCAACGTGGGATAGTGGTCTGAAAGATTTGTGAAATATATTTGTTTTGAAACTCTAATCGTGTAATTGCTTTCTCTAATTTTACATTCTCTAAAGCAAAAAATCACTCTTGAGTTTTCAAAATCACTAATCCATTTCAAGAATTTTTCAAGTTCTTTTTAGATCAAAAATGGCAGCTCAGAGAAGATTACCTAAATCAGTAGCCTTCAAGTTTGGTGACTTTGATTTTATGACAAACAATCATGTTGCAGCTATCACCTACAAGGAAGGAGTGTCATCTGATTTTCATCCAATCATGGACTTTCTGGCGTATGGACCATTAGGTTATGCATTGACAGCATCTCCACAGATTAATCAAGTAGCTGTTTCACAAGCTTGGGAGAATGCTGAGGTAATTGATTCTACTCAGAGTCAATCAGGTAAGATTGTTCTACATTTAGGACAAGATTCATTTGACATTACTGAATCTGTTGTTAATTCAGTACTTTGCTTACCTGTTACTGATAGTTATGTAAGTGAACCATCTGATGATAATATAAGAACTATGTTGTCTGAATTAGGTTATTGTGGACCTCTAGACAACATGAGCCAGTTGAATAGGTCTTTTCTTAGAAAGGAATGGTCTTTTTACTTTAATCAAATTGCTAAATGTTTTACTGGTAAATGTAGTTCTTTTCAGCAAATTACTTCTGTTACATCACATATTGCTTATAGTTTGCTTTATGATAGAGTAATTAACATTGGTCATATTATCTTAAGTCAGATGAGTATCAAACTTGGGTCAAGAGATCAAAACAGGAAAATGGTTTATTATCATAGATTTATGCAAATGTTTATTAACCATTTTATTCCTGATGTTGAAACTAGATTTGGTAGAGAACATTGTGTTTCTTCTTATGAACAGCAAAAGAGAATTTTCTCTGACATTAAAAAGAAGGACAATGAAAAGAATCTAGATGAAATACCTGCAATTCATTATTCACATCATGTTCAGGTAATTCTTAAAACTCATCTTCCTACTCTCTACAATTCTTCTTTTTTTTGTGGTGAAATGGCTCAGGAATCTCAATTGGAGGAGAACCCACCTGTGTCTACCCAAGTAGCCCAAAACATTATAGTCTCTGAAACAATTCAAGAACCAAATTTTGACCCACAACCTATTGTTTCACAGAAACCAACCTCTGGTGTTTCTTAAAAGACATCAGTTGTAAGGAAGAGAAGATTTGTTGTGTCAAGTAGTAGTAGTAATTCTAGTGAAGATGATGATGATTTAACTCTTGCTGAGAGAGCAGAATTGAAGGCTGAAATTCAACTTTCTTTGTTAGCACAAAGAGATGAAAAACCTAGTCACAGCCAGGCTGCAGTCTCCCAAAAGGCTGTAGTTCTTAAAAAGGGAAAACAGTTACTAGATACTGTCTCTCAAAAGACTGTGTCTATTGACCAAAGATCTCATCCCAAGATCACTTCTGTGTCTACACCTCTTGAGTCTTCTCAGGATAAATCTTTTGCTCACTATATCAGGAGAACAAGGAGAAAGATTCAATTGTCACCTACACACACAGAGTCTAGTCCAACTAATATCATGCAGGTTTCTACAAATCAAGCTACACCTATGTCAGTATTTAACAAGAGAGATCTGGATATTGATTCTTCATGGGAAACTACATTATCATACAGACTGGCTATGGGACTAATTTCTCTCAAAGTGAAGTTGTCAAGGCCTGTTCTAGATTTTCTGGTTGAAAGAGTACCAAAACTTTTATTTCCAGATGAATATGGACTTCTACATCAAAGACTTGACTTAATGAAGATGTATTTCTATGTATCTGTCAGAAGACAATTAGTCAAGAAATTTGGACTCTCAAAGCATGTTGCACTTCAATCACTTCATGCATATTTATTTGACAAGGATGTCATTATTGAAGATGCTTCAGCTCAAGGTGAACAACTGGAGGAAGTAGATAGTGGAATGCAGTCAACAGAAGATACTATTGCACCAGTGGTGAATAGTAGGAAAGATCAGATCACAGTCACTGTAACACAAGAACCATCTAGTCAGAGGAAGGATGACTCAGGAGCTGTGATAGCTGATGTTGAAAGGACTTCTGTGATGACTGAGAATGCAAGTGAGATACCCTATGATATGGGAGGAATGACTTTGGTTGATTTTTCTGAAGATCAAACAAATTTTGTTCAGTCAGAGTCTATCCACCTTGAGGGTGTGTCTCAGCAAACAACACTTAAAGACGGTGATGTACTAACTATGGTGTCTAATGAAGTATTACTGAAGACATCAGAGTCTAGTAAAGAACCTGAAAGTGGAATACTGGAGCCTGTAGTTTCTGAAAGGAAAGAAGATGATTGTAAGGGTTCAGAGACTATAGCAGCTCACTCCTTGGAGAAAACCTCAAGCCACATGCCAAATGAGGAACCCTCTCTTCATGTGAGTTCAGGTATAAAAACTTCTTCTAAACCCTATTTTTCTGTAGGTCATGAGAGCACTTATCTAAATTTGAGTGATACACTTGAAAAGATGGACTTAGATCCACAATTTGAGCGGCTGGCTCCTGACCAGGCAAAAGGTGAGGTAGAAAGAGTGTTGACTTTAGTAAGTCAAAGTGAGAATGAGGGTATGGATGATCAACTCCATAGTGAGGGAGTGAAAATTAGGAAACCATCATTTGATTTCTGGGATCAGGTTTTTCCTGAATCTTGGTCTGAAAATTTGGATATGGATGCTGGTACTTATTCATTCATCAAAATGTATCAGAAGAATGACCTAGCACATCACAATGCAAAGCCAGAAGGTAAATCTCAGAAGCAAAAGGAGAGGCTTGCAGGAATCATTAACAGAAGAGGTGCCAGGATAAAGCAATCTCTTGATACATATGTACCAGATGAAGATCCTAATGATCCTAGTGTTCCTTTGTATGTACTTCCAATATCAGCTAGAATTGAGACATCAACAGTCTCTGATCACTCTAAGGAGGAGTCAGGATTTGAAGATGTTAGTACACAGAATACTGGTGAAGGAGATGATGATCATGTTTCAGTTCCAGAACAGAAAGATGAAGATGTTGATACTTCTAATCAGGTTTTATTACTTGAATATCATACAACTCAAGCAACTTCTTCTACAAGACTTGAAGATACAGTTCTTTCTGATTCTGATACTGGAGATACTAGAAGCACTTCCAACATTGAAGTTCATTCTGATGTTTTGAAAGATATTCAGAATTCTCAAATTGCTATTCAAACAAGACTTCAATCACTTGAAGATAACCAAGTCACAATTATGGAAAATCAAGCAGTTCTTATGAATCTCATTTGTTCTGTTTCTGAATCTCTTGGAATTAATGTTGCTGATGTCAAAAAGGGGGAGATAAAGACAATTCAAAGACAACAACAACAACACCACCAGACTGAGCGAGCTAAAGCTGGGGGAGATAAAGAGTAGACAAAGGGTAGTAAAGAGAAGAACCAGGAGTGACAGTGGTGAATCTCAGCTAGGAAGTGGTAAAGGAAGAGCAGCATTAATAGTTAAAATTCTTTCTTCTAAGTACTAGATAAATGTCTACATCTGGGAAGGAAGTACTTAACTTCATAATTCTACATTCATAAATTCTATTCTGGTTGTATTGTTATATGTTTTGACATCCACAACTTAGATTTATGCTTAAGATTTTAAAGCATAAATAGGGGGAGATTGTTAAGAATAATTCATATGTTGTGATGTTAAGAATAGAATTTACACATTATACTTCTTGTAATCCTGATCTTATAAAGGATTTAGCACTGTATATAGGATTTATGTGTAAGACAATTATCTGTATAGTTTAGTCAGGAATGAACAGTGTATCGGAGACTACATGTCAGGAACAGAGGGCAAATCCTGATGATGGTCCAATACTGATGGTTGATCAGATACTGATGCAGTGTGCAGATCCTGATATCAGTCGTGTTACTGATGATGTCATTATGGATGCTACAGAAACTGGCAAGTGCTTTAAACAGGATCGTTGTTTGAAGAACAAGCAAGAAGATATTATGAAGGAAAGAGTTTTCTATTGATGGAAACTATCGACTAGAAGACAGAACATTGTCATGTATAAATTATATCTTTCTGTTATTAGTTGATAGGTAGCATTATAAATACTTTCTCAATATCATTGTAAAAGAGTGACGAAGTTGTGAGTTCGTGTGCGTAGCTCTGTATAAGGTTTGTATTCGAGAAGTTCGAAACAAACAGAGAGAGATTTGTATTGTCAGCAGCTGCTAAAGGTATTGTACACCTTTGGTAGAGTTTGTATTTGATCTTATTAATACAAACAAGAGTTTGATTCATTCGTTTATTTTTGTTCATATAATCAAGCAAAAATCAGACACGATTATATAACTTGTATTCAACCCCCCCCTTCTACAAGTTATTCGAGTTAACAGACCTCTTGGGCGAGGCTAATAGAGGAGTAACAAGGGTGTAGCATGCAATCTCGAGGGGTTGAGTCATGCGAAGCGGACCCATGTGTATTGATACTCATGCGACCTCGAGGGGCTGCGTCATGAGCCTTCCAGCAGAGAATGAGATAGCGATCTCGTGTAGTATGTGGATGTGATGATAGTGCGAAGCGATCCCTTGACGAGAGTTATACGCGAGGCGATCCCTTGACGGGAGTCATACGCGAAGAGATCCCTTGACGGGAGTCATACGCAAGGCGATCCCTTGACGGGAGTTATAAGAGAGCTGATCCCTTGACGGGAGTTATAAGAGAGTTGATCCATGTAGATGCGACCTTGAGACCGGGCTAGCATGATGCTTAAATCAACTGGCCTCACTGACGAGGCGAATGGAGAAGCTGTACGGAGAAAATTATACTCACGCGACCTCGCTGTGCCTGACCGTAAGCCTTAATAATAAATATGCTCTAGGCCTCGCTGGACCTTGCAGAGAGAGTATTCTAGGCCACGCTGGACCTCTAGGCCACGCTGGACCTTGTAGAGAGACATGCATGATAGATGCTATCCCATACTAGGGACTTTGTTGGCGAACTCGACCCGCAGCTTGGGGTCGCAAACTTCCACATTGTGCTTGATAGTATATTGGACTGACTCCTGGTGGTGGGTTTTAGTGATCCAATCTTCATCTCTAGGCCCATTATGAGTTGTGGACCTCTATTCAAGCCCATTAGGCCTGCTTAGGGCTTATGCCAAGATTTGGGCATAACAACTACCCCCCGAGTCCATATTGTCATTGAAGATGCGATGTGGACTCAAAAACTGCTTGTCAAAACTTCGATGCGAGGCATGTGCTCGCTATAGATTGCTGTAGATGAAAGCATAACTATCTCAAGTGCCTTGGAATTGCATCGCGATCCCAAAGAATTTTAATGATTGCAGATAACTGTCGTATTTCGAGATCTTCTCCCAGCTGCTAAGATGATGACATGTGTTGTGTGTCTTTCAATTAATGCGAAGCCATGTATAAGTGAGTGATGGTGACCTTGAAGGGTCCTTCCAAGTGCAATATGGTCCTGCAGGGACCTTGAGAGGTGACCCCATAGGGCCTTGCAGTCATGAGTTGTTACAATTATATCTTTTGTCATGCTGATATGTGAGCCCTCCTTGCAACCTCATACGTTGCGATGCGAGGCCTCCTTGTAGCCTTATACGTTGCGATGCGAGCCCTCCTTGTAGCCTTATACGTTGCGATGTGAGCCCTCCTTGTAGCCTTATATGTTGCGGGGCCTCCTCGCAGCCTCAATTCTTGTAATGAGTCTGGTTAGAATTCTAGCCAATTTTCAAGTATGGCAACTACCCCCCAGTTCTTCGATGCAGGCAGATGTTGCGGATAACTTTTTTTTCTGATCTTCAAAATTATTTTGAACTCCTCCAAAAATAAAAATCAAAATAATTTGATTTAACTATTTTAGGAATCTTCTCGCTTCGTATAATAATACTTTTATTTACTTCAGCTCGCGAAGTACCCTTCCTTTGCGTAGTTTACCTTTGTTCAGACAGTCAGACCCCTTGTTGCGAAGAGAATAATAGAAAGCGGACCCTGGTGCAATTTTAATTAATTTTTTTTTTATAAAATCACATTGGCTCCGCTTGAAATTTTCATCCTGCATTGCTTGCTTTGCCTTGTATCTTCCATTTTTGACTTTGATTTTGACTTGGACCCTACCACGTTTCATGCCATATAACTCAAGCAGTACATGTATTCACGTAGCCTTGTTTTTTGCACTTTGCATGCATTTTTTCTTGTTTTTCCAAGCGGACCCCATTGGACGTAAGGACTATGTCAGACCAGTACCCAAACCAGTAACCATAGGTTTCAAATCTTGCACGGTTTCAGTAGTTGGGATCATCTCCTGTGGAGTAAATAATGGTGAAGAAGTTTGCAAGGTTGGAACTCCTTGTGAAGCAGCACGAGGGTCTGATGAAAAATGTGTATATCCAGGTCCGGAAACCATCGACATCACAATGGTTCCTCCTTGTGATGCCTATTTGTTTCCCAGCACGAATCGTGCCCGAGGCTGGGCTATTCCATTTCGTTGTACTCACCTTGCATAGCTTGCATTTTTAAATCCACAGTCTCCTTGCCGTACCATATAATCACCTCGTACTTGCATATAACAACCTCTACCTTCTCCTCGCTTCATCAGTTCAACCCCTTTTATTGATCCTTGTACTTGTTTAGTTGATCTCGATCCCGCTTTATTTTCCAATTTCGCGAGCCAGAATAATGCAATAACTTTAGTTTACTTATCAGCTTTTGGCCTGTCGCTTTGCTCCATGTTTACAATCGAACAAGGCTTTTTCTTTGATTTCTTGGTTCTGGCATTGCCTGTCGTCGCTTCGTCCTCTTTTATCTTCTTATTTTACTTTTTAAATGCCTGTTGAGTTCACTCCATTTGACCTGTTCTACCTTGCATCATTTGTGGCATGCCTGAAGGGAGAGGATGCATACTAGCACTGTCTTTTAAGAGATTACGAGCTGAAGAGCCATTGACGGTTGTGCTTGCAGAATCAGTATCTAGGATCGAAGGTGCATTCTTACGGAAGTAGTAAACCTGCTCAAAATGATAAAGTAATGACTGGTAGTGATTTTTGAGCACAATTGATGCGCCTGTTATCGTAGCTGGATAGTTGAAGACCAAGAAGACTTCTTTCCATTTGCGATCGTCTATAACAGGTTGCTTCAGTCGCTGAAATCGGTGGCCCAAGCAAATGCAAGGTCGAGATTTTTGTCGAAATTATGCAACCTTAAGGTTCCCCCAAAAGCAAAAGACACCATCTGGCGAGCTGGAAATCATTGTTTATCAATGAGAATGAACCTTCGAGGTAAACATGTACCAACCCGTAGTCAATGCATAAACCCATGTAGTCTTCATTTTTCTTTTTCCAATTCGTGATGAACTTTTTATGCTTCGTACTCCACTCACTGTTCAAGGCTGCAAGTTACGTACTTGTTTGTTTCAAGATCTGGTCCACATCTTCGCAGCTTGCTTCTCACATGTTCACTTCGCCTCGTGTTGTCCTCGCATGTATACACACAGATCCCGCCTCGTGACTAGCTTGACTTCCTCCTCGATGCTTTCATTGTTTTAATAAATATACGAGTTTTGATTTCATTACTCACAGTGGCACGCCCTTGGATTATAGAAGAATGTAAACTGACTCCCATTAGTAACAATGTAAGCTGCAGTAACAAGAATTCCAATGTACATGTTGTCCGTAGACTGGACTGATGACGACAGAGTTTTTTGCTGATGACTTGCACGCCTTACTCCTATACAAAGCTCTTGAGTTGTTGCTGGCCGCACCAATTTGCTCTTCATTCATCTCGCATGTGCACCTTGATTTAATCACTTCGCTTTAATCCTCCCTTCTTCTCTTCGCTTGTATATATATTTTTTTAAAGAAGCAAACAGGCTAACTCAGCGTGTCCTGATAGCAATGTGAACCGTGCCCTTTTGCATTGCCTTGGGCCTTCCTCATTTATTTCATTGATGTTTAGTTATGTTCTTTGGTCCACATTGTACATTACATAGCAGATCCTGTTACTATCTTCTTCATCGCCTCGCCTATGAGATTTTCCAGACCCCTCCTTGCTGGTTTCTTCTTCTTCCTCGTGTTGCAATCCCCACTCCGTTACATGCAGATCTCACCACACCACACCAATCATCGAACAATTGCTATCCATTCCATTTTAATTGACCTCCTCGTTGCCTCCTGTATTATCCTTAATACGAACTGCTAAGAATCATGCATACGAGCCCAACCCACTGCACAATGATATTTTTTTTACATGCCTTGTCGCTTCGTCCTCGATGCACTAGTGTAGAGTAAATTTTTGTCTATGAAGATCTATTTCCACAAGCTTCAGTTTCATGCGCGTATTTTGCTTACACACCAGTGGGTCCCACAGCCTGTCTCAAGTTGCCGCTTCGTTGAATTCTTTTTCCTCCCCTCGCATATGAACACAAAGTACTCCTCCTTCGCCTCGCATAATCCATATTGATGGCTCTAGCCCCGCCTCGCATATGCTAGCTGGTGGGCCTTGCATATTGGTATTTGAAATTTTTTCCAAGTGCTTTGAAATAGCTGGTTAAACCTCCATATGATCTCCTTTGCTTATAAATTGACTTTAATACATGCATAGAGATAGCTCCACATTGTATAGACTCACGGACTGACCCATTATTGCCATTGTGGTCAAGCGGCTTCGCAGCGTAAGATATCGGGCTTCTGGCCTCGCAATGCTAGGTGCGGCCTCGCAGCGCTAGGTGCGCCCCCCAGTGCTAAGTGTGGCCTCACAAAGCTAAGTTTGGCCTCACAGCACTAAGTGTGGCCTCGCAGCGCTAAGTGTGGCCTCGAAGCGCTAAGTGTGGCCTTGTCTTGCAATTTTTCAAATGTCCCACTAAAAGAGGTGTTTATGTAATGCCACTACCCCCCGAGTCCTCATTATCATTGTAGATGTGATGAGGAATCAAAGTCTTTTAACAACCTTCTTGTATTATTTGGAGTTGACACCATTTGAAATGAAGAGAATTTGATGTGATCCCGCTATGAGTAGACTTGATTTCTTCAACGCTATCCCAGAACACTTGACCTCGCATCGCTATCCGAGGGCACTTGACCTCGCATCGCTATCCCAGGGAACTTGTCTTCTTCAATGTTGTCCCAAGGTAGTTGGCCTCGCTACGCTATCCCGGGGTACTTGGACTCTTCAACGCTAAGCGAGAGCACTTAGCTTTTTCAATGTCATAACAGGCTTCCCTTTGTTGCACATGTAATAAAATATTGAGGTCTTGAGCTCATTTTGATCTTCAAATACTTTGACTTCTCTCCTTTCATCTCTTGTGCGAGCTTGAGGCTAATTGACAAGAGCCTCAGGCTCAGCCTCGTTATTTCTTGCTTGTTCTTCCCAGTGTCTTGAGATAGTCGATGACCTCCTCTTTGCCGGCGAGGATCAGGGGCGTCCCCCCTCTCCCCGGCAAGGATCAGGGGCGTCCCCCCTCTCCTCGACGTAAAGTTATTTCACCAAGAAAAAGCATCTCATGTAGAGGTATCTCATTAATAGGCATCTCGCTAGGAGGCATCTCAAGATCTCGATAGTTACTCCATATTGGGGCCTTGCTAGGAGATGTGGGTCGCTTAGAACCTTGACCCTTGCCTTGGCCTCACTTCTAGTGATGTAGCTTATCCTTCTCGAACCCAGCCTCGCTACGCTAGGTGCAAGAATGGCCTCGCTCCTATGGGGTCGCTCTTGGGGGTCATATGCTATCCCGGGGTCTCGCTCTTCGGCCTCTCCGTTCTTCTTGTTCGAGTTAGTCATCGTTCTCCCAAATTAATGACTACCCCTCCTTCTAGCGCCAAATGTTATAGGGAGAATATTGTATAACAATATTTTGGAGGTTTGCTGGAATCACGGAGCAAAATACGGATATTTTGCTAAGAACACGAAGAACACGGAAGGAGATTGGAGATCGTTTGTGGCTGATCTTGTATGGTGTTTTCAGGGGTGAGCTGTCAATCATCCTTTACAAGATGATAGTTGTATAAGAAGATTGGATCACTAAAACCCACCACCAGGAGTCAGTCCAATATACTATCAAGCACAATATACTAAAATTATGATAGTTGTATAAGATGATAGTTGTAAAATCATCCTTTACAAGATGATAGTTGTATAAGATGATATTTTATAAGAAGATTGGATCACTAAAACCTACCACCAGGAGTCAGTCCAATATACTATCAAGCACAATGTGGAAGTTTGCGACCCCAAGCTGCGGGTCGAGTTCGCCAACAAAGTCCCTAGTATGGGATAGCATCTATCATGCATGTCTCTCTACAAGGTCCAGCGTGGCCTAGAGGTCCAGCGTGGCCTAGAATACTCTCTCTGCAAGGTCCAGCGAGGCCTAGAGCATATTTATTATGAAGGCTTACGGTCAGGCCCAGCGAGGTCGCGTGAGTATAATTATCTCCGTACAGCTTCTCCATTCGCCTCGTCAGTGAGGCTAGTTGATTTAAGCATCATGCTAGCCCGGCCTCAAGGTCGCATCTACATGGATCAGCTCTCTTATAACTCCCGTCAAGGGATCAGCTCTCTTATAACTCCCGTAATGGGATCGCCTTGCGTATGACTCCCGTCAAGGGATCGCTTCGCGTATGACTCCCGTCAAGGGATCGCCTCGCGTATGACTCCCGTCAAGGGATCGCTTCGCACTATCATCATATCCACATACTACACGAGATCGCTATCTCATTCTCTGCTGGAAGGCTCATGACGCAGCCCCTCGAGGTCGTATGAGTATCAATACACTTGGGTCCGCTTCGCATGACTCAACCCCTCGAGGTTGCATGCTACACCCTTGTTACTTCTCTATTAGCCTCGCCCAAGAGGTCCCGACTCTAGCCATGCGATACCATTTGCTTCATTCTTTGGACCATGGATCATGGATAGAATAAATGGGTAAAATATATCAGCCTAAGAAGACGTCTAGTGGATTTGGGCCTAGTCGAGCCCATAGAAACCCTAGCCCGTCTAGATAACTTCTTCTCCAAGAGAACTACGTATGGATTGATCCCTATAAATAGGGTACGTAGGCATCTTGTAAAGGATGATTGATAGCTCACCCCTGAAAACACCATACAAGATCAGCCACAAACGATCTCCAATCTCCTTCCGTGTTCTTCGTGTTCTTAGCAAAATATCCGTATTTTGCTCCGTGATTCCAGCAAACCTCCAAAATATTGTTATACAATATTCTCCCTATAACATCTTTCATTTGAAACATATAAATTGTGTCTTTCATTTGAATACGAACTATATATAATTATACACACAAATTCCAAGAAAAAGAACAGATTAATAAAAAACACAAAAAAAATATCAGGCTTTCAAAGCAAAAATAGGGCGAAAAGATAAAAATGGATTTTACCATCCCCATACAAGGAAGGGAAATCCTCCTAACGCATACAACAGAACCCCAAGCGCAACCGGATGAAATGCATATGTTTTTTCGAGAAACTTATAAAATGGTTGTTTCTCTAAGTCTGATGCATTGGTTGGTCCTCCACACTGCAAAAATACCATCACAAACGTCAAATATTAACATCAAACACTTCCTTATACTAAACAAACATACATAAAATTGAGTCATACCCTTTCAACAATAGTCTTGTTATCAACAAACCAACTAAAGTGACTATGCCAAAACCATTCAAAGGGACCATGAGGATCCCTTTCAAAATCACAAACTGATGGTGATACCTATTTGTACTCACCCAATCAATTGGATGCCCTTGAAGTTTAAACCCCAAAAAATAATGTTCTAGAACAAAAAAATAATTGTTCTTTTTTGCTAAATTGATAATTATATAGAAAAGAAAGGATTACAAGAAAGCTATCCAAGAGCGAATAAGGATCACTCGAAGAAGCAAATCAAAGCATGAAAGGAACTAGGGTATAACCCTTACAAGAGGATTAGCCTAAATAATCCAAGAGTGCAAAGAGGATCTGTTACAATTTGCAAACCATGGAATTGAGGTCAGGCGTGCTCGGAGATCAGCTTTGATTTCGTCAAGAAGTTTGAACGGACTAAGTGCACCTTTGTCATGGGCTCTGGAATTTCTTTCCCTCCACAAGTGATAAGAGAATATCTGTAGAGCAAGTAGAACTACCGTTCTGTGATCTCCAGTTCTCAAGTGGTATAAACTAGTGATAAAAGAAGCCCAGTTCTGATTATAGTTGATGCTCATACGAAGAGGAGCCAGCAAATTCTCTAAAATAAATTGTGAATAGGGACACTGTAAGAAAAGATGTGAATCTGTTTCAGTTCCGCCAGCACAAAGAAAGCACTGAGTTGAAGTAGCAATTCCAAAGGAATGCAGTCTCATAAGAGTATAAAGGCGACCATGACAGAGTAACCAGTTGTGATGAGCATAGCGAGTTATTCCGTGCTTAAACCATACAGAATTGAACCAAGTAACTCCATCGCCATTAGTTCGAATAGAATCCCAAATGACCCAAGTAGTAACCTTAGAAGCTCCATCCCAGAGAATAATATCATTTTGAGAGAGATCAAAATTGGGATATAAAAAACTTGCTAACCAACTAGATAGAAGACGAGAGTTTCGGTGCTGATGTATATTGACTCTTGGAAGAAGCCATTCCCCGGTTTGAATGAAGTCACCCACCGTGGCATGCTTGTTAGACCCCGAGTTAATGATGATGCAGTCCTTAGATAAAGAGGCAATGGTCCTGTTAAGCCACCAGGGATGTAGCCAAAAGGATATAGACCGTCCATTGCCGATTTTGTAAGAAATATGAGATAAAGCAATATTTCTTAGCTTCAGAAGATTTCGCCAGAACCATGAGCAGTCCGTAGGGATGGACATTGTCCAGAAGTGAGATCTTTTAAGGGCAGTTTTTGTAGCCCAGTCAACCCACAAAGATCTCCGTTTAGTGACAAGTCTCCACAGGTGCATCATAAGTTGAGCCTGGTTCCATTCAACCGGGCATAAGTTGCATCATAATTGTTCTTTAACCACATAAACAAAATTTCACCCAGAAAATCAATGTTCTTGAACAGAAAGACTCAATCTTTACAATAAAAATCCAATCTTTAACCACAAAAACACTATTTAACCTAGAAAATCAATGTTCTTAAGCAAAGAAAATCAATATTTATCATAAAATCGATGTATATACACAACATATTACATAAAATCGAGGCATATGCATTAAATTGATGCTACCCATACATAAAATATGCATACATATGAGGATATAAACACATATTCATACTAAAATGAATCAAAATAGGGGTTTTAAAGCACATATTTACAAAAAGGAAGGAGTAATTGAAGAGTGTGATGAAAGACTTACTAAAACGAAGGATTGATTGAAGAGTGGGATTGATTGAAGGTAGGGTATGAAGATCTTGGTAGGGTAGGAGAAGAAAAGAAATTGGCGAAAATGAGAGTAAAGAGTAAAGAATGAGAGCGTCAAGTGGTTGGTGGGGAAAATGATCTGATATACTCTAATTTTATTTTTTTATTTTTTTTATTTAATGATCAAAACGTACCAATATTGGTAGGTTTTGATGTGCGCGGTTTCTCTATTTCTATTTATTTTTTAATTTATTTTATCCGTATAGCTGGATCGTCGAGAATAATTTTTTTTAATTCAAAATGTATAACCCTAAACTATCCCTAAATCATAAGTAAAAATCCTAACTCAAACTTCATTCACTAATACTCTTTTGTTTCAAAACGATTTTGATTTTTTACAATTTATTTTTCATCCAATTTTTTTCTATGCTTCCTCACACAAAAATAAAAAAAATTCAAAATAAACTTATAATTTATTCATATATCTTGATATTATTATATATTATTATTTTTTTTATTGATCAAAACCTACCAATATTGGTAGGTTTTGTTGTGAGGGGGAAATTCAACTTTTTCACGAATTTTTTGGCGGAATTCTGATGATCAATTCCGACCAATATTCGTCGGTTTTGAAGTGAGCGGGAAATTCAATTTTTCACGAATTGTTTGGCGGAAATCTTCTGATCAATTCCGACCAATATTGATCGATTTTGTAGTGAGGGGGAAATTCAATTTTTCACGAATTTTTTGACGAAAACTTACTGATCAATTCCTACCAATTTTGTTAGGTTTTGATGTGAGCGGTAAATTCAACTTTTTTTGCAAAATTTTTTGCGGTAACTTACTGATGACATGGGATTATGACGTGGAAGGTGGGGTCCTTTGGTGGTCAAAATGCAACCGAAACCTACCAATTTTGGTAGGTTTTGGTTTCCGACCAAACTTGGTCGAAAATGACCCTGACTTTCAGAAATTGTTTATTAATTTAAAATACGATGATGATGTGGAAGGTGGGGCCACTTTGCAGGCAAAACCGACCAAATTTGGTAGTATTTGCTTTCCGACCAAAGTTTGGTCGGATTTGATGTTTACGTGTACAAATTTTGGACCCCACATACACCATTTCCGACCAATTTCGTGAATGATCGGAAATGGTCACTCATTTCCGACCAATTGTTTTTGGTAAATTTTGCTTGATGGGTTTTGGCCTTTTTTCTTGTAGTGTTGGTTCTACTTTCTTTGATATTTATTTTACCCTCAAAACTAAATAATACACATACAAACTCACTTTTCTCATCCTATCAATCGACATATACCATAAGTGAAAGGAGCTTTAAGTCTTATAGTATCATTTGGTTGCGTGGCTATCTTAATTATTTATTTTATAAATAATAAACATACCGCTAGATATTGGATGCATGCAAACCTAATTCTAAAGCAATTCTAAAAATCACGTAGTTTCACAAATAGATTCAAATATTCGCACAACATATGCATTATAAATTTTAGGGGATAGCACATAAGGTTGTGTCTTATTTTTATTAATATTATTATTTTCGATAGTCTTTCAAATTAAATAAATTGGGCAACTTAGTTGTGTTTCGCATGATTAATAAAAAATGTATCAGAAGTGAGCATGTCTTCTTGCCAATAAAAAATAATAAAACAAATTATACATACGTATATGTATACACACAAAATAGATATTGATATAAGTCAAAGCATAGCAATCGAAGTCAAGTGGCTTCCTACTAACTGCACAACCGTGCAAACTTCACAAGTAGTACAAAAGTGCAAGTTATTTACTTGATTCAACGATAGAAAAAGAATTAATACCAGTAACGGCATATAGTACGCACATGAAAGTCGAGCGACCAATCATGCATATGATAATTAGTGTAGATCTAAGTTGATTGTTTTAGATGTAACATAAATTTATCATAGAAACAAGACCGTTACATTTAAAAATGAAGAAAATTGAACAATTTTGAGAGAAGCCACGAGATTATTCAAAAAAAGAAGAAAAGTTACGCACTCGTGATTAAATTGTACCTGCTACTTAATAATATAATGACTAATATAATTGATAAACGGAGATCAAAAGTTTTTACTCCTATAATCCTGAGTTGGATCTTTTCTTAATATTTCACAAGCATTTCAAAATAGAGTAATATATTTAAACAAACCTATTATCAACTAAAGACTGAGTTAACCTAACATGAGTTAACCTAATGCAGAGATTCAATAAAAAAAAGTGAGTACCTTTTTTAGTTTCTTTTTTGTTTTGGGGTTTAATTATTTTGTTCATCGCTGGTTGGTCAAATTTTACATTTCTGCTTATAATCAAATTTTACAGGAGATAGGCAAGACCGGGAATACTATGACAAACTTTTGACAACGAATTCAATTCACAATGCAATGAGACATCAGCAGGTGTTAACTTTTCTCCATCATTTTATCCAATTCTTATGAGGCAATAATTATAAGTTATGAAAATTTAAATGTTTATCTCGCAACTTTATCCTAGGAAATCATATGTGATGTTCGCTTGTGAAATGATAGGAGGTTTGTGCTTCTGCTGTAATGTTATGTTTTGCGTGAATTGATAAAGAGATCCATGGTTATACTGCAGCTGTGTGCGTATATATTTGCAATCCACTATTCAAAACGAATGAAAATTTGATTCTTGTTTTCTTACCGCTGAAAAAGTGTTACATTAGAGAGGGAAAGAACAAGATTGTGACTAATGGTTTGAAGAATGGTGCAATTGATGCTGTTAACTGTTTTTCCTTCTCAAAAAGACATGTCATTCATTGATTAAACAGTAAAAATTTGTCAAGCCTTGCCACCAAAATCCACCGACCCACTTGGTGGAAAGATAGGCTTAAAAATGAACTGTAATGGGCTTTTTATTGTTTGCTAGCTAGGCTAATTGCTGAGCTTGCTAATGTTTAACTTTCTGTTAATACAAAGCCCTATCAATAGCAATATCAATAGCAAGCCTTTTAAAATACATATTTAAATTTTCCATCAAGTTTGTCACAGGCTTTTGGTGTCAAAGCTTGACAACTTTCTGTTCTTGATTCGACGAATGACATGTCTAGAAGAAGGAAAATGAATAGCAGCATCAGTCTCACAATTCTTCAAACCAATAGTCACAATCTTGGTATTTCCCTCTATAATGCAACACTTGTTCAATGGTACGTAAAAAAACAAGTATAAAAATTTCAGTCTTTTTTTTTGAATAGTGATTGCAAATATATATACAGACATCAGCAGCATAACCAGAGACCTCTCTATCAATTCACGCAGAACATAACATTATAGCATAAACATAAACCTCCTATCATTTCACAAGCGAACATCACATATTATTTGCTATGATAAAATTGGGGGATAAACATTTAAATTTTCATAATTTAAATTATTGCCTCATGAGAATTAAACAAAATGATGAAAAAAAGTTAACATATGCTGTTGTCTCATTGCAGTGTTAATTGAATTCTTAGTCAAAAGTTTGTCATAGTATTCCCTGACCTTGCCTATCTGGTGCAATATTTGTTTATAAGAACAAAGTTCATCATGCTTGACTAACCAGTAATGAACAAAATAACTAAACCCGAACACATAAAAAAGCACAAATAGATGCTTCTTGAAAGTAGTCTCTCATTTTCATCCAAACCCTAAGCATATAAAACGCCCGATTCCATTTTTAGGGTTGGAAGTGTCTTAAACCATAACATTACCAAAATCATTAGCAGTACAAACAAAACCATTACAAAAGTCCCCGTGAAGAAACATACCATTAGGATATTGTGGCAAGTTGAGCCTAATTGAATCGTCATCCTTGGACTTTTGACCATTTTGTGGTAAATCTCAGAACAGAATGCTACTTTTTGTGGAAATTGGCAAGGTGAATTTGGACAAATTCAGGGCTAGAGATGATCTTACTCCATGATTTGCAAACAGGTTTGAAGTAGAGGAGAGTACAGCAGCCAAGAAAGTGTAGTAAATATGAGATCATTATGGCCGCCGCGGCTGCCATTAGGTTAAATGTAATGTAGGAAGAAATCATAGACCGACTTGTCCTAGACCTATTCACATACATATATATACATATATGTGAGATTTGGGCCGAAACTTGGGCTCATGCCAAAATTGAAAATGGCCCAAAACAATAATTACTTTTAGTTTCCAAAAATAGAAAATGTTTGTTGTTTTTAAAACCATACTTTTAGATTCAAATAACAAATTATATTTGTCAATTAAATATTTTTGTGTAGAGAACCCAACCAACTTTGATAGTAGTTAAATTGCCATTTATTAGATCTTCTAAATCATTACTTTCATATTTCTTAACATAAAAACTAATTACATCTAAGAACTAAAATTAGTTTAGATCATTTTAATGTAATGCATGATAAAAGTATATTCCCTCCATTTCAATATACTAATCCACTTTCAAAAAATTAGGCATATTATAAAAATTTATTGTTAATAGAAACCTTTCATTTACATGTAATTTTTAATGCATTAATAGAATAAAATATGTGGAATAGAGTTAATCTTGTAAACGTAAATTGTATATATCTTAAATAGAGTTGATTTCGAAAATATGAGATTAAAAGGTAATTTTGAATATTTTTTTAAAAATTATATTAAAAACTGAAATGGACAACTAATAGAAATAATTTTTATTTCAAAATTGTACCAGAATTTTGTAAGCTAGGGAGGGAGTAGTAAATTATGATATTAGATCAACAAAATGGTGTTAAATAAACAAATAATTATTTATTCTCCCAAAAATAAAACATTATAAATAAATATTCTATCTACAATTTTTTTTTATCAATTTTTGTTCAGTTTTTATGGTAACAATGTTTTTCCTTACTTACAACATGTTTATTTGATTGAAAAAGACCAAATAATTTAAAATGCTACTTTGAAACTCAAATAATAGACAATAATTTTTTAATAAAAAATAATTAAATATTTTTGAAGAACGACTAAGTAACTAGGGTGAAATCAGCCCAACATCCATATTCATTGGTCTATTTGCTTTGTTATAAATGTATTGCTTTCTATATGCTTTTAATATGACATACTGTTTTTTTGTTAGGAGTTGTCCCACATTTGTGGTTAATAAGCAGCCAATTAATTACATTAGAATTTGTTCTTTTGAATATGACCAAAAATAATTTTGTGGTGTTTGGACCCAAAACAGACAATATTATACTAATGGAGTTAAGGCCGGCTGAGCAAGCTAGTCCTAATGGTCTATAACCATCTTAACATGGGCTCCACAATGGATCCACGATTGGGCTTAAGATTAAGGGGAGCAGATGGACTTTGTAGTATCGGACTAGGGGGAGCCATGTCGATTTCCACTATAGATCAAGGGGGAGTCACATGGAAAGGAGGCAGATTCAGCACGTGTCGAGCAAGATGTGTGAATGGGAAGATTATTAGGAGTTGTCCTATAGGAGAGGCAGATTGCTACTTAATAAACAGCCAGTTAACCAAATTAATTAGAATGAGACCTTTTGGAATGTCCCCCAAAAACATTGCTAGTTAATAAAGTTAACTAAATTACAATGAGACCTTTTGGAATGTCCCCAAAAACAACTATAAATCAAGTGGGTGTGGGCAGATTGCTAGTTAACTAAATTAGAATGAGACCTTTTGGAATGTGCCCAAAACAAATCCGTACAAGCTCTATTAAAGCGAATTGTATCCTACTAATACGGAGTTAAGACCTGCTTAGCAAGACCAATTTTTTTTTTTTTGCATAATTGTGAATAAAAAATACATTTTATTGTAGTCTAATCTTTTCTAGTTTAACTCCACCTACATTGCTTTTTAAAAAAATTTATATAAAATATATTTTACAAGCAAGTAATCACTACAAGAAATCAGTGATGTATGAGAAGTGAGCACGTCTTCTTGCCAATAAAAAATAATAAAACAAATTATACATACTTATATGTATACACACAAAATAGATATTGATATAAGTCAAAGCATAGCAATCGAAGTCAAGTGGCTTCCTACTAACTGCACAACCGTGCAAACTTCACAAGTAGTACAAAAGTGCAAGTTATTTACTTGATTTAAATATAGAAAAAGAATTAATACCAGTAACGGCATATAGTACGCACAATGCATGAAAGTCGAGCGATCAATCATGCATATGATAATTAGTGTAGATTTAATTGATTGTTTTAGATGTAACATAAATTTATCATAGAAACAAGACCGTTACATTTAAAAATGAAGAAAATTGAACAATTATGAGAGAAGCCATAAGATTATTCAAAAAAAAAAAAAGTTACGCACTCGAGATTAAATTGTACCTACTACTTAATAATATAATGACTAATATAATTGATAAAAGGAGATCAAAAGTTTTTACTACTATAATCCTGAGTTCGATCTTTTCTTAATATTTCACCAGCATTTTAAAATAGAGTAATATATTTAAACAAACCTATTATCAACTAAAGACTGAGTAATATACTTTGAGCGAGTGAAATTTAAAATTAGCTAAAATATTCAACAAACTAAAATAATAATCCATAATGAAGTTAAGAGTTACTGTTATACGGGTTGAGGATCGTATATACAAGTTCTAATACCTTAATTACTCCATATGCAATACTTTTGGTACTCCATTTGCATAAGCATCCAAAGTAAATATTTTCATGTCCCTCTTTACTGGAAAGTTGGTGTCAATCCAAACCCTCTCATAGTTGTCGAGGGCATTGAGGAGGAAGCTCCAGTAATAAGAAACAAACCCAAAGAGAGCTGTAGGTTGCCATTAAAGCTCTTGTATTTGGCTAGAGTAGCATATCAATAGCAAATTCACAGGCTAAACCTCAAACTTCCATAATACTAGTACATAGGATAAACAATAATTTCATGTGTACTTGATAAATCTATTATTTTATTTCCTCGTTCTTTTCATTACTGTCTTAAATTTTATATAATGACCTTTTATCAAAAAGTAGAAGTTTACATACTACAATTAGCACCCGACATGATATACTTCCATACCACTTCTCCAACTATTACATACATATTATTATTGATGGTGTCCGTAATTTAAACTTTTGTTGTCACATATTGGAATCATGGAATCAGTCGCACTAGAAAGAAGAATAAAAAAACACAGAGTCAAAATCAGGATGGAGAGGCGGACAATAAAAAATTACCTACAAACCTACAATACCAACAACCTATCAAATAACTTAACAATAATATAATATATACCAAGAACCTATTAAATAGACCTGGAGTAGTCTAAAATGTTTTTTACCATTGAGGAACTTGACAAGGAGAGAAAACCTGAGAGCTTAGATAATCACCTAGTCGTGTACCTGTTGCAACATTCAATCGAAATACATATACAAACGTATATAATCAAGTAACACAGATATGAAAAAAGGGCATACCATTTGCAATCAACAAACCAAACAACCTGAGGTGTTCTAAACAATTACATCGTTAAATTCATTGCAACTTCAAGTATTCTTATCTGACAAATTTGAGTTAAATAGGTTATAATACTAGTACCATGCAAGACCACTATCAAAGAAATGCCTATAAATAAATATACCTTTCTTTCAATGGTTAAAGCAAGAGTTTCATCTTTGCAAATCCAATTCATCGTAATTCTACACAAATTCATAGATAGATAAAATATGGGTATAGCTGAAAAGAACAACAAAGGAAGATGATACTTGTAAACAAAAATAGAAACATATAAACAGTACTAGAAAAGCGGCTTAATTCAACGGGTAAAATTCTGTTGAATTTATGCTATTTACAACAAGATTCCGTTACATTTACCATAAATTCAATAAATTCCTTCCTGTTGAATATAAGACCGTTGAAATTAGCATTTCGGTTGAATTTAAGGTTAAATTCAACGACTTCCCTTTGATTTTGTTGGTCCCATTTTCTACCATTTTCCGTTGAAAATGTCCTTGAGCATTTTCGAAAAATTTGAAATTTCAATTTTGAATTTCACCAAAAAAAACATTTTCCCACCAATGGTAATATAATCAACGGAAAAATGTTGAATTTAATCCTACCATAATCAACCAAATTTCGTCGATTAATCATCTTGCCACGTGCCTCTGTGGATTAAATTCAACCGAATCTTGTTACATTTAGTTCTATCAAAATCAACAAGATTTGGTTGATTAATTTTTTTTTCATTGAACTTATAGATTCAACCTGTTTTCGTTGATTTTAAAAATTCAACCGAATTTTGTTGAATTTAACATGTCCCAGTTTTTTTTGAAAAGCAACAGATTACAGATCAACTATATTTACATCTAATTTTTTTATGCAATTTGCTAACTTATGCAACATGTTGGTACGATTCCGGCCAACAGTAGTTATTTCGGCCAAACTGAATTTTTTACAAAAAAAAAAAATTAATACATAAGCATCTACAACCTAAGATCTATAAATTGGCTAAAACAAAATTTCGAAATACATATTAAAACTCAGATTCCGGTCACCTCATGAAATATCTGGCGAACAAAAACATTCTCAGAAAAATCTGAAAATAATCTACATGCAGTAACGGAACCCGACTTTTAACCTCGTGTGCTCGGAATCACCAAAATCATCCTCTAAATCAAGAACCAAATTAAAATAAAAAAACAGCCCAAAAAAAAATTAGTTCGAAACTTGAAGATATATATATCACTGGAAAGCTCTTGATTTGTAGAACACATATATATATAAATCACTAATTTTCGATAAGTAGATTGAGAGATATGGTTATTTGAAGATTAAATGTATGTATATGTGTGTGTATAGTGAGCCGAGAGAGAGAGAGAGAGAGAGAGAGATTCTGGGGGGAGGGGAGCTGTTGATATAATAAGAAAAAAGGTTAGATAAAATAATGGGGGTGGGTAGGTTAGTGTGTGTTTTTTGATTTTTAGTGTATTTTTTTTTATGTTGTTAAATGTGGACCGTTGGATGTTGCTTCTTTAATTTTAATCAAAGGCTATAAATTGCCAAGAGTTGGCAATCCTTGTGCTAAGTTTTCAACCAATAGCATCTTGCCACATGTCATTAACAGATTTTTTTACATTTCACCAATAAAAAAGAAACAACTTAATATATTAAATAAATACCCATAAAATCAAAAATGCTCCAAAAATTATGAAATTTTGTCCAACACCTTAAAATATAAAGAAAAAAATTTCCTCAAAATATGGACAAATTTCGTTGAAGTTTGGTCAACCGTTTGATTTTTCTACTTACGAGCTATTCGGCTCTAAATTTGACTCCGGAAAAAGTACATTTAAAAATTACAAAAATTTAATAATGCATAGAAAATATAAATTAAATAACCAATTCCAAGTGTCATGTTTTTCTAGCATGGGGAAGTATTTATTTGAAATTGTCGAAGTTAAATAAGGATAAATGTTCAAATAAATACGATACACCTTACATCAAAACCATACGGATGTCCCAGATTATTGTTTCTATTTTTTAAAAAACATTTATCGACGATCCAACCGTACGGATGTCAATATATATCTAAAATAATGATATTCCCAAATTTTAAAAAAATAAAAAATTAATTTGGTTGGAGATCTTAGTAGAACGCTACTATATTGTCTAGAACTCGTAACTATTGCTTTGTCCCAGATCACTAGTTCTATTTTTTAAAAAACATTAATCGAAGATCCAACCGTACGGATGTCAATATATATCTTAAATAATGATATTCCCAAATTTTAAAAAAAATAAAAAATTAATTTGGTTGGAGATTTTAGTAGAACACTATTATATTGTCTAGAACTAGCAGCTAGTGCTTTGTCCCATATTATTGTTTCTATTTTTTAAAAAACATTTATTGACGATCCAACTGTATTGATGTCAATATATATCTAAAATAATGATATTTCCAAATTTTTAAAAAATAAAAAATTAATTTGGTTGGAGATCTTAGTAGAACATTACTATATTGTCAAGAACTCGTAACTAGTGCTTTGTCCCAGATTATTGTTTCTATTTTTTAAAAAACAATAATCGAAGATCCAACCGTACGGATGTTAATATATATCTTAAATAATGATATTCCCAAATTTTTAAAAAATAACAATTAATTTGGTTGGAGATCTTAGTAGAACACTACGATATTGTCTAGAACTAGCAGCTAGTGCTTTGTCCGAGATTATTGTTTCTATTTTTTAAAAAACATTTATTGACGATCCAACCATACGGATGTCAATATATACCTAAAATAATGATATTTCCAAATTTTTAAAAAATGAAAAATTAATTTGGTTGAAGATCTTAGTAGAACACTACTATATTGTCAAGAACTCGTAACTAGTGTTTTGTCCCAGATTATTGTTTCTATTTTTTAAAAAACAATAATCGACGATCCAACCGTACAGATGTCAATATATATAAAATAATGATATTCCCAAATTTTTAAAAAATAAAAAATTAATTTGGTTGGAGATCTTAGTAGAACGCTACTATATTGTCTAGAACTCGTAACTATTGCTTTATCCCAGATTATTATTTCTATTTTAAAAAAAACAATATTCGAAGATCCAACCGTACGGATGTCAATATATATCTTAAATAATGATATTCCCAAATTTTTTTTAAAAAAAATTAATTTGGTAGGAGATCTTAGTAGAACACTACTATATTGTCTAGTACTAGCAACTAGTCCTTTGTCCCAGATTATTGTTTCTATTTTTTAAAAAACATTAATCGACGATCCAACCGTACGGATGTCAATATATATCTAAAATAATGATATTCCCAAATTTTTAAAAAATAAAAAATTGATTTGGTTGGAGATCTTATTAGAACACTAATATATTGTCTATAACACGTAACTAGTGCTTTGTCCTAGATTATTGTTTCTATTTTTTTAAAAACATTTATCGACGATCCAACTGTACGAATGTAAATATATATCTAAAATAATGATATTCCCAAATTTTTAAAAAATAAAAAACTAATTTAGTTGGAGATCTTAGTAGAACGCTACTATATTGTCTAGAACTCGTAAGTATTGCTTTGTCCCAGATTATTATTTCTATTTTTAAAAAAACAATAATTGAAGATCCAACCGTACGGATGTCAATATATATCTTAAATAATGATATTCCCAAATTTTTAAAAAATAAAAAATTAATTTGGTAGGAGATCTTAGTAGAACATTACTATATTGTCTAGAACTAACAACTAGTCCTTTGTCCCAGATTATTGTTTCTATTTTTTAAAAAACATTAATCGACGATCCAACCGTACGGATGTTAATATATATCTAAAATAATGATATTCCCAAATTTTTAAAAAATAAAAAATTATTTTGGTTGGAGATCTTATTAGAACACTAATATATTGTCTAGAACACGTAACTAGTGCTTTGTCCCAGATTATTATTTCTATTTTTTTTAAAACATTTATCGATGATCCAACCATACGAATGTAAATATATATCTAAAATAATGATATTCCCAAATTTTCAAAAAATAAAAAATTAATTTGATTGGAGATCTTAGTAGAACACTACTATATTGTCTAGAACTCGTAACTAGTGCTTTGTCCCAGATTGTTGTTTCTATTTTTTAAAAAATATTTATCGACGATCCAACCGTACTGACGTCAATAGATATCTAATTTAGTGATATTCCAAAAATTAAAAATAAAAATTAATTTGGATAGTGAAATTAGTAGTCAACTATTGATTTAAAATTTTACACATCTATCTGAGTAATAAGATAAATTCTAAAATGTTGGGTATGTAAATTTAACATTCTAGTGAATTTATAAATTATTGAGTATTTATAATATTTATTTAAAATTATATATCAAATAAATATTTATCGTTTTCTTAAAAATCAAAGATTAATTTGGCGCCCGGTGAAATAAAGGCAAAGGTAAATTCAACGAGATACTGTTGAATTTAATTTCGGTTGAATTTAATTGGTTGAATTTAGCATCGGTTGAATTTGTTCCGTTGAAATTGAAGTTTGGTTAAAACTGACCATAAAATCAACGGAATATGGTTGATTTTATCGTCCGTTGAATTTATTCCGTTGAATTTAGCCGTTTTTTCCAGTAGTGAAAATTAAGTGCATATACTCTGCACATATACAAATGCAAACTAGTTCTAAAATTAATGAAGCAAAAATCTTAAATTACAAACTAAGTACACTAATAAAATTCTCAAATTGTAAACATAAACTCAAGTGTAGATACCCTCCACACATACCCAATATGTATGTATACAAACTAAATCCCAAAATTAATAACTCGCTATATCCTTTAAAAATCTCAAATTGAAGCCCTAACTAACAAACATAACCTTAAATCAACAATAAATAAGGCCAAGAAAAGAATACTTCGAGTATAAATAAACCCTAATTGAAACATTCATCAACATGCCTACTCGATTTAAAAAGCAATTATTTGGGGAAGAACCAACCTTTATTGGAATTTTAATCTATTTCAGCTAGAATCTTCGAGCCCTGACTCCACTCTTCGATTTACTTCTTTTCCTTCTCTTTCCGTTCATCTTGATTTCTATATTTTACATTTTTATGTTTTGTATTTAAAGTTAAGTGTTTTTTCCCTGACAAAAAAAAGTTTAAGTGTTTTTCTTTCACTCTATTATTGTTATAAACAATTTTAGTTATCCCGCTTGTTTGAGTAATGTCGGGCAAAAAAAAGTTTAAAATCCCGCTTCTTTTTTTTTAGCCCGCCAATAAATTGGTCCAAAAATGTTAAATCAACGGCAACGGTTTTGTGAAATCGTTGCAACAGAGTTCGATTTTTTATAAAGTAACACTTTGTCAATTCAATTGTAACAATTTTCAAAAGTATTGCAATATCTCCAAATTTATCATAATTTTTCAAGTAATAACAACGATTTTTAAGAAATTTTATCAAGTTTGGTTGCACAAAGCAATCTATGGTGTAGTGTTATAATTGTGCATGTGGATCATATGTTGACGAGTGTAGTAGAGTACCTCAAATTAATGTTAAGGATTCCCATTGTTAACGTATCATATATGATAATTGATCGAGGGGTCTGCCTTCACTTATAACTTACTAAATTAAACTTCAACTAGTTAGTAAAACTTATTATAATCCTACAATATAATATTGTACGACGTTATTTGACAATTCTCGAAAATGAGGAAGAATCGAATCAAGACCTAAAATTAACGGATATAAAATCTCGTCTGGAGCCTATTCAATCACCCTCTAATTGAATTAAACTTAGAACCATAAAAACAAACAATTCGTGTACAGATAAGTTGATTGGATGAATTTCTAATTGTGGATGAATTGATTTCTCACAATTAAAGTTTTTTCCAAACTTATCAACCACTTAAAGGTAGAGAGTATTGGTGCGTTATATACTATCTTGTACAAAAACAATTAAACACATATTAATGCCGAAGATTTATAAAATGCAATTGTCATTGATGTTGTAATAGATAAAATTAACGAATTGAATTTTAATTTTGATTCCGGCAAGAGGGACTAAGTGTGGGCAAGGCACACCTCGAGTATCCTCGACTAAGATTGTACTAAGATTCACAGGAAAGGTTTTCAAAATACGAAACCTGCAACCCCTTCATTCACTCTAGGAAAACTAGGTCTTGCACAAAAAACAATATCAAAAAATAAATAATTAATGGAACAATCTTCCTACGATTATCGATTTTGAATTTTCAAACAAGTTGTAACGGTCTCACAATCCGGGGAACAGACTTGGGGCCACCAACCACAATCAACATATTACTAACTTGGATATAAACATCATATAAACTGATAAAACATTTTAACCCCTTAACCAAGATCGCATACAGGTTATGGTATGAAACAAACTATCGAATTATATTATTACAACTCAATCCCAATATAATAAAATATAATACATTTCTGTGAATAAATGAAATCACTATCTAACTCTATTTCCAACCTCGACCATTCTCAATCCACTATCTGGCGTGATCCATAACTCGACTGTCGCTTCTCGCTGCCCGGAGATCAATACTCACGGTCCACTACTAGGTCTACTACGCTTCACTATTAACTGGAGAAAAACAAACAAAAGCAAGAATGAGCCAACAATGCTCAGCAAGTGTAAATAGTGATGACAATTTTCAATAAAAACGACAATTTTGATAAGCAAAAGAATTTCATCTCATTTTATGAAGGAATCAGTTGTATCAACTTTTAGATTGCCTCGAGGGCCAACAATTCACCATTCATAAGGTGCATCAAAACTAGAACTGGGAAGAATTCTGATATCAAAGTATTATTCAAACAGACTTTCAAGAAGTCAAGAATTGAACATCTCAATCTCAGAGTATAGATTAGAATTGAATTTTTTTTTTTTAATTTTAAAAAAACATCAAGGTTAGGCTGCTGATCAGTCACGCACTAACCCCGGACAAACGCACACAGCAATGTCCTTAATTGGATCCATGGCACACATTGGCCTTAACATCTGACCACGAATCTGGTCTCACCCCGAAGGGTTTTACGCCCCAAGGGCCACTTTTAAAAACATTTCCAATTCTATATCAACTGCACTGGTGTCGGAACAATCGACAACCCTTGGCAACCAACCAACTGGAAACTCACGTTCCAAAATAACTCATAATTCGAGAGTTAAAGAAGAATTCACAATCAACAGGTGTCGACAAGTTCGACATGACAAAAGGGGTAATAAATAGTATCGACAAGTTCGATACCTTACAGGGTGCTAACCGAATGATCAAGATCTTCTATAAATACTGACGAGTTCGATAATAAATGGGGTGGAGAATATAAAGAACAAGATTTTGAATACGTATCCACAATATAGATATGAGTAATTAGGGACATAACATCATTAGCTTGATAAAAGGGAAAAATCAACTTGAGCAACAATACAAGATATAAATTGCAACAAGATTATCAATAATTGAAATTCTAAGTTAGAGCAAAGACATAATTGGACACTACAAATTTATAAAATTATTCAACGCGCACTAGGGTTTAATTTCACATAAGCGAGTAAAACAGCTTAACCGGTTATTTGTAAAAAGGTAGTTTTAGGACAATCTATTTTTAAATCATTTAGAAGAAAACATCTTAATAAGAAAGGATTCTTTGGTGAAATCATGATAAAACTAGGAATTCTTAGTAACAGGTATTTGTAAGGGTTCAAAACATGAATTCTCCCTATTTAGGAAGCCCCTTTAACATTTTCAAGAAAATAAAGTCAAATCTTCCACTAAGGAAGCTATAACATCCCTTGGATGAAATGATTTGCGAAAAAGTTATTGGTAAGGTCCTTTGGAAAAATATTTTGATGTTTGGATTATGAGTGAAGAAAACAACTTAGTTCACGCTAAATGAAGAAGCACATCACTTTCTAATATACTTGACCAATTCATCGCATAAGACAAAAATATTTAATTGCATCACTTGAACGAATAAGTGATAAGCAAAACACTTGCCTCGATATACGAAGTTCCCGATCCTAACATGGATCCTCAACTCAGCTTCTCGTCATTCTTTACTTTCTTACATACTGCTCTCTTACTCGGCTCTACTTCAATTTCCTTCATGCTTCACCAACTCTACGTTCGTACATCTGTCAACTCTCATACTTGTCCTTGGCCATGTTTCCTATTCGAACCATTATCAAGGTTAAATACTATTTCAGTATTAACCCAAGCAAAACCATATCGTTTGCTCTATTCTACCCATGCGCGTCCTATAACGCTTACATATATCATAAATAACATATACAAACACATACCACTACACATAGACATATCCAATCATATCCATATAGTAGTCTTAGTATAATTAATAAGTCACATATACACGTCACATAACCACTTAAAAACAGCACACCATCTAATCATCAAAACCACTTTATATACTCAAAATAATCCATTGACATATATACTTAAACCATTATTAATCATAACACAACTTCAAGTATTGAAATTAAATAACTCAAATAGACTTTTAAATAAATTTGCAGGGGATTTTTAGAAAATTTCGGCATGAAGTATTCGTTTATCGGACTATGGGCACAGCCCCTCAATATCAATCAAAAACAATTCAACCCTGTTTTTACAAAAAAATAAAGCTGCCTCAACTTGCAGCAACATAAAAGTAAACAAGTAAGAAAAGTACCCGCCCAGACATGCGGCACCTAGCACATAATAATTTATATTACACTACTACTTACGCTACACCAATGATCGTATTTCCACACATTTTAATGATACACGTGACAACCAATCATTGATATTCGTAAGCCCTAGGGAACAACCCCTAGCATTAACTATTACTTACGCTATATCGATGATCACATCACTCAAGTATATTAATTATACTCGTGATAGTTAATCATGGATATTCGTAAGCCCTAGGGATTAGTCGAAAAGAATTACACAAGTCCTTTAAATATTGACATTTAAAAACTTGTGATCTTCTCATAACCCCTAGCACAATTCTAATTATTATAAAATTCTAACATTTAACATGTAAACATTTCCGACACCATAAGCAACTAGCATTTAACAATTAGCATATACAATTTGAACTAACAACTAACAATTAGCAATTTCTCCCTAAATTAAACACCCCCTAAATTAAACTTCTTCTAGTTAGTAAAACTTATTATAATCCTACAATATAATATTGTATGACGTTATTTGACAATTCTCGAAAATGAGGAAGAATCGAATCAAGACCTAAAATTAACGGATATAAAATCTCGTCTGGTGCCTATTCCATCACCCTCTAATTGAATTAAACTTAGAACCATAAAAACAAACAATTCGTGTACAGATCAGTTGATTGGATGAATTTCTAATTGTGGATGAATTGATTTCTCACAATTAAAGTTTTTTCTAAACTTATCAACCACTTAAAGGTAGAGAGTATTGGTGCGTTATATACTATCTTGTATAAAAACAATTAAACACATATTAATGCCGAATGAAGATTTAGAAAATGCAATTGTCATTGATGTTGTAATAGATAAAATTAACGAATTGAATTTTAATTTTGATTCTGGCAAGAGGGACTAAGTGTGGGCAAGGCACACCTCGAGTATCCTCGACTAAGATTGTACTAAGATTAACAGGAGAGGTTTTCAAAATACGAAACATGCAACCCCTTCATTCAGGTCTTGCACAAAAAACAATATCAAAAAAATAAATAATTAATGGAACAATCTTCCTACGATTATCGATTTTGAATTTTCAAACAAGTAGCGAGCAGCACTACAAAAATAGATATCAAGCATGATCTACAAAAAAGAGGCCGTAGTAAATTTTAAGCAACAAATTCATCCAATGTAAGAATATACCTATATATTTGTATAGCAATTAACAACTTAAAATATAGATTTATAACATAGAAGATATGCTTCTTCTTTCTACACAAATATCACATAAATGCATGTATGGAATTACGTCTAGGACAAATCTATGATTTCTTCCTACATTGCATATGACCAAATATCCACATTGGCACTGATCATCATTCTCTCCGAGAGCGGAGATCTCATATTTACTTCACTTTCTTGGCTGCTATACTTTCACTCTCCCCCTTCAAACCTTTTTGCAAATCATGGAGTAAGTTAATCTGAAGTCCTGAATTTGTTCGAATTCACCTCACCAATTTTGACAAAACAAAAGCCATCTATTCTCAGATTAACAAGAGAATGGTCAGAAGTCCAATATAAAAACAATTAGGCTCGACCCACAATATCCTAACGGTATGTTTCTTCACCCAAGCTTTTGTAATAGATTTTTTCTACTGCTAATGATTATGCTAAAGTTATGGTCAAAGACACTTCCAACCCTAAAAATGAAATCAAATGGCGTTTTACATACTTCTTAATTATATTACAATGAGTGATCCGCTATTTTTTTAGGAGTTTTTAGATTCATGTGTATGATAATATGTATCAAATTCTTGTGTAGACAGATTTATTTGTGTGTTGGCCTCTTTTTTACCAAGGAGGAGTTACTCAAGAAAGTTGATGAGTTAACCTAGTGCACAGATTCAATAAAAAAAGTGAGTACCTTTTTTAGTTTCTTTTTTGTTTTGGGGTTTAATTATTTTGTTCATCACTGGTTAGTCAAATTTTACATTTCTGCTTATAATCAAATTTTACAGGAGATAGGCATGGCCGGGAATACTATGACAAACTTTTGACAACGAATTCAATTCACAATGCAATGAGACAGCAGCAGGTGTTAACTTTTCTCCATCATTTTATCCAATTCTTATGAGGCAATAATTATAAGTTATGAAAATTTAAATGTTTATCTCGCAACTTTATCCTAGGAAATCATATGTGATGTTCTCTTGTGAAATGATAGGAGGTTTGTGCTTCTGCTATAATGTTATGTTTTGCGTGAATTGATAAAGAGATCCTTGGTTATACTGCAGCTGTGTGCGTATATATTTGCAATCCACTATTCAAAACGAATGAAAATTTGATTCTTGTTTTCTTACCGCTGAAAAAGTGTTACATTAGAGAGGGAAAGAACAAGATTGTGACTAATGGTTTGAAGAATGGTGCAATTGAAGCTGTTAACTGTTTTTCCTTCTCAAAAAGACATGTCATTCATTGATTAAACAGTAAAAAGTTGTCAAGCCTTGCCACCAAAATCCACCGACCCACTTGGTGGAAAGAGAGGTTTAAATATGAACTGTAATGGGCTTTTTATTGTTTGCTAGCTAGGCTTGCTGAGCTTGCTAATGTTTAACTTTCTGTTAATAAAAAGCCCTATCAATAGCAATATCAATAGCAAGCCTTTTAAAATTCATATTTAAATTTTCCATCAAGTTTGTCACAGGCTTTTGGTGTCAAAGCTTGACAACTTTCTGTTCTTGATTCGACGAATGACATGTCTAGAAGAAGGAAAATGAATAGCAGCATCAGTCTCACAATTCTTCAAACCAATAGTCACAATCTTGGTATTTCCCTCTATAATGCAACACTTGTTCAATGGTACGTAAAAAAACAAGTATCAAAATTTCAGTCTTTTTTTTTGAATAGTGATTGCAAATATATATAAAGACAATCAGCAGCATAACCAGAGACCTCTCTATCAATTCACGCAGAACATAACATTATAGCATAAACATAAACCTCCTATCATTTCACAAGCGAACATCACATATTATTTGCTATGATAAAATTGGGGGATAAACATTTAAAATTTCATAATTTAAATTATTGCCTCATGAGAATTAAACAAAATGATGAAAAAAAGTTAACATATGCTGTTGTCTCATTGCAGTGTTAATTGAATTCTTAGTCAAAAGTTTGTCATAGTATTCCCTGACCTTGCCTATCTGGTGCAATATTTGTTTATAAGAACAAAGTTCATCATGCTTGACTAACCAGTAATGAACAAAATAACTAAACCCGAACACATAAAAAAACACAAATAGATGCTTCTTGAAAGTAGTCTCTCATTTTCATCCAAACCCTAAGCATATAAAACGCCCGATTCCATTTTTAGGGTTGGAAGTGTCTTAAACCATAACATTACCAAAATCATTAGCAGTACAAACAAAACTATTACAAAAGTCCCCGTGAAGAAACATACCATTAGGATATTGTGGCAAGTTGAGCCTAATTGAATCGTCATCCTTGGACTTTTGACCATTTTGTGGTAAATCTCAGAACAGAATGCTACTTTTTGTGGAAATTGGCAAGGTGAATTTGGACAAATTCAGGGCTAGAGATGATCTTACTCCATGATTTGCAAACAGGTTTGAAGTAGAGGAGAGTACAGCAGCCAAGAAAGTGTAGTAAATATGAGATCATTATGGCCGCCGCGGCTGCCATTAGGTTAAATGTAATGTAGGAAGAAATCATAGACCGACTTGTCCTAGACCTATTCACGTACATATATATACATATATGTGAGATTTGGGCCGAAACTTGGGCTCATGCCAAAATTGAAAATGGCCCAAAACAATAATTACTTTTAGTTTCCAAAAATAGAAAATGTTTGTTGTTTTTAAAACCATACTTTTAGACTCAAATAACAAATTATATTTGTCAATTAAATATTTTTGTGTAGAGAACCCAACCAACTTTGATAGTAGTTAAATTGCCATTTATTAGATCTTCTAAATCATTACTTTCATATTTCTTAACATAAAAACTAATTACATCTAAGAACTAAAATTAGTTTAGATCATTTTAATGTAATGCATGATAAAAGTATATTCCCTCCATTTCAATATACTAATCCACTTTCAAAAAATTAGGCATATTATAAAAATTTATTGTTAATAGAAACCTTTCATTTACATGTAATTTTTAATGCATTAATAGAATAAAATATGTGGAATAGAGTTAATCTTGTAAACGTAAATTGGATATATCTTAAATAGAGTTGATTTCGAAAATATGAGATTAAAAGGTGATTTTGAATATTTTTTTAAAAATTATATTAAAAACTGAAATGGACAACTAATAGAAATAATTTTTATTTCAAAATTGTACCAGAATTTTGTAAGCTAGGGAGGGAGTAGTAAATTATGATATTAGATCAACAAAATGGTGTTAAATAAACAAATAATTATTTATTCTCCCAAAAATAAAACATTATAAATAAATATTCTATCTACAATTTTTTTTTATCAATTTTTGTTCAGTTTTTATGGTAACAATGTTTTTCCTTACTTACAACATGTTTATTTGATCGAAAAAGACCAAATATTTTAAAATGCTACTTTGAAACTCAAATAATAGACAATAATTTTTTAATAAAAAATAATTAAATATTTTTGAAGAACGACTAAGTAACTAGGGTGAAATCAGCCCAACATCCATATTCATTGGTCTATTTGCTTTGTTATAAATGTATTGCTTTCTATATGCTTTTAATATGACATACTGTTTTTTTGTTAGGAGTTGTCCCACATTTGTGGTTAATAAGCAGCCAATTAATTACATTAGAATTTGTTCTTTTGAATATGACCAAAAATAATTTTGTGGTGTTTGGACCCAAAACAGACAATATTATACTAATGGAGTTAAGGCCGGCTGAGCAAGCTAGTCCTAATGGTCTATAACCATCTTAACATGGGCTCCACAATGGATCCACGATTGGGCTTAAGATTAAGGGGAGCAGATGGACTTTGTAGTATCGGACTAGGGGAGCCATGTCGATTTCCACTATAGATCAAGGGGGAGTCACATGGAAAGGAGGCAGATTCAGCACGTGTCGAGCAAGATGTGTGAATGGGAAGATTATTAGGAGTTGTCCTATAGGAGAGGCAGATTGCTACTTAATAAACAGCCAGTTAACCAAATTAATTAGAATGAGACCTTTTGGAATGTCCCCCAAAAACATTGCTAGTTAATAAAGTTAACTAAATTACAATGAGACCTTTTGGAATGTCCCCAAAAACAACTATAAATCAAGTGGGTGTGGGCAGATTGCTAGTTAACTAAATTAGAATGAGACCTTTTGGAATGTGCCCAAAACAAATCCGTACAAGCTCTATTAAAGCGAATTGTATCCTACTAATACGGAGTTAAGACCTGCTTAGCAAGACCAATTTTTTTTTTTGCATAATTGTGAATAAAAAATACATTTTATTGTAGTCTAATCTTTTCTAGTTTAACTCCACCTACATTGCTTTTTAAAAAAATTTATATAAAATATATTTTACAAGCAAGTAATCACTACAAGAAATCAGTGATGTATGAGAAGTGAGCACGTCTTCTTGCCAATAAAAAATAATAAAACAAATTATACATACTTATATGTATACACACAAAATAGATATTGATATAAGTCAAAGCATAGCAATCGAAGTCAAGTGGCTTCCTACTAACTGCACAACCGTGCAAACTTCACAAGTAGTACAAAAGTGCAAGTTATTTACTTGATTTAAATATAGAAAAAGAATTAATACCAGTAACGGTATATAGTACGCACAATGCATGAAAGTCGAGCGATCAATCATGCATATGATAATTAGTGTAGATTTAATTGATTGTTTTAGATGTAACATAAATTTATCATAGAAACAAGACCGTTACATTTAAAAATGAAGAAAATTGAACAATTATGAGAGAAGCCATAAGATTATTCAAAAAAAAAAAAAGTTACGCACTCGAGATTAAATTGTACCTACTACTTAATAATATAATGACTAATATAATTGATAAAAGGAGATCAAAAGTTTTTACTACTATAATCCTGAGTTCGATCTTTTCTTAATATTTCACCAGCATTTTAAAATAGAGTAATATATTTAAACAAACCTATTATCAACTAAAGACTGAGTAATATACTTTGAGCGAGTGAAATTTAAAATTAGCTAAAATATTCAACAAACTAAAATAATAATCCATAATGAAGTTAAGAGTTACTGTTATACGGGTTGAGGATCGTATATACAAGTTCTAATACCTTAATTACTCCATATGCAATACTTTTGGTACTCCATTTGCATAAGCATCCAAAGTAAATATTTTCATGTCCCTCTTTACTGGAAAGTTGGTGTCAATCCAAACCCTCTCATAGTTGTCGAGGGCATTGAGGAGGAAGCTCCAGTAATAAGAAACAAACCCAAAGAGAGCTGTAGGTTGCCATTAAAGCTCTTGTATTTGGCTAGAGTAGCATATCAATAGCAAATTCACAGGCTAAACCTCAAACTTCCATAATACTAGTACATAGGATAAACAATAATTTCATGTGTACTTGATAAATCTATTATTTTATTTCCTCGTTCTTTTCATTACTGTCTTAAATTTTATATAATGACCTTTTATCAAAAAGTAGAAGTTTACATACTACAATTAGCACCCGACATGATATACTTCCATACCACTTCTCCAACTATTACATACATATTATTATTGATGGTGTCCGTAATTTAAACTTTTGTTGTCACATATTGGAATCATGGAATCAGTCGCACTAGAAAGAAGAATAAAAAAACACAGAGTCAAAATCAGGATGGAGAGGCGGACAATAAAAAATTACCTACAAACCTACAATACCAACAACCTATCAAATAACTTAACAATAATATAATATATACCAAGAACCTATTAAATAGACCTGGAGTAGTCTAAAATGTTTTTTACCATTGAGGAACTTGACAAGGAGAGAAAACCTGAGAGCTTAGATAATCACCTAGTCGTGTACCTGTTGCAACATTCAATCGAAATACATATACAAACGTATATAATCAAGTAACACAGATATGAAAAAAGGGCATACCATTTGCAATCAACAAACCAAACAACCTGAGGTGTTCTAAACAATTACATCGTTAAATTCATTGCAACTTCAAGTATTCTTATCTGACAAATTTGAGTTAAATAGGTTATAATACTAGTACCATGCAAGACCACTATCAAAGAAATGCCTATAAATAAATATACCTTTCTTTCAATGGTTAAAGCAAGAGTTTCATCTTTGCAAATCCAATTCATCGTAATTCTACACAAATTCATAGATAGATAAAATATGGGTATAGCTGAAAAGAACAACAAAGGAAGATGATACTTGTAAACAAAAATAGAAACATATAAACAGTACTAGAAAAGGGGCTTAATTCAACGGGTAAAATTCTGTTGAATTTATGCTATTTACAACAAGATTCCGTTACATTTACCATAAATTCAATAAATTCCTTCCTGTTGAATATAAGACCGTTGAAATTAGCATTTCGGTTGAATTTAAGGTTAAATTCAACGACTTCCCTTTGATTTTGTTGGTCCCATTTTCTACCATTTTCCGTTGAAAATGTCCTTGAGCATTTTCGAAAAATTTGAAATTTCAATTTTGAATTTCACCAAAAAAAACATTTTCCCACCAATGGTAATATAATCAACGGAAAATTGTTGAATTTAATCCTACCATAATCAACCAAATTTCGTCGATTAATCATCTTGCCACGTGCCTCTGTGGATTAAATTCAACCGAATCTTGTTACATTTAGTTCTATCAAAATCAACAAGATTTGGTTGATTAATTTTTTTTTCATTGAACTTATAGATTCAACCTGTTTTCGTTGATTTTAAAAATTCAACCGAATTTTGTTGAATTTAACATGTCCCAGTTTTTTTTTGAAAAGCAACAGATTACAGATCAACTATATTTACATCTAATTTTTTTATGCAATTTGCTAACTTATGCAACATGTTGGTACGATTCCGGCCAACAGTAGTTATTTCGGCCAAACTGAATTTTTTACAAAAAAAAAAAAAAATTAATACATAAGCATCTACAACCTAAGATCTATAAATTGGCTAAAACAAAATTTCGAAATACATATTAAAACTCAGATTCCGGTCACCTCATGAAATATCTGGCGAACAAAAACATTCTCAGAAAAATCTGAAAATAATCTACATGCAGTAACGAACCCGACTTTTAACCTCGTGTGCTCGGAATCACCAAAATCATCCTCTAAATCAAGAACCAAATTAAAATAAAAAAACAGCCCAAAAAAAAATTAGTTCGAAACTTGAAGATATATATATCACTGGAAAGCTCTTGATTTGTAGAACACGTATATATATAAATCACTAATTTTCGATAAGTAGATTGAGAGATATGGTTATTTGAAGATTAAATGTATGTATATGTGTGTGTATAGTGAGCCGAGAGAGAGAGAGAGAGAGAGAGATTCTGGGGGGAGGGGAGCTGTTGATATAATAAGAAAAAAGGTTAGATAAAATAATGGGGGTGGGTAGGTTAGTGTGTGTTTTTTGATTTTTAGTGTATTTTTTTTATGTTGTTAAATGTGGACCGTTGGATGTTGCTTCTTTAATTTTAATCAAAGGCTATAAATTGCCAAGAGTTGGCAATCCTTGTGCTAAGTTTTCAACCAATAGCATCTTGCCACATGTCATTAACAGATTTTTTTACATTTCACCAATAAAAAAGAAACAACTTAATATATTAAATAAATACCCATAAAATCAAAAATGCTCCAAAAATTATGAAATTTTGTCCAACACCTTAAAATATAAAGAAAAAAATTTCCTCAAAATATGGACAAATTTCGTTGAAGTTTGGTCAACCGTTTGATTTTTCTACTTACGAGCTATTCGGCTCTAAATTTGACTCCGGAAAAAGTACATTTAAAAATTACAAAAATTTAATAATGCATAGAAAATATAAATTAAATAACCAATTCCAAGTGTCATGTTTTTCTAGCATGGGGAAGTATTTATTTGAAATTGTCGAAGTTAAATAAGGATAAATGTTCAAATAAATACGATACACCTTACATCAAAACCATGCGGATGTCCCAGATTATTGTTTCTATTTTTTAAAAAACATTTATCGACGATCCAACCGTACGGATGTCAATATATATCTAAAATAATGATATTCCCAAATTTTAAAAAAATAAAAAATTAATTTGGTTGGAGATCTTAGTAGAACGCTACTATATTGTCTAGAACTCGTAACTATTGCTTTGTCCCAGATCACTAGTTCTATTTTTTAAAAAACATTAATCGAAGATCCAACCGTACGGATGTCAATATATATCTTAAATAATGATATTCCCAAATTTTTAAAAAAATAAAAAATTAATTTGGTTGGAGATTTTAGTAGAACACTATTATATTGTCTAGAACTAGCAGCTAGTGCTTTGTCCCATATTATTGTTTCTATTTTTTAAAAAACATTTATTGACGATCCAACCGTATTGATGTCAATATATATCTAAAATAATGATATTTCCAAATTTTTAAAAAATAAAAAATTAATTTGGTTGGAGATCTTAGTAGAACATTACTATATTGTCAAGAACTCGTAACTAGTGCTTTGTCCCAGATTATTGTTTCTATTTTTTAAAAAACAATAATCGAAGATCCAACCGTACGGATGTTAATATATATCTTAAATAATGATATTCCCAAATTTTTAAAAAATAACAATTAATTTGGTTGGAGATCTTAGTAGAACACTACGATATTGTCTAGAACTAGCAGCTAGTGCTTTGTCCGAGATTATTGTTTCTATTTTTTAAAAAACATTTATTGACGATCCAACCATACGGATGTCAATATATACCTAAAATAATGATATTTCCAAATTTTTAAAAAATGAAAAATTAATTTGGTTGAAGATCTTAGTAGAACACTACTATATTGTCAAGAACTCGTAACTAGTGTTTTGTCCCAGATTATTGTTTCTATTTTTTAAAAAACAATAATCGACGATCCAACCGTACAGATGTCAATATATATAAAATAATGATATTCCCAAATTTTTAAAAAATAAAAAATTAATTTGGTTGGAGATCTTAGTAGAACTCTACTATATTGTCTAGAACTCGTAACTATTGCTTTATCCCAGATTATTATTTCTATTTTAAAAAAAAACAATATTCGAAGATCCAACCGTACGGATGTCAATATATATCTTAAATAATGATATTCCCAAATTTTTTTAAAAAAAAATTAATTTGGTAGGAGATCTTAGTAGAACACTACTATATTGTCTAGTACTAGCAACTAGTCCTTTGTCCCAGATTATTGTTTCTATTTTTTAAAAAACATTAATCGACGATCCAACCGTACGGATGTCAATATATATCTAAAATAATGATATTCCCAAATTTTTAAAAAATATAAAATTGATTTGGTTGGAGATCTTATTAGAACACTAATATATTGTCTATAACACGTAACTAGTGCTTTGTCCTAGATTATTGTTTCTATTTTTTTAAAAACATTTATCGATGATCCAACTGTACGAATGTAAATATATATCTAAAATAATGATATTCCCAAATTTTTAAAAAATAAAAAACTAATTTAGTTGGAGATCTTAGTAGAACGCTACTATATTGTCTAGAACTCGTAAGTATTGCTTTGTCCCAGATTATTATTTCTATTTTTAAAAAAACAATAATTGAAGATCCAACCGTACGGATGTCAATATATATCTTAAATAATGATATTCCCAAATTTTTAAAAAATAAAAAATTAATTTGGTAGGAGATCTTAGTAGAACATTACTATATTGTCTAGAACTAACAACTAGTCCTTTGTCCCAGATTATTGTTTCTATTTTTTAAAAAACATTAATCGACGATCCAACCGTACGGATGTTAATATATATCTAAAATAATGATATTCCCAAATTTTTAAAAAATAAAAAATTATTTTGGTTGGAGATCTTATTAGAACACTAATATATTGTCTAGAACACGTAACTAGTGCTTTGTCCCAGATTATTATTTCTATTTTTTTTAAAACATTTATCGATGATCCAACCGTACTGACGTCAATAGATATCTAATTTAGTGATATTCCAAAAATTAAAAATAAAAATTAATTTGGATAGTGAAATTAGTAGTCAACTATTGATTTAAAATTTTACACATCTATCTGAGTAATAAGATAAATTCTAAAATGTTGGGTATGTAAATTTAACATTCTAGTGAATTTATAAATTATTGAGTATTTATAATATTTATTTAAAATTATATATCAAATAAATATTTATCGTTTTCTTAAAAATCAAAGATTAATTTGGCGCCCGGTGAAATAAAGGCAAAGGTAAATTCAACGAGATACTGTTGAATTTAATTTCGGTTGAATTTAATTGGTTGAATTTAGCATCGGTTGAATTTGTTCCGTTGAAATTGAAGTTTGGTTAAAACTGACCATAAAATCAACGGAATATGGTTGATTTTATCGTCCGTTGAATTTATTCCGTTGAATTTAGCCGTTTTTTCCAGTAGTGAAAATTAAGTGCATATACTCTGCACATATACAAATGCAAACTAGTTCTAAAATTAATGAAGCAAAAATCTTAAATTACAAACTAAGTACACTAATAAAATTCTCAAATTGTAAACATAAACTCAAGTGTAGATACCCTCCACACATACCCAATATGTATGTATACAAACTAAATCCCAAAATTAATAACTCGCTATATCCTTTAAAAATCTCAAATTGAAGCCCTAACTAACAAACATAACCTTAAATCAACAATAAATAAGGCCAAGAAAAGAATACTTCGAGTATAAATAAACCCTAATTGAAACATTCATCAACATGCCTACTCGATTTAAAAAGCAATTATTTGGGGAAGAACCAACCTTTATTGGAATTTTAATCTATTTCAGCTAGAATCTTCGAGCCCTGACTCCACTCTTCGATTTACTTCTTTTCCTTCTCTTTCCGTTCATCTTGATTTCTATATTTTACATTTTTATGTTTTGTATTTAAAGTTAAGTGTTTTTTCCCTGACAAAAAAAAGTTTAAGTGTTTTTCTTTCACTCTATTATTGTTATAAACAATTTTAGTTATCCCGCTTGTTTGAGTAATGTCGGGCAAAAAAAAGTTTAAAATCCCGCTTCTTTTTTTTTAGCCCGCCAATAAATTGGTCCAAAAATGTTAAATCAACGGCAACGGTTTTGTGAAATCGTTGCAACAGAGTTCGATTTTTTATAAAGTAACACTTTGTCAATTCAATTGTAACAATTTTCAAAAGTATTGCAATATCTCCAAATTTATCATAATTTTTCAAGTAATAACAACGATTTTTAAGAAATTTTATCAAGTTTGGTTGCACAAAGCAATCTATGGTGTAGTGTTATAATTGTGCATGTGGATCATATGTTGACGAGTGTAGTAGAGTACCTCAAATTAATGTTAAGGATTCCCATTGTTAACGTATCATATATGATAATTGATCGAGGGGTCTGCCTTCACTTATAACTTACTAAATTAAACTTCAACTAGTTAGTAAAACTTATTATAATCCTACAATATAATATTGTACGACGTTATTTGACAATTCTCGAAAATGAGGAAGAATCGAATCAAGACCTAAAATTAACGGATATAAAATCTCGTCTGGAGCCTATTCAATCACCCTCTAATTGAATTAAACTTAGAACCATAAAAACAAACAATTCGTGTACAGATAAGTTGATTGGATGAATTTCTAATTGTGGATGAATTGATTTCTCACAATTAAAGTTTTTTCCAAACTTATCAACCACTTAAAGGTAGAGAGTATTGGTGCGTTATATACTATCTTGTACAAAAACAATTAAACACATATTAATGCCGAAGATTTATAAAATGCAATTGTCATTGATGTTGTAATAGATAAAATTAACGAATTGAATTTTAATTTTGATTCCGGCAAGAGGGACTAAGTGTGGGCAAGGCACACCTCGAGTATCCTCGACTAAGATTGTACTAAGATTCACAGGAAAGGTTTTCAAAATACGAAACCTGCAACCCCTTCATTCACTCTAGGAAAACTAGGTCTTGCACAAAAAACAATATCAAAAAATAAATAATTAATGGAACAATCTTCCTACGATTATCGATTTTGAATTTTCAAACAAGTTGTAACGGTCTCACAATCCGGGGAACAGACTTGGGGCCACCAACCACAATCAACATATTACTAACTTGGATATAAACATCATATAAACTGATAAAACATTTTAACCCCTTAACCAAGATCGCATACAGGTTATGGTATGAAACAAACTATCGAATTATATTATTACAACTCAATCCCAATATAATAAAATATAATACATTTCTGTGAATAAATGAAATCACTATCTAACTCTATTTCCAACCTCGACCATTCTCAATCCACTATCTGGCGTGATCCATAACTCGACTGTCGCTTCTCGCTGCCCGGAGATCAATACTCACGGTCCACTACTAGGTCTACTACGCTTCAATATTAACTGGAGAAAAACAAACAAAAGCAAGAGTGAGCCAACAATGCTCAGCAAGTGTAAATAGTGATGACAATTTTCAATAAAAACGACAATTTTGATAAGCAAAAGAATTTCATCTCATTTTATGAAGGAATCAGTTGTATCAACTTTTAGATTGCCTCGAGGGCCAACAATTCACCATTCATAAGGTGCATCAAAACTAGAACTGGGAAGAATTCTGATATCAAAGTATTATTCAAACAGACTTTCAAGAAGTCAAGAATTGAACATCTCAATCTCAGAGTATAGATTAGAATTGAATTTTTTTTTTAATTTTAAAAAAACATCAAGGTTAGGCTGCTGATCAGTCACGCACTAACCCCGGACAAACGCACACAGCAATGTCCTTAATTGGATCCATGGCACACATTGGCCTTAACATCTGACCACGAATCTGGTCTCACCCCGAAGGGTTTTACGCCCCAAGGGCCACTTTTAAAAACATTTCCAATTCTATATCAACTGCACTAGTGTCGGAACAATCGACAACCCTTGGCAACCAACCAACTGGAAACTCACGTTCCAAAATAACTCATAATTCGAGAGTTAAAGAAGAATTCACAATCAACAGGTGTCGACAAGTTCGACATGACAAAAGGGGTAATAAATAGTATCGACAAGTTCGATACCTTACAGGGTGATAACCGAATGATCAAGATCTTCTATAAATACTGACGAGTTCGATAATAAATGGGGTGGAGAATATAAAGAACAAGATTTTGAATACGTATCCACAATATAGATATGAGTAATTAGGGACATAACATCATTAGCTTGATAAAAGGGAAAAATCAACTTGAGCAACAATACAAGATATAAATTGCAACAAGATTATCAATAATTGAAATTCTAAGTTAGAGCAAAGACATAATTGGACACTACAAATTTATAAAATTATTCAACGCGCACTAGGGTTTAATTTCACATAAGCGAGTAAAACAGCTTAACCGGTTATTTGTAAAAAGGTAGTTTTAGGACAATCTATTTTTAAATCATTTAGAAGAAAACATCTTAATAAGAAAGGATTCTTTGGTGAAATCATGATAAAACTAGGAATTCTTAGTAACAGGTATTTGTAAGGGTTCAAAACATGAATTCTCCCTATTTAGGAAGCCCCTTTAACATTTTCAAGAAAATAAAGTCAAATCTTCCACTAAGGAAGCTATAACATCCCTTGGATGAAATGATTTGCGAAAAAGTTATTGGTAAGGTCCTTTGGAAAAATATTTTGATGTTTGGATTATGAGTGAAGAAAACAACTTAGTTCACGCTAAATGAAGAAGCACATCACTTTCTAATATACTTGACCAATTCATCGCATAAGACAAAAATATTTAATTGCATCACTTGAACGAATAAGTGATAAGCAAAACACTTGCCTCGATATACGAAGTTCCCGATCCTAACATGGATCCTCAACTCAGCTTCTCGTCATTCTTTACTTTCTTACATACTGCTCTCTTACTCGGCTCTACTTCAATTTCCTTCATGCTTCACCAACTCTACGTTCGTACATCTGTCAACTCTCATACTTGTCCTTGGCCATGTTTCCTATTCGAACCATTATCAAGGTTAAATACTATTTCAGTATTAACCCAAGCAAAACCATATCGTTTGCTCTATTCTACCCATGCGCGTCCTATAACGCTTACATATATCATAAATAACATATACAAACACATACCACTACACATAGACATATCCAATCATATCCATATAGTAGTCTTAGTATAATTAATAAGTCACATATACACGTCACATAACCACTTAAAAACAGCACACCATCTAATCATCAAAACCACTTTATATACTCAAAATAATCCATTGACATATATACTTAAACCATTATTAATCATAACACAACTTCAAGTATTGAAATTAAATAACTCAAATAGACTTTTAAATAAATTTGCAGGGGATTTTTAGAAAATTTCGGCATGAAGTATTCGTTTATCGGACTATGGGCACAGCCCCTCAATATCAATCAAAAACAATTCAACCCTGTTTTTACAAAAAAATAAAGCTGCCTCAACTTGCAGCAACATAAAAGTAAACAAGTAAGAAAAGTACCCGCCCAGACATGCGGCACCTAGCACATAATAATTTATATTACACTACTACTTACGCTACACCAATGATCGTATTTCCACACATTTTAATGATACACGTGACAACCAATCATTGATATTCGTAAGCCCTAGGGAACAACCCCTAGCATTAACTATTACTTACGCTATATCGATGATCACATCACTCAAGTATATTAATTATACTCGTGATAGTTAATCATGGATATTCGTAAGCCCTAGGGATTAGTCGAAAAGAATTACACAAGTCCTTTAAATATTGACATTTAAAAACTTGTGATCTTCTCATAACCCCTAGCACAATTCTAATTATTATAAAATTCTAACATTTAACATGTAAACATTTCCGACACCATAAGCAACTAGCATTTAACAATTAGCATATACAATTTGAACTAACAACTAACAATTAGCAATTTCTCCCTAAATTAAACACCCCCTAAATTAAACTTCTTCTAGTTAGTAAAACTTATTATAATCCTACAATATAATATTGTATGACGTTATTTGACAATTCTCGAAAATGAGGAAGAATCGAATCAAGACCTAAAATTAACGGATATAAAATCTCGTCTGGTGCCTATTCCATCACCCTCTAATTGAATTAAACTTAGAACCATAAAAACAAACAATTCGTGTACAGATCAGTTGATTGGATGAATTTCTAATTGTGGATGAATTGATTTCTCACAATTAAAGTTTTTTCTAAACTTATCAACCACTTAAAGGTAGAGAGTATTGGTGCGTTATATACTATCTTGTATAAAAACAATTAAACACATATTAATGCCGAATGAAGATTTAGAAAATGCAATTGTCATTGATGTTGTAATAGATAAAATTAACGAATTGAATTTTAATTTTGATTCTGGCAAGAGGGACTAAGTGTGGGCAAGGCACACCTCGAGTATCCTCGACTAAGATTGTACTAAGATTAACAGGAGAGGTTTTCAAAATACGAAACATGCAACCCCTTCATTCAGGTCTTGCACAAAAAACAATATCAAAAAAATAAATAATTAATGGAACAATCTTCCTACGATTATCGATTTTGAATTTTCAAACAAGTAGCGAGCAGCACTACAAAAATAGATATCAAGCATGATCTACAAAAAAGAGGCCGTAGTAAATTTTAAGCAACAAATTCATCCAATGTAAGAATATACCTATATATTTGTATAGCAATTAACAACTTAAAATATAGATTTATAACATAGAAGATATGCTTCTTCTTTCTACACAAATATCACATAAATGCATGTATGGAATTACGTCTAGGACAAATCTATGATTTCTTCCTACATTGCATATGACCAAATATCCACATTGGCACTGATCATCATTCTCTCCGAGAGCGGAGATCTCATATTTACTTCACTTTCTTGGCTGCTATACTTTCACTCTCCCCCTTCAAACCTTTTTGCAAATCATGGAGTAAGTTAATCTGAAGTCCTGAATTTGTTCGAATTCACCTCACCAATTTTGACAAAACAAAAGCCATCTATTCTCAGATTAACAAGAGAATGGTCAGAAGTCCAATATAAAAACAATTAGGCTCGACCCACAATATCCTAACGGTATGTTTCTTCACCCAAGCTTTTGTAATAGATTTTTTCTACTGCTAATGATTATGCTAAAGTTATGGTCAAAGACACTTCCAACCCTAAAAATGAAATCAAATGGCGTTTTACATACTTCTTAATTATATTACAATGAGTGATCCGCTATTTTTTTAGGAGTTTTTAGATTCATGTGTATGATAATATGTATCAAATTCTTGTGTAGACTGATTTATTTGTGTGTTGGCCTCTTTTTTACCAAGGAGGAGTTACTCAAGAAAGTTGATGAGTTAACCTAGTGCACAGATTCAATAAAAAAAGTGAGTACCTTTTTTAGTTTCTTTTTTGTTTTGGGGTTTAATTATTTTGTTCATCACTGGTTAGTCAAATTTTACATTTCTGCTTATAATCAAATTTTACAGGAGATAGGCATGGCCGGGAATACTATGACAAACTTTTGACAACGAATTCAATTCACAATGCAATGAGACAGCAGCAGGTGTTAACTTTTCTCCATCATTTTATCCAATTCTTATGAGGCAATAATTATAAGTTATGAAAATTTAAATGTTTATCTCGCAACTTTATCCTAAGAAATCATATGTGATGTTCTCTTGTGAAATGATAGGAGGTTTGTGCTTCTGCTATAATGTTATGTTTTGCGTGAATTGATAAAGAGATCCTTGGTTATACTGCAGCTGTGTGCGTATATATTTGCAATCCACTATTCAAAACGAATGAAAATTTGATTCTTGTTTTCTTACCGCTGAAAAAGTGTTACATTAGAGAGGGAAAGAACAAGATTGTGACTAATGGTTTGAAGAATGGTGCAATTGAAGCTGTTAATTGTTTTTCCTTCTCAAAAAGACATGTCATTCATTGATTAAACAGTAAAAAGTTGTCAAGCCTTGCCACCAAAATCCACCGACCCACTTGGTGGAAAGAGAGGTTTAAATATGAACTGTAATGGGCTTTTTATTGTTTGCTAGCTAGGCTTGCTGAGCTTGCTAATGTTTAACTTTCTGTTAATAAAAAGCCCTATCAATAGCAATATCAATAGCAAGCCTTTTAAAATTCATATTTAAATTTTCCATCAAGTTTGTCACAGGCTTTTGGTGTCAAAGCTTGACAACTTTCTGTTCTTGATTCGATGAATGACATGTCTAGAAGAAGGAAAATGAATAGCAGCATCAGTCTCACAATTCTTCAAACCAATAATCACAATCTTGGTATTTCCCTCTCTAATGCAGCACTTGTTCAATGGTACGTAAAAAAACAAGTATCAAAATTTCAGTCTTTTTTTTTTTAATAGTGATTGCAAATATATATACAGACATCAGCAGCATAACCAGAGACCTCTCTATCAATTCACGCAGAACATAACATTATAGCATAAACATAAACCTCCTATCATTTCACAAGCGAACATCACATATTATTTGCTATGATAAAATTGGGGGATAAACATTTAAATTTTCATAATTTAAATTATTGCCTCATGAGAATTAAACAAAATGATGAAAAAAAGTTAACATATGCTGTTGTCTCATTGCAGTGTTAATTGAATTCTTAGTCAAAAGTTTGTCATAGTATTCCCTGACCTTGCCTATCTGGTGCAATATTTGTTTATAAGAACAAAGTTCATCATGCTTGACTAACCAGTAATGAACAAAATAACTAAACCCGAACACATAAAAGAAACACAAATAGATGCTTCTTGAAAGTAGTCTCTCATTTTCATCCAAACCCTAAGCATATAAAACGCCTGATTCCATTTTTAGGGTTGGAAGTGTCTTAAACCATAACATTACCAAAATCATTAGCAGTACAAACAAAACCATTACAAAAGTCCCTGTGAAGAAACATGCCATTAGGATATTGTGGCAAGTTGAGCCTAATTGAATCGTCATCCTTGGACTTTTGACCATTTTGTGGTAAATCTCAGAACAGAATGCTACTTTTTGTGGAAATTGGCAAGGTGAATTTGGACAAATTCAGGGCTAGAGATGATCTTACTCCATGATTTGCAAACAGGTTTGAAGTAGAGGAGAGTACAGCAGCCAAGAAAGTAAGTGTAGTAAATATGAGATCATTATGGCCGCCGCGGCTGCCATTAGGTTAAATGTAATGTAGGAAGAAATCATAGACCGACTTGTCCTAGACCTATTCCCATACATATATGTGAGATTTGGGCCGAAACTTGGGCTCATGCCAAAATTGAAAATGGCCCAAAACAATAATTACTTTTAGTTTCCAAAAATAGAAAATGTTTGTTGTTTTTAAAACCATACTTTTAGACTCAAATAACAAATTATATTTGTCAATTAAATTTTTTTGTGTAGAGAACCCAACCAACTTTGATAGTAGTTAAATTGCCATTTATTAGATCTTCTAAATCATTAATTTCATATTTCTTAACATAAAAACTAATTACATCTCGTAAGAACTAAAATTAGTTTAGATCATTTTAATGTAATGTATGATAAAAGTATATTCCCTCCATTTCAATACATTAATCCACTTTCAAAAAATTAGGCATATTATAAAAATTTATTGTTAATAGAAACCTTTCATTTACATGTAATTTTTAATGCATTAATTGAATTAAATATGTGGAATAGAGTTAATCTTGTAAACGTAAATTGGATATATCTTAAATAGAGTTGATTTCGGAAATATGAAATTAAAAGGTAATTTTGAATATTTATTTAAAAATTATATTAAAAACAGAAATGGACAACTAATAGAAATAATTTTTATTTCAAAATTGTACCAGAATTTTGTAAGCTAGGGAGGGAGTAGTAAATTAATGGCCTCCGAATAAAACTGAGCCCCTTAAATTATGATATTAGATCAACAAAATGGTGTTAAATAAACAAATAATTATTTATTCTCCCAAAAATAAAACATTATAAATAAATATTCTATCTACAATTTTATTAATCAATTTTTGTTCAGTTTTTATGGTATCAATGTTTTTCCTTACTTACAACATGTTTATTTGAATGAAAAAGACCAAATAATTTAAAATGCTACTTTGAAACTCAAATAATAGACAATAATTTTTTAATAAAAAATAATTAAATATTTTTCAAGAACGACTAAGTAACTAGGGTGAAATCAGCCCAACATCCATATTCATTGGTCTATTTGCTTTGTTATAAATGTATTGCTTTCTATATGGTTTTTATATGACATACTGTTTTTTTGTTAGGAGTTGTCCCACATTTGTGGTTAATAAGCAGTCAATTAATTACATTACAATTTGTTCTTTTGAATATGACCAAAAATAATTTTGTGGTGTTTGGACCCAAAACAGACAATATTATACTAATAGAGTTAAGGCGACTGAGCAAGCTAGTCCTAATGGTCTATAACGATCTTAACATGGGTTCCAGAATGGATCCACGAAGAGGTAGATGGGCTATCCCAGATTGGGCTTAAGATTAAGGGGAGCAGATGGACTTTGTAGAGTATCGGACCAGGGGGAGCCTGGTCGATTTCCACTATATATAAAGGGGGAGTCAGGTCACATGGAAAGGAGGCACATTCACCACGTGTCGAGCAAGATGTGTGAATGGGAAGATTTTTAGGAGTTGTCCATAGGAGGGGCAGATTGCTACTTAATAAACAACCAGTTAACCAAATTAGAATGAGACCTTTTGGAATGTCCCCCAAAAACATTGCTAGTTAATAAACAGCCAGTTAACTAAATTAGAATGAGACCTTTTGGAATGTCCCCAAAAACAACATAGAAAGGAGACAAATTCAGCAGGTGTCCATAGGAGGGGCAGATTGCTAGTTAACTAAATTAGAATGAGACCTTTTGGAATGTGCCCAAAACAAATCCGTACAAGCTCTATTAAAGCTAATTGTATCATACTAATACGGAGTTAAGACCTGCTTAGCAAGACCAAATTGTTTTTGCATAATTGTGAATAAAAAATACATTTTATTGTTGTCTAATCTTTTCTAGTTTAACTCCACCTACATTGCTTTTTAAAAAAATTTATATATAATATATTTTACAAGCAAGTAATCACCACAAGAAATCAGTGATGTATGAGAAGTGAGCATGTGTTCTTGCCAATAAAAAATAATAAAACAAATTATACATACTTATATGTATACACACAAAATAGATATTGATATAAGTCAATGCATAGCAATCGAAGTCAAGTGGCTTCCTACTAACTGCACTACCGTGCAAACTTCACAAGTAGTACAAAAGTGCAAGTTATTTACTTGATTTAAATATAGAAAAAGAATTAATACCAGTAACGGCATATAGTACGCACAATGCATGAAAGTCGAGAGATCAATCATGCATATGATAATTAGTGTAGATTTAATTGATTGTTTTAGATGTAACATAAATTTATCATAGAAACAAGACCGTTGCATTTAAAAATGAAGAAAATTGAACAATTATGAGAGAAGCCATAAGATTATTCAAAAAAAAAAAAAGTTACGCACTCGAGATTAAATTGTACCTGCTACTTAATAATATAATGACTAATATAATTGATAAAAGGAGATCCAAAGTTTTTACTACTATAATCCTGAGTTTGATCTTTTCTTAATATTTCACCAGCATTTCAAAATAGAGTAGTATATTTAAACAAACCTATTATCAACTAAAGACTGAGTAATATACTTTGATCGAGTGAAATTTAAAATTAGCTTAAATATTCAACAAACTAAAATAATAATCCATAATGAAGTTAAGAGTTACTGTTATACGGGTTGAGGCTCGTATATACAAGTTCTAATACCTTAAGTACTCCATATGCAAATTTTGGTACTCCATTTGCATAAGCATCCAAAGTAAATATTTTCATGTCCCTCTTTACCGGAAAGTTGGTGTCAAGCCAAACTCTCTCATAGTTGTCGAGGGCATTGAGGATGAAGCTCCAGTAATAAGAAACAAACCCAAAGAGAGCTGAAGGTTGCCATTAAAGCTCTTGTATTTGGGTAGAGTAGCATATCAATAGCAAATTCACAGGCTAAACCTCAAACTTCCATAATACTAGTACATAGGATAAACAATAATTTCATGTGTACTTGATAAATCTATTATTTTATTTCCTCGTTCTTTTCATTACTGTCTTAAATTTTATATAATAACCTTTTATCAAAAAGTAGAAGTTTACATACTACAATTAGCACCCGACATGATATACTTCCATACCACTTCTCTAACTATTACATATATATTATTATTGATGGTGTCCGTAATTTAAACCTTTGTTGTCACATATTGGAATCATGGAATCAGTCGCACTAGAAAGAAGAATAAAAAAACACAGAGTCAAAATCAGGATGGAGAGGCGGACCATAAAAAATTACATACAAACCTACAATACCAACAACCTATCAAATAACTTAACAATAATATAATATATACCAAGAACCTATCAAATAGACCTCGAGTAGTCTAAAATGTTTTTTACCATTGAGGAACTTGACAAGGAGAGAAAACCTGAGAGCTTAGATAATCACCTAGTCGTGTACCTGTTGCAACATTCAATCGAAATACATATACAAACGTATATAATCAAGTAACACAGATATGAAAAAAGGGCATACCATTTGCAATCAACAAATTAACCAAACAACCTGAGGTGTTCTAAACAATTACATCGTTAAATTCATTGCAACTTCAAGTATTCTTATCTGACAAATTTGAGTTAAATAGGTTATAATACTAGTACCATGCAAGACCACTATCAATGAAATGCCTATAAATAAATATACCTTTCTTTCAATGGCTAAAGCAAGAGTTTCATCTTTGCAAATCCAATTCATCGTAATTCTACACAAATTCATAGATAGATAAAATATGGGTATAGCTGAAAAGAACAACAAAGGAAGATGATACTTGTAAACAAAAATCGAAACTGTTATGCCCAAAATTCGGTTCGGGAATTCTAAAATGGATTCGGGTCAGATACGGGTTCAATTTGGGGATTTTCGGGATAAATTAGGGTTTTGATAAAGATTTGCAGAAGGAGGACGCGCCCTCACCCCCCATACGTGGAGGGCGCGCCCTGAGAAGCATAAAGACAAAATGAAGACAATTATTAACAGGTTTTACAAAGATTATTGAAGAATTCCCTCCTGTCGTATCTCAGGAGGGGGATGTCCGTTGCACAAAAAACAATATCAAAAAATAAATAATTAATGGAACAATCTTCCTACGATTATCGATTTTGAATTTTCAAACAAGTAGCCAGCAACACTACAACAATAGATATCAGGCATGATCTACAAAAAAAGAGGCCGTAGTAAATTTTAAGCAACAAATTCATCCAATGTAAGAATATACCTATATATTTGTATAGCAATTAACAACTTAAAAATATAGATATATAACATAGAAGATATGCTTCTTCTTTCTACAAAAATATCACATAAATGCATGTATGGAATTACGTCTAGGACAAATCTATGATTTCTTCCTACATTGCATTTGACCAAATATCCACATTGGCACTGATCATCATTCTCTCCGAGAGCGGAGATCTCATATTTACTTCACTTTCTTGGCTGCTGTACTTTCACTCTCCCCCTTCAAACCTTTTTGCAAATCATGGAGTAAGTTAATCTGAAGTCCTGAATTTGTTCGAATTCACCTCACCAATTTCGACAAAACAAAAGCCATCTATTCTCAGATTAACAAGAAAATGGTCAGAAGTCCAATATAAAAACAATTGGGCTCGACCCACAATATCCTAACGGTATGTTTCTTCACCCTAGCTTTTGTAATAGATTTTTTCTACTGATCATGATTATGCTAATGTTATGGTCAAAGACACTTCCAACCCTAAAAATGAAATCAAATGGCGTTTTACATACTTCTTAATTATAGTACAATGAGTGATCCTCTATTTTTTTAGGAGTTTTTAGATTCATGTGTATGATAATATGTATCAAATTCTTGTGTAGACTAATTTATTTGTGTGTTGGCCTCTTTTTTCATACCAAGGAGGAGTTACTCAAGAAAGTTGATGAGTTAACCTAACATGAGTTAACCTAATGCAGAGATTCAATAAAAAAAAGTGAGTACCTTTTTTAGTTTCTTTTTTGTTTTGGGGTTTAATTATTTTGTTCATCGCTGGTTGGTCAAATTTTACATTTCTGCTTATAATCAAATTTTACAGGAGATAGGCAAGACCGGGAATACTATGACAAACTTTTGACAACGAATTCAATTCACAATGCAATGAGACATCAGCAGGTGTTAACTTTTCTCCATCATTTTATCCAATTCTTATGAGGCAATAATTATAAGTTATGAAAATTTAAATGTTTATCTCGCAACTTTATCCTAGGAAATCATATGTGATGTTCGCTTGTGAAATGATAGGAGGTTTGTGCTTCTGCTGTAATGTTATGTTTTGCGTGAATTGATAAAGAGATCCATGGTTATACTGCAGCTGTGTGCGTATATATTTGCAATCCACTATTCAAAACGAATGAAAATTTGATTCTTGTTTTCTTACCGCTGAAAAAGTGTTACATTAGAGAGGGAAAGAACAAGATTGTGACTAATGGTTTGAAGAATGGTGCAATTGATGCTGTTAACTGTTTTTCCTTCTCAAAAAGACATGTCATTCATTGATTAAACAGTAAAAATTTGTCAAGCCTTGCCACCAAAATCCACCGACCCACTTGGTGGAAAGATAGGCTTAAAAATGAACTGTAATGGGCTTTTTATTGTTTGCTAGCTAGGCTAATTGCTGAGCTTGCTAATGTTTAACTTTCTGTTAATACAAAGCCCTATCAATAGCAATATCAATAGCAAGCCTTTTAAAATACATATTTAAATTTTCCATCAAGTTTGTCACAGGCTTTTGGTGTCAAAGCTTGACAACTTTCTGTTCTTGATTCGATGAATGACATGTCTTGAAGAAGGAAAATGAATAGCAGCATCAGTCTCACAATTCTTCAAACCAATAGTCACAATCTTGGTATTTCCCTCTATAATGCAACACTTGTTCAATGGTACGTAAAAAAACAAGTATCAAAATTTCAGTCTTTTTTTTTGAATAGTGATTGCAAATATATATACAGACATCAGCAGCATAACCAGAGACCTCTCTATCAATTCACGCAGAACATAACATTATAGCATAAACATAAACCTCCTATCATTTCACAAGCGAACATCACATATTATTTGCTATGATAAAATTGGGGGATAAACATTTAAAATTTCATAATTTAAATTATTGCCTCATGAGAATTAAACAAAATGATGAAAAAAAGTTAACATATGTTGTTGTCTCATTGCAGTGTTAATTGAATTCTTAGTCAAAAGTTTGTCATAGTATTCCCTGACCTTGCCTATCTGGTGCAATATTTGTTTATAAGAACAAAGTTCATCATGCTTGACTAACCAGTAATGAACAAAATAACTAAACCCGAACACATAAAAAAACACAAATAGATGCTTCTTGAAAGTAGTCTCTCATTTTCATCCAAACCCTAAGCATATAAAACGCCCGATTCCATTTTTAGGGTTGGAAGTGTCTTAAACCATAACATACCAAAATCATTAGCAGTACAAACAAAACCATTACAAAAGTCCCCGTGAAGAAACATACCATTAGGATATTGTGGCAAGTTGAGCCTAATTGAATCGTCATCCTTGGACTTTTGACCATTTTGTGGTAAATCTCAGAACAGAATGCTACTTTTTGTGGAAATTGGCAAGGTGAATTTGGACAAATTCAGGGCTAGAGATGATCTTACTCCATGATTTGCAAACAGGTTTGAAGTAGAGGAGAGTACAGCAGCCAAGAAAGTGTAGTAAATATGAGATCATTATGGCCGCCGCGGCTGCCATTAGGTTAAATGTAATGTAGGAAGAAATCATAGACCGACTTGTCCTAGACCTATTCACGTACATATATATACATATATGTGAGATTTGGGCCGAAACTTGGGCTCATGCCAAAATTGAAAATGGCCCAAAACAATAATTACTTTTAGTTTCCAAAAATAGAAAATGTTTGTTGTTTTTAAAACCATACTTTTAGACTCAAATAACAAATTATATTTGTCAATTAAATATTTTTGTGTAGAGAACCCAACCAACTTTGATAGTAGTTAAATTGCCATTTATTAGATCTTCTAAATCATTACTTTCATATTTCTTAACATAAAAACTAATTACATCTAAGAACTAAAATTAGTTTAGATCATTTTAATGTAATGCATGATAAAAGTATATTCCCTCCATTTCAATATACTAATCCACTTTCAAAAAATTAGGCATATTATAAAAATTTATTGTTAATAGAAACCTTTCATTTACATGTAATTTTTAATGCATTAATAGAATAAAATATGTGGAATAGAGTTAATCTTGTAAACGTAAATTGGATATATCTTAAATAGAGTTGATTTCGAAAATATGAGATTAAAAGGTGATTTTGAATATTTTTTTAAAAATTATATTAAAAACTGAAATGGACAACTAATAGAAATAATTTTTATTTCAAAATTGTACCAGAATTTTGTAAGCTAGGGAGGGAGTAGTAAATTATGATATTAGATCAACAAAATGGTGTTAAATAAACAAATAATTATTTATTCTCCCAAAAATAAAACATTATAAATAAATATTCTATCTACAATTTTTTTTTATCAATTTTTGTTCAGTTTTTATGGTAACAATGTTTTTCCTTACTTACAACATGTTTATTTGATTGAAAAAGACCAAATAATTTAAAATGCTACTTTGAAACTCAAATAATAGACAATAATTTTTTAATAAAAAATAATTAAATATTTTTGAAGAACGACTAAGTAACTAGGGTGAAATCAGCCCAACATCCATATTCACTGGTCTATTTGCTTTGTTATAAATGTATTGCTTTCTATATGCTTTTAATATGACATACTGTTTTTTTGTTAGGAGTTGTCCCACATTTGTGGTTAATAAGCAGCCAATTAATTACATTAGAATTTGTTCTTTTGAATATGACCAAAAATAATTTTGTGGTGTTTGGACCCAAAACAGACAATATTATACTAATGGAGTTAAGGCCGGCTGAGCAAGCTAGTCCTAATGGTCTATAACCATCTTAACATGGGCTCCACAATGGATCCACGATTGGGCTTAAGATTAAGGGGAGCAGATGGACTTTGTAGTATCGGACTAGGGGGAGCCATGTCGATTTCCACTATAGATCAAGGGGGAGTCACATGGAAAGGAGGCAGATTCAGCACGTGTCGAGCAAGATGTGTGAATGGGAAGATTATTAGGAGTTGTCCTATAGGAGAGGCAGATTGCTACTTAATAAACAGCCAGTTAACCAAATTAATTAGAATGAGACCTTTTGGAATGTCCCCCAAAAACATTGCTAGTTAATAAAGTTAACTAAATTACAATGAGACCTTTTGGAATGTCCCCAAAAACAACTATAAGTTAAGTTCTGATAAAGCTAAGCATGATTATAGTGTTATTCTTGAGGCTTATGACTATGTCAGAAAAGAACTAGAAGAAGAAAGAGATGTGATTAAGACCATTAACAATTCCAGTAAGAAGACAATAGAAATCTTTGAAAGTGGAATTCGTGGTAAGGTTAATGGTTTAGGTTTTGATAAGGCTAGACAAGAAGAAAAGGTAGCTATTGTCAATGATGATAGTAAGGTAGAAGCTAACACATCTAAATCATATCTGAAGGTAAGAAAATTGTTTCTGAACCTAATCATGTTAAATTTGTTGATTCAAAATTAAGGTACTCCTGTTGTACACAAAAGGATTAACAATAGTAATTCAGATGAGAAAGTGTTAGAGAAACCTAAGAATGTAAACATAGGGTTTCTGTCTAAGTCTCAGTTGAAACAGAGATTAGATGGTCTTTCAGAGTCTAGCAAGATCAAAAGAAATAGGAATGGAAAAGAAGGTATTAACAAAGAGAATAATTACAAGAATGTACCTGATGCACCTAGAAAAAAATGCTATAAGTGTGGAAATCATAATCATTTGGCCCTAGACTGCAATCAAAAACCTTCTTGGAAAACTGAGTCCAGATTCCCCAAGACTCAGAAAATTCAATACCAACCACAAAAAGCTTGTTATCATTGTGGTAGTTTACTTCATTCCATTTACATGTGTAGAGAATATCATGAAATGTATTATGACTATTATTCTTTGAAATCTGAAACTCCTAGTCACAAACAGTTTGTGAAATCAGAGTCTAAAGTTGACTCTGCAACATGTAAAATAAAAGCAAAATCTTCAAAGATTGTTGTCTCTAAATCTAGTAAGAAAGGATCCAATCAAAGTTGGGTCCTAAAAAATTCTAACTAGTTACTTTTTGTTTGCAGGGCACAGGAAAGAAGCATTCAATTATCTTGGACAGTGGATGCTCTGGACATATGACTGGAAAGAAGTCCCTGCTTACAAAGTTTGAGAGGAAAGCTGGCCCAGTAATATCTTTTGGAGATGGCAACAAAGGAGAAACTCTGGGATATGGCTCAATTGTTTTGGGGAATGTCATCATAGAAAATGTAGCACTGGTTGAAGGCTTGAAACATACTCTTTTAAGCATAAGTCAACTGGGTGATAAAGGTTACAAATCAATCTTTGACAGAGAAGGATGCAAAATCTTGAATATTCAGAATGGAGACATTGTTCTAACTGGTCAAAGACATGGTAACATATATGAAGCCAGCTTAAGTGATACATCTAAAGGAATTGTTAGATGTCTCTACAGCAAAGCAACAAGTGATGAAAGCTGGAATTGGCACAAGAGGCTCTCACATCTTAATTTCAAGAAGCTTAATCAACTTGTTAAACACAATTTGGTGAGAGGCCTACCACAGGCAAATTTTGTGCAAGATGGACTTTGTGATGCATGTCAGCTTGGAAAGCAAAGAAGAACCACTTTAAAGAGCAAGACTGAAAATTCAATTACTGAACCATTTCACATGCTACATCTTGATCTGTTTGGACCAGTAAACATTATGTCTATCAGCAAGAAAAGATATGCTCTAGTTATGGTGGATGATTTCACAAGGTTCACATGGGTGTTCTTTCTACACAAAAAGGATGAAGCTCCTCAGCAAATCATTGAACTCATCAAGAATATTCATAATAACTCTGAGTACAAAGTCAAAGTACTTAGGAGTGACAATGGTACAGAATTCAAGAATTCTACAATGGAGGGGTTTTGTGCAGACAATGGAATCACTCAACAGTTTTCTGCACCTGGTACACCTCAACAGAATGGTGTAGTGGAAAGAAAGAACAGGACTCTCATAGAGGCAGCAAGAACCATGCTTGCAGATGCAAAACTTCCAACCTACTTTTGGGCAGAAGCTATTAACAATGCATGTTTCACTCAAAATTGTACCTTGGTAAATAGTCATGGAAAAACTTCCTATGAGATGATCAAAGGAAAGAAACCAAGTGTGAAATATTTTCACATCTTTGGATGCAAATGCTATGTCCTAAAAGTTCATCCAGAACAACTTGGAAAATTTGAAGCCAAATCGGTTGAAGCAATTTTTCTAGGATATTCAGCATCTAAGGCCTTCAAAGTTTATAATCTCAGAACTCACATTGTTATGGAATCAATTCATGTTGCATTTGATGATAAAAAATTTGGAATTTTGCAAACTGATAAAAGCCATGACAAATTGGAATTTGAAAATCTGAAGAATTCTGAGATACTCTCAAGTGATGATGAAGGTTCTTCTGAAGGAATTTCTATTGCTTCTCAAAGGAATGCTACTGTTGAGGGGGAGCAAATAAATCAAAGAGAACACAGTAATCATCAGGAGCAGACTAGCCTTTCAGAATCTATTCCATCAGGAATTGACGTTTCAGAGTCTACTCCATCAGGAACTGACCTTTCAGAGTCTACTGAGGAAAGATCAGTAACTAGCAGCAATATGGAATCTACTGATTCTATTGATCAAAGGAGAGTTTTTGAAGGAAGAGAGAATTCTTCTACAAGGGATACCACTAACTTAGGGGGAGAGACTAGCAGAGTTAATCTACCACCTGTTAGAAAATGGACAAAGGATCATACTGAAGATTTGATAATTGGTGATCCAAATAGTGGTGTTCGAACTAGAAGATCAATTCAAAATGAATGCTTGTATAGTTGCTTTCTCTCAAAGAATGAACCTAAGAAGGTTGAAGAAGCCTTACAAGATCCTGATTGGGTAATTGCAATGCAGGAGGAGTTAAATGAGTTTGAGAGAAACAAAGTCTGGAAACTGGTACCAAGACCTAAAGATAGATCTATTGTTGGCGCAAGATGGGTTTTCAGAAACAAGCTTGATGAATCTGGTATGATTGTAAGAAACAAAGCAAGACTGGTGACCAAGGGTTATTCTCAGGAAGAAGGCATTGATTATGATGAGACCTTTGCACCTGTAGCAAGATTGGAAGCAACCAGAATGTTTCTTGCATTTGCAGCTCATTCAAAATTCAAGGTATACCAGATGGATGTAAAGAGTGCTTTTCTAAATGGCAAACTTGATGAAGAAGTGTATGTGGAACAGCCACCTGGACTTGTTGATCCAAAGTTTCCAAATCATGTCTACAAACTTGACAAGGCACTCTATGGACTAAAGCAGGCACCAAGAGCATGGTATGAGACTTTGTCTAAATTTCTTCTTGAAAATGGCTTCACAAGAGGTACAATTGACAAAACTCTATTCTTTAGAAAGATAAAAGGTGAATTGCTTTTAGTTCAAGTTTATGTTGATGATATTATTTTTGGTTCTGCTAATGAAAAGTTGTGTGCTAAGTTTAGCAAGCTCATGCAGTCTAAGTATCAGATGAGCATGATGGGTGAACTAAATTATTTCTTAGGCTTGCAGGTCAAACAGACTGAGACTGGTATTTTCATTAATCAGTCAAAGTATATCAAAGATCTTTTAAAAAGGTTTGACTTTCAAGACTGTGCAGTTGCAAAAACACCCATGGCAATAGCCACTAAACTAGACTCTGATCCTAAAGGAAAGAGTGTGGATAATACTAGTTATAGAGGCATGATAGGCTCATTGTTATATCTAACTGCAAGTAAGCCAGATATAATGTTTTCTACCTGTTTATGTGCTAGATTCCAAAGTGATCCTAAGGAATCTCATTTAATTGCTGTGAAGAGAATTTTTAGATATCTCAAAGGAACTCCAAATCTTGGTTTGTGGTATCCTAGGGAATCTGATTTCTTTCTAATTGGCTATTCAGACTCTGATTATGCAGGGTGTAAGATAGACAGGAAAAGCACTATAGGTATATGTCAATTCTTGGGAAATAGATTGATTTCTTGGGCAAGCAAGAAGCAACAATCTGTTTCAACCTCAACTGCAGAAGCTGGGTACATAGCAGCAGGCAGTTGTTGTGCACAGCCCTTTTGGATAAGAAATCAGTTGCTGGATTATGGTATGACACTTAGTAATATTCCTATGTTTTGTGATAATACTAGTGCTATTAAAATTGCAGAAAATCCAGTTCAACATTCAAGGACTAAGCACATTGATGTCAGGTATCATTTTATTAGAGAACATATTGAGAATGGTACTGTGGAACTTCATTTTGTTCCTACTGACAAACAGCTTGCAGATATTCTAACTAAACCACTTGATGAGACTACATTCAGTAGATTAGTAAGTGAGTTAGGAATGTTAAATTTTTAGATCTTTAACATCTGCAAAAGTAGCAAGGTATGTTGTTCTTAGCTTATAGACTTGACATTCCTGTCAGGATCTATATTTGATTGTTAAATGCTTTAGCTATAACACTTTGCCTTGATAAATTTCAGTATGATAGACTTGTTAATAATTATCAGGATTAGATTTGTTATCAGGATGCTGACGTCATCAGAATTGTGACAGTATCAGGATTATGAAAATTGTTTCAGATCCTGACGTTTACTTTGTATAGTAATCTGATTCTGTGATGTGTTAAGTCTATACCAGCATGTTTTGATATTTGCATACTGATAATTTATACATCATTCAGTAATTAAAAGACAAGCAGATAACAAGAAATTGTATTTTCATTAATAGAAATCATTACATGGAAATGAAATACAACATCTTTTTGTCTAAATTTCTATTGATAATTCTATACCTGTCTATTGATATGAACTCTGAGGTACAGGACAAGGAGCATCTCAAGAAATCCATCAGGGGATGAACAGCCTCGTTTGCTCTTGGATTCCTTGTCTGGGCGACTTGAATGAGAGCAGCTAACTTAAATGTATAGCATCCCCATCAAGATCAACCTCAGACTCTCGGTCAAATTCTTCATCCTCAAGTTTTGAGGAGATTAGGGAAAGATTGTATCCAACAGATGGATGTTCTAGGAGAAACCTCTGGATATTATCGAAAATCAATCCATTCATGATTAGTTCGATGAGAAGAGTCATTTGTTCAAAGAGATGATCAAGAACAGGATGTTCATCGATCGAGAAAAATCTGAAAAATGAATTTGAAGGGAATTTTGGTTTGAGAAGCATTGTTGAGAAGAAAAGAAATTGAAAGGTTATGGAGAATGGCATAAGGCGTCTGGTTCTTTTAAAGAAAGACGTGAGAAGCTGAGCAGTCACTTGGAAGTTTTAATGAAGTCAAATGCTAATTATTGCATGTGAATGTGTTTCTTATTTCAAGAAATATTGAAAATATCTAACCAATTGATTTTCTGTTCAGATTAATTGTTTATTTTCTTTTTTAGATAAAAGAAAAATGCCACGTGGAAACTCCATATTAAGTCTCTGATGATATTGGTCAGGATCTCATGTGTGATCATCAGGATTTGAAAATTATATTTTTAAATCACATTGCATTTTGTGATTATTTTGATGAGAGGTCATCAGGAAAAGGAAGCTGATCAGTATTGCTTATTTATACCCTGATTTATTTCATGAAAATCAATTTTGGATTTTATTTTCCAAAAATCGTGGGTAACCGCATTTTTCAGGGACTGACACCTGTCAATCTACGTGTCAACGTGGGATAGTGGTCTGAAAGATTTGTGAAATATATTTGTTTTGAAACTCTAATCGTGTAATTGCTTTCTCTAATTTTACATTCTCTAAAGCAAAAAATCACTCTTGAGTTTTCAAAATCACTAATCCATTTCAAGAATTTTTCAAGTTCTTTTTAGATCAAAAATGGCAGCTCAGAGAAGATTACCTAAATCAGTAGCCTTCAAGTTTGGTGACTTTGATTTTATGACAAACAATCATGTTGCAGCTATCACCAACAAGGAAGGAGTGTCATCTGATTTTCATCCAATCATGGACTTTCTGGCGTATGGACCATTAGGTTATGCATTGACAGCATCTCCACAGATTAATCAAGTAGCTGTTTCACAAGCTTGGGAGAATGCTGAGGTAATTGATTCTACTCAGAGTCAATCAGGTAAGATTGTTCTACATTTAGGACAAGATTCATTTGACATTACTGAATCTGTTGTTAATTCAGTACTTTGCTTACCTGTTACTGATAGTTATGTAAGTGAACCATCTGATGATAATATAAGAACTATGTTGTCTGAATTAGGTTATAGTGGACCTCTAGACAACATGAGCCAGTTGAATAGGTCTTTTCTTAGAAAGGAATGGTCTTTTTACTTTAATCAAATTGCTAAATGTTTTACTGGTAAATGTAGTTCTTTTCAGCAAATTACTTCTGTTACATCACATATTGCTTATAGTTTGCTTTATGACAGAGTAATTAACATTGGTCATATTATCTTAAGTCAGATGAGTATCAAACTTGGGTCAAGAGATCAAAACAGGAAAATGGTTTATTATCATAGATTTATGCAAATGTTTATTAACCATTTTATTCCTGATGTTGAAACTAGATTTGGTAGAGAACATTGTGTTTCTTCTTATGAACAGCAAAAGAGAATTTTCTCTGACATTAAAAAGAAGGACAATGAAAAGAATCTAGATGAAATACCTGCAATTCATTATTCACATCATGTTCAGGTAATTCTTAAAACTCATCTTCCTACTCTCTACAATTCTTCTTTTTTTTTGTGGTGAAATGGCTCAGGAATCTCAATTGGAGGAGAACCCACCTGTGTCTACCCAAGTAGCCCAAAACATTATAGTCTCTGAAACAATTCAAGAACCAAATTTTGACCCACAACCTATTGTTTCACAGAAACCAACCTCTGGTGTTTCTCAAAAGACATCAGTTGTAAGGAAGAGAAGATTTGTTGTGTCAAGTAGTAGTAGTAATTCTAGTGAAGATGATGATGATTTAACTCTTGCTGAGAGAGCAGAATTGAAGGCTGAAATTCAACTTTCTTTGTTAGCACAAAGAGATGAAAAACCTAGTCACAGCCAGGCTGCAGTCTCCCAAAAGGCTGTAGTTCTTAAAAAGGGAAAACAGTTACTAGATACTGTCTCTCAAAAGACTGTGTCTATTGAACAAAGATCTCATCCCAAGATCACTTCTGTGTCTACACCTCTTGAGTCTTCTCAGGATAAATCTTTTGCTCACTATATCAGGAGAACAAGGAGAAAGATTCAATTGTCACCTACACACACAGAGTCTAGTCCAACTAATATCATGCAGGTTTCTACAAATCAAGCTACACCTATGTCAGTATTTAACAAGAGAGATCTGGATATTGATTCTTCATGGGAAACTACATTATCATACAGACTGGCTATGGGACTAATTTCTCTCAAAGTGAAGTTGTCAAGGCCTGTTCTAGATTTTCTGGTTGAAAGAGTACCAAAACTTTTATTTCCAGATGAATATGGACTTCTACATCAAAGACTTGACTTAATGAAGATGTAGTTCTATGTATCTGTCAGAAGATAATTAGTCAAGAAATTTGGACTCTCAAAGCATGTTGCACTTCAATCACTTCATGCATATTTATTTGACAAGGATGTCATTATTGAAGATGCTTCAGCTCAAGGTGAACAACTGGAGGAAGTAGATAGTGGAATGCAGTCAACAGAAGATACTATTGCACCAGTGGTGAATAGTAGGAAAGATCAGATCACAGTCACTGTAACACAAGAACCATCTAGTCAGAGGAAGGATGACTCAGGAGCTGTGATAGCTGATGTTGAAAGGACTTCTGTGATGACTGAGAATGCAAGTGAGATACCCTATGATATGGGAGGAATGACTTTGGTTGATTTTTCTGAAGATCAAACAAATTTTGTTCAGTCAGAGTCTATCCACCTTGAGGGTGTGTCTCAGCAAACAACACTTAAAGACGGTGATGTACTAACTATGGTGTCTAATGAAGTATTACTGAAGACATCAGAGTCTAGTAAAGAACCTGAAAGTGGAATACTGGAGCATGTAGTTTCTGAAAGGAAAGAAGATGATTGTAAGGGTTCAGAGACTATAGCAGCTCACTCCTTGGAGAAAACCTCAAGCCACATGCCAAATGAGGAACCCTCTCTTCATGTGAGTTCAGGTATAAAAACTTCTTCTAAACCCTATTTTTCTGTAGGTCATGAGAGCACTTATCTAAATTTGAGTGATACACTTGAAAAGATGGACTTAGATCCACAATTTGAGCGGCTGGCTCCTGACCAGGCAAAAGGTGAGGTAGAAAGAGTGTTGACTTTAGTAAGTCAAAGTGAGAATGAGGGTATGGATGATCAACTCCATAGTGAGGGAGTGAAAATTAGGAAACCATCATTTGATTTCTGGGATCAGGTTTTTCCTGAATCTTGGTCTGAAAATTTGGATATGGATGCTGGTACTTATTCATTCATCAAAATATATCAGAAGAATGACCTAGCACATCACAATGCAAAGCCAGAAGGTAAATCTCAGAAGCAAAAGGAGAGGCTTGCAGGAATCATTAACAGAAGAGGTGCCAGGATAAAGCAATCTCTTGATACATATGTACCAGATGAAGATCCTAATGATCCTAGTGTTCCTTTGTATGTACTTCCAATATCAGCTAGAATTGAGACATCAACAGTCTCTGATCACTCTAAGGAGGAGTCAGGATTTGAAGATGTTAGTACACAGAATACTGGTGAAGGAGATGATGATCATGTTTCAGTTCCAGAACAGAAAGATGAAGATGTTGATACTTCTAATCAGGTTTTATTACTTGAATATCATACAACTCAAGCAACTTCTTCTACAAGACTTGAAGATACAGTTCTTTCTGATTCTGATACTGGAGATACTAGAAGCACTTCCAACATTGAAGTTCATTCTGATGTTTTGAAAGATATTCAGAATTCTCAAATTGCTATTCAAACAAGACTTCAATCACTTGAAGATAACCAAGTCACAATTATGGAAAATCAAGCAGTTCTTATGAATCTCATTTGTTCTGTTTCTGAATCTCTTGGAATTAATGTTGCTGATGTCAAAAAGGGGGAGATAAAGACAATTCAAAGACAACAACAACAACACCACCAGACTGAGCGAGCTAAAGCTGGGGGAGATAAAGAGTAGACAAAGGGTAGTAAAGAGAAGAACCAGGAGTGACAGTGGTGAATCCCAGCTAGGAAGTGGTAAAGGAAGAGCAACATTAATAGTTAAAATTCTTTCTTCTAAGTACTAGATAAATGTCTACATCTGGGAAGGAAGTACTTAACTTCATAATTCTACATTCATAAATTCTATTCTGGTTGTATTGTTATATGTTTTGACATCCACAACTTAGATTTATGCTTAAGATTTTAAAGCATAAATAGGGGGAGATTGTTAAGAATAATTCATATGTTGTGATGTTAAGAATAGAATTTACACATTATACTTCTTGTAATCCTGATCTTATAAAGGATTTAGCACTGTATATAGGATTTATGTGTAAGACAATTATCTGTATAGTTTAGTCAGGAATGAACAGTGTATCGGAGACTACATGTCAGGAACAGAGGGCAAATCCTGATGATGGTCCAATACTGATGGTTGATCAGATACTGATGCAGTGTGCAGATCCTGATATCAGTCGTGTTACTGATGATGTCATTATGGATGCTACAGAAACTGGCAAGTGCTATAAAACAGGATCGTTGTTTGAAGAACAAGCAAGAAGATATTATGAAGGAAAGAGTTTTCTATTGATGGAAACTATCGACTAGAAGACAGAACATTGTCATGTATAAATTATATCTTTCTGTTATTAGTTGATAGGTAGCATTATAAATACTTTCTCAATATCATTGTAAAAGAGTGACGAAGTTGTGAGTTCGTGTGCGTAGCTCTGTATAAGGTTTGTATTCGAGAAGTTCGAAACAAACAGAGAGAGATTTGTATTGTCAGCAGCTGCTAAAGGTATTGTACACCTTTGGTAGAGTTTGTATTTGATCTTATTAATACAAACAAGAGTTTGATTCATTCGTTTATTTTTGTTCATATAATCAAGCAAAAATCAGACACGATTATATAACTTGTATTCAACCCCCCCTTCTACAAGTTATTCGAGTTAACAGACCTCTTGGGCGAGGCTAATAGAGGAGTAACAAGGGTGTAGCATGCAATCTCGAGGGGTTGAGTCATGCGAAGCGGACCCATGTGTATTGATACTCATGCGACCTCGAGGGGCTGCGTCATGAGCCTTCCAGCAGAGAATGAGATAGCGATCTCGTGTAGTATGTGGATGTGATGATAGTGCGAAGCGATCCCTTGACGGGAGTTATACGCGAGGCGATCCCTTGACGGGAGTCATACGCGAAGAGATCCCTTGACGGGAGTCATACGCAAGGCGATCCCTTGACGGGAGTTATAAGAGAGCTGATCCCTTGACGGGAGTTATAAGAGAGCTGATCCATGTAGATGCGACCTTGAGGCCGGGCTAGCATGATGCTTAAATCAACTGGCCTCACTGACGAGGCGAATGGAGAAGCTGTACGGAGAAAATTATACTCACGCGACCTCGCTGTGCCTGACCGTAAGCCTTAATAATAAATATGCTCTAGGCCTCGCTGGACCTTGCAGAGAGAGTATTCTAGGCCACGCTGGACCTCTAGGCCACGCTGGACCTTGTAGAGAGACATGCATGATAGATGCTATCCCATACTAGGGACTTTGTTGGCAAACTCGACCCGCAGCTTGGGGTCGCAAACTTCCACATTGTGCTTGATAGTATATTGGACTGACTCCTGGTGGTGGATTTTAGTGATCCAATCTTCATCTCTAGGCCCATTATGAGTTGTGGACCTCTATTCAAGCCCATTAGGCCTGCTTAGGGCTTATGCCAAGATTTGGGCATAACAACTACCCCCCGAGTCCATATTGTCATTGAAGATGCGATGTGGACTCAAAAACTGCTTGTCAAAACTTCGATGCGAGGCATGTGCTCGCTATAGATTGCTGTAGATGAAAGCATAACTATCTCAAGTGCCTTGGAATTGCATCGCGATCCCAAAGAATTTTAATGATTGCAGATAACTGTCGTATTTTGAGATCTTCTCCCAGCTGCTAAGATGATGACATGTGTTGTGTGTCTTTCAATTAATGCGAAGCCATGTATAAGTGAGTGATGGTGACCTTGAAGGGTCCTTCCAAGTGCAATATGGTCCTGCAGGGACCTTGAGAGGTGACCCCATAGGGCCTTGCAGTCATGAGTTGTTACAATTATATCTTCTGTCATGCTGATATGTGAGCCCTCCTTGCAACCTCATACGTTACGATGCGAGGCCTCCTTGTAGCCTTATACGTTGCGATGCGAGCCCTCCTTGTAGCCTTATACGTTGCGATGTGAGCCCTCCTTGTAGCCTTATACGTTGCGGGGCCTCCTCGCAGCCTCAATTCTTGTAATGAGTCTGGTTAGAATTCTAGCCAATTTTCAAGTATGGCAACTACCTCCCAGTTCTTCGGTGCAGGCAGATGTTGCGGATAACTTTTTTTTCTGATCTTCAAAATTATTTTGAACTCCTCCAAAAATAAAAATCAAAATAATTTGATTTAACTATTTTAGGAGTCTTCTCGCTTCGTATAATAATACTTTTATTTACTTCAGCTCGCGAAGTACCCTTCCTTTGCGTAGTTTACCTTTGTTCAGACAGTCAGACCCCTTGTTGCGAAGAGAATAATAGAAAGCGGACCCTGGTGCAATTTTAATTAAATTTTTTTTTTATAAAATCACATTGGCTCCGCTTGAAATTTTCATCCTGCATTGCTTGCTTAGCCTTGTATCTTCCATTTTTGACTTTGATTTTGACTTGGACCCTACCACGTTTCATGCCATATAACTCAAGCAGTACATGTATTCACGTAGCCTTGTTTTTTGCACTTTGCATGCATTTTTTCTTGTTTTTCCAAGCGGACCCCATTGGACGTAAGGACTATGTCAGACCAGTACCCAAACCAGTAACCATAGGTTTCAAATCTTGCACGGTTTCAGTAGTTGGGATCATCTCCTGTGGAGTAAATAATGGTGAAGAAGTTTGCAAGGTTGGAACTCCTTGTGAAGCAGCACGAGGGTCTGATGAAAAATGTGTATATCCAGGTCCGGAAACCATCGACATCACAATGGTTCCTCCTTGTGATGCCTATTTGTTTCCCAGCACGAATCGTGCCCGAGGCTGGGCTATTCCATTTCGTTGTACTCACCTTGCATAGCTTGCATTTTTAAATCCACAGTCTCCTTGCCGTACCATATAATCACCTCGTACTTGCATATAACAACCTCTACCTTGTCCTCGCTTCATCAGTTCAACCCCTTTTATTGATCCTTGTACTTGTTTAGTTGATCTCGATCCCGCTTTATTTTCCAATTTCGCGAGCCAGAATAATGCAATAACTTTAGTTTACTTATCAGCTTTTGGCCTGTCGCTTTGCTCCATGTTTACAATCGAACAAGGCTTTTTCTTTGATTTCTTGGTTCTGGCATTGCCTGTCGTCGCTTCGTCCTCTTTTATCTTCTTATTTTACTTTTTAAATGCCTGTTGAGTTCACTCCATTTGACCTGTTCTACCTTGCATCATTTGTGGCATGCCTGAAGGGAGAGGATGCATACTAGCACTGTCTTTTAAGAGATTACGAGCTGAAGAGCCATTGACGGTTGTGCTTGCAGAATCAGTATCTAGGATCGAAGGTGCATTCTTACGGAAGTAGTAAACCTGCTCAAAATGATAAAGTAATGACTGGTAGTGATTTTTTAGCACAACTGATGCGCCTGTTATCGTAGCTGGATAGTTGAAGACCAAGAAGACTTCTTTCCATTTGCGATCGTCTATAACAGGTTGCTTCAGTCGCTGAAATCGGTGGCCCAAGCAAATGCAAGGTCGAGATTTTTGTCGAAATTATGCAACCTTAAGGTTCCCCCAAAAGCAAAAGACACCATCTGGCGAGCTGGAAATCATTGTTTATCAATGAGAATGAACCTTCGAGGTAAACATGTACCAACCCGTAGTCAATGCATAAACCCATGTAGTCTTCATTTTTCTTTTTCCAATTCGTGATGAACTTTTTATGCTTCGTACTCCACTCACTGTTCAAGGCTGCAAGTTACGTACTTGTTTGTTTCAAGATCTGGTCCACATCTTCGCAGCTTGCTTCTCACATGTTCACTTCGCCTCGTGTTGTCCTCGCATGTATACACACAGATCCCGCCTCGTGACTAGCTTGACTTCCTCCTCGATGCTTTCATTGTTTTAATAAATATACGAGTTTTGATTTCATTACTCACAGTGGCACGCCCTTGGATTATAGAAGAATGTAAACTGACTCCCATTAGTAACAACGTAAGCTGCAGTAACAAGAATTCCAATGTACATGTTGTCCGTAGACTGGACTGATGACGACAGAGTTTTTTGCTGATGACTTGCACGCCTTACTCCTATACAAAGCTCTTGAGTTGTTGCTGGCCGCACCAATTTGCTCTTCATTCATCTCGCATGTGCACCTTGATTTAATCACTTCGCTTTAATCCTCCCTTCTTCTCTTCGCTTGTATATATATTTTTTTAAAGAAGCAAACAGGCTAACTCAGCGTGTCCTGATAGCAATGTGAACCGTGCCCTTTTGCATTGCCTTGGGCCTTCCTCATTTATTTCATTGATGTTTAGTTATGTTCTTTGGTCCACATTGTACATTACATAGCAGATCCTGTTACTATCTTCTTCATCGCCTCGCCTATGAGATTTTCCAGACCCCTCCTTGCTGGTTTCTTCTTCTTCCTCGTGTTGCAATCCCCACTCCGTTACATGCAGATCTCACCACACCACACCAATCATCGAACAATTGCTATCCATTCCATTTTAATTGACCTCCTCGTTGCCTCCTGTATTATCCTTAATACGAACTGCTAAGAATCATGCATACGAGCCCAACCCACTGCACAATGATATTTTTTTTACATGCCTTGTCGCTTCGTCCTCGATGCACTAGTGTAGAGTAAATTTTTGTCTATGAAGATCTATTTCCACAAGCTTCAGTTTCATGCGCGTATTTTGCTTACACACCAGTGGGTCCCACAGCCTGTCTCAAGTTGCCGCTTCGTTGAATTCTTTTTCCTCCCCTCGCATATGAACACAAAGTACTCCTCCTTCGCCTCGCATAATCCATATTGATGGCTCTAGCCCCGCCTCGCATATGCTAGCTGGTGGGCCTTGCATATTGGTATTTGAAATTTTTTCCAAGTGCTTTGAAATAGCTGGTTAAACCTCCATATGATCTCCTTTGCTTATAAATTGACTTTAATACATGCATAGAGATAGCTCCACATTGTATAGACTCACGGACTGACCCATCATTGCCATTGTGGTCAAGCGACTTCGCAGCGTAAGATATCGGGCTTCTGGCCTCGCAATGCTAGGTGCAGCCTCGCAGCGCTAGGTGCGCCCCCCAGTGCTAAGTGTGGCCTCACAAAGCTAAGTTTGGCCTCACAGCACTATGTGTGGCCTCGCAGCGCTAAGTGTGGCCTCGAAGCGCTAAGTGTGGCCTTGTCTTGCAATTTTTCAAATGTCCCACTAAAAGAGGTGTTTATGTAATGCCACTACCCCCCGAGTCCTCATTATCATTGTAGATGTGATGAGGAATCAAAGTCTTTTAACAACCTTCTTGTATTATTTGGAGTTGACACCATTTGAAATGAAGAGAATTTGATGTGATCCCGCTATGAGTAGACTTGATTTCTTCAACGCTATCCCAGAACACTTGACCTCGCATCGCTATCCGAGGGCACTTGACCTCGCATCGCTATCCCAGGGAACTTGTCTTCTTCAATGTTGTCCCAAGGTAGTTGGCCTCGCTACGCTATCCCGGGGTACTTGGACTCTTCAACGCTAAGCGAGAGCACTTAGCTTTTTCAATGTCATAACAGGCTTCCCTTTGTTGCACATGTAATAAAATATTGAGGTCTTGAGCTCATTTTGATCTTCAAATACTTTGACTTCTCTCCTTTCATCTCTTGTGCGAGCTTGAGGCTAATTGACAAGAGCCTCAGGCTCAGCCTCGTTATTTCTTGCTTGTTCTTCCCAGTGTCTTGAGATAGTTGATGACCTCCTCTTTGCCGGCGAGGATCAGGGGCGTCCCCCCTCTCCCCGGCAAGGATCAGGGGCGTCCCCCCTCTCCTCGACGTAAAGTTATTTCATCAAGAAAAAGCATCTCATATAGAGGTATCTCATTAATAGGCATCTCGCTAGGAGGCATCTCAAGATCTCGATAGTTACTCCATATTGGGGCCTTGCTAGGAGATGTGGGTCGCTTAGAACCTTGACCCTTGCCTTGGCCTCACTTCTAGTGATGTAGCTTATCCTTCTCGAACCCAGCCTCGCTACGCTAGGTGCAAGCATGGCCTCGCTCCTATGGGGTCGCTCTTGGGGGTCATATGCTATCCCGGGGTCTCGCTCCTCGGCCTCTCCGTTCTTCTTGTTCGAGTTAGTCATCGTTCTCCCAAATTAATGACTACCCCTCCTTCTAGCGCCAAATGTTATAGGGAGAATATTGTATAACAATATTTTGGAGGTTTGCTGGAATCACGGAGCAAAATACGGATATTTTGCTAAGAACACGAAGAACACGGAAGGAGATTGGAGATCGTTTGTGGCTGATCTTGTATGGTGTTTTCAGGGGTGAGCTGTCAATCATCCTTTACAAGATGATAGTTGTATAAGAAGATTGGATCACTAAAACCCACCACCAGGAGTCAGTCCAATATACTATCAAGCACAATATACTAAAATTATGATAGTTGTATAAGATGATAGTTGTAAAATCATCCTTTACAAGATGATAGTTGTATAAGATGATATTTTATAAGAAGATTGGATCACTAAAACCTACCACCAGGAGTCAGTCCAATATACTATCAAGCACAATGTGGAAGTTTGCGACCCCAAGCTGCGGGTCGAGTTCGCCAACAAAGTCCCTAGTATGGGATAGCATCTATCATGCATGTCTCTCTACAAGGTCCAGCGTGGCCTAGAGGTCCAGCGTGGCCTAGAATACTCTCTCTGCAAGGTCCAGCGAGGCCTAGAGCATATTTATTATGAAGGCTTACGGTCAGGCCCAGCGAGGTCGCGTGAGTATAATTATCTCCGTACAGCTTCTCCATTCGCCTCGTCAGTGAGGCTAGTTGATTTAAGCATCATGCTAGCCCGGCCTCAAGGTCGCATCTACATGGATCAGCTCTCTTATAACTCCCGTCAAGGGATCAGCTCTCTTATAACTCCCGTAAAGGGATCGCCTTGCGTATGACTCCCGTCAAGGGATCGCTTCGCGTATGACTCCCGTCAAGGGATCGCCTCGCGTATGACTCCCGTCAAGGGATCGCTTCGCACTATCATCATATCCACATACTACACGAGATCGCTATCTCATTCTCTGCTGGAAGGCTCATGACGCAGCCCCTCGAGGTCGTATGAGTATCAATACACTTGGGTCCGCTTCGCATGACTCAACCCCTCGAGGTTGCATGCTACACCCTTGTTACTTCTCTATTAGCCTCGCCCAAGAGGTCCCGACTCTAGCCATGCGATACCATTTGCTTCATTCTTTGGACCATGGATCATGGATAGAATAAATGGGTAAAATATATTAGCCTAAGAACATGTCTAGTGGATTTGGGCCTAGTCGAGCCCATAGAAACCCTAGCCCGTCTAGATAACTTCTTCTCCGAGAGAACTACGTATGGATTGATCCCTATAAATAGGGTACGTAGGCATCTTGTAAAGGATGATTGATAGCTCACCCCTGAAAACACCATACAAGATCAGCCACAAACGATCTCCAATCTCCTTCCGTGTTCTTCGTGTTCTTAGCAAAATATCCGTATTTTGCTCCGTGATTCCAGCAAACCTCCAAAATATTGTTATACAATATTCTCCCTATAACATCTTTCATTTGAAACATATAAATTGTGTCTTTCATTTGAATACGAACTATATATAATTATACACACAAATTCCAAGAAAAAGAACAGATTAATAAAAAACACAAAAAAAATATCAGGCTTTCAAAGCAAAAATAGGGCGAAAAGATAAAAATGGATTTTACCATCCCCATACAAGGAAGGGAAATCCTCCTAACGCATACAACAGAACCCCAAGCGCAACCGGATGAAATGCATATGTTTTTTCGAGAAACTTATAAAATGGTTGTTTCTCTAAGTCTGATGCATTGGTTGGTCCTCCACACTGCAAAAATACCATCACAAACGTCAAATATTAACATCAAACACTTCCTTATACTAAACAAACATACATAAAATTGAGTCATACCCTTTCAACAATAGTCTTGTTATCAACAAACCAACTAAAGTGACTATGCCAAAACCATTCAAAGGGACCATGAGGATCCCTTTCAAAATCACAAACTGATGGTGATACCTATTTGTACTCACCCAATCAATTGGATGCCCTTGAAGTTTAAACCCCAAAAAATCAATGTTCTAGAACAAAAAAATAATTGTTCTTTAACCACATAAACAAAATTTCACCCAGAAAATCAATGTTCTTGAACAGAAAGACTCAATCTTTACAATAAAAATCCAATCTTTAACCACAAAAACACTATTTAACCTAGAAAATCAATGTTCTTAAGCAAAGAAAATCAATATTTATCATAAAATCGATGTATATACACAACATATTACATAAAATTGAGGCATATGCATTAAATTGATGCTACCCATACATAAAATATGCATACATATGAGGATATAAACACATATTCATACTAAAATGAATCAAAATAGGGGTTTTAAAGCACATATTTACAAAAAGGAAGGAGTAATTGAAGAGTGTGATGAAAGACTTACTAAAACGAAGGATTGATTGAAGAGTGGGATTGATTGAAGGTAGGGTATGAAGATCTTGGTAGGGTAGGAGAAGAAAAGAAATTGGCGAAAATGAGAGTAAAGAGTAAAGAATGAGAGCGTCAAGTGGTTGGTGGGGAAAATGATCTGATATACTCTAATTTTATTTTTTTATTTTTTTTATTTAATGATCAAAACGTACCAATATTGGTAGGTTTTGATGTGCGCGGTTTCTCTATTTCTATTTATTTTTTAATTTATTTTATCCGTATAGCTGGATCGTCGAGAATAATTTTTTTTAATTCAAAATGTATAACCCTAAACTATCCCTAAATCATAAGTAAAAATCCTAACTCAAACTTCATTCACTAATACTCTTTTGTTTCAAAACGATTTTGATTTTTTACAATTTATTTTTCATCCAATTTTTTTCTATGCTTCCTCACACAAAAATAAAAAAAATTCATAATAAACTTATAATTTATTCATATATCTTGATATTATTATATATTATTATTTTTTTATTGATCAAAACCTACCAATATTGGTAGGTTTTGTTGTGAGGGGGAAATTCAACTTTTTCACGAATTTTTTGGCGGAATTCTGATGATCAATTCCGACCAATATTCGTCGGTTTTGAAGTGAGCGGGAAATTCAATTTTTCACGAATTGTTTGGCGGAAATCTTCTGATCAATTCCGACCAATATTGGTCGATTTTGTAGTGAGGGGGAAATTCAATTTTTCACGAATTTTTTGGCGAAAACTTACTGATCAATTCCTACCAATTTTGTTAGGTTTTGATGTGAGCGGTAAATTCAACTTTTTTTGCAAAATTTTTTGCGGTAACTTACTGATGACATGGGATTATGACGTGGAAGGTGGGGTCCTTTGGTGGTCAAAATGCAACCGAAACCTACCAATTTTGGTAGGTTTTGGTTTCCGACCAAACTTGGTCGAAAATGACCCTGACTTTCAGAAATTGTTTATTAATTTAAAATACGATGATGATGTGGAAGGTGGGGCCACTTTGCAGGCAAAACCGACCAAATTTGGTAGGATTTGCTTTCCGACCAAAGTTTGGTCGGATTTGATGTTTACGTGTACAAATTTTGGACCCCACATACACCATTTCCGACCAATTTCGTGAATGATCGGAAATGGTCACTCATTTCCGACCAATTGTTTTTGGTAAATTTTGGTTGATGGGTTTTGGCCTTTTTTTCTTGTAGTGTTGGTTCTACTTTCTTTGATATTTATTTTACCCTCAAAACTAAATAATACACATACAAACTCACTTTTCTCATCCTATCAATCGACATATACCATAAGTGAAAGGAGCTTTAAGTCTTATAGTATCATTTGGTTGCGTGGCTATCTTAATTATTTATTTTATAAATAATAAACATACCGCTAGATATTGGATGCATGCAAACCTAATTCTAAAGCAATTCTAAAAATCACGTAGTTTCACAAATAGATTCAAATATTCGCACAACATATGCATTATAAATTTTAGGGGATAGCACATAAGGTTGTGTCTTATTTTTATTAATATTATTATTTTCGATAGGCTTTCAAATTAAATAAATTGGGCAACTTAGTTGTGTTTCGCATGATTAATAAAAAATGTATCAGAAGTGAGCATGTCTTCTTGCCAATAAAAAATAATAAAACAAATTATACATACGTATATGTATACACACAAAAAAGATATTGATATAAGTCAAAGCATAGCAATCGAAGTCAAGTGGCTTCCTACTAACTGCACAACCGTGCAAACTTCACAAGTAGTACAAAAGTGCAAGTTATTTACTTGATTCAACGATAGAAAAAGAATTAATACCAGTAACGGCATATAGTACGCACATGAAAGTCGAGCGACCAATCATGCATATGATAATTAGTGTAGATCTAAGTTGATTGTTTTAGATGTAACATAAATTTATCATAGAAACAAGACCGTTACATTTAAAAATGAAGAAAATTGAACAATTTTGAGAGAAGCCACGAGATTATTCAAAAAAAGAAGAAAAGTTACGCACTCGTGATTAAATTGTACCTGCTACTTAATAATATAATGACTAATATAATTGATAAACGGAGATCAAAAGTTTTTACTCCTATAATCCTGAGTTGGATCTTTTCTTAATATTTCACAAGCATTTCAAAATAGAGTAATATATTTAAACAAACCTATTATCAACTAAAGACTGAGTAATATACTTTGAGCAAGTGAAATTTAAAATTAGCTAAAATATTCAACAAACTAAAATAATAATCCATAATGAAGTTAAGAGTTACTGTTATGCGGGTTGAGGCTCGTACAAGTTCTAATACCTTAAGTACTCCATATGCAATACTTTTGGTCCTCCATTTGCATAAGCATCCAAAGTAAATATTTTCATGTCCCTCTTTACCGGAAAGTTGGTGTCAAATCAAACCCTCTCATAGTTGTAGAGGGCATTGAGGAGGAAGCTCCAGTAATAAGAAACAAACCCAAAGAGAGCTGAAGGTTGCCATTAAAGCTCTTGTATTTAGCGAGAGAAAGAGCCACTACTGTTGGGTTTCAACCCAATATGATGTTAAGGGTTTGGGTGGTTCAAGATGTATATGGTAAGATAATAATTGTATGTGTAGACAATTATTATATATGGTATGTCTTGATCACAAAGTTTGGAAATTAGGTGCCAAGAATTGGAAGACTTGTATAACAAGTATGGTAAGACTTGTAGAACAAGTATGGAAAGTCTTGGTGGCTAAGTTTTGGGTGACTATATATACATAGTCATATTGTATTTGTTTGAGAGGTGAAAGCTTAAGAGATGTAGTCTTAAGTATTGTTTGGGAGATGCTTCAGCATTGTTGGCTCAAGTATCAGGGTTGGGACACCGTTAAGGTGTTACTGTTTTGATGTATTGTTGATTATTGTTAAGATTAATAATACAAGTTTGGGGCGTGGGTGTTTCCACGTCAAGTATTTGTGTGTTCTTGTTTTGCGCTTTGGTAGATCTTGTCAATTATTGATTGGTGTGTATGTGCGCTCTATATTGGTTGTTTGTGAATCTCGAATTGTGTGTAAGTCCCCTAACCTAACAACTACTTATTTGACATTATATTAACTGGAGTAGTAAAAAACAGATTTTATATATCAACATTAGCATATCAATAGCAAATTCAGAGGCTAAACCTCAAACTTCCATAATACTAGTACATAGGATAAACAATAATTTCATGTGTACTTGATAAATCTATTATTTTATTTCCTCGTTCTTTTCATTACTATCTTAAATTTTATATAATAACCTTTATCAAAAAGTAGAAGTTTACATACTACAATTAGCACCCGACATGATATACTTCCATACCACTTCTCTAACTATTACATACATATTATTATTGATGGCGTCCGTAATTTAAACCTTTGTTGTCACATATTGGAATCATGGAATCAGTTGCACTAGAAAGAAGAATAAAAAAACACAGAGTCAAAATCAGGATGGAGAGGCTGACCATAAAAAATTACCTACAAACCTACAATACCAACAACCTATCAAATAACTTAACAATAAAATAATATATACCAAGAACCTATCAAATAGACCTGGAGTAGTCTAAAATGTTTTTAATCATTGAGGAACTTGACAAGGAGAGAAAACACTTAAGAGCTTAGATAAACACCTAGTCCTGTACCTGTTGCAACATTCAATCGAAATACATATACAAACGTATATAATCAAGTAACACAGATATGAAAAAAAGGCATACCATTTGCAATCAACAAACCAAACAACCTGAGGTGTTCTAAACAATTACATCGTTAAATTCATTGCAATTTCAAGTATTCTTATCTGACAAATTTGAGTTAAATAGGTTATAATACTAGTACCAAGACCACTATCAAAGAAATGCGTATAAATAAATATACCTTTCTTTCAATGGCTAAAGCAAGAGTTTCATATTTGGAAATCCAATTCATCGTAATTCTACACAAATTCTTAGATAGATAAAATATGGGTATAGCAGAAAAGAACAACAAAGGAAGATGATACTTGTAAACAAAAATCGAAGCATATAAAATTAAGTGCATATACTCTGCACATATACATATGCAAACTAGTTCTAAAATTAATGAAGCAAAAATCTTAAATTACAAACTAAGTACACTAATAAAATTCTCAAATTGTAAACATAAACTCAATTGTAGATATCCTCTACACATACACACACATACCCAATATGTATGTATACAAACTAAATCCCAAAATTAATAAACTCGCTACTCTTTAAAAATCTCAAATTGAAGCCCTAACTAACAAACATAACCTTAAATCAACAATAAATAAGGCCAAGAAAAGAATACTTTGAGTATAAATAAAACCTAATTGAAACATTCATCAACATGCCTACTCGATTTAAAAACCAATTATTTGGGGAAAAACCTACCTCTATTGGAATTTTAGTCTATTTCAGCTTGAATCTTCGAGCTCTGACTCCACTCTTCCATTTACTTCTTTTCCTTCTCTTTCCGTTCATCTTTTTTTTTTTTGCTAAATTATATTTTTTATAAAAAGAAAAGAGGTATAAACCCTTGCTCTAAGCCATGGCAAAGAGAGAGCAAGCTACAACCGAACTAGACAAAGCCAGGTTGGAGAAAAGAAAAAACCACAAGGCAACAAGCCCTAACAAAATCAAATATATAACCACCTATACAAATCTAAATTAGCATATTTAATAAACCATGTCGAACCAAGAAGCCTAGCTTTAAGATCCATCATAATGCCCTGTATCAGCTTGTTAGGACCTAAAACGCCTGAATCATGCAACCTTGCGTTTCTTTCTCTCCAAACATGGTATGAGAAAATCTGAGCCACAAGAAAAGCCATATTATGATGAATGTCGTCAGATATGCCCAGAGATATCAAGACTTCATGCCACGATGTACCAATGAAATCTACCTTAAGCAGGCCAGCCAGTTTCGAAAGAATAAAACTGCTATAAAGGCACTCTACGAACAGGTGGGATTCAGTTTCAGTGCCCCCAATACATAAATGACATTGTTGAGAAACATCCGGACCAAAAGAAAAAAGTCTATGCATAGTGGGAAGGCGACCATGGCATAGAATCCGCTCGTGATGAGCATACCGAAGCACTCTAAGCCTACGCCTCCAAGCAATTGTAGGAGAAGAAACTCTAATGGAATCCCAAATATCCCAAGTCTTTAGTTTCCGGAGAGGCAAGTTGTTCCAAAGAATTGAATAAGAAGCATTAAGATCAAAAGAAGTGTAGTTAAATTGATGAATGAAAAGATCCAGGCCTGGATTGAGGTGATGAATCCTGTTCGATGGTTGGGGTAAAACCCACGTTCCAGTATTGATCAGAGAGTTCACAGATGCATCAGAATTACCATTTTCTTGAGCAATAATAGGATCATGTTTGCTTATGGCCAGGCACTTTGCAGTCCACCAAGGATCAAACCACAGCGAGGTATTCATGCCATTTCCGATTTTAAAAACAATGTATTGAAGTGCCAAAGGACGTAACCTAAGAACGTTACGAACAATCCATGAACAATCGTTGGGCATATGCATATTCCAGAAATGATTCTTTTTTAGCAAAGTAGTATTAACCCACACAGGCCACAAGGCTTTGCTCTTACAAACAATACGACATAAATGATGCAAAATCTGAGCTTCGTTCCATTGCTTAGATTGCTTAAGAACCAGGCCACCTTCTCCAATGGGCAAACAAATTGTGTCCCAGCTAACCTTAGCTCCTCCTCGAGAAAAGGCATCACCCTTCCATAAGAAACGAGTGAAAACTGATTTGAGCCTGCCATGAACAGAGCTAGGAAGAACGAAGTGATTAGTCCAAAAAGATTGAACAGTTGTGAGAACGGATTTATAAGTTGCACACGACCTGCAAAAGAAAGCAACAGAGTGGTCCAGCAAGAAATCCTGTTAGTAATCCTGTCGAGAAGCGGATGGCAGTCATTGTGGCTTAGACGAGTTGAGATTAAAGGAACCCCTACAAAGCGAACGGGGAGAGTTCCATGCGCTAAACCATACGAGGAATCAAACCATCTGACAAAATCAGCATCACAGTTTCCGAAAAAGACTGTGCTCTTTGCAATGCTTGGATTCAAACCACTAGAAGAGGCAAAACGAGAGATACAGTTCATGAGGTGAATAACAGAGTCCCTATCACCATTTGAAAATAGTAACACATCATCGGCATAAAGAAGGTGCGTAAGTTTCAAGTTTTTACACTTCCAATGATATTTAAAGTTAGAAGAAGACTTGGCAAGCATTGAAGACAATATAATCATAGCAATCGAGAAGATACAGGGAGATATAGGATCCCCTTTCTAAATTCCCTTTTTTCCTTCAAAAAAACCACACAATGATCCATTCACCTTAACAGAAAAGGTGGTGGTAGAGATGCATAAATGGATCCATTTTATGAATTTATTTGGAAAATTCAACTTAGGCAAGGCACCTAAAATGAAGTTCCAATTCAACGAATCGAACGCCTTGTGAAGATCAAGCTTCAAAGCACATTTTGGAACGCCACTATCTCTATGATAACCTCGAAAAATCTCTTGGGCCATGAGAATATTATCAGAAATATTGCGTCCCGGAATGAAAGCAGATTGGGAGATGTCAATGATACTGGGCATGACGACTTTGAGGCGAGATGCAAGTATTTTTGCAATACATTTGTAAGGAATCGATCATAGAGAAATAGGGCGATAATCTAAAATAGAAGCGGGGGTGGGAACTTTTGGAAGTAATGCAATACTAGTAGCATTAATCGGCTTGAATAAGGACACATCTGCAAAAAAACTCTTGACTGCATCACAGAAAGTTGAACCAACAATGTCCCAAGCTGCCAAATAAAATTCCACAGAAAAACCATCAGGCCCAGGTGCTTTATTCCTTTTCATATTCTTTAAAGTTGCTAGAATAATGTCATTGTTGACAGGGGCTTCAAGTAATGTAGCTTGAACAGAGGAAATCGATGCACAGTTAAGACTATCAAAATCATAGGATTGCATATCAACAGAGGTACCCAAGGTGCTAGAAAAGTAGTCAACTCCAACTTTCAAAACATTTTTGTGGCCTGAAACCATATCTCCATCACTGTTTTGAATGACCAGCATCTTATTAACATTCCAATTGGCCTTTGTTTTGTTGAAAAAGAATCTATTACAATCCCCAACATTAAGCCAATTTACCCTTGATTTTTGCAGTAAAAAACGTTCCTCTTCGAGAAGAGCCTTTTGAAGATTGCCACAAGCCTGAGACTCTAACAGTAACAGGTTTTGATTATCACAGTCCGAAATTAACTGGTCTTGCAAATCCGACATAACAGCACGAGCCAAAACAACATTGTTGTGAACATCACTATGCTTCTTGTTAAGGGCAGATAAAGATTTTTTAACTTTTTAAGCTTACGAAATAAAATAACCATTGGATCCCCAAACCAACGACTCTCCCAGGCCTTTGAAACTGCTTCCTCAAATCCTTCGATGTCAATCATGAAGTTGAAAAACTGGAAAGGCTTGGAGATTTTCTCTAGCTGCATTGGAATTGAACAAATAAGCGGACAATGATCCATAAGACCTCTATTTTTCACCATTACTGAAGCTTCGCTGAAAACATTAAACCAGTCCCTGCTTCCCAACATTCTATCTAATCTTTTTTTAATAAGCTCACACCTTTTGTTAGTCCAAGTGAACAAAGGGCCAACAGTTTTAATATAACCAAGAGCAGAGTTAGAAACACAATCGAGAAAGGATTGCATTCCAGGCATCCAATGCTCACGCCCTCCTTTCACCTCATTTAAAGAAAGAATGCAATTAAAATCGCCATTTAAACACCACGGACCAGTGATAATCTGATGAAGACGCTCAATGTCTGCCCACAGAGGCTCTCTTTCGTGAGTTTTGTTCAAGGCATAGACAAACGTTACACCGAAAGCAATTTGTTTCTGCAGAAAATTAACAGAAGAGGTAACTTGCTGAGAAGACTTCGATAAAGCTTGAACTGACCAGACTGATGGGTCCCAACCAACCCAGACACGATCGTACTCATGCTCATCATAATTAAAAAGCCAATTCCATTTCTTGTTAATTCGATTGGAGATAGCAACCGTATTTAAAGTTAAGTGTTTTTTCCCTGACTTAAAAAAAAGTTGAAGTGTTTTTCTTTCACTCTATTATTGTTATAAACAATTTTATTTATCCCGCTTGTTTGAGCTGAGTAATGTCGGGCAAAAAAAAGTTTAAAATCCCGCTTCTTTTTTTTAGCCCGCCAATAGATTGGTCCAAAAATGTTAAATCAATGGCAACGGTTTTGTGAAATCGTTGCAACAGAGTTCGATTTTTTTATAAAGTAACACTTTGTCAATTCAATTGTAACAATTTTCAAAAGTATTGCAATATCTCCAAATTTATCATAATTTTTCAAGTAATAACAACGATTTTTAAGAAATTTTATCAATTTTGGTTGCGCAAAGCAATCTATGGTGTAGTGTTATAATTGTGCATGTGGATCATATGTTGACGAGTGTAGTAGAGTACCTCGAATTAATGTTAAAGATTCCCATTGTTAACGTATCATATATGATAATTGATCGAGGGGTCTGCCTTCACTTATAACTTACTAAATTAAACTTCATCTAGTTAGTAAAACTTATTATAATCCTACAATATAATATTGTACGACGTTATTTGAAAATTCTCGAAAATGAGAAATAATCGAATCAAGGCCTAAAATTAACGGATATAAAATCTCGTCCGGAGCCTATTCCATCACCCTCTAATTGAATTCAACTTAGAACCATAAAAACAAACAATTCGTGTACAGATCAGTTGATTGGATGAATTTCTAATTGTGGATGAATTGATTTCTCACAATTAAATTTTTTTCCAAACTTATCAACCACTTAAAGGTAGAGAGTATTGTTGAGTTATATACTATCTTGTACAAAAACAATTAAACACATATTAATGCCGAAGATTTATAAAATGCAATTGTCATTGATGTTGTAATAGATAAAATTAACGAATTAAATTTTAATTTTGATTCCGGCAAGAGGGACTAAGTGTGGGCAAGGCAGACCTCGAGTATCCTCGACTAAGATTGTAGTAAGATTCACAGGAGAGGTTTTCAAAATACGAAACATGCAACCCCTTCATTCACTCTAGGAAAACTAGGTCTTGCACAAAAAACAATATCAAAAAATAAATAATTAATGGAACAATCTTCCTACGATTATTGATTTTGAATTTTCAAACAAGTAGCCAGCAACACTACAACCATAGATATTAAGCATGATCTACAAAAAAAGAGGCCGTAATAAATTTTAAGCAACAAATTCATCCAATGTAAGAATATACCTATATATTTGTATAGCAATTAACAACTTAAAAATATAGATATATAACATAGAAGATATGCTTCTTCTTTCTACAAAAATATCACATAAATGCATGTATGGAATTACGTCTAGGACAAATCTATGATTTCTTCCTACATTGCATTTGACCAAATATCCACATTGGCACTGATCATCATTCTCTCCGAGAGCGGAGATCTCATATTTACTTCACTTTCTTGGCTGCTGTACTTTCACTCTCCCCCTTCAAACCTTTTTGCAAATCATGGAGTAAGTTAATCTGAAGTCCTGAATTTGTTCGAATTCACCTCACCAATTTCGACAAAACAAAAGCCATCTATTCTCAGATTAACAAGAAAATGGTCAGAAGTCCAATATAAAAACAATTAGGCTCGACCCACAATATCCTAACGGTATGTTTCTTCACCCTAGCTTTTGTAATAGATTTTTTCTACTGATAATGATTATGCTAATGTTATGGTCAAAGACACTTCCAACCCTAAAAATGAAATCAAATGGCGTTTTACATACTTCTTAATTATAGTACAATGAGTGATCCTCTATTTTTTTAGGAGTTTTTAGATTCATGTGTATGATAATATGTATCAAATTCTTGTGTAGACTAATTTATTTGTGTGTTGGCCTCTTTTTTCATACCAAGGAGGAGTTACTCAAGAAAGTTGATGAGTTAACCTAACATGAGTTAACCTAATGCAGAGATTCAATAAAAAAAAGTGAGTACCTTTTTTAGTTTCTTTTTTGTTTTGGGGTTTAATTATTTTGTTCATCGCTGGTTGGTCAAATTTTACATTTCTGCTTATAATCAAATTTTACAGGAGATAGGCAAGACCGGGAATACTATGACAAACTTTTGACAACGAATTCAATTCACAATGCAATGAGACATCAGCAGGTGTTAACTTTTCTCCATCATTTTATCCAATTCTTATGAGGCAATAATTATAAGTTATGAAAATTTAAATGTTTATCTCGCAACTTTATCCTAGGAAATCATATGTGATGTTCGCTTGTGAAATGATAGGAGGTTTGTGCTTCTGCTGTAATGTTATGTTTTGCGTGAATTGATAAAGAGATCCATGGTTATACTGCAGCTGTGTGCGTATATATTTGCAATCCACTATTCAAAACGAATGAAAATTTGATTCTTGTTTTCTTACCGCTGAAAAAGTGTTACATTAGAGAGGGAAAGAACAAGATTGTGACTAATGGTTTGAAGAATGGTGCAATTGATGCTGTTAACTGTTTTTCCTTCTCAAAAAGACATGTCATTCATTGATTAAACAGTAAAAATTTGTCAAACCTTGCCACCAAAATCCACCGACCCACTTGGTGGAAAGATAGGCTTAAAAATGAACTGTAATGGGCTTTTTATTGTTTGCTAGCTAGGCTAATTGTTGAGCTTGCTAATGTTTAACTTTCTGTTAATACAAAGCCCTATCAATAGCAATATCAATAGCAAGCCTTTTAAAATACATATTTAAATTTTCCATCAAGTTTGTCACAGGCTTTTGGTGTCAAAGCTTGACAACTTTCTGTTCTTGATTCGATGAATGACATGTCTAGAAGAAGGAAAATGAATAGCAGCATCAGTCTCACAATTCTTCAAACCAATAGTCACAATCTTGGTATTTCCCTCTATAATGCAACACTTGTTCAATGGTACGTAAAAAAACAAGTATCAAAATTTCAGTCTTTTTTTTTTAATAGTGATTGCAAATATATATACAGACATCAGCAGCATAACCAGAGACCTCTCTATCAATTCACGCAGAACATAACATTATAGCATAAACATAAACCTCCTATCATTTCACAAGCGAACATCACATATTATTTGCTATGATAAAATTGGGGGATAAACATTTAAATTTTCATAATTTATATTATTGCCTCATGAGAATTAAACAAAATGATGAAAAAAAGTTAACATATGCCGTTGTCTCATTGCAGTGTTAATTGAATTCTTAGTCAAAAGTTTGTCATAGTATTCCCTGACCTTGCCTATCTGGTGCAATATTTGTTTATAAGAACAAAGTTCATCATGCTTGACTAACCAGTAATGAACAAAATAACTAAACCCGAACACATAAAAAAACACAAATAGATGCTTCTTGAAAGTAGTCTCTCATTTTCATCCAAACCCTAAGCATATAAAACGCCCGATTCCATTTTTAGGGTTGGAAGTGTCTTAAACCATAACATTACCAAAATCATTAGCAGTACAAACAAAACCATTACAAAAGTCCCCGTGAAGAAACATACCATTAGGATATTGTGGCAAGTTGAGCCTAATTGAATCGTCATCCTTGGACTTTTGACCATTTTGTGGTAAATCTCAGAACAGAATGCTACTTTTTGTGGAAATTGGCAAGGTGAATTTGGACAAATTCAGGGCTAGAGATGATCTTACTCCATGATTTGCAAACAGGTTTGAAGTAGAGGAGAGTACAGCAGCCAAGAAAGTGTAGTAAATATGAGATCATTATGGCCGCCGCGGCTGCCATTAGGTTAAATGTAATGTAGGAAGAAATCATAGACCGACTTGTCCTAGACCTATTCACGTACATATATATACATATATGTGAGATTTGGGCCGAAACTTGGGCTCATGCCAAAATTGAAAATGGCCCAAAACAATAATTACTTTTAGTTTCCAAAAATAGAAAATGTTTGTTGTTTTTAAAACCATACTTTTAGACTCAAATAACAAATTATATTTGTCAATTAAATATTTTTGTGTAGAGAACCCAACCAACTTTGATAGTAGTTAAATTGCCATTTATTAGATCTTCTAAATCATTACTTTCATATTTCTTAACATAAAAACTAATTACATCTAAGAACTAAAATTAGTTTAGATCATTTTAATGTAATGCATGATAAAAGTATATTCCCTCCATTTCAATATACTAATCCACTTTCAAAAAATTAGGCATATTATAAAAATTTATTGTTAATAGAAACCTTTCATTTACATGTAATTTTTAATGCATTAATATAATAAAATATGTGGAATAGAGTTAATCTTGTAAACGTAAATTGGATATATCTTAAATAGAGTTGATTTCGAAATTATGAGATTAAAAGGTAATTTTGAATATTTTTTTAAAAATTATATTAAAAACTGAAATGGACAACTAATAGAAATAATTTTTATTTCAAAATTGTACCAGAATTTTGTAAGCTAGGGAGGGAGTAGTAAATTATGATATTAGATCAACAAAATGGTGTTAAATAAACAAATAATTATTTATTCTCCCAAAAATAAAACATTATAAATAAATATTCTATCTACAATTTTTTTTATCAATTTTTGTTCAGTTTTTATGGTAACAATGTTTTTCCTTACTTACAACATGTTTATTTGATTGAAAAAGACCAAATAATTTAAAATGCTACTTTGAAACTCAAATAATAGACAATAATTTTTTAATAAAAAATAATTAAATATTTTTGAAGAACGACTAAGTAACTAGGGTGAAATCAGCCCAACATCCATATTCATTGGTCTATTTGCTTTGTTATAAATGTATTGCTTTCTATATGCTTTTAATATGACATACTGTTTTTTTGTTAGGAGTTGTCCCACATTTGTGGTTAATAAGCAGCCAATTAATTACATTAGAATTTGTTCTTTTGAATATGACCAAAAATAATTTTGTGGTGTTTGGACCCAAAACAGACAATATTATACTAATGGCCGGCTGAGCAAGCTAGTCCTAATGGTCTATAACCATCTTAACATGGGCTCCACAATGGATCCACGATTGGGCTTAAGATTAAGGGGAGCAGATGGACTTTGTAGTATCGGACTAGGGGGAGCCATGTCGATTTCCACTATAGATCAAGGGGGAGTCACATGGAAAGGAGGCAGATTCAGCACGTGTCGAGCAAGATGTGTGAATGGGAAGATTATTAGGAGTTGTCCTATAGGAGAGGCAGATTGCTACTTAATAAACAGCCAGTTAACCAAATTAATTAGAATGAGACCTTTTGGAATGTCCCCCAAAAACATTGCTAGTTAATAAAGTTAACTAAATTACAATGAGACCTTTTGGAATGTCCCCAAAAACAACTATAAATCAAGTGGGTGTGGGCAGATTGCTAGTTAACTAAATTAGAATGAGACCTTTTGGAATGTGCCCAAAACAAATCCGTACAAGCTCTATTAAAGCGAATTGTATCCTACTAATACGGAGTTAAGACCTGCTTAGCAAGACCAATTTTTTTTTGCATAATTGTGAATAAAAAATACATTTTATTGTAGTCTAATCTTTTCTAGTTTAACTCCACCTACATTGCTTTTTAAAAAAATTTATATAAAATATATTTTACAAGCAAGTAATCACTACAAGAAATCAGTGATGTATGAGAAGTGAGCACGTCTTCTTGCCAATAAAAAATAATAAAACAAATTATACATACTTATATGTATACACACAAAATAGATATTGATATAAGTCAAAGCATAGCAATCGAAGTCAAGTGGCTTCCTACTAACTGCACAACCGTGCAAACTTCACAAGTAGTACAAAAGTGCAAGTTATTTACTTGATTTAAATATAGAAAAAGAAATAATACCAGTAACGGCATATAGTACGCACAATGCATGAAAGTCGAGCGATCAATCATGCATATGATAATTAGTGTAGATTTAATTGATTGTTTTAGATGTAACATAAATTTATCATAGAAACAAGACCGTTACATTTAAAAATGAAGAAAATTGAACAATTATGAGAGAAGCCATAAGATTATTCAAAAAAAAAAAAAAGTTACGCACTCGAGATTAAATTGTACCTACTACTTAATAATATAATGACTAATATAATTGATAAAAGGAGATCAAAAGTTTTTACTACTATAATCCTGAGTTCGATCTTTTCTTAATATTTCACCAGCATTTTAAAATAGAGTAATATATTTAAACAAACCTATTATCAACTAAAGACTGAGTAATATACTTTGAGCGAGTGAAATTTAAAATTAGCTAAAATATTCAACAAACTAAAATAATAATCCATAATGAAGCTAAGAGTTACTGTTATACGGGTTGAGGATGGTATATACAAGTTCTAATACCTTAATTACTCCATATGCAATACTTTTGGTACTCCATTTGCATAAGCATCCAAAGTAAATATTTTCATGTCCCTCTTTACTGGAAAGTTGGTGTCGATCCAAACCCTCTCATAGTTGTCGAGGGCATTGAGGAGGAAGCTCCAGTAATAAGAAACAAACCCAAAGAGAGCTGTAGGTTGCCATTAAAGCTCTTGTATTTGGCTAGAGTAGCATATCAATAGCAAATTCACAGGCTAAACCTCAAACTTCCATAATACTAGTACATAGGATAAACAATAATTTCATGTGTACTTGATAAATCTATTATTTTATTTCCTCGTTCTTTTCATTACTGTCTTAAATTTTATATAATGACCTTTTATCAAAAAGTAGAAGTTTACATACTACAATTAGCACCCGACATGATATACTTCCATACCACTTCTCCAACTATTACATACATATTATTATTGATGGTGTCCGTAATTTAAACTTTTGTTGTCACATATTGGAATCATGGAATCAGTCGCACTAGAAAGAAGAATAAAATTACCTACAAACCTACAATACCAACAACCTATCAAATAACTTAACAATAATATAATATATACCAAGAACCTATCAAATAGACCTGGAGTAGTCTAAAATGTTTTTTACCATTGAGGAACTTGACAAGGAGAGAAAACCTGAGAGCTTAGATAATCACCTAGTCGTGTACCTGTTGCAACATTCAATCGAAATACATATACAAACGTATATAATCAAGTAACACAGATATGAAAAAAGGGCATACCATTTGCAATCAACAAACCAAACAACCTGAGGTGTTCTAAACAATTACATCGTTAAATTCATTGCAACTTCAAGTATTCTTATCTGACAAATTTGAGTTAAATAGGTTATAATACTAGTACCATGCAAGACCACTATCAAAGAAATGCCTATAAATAAATATACCTTTCTTTCAATGGCTAAAGCAAGAGTTTCATCTTTGCAAATCCAATTCATCGTAATTCTACACAAATTCATAGATAGATAAAATATGGGTATAGCTGAAAAGAACAACAAAGGAAGATGATACTTGTAAACAAAAATAGAAACATATAAAATTAAGTGCATATACTCTGCACATATACAAATGCAAACTAGTTCTAAAATTAATGATGCAAAAATCTTAAATTACAAACTAAGTACACTAATAAAATTCTCAAATTGTAAACATAAACTCAAGTGTAGATACCCTCCACACATACCCAATATGTATGTATACAAACTAAATCCCAAAATTAATAACTCGCTATATCCTTTAAAAATCTCAAATTGAAGCCCTAACTAACAAACATAACCTTAAATCAACAATAAATAAGGCCAAGAAAAGAATACTTCGAGTATAAATAAACCCTAATTGAAACATTCATCAACATGCCTACTCGATTTAAAAACCAATTATTTGGGGAAGAACCAACCTTTATTGGAATTTTAATCTATTTCAGCTAGAATCTTCGAGCCCTGACTCCACTCTTCGATTTACTTCTTTTCCTTCCCTTTCCGTTCATCTTGATTTCTATATTTTACATTTTTATGTTTTGTATTTAAAGTTAAGTGTTTTTTCCCTGACAAAAAAAAGTTTAAGTGTTTTTCTTTCACTCTATTATTGTTATAAACAATTTTAGTTATCCCGCTTGTTTGAGTAATGTCGGGCAAAAAAAAGTTTAAAATCCCGCTTCTTTTTTTTTTAGCCCGCCAATAAATTGGTCCAAAAATGTTAAATCAACGGCAACGGTTTTGTGAAATCGTTGCAACAGAGTTCGATTTTTTATAAAGTAACACTTTGTCAATTCAATTGTAACAATTTTCAAAAGTATTGCAATATCTCCAAATTTATCATAATTTTTCAAGTGATTTTTAAGAAATTTTATCAATTTTGGTTGCGCAAAGCAATCTATGGTGTAGTGTTATAATTGTGCATGTGGATCATATGTTGACGAGTGTAGTAGAGTACCTCAAATTAATGTTAAGGATTCCCATTGTTAACGTATCATATATGATAATTGATCGAGGGGTCTGCCTTCACTTATAACTTACTAAATTAAACTTCATCTAGTTAGTAAAACTTATTATAATCCTACAATATAATATTGTACGACGTTATTTGAAAATTCTCGAAAATGAGAAAGAATCGAATCAAGGCCTAAAATTAACGGATATAAAATCTCGTCCGGAGCCTATTCCATCACCCTCTAATTGAATTAAACTTAGAACCATAAAAACAAACAATTCGTGTACAGATCAGTTGATTGGATGAATTTCTAATTGTGGATGAATTGATTTCTCACAATTAAATTTTTTTCCAAACTTATCAACCACTTAAAGGTAGAGAGTATTGGTGAGTTATATACTATCTTGTACAAAAACAATTAAACACATATTAATGCCGAAGATTTATAAAATGCAATTGTCATTGATGTTGTAATAGATAAAATTAACGAATTGAATTTTAATTTTGATTCCGGCAAGAGGGACTAAGTGTGGGCAAGGCAGACCTCGAGTATCCTCGACTAAGATTGTAGTAAGATTCACAGGAGAGGTTTTCAAAATACGAAACATGCAACCCCTTCATTCACTCTAGGAAAACTAGGTCTTGCACAAAAAACTATATCAAAAAATAAATAATTAATGGAACAATCTTCCTACGATTATCGATTTTGAATTTTCAAACAAGTAGCCAGCAACACTACAACAATAGATATTAAGCATGATCTACAAAAAAAGAGGCCGTAGTAAATTTTAAGCAACAAATTCATCGAATGTAAGAATATACCTATATATTTGTATAGCAATTAACAACTTAAAAATATAGATATATAACAGAGAAGATATGCTTCTTCTTTCTACAAAAATATCACATAAATGCATGTATGGAATTACGTATAGGACAAATCTATGATTTCTTCCTACATTGCATTTGACCAAATATCCACATTGGCACTGATCATCATTCTCTCCGAAAGCGGAGATCTCATATTTACTTCACTTTCTTGGCTGCTGTACTTTCACTCTCCCCCTTCAAACCTTTTTGCAAATCATGGAGTAAGTTAATCTGAAGTCCTGAATTTGTTCGAATTCACCTCACCAATTTCGACAAAACAAAAGCCATCTATTCTCAGATTAACAAGAAAATGGTCAGAAATCCAATATAAAAACAATTAGGCTCGACCCACAATATCCTAACGGTATGTTTCTTCACCCTAGCTTTTGTAATAGATTTTTTCTACTGATAATGATTATGCTAATGTTATGGTCAAAGACACTTCCAACCCTAAAAATGAAATCAAATGGCGTTTTACATACTTCTTAATTATAGTACAATGAGTGATCCTCTATTTTTTTAGGAGTTTTTAGATTCATGTGTATGATAATATGTATCAAATTCTTGTGTGGACTAATTTATTTGTGTGTTGGCCTCTTTTTTCATACCAAGGAGGAGTTACTCAAGAAAGTTGATGAGTTAACCTAACATGAGTTAACCTAATGCAGAGATTCAATAAAAAAAAGTGAGTACCTTTTTTAGTTTCTTTTTTGTTTTGGGGTTTAATTATTTTGTTCATCGCTGGTTGGTCAAATTTTACATTTCTGCTTATAATCAAATTTTACAGGAGATAGGCAAGACCGGGAATACTATGACAAACTTTTGACAACGAATTCAATTCACAATGCAATGAGACATCAGCAGGTGTTAACTTTTCTCCATCATTTTATCCAATTCTTATGAGGCAATAATTATAAGTTATGAAAATTTAAATGTTTATCTCGCAACTTTATCCTAGGAAATCATATGTGATGTTCGCTTGTGAAATGATAGGAGGTTTGTGCTTCTGCTGTAATGTTATGTTTTGCGTGAATTGATAAAGAGATCCATGGTTATACTGCAGCTGTGTGCGTATATATTTGCAATCCACTATTCAAAACGAATGAAAATTTGATTCTTGTTTTCTTACCGCTGAAAAAGTGTTACATTAGAGAGGGAAAGAACAAGATTGTGACTAATGGTTTGAAGAATGGTGCAATTGATGCTGTTAACTGTTTTTCCTTCTCAAAAAGACATGTCATTCATTGATTAAACAGTAAAAATTTGTCAAGCCTTGCCACCAAAATCCACCGACCCACTTGGTGGAAAGATAGGCTTAAAAATGAACTGTAATGGGCTTTTTATTGTTTGCTAGCTAGGCTAATTGCTGAGCTTGCTAATGTTTAACTTTCTGTTAATACAAAGCCCTATCAATAGCAATATCAATAGCAAGCCTTTTAAAATACATATTTAAATTTTCCATCAAGTTTGTCACAGGCTTTTGGTGTCAAAGCTTGACAACTTTCTGTTCTTGATTCGATGAATGACATGTCTAGAAGAAGGAAAATGAATAGCAGCATCAGTCTCACAATTCTTCAAACCAATAGTCACAATCTTGGTATTTCCCTCTATAATGCAACACTTGTTCAATGGTACGTAAAAAAACAAGTATAAAAATTTCAGTCTTTTTTTTTTGAATAGTGATTGCAAATATATATACAGACATCAGCAGCATAACCAGAGACCTCTCTATCAATTCACGCAGAACATAACATTATAACATAAACATAAACCTCCTACCATTTCACAAGCGAACATCACATATTATTTGCTATGATAAAATTGGGGGATAAACATTTAAATTTTCATAATTTAAATTATTGCCTCATGAGAATTAAACAAAATGATGAAAAAAAGTTAACATATGCTGTTGTCTCATTGCAGTGTTAATTGAATTCTTAGTCAAAAGTTTGTCATAGTATTCCCTGACCTTGCCTATCTGGTGCAATATTTGTTTATAAGAACAAAGTTCATCATACTTGACTAACCAGTAATGAACAAAATAACTAAACCCGAACACATAAAAAAACACAAATAGATGCTTCTTGAAAGTAGTCTCTCATTTTCATCCAAACCCTAAGCATATAAAACGCCCGATTCCATTTTTAGGGTTGGAAGTGTCTTAAACCATAACATTACCAAAATCATTAGCAGTACAAACAAAACCATTACAAAAGTCCCCGTGAAGAAACATACCATTAGGATATTGTGGCAAGTTGAGCCTAATTGAATCGTCATCCTTGGACTTTTGACCATTTTGTGGTAAATCTCAGAACAGAATGCTACTTTTTGTGGAAATTGGCAAGGTGAATTTGGACAAATTCAGGGCTAGAGATGATCTTACTCCATGATTTGCAAACAGGTTTGAAGTAGAGGAGAGTACAGCAGCCAAGAAAGTGTAGTAAATATGAGATCATTATGGCCGCCGCGGCTGCCATTAGGTTAAATGTAATGTAGGAAGAAATCATAGACCGACTTGTCCTAGACCTATTCACATACATATATATACATATATGTGAGATTTGGGCCGAAACTTGGGCTCATGCCAAAATTGAAAATGGCCCAAAACAATAATTACTTTTAGTTTCCAAAAATAGAAAATGTTTGTTGTTTTTAAAACCATACTTTTAGACTCAAATAACAAATTATATTTGTCAATTAAATATTTTTGTGTAGAGAACCCAACCAACTTTGATAGTAGTTAAATTGCCATTTATTAGATCTTCTAAATCATTACTTTCATATTTCTTAACATAAAAACTAATTACATCTAAGAACTAAAATTAGTTTAGATCATTTTAATGTAATGCATGATAAAAGTATATTCCCTCCATTTCAATATACTAATCCACTTTCAAAAAATTAGGCATATTATAAAAATTTATTGTTAATAGAAACCTTTCATTTACATGTAATTTTTAATGCATTAATAGAATAAAATATGTGGAATAGAGTTAATCTTGTAAACGTAAATTGGATATATCTTAAATAGAGTTGATTTCGAAAATATGAGATTAAAAGGTAATTTTGAATATTTTTTTAAAAATTATATTAAAAACTGAAATGGACAACTAATAGAAATAATTTTTATTTCAAAATTGTACCAGAATTTTGTAAGCTAGGGAGGGAGTAGTAAATTATGATATTAGATCAACAAAATGGTGTTAAATAAACAAATAATTATTTATTCTCCCAAAAATAAAACATTATAAATAAATATTCTATCTACAATTTTTTTTATCAATTTTTGTTCAGTTTTTATGGTAACAATGTTTTTCCTTACTTACAACATGTTTATTTGATTGAAAAAGACCAAATAATTTAAAATGCTACTTTGAAACTCAAATAATAGACAATAATTTTTTAATAAAAAATAATTAAATATTTTTGAAGAACGACTAAGTAACTAGGGTGAAATCAGCCCAACATCCATATTCATTGGTCTATTTGCTTTGTTATAAATGTATTGCTTTCTATATGCTTTTAATATGACATACTGTTTTTTTGTTAGGAGTTGTCCCACATTTGTGGTTAATAAGCAGCCAATTAATTACATTAGAATTTGTTCTTTTGAATATGACCAAAAATAATTTTGTGGTGTTTGGACCCAAAACAGACAATATTATACTAATGGAGTTAAGGCCGGCTGAGCAAGCTAGTCCTAATGGTCTATAACCATCTTAACATGGGCTCCACAATGGATCCACGATTGGGCTTAAGATTAAGGGGAGCAGATGGACTTTGTAGTATCGGACTAGGGGGAGCCATGTCGATTTCCACTATAGATCAAGGGGGAGTCACATGGAAAGGAGGCAGATTCAGCACGTGTCGAGCAAGATGTGTGAATGGGAAGATTATTAGGAGTTGTCCTATAGGAGAGGCAGATTTGCTACTTAATAAACAGCCAGTTAACCAAATTAATTAGAATGAGACCTTTTGGAATGTCCCCCAAAAACATTGCTAGTTAATAAAGTTAACTAAATTACAATGAGACCTTTTGGAATGTCCCCAAAAACAACTATAAATCAAGTGGGTGTGGGCAGATTGCTAGTTTACTAAATTAGAATGAGACCTTTTGGAATGTGCCCAAAACAAATCCGTACAAGCTCTATTAAAGCGAATTGTATCCTACTAATACGGAGTTAAGACCTGCTTAGCAAGACCAATTTTTTTTTTGCATAATTGTGAATAAAAAATACATTTTATTGTAGTCTAATCTTTTCTAGTTTAACTCCACCTACATTGCTTTTTAAAAAAATTTATATAAAATATATTTTACAAGCAAGTAATCACTACAAGAAATCAGTGATGTATGAGAAGTGAGCACGTCTTCTTGCCAATAAAAAATAATAAAACAAATTATACATACTTATATGTATACACACAAAATAGATATTGATATAAGTCAAAGCATAGCAATCGAAGTCAAGTGGCTTCCTACTAACTGCACAACCGTGCAAACTTCACAAGTAGTACAAAAGTGCAAGTTATTTACTTGATTTAAATATAGAAAAAGAATTAATACCAGTAACGGCATATAGTACGCACAATGCATGAAAGTCGAGCGATCAATCATGCATATGATAATTAGTGTAGATTTAATTGATTGTTTTAGATGTAACATAAATTTATCATAGAAACAAGACCGTTACATTTAAAAATGAAGAAAATTGAACAATTATGAGAGAAGCCATAAGATTATTCAAAAAAAAAAAAAGTTACGCACTCGAGATTAAATTGTACCTACTACTTAATAATATAATGACTAATATAATTGATAAAAGGAGATCAAAAGTTTTTACTACTATAATCCTGAGTTCGATCTTTTCTTAATATTTCACCAGCATTTTAAAATAGAGTAATATATTTAAACAAACCTATTATACTGAGTAATATACTTTGAGCGAGTGAAATTTAAAATTAGCTAAAATATTCAACAAACTAAAATAATAATCCATAATGAAGTTAAGAGTTACTGTTATACGGGTTGAGGATCGTATATACAAGTTCTAATACCTTAATTACTCCATATGCAATACTTTTGGTACTCCATTTGCATAAGCATCCAAAGTAAATATTTTCATGTCCCTCTTTACTGGAAAGTTGGTGTCAATCCAAACCCTCTCATAGTTGTCGAGGGCATTGAGGAGGACGCTCCAGTAATAAGAAACAAACCCAAAGAGAGCTGTAGGTTGCCATTAAAGCTCTTGTATTTGGCTAGAGTAGCATATCAATAGCAAATTCACAGGCTAAACCTCAAACTTCCATAATACTAGTACATAGGATAAACAATAATTTCATGTGTACTTGATAAATCTATTATTTTATTTCCTCGTTCTTTTCATTACTGTCTTAAATTTTATATAATGACCTTTTATCAAAAAGTAGAAGTTTACATACTACAATTAGCACCCGACATGATATACTTCCATACCACTTCTCCAACTATTACATACATATTATTATTGATGGTGTCCGTAATTTAAACTTTTGTTGTCACATATTGGAATCATGGAATCAGTCGCACCAGAAAGAAGAATAAAAAAACACAGAGTCAAAATCAGGATGGAGAGGCGGACAATAAAAAATTACCTACAAACCTACAATACCAACAACCTATCAAATAACTTAACAATAATATAATATATACCAAGAACCTATCAAATAGACCTGGAGTAGTCTAAAATGTTTTTTGCCATTGAGGAACTTGACAAGGAGAGAAAACCTGAGAGCTTAGATAATCACCTAGTCGTGTACCTGTTGCAACATTCAATCGAAATACATATACAAACGTATATAATCAAGTAACACAGATATGAAGAAAGGGCATACCATTTGCAATCAACAAACCAAACAACCTGAGGTGTTCTAAACAATTACATCGTTAAATTCATTGCAACTTCAAGTATTCTTATCTGACAAATTTGAGTTAAATAGGTTATAATACTAGTACCATGCAAGACCACTATCAAAGAAATGCCTATAAATAAATATACCTTTCTTTCAATGGCTAAAGCAAGAGTTTCATCTTTGCAAATCCAATTCATCGTAATTCTACACAAATTCATAGATAGATAAAATATGGGTATAGCTGAAAAGAACAACAAAGGAAGATGATACTTGTAAACAAAAATAGAAACATATAAACAGTACTAGAAAAGCGGCTTAATTCAACGGGTAAAATTCTATTGAATTTATGCTATTTACAACAAGATTCCGTTACATTTACCATAAATTCAATAAATTCCTTCCTGTTGAATATAAGACCGTTGAAATTAGCATTTCGGTTGAATTTAAGGTTAAATTCAACGACTTCCCTTTGATTTTGTTGGTCCCATTTTCAACCATTTTCCGTTGAAAATGTCCTTGAGCATTTTCGAAAAATTTGAAATTTCAATTTTGAATTTCACCAAAAAAAACATTTTCCCACCAATGGTAATATAATCAACGGAAAATTGTTGAATTTAATCCTACCATAATCAACCAAATTTCGTCGATTAATCATCTTGCCACGTGCCTCTGTGGATTAAATTCAACCGAATCTTGTTACATTTAGTTCTATCAAAATCAACAAGATTTGGTTGATTAATTTTTTTTTTCATTGAACTTATAGATTCAACCTGTTTTCGTTGATTTTAAAAATTCAACCGAATTTTGTTGAATTTAACATGTCCCAGTTTTTTTTTTGAAAAGCAACAGATTACAGATCAACTATATTTACATCTAATTTTTTTATGCAATTTGCTAACTTATGCAACATGTTGGTACGATTCCGGCCAACAGTAGTTATTTCGGCCAAACTGAATTTTTTACAAAAAAAAAAAAATTAATACATAAGCATCTACAACCTAAGATCTATAAATTGGCTAAAACAAAATTTCGAAATACATATTAAAACTCAGATTCCGGTCACCTCATGAAATATCTGGCGAACAAAAACATTCTCATAAAAATCTGAAAATAATCTACATGCAGTAACGGAACCCGACTTTTAACCTCGTGTGCTCGGAATCACCAAAATCATCCTCTAAATCAAGAACCAAATTAAAATAAAAAAACAGCCCAAAAAAAAATTAGTTCGAAACTTGAAGATATATATATCACTGGAAAGCTCTTGATTTGTAGAACACATATATATATATAAATCACTAATTTTCGATAAGTAGATTGAGAGATATGGTTATTTGAAGATTAAATGTATGTATATGTGTGTGTATAGTGAGCCGAGAGAGAGAGAGAGAGAGAGATTCTGGGGGGAGGGGAGCTGTTGATATAATAAGAAAAAAGGTTAGATAAAATAATGGGGGTGGGTAGGTTAGTGTGTGTTTTTTGATTTTTAGTGTATTTTTTTTTATGTTGTTAAATGTGGACCGTTGGATGTTGCTTCTTTAATTTTAATCAAAGGCTATAAATTGCCAAGAGTTGGCAATCCTTGTGCTAAGTTTTCAACCAATAGCATCTTGCCACATGTCATTAACAGATTTTTTTTACATTTCACCAATAAAAAAGAAACAACTTAATATATTAAATAAATACCCATAAAATCAAAAATGCTCCAAAAATTATGAAATTTTGTCCAACACCTTAAAATATAAAGAAAAAAATTTCCTCAAAATATGGACAAATTTCGTTGAAGTTTGGTCAACCGTTTGATTTTTCTACTTACGAGTTATTCGGCTCTAAATTTGACTCCGGAAAAAGTACATTTAAAAATTACAAAAATTTAATAATGCATAGAAAATATAAATTAAATAACCAATTCCAAGTTTCATGTTTTTCTAGCATGGGGAAGTATTTATTTGAAATTGTCGAAGTTAAATAAGGATAAATGTTCAAATAAATACGATACACCTTACATCAAAACCATACGGATGTCCCAGATTATTGTTTCTATTTTTTAAAAAACATTTATCGACGATCCAACCGTACGGATGTCAATATATATCTAAAATAATGATATTCCCAAATTTTAAAAAAATAAAAAATTAATTTGGTTGGAGATCTTAGTAGAACGCTACTATATTGTCTAGAACTCGTAACTATTGCTTTGTCCCAGATCACTAGTTCTATTTTTTAAAAAACATTAATCGAAGATCCAACCGTACGGATGTCAATATATATCTTAAATAATGATATTCCCAAATTTTTAAAAAAATAAAAAATTAATTTGGTTGGAGATTTTAGTAGAACACTATTATATTGTCTAGAACTAGCAGCTAGTGCTTTGTCCCATATTATTGTTTCTATTTTTTAAAAAATATTTATTGACGATCCAACCGTACTGATGTCAATATATATCTAAAATAATGATATTTCCAAATTTTTAAAAAATAAAAAATTAATTTGGTTGGAGATCTTAGTAGAACATTACTATATTGTCAAGAACTCGTAACTAGTGCTTTGTCCCAGATTATTGTTTCTATTTTTTAAAAAACAATAATCGAAGATCCAACCGTACGGATGTTAATATATATCTTAAATAATGATATTCCCAAATTTTTAAAAAATAACAATTAATTTGGTTGGAGATCTTAGTAGAACACTACGATATTGTCTAGAACTAGCAACTAGTGCTTTGTCCGAGATTATTGTTTCTATTTTTTAAAAAACATTTATTGAAGATCCAACCATACGGATGTCAATATATACCTAAAATAATGATATTTCCAAATTTTTAAAAAATGAAAAATTAATTTGGTTGAAGATCTTAGTAGAACACTACTATATTGTCAAGAACTCGTAACTAGTGTTTTGTCCCAGATTATTGTTTCTATTTTTTAAAAAACATTAATCGACGATCCAACCGTACAGATGTCAATATATATAAAATAATGATATTCTCAAATTTTTAAAAAATAAAAAATTAATTTGGTTGGAGATCTTAGTAGAACGCTACTATATTGTCTAGAACTCGTAACTATTGCTTTATCCCAGATTATTATTTCTATTTTTAAAAAAACAATATTCGAAGATCCAACCGTACGGATGTCAATATATATCTTAAATAATGATATTCCCAAATTTTTTTTAAAAAAAATTAATTTGGTAGGAGATCTTAGTAGAACACTACTATATTGTCTAGTACTAGCAACTAGTCCTTTGTCCCAGATTATTGTTTCTATTTTTTAAAAAACATTAATCGACGATCCAACCGTACGGATGTCAATATATATCTAAAATAATGATATTCCCAAATTTTTAAAAAATAAAAAATTGATTTGGTTGGAGATCTTATTAGAACACTAATATATTGTCTATAACACGTAACTAGTGCTTTGTCCTAGATTATTGTTTCTATTTTTTTAAAAACATTTATCGACGATCCAACTGTACGAATGTAAATATATATCTAAAATAATGATATTCCCAAATTTTTAAAAAATAAAAAACTAATTTAGTTGGAGATCTTAGTAGAACGCTACTATATTGTCTAGAACTCGTAAGTATTGCTTTGTCCCAGATTATTATTTCTATTTTTAAAAAAACAATAATTGAAGATCCAACCGTACGGATGTCAATATATATCTTAAATAATGATATTCCCAAATTTTTAAAAAATAAAAAATTAATTTGGTAGGAGATCTTAGTAGAACATTACTATATTGTCTAGAACTAACAACTAGTCCTTTGTCCCAGATTATTGTTTCTATTTTTTAAAAAACATTAATCGACGATCCAACCGTACGGATGTTAATATATATCTAAAATAATGATATTCCCAAATTTTTAAAAAATAAAAAATTATTTTGGTTGGAGATCTTATTAGAACACTAATATATTGTCTAGAACACGTAACTAGTGCTTTGTCCCAGATTATTATTTCTATTTTTTTTAAAACATTTATCGATGATCCAACCATACGAATGTAAATATATATCTAAAATAATGATATTCCCAAATTTTCAAAAAATAAAAAATTAATTTGATTGGAGATCTTAGTAGAACACTACTATATTGTCTAGAACTCGTAACTAGTGCTTTGTCCCAGATTGTTGTTTCTATTTTTTAAAAAATATTTATCGACGATCCAACCGTACTGACGTCAATAGATATCTAATTTAGTGATATTCCAAAAATTAAAAATAAAAATTAATTTGGATAGTGAAATTAGTAGTCAACTATTGATTTAAAATTTTACACATCTATCTGAGTAATAAGATAAATTCTAAAATGTTGGGTATGTAAATTTAACATTCTAGTGAATTTATAAATTATTGAGTATTTATAATATTTATTTAAAATTATATATCAAATAAATATTTATCGTTTTCTTAAAAATCAAAGATTAATTTGGCGCCCGGTGAAATAAAGGCAAAGGTAAATTCAACGAGATACTGTTGAATTTATTTCGGTTGAATTTATTCTGTTGAATTTAACTTTTGGTGGGAATTTTGCCACCAGATCAAATAAATGGAAAAGTTAAATTCAACGAGATACAGTCGAATTTATTTCGGTTGAATTTATTCGGTTGAATTTAACTTTTGGTGGGAATTTTTCCACTAGATTAAATAAAGGCATAAATAAATTCAACGAGATACTGTTGAATTTAATTTCGGTTGAATTTAATCGGTTGAATTTAGCATCGGTTGAATTTGTTCCGTTGAAATTGAAGTTTGGTTAAAACTGACCATAAAATCAACGGAATATGGTTGATTTTATCGTCCGTTGAATTTATTCCGTTGAATTTAGCCGTTTTTTCCAGTAGTGAAAATTAAGTGCATATACTCTGCACATATACAAATGCAAACTAGTTCTAAAATTAATGAAGCAAAAATCTTAAATTACAAACTAAGTACACTAATAAAATTCTCAAATTGTAAACATAAACTCAAGTGTAGATACCCTCCACACATACCCAATATGTATGTATACAAACTAAATCCCAAAATTAATAACTCGCTATATCCTTTAAAAATCTCAAATTGAAGCCCTAACTAACAAACATAACCTTAAATCAACAATAAATAAGGCCAAGAAAAGAATACTTCGAGTATAAATAAACCCTAATTGAAACATTTATCAACATGCCTACTCGATTTAAAAAGCAATTATTTGGGGAAGAACCAACCTTTATTGGAATTTTAATCTATTTCAGCTAGAATCTTCGAGCCCTGACTCCACTCTTCGATTTACTTCTTTTCCTTCTCTTTCCGTTCATCTTGATTTCTATATTTTACATTTTTATGTTTTGTATTTAAAGTTAAGTGTTTTTTCCCTGACAAAAAAAAGTTTAAGTGTTTTTCTTTCACTCTATTATTGTTATAAACAATTTTAGTTATCCCGCTTGTTTGAGTAATGTCGGGCAAAAAAAAGTTTAAAATCCCACTTCTTTTTTTTTAGCCCGCCAATAAATTGGTCCAAAAATGTTAAATCAACGGCAACGGTTTTGTGAAATCGTTGCAACAGAGTTCGATTTTTTATAAAGTAACACTTTGTCAATTCAATTGTAACAATTTTCAAAAGTATTGCAATATCTCCAAATTTATCATAATTTTTCAAGTAATAACAACGATTTTTAAGAAATTTTATCAAGTTTGGTTGCACAAAGCAATCTATGGTGTAGTGTTATAATTGTGCATGTGGATCATATGTTGACGAGTGTAGTAGAGTACCTCAAATTAATGTTAAGGATTCCCATTGTTAACGTATCATATATGATAATTGATCGAGGGGTCTGCCTTCACTTATAACTTACTAAATTAAACTTCAACTAGTTAGTAAAACTTATTATAATCTTACAATATAATATTGTACGACGTTATTTGACAATTCTCGAAAATGAGGAAGAATCGAATCAAGACCTAAAATTAACGGATATAAAATCTCGTCTGGAGCCTATTCAATCACCCTCTAATTGAATTAAACTTAGAACCATAAAAACAAACAATTCGTGTACAGATTAGTTGATTGGATGAATTTCTAATTGTGGATGAATTGATTTCTCACAATTAAAGTTTTTTCCAAACTTATCAACCACTTAAAGGTAGAGAGTATTGGTGCGTTATATACTATCTTGTACAAAAACAATTAAACACATATTAATGCCGAAGATTTATAAAATGCAATTGTCATTGATGTTGTAATAGATAAAATTAACGAATTGAATTTTAATTTTGATTCCGGCAAGAGGGACTAAGTGTGGGCAAGGCACACCTCGAGTATCCTCGACTAAGATTGTACTAAGATTCACAGGAAAGGTTTTCAAAATACGAAACCTGCAACCCCTTCATTCACTCTAGGAAAACTAGGTCTTGCACAAAAAACAATATCAAAAAATAAATAATTAATGGAACAATCTTCCTACGATTATCGATTTTGAATTTTCAAACAAGTTGTAACGGTCTCACAATCCGGGGAACAGACTTGGGGCCACCAACCACAATAAACATATTACTAACTTGGATATAAACATCATATAAACTGATAAAACATTTTAACCCCTTAACCAAGATCGCATACAGGTTATGGTATGAAACAAACTATCGAATTATATTATTACAACTCAATCCCAATATAATAAAATATAATACATTTCTGTGAATAAATGAAATCACTATCTAACTCTATTTCCAACCTCGACCATTCTCAATCCACTATCTGGCGTGATCCATAACTCGACTGTCGCTTCTCGCTGCCCGGAGATCAATACTCACGGTCCACTACTAGGTCTACTACGCTTCACTATTAACTGGAGAAAAACAAACAAAAGCAAGAGTGAGCCAACAATGCTCAGCAAGTGTAAATAGTGATGACAATTTTCAATAAAAACGACAATTTTGATAAGCAAAAGAATTTCATCTCATTTTATGAAGGAATCAGTTGTATCAACTTTTAGATTGCCTCGAGGGCCAACAATTCACCATTCATAAGGTGCATCAAAACTAGAACTGGGACGAATTATGATATCAAAGTATTATTCAAACAGACTTTCAAGAAGTCAAGAATTGAACATCTCAATCTCAGAGTATAGATTAGAATTGAATTTTTTTTTTTAATTTTAAAAAAACATCAAGGTTAGGCTGCTGATCAGTCACGCACTAACCCCGGACAAACGCACACAGCAATGTCCTTAATTGGATCCATGGCACACATTGGCCTTAACATCTGACCACGAATCTGGTCTCACCCCGAAGGGTTTTACGCCCCAAGGGCCACTTTTAAAAACATTTCCAATTCTATATCAACTGCACTGGTGTCGGAACAATCGACAACCCTTGGCAACCAACCAACTGGAAACTCATGTTCCAAAATAACTCATAATTTGAGAGTTAAAGAAGAATTCACAATCAACAGGTGTCGACAAGTTCGACATGACAAAAGGGGTAATAAATAGTATCGACAAGTTCGATACCTTACAGGGTGATAACCGAATGATCAAGATCTTCTATAAATACTGACGAGTTCGATAATAAATGGGGTGGAGAATATAAAGAACAAGATTTTGAATACGTATCCACAATATAGATATGAGTAATTAGGGACATAACATCATTAGCTTGATAAAAGGGAAAAATCAACTTGAGCAACAATACAAGATATAAATTGCAACAAGATTATCAATAATTGAAATTCTAAGTTAGAGTAAAGACATAATTGGACACTACAAATTTATAAAATTATTCAACGCGCACTAGGGTTTAATTTCACATAAGCGAGTAAAACAGCTTAACCGGTTATTTGTAAAAAGGTAGTTTTAGGACAATTTATTTTTAAATCATTTAGAAGAAAACATCTTAAGAAGAAAGGATTCTTTGGTGAAATCATGATAAAACTAGGAATTCTTAGTAACAGGTATTTGTAAGGGTTCAAAACATGAATTCTCCCTATTTAGGAAGCCCCTTTAACATTTTCAAGAAAATAAAGTCAAATCTTCCACTAAGGAAGCTTTAACATCCCTTGGATGAAATGATTTGCGAAAAAGTTATTGGTAAGGTCCTTTGGAAAAATATTTTGATGTTTGGATTATGAGTGAAGAAAACAACTTAGTTCACGCTAAATGAAGAAGCACATCACTTTCTAATATACTTGACCAATTCATCGCATAAGACAAAAATATTTAATTGCATCACTTGAACGAATAAGTGATAAGCAAAACACTTGCCTCGATATACGAAGTTCCCGATCCTAACATGGATCCTCAACTCAGCTTCTCGTCATTCTTTACTTTCTTACATACTGCTCTCTTACTCGGCTCTACTTCAATTTCCTTCATGCTTCACCAACTCTACGTTCGTACATCTGTCAACTCTCATACTTGTCCTTGGCCATGTTTCCTATTCGAACCATTATCAAGGTTAAATACTATTTCAGTATTAACCCAAGCAAAACCATATCGTTTGCTCTATTCTACCCATGCGCGTCCTATAACGCTTACATATATCATAAATAACATATACAAACACATACCACTACACATAGACATATCCAATCATATCCATATAGTAGTCTTAGTATAATTAATAAGTCACATATACACGTCACATAACCACTTAAAAACAGCACACCATCTAATCATCAAAACCACTTTATATACTCAAAATAATCCATTGACATATATACTTAAACCATTATTAATCATAACACAACTTCAAGTATTGAAATTAAATAACTCAAATAGACTTTTAAATAAATTTGCAGGGGATTTTTAGAAAATTTCGGCATGAAGTATTCGTTTATCGGACTATGGGCACAGCCCCTTAATATCAATCAAAAACAATTCAACCCTGTTTTTACAAAAAAATAAAGCTGCCTCAACTTGCAGCAACATAAAAGTAAACAAGTAAGAAAAGTACCCGCCCAGACATGCGGCACCTAGCACATAATAATTTATATTACACTACTACTTACGCTACACCAATGATCGTATTTCCACACATTTTAATGATACACGTGACAACCAATCATTGATATTCGTAAGCCCTAGGGAACAACCCCTAGCATTAACTATTACTTACGCTATATCGATGATCACATCACTCAAGTATATTAATTATACTCGTGATAGTTAATCATGGATATTCGTAAGCCCTAGGGATTAGTCGAAAAGAATTACACAAGTCCTTTAAATATTGACATTTAAAAACTTGTGATCTTCTCATAACCCCTAGCACAATTCTAATTATTATAAAATTCTAACATTTAACATGTAAACATTTCCGACACCATAAGCAACTAGCATTTAACAATTAGCATATACAATTTGAACTAACAACTAACAATTAGCAATTTCTCCCTAAATTAAACACCCCCTAAATTAAACTTCTTCTAGTTAGTAAAACTTATTATAATCCTACAATATAATATTGTATGACGTTATTTGACAATTCTCGAAAATGAGGAAGAATCGAATCAAGACCTAAAATTAACGGATATAAAATCTCGTCTGGTGCCTATTCCATCACCCTCTAATTGAATTAAACTTAGAACCATAAAAACAAACAATTCGTGTACAGATCAGTTGATTGGATGAATTTCTAATTGTGGATGAATTGATTTCTCACAATTAAAGTTTTTTCTAAACTTATCAACCACTTAAAGGTAGAGAGTATTGGTGCGTTATATACTATCTTGTATAAAAACAATTAAACACATATTAATGCCGAATGAAGATTTAGAAAATGCAATTGTCATTGATGTTGTAATAGATAAAATTAACGAATTGAATTTTAATTTTGATTCTGGCAAGAGGGACTAAGTGTGGGCAAGGCACACCTCCAGTATCCTCGACTAAGATTGTACTAAGATTCACAGGAGAGGTTTTCAAAATACGAAACATGCAACCCCTTCATTCAGGTCTTGCACAAAAAACAATATCAAAAAAATAAATAATTAATGGAACAATCTTCCTACGATTATCGATTTTGAATTTTCAAACAAGTAGCGAGCAGCACTACAAAAATAGATATCAAGCATGATCTACAAAAAAGAGGCCGTAGTAAATTTTAAGCAACAAATTCATCCAATGTAAGAATATACCTATATATTTGTATAGCAATTAACAACTTAAAATATAGATTTATAACATAGAAGATATGCTTCTTCTTTCTACACAAATATCACATAAATGCATGTATGGAATTACGTCTAGGACAAATCTATGATTTCTTCCTACATTGCATATGACCAAATATCCACATTGGCACTGATCATCATTCTCTCCGAGAGCGGAGATCTCATATTTACTTCACTTTCTTGGCTGCTATACTTTCACTCTCCCCCTTCAAACCTTTTTGCAAATCATGGAGTAAGTTAATCTGAAGTCCTGAATTTGTTCGAATTCACCTCACCAATTTTGACAAAACAAAAGCCATCTATTCTCAGATTAACAAGAAAATGGTCAGAAGTCCAATATAAAAACAATTAGGCTCGACCCACAATATCCTAACGGTATGTTTCTTCACCCAAGCTTTTGTAATAGATTTTTTCTACTGCTAATGATTATGCTAAAGTTATGGTCAAAGACACTTCCAACCCTAAAAATGAAATCAAATGGCGTTTTACATACTTCTTAATTATAGTACAATGAGTGATCCGCTATTTTTTTAGGAGTTTTTAGATTCATGTGTATGATAATATGTATCAAATTCTTGTGTAGACTGATTTATTTGTGTGTTGGCCTCTTTTTTACCAAGGAGGAGTTACTCAAGAAAGTTGATGAGTTAACCTAGTGCACAGATTCAATAAAAAAAGTGAGTACCTTTTTTAGTTTCTTTTTTGTTTTGGGGTTTAATTATTTTGTTCATCACTGGTTAGTCAAATTTTACATTTCTGCTTATAATCAAATTTTACAGGAGATAGGCATGGCCGGGAATACTATGACAAACTTTTGACAACGAATTCAATTCACAATGCAATGAGACAGCAGCAGGTGTTAACTTTTCTCCATCATTTTATCCAATTCTTATGAGGCAATAATTATAAGTTATGAAAATTTAAATGTTTATCTCGCAACTTTATCCTAGGAAATCATATGTGATGTTCTCTTGTGAAATGATAGGAGGTTTGTGCTTCTGCTATAATGTTATGTTTTGCTTGAATTGATAAAGAGATCCTTGGTTATACTGCAGCTGTGTGCGTATATATTTGCAATCCACTATTCAAAACGAATGAAAATTTGATTCTTGTTTTCTTACCGCTGAAAAAGTGTTACATTAGAGAGGGAAAGAACAAGATTGTGACTAATGGTTTGAAGAATGGTGCAATTGAAGCTGTTAACTGTTTTTCCTTCTCAAAAAGACATGTCATTCATTGATTAAACAGTAAAAAGTTGTCAAGCCTTGCCACCAAAATCCACCGACCCACTTGGTGGAAAGAGAGGTTTAAATATGAACTGTAATGGGCTTTTTATTGTTTGCTAGCTAGGCTTGCTGAGCTTGCTAATGTTTAACTTTCTGTTAATAAAAAGCCCTATCAATAGCAATATCAATAGCAAGCCTTTTAAAATTCATATTTAAATTTTCCATCAAGTTTGTCACAGGCTTTTGGTGTCAAAGCTTGACAACTTTCTGTTCTTGATTCGATGAATGACATGTCTAGAAGAAGGAAAATGAATAGCAGCATCAGTCTCACAATTCTTCAAACCAATAATCACAATCTTGGTATTTCCCTCTCTAATGCAGCACTTGTTCAATGGTACGTAAAAAAACAAGTATCAAAATTTCAGTCTTTTTTTTTTGAATAGTGATTGCAAATATATATACAGACATCAGCAGCATAACCAGAGACCTCTCTATCAATTCACGCAGAACATAACATTATAGCATAAACATAAACCTCCTATCATTTCACAAGCGAACATCACATATTATTTGCTATGATAAAATTGGGGGATAAACATTTAAATTTTCATAATTTAAATTATTGCCTCATGAGAATTAAACAAAATGATGAAAAAAAGTTAACATATGCTGTTGTCTCATTGCAGTGTTAATTGAATTCTTAGTCAAAAGTTTGTCATAGTATTCCCTGACCTTGCCTATCTGGTGCAATATTTGTTTATAAGAACAAAGTTCATCATGCTTGACTAACCAGTAATGAACAAAATAACTAAACCCGAACACATAAAAGAAACACAAATAGATGCTTCTTGAAAGTAGTCTCTCATTTTCATCCAAACCCTAAGCATATAAAACGCCTGATTCCATTTTTAGGGTTGGAAGTGTCTTAAACCATAACATTACCAAAATCATTAGAAGTACAAACAAAACCATTACAAAAGTCCCTGTGAAGAAACATGCCATTAGGATATTGTGGCAAGTTGAGCCTAATTGAATCGTCATCCTTGGACTCTTGACCATTTTGTGGTAAATCTCAGAACAGAATGCTACTTTTTGTGGAAATTGGCAAGGTGAATTTGGACAAATTCAGGGCTAGAGATGATCTTACTCCATGATTTGCAAACAGGTTTGAAGTAGAGGAGAGTACAGCAGCCAAGAAAGTGTAGTAAATATGAGATCATTATGGCCGCCGCGGCTGCCATTAGGTTAAATGTAATGTAGGAAGAAATCATAGACCGACTTGTCCTAGACCTATTCCCATACATATATGTGAGATTTGGGCCGAAACTTGGGCTCATGCCAAAATTGAAAATGGCCCAAAACAATAATTACTTTTAGTTTCCAAAAATAGAAAATGTTTGTTGTTTTTAAAACCATACTTTTAGACTCAAATAACAAATTATATTTGTCAATTAAATTTTTTTGTGTAGAGAACCCAACCAACTTTGATAGTAGTTAAATTGCCATTTATTAGATCTTCTAAATCATTAATTTCATATTTCTTAACATAAAAACTAATTACATCTCGTAAGAACTAAAATTAGTTTAGATCATTTTAATGTAATGTATGATAAAAGTATATTCCCTCCATTTCAATATATTAATCCACTTTCAAAAAATTAGGCATATTATAAAAATTTATTGTTAATAGAAACCTTTCATTTACATGTAATTTTTAATGCATTAATTGAATTAAATATGTGGAATAGAGTTAATCTTGTAAACGTAAATTGGATATATCTTAAATAGAGTTGATTTCGGAAATATGAAATTAAAAGGTAATTTTGAATATTTATTTAAAAATTATATTAAAAACTGAAATGGACAACTAATAGAAATAATTTTTATTTCAAAATTGTACCAGAATTTTGTAAGCTAGGGAGGGAGTAGTAAATTAATGGCCTCCGAATAAAACTGAGCCCCTTAAATTATGATATTAGATCAACAAAATGGTGTTAAATAAACAAATAATTATTTATTCTCCCAAAAATAAAACATTATAAATAAATATTCTATCTACAATTTTATTAATCAATTTTTGTTCAGTTTTTATGGTATCAATGTTTTTCCTTACTTACAACATGTTTATTTGATTGAAAAAGACCAAATAATTTAAAATTCTACTTTGAAACTCAAATAATAGACAATAATTTTTTAATAAAAAATAATTAAATATTTTTCAAGAACGACTAAGTAACTAGGGTGAAATCACCCAACATCCATATTCATTGGTCTATTTGCTTTGTTATAAATGTATTGCTTTCTATATGGTTTTTATATGACATACTGTTTTTTTGTTAGGAGTTGTCCCACATTTGTGGTTAATAAGCAGTCAATTAATTACATTACAATTTGTTCTTTTGAATATGACCAAAAATAATTTTGTGGTGTTTGGACCCAAAACAGACAATATTATACTAATAGAGTTAAGGCGACTGAGCAAGCTAGTCCTAATGGTCTATAACGATCTTAACATGGGTTCCAGAATGGATCCACGAAGAGGTAGATGGGCTATCCCAGATTGGGCTTAAGATTAAGGGGAGCAGATGGACTTTGTAGAGTATCGGACCAGGGGGAGCCTGGTCGATTTCCACTATATATAAAGGGGGAGTCAGGTCACATGGAAAGGAGGCACATTCACCACGTGTCGAGCAAGATGTGTGAATGGGAAGATTTTTAGGAGTTGTCCATAGGAGGGGCAGATTGCTACTTAATAAACAACCAGTTAACCAAATTAGAATGAGACCTTTTGGAATGTCCCTCAAAAACATTGCTAGTTAATAAACAGCCAGTTAACTAAATTAGAATGAGACCTTTTGGAATGTCCCCAAAAACAACATAGAAAGGAGACAAATTCAGCAGGTGTCCATAGGAGGGGCAGATTGCTAGTTAACTAAATTAGAATGAGACCTTTTGGAATGTGCCCAAAACAAATCCGTACAAGCTCTATTAAAGCGAATTGTATCATACTAATACGGAGTTAAGACCTGCTTAGCAAGACCAAATTGTTTTTTGCATAATTGTGAATAAAAAATACATTTTATTGTTGTCTAATCTTTTCTAGTTTAACTCCACCTACATTGCTTTTTAAAAAAATTTATATATAATATATTTTACAAGCAAGTAATCACCACAAGAAATCAGTGATGTATGAGAAGTGAGCATGTGTTCTTGCCAATAAAAAATAATAAAACAAATTATACATACTTATATGTATACACACAAAATAGATATTGATATAAGTCAATGCATAGCAATCGAAGTCAAGTGGCTTCCTACTAACTGCACTACCGTGCAAACTTCACAAGTAGTACAAAAGTGCAAGTTATTTACTTGATTTAAATATAGAAAAAGAATTAATACCAGTAACGGCATATAGTACGCACAATGCATGAAAGTCGAGAGATCAATCATGCATATGATAATTAGTGTAGATTTAATTGATTGTTTTAGATGTAACATAAATTTATCATAGAAACAAGACCGTTGCATTTAAAAATGAAGAAAATTGAACAATTATGAGAGAAGCCATAAGATTATTCAAAAAAAAAAGAAGTTACGCACTCGAGATTAAATTGTACCTACTACTTAATAATATAATGACTAATATAATTGATAAAAGGAGATCAAAAGTTTTTACTACTATAATCCTGAGTTCGATCTTTTCTTAATATTTCACCAGCATTTTAAAATAGAGTAATATATTTAAATAAACCTATTATCAACTAAAGACTGAGTAATATACTTTGAGCGAGTGAAATTTAAAATTAGCTAAAATATTCAACAAACTAAAATAATTATATCCTATATATAATTGGCGTAAGGAGGATCAGGTGGTCTGGTCGTCAGGGTTTAAAATGTAATTTCATTAGAAGTTAGAAATGGGCTACTGTGGGCTACTGAAACGAGTTGGGCCAATGGTTTAAAAGCTAAAACTACTAAGTAATTGATGAAAATTTTAATTTAACAAACAAGTAGGTAAAAAAAGAATGTACTAAAATAAATAATACATGATAAAACACAAAAAATTAAAGTTGAGAAAATTGTTGTTAACTAAAATTAATGCAAAGATCATTTAGACTAAAGTTTAAAATTTAATTTTAAAAAAACCTTACCACAAAAAATAGTTTCAAGAAAACCTAATTTTTAAAAAAAGTCATAAAAAATATTAATTTTAGATTTGACAACAAACATGAACCAGTTGGGCCAATGGTTTAAAAGCTAAAACTAACTAATGGTATTTTTGATTTAACAAACAAGATTCTTGCAATTAAAAATGAGAACGATGATTTTGTGCAAGGACACTCAAATGTGGCCAAGGTAGCTGTTGATTATTTTACCAACTCCATTGGGTCCAATGCTGGACGATCTCAGGAGCTGGACTTCTCTTCTGTCCACTGCAACACTCTCACAGACACTCAGATTGAGGGATTAATTAGGCCCTTCACCAAGGATGATGTGTTTGCAACTCTAAAGAAAATGAAACGAAACAAAGCCCCGGGCCCTGACGGTTTTAATGTGGAATTTTTCCTGGCTTGCTGGCATATTGTTGGTGATTCTTTCTGCAAAGCAGTTTTATCTTTCTTTGACACAAATTACCTTCACAAAGGGGTGAACTCCACCAGTATTGCTTTGATCCCAAAGGTGCAATCGCCTTCAAATATGAAAGAATTCCGTCCTATCTCGCTGTGCACGGTAGCCTATAAATGCATCTCTAAGCTTATGGCTAATAGGCTAAAAAGAGTGCTTACTTCCCTTATTGACCCTGCTCAATCAGCTTTTGTTCCTGGTAGATCAATATCTGATAATGTGATTCTCGCTCAAGAATTTTTTCGAGGCTACACTAGAGACACTGGTATTGCTAAATGCTCTCTCAAAATTGACCTTTATAAAGCCTTTGACTCAGTGCAGTGGGATTTTCTGCTAGCAGCTCTTGAAAAAATGAGATTTCCATCTCGATTTATTACTTGGATCAAGTCTTGTATTTGTTCTCCTATGTACTCTGTTAAACTGAATGGCTCTCTCAATGGCTACTTTGCTGGTGCTAAAGGACTTCGACAGGGTGATCCCCTATCTCCATATCTATTCACCATTGCCATGCAAATCTTGTCATGCATACTTAACAATGCTCCAGCAGACTTCAAATACCACTGGAAATGCAAGGAAACTAAGGTGAATCACCTCTTTTTCGCAGACGATGTTCTTTTCTTTTCTCATGGTGATCGTAACTCAATTACGCATATTATGAACTGCTTGCATATGTTTTCTGGTTGGAGTGGTTTACTTCCCAGCATGTTAAAAAGTAGTTGCTATCTGGTTAATTGTGATCCAAGTGTTGTCTCCTGGTTTGATAATACTTATGGAATTCCCCATGGTGAGTTGCCAGTCAACTTTCTTGGTGTCCCTCTCATCTCCTCTGAATTAAGTGAGAATATTTGTACGCCTCTCATCCAGAAAATTACTTCGAGAATGATGTCCTGGACCAATTTATTCTTATCTTTCGCGGGAAGGGTTCAACTTCTTCGAGCAGTAATCTTTACTATGCAGTCCTACTGGACAAACCATTTCATGCTGCCAAAGTGTGTTCATAAGCGTCTTCGATCAATATTTACTCGATTTCTTTGGAAAGGAGACCACACTAAAATTGGTGGTGCCAAAGTGGCCTGGAAAGTGGTTTGTAAACCTAAAAATGAAGGAGGTCTTGGTCTAAAATGCCCGGTTGAATGGAACCAGGCTCAACTTATGATGCACCTGTGGAGACTTGTCACTAAACGGAGATCTTTGTGGGTTGACTGGGCTACAAAAACTGCCCTTAAAAGATCTCACTTCTGGACAATGTCCATCCCTACGGACTGCTCATGGTTCTGGCGAAATCTTCTGAAGCTAAGAAATATTGCTTTATCTCATATTTCTTACAAAATCGGCAATGGACGGTCTATATCCTTTTGGCTAGATCCCTGGTGGCTTAACAGGACCATTGCCTCTTCATCTAAGGACTGCATCATCATTAACTCGGGGTCTAACAAGCATGCCACGGTGGGTGACTTCATTCAAACCGGGGAATGGCTTCTTCCAAGAGTCAATATACATCAGCACCGAAACTCTCGTCTTCTATCTAGTTGGTTAGCAAGTTTTTTATATCCCAATTTTGATCTCTCTCAAAATGATATTATTCTCTGGGATGGAGCTTCTAAGGTTACTACTTGGGTCATTTGGGATTCTATTCGAACTAATGGCGATGGAGTTACTTGGTTCAATTCTGTATGGTTTAAGCACGGAATAACTCGCTATGCTCATCACAACTGGTTACTCTGTCATGGTCGCCTTTATACTCTTATGAGACTGCATTCCTTTGGAATTGCTACTTCAACTCAGTGCTTTCTTTGTGCTGGCGGAACTGAAACAGATTCACATCTTTTCTTACAGTGTCCCTATTCACAATTTATTTTAGAGAATTTGCTGGCTCCTCTTCGTATGAGCATCAACTATAATCAGAACTGGGCTTCTTTTATCACTAGTTTATACCACTTGAGAACTGGAGATCACAGAACGGTAGTTCTACTTGCTCTACAGATATTCTCTTATCACTTGTGGAGGGAAAGAAATTCCAGAGCCCATGACAAAGGTGCACTTAGTCCGTTCAAACTTCTTGACGAAATCAAAGCTGATCTCCGAGCACGCCTGACCTCAATTCCATGGTTTGCAAATTGTAACAGATCCTCTTTGCACTCTTGGATTATTTAGGCTAATCCTCTTGTAAGGGTTATACCCTAGTTCCTTTCATGCTTTGATTTGCTTCTTCGAGTGATCCTTATTCGCTCTTGGATAGCTTTCTTGTAATCCTTTCTTTTCTATATAATTATCAATTTAGCAAAAAAAAAAAAAAGTAGATAAAATAAGAATGTACTAAAATAAATAATACATGATAAAACACAAAAAAATAAAGTTGAGAAAATTGTTGTTAACTAAAATTAATGCAAAGATAATTTAGATTATAGTTTAAAATATAATTTTAAAAAAACCTTACCACAAAAAATAGTTTCAAGAAAACCTAATTTTTTAAAAAAATCATAAAAAATATTAATTTTAGATTTGACAACAAACATATTTTAAAATTTGTACTAATAAAAGTCAACAAAAATCAATAAACTATAATTTTATTATTTTTGCAAACATTAACACAAGATATTAAAAAAATAATCAAAAAAACATGTTATAATTGAAAATGACGTATGCATGTATGTTAAATTACAATAAGTTCTCACATGTATAAATTATAGGGATAGTTTCAAAACTACCCATGTGAACTATCAGATTTTTAAATATATACTACCCATCTTTCTGAAATTCTAAAAATACCGACCTTGTTTTCAAAATTCCAAAAATACTACCTTCCTCAATTGCAACTTTTTCAACCTCATTTGCAACTTCCAGTTTTCAAATTTCTGATTTCATGTTCTGGGGCTCAGATGTCATTTTCGACCTCTTTTTTGGACTCTGATATATATATATATATATATATATATAAAAAGAGGTCGAAAATGACATCTGACAAATGGAACTTGAAATCAGAAATTTGAAAACTGGAAGTTGCAAATGAGGTTGCAAATGAGGTTGCAAGGCCCCGCCAAGGGCACTCATAATTGGTGACTTTGGGTTGCAAGGCCCCGCCAGGGGCACTCATAATTGGTGGATTTCTGATTTGCAACTTTCAGTTTTCAGTTGCAAAAGTTGCAACTGAGGTTGCAAAAGTTGCAATTCAGGTTGCAAACCGTAGTTGCAACTGAGGTTGCAAAAGTTGCAACTGAGGAGTTGCAACCTCAGTTGCAAAAGTTACAACTGAGGTTGCAAAAGTTGCAACTGAGGTTGCAAAAGTTGCAACTGAAAACTGAGGTTGCAAAAGTTGCAACTGAGGTTGCAAAAGTTGCAACTGAGGAGTTGCAACTGAGGTTGCAAAAGTTGCAACTGAGGTTGCAAAAGTTGCAACTGAAAACTGAGGTTGCAAAAGTTGCAACTGAGGTTGCAAAAGTTGCAACTGAGGAGTTGCAACTGAGGTTGCAAAAGTTGCAACTGAAAACTGAAAGTTGCAAATCAGAAATCCACCAATTATGAGTGCCCCTGGCGGGGCCTTGCAACCCAAAGTCACCAATTATGAGTGCCCTTGGCGGGGCCTTGCAACCTCATTTGCAACTTCCAGTTTTCAAATTTCTGATTTCAAGTTCCATTTGTCAGATGTCATTTTCGACCTCTTTTTTGGACTCTGATATATATATATATATATATATATATATATATATATATATATATATATATATATATATATATATCAGAGTCCAAAAAAGAGGTCGAAAATGACATCTGAGCCCCAGAACATGAAATCAGAAATTTGAAAACTGGAAGTTGCAAATGAGGTTGTAAAAGTTGCAATTGAGGAAGGTAGTATTTTTGGAATTTTGAAAACATAAAAGTATAATGAGGTAGTATTTTTGAAAAAAATGATTTTATAGAAGTGAAAAGATAGTTGGGTGGTAGTAAAATTGGAAATAATTATTAAAATCTTATGTATTTATGTAAATATCCCTAAATTATATTATATATATTCTTATAAATAGAAAAAAGATGCCAAAAAACATTAAAATATATGTTAGGCTAAACCTTAAAATGTAATTTTCAAAAAAATTGTTTACAAAATAAAAATGTTTTAAGAAAAATATTATTTTAATAAAAATTATTAAAGATTCTATTTTTAGGTTTCACAATTAACAAACAAGGATAAAATAGCAAAAAACCATGATTAAAAATAAGTCGCAAATTCATTTTTTATATATAATAAACAAGTAAACAAAACACATCATCATAATTTCAATTCAAAAAATAATTTTGAAGAAAACAAGTATGTACATTTAATTACAAAACAAAAAAGAAGTCTTTAAGAAAATATATGGTAAAATAATATAATAAAAAAGTAATAAAAAAGCCTGTCATATTTGGAAATGACACCAAAATTCACAAAATATAAAATTTAATATAATGCAATTAAAATAAATATATACCAACACAAAAACATAAAAAGATAATATAAACTTTCTTTAAAAAAAGTATGTGTTCACAATTACATAATCACACACACACACACACACATATATATATATATATATATATATATATATATATATATATATATATATATATATATATATAAATAATAGTTAAACGAGAAAGTCCCCACATGTAAAAAGGATATTATATATATTCTAATAAAATTGAAGAAAACTCCCAAAAAAATATGAAATATTAAAACATATGTTAGGCTAAACCTTAAAATATAATTTACAAAAAAAATATTTACCAAATAAAAGTGCTTTAAGAAAAAATCATTTTAATAAAAAAATAAAAATTTTAAAAAATAATCAATATTCAAACAAATAAAAAAATATTTAATACCACACATATTTCCAAAAAATTTAAAAAAATGCCTTTAAAAACTATAGAAACACTATAACAAAAGATCCAAAATTTTTAAGATAACCATTAAATTGCATAATTCAAAAGATAAAAAATAATAATAAATTGTTACATGAATATAGTCCCTATATGTTTCAAGTATTCATATGTAATCTAATAAAATAAAAAAATCAAAAATAATTATAAAATATTAAAAAATATGTTAACCTAAACTTTCGAAAAAAATTGTAGAAAAAATATTTACAAGAAAAAAACAAATGTATACTCACAAACTATATAACTTATGTATTATTATCATTAAAAGTAAAAACAAACTATTCAATATACTATAAAACTAATTAATTTTTCAAGGAAAAAAAATTATATTATAAAATATTAATAAAATTACACGTGCATTGCACGGGTATAAAGCTAGTAATCCATAATGAAGTTAAGAGTTACTGTTATACGGGTTGAGGATCGTATATACAAGTTCTAATACCTTAATTACTCCATATGCAATACTTTTGGTACTCCATTTGCATAAGCATCCAAAGTAAATATTTTCATGTCCCTCTTTACTGGAAAGTTGGTGTCGATCCAAACCCTCTCATAGTTGTCGAGGGCATTGAGGAGGAAGCTCCAGTAATAAGAAACAAACCCAAAGAGAGCTGTAGGTTGCCATTAAAGCTCTTGTATTTGGCTAGAGTAGCATATCAATAGCAAATTCACAGGCTAAACCTCAAACTTCCATAATACTAGTACATAGGATAAACAATAATTTCATGTGTACTTGATAAATCTATTATTTTATTTCCTCGTTCTTTTCATTACTGTCTTAAATTTTATATAATGACCTTTTATCAAAAAGTAGAAGTTTACATACTACAATGAGCACCCGACATGATATACTTCCATACCACTTCTCCAACTATTACATACATATTATTATTGATGGTGTCCGTAATTTAAACTTTTGTTGTCACATATTGGAATCATGGAATCAGTCGCACTAGAAAGAAGAATAAAAAAACACAGAGTCAAAATCAGGATGGAGAGGCGGACAATAAAAAATTACCTACAAACCTACAATACCAACAACCTATCAAATAACTTAACAATAATATAATATATACCAAGAACCTATCAAATAGACCTGGAGTAGTCTAAAATGTTTTTTACCATTGAGGAACTTGACAAGGAGAGAAAACCTGAGAGCTTAGATAATCACCTAGTCGTGTACTTGTTGCAACATTCAATCGAAATACATATACAAACGTATATAATCAAGTAACACAGATATGAAAAAAGGGCATACCATTTGCAATCAACAAACCAAACAACCTGAGGTGTTCTAAACAATTACATCGTTAAATTCATTGCAACTTCAAGTATTCTTATCTGACAAATTTGAGTTAAATAGGTTATAATACTAGTACCATGCAAGACCACTATCAAAGAAATGCCTATAAATAAATATACCTTTCTTTCAATGGCTAAAGCAAGAGTTTCATCTTTGCAAATCCAATTCATCGTAATTCTACACAAATTCATAGATAGATAAAATATGGGTATAGCTGAAAAGAACAACAAAGGAAGATGATACTTGTAAACAAAAATAGAAACATATAAAATTAAGTGCATATACTCTGCACATATACAAATGCAAACTAGTTCTAAAATTAATGAAGCAAAAATCTTAAATTACAAACTAAGTACACTAATAAAATTCTCAAATTGTAAACATAAACTCAAGTGTAGATACCACTACACCATAAAACAGATACAGCAACGTCTGAAATACGTTGCAATATGCCCTAAATTCGTTGTAATAGGGTCTATGGCAACGATTATTGAAAAACTAGGCGTATCGTTTGCTCTGGTTGCCATAGGTACCTTATGGCAACGAATTTAGTACCATATTGCAACGTTGAATTATCGTTGCTGTACGGGTATATGGCAACGATTTAATGGCTATAGCAACATGTTTAACACCGTTGCAATATCTTGGAGGAGCTATGGCTTACTTTTTGTAACGATTTCTTTTGTGTTATTTGTTGCAATACATGGACTAAGGCAACATATATATGCCCAATTGCAACGAATTTTGAATCAAATGCAATCAAATATTTTAAAGAATGTGATATATATGGCAACATTTATGTAACTATTGCAACGCTAAATAAAAAATCTGGCATGAAATTTAGATTTTATAAACATCCAAAAATTTTAATTGGTATTTCATAACCAACCAACCAAGCAGTTTAGTTCCAACATCAATACACAAAATGACCAAGTTCAAGCAAAATAACTAAGTACAAGTGACACACAATCTAACTTAGTAATACATAAACCTAAGAATAAACATTTTGTAAACATGAGTCATGGCCTATCATCATGGTGTTCTTCCTCTTCCTCTTTCTTGCTCCCCTTTAGTTTCCTCGAAGGGTATCTTTGTTTCCAAGTATATTAGAGTCAACATAGCAGCCTCTAGACAAATCTCCAAGTTGCTGGTCAATTGTAACTTCCAATACTAATTTACACTTGCAGCAATATAAGGGGCTCGGATATCCAATTTTTCCCGCAAGTGTTGGGCCTTCTGGAGTTCCAATTAAGCCAAATCCTACAGTTGTTCCTTGCAATATAGTTTTCCTGATAAAACGTAAAAACAGAAATACAATTTAACTTTGAAAACATTGTTTCTAGCCAACCACGGAAAGGCTGGCCTGCATCATAAACAAAGCAAACAGTTGTATTGTTTCTAGTTCTGTGTTATGGAAATAATCAGGCTCTGTATTGCCAAGAAACACATGTTGCATGCATGTGTTCTGGTTAAACAGACTTGAAATTGCACAGAGCAGTTAAAACTTATTTCAGCACGAACATCAAACCTACAATTTGAAATAACATGAAATTAAAATGTCACAACCTAACAACCAAATGCCTGTTGAGCTTTACTCTAAGGCTGGAAAAATAATTCTTATCCAATAGTATCAACTGACATATTAATGTAAGGTGCTATGTAGTATTTATTCAAATCCTTTTTCAGGGAGATTTAAGTTGGCAACTGGTCTTTTTATAGTGCAGATTTCCAATAGAATTACATTATTAGATGAGTGCACACATATTCAGTTTCCTCAACCCTTAAAGATCATTAGAATTTTTTTAAAGTCTTAAACATCTATCAACTAAATAACTAATTAGCCAAAGAAGTATGAATACCTTATCTACAACAAGGGGAAATGCATCTGTAATGACGGATCTAACCAATCAGGAGGCCATAAAGTTGTCAAAAAATAGAACAGGATAAAACGGAAGTGTCATTTGATAGATTAACACTTTAAAGCAATTTTAATCTTTTCTTTCAGGCTCATTCCTTAACGATCTGGAAATATTTTTAACTTCTCAGTTTTTTTCCAAACTCTGCCAATATTTAATAATTTTTTCACAGACTGCATCATTTCTTTATGTTCTATATAAGGGTGGTGCAGTAACTTACAAATTTAAAAAGAAAAAATATAACAAATAGCACTAATATAGAACAATAACTTACAAGAAATTTGATTTGCAGAATATTGCACTGATTCAGAGCTCACCAGTAGTATTTACCCTGGGAGATCTAGATGTTATGCTTCCCTCCACCCCACTACTAACTTCATCGCACTCCGGATAATATCCATTCTTACTTGATGCAATCCCACAAGAACAGAAGTTTGTTTCTCTGGTGTTTGGGACATTCTGCAGATCTTGTACATAAATGTCAAGGTTTTGGCTCATATCAAGCAGAGCTGCAAATGCCTGCCAAACAATGTACTTTTACGCTATACTGTCCTGATATACAACTTAATCAAATCATGTCAAAACTACTTAATTGGAGTTACTGGACCACTCATTGCATCTGGGACAACTACGTACGGGAGGAAAAAACATTTATCAGACTGGCGACAATATGCTGGTCTACTTTTGTGATTCAGAGGGAGTTTGTGACAACTGACAAGCATACAGCCAAATGCTTCAGAGTACAGATACATTATATATAATCTCTTCAACAGTGAAAATGATCAAAAGAGAACAGACTAGTATTATCACCTTCAGCATGACAAATACAAAATATGAATTCTGTGAGATGGACCTGCTAAAGCATGCAAGCTTCAGATTCAAATTAACATATTCTCTTCAAAATAAAACGAATATATTTACACATATTCACACACTTAGCAATTTTAACTACAATATGTACTACCAAATTTTAGTCAATATATAGAATTTACTAACACACGACAATTGTATTTCACTATAAGTTAATTTTAAGTAAATTTCCTCTATTTGATAAGAATTGGACAGATAGTTTCCATCAAGTGCTAATCCTATTGTCCACAAAATTCCCAAGTCAGGCATGACTAGCAAGGCAAGACATTAAGAATGTCATGAAACCAACCAGGTGTTTTCCTAGAAAGTCACATTCAATCATCACTCCTACGTATGATAAGCATATAGTGATAGGTCGTGGATGATTTCAAAATATCTATGGGAGAAATACAAAATAAAACATACAAATATATATAATAGAGCTTCAAAGGCCTCAATATTTTCAAGCCGTAAAATACCATTCACTGAATACTGGTGCTATCTAAACCAGAGAGCAGAAAACCACTAAGATACAATTTCAGCAGAAATTGTGGACCAAAAGCATGTTACAATCCAATGGTAGCTTCTAAGGAGAGCAAATAATGTATGTCAACATTTAGCATAGAAAATAATACAAACTAGCTAAACGTCATATGAATATAGATTTGATCACTTTCATCTTGACCAACTTGGATTGACAAACAAATGACCAGAAACTAGTTAAACTTCAAAATTAAAGAAGGTACAAAACTCTAAATCTGGGCATACCTCCAGCTGAGTGAGCATCTCAATGGTAGGTTCAAGTCACCACCATTAGCATATTACACCCCTACACATATAGAATTACAGTTTTAAGTTGGAGTTAGAGTTTTGGATAATTAGGGTTCTTGTTTGAGAGAGAGCGAGAGAAAGAGAGAGACCTGCGTTTATTTGTGAGAGACCATATCAACAACGAATCAGCCAAAATCTTCAGGAAAAGTAAAGTGTGAATCCCCAATTTTAACTAAAAATATAAACCCAATTAAGCCCCAATTAGTCGATTAGAAAGATAACATACCTTGTTCGAGCTTGAGTGTTCATCGAGCTTCAACCCTAATTCCCCTCTTTCCCCTTTTCCCTTGTTCGCTTGCGTGTTTGTGTTTAGTGTTTGTCTTAATGTGTTTGTTTCTTAATGCTTGTGTCGTGAGTGTGTTTCTTTTTGTTTTTCTTATCTTATTTTAGTAATTTTGCTTGTTTCAGGAGCCCGGGCAAAAGAATTCATATTATTCCTGGATAAGATATTAACCTTTTCTGTTTCATGGGACCTCCAACATACGGCTTTCCCTGTTTGGTTACGTAAACGTTTCACATGCTCCGGAAATGCTACACATTTCGGATGCCAAGCTAATTCACATCTTACGCATGGTGCCTTTCTTTGCAGAGGTAGCTAGCCTGTTAAAGAAAGATTGTCATATATACAGTAACAGATTGTCAGCAGCAAGTGCATTGTTCTTTAAAGAGCATCCTCATGGAAATGTACCGAATAATATTTATAAATAATAAAATTGATCCCCCAAGAGTAAGCATCTATAAACTTAATATTTATCTTAAATCAGCAGTTTATCATGAATTTCATGCAACTCTTTCTAAAAAGATGAAATGCATTTAAGAGTTCCATGAATCCAATTCTTAAACCTCTTACTGATAGATTAATCAGATAAGGTATCTATTAAAGGGAAGTAAGCAGAGTTGCTACTTATGGTATAGATTTTTATTCCCCTACATATATATAACTCTGTAATATAGGTATTATTTGAATTCAAAAAACAATTTTAACAGACAAGCTGACCCTGGAAATCATCTAGTATTAAAATACTCTAGCTACATAGAGTTATTGATGCAGCTACGTGCATCACATCTTTGCATAGAATAAGACCACTGAATAAGGTTACATAACTTACATGTTGTGGACACCTAAATTTTCTTGAAGACGAGGCTCTAAGGCTTTTCTTCGCACAGTCCAAGTGATATGCAGCTTCACAATCATGGACAGAGCATTTCAATTCACTCCCGGAGTAGACAAATGTCCGGCAAATGCGACACTTGACCTAAAATAGGTACAAACATTTAGGTTAATCCATTTGGCCAATCAAAGCAGTAATGCGAAAATTAGGGCTTCAAATGTTAACGTACAAACCAAAAGTAAATTAGCATAATTACCATAGAGAATCCAATAACATTGAAACTTTGTCATAGAGAATCAGTACTTGCAAAGGAAAGATTTAAAAAGGTAAGGAATTTCATATTGCAGGAATACTTGTAAAGACATCAGGAGAACCCAATTATTTCTCATTTCACCGAGGCCACAAGCAAACAAATTAAAGCATAGCATAAAAAACAAAGAGAGGTAACACACCTTGTTCGAAAAAACAGAGCAACGCAAATAGGTATAATTCAAAATTTGTAAAAACAGAAAATTAAAATCAAATCAACAAAAACAAAACCTAATTAATCCCCAATTTTAACAAAAAAACATCAACCTAATTAAGCCCCAATTAATCGATGCAGAGAGATAGAGAGAGAGATAGACAGATAACACAAAACAAAACCCAATTAATCCCCAATTTTAACAAAACAATCTCAACCTAATTAAGCCCCAATTAATTGATGCATGCATAATCGATTAGAGAGATAACACACCTTCTTAGAGCTTGAGTGTTCGAGCTTGATTGTTCGTCCAGCAGGAACCCTAATCGCGCGCCTCTTTCCCCTCTTTCGAGCTCTCAGTGTTTGTGTTAGTGTTGTGTGTGTTTTGTCTTTGTTTTGTGTGAGTGTGTTTCTTTTTATTTTTTTTTTCTTATTTTTGTGGCTATCCCGCTTAATTATTCGCTTATGTTAGGAGAGCGGCAAAATATTTCACATTATCCAGCCCAGCCCGCCAATACATTTTGGCCCAAAATTCTGGCTCTATAGCAACGATTTCTAATATCGTTGCGATTGATATCAAATTTTGTCTAACGCAACAATGTCTTAATTCAATTGCAACGCGTTTAAAAATCGTTACAATAGCTTTGAAATTGCAAAATTTTTTGAGGCAATAGCAACGATTTTTGAGTTTTTTTTTCAGAGTTGGTTGCAAAAGGTGTTTTATGGTGTAGTGTACCCTCCACACATACCCAATATGTATGTATACAAACTAAATCCCAAAATTAATAACTCGCTATATCCTTTAAAAATCTCAAATTGAAGCCCTAACTAACAAACATAACCTTAAATCAACAATAAATAAGGCCAAGAAAAGAATACTTCGAGTATAAATAAACCCTAATTGAAACATTCATCAACATGCCTACTCGATTTAAAAACCAATTATTTGGGGAAGAACCAACCTTTATTGGAATTTTAATCTATTTCAGCTAGAATCTTCGAGCCCTGACTCCACTCTTCGATTTACTTCTTTTCCTTCTCTTTCCGTTCATCTTGATTTCTATATTTTACATTTTTATGTTTTGTATTTAAAGTTAAGTGTTTTTTCCCTGACAAAAAAAAGTTTAAGTGTTTTTCTTTCACTCTATTATTGTTATAAACAATTTTAGTTATCCCGCTTGTTTGAGTAATGTCGGGCAAAAAAAAGTTTAAAATCCCGCTTCTTTTTTTTTAGCCCGCCAATAAATTGGTCCAAAAATGTTAAATCAACGGCAACGGTTTTGTGAAATCGTTGCAACAGAGTTCGATTTTTTATAAAGTAACACTTTGTCAATTCAATTGTAACAATTTTCAAAAGTATTGCAATATCTCCAAATTTATCATAATTTTTCAAGTAATAACAACGATTTTTAAGAAATTTTATCAATTTTGGTTGCGCAAAGCAATCTATGGTGTAGTGTTATAATTGTGCATGTGGATCATATGTTGACGAGTGTAGTAGAGTACCTCAAATTAATGTTAAGGATTCCCATTGTTAACGTATCATATATGATAATTGATCGAGGGGTCTGCCTTCACTTATAACTTACTAAATTAAACTTCATCTAGTTAGTAAAACTTATTATAATCCTACAATATAATATTGTATGACGTTACTCGAAAATGAGAAAGAATCGAATCAAGGCCTAAAATTAACGGATATAAAATCTCGTCCGGAGCCTATTCCATCACCCTCTAATTGAATTAAACTTAGAACCATAAAAACAAACAATTCGTGTACAGATCAGTTGATTGGATGAATTTCTAATTGTGGATGAATTGATTTCTCACAATTAAATTTTTTTCCAAACTTATCAACCACTTAAAGGTAGAGAGTATTGGTGAGTTATATACTATCTTGTACAAAAACAATTAAACACATATTAATGCCGAAGATTTATAAAATGCAATTGTCATTGATGTTGTAATAGATAAAATTAACGAATTGAATTTTAATTTTGATTCCGGCAAGAGGGACTAAGTGTGGGCAAGGCAGACCTCGAGTATCCTCGACTAAGATTGTAGTAAGATTCACAGGAGAGGTTTTCAAAATACGAAACATGCAACCCCTTCATTCACTCTAGGAAAACTAGGTCTTGCACAAAAAACAATATCAAAAAATAAATAATTAATGGAACAATCTTCCTACAATTATCGATTTTGAATTTTCAAACAAGTAGCCAGCAACACTACAACAATAGATATTAAGCATGATCTACAAAAAAAGAGGCCATAGTAAATTTTAAGCAACAAATTCATCCAATGTAAGAATATACCTATATATTTGTATAGCAATTAACAACTTAAAAATATAGATATATAACATAGAAGATATGCTTCTTCTTTCTACAAAAATATCACATAAATGCATGTATGGAATTACGTCTAGGACAAATCTATGATTTCTTCCTACATTGCATTTGACCAAATATCCACATTGGCACTGATCATCATTCTCTCCGAGAGCGGAGATCTCATATTTACTTCACTTTCTTGGCTGCTGTACTTTCACTCTCCCCCTTCAAACCTTTTTGCAAATCATGGAGTAAGTTAATCTGAAGTCCTGAATTTGTTCGAATTCACCTCACCAATTTCGACAAAACAAAAGCCATCTATTCTCAGATTAGCAAGAAAATGGTCAGAAGTCCAATATAAAAACAATTAGGCTCGACCCACAATATCCTAACGGTATGTTTCTTCACCCTAGCTTTTGTAATAGATTTTTTCTACTGATAATGATTATGCTAATGTTATGGTCAAAGACACTTCCAACCCTAAAAATGAAATCAAATGGCGTTTTACATACTTCTTAATTATAGTACAATGAGTGATCCTCTATTTTTTTAGGAGTTTTTAGATTCATGTGTATGATAATATGTATCAAATTCTTGTGTAGACTAATTTATTTGTGTGTTGGCCTCTTTTTTCATACCAAGGAGGAGTTACTCAAGAAAGTTGATGAGTTAACCTAATATGAGTTAACCTAATGCAGAGATTCAATAAAAAAAAGTGAGTACCTTTTTTAGTTTCTTTTTTGTTTTGGGGTTTAATTATTTTGTTCATCGCTGGTTGGTCAAATTTTACATTTCTGCTTATAATCAAATTTTACAGGAGATAGGCAAGACCGGGAATACTATGACAAACTTTTGACAACGAATTCAATTCACAATGCAATGAGACATCAGCAGGTGTTAACTTTTCTCCATCATTTTATCCAATTCTTATGAGGCAATAATTATAAGTTATGAAAATTTAAATGTTTATCTCGCAACTTTATCCTAGGAAATCATATGTGATGTTCGCTTGTGAAATGATAGGAGGTTTGTGCTTCTGCTGTAATGTTATGTTTTGCGTGAATTGATAAAGAGATCCATGGTTATACTGCAGCTGTGTGCGTATATATTTGCAATCCACTATTCAAAACGAATGAAAATTTGATTCTTGTTTTCTTACCGCTGAAAAAGTGTTACATTAGAGAGGGAAAGAACAAGATTGTGACTAATGGTTTGAAGAATGGTGCAATTGATGCTGTTAACTGTTTTTCCTTCTCAAAAAGACATTTCATTCATTGAATAAACAGTAAAAATTTGTCAAGCCTTGCCACCAAAATCCACCGACCCACTTGGTGGAAAGATAGGCTTAAAAATGAACTGTAATGGGCTTTTTATTGTTTGCTAGCTAGGCTAATTGCTGAGCTTGCTAATGTTTAACTTTCTGTTAATACAAAGCCCTATCAATAGCAATATCAATAGCAAGCCTTTTAAAATACATATTTAAATTTTCCATCAAGTTTGTCACAGGCTTTTGGTGTCAAAGCTTGACAACTTTCTGTTCTTGATTCGATGAATGACATGTCTAGAAGAAGGAAAATGAATAGCAGCATCAGTCTCACAATTCTTCAAACCAATAGTCACAATCTTGGTATTTCCCTCTATAATGCAACACTTGTTCAATGGTACGTAAAAAAACAAGTATCAAAATTTCAGTCTTTTTTTTTGAATAGTGATTGCAAATATATATACAGACATCAGCAGCATAACCAGAGACCTCTCTATCAATTCACGCAGAACATAACATTATAGCATAAACATAAACCTCCTATCATTTCACAAGCGAACATCACATATTATTTGCTATGATAAAATTGGGGGATAAACATTTAAATTTTCATAATTTAAATTGTTGCCTCATGAGAATTAAACAAAATGATGAAAAAAAGTTAACATATGCTGTTGTCTCATTGCAGTGTTAATTGAATTCTTAGTCAAAAGTTTGTCATAGTATTCCCTGACCTTGCCTATCTGGTGCAATATTTGTTTATAAGAACAAAGTTCATCATGCTTGACTAACCAGTAATGAACAAAATAACTAAACCCGAACACATAAAAAAACACAAATAGATGCTTCTTGAAAGTAGTCTCTCATTTTCATCCAAACCCTAAGCATATAAAACGCCCGATTCCATTTTTAGGGTTGGAAGTGTCTTAAACCATAACATTACCAAAATCATTAGCAGTACAAACAAAACCATTACAAAAGTCCCCGTGAAGAAACATACCATTAGGATATTGTGGCAAGTTGAGCCTAATTGAATCGTCATCCTTGGACTTTTGACCATTTTGTGGTAAATCTCAGAACAGAATGCTACTTTTTGTGGAAATTGGAAAGGTGAATTTGGACAAATTCAGGGCTAGAGATGATCTTACTCCATGATTTGCAAACAGGTTTGAAGTAGAGGAGAGTACAGCAGCCAAGAAAGTGTAGTAAATATGAGATCATTATGGCCGCCGCGGCTGCCATTAGGTTAAATGTAATGTAGGAAGAAATCATAGACCGACTTGTCCTAGACCTATTCACATACATATATATACATATATGTGAGATTTGGGCCGAAACTTGGGCTCATGCCAAAATTGAAAATGGCCCAAAACAATAATTACTTTTAGTTTCCAAAAATAGAAAATGTTTGTTGTTTTTAAAACCATACTTTTAGACTCAAATAACAAATTATATTTGTCAATTAAATATTTTTGTGTAGAGAACCCAACCAACTTTGATAGTAGTTAAATTGCCATTTATTAGATCTTCTAAATCATTACTTTCATATTTCTTAACATAAAAACTAATTACATCTAAGAACTAAAATTAGTTTAGATCATTTTAATGTAATGCATGATAAAAGTATATTCCCTCCATTTCAATATACTAATCCACTTTCAAAAAATTAGGCATATTATAAAAATTTATTGTTAATAGAAACCTTTCATTTACATGTAATTTTTAATGCATTAATAGAATAAAATATGTGGAATAGAGTTAATCTTGTAAACGTAAATTGGATATATCTTAAATAGAGTTGATTTCGAAAATATGAGATTAAAAGGTAATTTTGAATATTTTTTTAAAAATTATATTAAAAACTGAAATGGACAACTAATAGAAATAATTTTTATTTCAAAATTGTACCAGAATTTTGTAAGCTAGGGAGGGAGTAGTAAATTATGATATTAGATCAACAAAATGGTGTTAAATAAACAAATAATTATTTATTCTCCCAAAAATAAAACATTATAAATAAATATTCTATCTACAATTTTTTTTATCAATTTTTGTTCAGTTTTTATGGTAACAATGTTTTTCCTTACTTACAACATGTTTATTTGATTGAAAAAGACCAAATAATTTAAAATGCTACTTTGAAACTCAAATAATAGACAATAATTTTTTAATAAAAAATAATTAAATATTTTTGAAGAACGACTAAGTAACTAGGGTGAAATCAGCCCAACATCCATATTCATTGGTCTATTTGCTTTGTTATAAATGTATTGCTTTCTATATGCTTTTAATATGACATACTGTTTTTTTGTTAGGAGTTGTCCCACATTTGTGGTTAATAAGCAGCCAATTAATTACATTAGAATTTGTTCTTTTGAATATGACCAAAAATAATTTTGTGGTGTTTGGACCCAAAACAGACAATATTATACTAATGGAGTTAAGGCCGGCTAAGCAAGCTAGTCCTAATGGTCTATAACCATCTTAACATGGGCTCCACAATGGATCCACGATTGGGCTTAAGATTAAGGGGGAGCAGATGGACTTTGTAGTATCGGACTAGGGGGAGCCATGTCGATTTCCACTATAGATCAAGGGGGAGTCACATGGAAAGGAGGCAGATTCAGCACGTGTCGAGCAAGATGTGTGAATGGGAAGATTATTAGGAGTTGTCCTATAGGAGAGGCAGATTGCTACTTAATAAACCAGTTAACCAAATTAATTAGAATGAGACCTTTTGGAATGTCCCCCAAAAACATTGCTAGTTAATAAAGTTAACTAAATTACAATGAGACCTTTTGGAATGTCCCCAAAAACAACTATAAATCAAGTGGGTGTGGGCAGATTGCTAGTTAACTAAATTAGAATGAGACCTTTTGGAATGTGCCCAAAACAAATCCGTACAAGCTCTATTAAAGCGAATTGTATCCTACTAATACGGAGTTAAGACCTGCTTAGCAAGACCAATTTTTTTTTGCATAATTGTGAATAAAAAATACATTTTATTGTAGTCTAATCTTTTCTAGTTTAACTCCACCTACATTGCTTTTTAAAAAAATTTATATAAAATATATTTTACAAGCAAGTAATCACTACAAGAAATCAGTGATGTATGAGAAGTGAGCACGTCTTCTTGCCAATAAAAAATAATAAAACAAATTATACATACTTATATGTATACACACAAAATAGATATTGATATAAGTCAAAGCATAGCAATCGAAGTCAAGTGGCTTCCTACTAACTGCACAACCGTGCAAACTTCACAAGTAGTACAAAAGTGCAAGTTATTTACTTGATTTAAATATAGAAAAAGAATTAATACCAACGGCATATAGTACGCACAATGCATGAAAGTCGAGCGATCAATCATGCATATGATAATTAGTGTAGATTTAATTGATTGTTTTAGATGTAACATAAATTTATCATAGAAACAAGACCGTTACATTTAAAAATGAAGAAAATTGAACAATTATGAGAGAAGCCATAAGATTATTCAAAAAAAAAAAAGGTTACGCACTCGAGATTAAATTGTACCTACTACTTAATAATATAATGACTAATATAATTGATAAAAGGAGATCAAAAGTTTTTACTACTATAATCCTGAGTTCGATCTTTTCTTAATATTTCACCAGCATTTTAAAATAGAGTAATATATTTAAACAAACCTATTATCAACTAAAGACTGAGTAATATACTTTGAGCGAGTGAAATTTAAAATTAGCTAAAATATTCAACAAACTAAAATAATAATCCATAATGAAGTTAAGAGTTACTGTTATACGGGTTGAGGATCGTATATACAAGTTCTAATACCTTAATTACTCCATATGCAATACTTTTGGTACTCCATTTGCATAAGCATCCAAAGTAAATATTTTCATGTCCCTCTTTACTGGAAAGTTGGTGTCAATCCAAACCCTCTCATAGTTGTCGAGGGCATTGAGGAGGAAGCTCCAGTAATAAGAAACAAACCCAAAGAGAGCTGTAGGTTGCCATTAAAGCTCTTGTATTTGGCTAGAGTAGCATATCAATAGCAAATTCACAGGCTAAACCTCAAACTTCCATAATACTAGTACATAGGATAAACAATAATTTCATGTGTACTTGATAAATCTATTATTATTATTTTTTTTTTTGCTAAAAGCATATATAAATAAAAAGAAAGAATACAGGGATTTTACCCTGGCTCTAAGGCCACGGCCAAGAGTTGGACAACTACAAATACAACATCAAGCAAACTAGCCCTAACAGAATGCAGAGAGCAAAGTCCATCGAACCAAGGATTTTCAAATCCTCGAAACAAATTAAATATAAATCCATCTATACAAATCAAGATTTGCACATTGTAAGAACCATTCCGAGCTTCGAAGTTTGGCCTTTAATTCCACCATGATGCCAGAGATGAGCTTATTTGGTCCGAAAGTACCTTTGTTGTGAAGCCGCGCGTTTCGTTCTCTCCACATGTGATAAGAAAAGATCTGTTCCATGAGTAAGGCCACGGTTTTATGAATACTGTCCGGGTGAGATCCCCAGTCTGTAATGAGGTCAGTCCAAGAAGATGCAACCAGAGACAACTTCAATATGCCAGCCAGTTTAGTTAATATAAATTGGCTATACGAGCAGGTGACAAATAAATGAGACTCTGTTTCGAAGTCGCCCACGCAGAAATGGCAAAAAGGGTTCACGTCTAAACCGAAGGAAATTAGTCTGTATGCAGTTGGAAGGCGACCCAGGCATAACAACCATTCTAGGTGAGCATATCTGAGGATCTTAAGACGATGCCAAACAAACTTAAACCAAGGAACCTGGGAATTTTGACGACGAATTGAGTTCCAAATATCCCAGGTTTTGAGCTTCTTAATTGGAGTATCATCCCAGTAGATGACATCGTTGTTATCAAGGCTGAATGCTGGGTAGTCAAATTGTTGAAGTCATGTTTGCAGTCCCTGGTCGAGATGATGCAGTCTAGAAGAAGGAGTAGGCAAAACCCACCGTCCAGTATTAATCAGAGAATGAACATTAACACTGTGGTTAAGACCCGATTGAACAATGATTGCATCCATCCGTGTTGAGGCCAGGCAGGTTGAGTGCCACCAGGGGTCGAACCAAAGCGACGTGTTGCATCCATTCCCAATTTTGAAAGTGAGCCACTGACGAGCTACAGACCGAAGTTTGAGGATATTCCTCATAATCCATGAGCAGTCAGACGGCATTTGCATGGTCAAGATTTTATTTCCTCGTTCTTTTCATTACTGTCTTAAATTTTATATAATGACCTTTTATCAAAAAGTAGAAGTTTACATACTACAATTAGCACCCGACATGATATACTTCCATACCACTTCTCCAACTATTACATACATATTATTATTGATGGTGTCCGTAATTTAAACTTTTGTTGTCACATATTGGAATCATGGAATCAGTCGCACTAGAAAGAAGAATAAAAAAACACAGAGTCAAAATCAGGATGGAGAGGCGGACAATAAAAAATTACCTACAAACCTACAATACCAACAACCTATCAAATAACTTAACAATAATATAATATATACCAAGAACCTATCAAATAGACCTGGAGTAGTCTAAAATGTTTTTTACCATTGAGGAACTTGACAAGGAGAGAAAACCTGAGAGCTTAGATAATCACCTAGTCGTGTACCTGTTGCAACATTCAATCGAAATACATATACAAACGTATATAATCAAGTAACACAGATATGAAAAAAGGGCATACCATTTGCAATCAACAAACCAAACAACCTGAGGTGTTCTAAACAATTTCTTCGTTAAATTCATTGCAACTCACTACACCAAATCTGCTATCAGACAACACTGATCAGACAACACTCTGCAAAAAAAGTGTTGCCCGAAAAGATCAGACAACGGTTCCCGTGTTCAAGAAAAAAAAGTATTGTCTGATCCCAGTTTTTACAACGAGCAAAAAACCATTGTCTATTAGATGAAGTCAGACAACGGTATTTAAAATGTAGTGTTGCACAGATTTCATATTTAGACAACGGTTTTCCGGAACCATTGTCTGACAGTATATGAGACAAGGGTGTATAAAACTGTTGTTAAAATGAGACAATAGTTTTTCTGCTCCGTTGTTTAAGTTCAATTCAAACAACATACATGAAATACTGTTGTCTAATTTTCCAGCTATTTAAATCAATTTGCATCGTTTATACGGCTTCGAATGTGTTACTAAGTTGAAACATAATAACATAAGACATTTTTGACCGTATTTACTCACTTATTCGAATAACAAATTTAGTCGATATGAACGATATTTTCCTTTGCACATAAATATATAGTACCACGTATTAACATAGTGTTATACGTGGTACTAATAAACCACGATATAATCACACTCACAATATTGAACAAATTAACATATTAATTACTAATTCATATGTTAAGATTCAAAGGAAAGGAACGAGAGTGAAAAATTTATAAATTTAAAGCAAAATTTTGGGCGAAAACAAAATATCATTAAGACAACTGTTTCTGTCACAAAAAGGCTTGTGCAAACTGCAATCACACAACAGAAATTTTGAAAAAACTGTTGTCTGATTCATACAACTGGTTTTTAAATATGCAACGTGTTGTTGGAAAGCATATTGCACAATAGATTTTCAAATATTTCCGTTGTTTGAATCACACAACGGTATTTTGAAAAAAAGGCTTGTCTAAGTTGCTTTTGCACAACAATTTTGGTGACAAAACCGTTGTCTTTATTTTCCAGCTATTTAAATCAATTTGCACCGTTTATACGGCTTCGAATGTGTTACTTAGTTGAAACATAATAACGTAAGACATTTTTGACCGTATTTACTCACTTATTCGAATAACAAATTTAGTCGATATGAACGATATTTTCCTTTGCACATAAATATATAGTACCACGTATTAACATAGTGTTATATATAATATAGTTCTTGTTATCGATCGATTTATAAACCACGATATAATCACACTCACAATATTGAACAAATTAACATATTAATTACTAATTCATATGTTAAGATTCAAAGGAAAGGAACGGGAGTGAAAAATTTATAAATTTAAAGCAAAATTTTGGGCGAAAACAAAATATCATTAAGACAACTGTTTCTGTCACAAAAAGGCTTGTGCAAACTGCAATCACACAACAGAAATTTTTAAAAAACTGTTGTCTGATTCATACAACGGGTTTTTAAATATGCAACGTGTTGTTGGAAAGCATATTGCACAATAGATTTTCAAATATTTCCGTTGTTTGAATCACACAACGGTATTTTGAAAAAAAGGCTTGTCTAAGTTTCTTTTGCACAACAGTTTTGGTGACAAAACCGTTGTCTCTATTTTCCAGCTATTTAAATCAATTTGCACCGTTTATACGGCTTCGAATGTGTTAATAAGTTGAAACATAATAACGTAAGACATTTTTGACCGTATTTACTCACTTATTCGAATAACAAATTTAGTCGATATGAACGATATTTTCCTTTGCACATAAATATAGAGTACCACGTATTAACATAGTGTTATATATAATATAGTTCTTGTTATCGATCGATTTATAAACCACGATATAATCACACTCACAATATTGAACAAATTAACATATTAATTACTAATTCATATGTTAAGATTCAAAGGAAAGGAACGGGAGTGAAAAATTTATAAATTTAAAGCAAAATTTTTGGCGAAAACAAAATATCATTAAGACAACTGTTTCTGTCACAAAAAGGCTTGTGCAAACTGCAATCACACAACAGAAATTTTTAAAAAACTGTTGTCTGATTCATACAACGGGTTTTTAAATATGCAACGTGTTGTTGGAAAGCATATTGCACAATAGATTTTCAAATATTTCCGTTGTTTGAATCACACAACGGTATTTTGAAAAAAAGGCTTGTCTAAGTTTCTTTTGCACAACAGTTTTGGTGACAAAACCGTTGTCTCTATTTTCCAGCTATTTAAATCAATTTGCACCGTTTATACGGCTTCGAATGTGTTAATAAGTTGAAACATAATAACGTAAGACATTTTTGACCGTATTTACTCACTTATTCGAATAACAAATTTAGTCGATATGAACGATATTTTCCTTTGCACATAAATATAGAGTACCACGTATTAACATAGTGTTATATATAATATAGTTCTTGTTATCGATCGATTTATAAACCACGATATAATCACACTCACAATATTGAACAAATTAACATATTAATTACTAATTCATATGTTAAGATTCAAAGGAAAGGAACGGGAGTGAAAAATTTATAAATTTAAAGCAAAATTTTTGGCGAAAACAAAATATCATTAAGACAACTGTTTCTGTCACAAAAAGGCTTGTGCAAACTGCAATCACACAACAGAAATTTTTAAAAAACTGTTGTCTGATTCATACAACGGGTTTTTAAATATGCAACGTGTTGTTGGAAAGCATATTGCACAATAGATTTTCAAATATTTCCGTTGTTTGAATCACACAACGGTATTTTGAAAAAAAGGCTTGTCTAAGTTTCTTTTGCACAACAGTTTTGGTGACAAAACCGTTGTCTCTATTTTCCAGCTATTTAAATCAATTTGCACCGTTTATACGGCTTCGAATGTGTTAATAAGTTGAAACATAATAACGTAAGACATTTTTGACCGTATTTACTCACTTATTTGAATAACAAATTTAGTCGATATGAACGATATTTTCCTTTGCACATAAATATATAGTACCACGTATCTGGATCGTGCCTCGTTTTATGAAGCTGTACTTTTACTACGTTTTTGTCAAAATCTCGTACGACCCGACCTTATTATTTTTTGATTATTTTTTCCCAACACTAAAATGAGTGTTTATTAACTTTCGTACGATTCGATCGTCGAAGAAATCATTCAAAAAAATTATTCTATGAATCTGGATCGTGTCCCTTTATAGTAAGCAACACTTTTACTACGTTTTTGTTAAAATCTCGTACAACCCGACCTTTTTATTTTTTGATTATTTTTTCCCAACACAAAAATGAGTGATTACTAACTTTCGTACGGTTCGATCGTCGAAAAAATCATTCAAAAAAATTAATCAGTGAATCTGGATCGTGCCTCGTTATAGGAAGAAGTACTTTTACTACGTTTTTGTCAAAATCTCGTACAACCCGACCTTTTCATTTTTTGATTATTATTTCCCAACACTAAAATGAGTGTTTATTAACTTTCGTACGGTTCGATCGTCGAAAAAATCATTCAAAAAAATTATTCAGTGATCTGGATCGTGCCTCGTTATAGGAATCAGTACTTTTACTACGTTTTTGTCAAAATCTCGTACAACCTTACCTTTTTATTTTTTGATTATTTTTTCCCAACACTAAAATGAGTGTTTATTAACTTTCGTACGGTTCGATCGTCGAAGAAATCATTCAAAAAAATTATTCAGTGATCTGGATCGTGCCTCGTTATAGGAAGTAGCACTTACGTTTTTGTCAAAATCTCGTACAACCTTACCTTTTTTTTTATTATTTTTTCCCAATACTAAAATGAGTGTTTATTAACTTTCGTATGGTTCGATCGTCGAAGAAATCATTAAAAAAAATTATTCAGTGAATCTGGATCGTGCCTCGTTTTATGAAGCAGTACTTTTACTACGTTTTTGTCAAAATCTCGTACAACCCGACCTTTTTATTTTTTGAATATTTTTTTCCAACACTAAAATGAGTGTTTATTAACTTTAGTACGGTTTAATCGTCGAAGAAATCATTCAAAAAAATTATTCAATGAATCTGGATCGTGCCTCGTTAAAGGAAGCATTACTTTTACTACGTTTTTGTTAAAATCTCGTACAACCCGATCTTTTTATTTTTTGATTATTTTTTCCCTACACTAAAATGAGTATCTATTATATTAATATTCCGAAAATTTGATTTTTTTTGTTTCGAATCAAATTTCTGATTTTTTTTTTAGAATTTCATGATCCGTAATCTCAAATTTCACTTCCCTCCCTTATCTAATTCATATTGTCGCTTGTTAATATTTCATTCCCCGCCTCTGAATAACTTTCCCCCATTTCTAATAAAACATTTCCCCCCTTAGATTATTTCATTCCCCCGCCTCTGAATAACTTTCCCTTAGATTAGCCCGCTCTCTAACTTTAGTTTCCTTTCTCAGATCTAGCCGCATCTCACTCTCATCTCTCTCACACTCATCTCTCTCTTTCATATCTCTCTCTCTCTCACTCATCTCTCTCTCTCTCTCTCTCTCTCTCATTACAAGACCCTCTCTGTCTGTCTCTCTCACCCCATCCCTCACTTTTCTCTAATTAACCCTAATTAAACCCACATCTTAGTAATTACGATTTTTGTAAATCGAAATAGAGAAGAGGGAAGCTCGAATTAAGAGAAAAGGAAGCTCAAATCGTAAGTAATTTTCCGATTAATAGTTCGATTTAAGCTCGCTTTTGTTTTAATTGAACATTTTTTTTTGCAGATTGTTTTAATTGGATTTGGAGTATGTGTGTGATTATCCTGATGTTGCTCGTCGTCTTCCTCCTCATGTCTTTTGTCGCGTTGTTGATGTCAAGCTCCATGTAAGTCTCTGCTTATACATGTATGTATGTATATGTTTGTGTAATTGTGATTTGAATGTTTGTGTAATTGTGATTATTCTGATTTTTGTTGAAAAGATAGATTTTGATCCCAATCGTTCTTCTCGTGTTGCCCTAGTGCGCTGGACTGATGGGGTGCAGCCAAGCCACTGGAGGAAAGGCAATACCATCGGAGAGTTCATTCCTCCACAAGAGATTGTTGAACCTACCACTACAACCATCCACAGTTCGTTCTCGTTCTCTATGCTGCCAGATCAACGAAGCGTTGCTTCCTCCACTCCTGCACTAACAATTGCTAATAATGCTAGAGGAAGCAAGCTAACTTGTGAAAAGGATGGTTTCTTGTCCGCCTACTCCCCGAAGGCCAAGGGGGTGGATTTATCAGTTGCCCTTGGTGAATCACTCGGGTTCCCTAGAGTGGCTGTAGCTGAGGCTAAGTCTACATTCTTCTTACTGCGAGCAAAAGAGGAAGTTGGACAGAGGAACACATTCTCTCTTTCCGATATACAAAAGTGGAAACCGCAAAGTATTGTCTGGGCTCATAGGTTGAAACGGAAAGCAGCAATTTCTTGGCAAAGTTTAAAAGAAAGTTGAAGACATGGGTTAGTGAGCAGCCTTGCTGAAGCAGAATTTGAAATAAAGGTGAAGGCCCCGAGTTTGTGGGCAGTGTCCTTGAAGTAAAATATGAAGTCGAGAACAGAGTTTAAGAGCCTAAAATGCTGTAACTTTATTGACAGATGCTTTTATTTGATTCAACAAATCTGGTACTGTGAAGCTTTTCAATTGCTTATTTGATTGTTAAATGGGCTTAATCTCTTTATGCCAAATGAAAGGGGAATTAGTTGGAGATGTTTAACTTTTACTATCTCAAATGCCATGTTAAGACTTTGATAGTACTTGGAGCTTTTATACTATTTTGATTATATAAAATGCTAGTTTGTTTCTTCTTCTGTAATTGTTGCAACTGTAGATGCCCTTCCCTGTTTGTTGTATGACAAAACATATAATATATAATTAAGGCCATGTTATAATCCATGGTCCAATATATCCAGAATTCCAGATGCATTCTTATTCCTTTGGTGTGTGCACAAAGATGCATGATCAGACATAAGTCTAGATGAACAGGCATCTAACGTACACCTACAACTAATTGCATGCTTCTGTAATCATCTATTGTCTCAGTTATTACACACACACACACACACACACATACATACATATATTTTTATAGCAGAAGGCAACTGTCATGCTTATTTGGTGTGTAATTTTTGTATGTATATGTTTGTGTAATTGCTTACTCCACTTGCTAAATTGGTTTCTCCTCTTTGCGATATCTAACAAAAGCATCTGGTTTCTCTTGTAGCTCGTTTCAGTAAATCTAGGTGCTCAAGTTATGAACTTATTTATATATAACTATTTGTTGCAGGCAAAGCTCCCAACTGTTTTGAGATTATACCGTGATACACTTACAGTTGAGATGAAATCTGCAATTAAGATGGTAGTTTCAGAATTTCTTCCGGTTCTTGTTTCAGACTCAGATTTCACTCAAGGAGAAAGAGTTGTGGATTCAGATAGTGAGTTAGCCTAAAATACCTTTCCTCTTAGCTGTATATACTACCTGTCGGCTGTCCCAAAATGTACTCTTGTTAAAATTTGCATGCAGACTAAACAAATTTTCTTATATTTGCATCTGAGTGCAGGTTGATTATATTTTTGCATTAATTTTTTAAGGATTGCTTAGTCATTGTTTCTTATTTTCTTATTTTGTTGAGTTTCATATAAAAGTGATGCTCATTTGATATAAGTTTAAAAAAAATTCATAGCATGATATAATCACAATTGCTTTATGTCATTTTGGTTAATAGTATGCATAAGATGTAGGCAAGTCAAAAACTAGAAACTCATTACAATGACCTAATTGCAGTTCACTTGGTTTCTGTTGATTGCAACTATTAAAGCTTTAATGGAGCAAGCTTTAATAACTGGACAGGTAATGTACTTTAGTTTTCAAAACACTTTTGGCCAAATATAGAAAGGTGGCAAGTGGACTTAAAACTTCATATTACACAGTACATAGTTGAAAATGTACATGGTAGTTCTGATCAAGTCATAATATTGTTAATAAAATATTACTTATTTCACTGCATATATGTTGTGAAAAAAAGATTCATTTTTCAGTTTAAGCTGTTATTACTTAAAAGTGATACTCTATTACAGGTCTGATTTACAATATTCTCTATATAACAACATAGAGAATTTCCATAAATATACAAGTCAGAACTTATGATGGTTATTTAAGTTTCACATGCCTTACCATTTAGCAATTTTTTTTAATTATAGGTAGTTCCGGCTGCATTTGTTTCTTTCAAATCACGATTTGGTGCACACGTCAAACAAGGTGCAAATCCTACAGAGTGGAATACTGAGACAGCCCCTGAGCCCCAAGACGTGTATTGGCCCTTTTTTTCTGCGTCATTCATGAGAAGATGGATTTCTAATTATATGGCTAAGGTTGCATGCATTGTTCTTACGGTGTTGTTCTTCGGACCTGTTCTTTTGGTACAAAGTCTTACTCATTTAAATCAGTTGGAGACTTGGTTCCCTTTTCTGAAAGGCATACTGAGTATGTAAGTGTTTAGACCTTATATATTTTGTGCTCTTTTGGTATTTCCTCATGGTCCATATCAATGGTTCTGTAATTGATTTTGTTTAGAAATTTGAATGGCATTAGGTGGTTGAATTTTAGTTGGTTGATGATGAATTTTGGTTGTAATGGTGGATTTTAGTTCGTTGTAATAGCGAATATTGGCCGTAATGATAGTATTTTATTGGTGCATTGTCTAGTTTATTTTTATCCAATGAGAGCATTTATAAGAAAACATGTTATAAATCATATCCTACAACAACAATCTTTATAAAACAGCTCAGACAACGAATCTAACAGTTAAAACCCTTGTGAACGAAATATTCAGACAACACTTTATAAAACTATTACATTGTCTAACAACAAAAACTACAATGGTTTCTGTTCAAGTAAACCGTTGTGTAACAAATATTCAGACAACACTTTTTAAAACAATTCCATCGTCTAACAAACGAAACAACAATGGTTTCTTTCTATAAAACCATTGTGAGAAAGTATTTAACACAACATCACAGATATAGAAGACCATTGTCTATAAAACTATACTGCAACCCAACCAATTAATGTTGTGTTGGATGCAAACGAAATAGACAACACAACCAAAACAAAAAACCCTTGCCTAAACATGCCTAGAACAACGGTTTCTGAGTTAAGGACCATTGTTGTAATGTAGTTTATACAATACTTTTTAAAAGCAAACTGTTGTTGTTTCTAGTATTCACACAACGTTTCGGTAAATACGGACTGTTGTCGAAGAAGGCTCACACAACAGTTTTGGTACCGTTGTCTGATATAGGCATCAGACGGCGCCTCAATAGACAACAGGAAAATAGGGCATCAGACAACGGGCAAAAACCGTTGTCTGAGCCTGTTTTCCTTGTAGTGACTTCAAGTATTCTTATCTGACAAATTTGAGTTAAATAGGTTATAATACTAGTACCATGCAAGACCACTATCAAAGAAATGCCTATAAATAAATATACCTTTCTTTCAATGGCTAAAGCAAGAGTTTCATCTTTGCAAATCCAATTCATCGTAATTCTACACAAATTCATAGATAGATAAAATATGGGTATAGCTGAAAAGAACAACAAAGGAAGATGATACTTGTAAACAAAAATAGAAACATATAAAATTAAGTGCATATACTCTGCACATATACAAATGCAAACTAGTTCTAAAATTAATGAAGCAAAAATCTTAAATTACAAACTAAGTACACTAATAAAATTCTCAAATTGTAAACATAAACTCAAGTGTAGATACCCTCCACACATACCCAATATGTATGTATACAAACTAAATCCCAAAATTAATAACTCGCTATATCCTTTAAAAATCTCAAATTGAAGCCCTAACTAACAAACATAACCTTAAATCAACAATAAATAAGGCCAAGAAAAGAATACTTCGAGTATAAATAAACCCTAATTGAAACATTCATCAACATGCCTACTCGATTTAAAAACCAATTATTTGGGGAAGAACCAACCTTTATTGGAATTTTAATCTATTTCAGCTAGAATCTTCGAGCCCTGACTCCACTCTTCGATTTACTTCTTTTCCTTCTCTTTCCGTTCATCTTGATTTCTATATTTTACATTTTTATGTTTTGTATTTAAAGTTAAGTGTTTTTTCCCTGACAAAAAAAAGTTTAAGTGTTTTTCTTTCACTCTGTTATTGTTATAAACAATTTTAGTTATCCCGCTTGTTTGAGTAATGTCGGGCAAAAAAAAGTTTAAAATCCCGCTTCTTTTTTTTTAGCCCGCCAATAAATTGGTCCAAAAATGTTAAATCAACGGCAACGGTTTTGTGAAATCGTTGCAACAGAGTTCGATTTTTTATAAAGTAACACTTTGTCAATTCAATTGTAACAATTTTCAAAAGTATTGCAATATCTCCAAATTTATCATAATTTTTCAAGTAATAACAACGATTTTTAAGAAATTTTATCAAGTTTGGTTGTACAAAGCAATCTATGGTGTAGTGTTATAATTGTGCATGTGGATCATATGTTGACGAGTGTAGTAGAGTACCTCAAATTAATGTTAAGGATTCCCATTGTTAACGTATCATATATGATAATTGATCGAGGGGTCTGCCTTCACTTATAACTTACTAAATTAAACTTCAACTAGTTAGTAAAACTTATTATAATCCTACAATATAATATTGTACGACGTTATTTGACAATTCTCGAAAATGAGGAAGAATCGAATCAAGACCTAAAATTAACGGATATAAAATCTCGTCTGGAGCCTATTCAATCACCCTCTAATTGAATTAAACTTAGAACCATAAAAACAAACAATTCGTGTACAGATTAGTTGATTGGATGAATTTCTAATTGTGGATGAATTGATTTCTCACAATTAAAGTTTTTTCCAAACTTATCAACCACTTAAAAGTAGAGAGTATTGGTGTGTTATATACTATCTTGTACAATAACAATTAAACACATATTAATGCCGAAGATTTATAAAATGCAATTGTCATTGATGTTGTAATAGATAAAATTAACGAATTGAATTTTAATTTTGATTCCGGCAAGAGGGACTAAGTGTGGGCAAGGCACACCTCGAGTATCCTCGACTAAGATTGTACTAAGATTCACAGGAAAGGTTTTCAAAATACGAAACCTGAAACCCCTTCATTCATTCTAGGAAAACTAGGTCTTGCACAAAAAACAATATCAAAAAATAAATAATTAATGGAACAATCTTCCTACGATTATCGATTTTGAATTTTCAAACAAGTTGTAACGGTCTCACAATCCGGGGAACAGACTTGGGGCCACCAACCACAATCAACATATTACTAACTTGGATATAAACATCATATAAACTGATAAAACATTTTAACCCCTTAACCAAGATCGCATACAGGTTATGGTATGAAACAAACTATCGAATTATATTATTACAACTCAATCCCAAAATAATAAAATATAATACATTTCTGTGAATAAAAGAAATCACTATCTAACTCTATTTCCAACCTCGACCATTCTCAATCCACTATCTGGCGTGATCCATAACTCGACTGTCGCTTCTCGCTGCCCGGAGATCAATACTCACGGTCCACTACTAGGTCTACTACGCTTCACTATTAACTGGAGAAAAACAAACAAAAGCAAGAGTGAGCCAACAATGCTCAGCAAGTGTAAATAGTGATGACAATTTTCAATAAAAACGACAATTTTGATAAGCAAAAGAATTTCATCTCATTTTATGAAGGAATCAGTTGTATCAACTTTTAGATTGCCTCGAGGGCCAACAATTCACCATTCATTAGGTGCATCAAAACTAGAACTGGGAAGAATTCTGATATCAAAGTATTATTCAAACAGACTTTCAAGAAGTCAAGAATTGAACATCTCAATCTCAGAGTATAGATTAGAATTGAATTTTTTTTTTAATTTTAAAAAAATATCAAGGTTAGGCTGCTGATCAGTCACGCACTAACCCCGGACAAACGCACACAGCAATGTCCTTAATTGGATCCATGGCACACATTGGCCTTAACATCTGACCACGAATCTGGTCTCACCCTGAAGGGTTTTACGCCCCAAGGGCCACTTTTAAAAACATTTCCAATTCTATATCAACTGCACTGGTGTCGGAACAATCGACAACCCTTGGCAACCAACCAACTGGAAACTCACGTTCCAAAATAACTCATAATTCGAGAGTTAAAGAAGAATTCACAATCAACAGGTGTCGACAAGTTCGACATGACAAAAGGGGTAATAAATAGTATCGACAAGTTCGATACCTTACAGGGTGATAACCGAATGATCAAGATCTTCTATAAATACTGACGAGTTTGATAATAAATGGGGTGGAGAATATAAAGAACAAGATTTTGAATACGTATCCACAATATAGATATGAGTAATTAGGGACATAACATCATTAGCTTGATAAAAGGGAAAAATCAACTTGAGCAACAATACAAGATATAAATTGCAACAAGATTATCAATAATTGAAATTCTAAGTTAGAGCAAAGACATAATTGGACACTACAAATTTATAAAATTATTCAACGCGCACTAGGGTTTAATTTCACATAAGCGAGTAAAACAGCTTAACCGGTTATTTGTAAAAAGGTAGTTTTAGGACAATCTATTTTTAAATCATTTAGAAGAAAACATCTTAAGAAGAAAGGATTCTTTGGTGAAATCATGATAAAACTAGGAATTCTTAGTAACAGGTATTTGTAAGGGTTCAAAACATGAATTCTCCCTATTTAGGAAGCCCCTTTAACATTTTCAAGAAAATAAAGTCAAATCTTCCACTAAGGAAGCTTTAACATCCCTTGGATGAAATGATTTGCGAAAAAGTTATTGGTAAGGTCCTTTGGAAAAATATTTTGATGTTTGGATTATGAGTGAAGAAAACAACTTAGTTCACGCTAAATGAAGAAGCACATCACTTTCTAATATACTTGACCAATTCATCGCATAAGACAAAAATATTTAATTGCATCACTTGAACGAATAAGTGATAAGCAAAACACTTGCCTCGATATACGAAGTTCCCGATCCTAACATGGATCCTCAACTCAGCTTCTCGTCATTCTTTACTTTCTTACATACTGCTCTCTTACTCGGCTCTACTTCAATTTCCTTCATGCTTCACCAACTCTACGTTCGTACATCTGTCAACTCTCATACTTGTCCTTGGCCATGTTTCCTATTCGAACCATTATCAAGGTTAAATACTATTTCAGTATTAACCCAAGCAAAACCATATCGTTTGCTCTATTCTACCCATGCGCATCCTATAACGCTTACATATATCATAAATAACATATACAAACACATACCACTACACATAGACATATCCAATCATATCCATATAGTAGTCTTAGTATAATTAATAAGTCACATATACACGTCACATAACCACTTAAAAACTGCACACCATCTAATCATCAAAACCACTTTATATACTCAAAATAATCCATTGACATATATACTTAAACCATTATTAATCATAACACAACTTCAAGTATTGAAATTAAATAACTCAAATAGACTTTTAAATAAATTTGCAGGGGATTTTTAGAAAATTTCGGCATGAAGTATTCGTTTATCGGACTATGGGCACAGCCCCTCAATATCAATCAAAAACAATTCAACCCTGTTTTTACAAAAAAATAAAGCTGCCTCAACTTGCAGCAACATAAAAGTAAACAAGTAAGAAAAGTACCCGCCCAGACATGCGGCACCTAGCACATAATAATTTATATTACACTACTACTTACGCTACACCAATGATCGTATTTCTCACACATTTTAATGATACACGTGACAACCAATCATTGATATTCGTAAGCCCTAGGGAACAACCCCTAGCATTAACTATTACTTACGCTATATCGATGATCACATCACTCAAGTATATTAATTATACTCGTGATAGTTAATCATGAATATTCGTAAGCCCTAGGGATTAGTCGAAAAGAATTACACAAGTCCTTTAAATATTGACATTTAAAAACTTGTGATCTTCTCATAACCCCTAGCACAATTCTAATTATTATAAAATTCTAACATTTAACATGTAAACATTTCCGACACCATAAGCAACTAGCATTTAACAATTAGCATATACAATTTGAACTAACAATTAGCAATTTCTCCCTAAATTAAACACCCCCTAAATTAAACTTCTTCTAGTTAGTAAAACTTATTATAATCCTACAATATAATATTGTATGACGTTATTTGACAATTCTCGAAAATGAGGAAGAATCGAATCAAGACCTAAAATTAACGGATATAAAATCTAGTCTGGTGCCTATTCCATCACCCTCTAATTGAATTAAACTTAGAACCATAAAAACAAACAATTCGTGTACAGATCAGTTGATTGGATGAATTTCTAATTGTGGATGAATTGATTTCTCACAATTAAAGTTTTTTCTAAACTTATCAACCACTTAAAGGTAGAGAGTATTGGTGCGTTATATACTATCTTGTATAAAAACAATTAAACACATATTAATGCCGAATGAAGATTTAGAAAATGCAATTGTCATTGATGTTGTAATAGATAAAATTAACGAATTGAATTTTAATTTTGATTCTGGCAAGAGGGACTAAGTGTGGGCAAGGCACACCTCGAGTATCCTCGACTAAGATTGTACTAAGATTCACAGGAGAGGTTTTCAAAATACGAAACATGCAACCCCTTCATTCAGGTCTTGCACAAAAAACAATATCAAAAATATAAATAATTAATGGAACAATCTTCCTACGATTATCGATTTTGAATTTTCAAACAAGTACCGAGCAGCACTACAAAAATAGATATCAAGCATGATCTACAAAAAAGAGGCCGTAGTAAATTTTAAGCAACAAATTCATCCAATGTAAGAATATACCTATATATTTGTATAGCAATTAACAACTTAAAATATAGATTTATAACATAGAAGATATGCTTCTTCTTTCTACACAAATATCACATAAATGCATGTATGGAATTACGTCTAGGACAAATCTATGATTTCTTCCTATATTGCATATGACCAAATATCCACATTGGCACTGATCATCATTCTCTCCGAGAGCGGAGATCTCATATTTACTTCACTTTCTTGGCTGCTATACTTTCACTCTCCCCCTTCAAACCTTTTTGCAAATCATGGAGTAAGTTAATCTGAAGTCCTGAATTTGTTCGAATTCACCTCACCAATTTTGACAAAACAAAAGCCATCTATTCTCAGATTAACAAGAAAATGGTCAGAAGTCCAATATAAAAACAATTAGGCTCGACCCACAATATCCTAACGGTATGTTTCTTCACCCAAGCTTTTGTAATAGATTTTTTCTACTGCTAATGATTATGCTAAAGTTATGGTCAAAGACACTTCCAACCCTAAAAATGAAATCAAATGGCATTTTACATACTTCTTAATTATAGTACAATGAGTGATCCGCTATTTTTTTAGGAGTTTTTAGATTCATGTGTATGATAATATGTATCAAATTCTTGTGTAGACTGATTTATTTGTGTGTTGGCCTCTTTTTTCATACCAAGGAGGAGTTACTCAAGAAAGTTGATGAGTTAACCTAGTGCACAGATTCAAATAAAAAAAGTGAGTACCTTTTTTAGTTTCTTTTTTGTTTTGGGGTTTAATTATTTTGTTCATCACTGGTTAGTCAAATTTTACATTTCTGCTTATAATCAAATTTTACAGGAGATAGGCATGGCCGGGAATACTATGACAAACTTTTGACAACGAATTCAATTCACAATGCAATGAGACAGCAGCAGGTGTTAACTTTTCTCCATCATTTTATCCAATTCTTATGAGGCAATAATTATAAGTTATGAAAATTTAAATGTTTATCTCGCAACTTTATCCTAGGAAATCATATGTGATGTTCTCTTGTGAAATGATAGGAGGTTTGTGCTTCTGCTATAATGTTATGTTTTGCGTGAATTGATAAAGAGATCCTTGGTTATACTGCAGCTGTGTGCGTATATATTTGCAATCCACTATTCAAAACGAATGAAAATTTGATTCTTGTTTTCTTACCGCTGAAAAAGTGTTACATTAGAGAGGGAAAGAACAAGATTGTGACTAATGGTTTGAAGAATGGTGCAATTGAAGCTGTTAACTGTTTTTCCTTCTCAAAAAGACATGTCATTCATTGATTAAACAGTAAAAAGTTGTCAAGCCTTGCCACCAAAATCCACCGACCCACTTGGTGGAAAGAGAGGTTTAAATATGAACTGTAATGGGCTTTTTATTGTTTGCTAGCTAGGCTTGCTGAGCTTGCTAATGTTTAACTTTCTGTTAATAAAAAGCCCTATCAATAGCAATATCAATAGCAAGCCTTTTAAAATTCATATTTAAATTTTCCATCAAGTTTGTCACAGGCTTTTGGTGTCAAAGCTTGACAACTTTCTGTTCTTGATTCGATGAATGACATGTCTAGAAGAAGGAAAATGAATAGCAGCATCAGTCTCACAATTCTTCAAACCAATAATCACAATCTTGGTATTTCCCTCTCTAATGCAGCACTTGTTCAATGGTACGTAAAAAAACAAGTATCAAAATTTCAGTCTTTTTTTTTTGAATAGTGATTGCAAATATATATACAGACATCAGCACCATAACCAGAGACCTCTCTATCAATTCACGCAGAACCTAACATTATAGCATAAACATAAACCTCCTATCATTTCACAAGCGAACATCACATATTATTTGCTATGATAAAATTGGGGGATAAACATTTAAATTTTCATAATTTAAATTATTGCCTCATGAGAATTAAACAAAATGATGAAAAAAAGTTAACATATGCTGTTGTCTCATTGCAGTGTTAATTGAATTCTTAGTCAAAAGTTTGTCATAGTATTCCCTGACCTTGCCTATCTGGTGCAATATTTGTTTATAAGAACAAAGTTCATCATGCTTGACTAACCAGTAATGAACAAAATAACTAAACCCGAACACATAAAAAAACACAAATAGATGCTTCTTGAAAGTAGTCTCTCATTTTCATCCAAACCCTAAGCATATAAAACGCCTGATTCCATTTTTAGGGTTGGAAGTGTCTTAAACCATAACATTACCAAAATCATTAGCAGTACAAACAAAACCATTACAAAAGTCCCTGTGAAGAAACATACCATTAGGATATTGTGGCAAGTTGAGCCTAATTGAATCGTCATCCTTGGACTTTTGACCATTTTGTGGTAAATCTCAGAACAGAATGCTACTTTTTGTGGAAATTGGCAAGGTGAATTTGGACAAATTCAGGGCTAGAGATGATCTTACTCCATGATTTGCAAACAGGTTTGAAGTAGAGGAGAGTACAGCAGCCAAGAAAGTGTAGTAAATATGAGATCATTATGGCCGCCGCGGCTGCCATTAGGTTAAATGTAATGTAGGAAGAAATCATAGATCGACTTGTCCTAGACCTATTCCCATACATATATGTGAGATTTGGGCCGAAACTTGGGCTCATGCCAAAATTGAAAATGGCCCAAAACAATAATTACTTTTAGTTTCCAAAAATAGAAAATGTTTGTTGTTTTTAAAACCATACTTTTAGACTCAAATAACAAATTATATTTGTCAATTAATTTTTTTTGTGTAGAGAACCCAACCAACTTTGATAGTAGTTAAATTGCCATTTATTAGATCTTCTAAATCATTACTTTCATATTTCTTAACATAAAAACTAATTACATCTCGTAAGAACTAAAATTAGTTTAGATCATTTTAATGTAATGTATGATAAAAGTATATTCCCTCCATTTCAATATATTAATCCACTTTCAAAAAATTAGGCATATTATAAAAATTTATTGTTAATAGAAACCTTTCATTTACATGTAATTTTTAATGCATTAATTGAATTAAATATGTGGAATAGAGTTAATCTTGTAAACGTAAATTGGATATATCTTAAATAGAGTTGATTTCGGAAATATGAAATTAAAAGGTAATTTTGAATATTTATTTAAAAATTATATTAAAAACTGAAATGGACAACTAATAGAAATAATTTTTATTTCAAAATTGTACCAGAATTTTGTAAGCTAGGGAGGGAGTAGTAAATTAATGGCCTCCGAATAAAACTGAGCCCCTTAAATTATGATATTAGATCAACAAAATGGTGTTAAATAAACAAATAATTATTTATTCTCCCAAAAATAAAACATTATAAATAAATATTCTATCTACAATTTTATTAATCAATTTTTGTTCAGTTTTTATGGTATCAATGTTTTTCCTTACTTACAACATGTTTATTTGATTGAAAAAGATCAAATAATTTAAAATGCTACTTTGAAACTCAAATAATAGACAATAATTTTTTAATAAAAAATAATTAAATATTTTTGAAGAACGACTAAGTAACTAGGGTGAAATCAGCCCAACATCCATATTCATTGGTCTATTTGCTTTGTTATAAATGTATTGCTTTCTATATGGTTTTTATATGACATACTATTTTTTTGTTAGGAGTTGTCCCACATTTGTGGTTAATAAGCAGTCAATTAATTACATTACAATTTGTTCTTTTGAATATGACCAAAAATAATTTTGTGGTGTTTGGACCCAAAACAGACAATATTATACTAATAGAGTTAAGGCCACTGAGCAAGCTAGTCCTAATGGTCTATAACGATCTTAACATGGGTTCCAGAATGGATCCACGAAGAGGTAGATGGGCTATCCCAGATTGGGCTTAAGATTAAGGGGAGCAGATGGACTTTGTAGAGTATCGGACCAGGGGGAGCCTGGTCGATTTCCACTATATATAAAGGGGGAGTCAGGTCACATGGAAAGGAGGCACATTCACCACGTGTCGAGCAAGATGTGTGAATGGGAAGATTATTAGGAGTTGTCCATAGGAGGGGCAGATTGCTACTTAATAAACAACCAGTTAACCAAATTAGAATGAGACCTTTTGGAATGTCCCCCAAAAACATTGCTAGTTAATAAACAGCCAGTTAACTAAATTAGAATGAGACCTTTTGGAATGTCCCCAAAAACAACTATAAATCAAGTTGGAGTCAGGTCACATAGAAAGGAGACAAATTCAGCAGGTGTCCATAGGAGGGGCAGATTGCTAGTTAACTAAATTAGAATGAGACCTTTTAGAATGTGCCCAAAACAAATCCGTACAAGCTCTATTAAAGCGAATTGTATCATACTAATACGGAGTTAAGACCTGCTTAGCAAGACCAAATTTTTTTTGCATAATTGTGAATAAAAAATACATTTTATTGTAGTCTAATCTTTTCTAGTTTAACTCCACCTACATTGCTTTTTAAAAAAATTTATATATAATATATTTTACAAGCAAGTAATCACCACAAGAAATCAGTGATGTATGAGAAGTGAGCATGTGTTCTTGCCAATAAAAAATAATAAAACAAATTATACATACTTATATGTATACACACAAAATAGATATTGATATAAGTCAATGCATAGCAATCGAAGTCAAGTGGCTTCCTACTAACTGCACAACCGTGCAAACTTCACAAGTAGTACAAAAGTGCAAGTTATTTACTTGATTTAAATATAGAAAAAGAATTAATACCAGTAACGGCATATAGTACGCACAATGCATGAAAGTCGAGAGATCAATCATGCATATGATAATTAGTGTAGATTTAATTGATTGTTTTAGATGTAACATAAATTTATCATAGAAACAAGACCGTTGCATTTAAAAATGAAGAAAATTGAACAATTATGAGAGAAGCCATAAGATTATTCAAAAAAAAAAAAGTTACGCACTCGAGATTAAATTGTACCTGCTACTTAATAATATAATGACTAATATAATTGATAAAAGGAGATCCAAAGTTTTTACTACTATAATCCTGAGTTTGATCTTTTCTTAATATTTCACCAGCATTTCAAAATAGAGTAGTATATTTAAACAAACCTATTATCAACTAAAGACTGAGTAATATACTTTGATCGAGTGAAATTTAAAATTAGCTTAAATATTCAACAAACTAAAATAATAATCCATAATGAAGTTAAGAGTTACTGTTATACGGGTTGAGGCTCGTATATACAAGTTCTAATACCTTAAGTACTCCATATGCAAATTTTGGTACTCCATTTGCATAAGCATCCAAAGTAAATATTTTCATGTCCCTCTTTACCGGAAAGTTGGTGTCAAGCCAAACCCTCTCATAGTTGTCGAGGGCATTGAGGATGAAGCTCCAGTAATAAGAAACAAACCCAAAGAGAGCTGAAGGTTGCCATTAAAGCTCTTGTATTTGGCTAGAGTAGCATATTGCCATTAAAGCTCTTGTATTTGGCTAGAGTAGCATATCAATAGCAAATTCAGAGGCTAAACCTCAAACTTCCATAATACTAGTACATATGATAAACAATAATTTCATGTGTACTTGATAAATCTATTATTTTATTTCCTCGTTCTTTTCATTACTGTCTTAAATTTTATATAATAACCTTTTATCAAAAAGTAGAAGTTTACATACTACAATTAGCACCCGACATGATATACTTCCATACCACTTCTCTAACTATTACATATATATTATTATTGATGGTGTCCGTAATTTAAACCTTTGTTGTCACATATTGGAATCATGGAATCAGTCGCACTAGAAAGAAGAATAAAAAAACACAGAGTCAAAATCAGGATGGAGAGGCGGACCATAAAAAATTACATACAAACCTACAATACCAACAACCTATCAAATAACTTAACAATAATATAATATATACCAAGAACCTATCAAATAGACCTCGAGTAGTCTAAAATGTTTTTTACCATTGAGGAACTTGACAAGGAGAGAAAACCTGAGAGCTTAGATAATCACCTAGTCGTGTACCTGTTGCAACATTCAATCGAAATACATATACAAACGTATATAATCAAGTAACACAGATATGAAAAAAGGGCATACCATTTGCAATCAACAAATTAACCAAACAACCTGAGGTGTTCTAAACAATTACATCGTTAAATTCATTGCAACTTCAAGTATTCTTATCTGACAAATTTGAGTTAAATAGGTTATAATACTAGTACCATGCAAGACCACTATCAATGAAATGCCTATAAATAAATATACCTTTCTTTCAATGGCTAAAGAAAGAGTTTCATCTTTGCAAATCCAATTCATCGTAATTCTACACAAATTCATAGATAGATAAAATATGGGTATAGCTGAAAAGAACAACAAAGGAAGATGATACTTGTAAACAAAAATCGAAACTGTTATGCCCAAAATTCGGTTCGGGTATTCTAAAATGGATTCGGGTCAGATACGGGTTCAATTTGGGGATTTTCGGGATAAATTAGGGTTTTGATAAAGATTTGCAGAAGGAGGACGCGCCCTCACCCCCCATACGTGGAGGGCGCGCCCTGAGAAGCATAAAGACAGAATGAAGACAATTATTAACAGGTTTTACAAAGATTATTGAAGAATTCCCTCCTGTCGTATCTTAGGAGGGGGATGTCCGTCGCAGAAGGCTTCCAGGGGTATGCCTGGATATAAGGACCCATCTTAGACACAAAGGGCGCGCCCTAAGGTGAAAAGATGGGAACTTTCTGGTGTGTGCTTTGGGAGCTCTGTTCCTGTAGCCAATGGGCGCGCTCTCATTGGGGAACTTTGGAGTAATCCTGCACTTTGCACCCAAAAGCTCTGGATCACCTGTCCTGCTATCTGGTGGGTGCTTCTCATTCGGGGGACAGGGATGCGTTCTGCACTTGGGGTAAACCATGGCTATACCTGCATCCTTGAAATCAAGAAATAGCTTGTAGCAGATAAGACTAGTCCTCGACGGGGGAAGTTTCCTTATCTGTGAAGTCTTGAGATCTTGGATGAGCCTTGGGCCTTTTGTGGTTAGGCCTCATAGTAGAACATTCCGGAAGCTAGTTCGTCAATCCAAGCCCAATTGGGTTTCTTGCTCTCCAAGAACTACGTGGGCTTGATCCTCTATAAATATAGAGGTACGTAGGCAAATTGAGGGGGATGAAAGCGAAGAGCTACGAGCCACCACCAAGAACCCTCTCAATTTCAGCCCCCAATTCATCACAACCACCACACTCCGGCGACTTATCCGGCGAAGAACCACTGTCATAGATCTTGATTCCGGCGACAGGCCTCAAACTTTGTTGTTACCAAATTCCTCCGTCAACAAATTGGCGCTAGAAGGAGGGGATGCTGATCAAGATCATAATCTTCGGAGGAAAAATGACTCATCTTGACGAGGGTTTTAAGTTGAAAATCGATTACGATTCAGAAGAATTAAAAATATACGAAAGAAAAAAAAAATTGTGGTCGGCAAAAGAAATCGAGGGTCATCAATATTAGTGATATACAAGCATCACTTCTCGGAAGCTATATATTTGCATGGCCATATGGATAGTTTAAAAAAAAAAAAAAAACAAAGCATGCGAACATGCTTAAGATGAATCTGATAAAGTAGGCCTAGGTTGATGGCCTGGGAGGCTGGGACCGTGGCTACTAACGCACAACAACATCACCATGGCCAAAGAAGAGACAACCACGCTTTCACCTTCTGGATCAATTCGATAAATCAAAGATAAGCTTTCTTGTTTTTTATTTTTATTTATTTATTTATTCTAATTTTATAATTATAATTTCTGCATTTAAAATACTTTGAGTAAAATCTCTTTTATAACAAAAGGGGCATGCTTTTTATATTTGTATATAAATATTATATGTATTTTTGAATCAATAATTTGCATATATTATTTTTAAAGTATACATTAATGTATTTCTTATCTTTAAATAATTTAAAAATATTTTGAAAATAGTTCATACTTTAAATATTTTGAAAATCGTATTTTTAAAGATAATGCATATTACATTATTTCTAAAATAGCATATTATTATTATTATTATTATCATTATTATTATTATTATTATTTCATTTTTACTTATAAAAGAAAAATAGCACTATAGTATGGCCATTCATTACTTTGTTAAATTGATGTAGGAGTCAAGGTTCGCCCTAATTAGGACGCGCCTAATTCATTGGCAAGGTTCACTGTTGCCAGCAGCTGTTAAAGAAAATATAGAATGGTGAATAAACGGAGATATACAAATGAAGATTATGGAGCCATGATCAACAGAAAAGACAAGAAAGAATATATGAAAATTCGACGAGTTCAAGAATGGAGAACGCGCCTTCAACAATTAACGGAGTCTGTCGAATTAAAAAAAAAAATAGTAAGGCGATTTCAGGCGATGATTTCGGGTCAATGACATTGAACAGAATTGACAGATGGGTGATTCTGAGGAGGATCAAGAAGAGGTTGTTCCAGGGAAGAGGCAAAATTATTGGGAACTCGTCCTCACCATCGGGATGCGCCCTCAAGGTAACCCTGGACTTATTTTGTTGTGAATTCTGTTATTTGTTTCTTGAACTTTTGTAGGAATAAGATGGTGAAAGAGAATCCCCAAGGACTCTCAGGGCACGCCCTGAAGGTGGTATCCAAGGTGGGACATCTACTTCAGAAAAGATCTCAAGAATATGTCGAGTGCGACATTCCAATTTGTGAGGATGCTCCTTCAGAATGTTAGATATTCCCAAGAGGCATTTCCCTCTGAGGGCGCCCTCAAGTAACATAGGTCAGGGCGCGCCCTCTGTGAAATCCGGCGAGATTAGGTGAACCTTGCTGAAAAGAGAAAGATGCAAATGGTGAGTCTTGCTAATTCAAGCAGAGTATGCCTCAGAAGACTATTGAGAAGCCCGCCTTCCCCTGACTGGGCACGCCTCCAGGTAATATACAACCTCTATATTATTTTGCTCTATATATTTATTGCATGTATAAAGTTACAGGAGTTTGCCTGGTGAGAAGGCCTGCAGGGGTTTTCCTGACCAGAAAAAAGGGGAACACTTGGAATCGAGGCCCCGTGATCCACAGCGCGTGCCCCCTGATTATAGGTCGAGGCCCCTTGGACATGAGCAAGCCCTTCCTCGGGATGATGATCCACAGCGCGTGCCCCCTGATTATAGGTCGAGGCCCCTTGGATATGAGTGAACCCTTCCTTGAGGTTTCGTTGGAAGATAATGAAGCTAAGGATGTAGGAATGACATTGTTTGGCCTAATCACCAGGTGAGGAATAGTCCTCGACATGTTTCAAATGACGCGCCCTCTAGATAGAGGGGCCCTACAACTGTTCCCTTGATTTCTCATAGTGCAACTGTTTGAAGATAGGGTGAGAATTCTCAACCCCAGGGCGATGCTCTACATCAGGACTCTGCTTCAATGAAATGCACGACTTCAGGAAAATCCTCCAATATAGGACGTACCCTCAAGGAACTTTTTTATCAGAGGACCTTTCTGGTTAGGGCGCGCCCTCAAAGAAAGATGCAAATTCTCAAGCGGACTCCAATATCTACAAGGATATTTTACTGCTTAGACTCCAGAAGGAAAGAAGCTGTTGAGTTGCGGCCCCACGAACCATAGTGTGTGCCCCCTGATCATCAGGTTGAGGCCCCAAGGTCGTAAGTGAGCCCCTCTACCCAAGAATGACATTCATCCGGACTAGAAAAGACTGTCATTGCCCTCGTCCAACTCTAACGGCTCTCTCTTAAAATTCCACTCTTTAAGAGACGCTTCTTTAAGGAATGATATTCTGATGCTGGGGGGTAGTATTGATGCACCTCCCTAGCCCTACGTATACATGTATTTCATGACAATTTGTGTGAACAGCGGAATACCCCCACGGGAATGCCTCTTCGTGAGATGCCTTTCATAGGATGCCTCCTTGAGAGATGCCTCTTCGTGAGATGCCCTTTATTGGATGCCTCCTAGTGAGATGCCTCTTCGAGAGATGTTATTCATAGGATGCCTCATTTTGAGATGCCCCTTTATGGGATGAGATTTGAAGTAGCCCGTGACTGGAGAATGCACTTATTCTACCAGAAGTTGATTAAAGTAGAGCAATGCCTGAATAGTAGACTACAAGGTAAATTAATTACCTCCTAGTCTAGGGGGGTAGTCCATGTACACTTTATGTACACTTTTCCTAGAATTAGTTCAGTGAAATTTTCAACTTTTTCGAGGATGAAAGATTATACATGTAGGGCGCGTCCTGAAGGGTGAGTTTGAATAGTTCTCGTACAATAGAGGACGCGCCCTCAGGTAGAAGATGTGATGCGGAACTTTTCCTTGTAAGCCTGCAAGCCATCCCTCTTTTGAAGGCGCGCCCTTCATTTCCACAGCCTTTTGAAGCCCTTGTGCGGTTTTCTTAGGTTTGATTGTTGCAGCTTCCCAAACTCTGAAGTCATCAATTCACTTCTTAGAGGGCGCACCCTCAGCTTGGGGGTAACCAAGCCTACCATGAAGCTTATGTTCAACAAGTGAGAGTAGGAGAAAATCTTGGAGCATCCCACAAAATCATCAGTGAATAGGGAAAGCACTTCAAGTTGAAGAAAGTTCTTGAAGAGATGAAGATCAAATAGGCGAAGAAGTGCAAGAACGGAGGTTTCAATTGTATGTCAGATGTTCAAGAGAGAGCGCGCCCTCATCCTCATCGTTCTAGGCGCCCACTAGTGAAATCCAGCGGGATGAAGAGAGAATGTCTAGGGATAAGAGAGACTTTGCAAGCTTGAAGAAACTCTTAGGGATGATGATCTAAGGATGGTACTCCTTGAGCATCAGAAGAAAGAGAAGCACTTGGAATTGAGGCCCCGTAATCCACAGCGCGCGCCCCCTGATTACAGGTCGAGGCCCCTTGGACATGAGCGAGCCCTCCCTCAAGATGGTGATCCACAGTGCGCGCCCCCTGTTAACAACAGGTCGTGGCCCCTTGGACTTGAACAAGCTCCTCATCATGATAATACTGGAAGAAGAGGAAACCGTTATGACAGTGATAGAAGAATGGAGTTGTATCGAGGAAACGGGCGACCGCGTAATCAGGGCGCGCCCTCTGGTGGTAGGTCACCTCGTATCCATCAGATTCCCTCAAGCACCTCTAGTGAGCCAGGTCGAGGACGCGCCCTCACTTAGGGGAACAGTATCAGAGAGGCTCTCAAGGGAATCTACAGTCTCAAGGGAATCCATGACCTCAGGGGAATCCACAGATTGAAGAAAATCCACAAGCTCAAGGTCAAAAGGAACAAACTCAGACTCAAGAGGTAATCCTCACACAACTTCATGTCGGAGTTCCAGGAAATGCTCAGACGACAGCTCAACCTCCACCCTTGGGGGGTACTCAAACAACTGTGCCACCAAATGTTCAAAATATTCCAGGTATGGGCATTTCTAGTGTCATCGACTTGAAGAGGCTTCTTTCTCACTTGGATGGAAGAAGGATATCTGCTACGGCACAAACTCCTTCTCCATTTTCAGCATAAGTAAGAGAGACACAGCTCCCAACTGGGTATAGGGCTATGACTAATGATCTGAAGATTTTCATGAAAATGCAGACCCTGTGGAATTTTTAGGATGTTTTGACATTGAAATGGATGTTTACCAAGTAACTGACTTGGATAGATGTCGTCTGCTGGCAACCACTTTCAGTAAGAATGCTTTGCAATGGTTTCAAAAGCTTGGATCTGGAGTAATTACCTATTGGGAGATGATGAGGACTTTGTTCTTAGCCAAGTTCCAAGCAACACTGAAGTATGCTCCTCCCGTTACAACTCTGGCCAACATCAAGCAGAAAGAAGGAGAAAGTCTTCAATCTTACTTCAAAAGATTCAATACAGAATCCGCTTTGGTTAGAGGAACAACCGATAAGACACTTAAGAGTTTCTTGATAGCTGGTTTGCAAGTAGAGACGGATTTCTGGAAGCGTCTTCAAGAAAGGGATTCAGCTATGTTGGTTGATGTTTTTGCACAGGCTGAATCTTTTAAGATAGTGGAGCAATCCTTGGCAGAAAATCGGAACACGGAAGCTCAGGGAACGCTAAGGGGAAGATTACAAGTCTTGTATATCGTACCAGAATCGGCACTAACGGAGTGAATGCAACTAGTGTTGGAAGAGAATGGGGAACTCCAGATATGTATTCTTATGATCGAAGGATAAATAATTACACTCCGTTGGCGACTTCGATTGAACACATATTTGAGGTGAACAAGAATGAAGGGCTTTTTAAGAAGCCGGTTCCTCTATCTGCCTGGAAAAGCAAGGATAAGAAAAAGCACTGTGAGTACTATAAGTCACAATACTCATGAATGTCGTCAGCTGAAGGATAAAATTGAAGATCTGATCAAGGAAGGATACTTGACCGATTGGACTGTTAGAGAAGTCAAGAAGCATAAGGAGAATCCTGAGAAGAACGGAGGGCGCGCCTTCCGTAATGAAGACATGCGGCCGTAATGCCTGGAGAGAAGAAGTCTGCTAAAGAGGGAAGTATCTACACTATCTTTGGAAGACAACATTTGGGGGTGATAATAAAAATGCTTTGGAGAGATATGCTTGAGAGGCAAGATATACCTCTCACCGATGTGAATAGCTTGGGGTTAAGGCCGCCTAGATTGTTCAAGGGAGAATGTGCGGATATCACTTTAACTGAAGATGAAGCTAGATGGGTGCACCACCCTCATAATAATGCCTTGGTTATGGATTGGCTCTAAGAACGTGCGTCGGGTTTTTGTATATAATGGAAGTTCGGTGAATATTCTGTATTAAGACATTTACAAGAAGTTGGGATTCCTAGACAAGGACATGGCACCAAACAATGCATGGATTTATGATTTTTCAGGAGAAGCTGTGAAAGTGATCGGTGCAATCAGGTTATCAGTAACTCTTGAAGAAGCTTCTCTCTCAGTAACTCGGATGATGGAATTCATGGTTTTGGATCAGGAGTCGGCTCACAAATGCCCTAGTAGGGCGCCCCTTATCGAAAGAAATGAAGGAAGTGACTTCCATTTTTTTCATCTTACTATGAAATTTCCTACACCAAATAATGTAGGCACTGTTCGGGAATCGCAACATGATTCAAGGGAGTGCTACCACAAGGCAATTAAATGTTTCAGGAGAATAAAGGGATGGAGGGCGCGCCCTCAATGAAATAAGTTCTGGAGGAATCATGAACAACATCAAGGGATGAATTCATGCTCACTATTTTATTCAAGAATCAGAGGATGAGGAATGCGTCCACCCAGAGGGCGCGCCCTCAGCATTAAAGGTGAAAAGATCAAGGAAAGAAGAATGTTATTGGAAGGCTTGGTGAATGCCCTTGTCGAGGAAGACTTCCCTCTCAAAGAGGATGTGCCCTCCAAGGATGGTGCTATGATTGAAGACCCTCAAAATCTTGATTTTGATATTGATCCAAGAATGCCTCGATCGGTGGAAAAGACAGATTCGCCAGAAGATACAATCTCAATTTTGGTGGATGTTAGAGGTTCAAGTAAAATTATGAAGATCGGTTCTTAGTTGAATTCTAAGTAGAGAGAGCTATAGCGTTGAAGGAAGAGGTGGACAGAATATTAAGCGTTGGCTTGATTAAAGAGTCTTACTACCAAAGTGGTCAGCCAACTCGGTTTTCGTTAAATGAGAAATGGAAGACTTGTGTAGATTTCACAGATTGAACAAGGCTTGCCTTAAGGATAGATTTCCTCTTCCTCAGATTGATCAGTTGGTTGATATAACAGCATGGCCTGTCCTTTTGAGTTTCATGAACGCTCATTCGGGTTATAATCAGATTTCCATGTACGCGAGCACACTTCTTTCATCATAGATAGAGGATTATATCGCTACATTGGAATGCCCTTTGGCTTGATTAATGCAGATTGAACTTGAGAAGACCATGGAAGTGTATGTGGATGACAGCTGAAGGGGTCCGTACGCCTTAATATCATAAGACACGCCCTCTGTAAATATATATATATATTTAGCTTTAGGGCGAGCCCGGTGAAAGGTTTACACTTGTGCATAATATCTCTTGTTTCTTACGCCGAGTTAGCTCATGTAATCTTAGAGATGTGGTGCATTTGTGTTATTCCTCTACGAAGAAATCAAAACTAGAATTGTCAAGGAGAAAAAATTTTGGAATGAAGAATTGAAGGACGCGCCCTCTGCGTAGAATCTTGAAGATGAGAAGAACGATGACGCGCCCTTGAGAAGAAAAGCTACAAAGAAATTTTGGTGTTGTTTAATATTGAAATTCCATGCTTCATCTTTGATTTTACATGGAATTGGGGGGTAGTTGTTATGCCCAAAATTCGGTTCGGGTATTCTAAAATGGATTCGGGTCAGATACGGGTTCAATTTGGGGATTTTCGGGATAAATTAGGGTTTTGATAAAGATTTGCAGAAGGAGGACGCGCCCTCACCCCCCATTCGTGGAGGGCGCGCCCTGAGAAGCATAAAGACAGAATGAAGACAATTATTAACAGGTTTTACAAAGATTATTGAAGAATTCCCTCCTGTCGTATCTCAGGAGGGGGATGTCCGTCGCAGAAGGCTTCCAGGGGTATGCCTGGATATAAGGACCCATCTTAGACACAAAGGGCGTGCCCTAAGGTGAAAAGATGGGAACTTTCTGGTGTGTGCTTTGGGAGCTCTGTTCCTGTAGCCAATGGGCGCGCTCTCATTGGGGAACTTTGGAGTAATCCTGCACTTTGCACCCAAAAGCTCTGGATCACCTGTCCTGCTATCTGGTGGGTGCTTCTCATTCGGGGGACAGGGATGCGTTCTGCACTTGGGGTAAACCATGGCTATACCTGCATCCTTGAAATCAAGAAATAGCTTGTAGCAGATAGGACTAGTCCTCGACGGGGGAAGTTTCCTTATCTGTGAAGTCTTGAGATCTTGGATGAGCCTTGGGCCTTTTGTGGTTAGGCCTCATAGTAGAACATTCCGGAAGCTAGTTCGTCAATCCAAGCCCAATTGGGTTTCTTGCTCTCCAAGAACTACGTGGGCTTGATCCTCTATAAATATAGAGGTACGTAGGCAAATTGAGGGGGATGGAAGCGAAGAGCTACGAGCCACCACCAAGAACCCTCTCAATCTCAGCCCCCAATTCATCACAACCACCACACTCCGGCGACTTATCCGGCGAAGAACCACTGTCATAGATCTTGATTCCGGCGACAGACCTCAAACTTTGTTGTTACCAAATTCCTCCATCAACAGAAACATATAAAATTAAGTTCATATACTCTGCACATATACATATGCAAACTAGTTCTAAAATTAATGAAGCAAAAATCTTAAATTACAAACTAAGTATACTAATAAAATTCTCAAATTGTAAACATAAACTCAAGTGTAGATACCCTCTACACATACAGACACATACCCAATATGTATGTATACAAACTAAAGCCCAAAATTAATAAACTCGCTACTCTTTAAAAATCTCAAATTGAAGCACAAACATAACCCAATAACAACAAATTGAAGCCCTAACTAACAAACATAACCAATTGAAACATTCATCAACATGCCTATTGGAATTTAAAAACCAATTATTTGGGGAAGAACCTACCTCTATTGGAATTTTAGTCTATTTCAGCTTGAATCTTCGAGCTCTGTCTCCACTCTTCGATTTAATTCTTTTCCTTCTCTTTCCGTTCATCTTGATTTCTATATTTTTACATTTTTATGTTTTGTATTTAAAGTTAAGTGTTTTTTCCCTGACAAAAAAAAAAGTTGAAGTGTTTTTCTTTCACTCTATTATTGTTATATAAACAATTTTAGTTATCCCGCTTGTTTGAGTAATGTCGGGCAAAAAAAAGTTTAAAATCCCACTTCTTTTTTTTAACCCGCCAATAAATTGGTCCAAAAATGTTAAATCAACGGCAACGGTTTTGTGAAATCGTTGCAACAGAGTTCGATTTTTTTATAAAGTAACACTTTGTCAATTCAATTGTAACAATTTTCAAAAGTATTGCAATATCTCCAAATTTATCATAATTTTTCAAGTAATAACTACGATTTTTAAGAAATTTTATCAAGTTTGGTTGCGCAAAGCAATCTATGGTGTAGTGTTATAATTGTGCATGTGGATCATATGTTGACGAGTGTAGTAGAGTACCTCAAATTAATGTTAAGGATTCCCATTGTTAACGTATCATATATGATAATTGATCGAGGGGCTGACTTCACTTATAACTTACTAAATTAAACTTCTTCTAGTTAGTAAAACTTATTATAATCCTAAAATATAATATTGTACGACGTTATTTGACAATTCTCGAAAATGAGGAAGAATCGAATCAAGACCTAAAATTAACGGATATAAAATCTCGTGTGGAGCCTATTCCATCACCCTCTAATTGAATTAAACTTAGAACCATAAAAACAAACAATTCGTGTACAGATCAGTTGATTGGATGAATTTCTAATTGTGGATGAATTGATTTCTCACAATTAAAGTTTTTTCCAAACTTATCAACCACTTAAAGGTAGAGAGTATTGGTGCGTTATATACTATCTTGTACAAAAACAATTAAACACATATTAATGCCGAATGAAGATTTATAAAATGCAATTGTCATTGATGTTGTAATAGATAAAATTAACCAATTGAATTTTAATTTTGATTCTGGCAAGAGGGACTAAGTGTGGGCAAGGCACACCTCGAGTATCCTCGACTAAGATTGTACTAAGATTCACAGGAGAGGTTTTCAAAATACGAAACCTGCAACCCTTTCATTCACTCTAGGAAAACTAGGTCTTGCACAAAAAACAATATCAAAAATTAAATAATTAATGGAACAATCTTCCTACGATTATCAATTTTGAATTTTCAAACAAGTAGCCAGCAGCACTACAACAATAGATATCAAGCATGATCTACAAAAAAGAGGCCGTAGTAAATTTTAAGCAACAAATTCATCCAATGTAAGAATATACCTATATATTTGTATAGCAATTAACAACTTAAAATATAGATTTATAACATAGAAGATATGCTTCTTCTTTCTACACAAATATCACATAAATGCATGTATGGAATTACGTCTAGGACAAATCTATGATTTCTTCCTACATTGCATTTGACCAAATATCCACATTGGCACTGATCATCATTCTCTCCGAGAGCGGAGATCTCATATTTACTTCACTTTCTTGGCTGCTTACTTTCCTAGTACAGCAGCCAAGAAAGTGTAGTAAATATGAGATCATTATGGCCGCCGCGGCTGCCATTAGGTTAAATGTAATGTAGGAAGAAATCATAGACCGACTTGTCCTAGACCTATTCACATACATATATATACATATATGTGAGATTTGGGCCGAAACTTGGGCTCATGCCAAAATTGAAAATGGCCCAAAACAATAATTACTTTTAGTTTCCAAAAATAGAAAATGTTTGTTGTTTTTAAAACCATACTTTTAGACTCAAATAACAAATTATATTTGTCAATTAAATATTTTTGTGTAGAGAACCCAACCAACTTTGATAGTAGTTAAATTGCCATTTATTAGATCTTCTAAATCATTACTTTCATATTTCTTAACATAAAAACTAATTACATCTAAGAACTAAAATTAGTTTAGATCATTTTAATGTAATGCATGATAAAAGTATATTCCCTCCATTTCAATATACTAATCCACTTTCAAAAAATTAGGCATATTATAAAAATTTATTGTTAATAGAAACCTTTCATTTACATGTAATTTTTAATGCATTAATAGAATAAAATATGTGGAATAGAGTTAATCTTGTAAACGTAAATTGGATATATCTTAAATAGAGTTGATTTCGAAAATATGAGATTAAAAGGTAATTTTGAATATTTTTTTAAAAATTATATTAAAAACTGAAATGGACAACTAATAGAAATAATTTTTATTTCAAAATTGTACCAGAATTTTGTAAGCTAGGGAGGGAGTAGTAAATTATGATATTAGATCAACAAAATGGTGTTAAATAAACAAATAATTATTTATTCTCCCAAAAATAAAACATTATAAATAAATATTCTATCTACAATTTTTTTTATCAATTTTTGTTCAGTTTTTATGGTAACAATGTTTTTCCTTACTTACAACATGTTTATTTAATTGAAAAAGACCAAATAATTTAAAATGCTACTTTGAAACTCAAATAATAGACAATAATTTTTTAATAAAAAATAATTAAATATTTTTGAAGAACGACTAAGTAACTAGGGTCAAATCAGCCCAACATCCATATTCATTGGTCTATTTGCTTTGTTATAAATGTATTGCTTTCTATATGCTTTTAATATGACATACTGTTTTTTTGTTAGGAGTTGTCCCACATTTGTGGTTAATAAGCAGCCAATTAATTACATTAGAATTTGTTCTTTTGAATATGACCAAAAATAATTTTGTGGTGTTTGGACCCAAAACAGACAATATTATACTAATGGAGTTAAGGCCGGCTGAGCGAGCTAGTCCTAATGGTCTATAACCATCTTAACATGGGCTCCACAATGGATCCACGATTGGGCTTAAGATTAAGGGGGAGCAGATGGACTTTGTAGTATCGGACTAGGGGGAGCCATGTCGATTTCCACTATAGATCAAGGGGGAGTCACATGGAAAGGAGGCAGATTCAGCACGTGTCGAGCAAGATGTGTGAATGGGAAGATTATTAGGAGTTGTCCTATAGGAGAGGCAGATTGCTACTTAATAAACCAGTTAACCAAATTAATTAGAATGAGACCTTTTGGAATGTCCCCCAAAAACATTGCTAGTTAATAAAGTTAACTAAATTACAATGAGACCTTTTGGAATGTCCCCAAAAACAACTATAAATCAAGTGGGTGTGGGCAGATTGCTAGTTAACTAAATTAGAATGAGACCTTTTGGAATGTGCCCAAAACAAATCCGTACAAGCTCTATTAAAGCGAATTGTATCCTACTAATACGGAGTTAAGACCTGCTTAGCAAGACCAATTTTTTTTTGCATAATTATGAATAAAAAATACATTTTATTGTAGTCTAATCTTTTCTAGTTTAACTCCACCTACATTGCTTTTTAAAAAAATTTATATAAAATATATTTTACAAGCAAGTAATCACTACAAGAAATCAGTGATGTATGAGAAGTGAGCACGTCTTCTTGCCAATAAAAAATAATAAAACAAATTATACATACTTATTTGTATACACACAAAATAGATATTGATATAAGTCAAAGCATAGCAATCGAAGTCAAGTGGCTTCCTACTAACTGCACAACCGTGCAAACTTCACAAGTAGTACAAAAGTGCAAGTTATTTACTTGATTTAAATATAGAAAAAGAATTAATACCAACGGCATATAGTACGCACAATGCATGAAAGTCGAGCGATCAATCATGCATATGATAATTAGTGTAGATTTAATTGATTGTTTTAGATGTAACATAAATTTATCATAGAAACAAGACCGTTACATTTAAAAATGAAGAAAATTGAACAATTATGAGAGAAGCCATAAGATTATTCAAAAAAAAAAAAGGTTACGCACTCGAGATTAAATTGTACCTACTACTTAATAATATAATGACTAATATAATTGATAAAAGGAGATCAAAAGTTTTTACTACTATAATCCTGAGTTCGATCTTTTCTTAATATTTCACCAGCATTTTAAAATAGAGTAATATATTTAAACAAACCTATTATCAACTAAAGACTGAGTAATATACTTTGAGCGAGTGAAATTTAAAATTAGCTAAAATATTCAACAAACTAAAATAATAATCCATAATGAAGTTAAGAGTTACTGTTATACGGGTTGAGGATCGTATATACAAGTTCTAATACCTTAATTACTCCATATGCAATACTTTTGGTACTCCATTTGCATAAGCATCCAAAGTAAATATTTTCATGTCCCTCTTTACTGGAAAGTTGGTGTCAATCCAAACCCTCTCATAGTTGTCGAGGGCATTGAGGAGGAAGCTCCAGTAATAAGAAACAAACCCAAAGAGAGCTGTAGGTTGCCATTAAAGCTCTTGTATTTGGCTAGAGTAGCATATCAATAGCAAATTCACAGGCTAAACCTCAAACTTCCATAATACTAGTACATAGGATAAACAATAATTTCATGTGTACTTGATAAATCTATTATTATTATTATTTTTTTTTTGCTAAAAGCATATATAAATAAAAAGAAAGAATACAGGGATTTTACCCTGGCTCTAAGGCCACGGCCAAGAGTTGGACAACTACAAATACAACATCAAGCAAACTAGCCCTAACAGAATGCAGAGAGCAAAGTCCATCGAACCAAGGATTTTCAAATCCTCGAAACAAATTAAATATAAATCCATCTATACAAATCAAGATTTGCACATTGTAAGAACCATTCCGAGCTTCGAAGTTTGGCCTTTAATTCCACCATGATGCCAGAGATGAGCTTATTTGGTCCGAAAGTACCTTTGTTGTGAAGCCGCGCGTTTCGTTCTCTCCACATGTGATAAGAAAAGATCTGTGCCATGAGTAAGGCCACGGTTTTATGAATACTGTCCGGGTGAGATCCCCAGTCTGTAATGAGGTCAGTCCAAGAAGATGCAACCAGAGACAACTTCAATATGCCAGCCAGTTTAGTTAATATAAATTGGCTATACGAGCAGGTGACAAATAAATGAGACTCTGTTTCGAAGTCGCCCACGCAGAAATGGCAAAAAGGGTTCACGTCTAAACCGAAGGAAATTAGTCTGTATGCAGTTGGAAGGCGACCCAGGCATAACAACCATTCTAGGTGAGCATATCTGAGGATCTTAAGACGATGCCAAACAAACTTAAACCAAGGAACCTGGGAATTTTGACGACGAATTGAGTTCCAAATATCCCAGGTTTTGAGCTTCTTAATTGGAGTATCATCCCAGTAGATGACATCGTTGTTATCAAGGCTGAATGCTGGGTAGTCAAATTGTTGAAGCCATGTTTGCAGTCCCTGGTCGAGATGATGCAGTCTAGAAGAAGGAGTAGGCAAAACCCACCGTCCAGTATTAATCAGAGAATGAACATTAACACTGTGGTTAAGACCCGATTGAACAATGATTGCATCCATCCGTGTTGAGGCCAGGCAGGTTGAGTGCCACCAGGGGTCGAACCAAAGCGACGTGTTGCATCCATTCCCAATTTTGAAAGTGAGCCACTGACGAGCTACAGACCGAAGTTTGAGGATATTCCTCATAATCCATGAGCAGTCAGACGGCATTTGCATGGTCCAGATTTTATTTCCTCGTTCTTTTCATTACTGTCTTAAATTTTATATAATGACCTTTTATCAAAAAGTAGAAGTTTACATACTACAATTAGCACCCGACATGATATACTTCCATACCACTTCTCCAACTATTACATACATATTATTATTGATGGTGTCCGTAATTTAAACTTTTGTTGTCATATATTGGAATCATGGAATCAGTCGCACTAGAAAGAAGAATAAAAAAACACAGAGTCAAAATCAGGATGGAGAGGCGGACCATAAAAAATTACATACAAACCTACAATACCAACAACCTATCAAATAACTTAACAATAATATAATATATACCAAGAACCTATCAAATAGACCTCGAGTAGTCTAAAATGTTTTTTACCATTGAGGAACTTGACAAGGAGAGAAAACCTGAGAGCTTAGATAATCACCTAGTCGTGTACCTGTTGCAACATTCAATCGAAATACATATACAAACGTATATTATCAAGTAACACAGATATGAAAAAAGGGCATACCATTTGCAATCAACAAACCAAACAACCTGAGGTGTTCTAAACAATTTCATCGTTAAATTCATTGCAACTTCAAGTATTCTTATCTGACAAATTTGAGTTAAATAGGTTATAATACTAGTACCATGCAAGACCACTATCAAAGAAATGCCTATAAATAAATATACCTTTCTTTCAATGGCTAAAGCAAGAGTTTCATCTTTGCAAATCCAATTCGTCGTAATTCTACACAAATTCATAGATAGATAAAATATGGGTATAGCTGAAAAGAACAACAAAGGAAGATGATACTTGTAAACAAAAATAGAAACATATAAAATTAAGTGCATATACTCTGCACATATACAAATGCAAACTAGTTCTAAAATTAATGAAGCAAAAATCTTAAATTACAAACTAAGTACACTAATAAAATTCTCAAATTGTAAACATAAACTCAAGTGTAGATACCCTCCACACATACCCAATATGTATGTATACAAACTAAATCCCAAAATTAATAACTCGCTATATCCTTTAAAAATCTCAAAATGAAGCCCTAACTAACAAACATAACCTTAAATCAACAATAAATAAGGCCAAGAAAAGAATACTTCGAGTATAAATAAACCCTAATTGAAACATTCATCAACATGCCTACTCGATTTAAAAAGCAATTATTTGGGGAAGAACCAACCTTTATTGGAATTTTAATCTATTTCAGCTAGAATCTTCGAGCCCTGACTCCACTCTTCGATTTACTTCTTTTCCTTCTCTTTCCGTTCATCTTGATTTCTATATTTTACATTTTTATGTTTTGTATTTAAAGTTAAGTGTTTTTTCCCTGACAAAAAAAAGTTTAAGTGTTTTTCTTTCACTCTATTATTGTTATAAACAATTTTAGTTATCCCGCTTGTTTGAGTAATGTCGGGCAAAAAAAAGTTTAAAATCCCGCTTCTTTTTTTTTAGCCCGCCAATAAATTGGTCCAAAAATGTTAAATCAACGGCAACGGTTTTGTGAAATCGTTGCAACAGAGTTCGATTTTTTATAAAGTAACACTTTGTCAATTCAATTGTAACAATTTTCAAAAGTATTGCAATATCTCCAAATTTATCATAATTTTTCAAGTAATAACAACGATTTTTAAGAAATTTTATCAAGTTTGGTTGCACAAAGCAATCTATGGTGTAGTGTTATAATTGTGCATGTGGATCATATGTTGACGAGTGTAGTAGAGTACCTCAAATTAATGTTAAGGATTCTCATTGTTAACGTATCATATATGATAATTGATCGAGGGGTCTGCCTTCACTTATAACTTACTAAATTAAACTTCAACTAGTTAGTAAAACTTATTATAATCCTACAATATAATATTGTACGACGTTATTTGACAATTCTCGAAAATGAGGAAGAATCGAATCAAGACCTAAAATTAACGGATATAAAATCTCGTCTGGAGCCTATTCAATCACCCTCTAATTGAATTAAACTTAGAACCATAAAAACAAACAATTCGTGTACAGATTAGTTGATTGGATGAATTTTTAATTGTGGATGAATTGATTTCTCACAATTAAAGTTTTTTCCAAACTTATCAACCACTTAAAAGTAGAGAGTATTGGTGCGTTATATACTATCTTGTACAAAAACAATTAAACACATATTAATGCCGAAGATTTATAAAATGCAATTGTCATTGATGTTGTAATAGATAAAATTAACGAATTGAATTTTAATTTTGATTCCGGCAAGAGGGACTAAGTGTGGGCAAGGCACACCTCGAGTATCCTCGACTAAGATTGTACTAAGATTCACAGGAAAGGTTTTCAAAATACGAAACCTGAAACCCCTTCATTCACTCTAGGAAAACTAGGTCTTGCACAAAAAACAATATCAAAAAATAAATAATTAATGGAACAATCTTCCTACGATTATCGATTTTGAATTTTCAAACAAGTTGTAACGGTCTCACAATCCGGGGAACAGACTTGGGGCCACCAACCACAATCAACATATTACTAACTTGGATATAAACATCATATAAACTGATAAAACATTTTAACCCCTTAACCAAGATCGCATACAGGTTATGGTATGAAACAAACTATCGAATTATATTATTACAACTCAATCCCAAAATAATAAAACATAATACATTTCTATGAATAAATGAAATCACTATCTAACTCTATTTCCAACCTCGACCATTCGCAATCCACTATCTGGCGTGATCCATAACTCGACTGTCGCTTCTCGCTGCCCGGAGATCAATACTCACGGTCCACTACTAGGTCTACTACGCTTCACTATTAACTGGAGAAAAACAAACAAAAGCAAGAGTGAGCCAACAATGCTCAGCAAGTGTAAATAGTGATGACAATTTTCAATAAAAACGACAATTTTGATAAGCAAAAGAATTTCATCTCATTTTATGAAGGAATCAGTTGTATCAACTTTTAGATTGTCTCGAGGGCCAACAATTCACCATTCATAAGGTGCATCAAAACTAGAACTGGGAAGAATTCTGATATCAAAGTATTATTCAAACAGACTTTCAAGAAGTCAAGAATTGAACATCTCAATCTCAGAGTATAGATTAGAATTGATTTTTTTTTTTTTAATTTTAAAAAAACATCAAGGTTAGGCTGCTGATCAGTCACGCACTAACCCCGGACAAACGCACACAACAATGTCCTTAATTGGATCCATGGCACACATTGGCCTTAACATCTGACCACGAATCTGGTCTCACCCCGAAGGGTTTTACGCCCCAAGGGCCACTTTTAAAAACATTTCCAATTCTATATCAACTACACTGGTGTCGGAACAATCGACAACCCTTGGCAACCAACCAACTGGAAACTCACGTTCCAAAATAACTCATAATTCGAGAGTTAAAGAAGAATTCACAATCAACAGGTGTCGACAAGTTCGACATGACAAAAGGGGTAATAAATAGTATCGACAAGTTCGATACCTTACAGGGTGATAACCGAATGATCAAGATCTTCTATAAATACTGACGAGTTCGATAATAAATGGGGTGGAGAATATAAAGAACAAGATTTTGAATACGTATCCACAATATAGATATGAGTAATTAGGGACATAACATCATTAGCTTGATAAAAGGGAAAAATCAACTTGAGCAACAATACAAGATATAAATTGCAACAAGATTATCAATAATTGAAATTCTAAGTTAGAGCAAAGACATAATTGGACACTACAAATTTATAAAATTATTCAACGCGCACTAGGGTTTAATTTCACATAAGCGAGTAAAATAGCTTAACCGGTTATTTGTAAAAAGGTAGTTTTAGGACAATCTATTTTTAAATCATTTAGAAGAAAACATCTTAAGAAGAAAGGATTCTTTGGTGAAATCATGATAAAACTAGGAATTCTTAGTAACAGGTATTTGTAAGGGTTCAAAACATGAATTCTCCCTAGTTAGGAAGCCCCTTTAACATTTTCAAGAAAATAAAGTCAAATCTTCCACTAAGGAAGCTTTAACATCCCTTGGATGAAATGATTTGCGAAAAAGTTATTGGTAAGGTCCTTTGGAAAAATATTTTGATGTTTGGATTATGAGTGAAGAAAACAACTTAGTTCACGCTAAATGAAGAAGCACATCACTTTCTAATATACTTGACCAATTCATCGCATAAGACAAAAATATTTAATTGCATCACTTGAACGAATAAGTGATAAGCAAAACACTTGCCTCGATATACGAAGTTCCCGATCCTAACATGGATCCTCAACTCAGCTTCTCGTCATTCTTTACTTTCTTACATACTGCTCTCTTACTCGGCTCTACTTCAATTTCCTTCATGCTTCACCAACTCTACGTTCGTACATCTGTCAACTCTCATACTTGTCCTTGGCCATGTTTCCTATTCGAACCATTATCAAGGTTAAATACTATTTCAGTATTAACCCAAGCAAAACCATATTGTTTGCTCTATTCTACCCATGCGCGTCCTATAACGCTTACATATATCATAAATAACATATACAAACACATACCACTACACATAGACATATCCAATCATATCCATATAGTAGTCTTAGTATAATTAATAAGTCACATATACACGTCACATAACCACTTAAAAACAGCACACCATCTAATCATCAAAACCACTTTATATACTCAAAATAATCCATTGACATATATACTTAAACCATTATTAATCATAACACAACTTCAAGTATTGAAATTAAATAACTCAAATAGACTTTTAAATAAATTTGCAGGGGATTTTTAGAAAATTTCGGCATGAAGTATTCGTTTATCGGACTATGGGCACAGCCCCTCAATATCAATCAAAAACAATTCAACCCTGTTTTTACAAAAAAATAAAGCTGTCTCAACTTGCAGCAACATAAAAGTAAACAAGTAAGAAAAGTACCCGCCCAGACATGCGGCACCTAGCACATAATAATTTATATTACACTACTACTTACGCTACACCAATGATCGTATTTCTCACACATTTTAATGATACACGTGACAACCAATCATTGATATTCGTAAGCCCTAGGGAACAACCCCTAGCATTAACTATTACTTACGCTATATCGATGATCACATCACTCAAGTATATTAATTATACTCGTGATAGTTAATCATGGATATTCGTAAGCCCTAGGGATTAGTCGAAAAAAATTACACAAGTCCTTTAAATATTGACATTTAAAAACTTGTGATCTTCTCATAACCCCTAGCACAATTCTAATTATTATAAAATTCTAACATTTAACATGTAAACATTTCCGACACCATAAGCAACTAGCATTTAACAATTAGCATATACAGTTTGAACTAACAACTAACAATTAGCAATTTCTCCCTAAATTAAACACCCCCTAAATTAAACTTCTTCTAGTTAGTAAAACTTATTATAATCCTACAATATAATATTGTATGACGTTATTTGACAATTCTCGAAAATGAGGAAGAATCGAATCAAGACCTAAAATTAACGGATATAAAATCTCGTCTGGTGCCTATTCCATCACCCTCTAATTGAATTAAACTTAGAACCATAAAAACAAACAATTCGTGTACAGATCAGTTGATTGGATGAATTTCTAATTGTGGATGAATTGATTTCTCACAATTAAAGTTTTTTCTAAACTTATCAACCACTTAAAGGTAGAGAGTATTGGTGCGTTATATACTATCTTGTATAAAAACAATTAAACACATATTAATGCCGAATGAAGATTTAGAAAATGCAATTGTCATTGATGTTGTAATAGATAAAATTAACGAATTGAATTTTAATTTTGATTCTGGCAAGAGGGACTAAGTGTGGGCAAGGCACACCTCGAGTATCCTCGACTAAGATTGTACTAAGATTCACAGGAGAGGTTTTCAAAATACGAAACATGCAACCCCTTCATTCAGGTCTTGCACAAAAAACAATATCAAAAATTAAATAATTAATGGAACAATCTTCCTACGATTATCGATTTTGAATTTTCAAACAAGTACCGAGCAGCACTACAAAAATAGATATCAAGCATGATCTACAAAAAAGAGGCCGTAGTAAATTTTAAGCAACAAATTCATCCAATGTAAGAATATACCTATATATTTGTATAGCAATTAACAACTTAAAATATAGATTTATAACATAGAAGATATGCTTCTTCTTTCTACACAAATATCACATAAATGCATGTATGGAATTACGTCTAGGACAAATCTATGATTTCTTCCTATATTGCATATGACCAAATATCCACATTGGCACTGATCATCATTCTCTCCGAGAGCGGAGATCTCATATTTACTTCACTTTCTTGGCTGCTATACTTTCACTCTCCCCCTTCAAACCTTTTTGCAAATCATGGAGTAAGTTAATCTGAAGTCCTGAATTTGTTCGAATTCACCTCACCAATTTTGACAAAACAAAAGCCATCTATTCTCAGATTAACAAGAAAATGGTCAGAAGTCCAATATAAAAACAATTAGGCTCGACCCACAATATCCTAACGGTATGTTTCTTCACCCAAGCTTTTGTAATAGATTTTTTCTACTGCTAATGATTATGCTAAAGTTATGGTCAAAGACACTTCCAACCCTAAAAATGAAATCAAATGGCATTTTACATACTTCTTAATTATAGTACAATGAGTGATCCGCTATTTTTTTAGGAGTTTTTAGATTCATGTGTATGATAATATGTATCAAATTCTTGTGTAGACTGATTTATTTGTGTGTTGGCCTCTTTTTTCATACCAAGGAGGAGTTACTCAAGAAAGTTGATGAGTTAACCTAGTGCACAGATTCAAATAAAAAAAGTGAGTACCTTTTTTAGTTTCTTTTTTGTTTTGGGGTTTAATTATTTTGTTCATCACTGGTTAGTCAAATTTTACATTTCTGCTTATAATCAAATTTTACAAGAGATAGGCATGGCCGGGAATACTATGACAAACTTTTGACAACGAATTCAATTCACAATGCAATGAGACAGCAGCAGGTGTTAACTTTTCTCCATCATTTTATCCAATTCTTATGAGGCAATAATTATAAGTTATGAAAATTTAAATGTTTATCTCGCAACTTTATCCTAGGAAATCATATGTGATGTTCTCTTGTGAAATGATAGGAGGTTTGTGCTTCTGCTATAATGTTATGTTTTGCGTGAATTGATAAAGAGATCCTTGGTTATACTGCAGCTGTGTGCGTATATATTTGCAATCCACTATTCAAAACGAATGAAAATTTGATTCTTGTTTTCTTACCGCTGAAAAAGTGTTACATTAGAGAGGGAAAGAACAAGATTGTGACTAATGGTTTGAAGAATGGTGCAATTGAAGCTGTTAACTGTTTTTCCTTCTCAAAAAGACATGTCATTCATTGATTAAACAGTAAAAAGTTGTCAAGCCTTGCCACCAAAATCCACCGACCCACTTGGTGGAAAGAGAGGTTTAAATATGAACTGTAATGGGCTTTTTATTGTTTGCTAGCTAGGCTTGCTGAGCTTGCTAATGTTTAACTTTCTGTTAATAAAAAGCCCTATCAATAGCAATATCAATAGCAAGCCTTTTAAAATTCATATTTAAATTTTCCATCAAGTTTGTCACAGGCTTTTGGTGTCAAAGACAACTTTCTGTTCTTGATTCGATGAATGACATGTCTAGAAGAAGGAAAATGAATAGCAGCATCAGTCTCACAATTCTTCAAACCAATAATCACAATCTTGGTATTTCCCTCTCTAATGCAGCACTTGTTCAATGGTACGTAAAAAAACAAGTATCAAAATTTCAGTCTTTTTTTTTTGAATTGTGATTGCAAATATATATACAGACATCAGCACCATAACCAGAGACCTCTCTATCAATTCACGCAGAACATAACATTATAGCATAAACATAAACCTCCTATCATTTCACAAGCGAACATCACATATTATTTGCTATGATAAAATTGGGGGATAAACATTTAAATTTTCATAATTTAAATTATTGCCTCATGAGAATTAAACAAAATGATGAAAAAAAGTTAACATATGCTGTTGTCTCATTGCAGTGTTAATTGAATTCTTAGTCAAAAGTTTGTCATAGTATTCCCTGACCTTGCCTATCTGGTGCAATATTTGTTTATAAGAACAAAGTTCATCATGCTTGACTAACCAGTAATGAACAAAATAACTAAACCCGAACACATAAAAGAAACACAAATAGATGCTTCTTGAAAGTAGTCTCTCATTTTCATCCAAACCCTAAGCATATAAAACGCCTGATTCCATTTTTAGGGTTGGAAGTGTCTTAAACCATAACATTACCAAAATCATTAGCAGTACAAACAAAACCATTACAAAAGTCCCTGTGAAGAAACATACCATTAGGATATTGTGGCAAGTTGAGCCTAATTGAATCGTCATCCTTGGACTTTTGACCATTTTGTGGTAAATCTCAGAACAGAATGCTACTTTTTGTGGAAATTGGCAAGGTGAATTTGGACAAATTCAGGGCTAGAGATGATCTTACTCCATGATTTGCAAACAGGTTTGAAGTAGAGGAGAGTACAGCAGCCAAGAAAGTGTAGTAAATATGAGATCATTATGGCCGCCGCGGCTGCCATTAGGTTAAATGTAATGTAGGAAGAAATCATAGATCGACTTGTCCTAGACCTATTCCCATACATATATGTGAGATTTGGGCCGAAACTTGGGCTCATGCCAAAATTGAAAATGGCCCAAAACAATAATTACTTTTAGTTTCCAAAAATAGAAAATGTTTGTTGTTTTTAAAACCATACTTTTAGACTCAAATAACAAATTATATTTGTCAATTAAATATTTTTGTGTAGAGAACCCAACCAACTTTGATAGTAGTTAAATTGCCATTTATTAGATCTTCTAAATCATTTCTTTCATATTTCTTAACATAAAAACTAATTACATCTCGTAAGAACTAAAATTAGTTTAGATCATTTTAATGTAATGTATGATAAAAGTATATTCCCTCCATTTCAATATATTAATCCACTTTCAAAAAATTAGGCATATTATAAAAATTTATTGTTAATAGAAACCTTTCATTTACATGTAATTTTTAATGCATTAATTGAATTAAATATGTGGAATAGAGTTAATCTTGTAAACGTAAATTGGATATATCTTAAATAGAGTTGATTTCGGAAATATGAAATTAAAAGGTAATTTTGAATATTTATTTAAAAATTATATTAAAAACTGAAATGGACAACTAATAGAAATAATTTTTATTTCAAAATTGTACCAGAATTTTGTAAGCTAGGGAGGGAGTAGTAAATTAATGGCCTCCGAATAAAACTGAGCCCCTTAAATTATGATATTAGATCAACAAAATGGTGTTAAATAAACAAATAATTATTTATTCTCCCAAAAATAAAACATTATAAATAAATATTCTATCTACAATTTTATTAATCAATTTTTGTTCAGTTTTTATGGTATCAATGTTTTTCCTTACTTACAACATGTTTATTTGATTGAAAAAGACCAAATAATTTAAAATGCTACTTTGAAACTCAAATAATAGACAATAATTTTTTAATAAAAAATAATTAAATATTTTTGAAGAACGACTAAGTAACTAGGGTGAAATCAGCCCAACATCCATATTCATTGGTCTATTTGCTTTGTTATAAATGTATTGCTTTCTATATGGTTTTTATATGACATACTATTTTTTTGTTAGGAGTTGTCCCACATTTGTGGTTAATAAGCAGTCAATTAATTACATTACAATTTGTTCTTTTGAATATGACCAAAAATAATTTTGTGGTGTTTGGACCCAAAACAGACAATATTATACTAATGGAGTTAAGGCGACTGAGCAAGCTAGTCCTAATGGTCTATAACGATCTTAACATGGGTTCCAGAATGGATCCACTAAGAGGTAGATGGGCTACCCCAGATTGGGCTTAAGATTAAGGGGAGAGATGGACTTTGTAGAGTATCGGACCAGGGGGAGCCTGGTCGATTTCCACTATATATAAAGGGGGAGTCAGGTCACATGGAAAGGAGGCACATTCACCACGTGTCGAGCAAGATGTGTGAATGGGAAGATTTTTAGGAGTTGTCCATAGGAGGGGCAGATTGCTACTTAATAAACAACCAGTTAACCAAATTAGAATGAGACCTTTTGGAATGTCCCCCAAAAACACTGCTAGTTAATAAACAGCCAGTTAACTAAATTAGAATGAGACCTTTTGGAATGTCCCCAAAAACAACTATAAATCAAGTTGGAGTCAGGTCACATAGAAAGGAGACAAATTCAGCAGGTGTCCATAGGAGGGGCAGATTGCTAGTTAACTAAATTAGAATGAGACCTTTTAGAATGTGCCCAAAACAAATCCGTACAAGCTCTATTAAAGCGAATTGTATCATACTAATACGGAGTTAAGACCTGCTTAGCAAGACCAAATTGTTTTTGCATAATTGTGAATAAAAAATACATTTTATTGTTGTCTAATCTTTTCTAGTTTAACTCCACCTACATTGCTTTTTAAAAAAATTTATATATAATATATTTTACAAGCAAGTAATCACCACAAGAAATCAGTGATGTATGAGAAGTGAGCATGTGTTCTTGCCAATAAAAAATAATAAAACAAATTATACATACTTATATGTATACACACAAAATAGATATTGATATAAGTCAATGCATAGCAATCGAAGTCAAGTGGCTTCCTACTAAGTGCACAACCGTGCAAACTTCACAAGTAGTACAAAAGTGCAAGTTATTTACTTGATTTAAATATAGAAAAAGAATTAATACCAGTAACGGCATATAGTACGCACAATGCATGAAAGTCGAGAGATCAATCATGCATATGATAATTAGTGTAGATTTAATTGATTGTTTTAGATGTAACATAAATTTATCATAGAAACAAGACCGTTGCATTAAAAAATGAAGAAAATTGAACAATTATGAGAGAAGCCATAAGATTATTCAAAAAAAAAAAAAAGTTACGCACTCGAGATTAAATTGTACCTGCTACTTAATAATATAATGACTAATATAATTGATAAAAGGAGATCCAAAGTTTTTACTACTATAATCCTTGAGTTTGATCTTTTCTTAATATTTCACCAGCATTTCAAAATAGAGTAGTATATTTAAACAAACCTATTATCAACTAAAGACTGAGTAATATACTTTGATCGAGTGAAATTTAAAATTAGCTTAAATATTCAACAAACTAAAATAATAATCCATAATGAAGTTAAGAGTTACTGTTATACGGGTTGAGGCTCGTATATACAAGTTCTAATACCTTAAGTACTCCATATGCAAATTTTGGTACTCCATTTGCATAAGCATCCAAAGTAAATATTTTCATGTCCCTCTTTACCCGAAAGTTGGTGTCAAGCCAAACCCTCTCATAGTTGTCGAGGGCATTGAGGATGAAGCTCCAGTAATAAGAAACAAACCCAAAGAGAGCTGAAGGTTGCCATTAAAGCTCTTGTATTTGGCTAGAGTAGCATATCAATAGCAAATTCACAGGCTAAACCTCAAACTTCCATAATACTAGTACATATGATAAACAATAATTTCATGTGTACTTGATAAATCTATTATTTTATTTCCTCGTTCTTTTCATTACTGTCTTAAATTTTATATAATAACCTTTTATCAAAAAGCAGAAGTTTACATACTACAATTAGCACCCGACATGATATACTTCCATACCACTTCTCTAACTATTACATATATATTATTATTGATGGTGTCCGTAATTTAAACCTTTGTTGTCACATATTGGAATCATGGAATCAGTCGCACTAGAAAGAAGAATAAAACAACACAGAGTCAAAATCAGGATGGAGAGGCGGACCATAAAAAATTACATACAAACCTACAATACCAACAACCTATCAAATAACTTAACAATAATATAATATATACCAAGAACCTATCAAATAGACCTCGAGTAGTCTAAAATGTTTTTTACCATTGAGGAACTTGACAAGGAGAGAAAACCTGAGAGCTTAGATAATCACCTAGTCGTGTACCTGTTGCAACATTCAATCGAAATACATATACAAACGTATATTATCAAGTAACACAGATATGAAAAAAGGGCATACCATTTGCAATCAACAAATTAACCAAACAACCTGAGGTGTTCTAAACAATTACATCGTTAAATTCATTGCAACTTCAAGTATTCTTATCTGACAAATTTGAGTTAAATAGGTTATAATACTAGTACCATGCAAGACCACTATCAATGAAATGCCTATAAATAAATATACCTTTCTTTCAATGGCTAAAGAAAGAGTTTCATCTTTGCAAATCCAATTCATCGTAATTCTACACAAATTCATAGATAGATAAAATATGGGTATAGCTGAAAAGAACAACAAAGGAAGATGATACTTGTAAACAAAAATCGAAACTGTTATGCCCAAAATTCGGTTCGGGTATTCTAAAATGGATTCGGGTCAGATACGGGTTCAATTTGGGGATTTTCGGGATAAATTAGGGTTTTGATAAAGATTTGCAGAAGGAGGACGCGCCCTCACCCCCCATACGTGGAGGGCGCGCCCTGAGAAGCATAAAGACAGAATGAAGACAATTATTAACAGGTTTTACAAAGATTATTGAAGAATTCCCTCCTATCGTATCTCAGGAGGGGGATGTCCATCGCAGAAGGCTTCCAGGGGTATGCCTGGATATAAGGACCCATCTTAGACACAAAGGGCGCGCCCTAAGGTGAAAAGATGGGAACTTTCTGGTGTGTGCTTTGGGAGCTCTGTTCCTGTAGCCAATGGGCGCGCTCTCATTGGGGAACTTTGGAGTAATCCTGCACTTTGCACCCAAAAGCTCTGGATCACCTGTCCTGCTATCTGGTGGGTGCTTCTCATTCGGGGGACAGGGATGCGTTCTGCACTTGGGGTAAACCATGGCTATACCTGCATCCTTGAAATCAAGAAATAGCTTGTAGCAGATAGGACTAGTCCTCGACGGGGGAAGTTTCCTTATCTGTGAAGTCTTGAGATCTTGGATGAGCCTTGGGCCTTTTGTGGTTAGGCCTCATAGTAGAACATTCCGGAAGCTAGTTCGTCAATCCAAGCCCAATTGGGTTTCTTGCTCTCCAAGAACTACGTGGGCTTGATCCTCTATAAATATAGAGGTACGTAGGCAAATTGAGGGGGATGAAAGCGAAGAGCTACGAGCCACCACCAAGAACCCTCTCAATTTCAGCCCCCAATTCATCGCAACCACCACACTCCGGCGACTTATCCGGCGAAGAACCACTGTCATAGATCTTGATTCCGGCGACAGACCTCAAACTTTGTTGTTACCAAATTCCTCCGTCAACAAATTGGCGCTAGAAGGAGGGGATAATGATCAAGATCATAATCTTCGGAGGAAAAGATGACTCATCTTGACGAGGGTTTTAAGTTGAAAATCGATTACGATTCAGAAGAATTAAAAATATACGAAAGAAAAAAAAAAAATCGTGGTCGGCAAAAGAAATCGAGGGTCATCAATATTAGTGATATACAAGCATCACTTCTCGGAAGCTATATATTTGCATGGCCATATGGATAGTTTAAAAAAAAAAAAAAAACAAAGCATGCAAACATGCTTAAGATGAATCTGATAAAGTAGGCCTAGGTTGATGGCCTGGGAGGCTGGGACCGTGGCTACTAACGCACACCAACATCACCATGGCCAAAGAAGAGACAACCACGCTTTCACCTTCTGGATCAATTCGATAAATCAAAGATAAGCTTTCTTGTTTTTTATTTTTATTTATTTATTTATTCTAATTTTATAATTATAATTTCTGCATTTAAAATACTTTGAGTAAAATCTCTTTTATAACAAAAGGGGCATGCTTTTTATATTTGTATATAAATATTATATGTATTTTTGAATCAATAATTTGCATATATTATTTTTAAAGTATACATTAATGTATTTCTTATCTTTAAATAATTTAAAAATATTTTGAAAATAGTTCATACTTTAAATATTTTGAAAATCGTATTTTTAAAGATAATGCATATTACATTATTTCTAAAATAGCATATTATTATTATTATTATTATTATCATTATTATTATTATTATTTCGTTTTTACTTATAAAAGAAAAATAGCACTATAGTATGGCCATTCATTACTTTGTTAAATTGATGTAGGAGTCAAGGTTGCCCTAATTAGGACGCGCCTAATTCATTGGCAAGGTTCACTGTTGCCAGCAGCTGTTAAAGAAAATATAGAATGGTGAATAAACGGAGATATACAAATGAAGATTATGGAGCCATGATCAACAGAAAAGACAAGAAAGAATATATGAAAATTCGACGAGTTCAAGAATGGAGAACGCGCCTTCAACAATTAACGGAGTCTGTCGAATTAAAAAAAAAAAAATAGTAAGGCGATTTCAGGCGATGATTTCGGGTCAATGACATTGAACAGAATTGACTGATGGGTGATTCTGAGGAGGATCCAGAAGAGGTTGTTCCAGGGAAGAGGCGAAATTATTGGGAACTCGTCCTCACCATCGGGATGCGCCCTCAAGGTAACCCTGGACTTATTTTGTTGTGAATTCTGTTATTTGTTTCTTGAACTTTTGTAGGAATAAGATGGTGAAAGAGAATCCCCAAGGACTCTCAGGGCACGCCCTGAAGGTGGTATCCAAGGTGGGACATCTACTTCAGAAAAGATCTCAAGAATATGTCGAGTGCGACATTCCAATTTGTGAGGATGCTCCTTCAGAATGTTAGATATTCCCAAGAGGCATTTCCCTCTGAGGGCGCCCTCAAGTAACATAGGTCAGGGCGCGCCCTCTGTGAAATCCGGCGAGATTAGGTGAACCTTGCTGAAAAGAGAAAGATGCAAATGGTGAGTCTTGCTAATTCAAGCAGAGTATGCCTCAGAAGACTATTGAGAAGCGCGCCTTCCCCTGACTGGGCACGCCTCCAGGTAATATACAACCTCTATATTATTTTGCTCTATATATTTATTGCATGTATAAAGTTACAGGAGTTTGCCTGGTGAGAAGGCCTGCAGGGGTTTTCCTGACCAGAAAAAAGGGGAACACTTGGAATCGAGGCCCCGTGATCCACAGCGCGTGCCCCCTGATTATAGGTCGAGGCCCCTTGGACATGAGCAAGCCCTTCCTCGGGATGATGATCCACAGCGCGTGCCCCCTGATTACAGGTCGAGGCCCCTTGGATATGAGTGAACCCTTCCTTGAGGTTTCGTTGGAAGATAATGAAGCTAAGGATGTAGGAATGACATTGTTTGGCCTAATCACTAGGTGAGGAATAGTCCTCGACATGTTTCAAATGACGCGCCCTCTAGATAGAGGGGCCCTACAACTGTTCCCTTGATTTCTCATAGTGCAACTGTTTGAAGATAGGGTGAGAATTCTCAACCCCGGGGCGATGCTCTACATCAGGACTCTGCTTCAATGAAATGCACGACTTCAGGAAAATCCTCCAATATAGGACGTACCCTCAAGGAACTTTTTTATCAGATGACCTTTCTGGTTAGGGCGCGCCCTCAAAGAAAGATGCAAATTCTCAAGCGGACTCCAATATCTACAAGGATATTTTACTGCTTAGACTCCAGAAGGAAAGAAGCTGTTGAGTTGCGGCCCCACGAACCATAGTGTTTGCCCCCTGATCATCAGGTTGAGGCCCCAAGGTCGTAAGTGAGCCCCTCTACCCAAGAATGACATTCATCCGGACTAGAAAAGACTGTCATTGCCCTCGTCCAACTCTAACGGCTCTCTCTTAAAATTCCACTCTTTAAGAGACGCTTCTTTAAGGAATGATATTCTGATGCTGGGGGGTAGTATTGATGCACCTCCCTAGCCCTACGTATACATGTATTTCATGACAATTTGTGTGAACAGCGGAATACCCCCACGGGAATGCCTCTTCGTGAGATGCCTTTCATAGGATGCCTCCTTGAGAGATGCCTCTTCGTGAGATGCCCTTTATTGGATGCCTCCTAGTGAGATGCCTCTTCGAGAGATGTTATTCATAGGATGCCTCATTTTGAGATGCCCCTTTATGGGATGAGATTTGAAGTAGCCCGTGACTGGAGAATGCACTTATTCTACCAGAAGTTGATTGAAGTAGAGCAATGCCTGAATAGTAGACTACAAGGTAAATTAATTACCTCCTAGTCTAGGGGGGTAGTCCATGTACACTTTATGTACACTTTTCCTAGAATTAGTTCAGTGAAATTTTCAACTTTTTCGAGGATGAAAGATTATACATGTAGGGCGCGCCCTGAAGGGTGAGTTTGAATAGTTCTCGTATAATAGAGGACGCGCCCTCAGGTAGAAGATGTGATGCGGAACTTTTCCTTGTAAGCCTGCAAGCCATCCCTCTTTTGAAGGCGCGCCCTTCATCTCCACAGCCTTTTGAAGCCCTTGTGCGGTTTTCTTAGGTTTGATTGTTGCAGCTTCCCAAACTCTGAAGTCATCAATTCACTTCTTAGAGGGCGCACCCTCAGCTTGGGGGTAACCAAGCCTACCATGAAGCTTATGTTCAACAAGTGAGAGTAGGAGAAAATCTTGGAGCATCCCACAAAATCATTAGTGAACAGGGAAAGCACTTCAAGTTAAAGAAAGTTCTTGAAGAGATGAAGATCAAATAGGCGAAGAAGTGCAAGAACGGAGGTTTCAATTGTATGTCAGATGTTCAAGAGAGAGCGCGCCCTCATCCTCATCGTTCTGGGCGCCCACTAGTGAAATCTAGCGGGATGAAGAGAGAATGTCTAGGGATAAGAGAGACTTTGCAAGCTTGAAGAAACTCTTAGGGATGATGATCTAAGGATGGTACTCCTTGAGCATCAGAAGAAAGAGAAGCACTTGGAATTGAGGCCCCGTAATCCACAGCGCGCGCCCCCTGATTACAGGTCAAGGCCCCTTGGACATGAGCGAGCCCTCCCTCAAGATGGTGATCCACAGTGCGCGCCCCCTGTTAACAACAGGTCGCGGCCCCTTGGACTTGAACAAGCTCCTCATCATGATAATACTGGAAGAAGAGGAAACCGTTATGACAGTGATAGAAGAATGGAGTTGTATCGAGGAAACGGGCGACCGCGTAATCAGGGCGCGCCCTCTGGTGGTAGGTCACCTCGTATCCATCAGATTCCCTCAAGCACCTCTAGTGAGCCAGGTCGAGGACGCGCCCTCACTTAGGGGAACAGTATCAGAGAGGCTCTCAAGGGAATCTACAGTCTCAAGGGAATCCATGACCTCAGGGGAATCCACAGATTGAAGAAAATCCACAAGCTCAAGGTCAAAAGGAACAAACTCAGACTCAAGAGGTAATCCTCACACAACTTCATGTCGGAGTTCCAGGAAATGCTCAGACGACAGCTCAACCTCCACCCTTGGGGGGTACTCAAACAACTGTGCCACCAAATGTTCAAAATATTCCAGGTATGGGCATTTCTAGTGTCGTCGACTTGAAGAGGCTTCTTTCTCACTTGGATGGAAGAAGGATATCTGCTACGGCACAAACTCCTTCTCCATTTTCAGCATAAGTAAGAGAGACACAGCTCCCAACTGGGTATAGGGCTATGACAAATGATCTGAAGATTTTCATGAAAATGCAGACCCTGTGGAATTTTTAGGATGTTTTGACATTGAAATGGATGTTTACCAAGTAACTGACTTGGATAGATGTTGTCTGCTGGCAACCACTTTCAGTAAGAATGCTTTGCAATGGTTTCAAAAGCTTGGATCTGGAGTAATTACCTATTGGGAGATGATGAGGACTTTGTTCTTAGCCAAGTTCCAAGCAACACTGAAGTATGCTCCTCCCGTTACAACTCTGGCCAACATCAAGCAGAAAGAAGGAGAAAGTCTTCAATCTTACTTCAAAAGATTCAATACAGAATCCGCTTTGGTTAGAGGAACAACCGATAAGACACTTAAGAGTTTCTTGATAGCTGGTTTGCAAGTAGAGACGGATTTCTGGAAGCGTCTTCAAGAAAGGGATTCAGCTATGTTGGTTGATGTTTTTGCACAGGCTGAATCTTTTAAGATAGTGGAGCAATCCTTGGCAGAAAATCGGAACACGGAAGCTCAGGGAACGCTAAGGGGAAGATTACAAGTCTTGTATATCGTACCAGAATCGGCACTAACGGAGTGAATGCAACTAGTGTTGGAAGAGAATGGGGAACTCCAGATATGTATTCTTATGATCGAAGGATAAATAATTACACTCCGTTGGCGACTTCGATTGAACACATATTTGAGGTGAACAAGAATGAAGGGCTTTTTAAGAAGCCGGTTCCTCTATCTGCCTGGAAAAGCAAGGATAAGAAAAAGCACTGTGAGTACTATAAGTCACAATACTCATGAATGTCGTCAGCTGAAGGATAAAATTGAAGATCAGATCAAGGAAGGATACTTGACCGATTGGACTGTCAGAGAAGTCAAGAAGCATAAGGAGAATCCTGAGAAGAACGGAGGGCGCGCCTTACGTAATGAAGACATGCGGCCGTAATGCCTGAAGAGAAGAAGTCTGCTAAAGAGGGAAGTATCTACACTATCTTTGGAAGACAACATTTGGGGGTGATAATAAAAATGCTTTGGAGAGATATGCTTGAGAGGCAAGATATACCTCTCACCGATGTGAATAGCTTGGGGTTAAGGCCGCCCAGATTGTTCAAGGGAGAATGTGCGGATATCACTTTAACTGAAGATGAAGCTAGATGGGTGCACCACCCTCATAATAATGCCTTGGTTATGGATTGGCTCTAAGAACGTGCGTCGGGTTTTTGTATATAATGGAAGTTCGGTGAATATTCTGTATTAAGACATTTACAAGAAGTTGGGATTCCTAGACAAGGACATGGCACCAAACAATGCATGGATTTATGATTTTTCAGGAGAAGCTGTGAAAGTGATCGGTGCAATCAGGTTATCAGTAACTCTTGAAGAAGCTTCTCTCTCAGTAACTCGGATGATGGAATTCATGGTTTTTGATCAGGAGTCGGCTCACAAATGCCCTAGTAGGGCGCCCCTTATCGAAAGAAATGAAGGAAGTGACTTCCATTTTTTTCATCTTACTATGAAATTTCCTACACCAAATAATGTAGGCACTGTTCGGGAATCGCAACATGATTCAAGGGAGTGCTACCACAAGGCAATTAAATGTTTCAGGAGAATAAAGGGATGGAGGGCGCGCCCTCAATGAAATAAGTTCTGGAGGAATCATGAACAACATCAAGGGATGAATTCATGCTCACTATTTTATTCAAGAATCAGAGGATGAGGAATGCGTCCACCCAGAGGGCGCGCCCTCAGCATTAAATGTGAAAAGATCAAGGAAAGAAGAATGTTATTGGAAGGCTTGGTGAATGCCCTTGTCGAGGAAGACTTCCCTCTCAAAGCGGATGTGCCCTCCAAGGATGGTGCTATGATTGAAGACCCTCAAAATCTTGATTTTGATATTGATCCAAGAATGCCTCGATCGGTGGAAAAGACAGATTCGACAGAAGATACAATCTCAATTTTGGTGGATGTTAGAGGTTCAAGTAAAATTATGAAGATCGGTTCTTAGTTGAATTCTAAGTAGAGAGAGCTATAGCGTTGAAGGAAGAGGTGGACAGAATATTAAGCGTTGGCTTGATTAAAGAGTCTTACTACCAAAGTGGTCAGCCAACTCGGTTTTCGTTAAATGAGAAATGGAAGACTTGTGTAGATTTCACAGATTTGAACAAGGCTTGCCTTAAGGATAGATTTCCTCTTCCTCAGATTGATCAGTTGGTTGATATAACAGCATGGCATGTTCTCTTGAGTTTCATGAACGCTCATTCGGGTTATAATCAGATTTCCATGTACGCGAGCACACTTCTTTCATCATAGATAGAGGATTATACCGCTACATTGGAATGCCCTTTGGCTTGATTAATGCAGATTGAACTTGAGAAGACCATGGAAGTGTATGTGGATGACAGCTGAAGGGGTCCGTACGCCTTAATATCATAAGACACGCCCTCTGTAAATATATATATATATTTAGCTTTAGGGCGAGCCCGGTGAAAGGTTTACACTTGTGCATAATATCTCTTGTTTCTTACGCCGAGTTAGCTCATGTAATCTTAGAGATGTGGTGCATTTGTGTTATTCCTCTACGAAGAAATCAAAACTAGAATTGTCAAGGAGAAAAAATTTTGGAATGAAGAATTGAAGGACGCGCCCTCTGCGTAGAATCTTGAAGATGAGAAGAACGATGACGCGCCCTTGAGAAGAAAAGCTACAAAGAAATTTTGGTGTTGTTTAATATTGAAATTCCATGCTTCATCTTTGATTTTACATGGAATTGGGGGGTAGTTGTTATGCCCAAAATTCGGTTCGGGTATTCTAAAATGGATTCGGGTCAGATACGGGTTCAATTTAGGGATTTTCGGGATAAATTAGGGTTTTGATAAAGATTTACAGAAGGAGGACGCGCCCTCACCCCCCATTCGTGGAGGGCGCGCCCTGAGAAGCATAAAGACAGAATGAAGACAATTATTAACAGGTTTTACAAAGATTATTGAAGAATTCCCTCCTGTCGTATCTCAGGAGGGGGATGTCCGTCGCAGAAGGCTTCCAGGGGTATGCCTGGATATAAGGACCCATCTTAGACACAAAGGGCGTGCCCTAAGGTGAAAAGATGGGAACTTTCTGGTGTGTGCTTTGGGAGCTCTGTTCCTGTAGCCAATGGGCGCGCTCTCATTGGGGAACTTTGGAGTAATCCTGCACTTTGCACCCAAAAGCTCTGGATCACCTGTCCTGCTATCTGGTGGGTGCTTCTCATTCGGGGGAGAGGGATGCGTTCTGCACTTGGGGTAAACCATGGCTATACCTGCATCCTTGAAATCAAGAAATAGCTTGTAGCAGATAGGACTAGTCCTCGACGGGGGAAGTTTCCTTATCTGTGAAGTCTTGAGATCTTGGATGAGCCTTGGGCCTTTTGTGGTTAGGCCTCATAGTAGAACATTCCGGAAGCTAGTTCGTCAATCCAAGCCCAATTGGGTTTCTTGCTCTCCAAGAACTACGTGGGCTTGATCCTCTATAAATATAGAGGTACGTAGGCAAATTGAGGGGGATGGAAGCGAAGAGCTACGAGCCACCACCAAGAACCCTCTCAATCTCAGCCCCCAATTCATCACAACCACCACACTCCGGCGACTTATCCGGCGAAGAACCACTGTCATAGATCTTGATTCCGGCGAAAGACCTCAAACTTTGTTGTTACCAAATTCCTCCATCAACAGAAACATATAAAATTAAGTTCATATACTCTGCACATATACATATGCAAACTAGTTCTAAAATTAATGAAGCAAAAATCTTAAATTACAAACTAAGTATACTAATAAAATTCTCAAATTGTAAACATAAACTCAAGTGTAGATACCCTCTACACATACAGACACATACCCAATATGTATGTATACAAACTAAAGCCCAAAATTAATAAACTCGCTACTCTTTAAAAATCTCAAATTGAAGCACAAACATAACCCAATAACAACAAATTGAAGCCCTAACTAACAAACATAACCTTAAATCAACAATAAATAAGGCCAAGAAAAGAATACTTCGAGTATAAATAAACCCCAATTGAAACATTCATCAACATGCCTCTATTGGAATTTTAGTCTATTTCAGCTTGAATCTTCGAGCTCTGACTCCACTCTTCGATTTACTTCTTTTCCTTCTCTTTCCGTTCATCTTGATTTCTATATTTTTACATTTTTATGTTTTGTATTTAAAGTTAAGTGTTTTTTCCCTGACAAATAAAAAAGTTGAAGTGTTTTTGTTTCACTCTATTATTGTTATATAAACAATTTTAGTTATCCCTCTTGTTTGAGTAATGTCGGGCAAAAAAAAGTTTAAAATCCCACTTCTTTTTTTTAACCCGCCAATAAATTGGTCCAAAAATGTTAAATCAACAGCAACGGTTTTGTGAAATCGTTGCAACAGAGTTCGATTTTTTTATAAAGTAACACTTTGTCAATTCAATTGTAACAATTTTCAAAAGTATTGCAATATCTCCAAATTTATCATAATTTTTCAAGTAATAACTACGATTTTTAAGAAATTTTATCAAGTTTGGTTGCGCAAAGCAATCTATGGTGTAGTGTTATAATTGTGCATGTGGATCATATGTTGACGAGTGTAGTAGAGTACCTCAAATTAATGTTAAGGATTCCCATTGTTAACGTATCATATATGATAATTGATCGAGGGGCTGACTTCACTTATAACTTACTAAATTAAACTTCTTCTAGTTAGTAAAACTTATTACAATCCTAAAATATAATATTGTACGACGTTATTTGACAATTCTCGAAAATGAGGAAGAATCGAATCAAGACCTAAAATTAACGGATATAAAATCTCGTGTGGAGCCTATTCCATCACCCTCTAATTGAATTAAACTTAGAACCATAAAAACAAACAATTCGTGTACAGATCAGTTGATTGGATGAATTCCTAATTGTGGATGAATTGATTTCTCACAATTAAAGTTTTTTCCAAACTTATCAACCACTTAAAGGTAGAGAGTATTGGTGCGTTATATACTATCTTGTACAAAAACAATTAAACACATATTAATGCCGAATGAAGATTTATAAAATGCAATTGTCATTGATGTTGTAATAGATAAAATTAACCAATTGAATTTTAATTTTGATTCTGGCAAGAGGGACTAAGTGTGGGCAAGGCACACCTCGAGTATCCTCGACTAAGATTGTACTAAGATTCACAGGAGAGGTTTTCAAAATACGAAACCTGCAACCCTTTCATTCACTCTAGGAAAACTAGGTCTTGCACAAAAAACAATTTCAAAAATTAAATAATTAATGGAACAATCTTCCTACGATTATCGATTTTGAATTTTCAAACAAGTAGCGAGCAGCACTACAACAATAGATATCAAGCATGATCTACAAAAAAGAGGCCGTAGTAAATTTTAAGCAACAAATTCATCCAATGTAAGAATATACCTATATATTTGTATAGCAATTAACAACTTAAAATATAGATTTATAACATAGAAGATATGCTTCTTCTTTCTACACAAATATCACATAAATGCATGTATGGAATTACGTCTAGGACAAATCTATGATTTCTTCCTACATTGCATTTGACCAAATATCCACATTGGCACTGATCATCATTCTCTCCGAGAGCGGAGATCTCATATTTACTTCACTTTCTTGGCTGCTTACTTTCCCTCTCCCCCTTCAAACCTTTTTGCAAATCATGGAGTAAGTTAATCTGAAGTCCTGAATTTGTTCGAATTCACCTCACCAATTTCGACAAAACAAAAGCCATCTATTCTCAGATTAACAAGAAAATGGTCAGAAGTCCAATATAAAAACAATTAGGCTCGACCCACAATATCCTAACGGTATGTTTCTTCACCCTAGCTTTTGTAATAGATTTTTTCTAATGCTAATGATTATGCTAATGTTATGGTCAAAGACACTTCCAACCCTAAAAATGAAATCAAATGGCGTTTTACATACTTCTTAATTATAGTACAATGAGTGATCCGCTATTTTTTTAGGAGTTTTTAGATTCATGTGTATGATAATATGTATCAAATTCTTGTGTAGACTAATTTATTTGTGTGTTGGCCTCTTTTTTCATACCAAGGAGGAGTTACTCAAGGAAGTTGATGAGTTAACCTAATGCACAGATTCAATAAAAAAAGTGAGTACCTTTTTTAGTTTCTTTTTTTTTTTTGACTGATTTTTAGTTTCTTTTTTGTTTTGGGGTTTAATTATTTTGTTCATCGCTGGTTAATCAAATTTTACATTTCTGCTTATAATCAAATTTTACAGGAGATAGGCATGGCCGGGAATACTATGACAAACTTTTGACAACGAATTCAATTCACAATGCAATGAGACAGCAGCAGGTGTTAATTTTTCTGCATCATTTTATCCAATTCTTATGAGGCAATAATTATAAGTTAATTATGAAAATTTAAATGTTTATCTCGCAACTTTATCCTAGGAAATCATATGTGATGTTCGCTTGTGAAATGATAGGAGGTTTGTGCTTCTGCTATAATGTTGTGTTTTGCGTGAATTGATAAAGAGATCCATGGTTATACTGCAGCTGTGTGCGTATATATTTGCAATCCACTATTCAAAACGAATGAAAATTTGATTCTTGTTTTCTTACCGCTGAAAAAGTGTTACATTAGAGAGGGAAAGAACAAGATTGTGACTAATGGTTTGAAGAATGGTGCAATTGATGCTGTTAACTGTTTTTCCTTCTCAAAAAGACATGTCATTCATTGATTAAATAGTAAAAAGTTGTCAAGCCTTGCCACCAAAATCCACCGACCCACTTGGTGGAAAGAGAGGCTTAAATATGAACTGTAATGGGCTTTTTATTGTTTGCTAGCTAGGCTTGCTGAGCTTGCTAATGTTTAACTTTCTGTTAATAAAAAGCCCTATCAATAGCAATATCAATAGCAAGCCTTTTAAAATTCATATTTAAATTTTCCATCAAGTTTGTCACAGGCTTTTGGTGTCAAAGCTTGACAACTTTCTGTTCTTGATTCGATGAATGACATGTCTAGAAGAAGGAAAATGAATAGCAGCATCAGTCTCACAATTCTTCAAACCAATAATCACAATCTTGGTATTTCCCTCTCTAATGCAACACTTGTTCAATGGTACGTAAAAAAACAAGTATCAAAATTTCAGTCTTTTTTTTTTTGAATAGTGATTGCAAATATATATACAGACATCAGCAGCATAACCAGAGACCTCTCTATCAATTCACGCAGAACATAACATTATAGCATAAACATAAACCTCCTATCATTTCACAAGCGAACATCACATATTATTTGCTATGATAAAATTGGGGGATAAACATTTAAATTTTCATAATTTAAATTATTGCCTCATGAGAATTAAACAAAATGATGAAAAAAAGTTAACATATGCTGTTGTCTCATTGCAGTGTTAATTGAATTCTTAGTCAAAAGTTTGTCATAGTATTCCCTGACCTTGCCTATCTGGTGCAATATTTGTTTATAAGAACAAAGTTCATCATGCTTGACTAACCAGTAATGAACAAAATAACTAAACCCGAACACATAAAAGAAACACAAATAGATGCTTCTTGAAAGTAGTCTCTCATTTTCATCCAAACCCTAAGCATATAAAACGCCTGATTCCATTTTTAGGGTTGGAAGTGTCTTAAACCATAACATTACCAAAATCATTAGCAGTACAAACAAAACCATTACAAAAGTCCCTGTGAAGAAACATACCATTAGGATATTGTGGCAAGTTGAGCCTAATTGAATCGTCATCCTTGGACTTTTGACCATTTTGTGGTAAATCTCAGAACAGAATGCTACTTTTTGTGGAAATTGGCAAGGTGAATTTGGACAAATTCAGGGCTAGAGATGATCTTACTCCATGATTTGCAAACAGGTTTGAAGTAGAGGAGAGTACGTACAGCAGCCAAGAAAGTGTAGTAAATATGAGATCATTATGGCCGCCGCGGCTGCCATTAGGTTAAATGTAACGTAGGAAGAAATCATAGACCGACTTGTCCTAGACCTATTCACATACATATATATACATATATGTGAGATTTGGGCCGAAACTTGGGCTCATGCCAAAATTGAAAATGGCCCAAAACAATAATTATTTTTAGTTTCCAAAAATAGAAAATGTTTGTTGTTTTTAAAACCATACTTTTAGACTCAAATAACAAATTATATTTGTCAATTAATTTTTTTTGTGTAGAGAACCCAACCAACTTTGATAGTAGTGAAATTGCCATTTATTAGATCTTCTAAATCATTACTTTCATATTTCTTAACATAAAAACTAATTACATCTCGTAAGAACTAAAATTAGTTTAGATCATTTTAATGTAATATATGATAAAAGTATATTCCCTCCATTTCAATATACTAATCCACTTTCAAAAAATTAGGCATATTATAAAAATTTATTGTTAATAGAAACCTTTCATTTACATGTAATTTTTAATTCATTAATTGAATTAAATATGTGGAATAGAGTTAATCTTGTAAACGTAAATTGGATATATCTTAAATAGAGTTGATTTCAGAAATATGAAATTAAAAAGTAATTTTGAATATTTATTTAAAAATTATATTAAAAACTGAAATGGACAACTAATAGAAATAATTTTTATTTCAAAATTGTACCAGAAGCTGGACTTCTCATCTGTCCACTGCAACACTCTCACAGACACTCAGATTGCGGGTTTAATAAGGCCCTTCACCAAGGATGATGTGTTTGCAACTCTAAAGAAAATGAAACGAAACAAAGCCCCGGGCCCTGACGGGTTTAATGTGGAATTTTTCCTGGCTTGCTGGCATATTATTGGTGATTCTTTCTGCAAAGCAGTATTATCTTTCTTTGACACAAACTATCTTCACAAAGGGGTGAACTCCACAAGTATTGCTCTGATTCCAAAGGTGCAATCTCCTTCAAATATGAAAGAATTCCGTCCTATCTCTCTGTGCACAGTAGCTTATAAATGCATTTCTAAGCTTATGGCTAGCCGGCTAAAAAGAGTGCTTACTTCCCTTATTGACCCTGCTCAGTCAGCTTTTGTTCCTGGTAGGTCAATATCTGATAATGTGATTCTCGCTCAAGAATTTTTTCGAGGCTACACTAGAGACTCTGGTACTGCTAAATGTTCTCTCAAAATTGACCTTTATAAAGCCTTTGACTCAGTGCAGTGGGATTTTCTGCTAGCAGCTCTTGAAAAAATGAGATTTCCATCTCGTTTTATTACTTGGATCAAGTCTTGTATTTGCTCTCCTATGTATTCTGTTAAATTGAATGGCTCTCTCAATGGCTATTTTGCTGGTGCAAAAGGTCTTCGACAGGGTGATCCCCTATCACCATATCTATTCACCATTGCAATGCAAATCTTGTCATGTATGCTTAACAATGCTCCAGCAGACTTCAAATACCACTGGAAATGCAAGGACACGAAGGTGAATCACCTTTTTTTCGCAGATGATGTTCTTTTCTTTTCGCATGGTGATCGTAACTCAATTACTCATATTATGAACTGCTTGCATATGTTCTCTGGTTGGAGTGGTTTACATCCCAGCATGTTAAAAAGTAGTTGCTATCTGGTTAATTGTGATCCAACTGTTGTCTCCTGGTTTGATATTACTTATGGAATTCCCCATGGTGAGTTGCCAGTCAACTTTCTTGGTGTCCCTCTCATCTCCTCTGAATTAAGTGAGAATATTTGTATGCCGCTCATCCAGAAAATTACTTCGAGAATGATGTCTTGGACCAATATTTTCTTATCCTTCGCGGGGAGGGTTCAACTTCTTCGAGCAGTAATTTTTACAATGCAATCCTACTGGACAAACCATTTCATGCTGCCAAAGTGTGTTCATAAGCGTCTTCAATCAATTTTTACACGATTTCTTTGGAAAGGAGACCACACTAAAATTGGTGGTGCCAAAGTGGCCTGGAAAGTGGTTTGTAAACCTAAAAATGAAGGAGGTCTTGGTCTAAAATGCCCGGTTGAGTGGAACCAAGCTCAAATTCTTATGCACCTGTGGAGACTTGTCACCAAACGGAGATCTTTGTGGGTTGACTGGGCTACAAACACTGCCCTTAAAAGATCTCACTTCTGGACAATGTCCATCCCTACGGACTGCTCGTGGTTCTGGCGGAATCTTCTAAAGCTAAGAACTGTTGCCCTCTCTCATATTTCTTACAAGATCGGCAATGGACGGTCTATATCCTTTTGGTTAGATCCCTGGTGGCTTAACAGGACCATTGCTTCATCATCTAAGGACTGTATCATCATTAACTCGGGGTCTAACAAGCATGCCACGGTGGGTGACTTCATTCAAAGCGGGGAATGGTTACTTCCAAGAGTCAATATACATCAGCACCGAAACACTCGTCTTCTATCTAGTTGGTTGGCAAGTTTTTTATATCCCAATTTTGATCTCTCTCAAAATGATATGATTCTCTGGGATGGAGCTTCTAAGGTTTCGACTTGGGTAATTTGGGATTCTATTAGAACTGGTGGCGAAGGAGTTACTTGGTTCAATTCTGTGTGGTTCAAGCACGGAATAACTCGTTACGCTCATCACAACTGGTTACTCTGTCATGGTCGCCTTTATACTCTTATGAGACTTCATTCCTTTGGAATTGCTACCTCATTTCAGTGCTTTCTTTGTGTAGGCGGAAATGAAACAGATTCCCATCTGTTTTTACAATGTCCCTATTCACAATTTATTCTAGAGAAACTGCTGGCTCCTCTTCGTACGAACCTCAACTATAATCAGACTTGGGCTTCTTTTATCACTAGTTTATACCACTTGAGGACTGGAGATCACAGAACGGTAGTTCTTCTTGTTCTACAGATTTTCTCTTATCACTTGTGGAGGGAAAGAAATTCCAGAGCCCATGACAAAGGTGCATTTAGTCCGTTCAAACTTCTTGATGAAATCAAAGCAGATCTCCGAGCTCGCCTGACATCCATTCCATGGTTTGCAAATTGTAACAGATCTTTATTGCACTCTTGGATTATTTAGGCTAATCCTCTTGTAAGGGTTATGCCCTAGCTCTTGTAAGGGTTATGCCCTAGTTCTTGCTTTGGTTTGCTTCTTCGAGTGATCCTTATTCGCTCTTGGATAGCTTACTTGTATTCCCTTTCTTTTTTCTATATAAATATCAATTTAGCAAAAAAAAAAATATTCTATCTACAATTTTTTTTATCAATTTTTGTTCAGTTTTTATGGTAACAATGTTTTTCCTTACTTACAACATGTTTATTTGATTGAAAAAGACCAAATAATTTAAAATGCTACTTTGAAACTCAAATAATAGACAATAATTTTTTAATAAAAAATAATTAAATATTTTTGAAGAACGACTAAGTAACTCGGGTGAAATCAGCCCAACATCCATATTCATTGGTCTATTTGCTTTGTTATAAATGTATTGCTTTCTACATGGTTTTTATATGACATACTGTTTTTTTGTTAGGAGTTGTCCCACATTTGTGGTTAATAAGCAGTCAATTAATTACATTACAATTTGTTCTTTGGAATATGACCAAAAATAATTTTGTGGTGTTTGGACCCAAAACAGACAATATTCTACTAATAGAGTTAAGGCGGCTGAGCAAGCTAGTCCTAATGGTCTATAACGATCTTAACATGGGCTCTAGAATGGATCCACGAAGAGGTGGATGGGCTATCCCAGATTGGGCTTAAGATTAAGGGGAGCAGATGGACTTTGTAGAGTATCGGACTAGGGGGAGCCAGGTCGATTTCCACTATAGATCAAGGGGGAGTCAGGTCACATGGAAAGGAGGCACATTCAGCACGTGTCGAGCATAATGTGTGAATGGGAAGATTATTAGGAGTTGTCCCATAGGAGGGGCAGATTGCTACTTAATAAACAAGCAGTTAACCAAATTAGAATGAGACCTTTTGGAATGTCCCCCAAAAACATTGCTAGTTAATAAACAGCCAGTTAACTAAATTAGAATGAGACCTTTTGGAGTGGCCCCAAAAACAACTATAAATCAAGTGGGAGTCAGGTCACATAGAAAGGAGACAAATTCAGCAGGTGTCCATAGGAGGGGCAGATTGCTAGTTAACTAAATTAGAATGAGACCTTTTGGAATGTGCCCAAAACAAATCCGTACAAGCTCTATTAAAGCGAATACGGAGTTAAGACCTGCTTAGCAAGACCAATTTTTTTTTGCATAATTGTGAATAAAAAATACATTTTATTGTAGTCTAATCTTTTCTAGTTTAACTCCACCTACATTGCTTTTTAAAAAAATTTATATAAAATATATTTTACAAGCAAGTAATCACCACAAGAAATCAGTGATGTATGAGAAGTGAGCATGTGTACTTGCCAATAAAAAATAATAAAACAAATTATACATACTTATATGTATACACACAAAATAGATATTGATATAAGTCAATGCATAGCAATCGAAGTCAAGTGGCTTCCTACTAACTGCACAACCGTGCAAACTTCACAAGTAGTACAAAAGTGCAAGTTATTTACTTGATTTAAATACAGAAAAAGAATTAATACCAGTAACGGCATATAGTACGCACAATGCATGAAAGTCGAGAGATCAATCATGCATATGATAATTAGTGTAGATTTAATTGATTGTTTTAGATGTAACATAAATTTATCATAGAAACAAGACCGTTACATTTAAAAATGAAGAAAATTGAACAATTATGAGAGAAGCCATAAGATTATTCAAAAAAAAAAAAAATTACGCACTCGAGATTAAATTGTACCTACTACTTAATAATATAATGACTAATATAATTGATAAAAGGAGATCCAAAGTTTTTACTACTATAATCCTGAGTTGGATCTTTTGTTAATATTTCACCAGCATTTCAAAATAGAGTAGTATATTTAAACAAACCTATTATCAACTAAAGACTAAGTAATATACTTTGATCGAGTGAAATTTAAAATTAGCTAAAATATTCAACAAACTAAAATAATAATCCATAATGAAGTTAAGAGTTACTGTTATACGGGTTGAGGCTCGTATATACAAGTTCTAATACCTTAAGTACTCCATATGCAAATTTTGGTACTCCATTTGCATAAGCATCCAAAGTAAATATTTTCATGTCCCTCTTTACCGGAAAGTTGGTGTCAAGCCAAACCCTCTCATAATTGTCGAGGGCATTGAGGATGAAGCTCCATTAATAAGAAACAAACCCAAAGAGAGCTGAAGGTTGCCATTAAAGCTCTTGTATTTGGCTAGAGTAGCATATCAATAGCAAATTCACAGGCTAAACCTCAAACTTCCATAATACTAGTACATAGGATAAACAATAATTTCATGTGTACTTGATAAATCTATTATTTTATATTCGTCTTAAATTTTATATAATAACCTTTTATCAAAAAGTAGAAGTTTACATACTACAATTAGCACCCGACATGATATACTTCCATACCACTTCTCTAACTATTACATATATATTATTATTGATGGTGTCCGTAATTTAAACCTTTGTTGTCACATATTGGAATCATGGAATCAGTCGCACTAGAAAGAAGAATAAAAAAACACAGAGTCAAAATCATAAAAAAATACATACAAACCTACAATACCTACAACCTATCAAATAACTTAACAATAATATAATATATACCAAGAACCTATCAAATAGACCTGGAGTAGTCTAAAATGTTTTTTACCATTGAGGAACTTGACAAGGAGAGAAAACCTGAGAGCTTAGATAATCACCTAGTCGTGTACCTGTTGCAACATTCAATCGAAATACATATACAAACGTATATAATCAAGTAACACAAATATGAAAAAAAGGGCATACCATTTGCAATCAACAAATTAACCAAATAACCTGAGGTGTTCTAAACAATTACATCGTTAAATTCATTGCAACTTCAAGTATTCTTATCTGACAAATTTGAGTTAAATAGGTTATAATACTAGTACCATGCAAGACCACTATCAAAGAAATGCCTATAAATAAATATACATTTCTTTCAATGGCTAAAGCAAGAGTTTCATCTTTGCAAATCCAATTCATCGTAATTCTACACAAATTCATAGATAGATAAAATATGGGTATAGCTGAAAAGAACAACAAAGGAAGATGATACTTGTAAACAAAAATAGAAACATATAAAATTAAGTGCATATACTCTGCACATATACAAATGCAAACTAGTTCTAAAATTAATGAAGCAAAAATCTTAAATTACAAACTAAGTACACTAATAAAATTCTCAAATTGTAAACATAAACTCAAGTGTAGATACCCTCCACACATACCCAATATGTATGTATACAAACTAAATCCCAAAATTAATAACTCGCTATATCCTTTAAAAATCTCAAATTGAAGCCCTAACTAACAAACATAACCTTAAATCAACAATAAATAAGGCCAAGAAAAGAATACTTCGAGTATAAATAAACCCTAATTGAAACATTCATCAACATGCCTACTCGATTTAAAAACCAATTATTTGGGGAAGAACCAACCTTTATTGGAATTTTAATCTATTTCAGCTAGAATCTTCGAGCCCTGACTCCACTCTTCGATTTACTTTTTTTCCTTCTCTTTCCGTTCATCTTGATTTCTATATTTTACATTTTTATGTTTTGTATTTAAAGTTAAGTGTTTTTTCCCTGACAAAAAAAAAAGTTTAAGTGTTTTTCTTTCACTCTATTATTGTTATAAACAATTTTAGTTATCCCGCTTGTTTGAGTAATGTCGGGCAAAAAAAAGTTTAAAATCCCGCTTCTTTTTTTTTAGCCCGCCAATAAATTGGTCCAAAAATGTTAAATCAACGGCAACGGTTTTGTGAAATCGTTGCAACAGAGTTCAATTTTTTATAAAGTAACACTTTGTCAATTCAATTGTAACAATTTTCAAAAGTATTGCAATATCTCCAAATTTATCATAATTTTTCAAGTAATAACAACGATTTTTAAGAAATTTTATCAATTTTGGTTGCGCAAAGCAATCTATGGTGTAGTGTTATAATTGTGCATGTGGATCATATGTTGACGAGTGTAGTAGAGTACCTCAAATTAATGTTAAGGATTCCCATTGTTAAGGTATCATATATGATAATTGATCGAGGGGTCTGCCTTCACTTATAACTTACTAAATTAAACTTCATCTAGTTAGTAAAACATATTATAATCCTACAATATAATATTGTACGACGTTATTTGAAAATTCTCGAAAATGAGAAAGAATCGAATCAAGGCCTAAAATTAACGGATATAAAATCTCGTCCGGAGCCTATTCCATCACCCTCTAATTGAATTAAACTTAGAACCATAAAAACAAACAATTCGTGTACAGATCAGTTGATTGGATGAATTTCTAATTGTGGATGAATTGATTTCTCACAATTAAATTTTTTTCCAAACTTATCAACCACTTAAAGGTAGAGAGTATTGGTGAGTTATATACTATCTTGTACAAAAACAATTAAACACATATTAATGCCGAAGATTTATAAAATGCAATTGTCATTGATGTTGTAATAGATAAAATTAACGAATTGAATTTTAATTTTGATTCCGGCAAGAGGGACTAAGTGTGGGCAAGGCAGACCTCGAGTATCCTCGACTAAGATTGTAGTAAGATTCACAGGAGAGGTTTTCAAAATACGAAACATGCAACCCCTTCATTCACTCTAGGAAAACTAGGTCTTGCACAAAAAACAATATCAAAAAATAAATAATTAATGGAACAATCTTCCTACGATTATCGATTTTGAATTTTCAAACAAGTAGCCAGCAACACTACAACAATAGATATTAAGCATGATCTACAAAAAAAGAGGCCGTAGTAAATTTTAAGCAACAAATTCATCCAATGTAAGAATATACCTATATATTTGTATAGCAATTAACAACTTAAAAATATAGATATATAACATAGAAGATATGCTTCTTCTTTCTACAAAAATATCACATAAATGCATGTATGGAATTACGTCTAGGACAAATCTATGATTTCTTCCTACATTGCATTTGACCAAATATCCACATTGGCACTGATCATCATTCTCTCCGAGAGCGGAGATCTCATATTTACTTCACTTTCTTGGCTGCTGTACTTTCACTCTCCCCCTTCAAACCTTTTTGCAAATCAAGGAGTAAGTTAATCTGAAGTCCTGAATTTGTTCGAATTCACCTCACCAATTTCGACAAAACAAAAGCCATCTATTCTCAGATTAACAAGAAAATGGTCAGAAGTCCAATATAAAAACAATTAGGCTCGACCCACAATATCCTAACGGTATGTTTCTTCACCCTAGCTTTTGTAATAGATTTTTTCTACTGATAATGATTATGCTAATGTTATGGTCAAAGACACTTCCAACCCTAAAAATGAAATCAAATGGCGTTTGACATACTTCTTAATTATAGTACAATGAGTGATCCTCTATTTTTTTAGGAGTTTTTAGATTCATGTGTATGATAATATGTATCAAATTCTTGTGTAGACTAATTTATTTGTGTGTTGGCCTCTTTTTTCATACCAAGGAGGAGTTACTCAAGAAAGTTGATGAGTTAACCTAACATGAGTTAACCTAATGCAGAGATTCAATAAAAAAAAGTGAGTACCTTTTTTAGTTTCTTTTTTGTTTTGGGGTTTAATTATTTTGTTCATCACTGGTTGGTCAAATTTTACATTTCTGCTTATAATCAAATTTTACAAGAGATAGGCAAGACCGGGAATACTATGACAAACTTTTGACAACGAATTCAATTCACAATGCAATGAGACATCAGCAGGTGTTAACTTTTCTCCATCATTTTATCCAATTCTTATGAGGCAATAATTATAAGTTATGAAAATTTAAATGTTTATCTCGCAACTTTATCCTAGGAAATCATATGTGATGTTCGCTTGTGAAATGATAGGAGGTTTGTGCTTCTGCTGTAATGTTATGTTTTGCGTGAATTGATAAAGAGATCCATGGTTATACTGCAGCTGTGTGCGTATATATTTGCAATCCACTATTCAAAACGAATGAAAATTTGATTCTTGTTTTCTTACCGCTGAAAAAGTGTTACATTAGAGAGGGAAAGAACAAGATTGTGACTAATGGTTTGAAGAATGGTGCAATTGATGCTGTTAACTGTTTTTCCTTCTCAAAAAGACATGTCATTCATTGATTAAACAGTAAAAATTTGTCAAGCCTTGCCACCAAAATCCACCGACCCACTTGGTGGAAAGATAGGCTTAAAAATGAACTGTAATGGGCTTTTTATTGTTTGCTAGCTAGGCTAATTGCTGAGCTTGCTAATGTTTAACTTTCTGTTAATACAAAGCCCTATCAATAGCAATATCAATAGCAAGCCTTTTAAAATACATATTTAAATTTTCCATCAAGTTTGTCACAGGCTTTTGGTGTCAAAGCTTGACAACTTTCTGTTCTTGATTCGATGAATGACATGTCTAGAAGAAGGAAAATGAATAGCAGCACCAGTCTCACAATTCTTCAAACCAATAATCACAATCTTGGTATTTCCCTCTCTAATGCAGCACTTGTTCAATGGTACGTAAAAAAACAAGTATCAAAATTTCAGTCTTTTTTTTTGAATAGTGATTGCAAATATATATACAGACATCAGCAGCATAACCAGAGACCTCTCTATCAATTCACGCAGAACATAACATTATAGCATAAACATAAACCTCCTATCATTTCACAAGCGAATATCACATATTATTTGCTATGATAAAATTGGGGGATAAACATTTAAATTTTCATAATTTAAATTATTGCCTCATGAGGATTAAACAAAATGATGAAAAAAAGTTAACATATGCTGTTGTCTCATTGCAGTGTTAATTGAATTCTTAGTCAAAAGTTTGTCATAGTATTCCCTGACCTTGCCTATCTGGTGCAATATTTGTTTATAAGAACAAAGTTCATCATGCTTGACTAACCAGTAATGAACAAAATAACTAAACCCGAACACATAAAAAAACACAAATAGATGGTTCTTGAAAGTAGTCTCTCATTTTCATCCAAACCCTAAGCTTATAAAACGCCCGATTCCATTTTTAGGGTTGGAAGTGTCTTAAACCATAACATTACCAAAATCATTAGCAGTACAAACAAAACCATTACAAAAGTCCCCGTGAAGAAACATACCATTAGGATATTGTGGCAAGTTGAGCCTAATTGAATCGTCATCCTTGGACTTTTGACCATTTTGTGGTAAATCTCAGAACAGAATGCTACTTTTTGTGGAAATTGGCAAGGTGAATTTGGACAAATTCAGGGCTAGAGATGATCTTACTCCATGATTTGCAAACAGGTTTGAAGTAGAGGAGAGTACAGCAGCCAAGAAAGTGTAGTAAATATGAGATCATTATGGCCGCCGCGGCTGCCATTAGGTTAAATGTAATGTAGGAAGAAATCATAGACCGACTTGTCCTAGACCTATTCACATACATATATATACATATATGTGAGATTTGGGCCGAAACTTGGGCTCATGCCAAAATTGAAAATGGCCCAAAACAATAATTACTTTTAGTTTCCAAAAATAGAAAATGTTTGTTGTTTTTAAAACCATACTTTTAGACTCAAATAACAAATTATATTTGTCAATTAAATATTTTTGTGTAGAGAACCCAACCAACTTTGATAGTAGTTAAATTGCCATTTATTAGATCTTCTAAATCATTACTTTCATATTTCTTAACATAAAAACTAATTACATCTAAGAACTAAAATTAGTTTAGATCATTTTAATGTAATGCATGATAAAAGTATATTCCCTCCATTTCAATATACTAATCCACTTTCAAAAAATTAGGCATATTATAAAAATTTATTGTTAATAGAAACCTTTCATTTACATGTAATTTTTAATGCATTAATAGAATAAAATATGTGGAATAGAGTTAATCTTGTAAACGTAAATTGGATATATCTTAAATAGAGTTGATTTCGAAAATATGAGATTAAAAGGTAATTTTGAATATTTTTTTAAAAATTATATTAAAAACTGAAATGGACAACTAATAGAAATAATTTTTATTTCAAAATTGTACCAGAATTTTGTAAGCTAGGGAGGGAGTAGTAAATTATGATATTAGATCAACAAAATGGTGTTAAATAAACAAATAATTATTTATTCTCCCAAAAATAAAACATTATAAATAAATATTCTATCTACAATTTTTTTTTATCAATTTTTGTTCAGTTTTTATGGTAACAATGTTTTTCCTTACTTACAACATGTTTATTTGATTGAAAAAGACCAAATAATTTAAAATGCTACTTTGAAACTCAAATAATAGACAATAATTTTTTAATAAAAAATAATTAAATATTTTTGAAGAACGACTAAGTAACTAGGGTGAAATCAGCCCAACATCCATATTCATTGGTCTATTTGCTTTGTTATAAATGTATTGCTTTCTATATGCTTTTAATATGACATACTGTTTTTTTGTTAGGAGTTGTCCCACATTTGTGGTTAATAAGCAGCCAATTAATTACATTAGAATTTGTTCTTTTGAATATGACCAAAAATAATTTTGTCGTGTTTGGACCCAAAACAGACAATATTATACTAATGGAGTTAAGGCCGGCTGAGCAAGCTAGTCCTAATGGTCTATAACCATCTTAACATGGGCTCCACAATGGATCCACGATTGGGCTTAAGATTAAGGGGAGCAGATGGACTTTGTAGTATCGGACTAGGGGGAGCCATGTCGATTTCCACTATAGGTCAAGGGGGAGTCACATGGAAAGGAGGCAGATTCAGCACGTGTCGAGCAAGATGTGTGAATGGGAAGATTATTAGGAGTTGTCCTATAGGAGAGGCAGATTGCTACTTAATAAACAGCCAGTTAACCAAATTAATTAGAATGAGACCTTTTGGAATGTCCCCCAAAAACATTGCTAGTTAATAAAGTTAACTAAATTACAATGAGACCTTTTGGAATGTCCCCAAAAACAACTATAAATCAAGTGGGTGTGGGCAGATTGCTAGTTAACTAAATTAGAATGAGACCTTTTGGAATGTGCCCAAAACAAATCCGTACAAGCTCTATTAAAGCGAATTGTATCCTACTAATACGGAGTTAAGACCTGCTTAGCAAGACCAATTTTTTTTTTGCATAATTGTGATTAAAAAATACATTTTATTGTAGTCTAATCTTTTCTAGTTTAACTCCACCTACATTGCTTTTTAAAAAAATTTATATAAAATATATTTTACAAGCAAGTAATCACTACAAGAAATCAGTGATGTATGAGAAGTGAGCACGTCTTCTTGCCAATAAAAAATAATAAAACAAATTATACATACTTATATGTATACACACAAAATAGATATTGATATAAGTCAAAGCATAGCAATCGAAGTCAAGTGGCTTCCTACTAACTGCACAACCGTGCAAACTTCACAAGTAGTACAAAAGTGCAAGTTATTTACTTGATTTAAATATAGAAAAAGAATTAATACCAGTAACGGCATATAGTACGCACAATGCATGAAAGTCGAGCGATCAATCATGCATATGATAATTAGTGTAGATTTAATTGATTGTTTTAGATGTAACATAAATTTATCATAGAAACAAGACCGTTACATTTAAAAATGAAGAAAATTGAACAATTATGAGAGAAGCCATAAGATTATTCAAAAAAAAAAAGTTACGCACTCGAGATTAAATTGTACCTACTACTTAATAATATAATGACTAATATAATTGATAAAAGGAGATCAAAAGTTTTTACTACTATAATCCTGAGTTCGATCTTTTCTTAATATTTCACCAGCATTTTAAAATAGAGTAATATATTTAAACAAACCTATTATCAACTAAAGACTGAGTAATATACTTTGAGCGAGTGAAATTTAAAATTAGCTAAAATATTCAACAAACTAAAATAATAATCCATAATGAAGTTAAGAGTTACTGTTATACGGGTTGAGGATCGTATATACAAGTTCTAATACCTTAATTACTCCATATGCAATACTTTTGGTACTCCATTTGCATAAGCATCCAAAGTAAATATTTTCATGTCCCTCTTTACTGGAAAGTTGGTGTCAATCCAAACCCTCTCATAGTTGTCGAGGGCATTGAGGAGGAAGCTCCAGTAATAAGAAACAAACCCAAAGAGAGCTGTAGGTTGCCATTAAAGCTCTTGTATTTGGCTAGAGTAATAGCAAATTCACAGGCTAAACCTCAAACTTCCATAATACTAGTACATAGGATAAACAATAATTTCATGTGTACTTGATAAATCTATTATTTTATTTCCTCGTTCTTTTCATTACTGTCTTAAATTTTATATAATAACCTTTTATCAAAAAGTAGAAGTTTACATACTACAATTAGCACCCGACATGATATACTTCCATACCACTTCTCGAACTATTACATATATATTATTATTGATGGTGTCCGTAATTTAAACCTTTGTTGTCACATATTGGAATCATGGAATCAGTCGCACTAGAAAGAAGAATAAAAAAACACAGAGTCAAAATCAGGATGGAGAGGCGGACAATAAAAAATTACCTACAAACCTACAATACCAACAACCTATCAAATAACTTAACAATAATATAATATATACCAAGAACCTATCAAATAGACCTGGAGTAGTCTAAAATGTTTTTTACCATTGAGGAACTTGACAAGGAGAGAAAACCTGAGAGCTTAGATAATCACCTAGTCGTGTACCTGTTGCAACATTCAATCGAAATACATATACAAACGTATATAATCAAGTAACACAGATATGAAAAAAGGGCATACCATTTGCAATCAACAAACCAAACAACCTGAGGTGTTCTAAACAATTACATCGTTAAATTCATTGCAACTTCAAGTATTCTTATCTGACAAATTTGAGTTAAATAGGTTATAATACTAGTACCATGCAAGACCACTATCAAAGAAATGCCTATAAATAAATATACCTTTCTTTCAATGGCTAAAGCAAGAGTTTCATCTTTGCAAATCCAATTCATCGTAATTCTACACAAATTCATAGATAGATAAAATATGGGTATAGCTGAAAAGAACAACAAAGGAAGATGATACTTGTAAACAAAAATAGAAACATATGATATCACTACTAGAAAAGCGGCTAAATTCAACGGGTAAAATTCTGTTGAATTTATGCTATTTACAACAAGATTCCGTTACATTTACCATAAATTCAACAAATTCCTTCATGTTGAATATAAGACCGTTGAAATTAGCATTTCGGTTGAATTTAAGGTTAAATTCAACGACTTCCCGTTGATTTTGTTGGTCCCATTTTCAACCATTTTCCGTTGAAAATGTCCTTGAGCATTTTCGAAAAATTTGAAATTTCAATTTTGAATTTCACCAAAAAAAACATTTTCCCACCAATGGTAACATAATCAACGGAAAATTGTTGAATTTAATCCTACCATAATCAACCAAATTTCGTCGATTAATCATCTTGCCACGTGTCTCTGTGGATTAAATTCAACCGAATCTTGTTACATTTAGTTCTATCAAAATCAACAAGATTTGGTTGATTAAATTTTTTTTTTCATTGAACTTATAGATTCAACCTGTTTTCGTTGATTTTAAAAATTCAACCGAATTTTGTTGAATTTAACATGTCCCAGTTTTTTTTTGAAAAGCAACAGATTACAGATCAACTATATTTACATCTAATTTTTTTATGCAATTTGCTAACTTATGCAACATGTTGCTACGATTCCGGCCAACAGTAGTTATTTCGGCCAAACTGAATTTTTTACAAAAAAAAAAAATTAATACATAAGCATCTACAACCTAAGATCTATAAATTGGCTAAAACAAAATTTCGAAATACATATTAAAACTTAGATTCCGGTCACCTCATGAAATGTTTCCAGTTAGTTGTTGTGTTAAGGGTGGTCGATTGTTCCGACACCTAGTGCGTTGGATTTAGAATTGGAATGTTTTTTTCAGATGTCCCTTCGGGGAGACCAGTTTAATGGTCAACAGATGTCCCTTCGGGGAGACCAGTTTAATGGTCAACAGATGTCCCTTCGGGGAGACCAGATTCGTGGTCAGATGTTAAGGCCAATGTGTGCCGTGGATCCATTAAAGGACATTGCTGTGTGCGTTTGTCCGGGGTTAGTGCGTGACTGATCAGCAGCCTAACCTTATTGTTTTTAAAATATATATAAAAATCCAATTCTAATCCATATATTGAGGTTGAGTTGCTTCAAACCTGATTCCCCTGAAGCCTATTATGATTACCTTGAATTATCAGAACTTTTATCAGTTCTCATTGTTGATACATTTTATTTTAGTGGAGTCCTGTTGGCTCATCTGGGAGTTACAATATTTTTATTTCTTCAGCTGATTTCTTTCGTACCGTATGATGATTATTCTTGTTGATCAGAACCTATATTGTTCTTGATATTGCTGTCAATGTTTACACTTGCTGAGCATTGTTGGCTCACTCTTGCTTGTTTATTTTTCTTCAGTTAATAGAGGAGATTAGTGGACCTTGTGTTGATGAGTTTTCCTATTCCAGCGAGAGGTGACGTTCGAGTTGTTGGTTTCGCCGGGTAGTGGTTTGAGCTCGTCAGAGGTTGGTTAGTTGATTCAATAGAAGGACTAGTTGTTATTTATTTGTGTAATAATTTTATTCAGAGATTGGACTGTAAAGGTGTAATTTGATAGTTGTTTCATACCATAACCTGTAAGCGGTCTTGGAGCAGGGGTATTTTATTATTATATTATGTTTATATCCAGGTATTTGTTGTGTGGATTGTGGTTAGTGGGCCCAAATCTGTACCCCGGATTATGGGATGCCACACATATACTCTGCACATATACAAATGCAAACTAGTTCTAAAATTAATGAAGCAAAAATCTTAAATTACAAACTAAGTACACTAATAAAATTCTCAAATTGTAAACATAAACTCAAGTGTAGATACCCTCCACACATACCCAATATGTATGTATACAAACTAAATCCCAAAATTAATAACTCGCTATATCCTTTAAAAATCTCAAATTGAAGCCCTAACTAACAAACATAACCTTAAATCAACAATAAATAAGGCCAAGAAAAGAATACTTCGAGTATAAATAAACCCTAATTGAAACATTCATCAACATGCCTACTCGATTTAAAAAGCAATTATTTGGGGAAGAACCAACCTTTATTGGAATTTTAATCTATTTCAGCTAGAATCTTCGAGCCCTGACTCCACTCTTCGATTTACTTCTTTTCCTTCTCTTTCCGTTCATCTTGATTTCTATATTTTACATTTTTATGTTTTGTATTTAAAGTTAAGTGTTTTTTCCCTGACAAAAAAAAGTTTAAGTGTTTTTCTTTCACTCTATTATTGTTATAAACAATTTTAGTTATCCCGCTTGTTTAAGTAATGTCGGGCAAAAAAAAGTTTAAAATCCCGCTTCTTTTTTTTTTAGCCCGCCAATAAATTGGTCCAAAAATGTTAAATCAACGGCAACGGTTTTGTGAAATCGTTGCAACAGAGTTCGATTTTTTATAAAGTAACACTTTGTCAATTCAATTGTAACAATTTTCAAAAGTATTGCAATATCTCCAAATTTATCATAATTTTTCAAGTAATAACAACGATTTTTAAGAAATTTTATCAAGTTTGGTTGCACAAAGCAATCTATGGTGTAGTGTTATAATTGTGCATGTGGATCATATGTTGACGAGTGTAGTAGAGTACCTCAAATTAATGTTAAGGATTCCCATTGTTAACGTATCATATATGATAATTGATCGAGGGGTCTGCCTTCACTTATAACTTACTAAATTAAACTTCAACTAGTTAGTAAAACTTATTATAATCCTACAATATAATATTGTACGACGTTATTTGACAATTCTCGAAAATGAGGAAGAATCGAATCAAGACCTAAAATTAACGGATATAAAATCTCGTCTGGAGCCTATTCAATCACCCTCTAATTGAATTAAACTTAGAACCATAAAAACAAACAATTCGTGTACAGATTAGTTGATTGGATGAATTTCTAATTGTGGATGAATTGATTTCTCACAATTAAAGTTTTTTCCAAACTTATCAACCACTTAAAGGTAGAGAGTATTGGTGCGTTATATACTATCTTGTACAAAAACAATTAAACACATATTAATGCCGAAGATTTATAAAATGCAATTGTCATTGATGTTGTAATAGATAAAATTAACGAATTGAATTTTAATTTTGATTCCGGCAAGAGGGACTAAGTGTGGGCAAGGCACACCTCGAGTATCCTCGACTAAGATTGTACTAAGATTCACAGGAAAGGTTTTCAAAATACGAAACCTGCAACCCCTTCATTCACTCTAGGAAAACTAGGTCTTGCACAAAAAACAATATCAAAAAATAAATAATTAATGGAACAATCTTCCTACGATTATCGATTTTGAATTTTCAAACAAGTTGTAACGGTCTCACAATCCGGGGAACAGACTTGGGGCCACCAACCACAATCAACATATTACTAACTTGGATATAAACATCATATAAACTGATAAAACATTTTAACCCCTTAACCAAGATCGCATACAGGTTATGGTATGAAACAAACTATCGAATTATATTATTACAACTCAATCCCAAAATAATAAAATATAATACATTTCTGTGAATAAATGAAATCACTATCTAACTCTATTTCCAACCTCGACCATTCTCAATCACTAGTACAAAAACGGTCTATTACGTCGCCCCTTTTACGTCGCACATAAAAAAAGGCGACGTATATAATACTTTATACGTCGCATTTTTAAAAGTGCGACGTATATAACCCTTTTGAGATGACTTTTTACGTCGGTTCAAGTAAAAGGCGTCGTATATTATCAACATATACGTCGCCTCTTTTTCAACCGACGTAAAAAAGGACACTTATACGTCGCTCTTTTAACTAGCCGACGTATAAAACATATATATACACGTCACATTCACTTATATCCGACGTATATACTATTTTTAGTCGATTAATACTCAATCCAGACCTCTCTCCACCTCCATCTCTCTCTTTTCTCTCCATCTCTCGCAGACGCACACGAAACCACAGACTCGCACTCTCTTCTCTCCATCTCTCCACCCCATCTCTCTCTTTTCTCTCCATCTTTGCTCCCTCTCTTCCTCATCTCCGCTGCTACAATACAACCACCACCGTCGGCAACCTATCGACCACGGTGGTGCCTCCTTCTCCAACCAACCAACACCCACAATCCATACATAGAAGTACTCCTCTCATCCTCCTTAATCTATTAACACCATCGATTTCTACAAAATCATCCTGAGTTCAAATCCCCCAAATTGAACAGAAGATTAATATACAGATTAATCTTACAGATTAATAACCAACGCTGAATGAAATGAGTGTTTATGGCTAATCAAATGAGTGTTGTAGTGGAAATTAAATAAAATTGTTTCATTTTTGCAGATGGGTCATCGGTATAAATATGTTGGGGACTGGGGAGTGTAGATTTGCAAGGAGTATGCATATTTAAGGTAAACCCGGTACAACCATATGGGGATTAAATTGTTTTTTAGTTTACTTATCCTAGTTTGATAGAATTTATTTTACATTTTAATCTTCAACTAGATTAGATGAGTTATAGAAAGCATATTCATTTATAATCGTCTTGTGTTTGATCAAATTATCTAAGTTAGTTTTCGTTTGGTTGGCATATCTATATAGCAGTGGGCTATGAATAATTGATACCTAGGTGTGTAGAAATTCTGTATGTAGAAATTATCTGAAGTGATTGAATTTCATTTAAGAAGTCGGATGGCTTGCCTGCCTGCTTCCAGTTACTAGTATTGTTTTTGACGTTCCTGTATGAGGTTTTGTGTTCATATGTTTTTCTTTGTTGATTATATGTTGGAAGTGCATCATTGTCTTCTGTTTTGTACTACAAATTTAGGTTACTATTATTCTGGAGGATGGACAGCGCTATGAAGGGGATCTTTTAGTTGGTGCTGATGGAATTGCGTGGCATCAGAATCAGATGAAGGGATGCCGTCTGGAATTGATTCAAATTTAAAACCAGGCAGGCCATCAAGAGATTGAGCACCTCCGGATTTGAGGAAGCGTTTGTGATTGTACTCTGTATTGACAAATGTAATGAAAATCCCTCTGCTATGTAGGAGCTTTGCCATCTTCAGCATTGCCTTAATGTGGCTTTGAACTGGGAAAGGTACGAAAACTACATGAGCCTGCTTCTCTGATGCTCTTTCTAAGGAATCCATATTCTCTTCGTGATGCAAACAGCAAGAGAATATGGATACTAATGATAATATATATTGTTTTCGTTCCTATGGTGCATCTATGATTATATAATTTTTTGACAAGTCTATACTAATGATGCACATGTACATATCTGGTGTGTATAAATAACTAAATTGTACTAAATACAGACGCAGTTCTTGTCTGGATAACTGATTGAAGTCTGATTAACCAATTATTACTTGAGTTATTGAGTAGTTGAGTGACTACTATTGCATACTTGTAACAACTTGATTACGCAGTTCTGCTTATCTTCTTTTCTCTCTGTATATCCTCTGTACTTTAGTTGTGAAAGATAAACACAAACAGAAATATGATCGGCCTATAGTTTCTCCTTATCAGTTGACATGTATACTGAATGTAACTATGCTACAATATTCATTTCTGCAGGAAAAGAGAGAAACAATCATATTTCCCTCCGCTAAAGTAAAATTTCAATTCGACATGTAGTTAATATGCACATAATCCAATGAATGTTTATATGATTCATTAGGTCTAGTCAGTAGTGAATACATTAATGAATCTTGTAAGTTATATAATAAGTTCCACTATTGATATATTCTTGAGGAATGGACATCAATAATAAGTATTAGATTTGTTTATGGCTTAATTTTGCATTGTGCATAAACATTAAACTTAAAATAGTTTTAGGGACAAAATATTGTAAGATAACTTTAGAGCACTAAATATTCTGTGTTGAGACCTGGGGTGGTAATAATTTGCATTCTGAAATTCTTGACTATAGTCTAAGAATCCAGGAATTTGAAAGGAAAGACATACTTAAAATTGTTCCAGGTGCAAAGGTTCCTGCTGATGGCATCATTGTTGATGGTCAGAGCCATGTGAATGAGAGTATGATAACAGGAGAAGCAAGGCCCGTTGCTAAAAGACCTGGTGACAAACTACAGAAGTTGCTTAATTTCTTAGTCAATTGAAATTTTATGATTTTGTATCATTAATTAATGTTAGATATGTTAATGTTAGATATGTCTTTTGCCGACAACATTACAGGTTATTGGTGGTACGATGAATGAAAATGGATGCTTGCTGGTGAAAGATACTCATGTTGGCTCGGAAACTGCACTCTCACAAATTGTTCAAATATTTGAAGCTGCGCAGCTTGCCAGAGCACCTATACATAAGCTATATAGCTAACCATATATCAAAATACTATATTTTGGATTTAGATAGTCATGATGTATGTTGAATTAAATGTATAACAGGGTTACTTGGATCAAGTTATAAATATTGTAGATGTATTTTCAAGCATGTAATAATAATTATTTTAATTTAATTAGTCACTTTGGTGAGAAATTTGCATTGCAAGTTTTACTATTTTTTTGGTTTGTAATAAGTAATAACAGGAATTTTGATTTATATACAAATATAAACAGGGGGAAATTATCATATTTCAAAACACATATACGTCAGTTGTAAGTATCATATACGTCGCCCTTTTAGTGTGTATACGTCGGCGTTCTTTATGACATTATACGTCGCCCTTTTAGTCTTATACGTCGGTCTTTTTTATGCCATTATACGACGCCTGTTTAGGTCTTATACGTCGGTGTTTTTATGACAATATACATCGCACTTTCTGGTCTTATACGTCGGTCTTTTAGCCGACGTATATGAAGCTTTATACGTCGGTTAAAAAGGCGACGTAAAAGACAGTGACTTTATACGACGCCTCTGTATACGTCGCCAAAAAGCCGACGTAAAAGACCAAAAAAGGCGACGTAATAGGTCATTTTTGTACTAGTGAATCCACTATCTGGCGTGATCCATAACTCGACTGTCGCTTCTCGCTGCCCGGAGATCAATACTCACGGTCCACTACTAGGTCTACTACGCTTCACTATTAACTGGAGAAAAACAAACAAAAGCAAGAGTGAGCCAACAATGCTCAGCAAGTGTAAATAGTGATGACAATTTTCAATAAAAACGACAATTTTGATAAGCGAAAGAATTTCATCTCATTTTATGAAGGAATCAGTTGTATCAACTTTTAGATTGCCTCGAGGGCCAACAATTCACCATTCATAAGGTGCATCAAAACTAGAACTGGGAAGAATTCTGATATCAAAGTATTATTCAAACAGACTTTCAAGAAGTCAAGAATTGAACATCTCAATCTCAGAGTCTAGATTAGAATTGAATTTTTTTTTTATAATTTTAAAAAAACATCAAGGTTAGGCTGCTGATCAGTCACGCACTAACCCCGGACAAACGCACACAGCAATGTCCTTAATTGGATCCATGGCACACATTGGCCTTAACATCTGACCACGAATCTGGTCTCACCCCGAAGGGTTTTACGCCCCAAGGGCCACTTTTAAAAACATTTCCAATTCTATATCAACTGCACTGGTGTCGGAACAATCGACAACCCTTGGCAACCAACCAACTGGAAACTCACGTTCCAAAATAACTCATAATTCGAGAGTTAAAGAAGAATTCACAATCAACAGGTGTCGACAAGTTCGACATGACAAAAGGGGTAATAAATAGTATCGACAAGTTCGATACCTTACAGGGTGATAACCGAATGATCAAGATCTTCTATAAATACTGACGAGTTCGATAATAAATGGGGTGGAGAATATAAAGAACAAGATTTTGAATACATATCCACAATAAAGATATGAGTAATTAGGGACATAACATCATTAGCTTGATAAAAGGGAAAAATCAACTTGAGCAACAATACAAGATATAAATTGCAACAAGATTATTAATAATTGAAATTCTAAGTTAGAGCAAAGACATAATTGGACACTACAAATTTATAAAATTATTCAACGCGCACTAGGGTTTAATTTCACATAAGCGAGTAAAACAGCTTAACCGGTTATTTGCAAAAAGGTAGTTTTAGGACAATCTATTTTTAAATCATTTAGAAGAAAACATCTTAAGAAGAAAGGATTCTTTGGTGAAATCATGATAAAACTAGGAATTCTTAGTAACAGGTATTTGTAAGTGTTCAAAACATGAATTCTCCCTATTTAGGAAGCCCCTTTAACATTTTCAAGAAAATAAAGTCAAATCTTCCACTAAGGAAGCTTTAACATCCCTTGGATGAAATGATTTGCGAAAAAGTTATTGGTAAGGTCCTTTGGAAAAATATTTTGATGTTTGGATTATGAGTGAAGAAAACAACTTAGTTCACGCTAAATGAAGAAGCACATCACTTTCTAATATACTTGACCAATTCATCGCATAAGACAAAAATATTTAATTGCATCACTTGAACGAATAAGTGATAAGCAAAACACTTGCCTCGATATACGAAGTTCCCGATCCTAACATGGATCCTCAACTCAGCTTCTCGTCATTCTTTACTTTCTTACATACTGCTCTCTTACTCGGCTCTACTTCAATTTCCTTCATGCTTCACCAACTCTACGTTCGTACATCTGTCAACTCTCATACTTGTCCTTGGCCATGTTTCCTATTCGAACCATTATCAAGGTTAAATACTATTTCAGTATTAACCCAAGCAAAACCATATCGTTTGCTCTATTCTACCCATGCGCGTCCTATAACGCTTACATATATCATAAATAACATATACAAACACATACCACTACACATAGACATATCCAATCATATCCATATAGTAGTCTTAGTATAATTAATAAGTCACATATACACGTCACATAACCACTTAAAAATAGCACACCATCTAATCATCAAAACCACTTTATATACTCAAAATAATCCATTGACATATATACTTAAACCATTATTAATCATAACACAACTTCAAGTATTGAAATTAAATAACTCAAATAGACTTTTAAATAAATTTGCAGGGGATTTTTAGAAAATTTCGGCATGAAGTATTCGTTTATCGGACTATGGGCACAGCCCCTCAATATCAATCAAAAACAATTCAACCCTGTTTTTACAAAAAAATAAAGCTGCCTCAACTTGCAGCAACATAAAAGTAAACAAGTAAGAAAAGTACCCGCCCAGACATGCGGCACCTAGCACATAATAATTTATATTACACTACTACTTACGCTACACCAATGATCGTATTTCTCACACATTTTAATGATACACGTGACAACCAATCATTGATATTCGTAAGCCCTAGGGAACAACCCCTAGCATTAACTATTACTTACGCTATATCGATGATCACATCACTCAAGTATATTAATTATACTCGTGATAGTTAATCATGGATATTCGTAAGCCCTAGGGATTAGTCGAAAAGAATTACACAAGTCCTTTAAATATTGACATTTAAAAACTTGTGATCTTCTCATAACCCCTTGCACAATTCTAATTATTATAAAATTCTAACATTTAACATGTAAACATTTCCGACACCATAAGCAACGTTTAACAATTAGCATATACAATTTGAACTAACAACTAACAATTAGCAATTTCTCCCTAAATTAAACACCCCCTAAATTAAACTTCTTCTAGTTAGTAAAACTTATTATAATCCTACAATATAATATTGTATGACGTTATTTGACAATTCTCGAAAATGAGGAAGAATCGAATCAAGACCTAAAATTAACGGATATAAAATCTCGTCTGGTGCCTATTCCATCACCCTCTAATTGAATTAAACTTAGAACCATAAAAACAAACAATTCGTGTACAGATCAGTTGATTGGATGAATTTCTAATTGTGGATGAATTGATTTCTCACAATTAAAGTTTTTTCTAAACTTATCAACCACTTAAAGGTAGAGAGTATTGGTGCGTTATATACTATCTTGTATAAAAACAATTAAACACATATTAATGCCGAATGAAGATTTATAAAATGCAATTGTCATTGATGTTGTAATAGATAAAATTAACGAATTGAATTTTAATTTTGATTCTGGCAAGAGGGACTAAGTGTGGGCAAGGCACACCTCGAGTATCCTCGACTAAGATTGTACTAAGATTCACAGGAGAGGTTTTCAAAATACGAAACATGCAACCCCTTCATTCAGGTCTTGCACAAAAAACATTATCAAAAAAATAAATAATTAATGGAACAATCTTCCTACGATTATCGATTTTGAATTTTCAAACAAGTAGCGAGCAGCACTACAAAAATAGATATCAAGCATGATCTACAAAAAAGAGGCCGTAGTAAATTTTAAGCAACAAATTCATCCAATGTAAGAATATACCTATATATTTGTATAGCAATTAACAACTTAAAATATAGATTTATAACATAGAAGATATGCTTCTTCTTTCTACACAAATATCACATAAATGCATGTATGGAATTACGTCTAGGACAAATCTATGATTTCTTCCTACATTGCATATGACCAAATATCCACATTGGCACTGATCATCATTCTCTCCGAGAGCGGAGATCTCATATTTACTTCACTTTCTTGGCTGCTATACTTTCACTCTCCCCCTTCAAACCTTTTTGCAAATCATGGAGTAAGTTAATCTGAAGTCCTGAATTTGTTCGAATTCACCTCACCAATTTTGACAAAACAAAAGCCATCTATTCTCAGATTAACAAGAAAATGGTCAGAAGTCCAATATAAAAACAATTAGGCTCGACCCAAAATATCCTAACGGTATGTTTCTTCACCCAAGCTTTTGTAATAGATTTTTTCTACTGCTAATGATTATGCTAAAGTTATGGTCAAAGACACTTCCAACCCTAAAAATGAAATCAAATGGCGTTTTACATACTTCTTAATTATAGTACAATGAGTGATCCGCTATTTTTTTAGGAGTTTTTAGATTCATGTGTATGATAATATGTATCAAATTCTTGTGTAGACTGATTTATTTGTGTGTTGGCCTCTTTTTTCATACCAAGGAGGAGTTACTCAAGAAAGTTGATGAGTTAACCTAGTGCACAGATTCAATAAAAAAAGTGAGTACCTTTTTTAGTTTCTTTTTTGTTTTGGGGTTTAATTATTTTGTTCATCACTGGTTAGTCAAATTTTACATTTCTGCTTATAATCAAATTTTACAGGAGATAGGCATGGCCGGGAATACTATGACAAACTTTTGACAACGAATTCAATTCACAATGCAATGAGACAGCAGCAGGTGTTAACTTTTCTCCATCATTTTATCCAATTCTTATGAGGCAATAATTATAAGTTATGAAAATTTAAATGTTTATCTCGCAACTTTATCCTAGGAAATCATATGTGATTTTCTCTTGTGAAATGATAGGAGGTTTGTGCTTCTGCTATAATGTTATGTTTTGCGTGAATTGATAAAGAGATCCTTGGTTATACTGCAGCTGTGTGCGTATATATTTGCAATCCACTATTCAAAACGAATGAAAATTTGATTCTTGTTTTCTTACCGCTGAAAAAGTGTTACATTAGAGAGGGAAAGAACAAGATTGTGACTAATGGTTTGAAGAATGGTGCAATTGAAGCTGTTAACTGTTTTTCCTTCTCAAAAAGACATGTCATTCATTGATTAAACAGTAAAAAGTTGTCAAGCCTTGCCACCAAAATCCACCGACCCACTTGGTGGAAAGAGAGGTTTAAATATGAACTGTAATGGGCTTTTTATTGTTTGCTAGCTAGGCTTGCTGAGCTTGCTAATGTTTAACTTTCTGTTAATAAAAAGCCCTATCAATAGCAATATCAATAGCAAGCCTTTTAAAATTCATATTTAAATTTTCCATCAAGTTTGTCACAGGCTTTTGGTGTCAAAGCTTGACAACTTTCTGTTCTTGATTCGATGAATGACATGTCTAGAAGAAGGAAAATGAATAGCAGCATCAGTCTCACAATTCTTCAAACCAATAATCACAATCTTGGTATTTCCCTCTCTAATGCAGCACTTGTTCAATGGTACGTAAAAAAACAAGTATCAAAATTTCAGTCTTTTTTTTTTAATAGTGATTGCAAATATATATACAGACATCAGCAGCATAACCAGAGACCTCTCTATCAATTCACGCAGAACATAACATTATAGCATAAACATAAACCTCCTATCATTTCACAAGCGAACATCAAATATTATTTGCTATGATAAAATTGGGGGATAAACATTTAAATTTTCATAATTTAAATTATTGCCTCATGAGAATTAAACAAAATGATGAAAAAAAGTTAACATATGCTGTTGTCTCATTGCAGTGTTAATTGAATTCTTAGTCAAAAGTTTGTCATAGTATTCCCTCACCTTGCCTATCTGGTGCAATATTTGTTTATAAGAACAAAGTTCATCATGCTTGACTAACCAGTAATGAACAAAATAACTAAACCCGAACACATAAAAGAAACACAAATAGATGCTTCTTGAAAGTAGTCTCTCATTTTCATCCAAACCCTAAGCATATTAAACGCCTGATTCCATTTTTAGGGTTGGAAGTGTCTTAAACCATAACATTACCAAAATCATTAGCAGTACAAACAAAACCATTACAAAAGTCCCTGTGAAGAAACATGCCATTAGGATATTGTGGCAAGTTGAGCCTAATTGAATCGTCATCCTTGGACTTTTGACCATTTTGTGGTAAATCTCAGAACAGAATGCTACTTTTTGTGGAAATTGGCAAGGTGAATTTGGACAAATTCAGGGCTAGAGATGATCTTACTCCATTATTTGCAAACAGGTTTGAAGTAGAGGAGAGTACAGCAGCCAAGAAAGTGTAGTAAATATGAGATCATTATGGCCGCCGCGGCTGCCATTAGGTTAAATGTAATGTAGGAAGAAATCATAGACCGACTTGTCCTAGACCTATTCCCATACATATATGTGAGATTTGGGCCGAAACTTGGGCTCATGCCAAAATTGAAAATGGCCCAAAACAATAATTACTTTTAGTTTCCAAAAATAGAAAATGTTTGTTGTTTTTAAAACCATACTTTTAGACTCAAATAACAAATTATATTTGTCAATTAAATTTTTTTGTGTAGAGAACCCAACCAACTTTGATAGTAGTTAAATTGCCATTTATTAGATCTTCTAAATCATTAATTTCATATTTCTTAACATAAAAACTAATTACATCTCGTAAGAACTAAAATTAGTTTAGATCATTTTAATGTAATGTATGATAAAAGTATATTCCCTCCATTTCAATATATTAATCCACTTTCAAAAAATTAGGCATATTATAAAAATTTATTGTTAATAAAAACCTTTCATTTACATGTAATTTTTAATGCATTAATTGAATTAAATATGTGGAATAGAGTTAATCTTGTAAACGTAAATTGGATATATCTTAAATAGAGTTGATTTCGGAAATATGAAATTAAAAGGTAATTTTGAATATTTGTTTAAAAATTATATTAAAAACTGAAATGGACAACTAATAGAAATAATTTTTATTTCAAAATTGTACCAGAATTTTGTAAGCTAGGGAGGGAGTAGTAAATTAATGGCCTCCGAATAAAACTGAGCCCCTTAAATTATGATATTAGATCAACAAAATGGTGTTAAATAAACAAATAATTATTTATTCTCCCAAAAATAAAACATTATAAATAAATATTCTATCTACAATTTTATTAATCAATTTTTGTTCAGTTTTTATGGTATCAATGTTTTTCCTTACTTACAACCTAAGAAGCAAGGACACGGGTGCGGGAGTGCGGGTGCGTAGTTCACGGACACGCGAATTCGGAAAATTTTAAAATACGGGGATACGGGTGCGGGATGACACATCATGTACAAGTGAAAATTTTCAAATATATTTTATGTTACATATATTAAAATCATTTGATGCAACCAAAAAATGTATGCCAACCGAATGAAATACAAAATTTGTTTGTCCTAAACATAGAAGTCTAAGTGTAATTGTTTCATTTATGCAAAAATGAACATGATTATCGATACTTTTGTATTAGCTATAGGCATTAATACCTGATTTTGTGAAAATAGTTAGTAAACACAATTTGTGACAATTATTGGTGAAAATAAAATCCGAAATGAGGATCCGTGTGTCCGATACGGGACACGCGTGTCAGAATCCGACACGTGGATTCGGCGGGTCATCCAAGTGTCCTTGCTTCCTAGCTTACAACATGTTTATTTGATTGAAAAAGACCAAATAATTTAAAATGCTACTTTGAAACTCAAATAATAGACAATAATTTTTTAATAAAAATTAATTAAATATTTTTCAAGAACGACTAAGTAACTAGGGTGAAATCAGCCCAACATCCATATTCATTGGTCTATTTGCTTTGTTATAAATGTATTGCTTTCTATATGGTTTTTATATGACATACTGTTTTTTTGTTAGGAGTTGTCCCACATTTGTGGTTAATAAGCAGTCAATTAATTACATTACAATTTGTTCTTTTGAATATGACTAAAAATAATTTTGTGGTGTTTGGACCCAAAACAGACAATATTATACTAATAGAGTTAAGGCGACTGAGCAAGCTAGTCCTAATGGTCTATAACGATCTTAACATGGGTTCCAGAATGGATCCACGAAGAGGTAGATGGGCTATCCCAGATTGGACTTAAGATTAAGGGGAGCAGATGGACTTTGTAAAGTATCGGACCAGGGGGAGCCTGGTCGATTTCCACTATATATAAAGGGGGAGTCAGGTCACATGGAAAGGAGGCACATTCACCACGTGTCGAGCAAGATGTGTGAATGGGAAGATTTTTAGGAGTTGTCCATAGGAGGGGCAGATTGCTACTTAATAAACAACCAGTTAACCAAATTAGAATGAGACCTTTTGGAATGTCCCCCAAAAACATTGCTAGTTAATAAACAGCCAGTTAATAGAATGAGACCTTTTGGAATGTCCCCAAAAACAACTATAAATCAAGTTGGAGTCAGGTTACATAGAAAGGAGACAAATTCAGCAGGTGTCCATAGGAGGGGCAGATTGCTAGTTAACTAAATTAGAATGAGTCCTTTTGGAATGTGCCCAAAACAAATCCGTACAAGCTCTATTAAAGCGAATTGTATCATACTAATACGGAGTTAAGACCTGCTTAGCAAGACCAAATTGTTTTTGCATAATTGTGAATAAAAAATACATTTTATTGTTGTCTAATCTTTTCTAGTTTAACTCCACCTACATTGCTTTTTAAAAAAATTTATATATAATATATTTTACAAGCAAGTAATCACCACAAGAAATCAGTGATGTATGAGAAGTGAGCATGTGTTCTTGCCAATAAAAAATAATAAAACAAATTATACATACTTATATGTATACACACAAAATAGATATTGATATAAGTCAATGCATAGCAATCGAAGTCAAGTGGCTTCCTACTAACTGCACAACCGTGCAAACTTCACAAGTAGTACAAAAGTGCAAGTTATTTACTTGATTTAAATATAGAAAAAGAATTAATACCAGTAACGGCATATAGTACGCACAATGCATGAAAGTCGAGAGATCAATCATGCATATGATAATTAGTGTAGATTTAATTGATTGTTTTAGATGTAACATAAATTTATCATAGAAACAAGACCGTTGCATTTAAAAATGAAGAAAATTGAACAATTATGAGAGAAGCCATAAGATTATTCAAAAAAAAAAAAGTTACGCACTCGAGATTAAATTGTACCTGCTACTTAATAATATAATGACTAATATAATTGATAAAAGGAGATCCAAAGTTTTTACTACTATAATCCTGAGTTTGATCGTTTCTTAATATTTCACCAGCATTTCAAAATAGAGTAGTATATTTAAACAAACCTATTATCAACTAAAGACTGAGTAATATACTTTGATCGAGTGAAATTTAAAATTAGCTTAAATATTCAACAAACTAAAATAATAATCCATAATGAAGTTAAGAGTTACTGTTATACGGGTTGAGGCTCGTATATACAAGTTCTAATACCTTAAGTACTCCATATGCAAATTTTGGTACTCCATTTGCATAAGCATCCAAAGTAAATATTTTCATGTCCCTCTTTACCGGAAAGTTGGTGTCAAGCCAAACCCTCTCATAGTTGTCGAGGGCATTGAGGATGAAGCTCCAGTAATAAGAAACAAACCCAAAGAGAGCTGAAGGTTGCCATTAAAGCTCTTGTATTTGGCTAGAGTAGCATATCAATAGCAAATTCACAGGCAAAACCTCAAACTTCCATAATACTAGTACATAGGATAAACAATAATTTCATGTGTACTTGATAAATCTATTATTTTATTTCCTCGTTCTTTTCATTACTGTCTTAAATTTTATATAATAACCTTTTATCAAAAAGTAGAAGTTTACATACTACAATTAGCACCCGACATGATATACTTCCATACCACTTCTCTAACTATTACATATATATTATTATTGATGGTGTCCGTAATTTAAACCTTTGTTGTCACATATTGGAATCATGGAATCAGTCGCACTAGAAAGAAGAATAAAAAAACACAGAGTCAAAATCAGGATGGAGAGGCGGACCATAAAAAATTACATACAAACCTACAATACCAACAACCTATCAAATAACTTAACAATAATATAATATATACCAAGAACCTATCAAATAGACCTCGAGTAGTCTAAAATGTTTTTTACCATTGAGGAACTTGACAAGGAGAGAAAACCTGAGAGCTTAGATAATCACCTAGTCGTGTACCTGTTGCAACATTCAATCGAAATACATATACAAACGTATATAATCAAGTAACACAGATATGAAAAAAGGGCATACCATTTGCAATCAACAAATTAACCAAACAACCTGAGGTGTTCTAAACAATTACATCGTTAAATTCATTGCAACTTCAAGTATTCTTATCTGACAAATTTGAGTTAAATAGGTTATAATACTAGTACCATGCAAGACCACTATCAATGAAATGCCTATAAATAAATATACCTTTCTTTCAATGGCTAAAGCAAGAGTTTCATCTTTGCAAATCCAATTCATCGTAATTCTACACAAATTCATAGATAGATAAAATATGGGTATAGCTGAAAAGAACAACAAAGGAAGATGATACTTGTAAACAAAAATTGAAACTGTTATGCCCAAAATTCGGTTCGGGTATTCTAAAATGGATTCGGGTCAGATACGGGTTCAATTTGGGGATTTTCGGGATAAATTAGGGTTTTGATAAAGATTTGCAGAAGGAGGACGCGCCCTCACCCCCCATACGTGGAGGGCGCGCCCTGAGAAGCATAAAGACAGAATGAAGACAATTATTAACAGGTTTTACAAAGATTATTGAAGAATTCCCTCCTGTCGTATCTCAGGAGGGGGATGTCCGTTGCACAAAAAACAATATCAAAAAATAAATAATTAATGGAACAATCTTCCTACGATTATCGATTTTGAATTTTCAAACAAGTAGCCAGCAACACTACAACAATAGATATTAAGCATGATCTACAAAAAAAGAGGCCGTAGTAAATTTTAAGCAACAAATTCATCCAATGTAAGAATATACCTATATATTTGTATAGCAATTAACAACTTAAAAATATAGATATATAACATAGAAGATATGCTTCTTCTTTCTACAAAAATATCACATAAATGCATGTATGGAATTACGTCTAGGACAAATCTATGATTTCTTCCTACATTGCATTTGACCAAATATCCACATTGGCACTGATCATCATTCTCTCCGAGAGCGGAGATCTCATATTTACTTCACTTTCTTGGCTGCTGTACTTTCACTCTCCCCCTTCAAACCTTTTTGCAAATCATGGAGTAAGTTAATCTGAAGTCCTGAATTTGTTCGAATTCACCTCACCAATTTCGACAAAACAAAAGCCATCTATTCTCAGATTAACAAGAAAATGGTCAGAAGTCCAATATAAAAACAATTAGGCTCGACCCACAATATCCTAACGGTATGTTTCTTCACCCTAGCTTTTGTAATAGATTTTTTCTACTGATAATGATTATGCTAATGTTATGGTGAAAGACACTTCCAACCCTAAAAATGAAATCAAATGGCGTTTTACATACTTCTTAATTATAGTACAATGAGTGATCCTCTATTTTTTTAGGAGTTTTTAGATTCATGTGTATGATAATATGTATCAAATTCTTGTGTAGACTAATTTATTTGTGTGTTGGCCTCTTTTTTCATACCAAGGAGGAGTTACTCAAGAAAGTTGATGAGTTAACCTAACATGAGTTAACCTAATGCAGAGATTCAATAAAAAAAAGTGAGTACCTTTTTTAGTTTCTTTTTTGTTTTGGGGTTTAATTATTTTGTTCATCGCTGGTTGGTCAAATTTTACATTTCTGCTTATAATCAAATTTTACAGGAGATAGGCAAGACCGGGAATACTATGACAAACTTTTGACAACGAATTCAATTCACAATGCAATGAGACATCAGCAGGTGTTAACTTTTCTCCATCATTTTATCCAATTCTTATGAGGCAATAATTATAAGTTATGAAAATTTAAATGTTTATCTCGCAACTTTATCCTAGGAAATCATATGTGATGTTCGCTTGTGAAATGACAGGAGGTTTGTGCTTCTGCTGTAATGTTATGTTTTGCGTGAATTGATAAAGAGATCCATGGTTATACTGCAGCTGTGTGCGTATATATTTGCAATCCACTATTCAAAACGAATGAAAATTTGATTCTTGTTTTCTTACCGCTGAAAAAGTGTTACATTAGAGAGGGAAAGAACAAGATTGTGACTAATGGTTTGAAGAATGGTGCAATTGATGCTGTTAACTGTTTTTCCTTCTCAAAAAGACATGTCATTCATTGATTGAACAGTAAAAATTTGTCAAGCCTTGCCACCAAAATCCACCGACCCACTTGGCGGAAAGATAGGCTTAAAAATGAACTGTAATGGGCTTTTTATTGTTTGCTAGCTAGGCTAATTGCTGAGCTTGCTAATGTTTAACTTTCTGTTAATACAAAGCCCTATCAATAGCAATATCAATAGCAAGCCTTTTAAAATACATATTTAAATTTTCCATCAAGTTTTTCACAGGCTTTTGGTGTCAAAGCTTGACAACTTTCTGTTCTTGATTCGATGAATGACATGTCTAGAAGAAGGAAAATGAATAGCAGCATCAGTCTCACAATTCTTCAAACCAATAGTCACAATCTTGGTATTTCCCTCTATAATGCAACACTTGTTCAATGGTAGGTAAAAAAACAAGTATCAAAATTTCAGTCTTTTTTTTTGAATAGTGATTGCAAATATATATACAGACATCAGCAGCATAACCAGAGACCTCTCTATCAATTCACGCAGAACATAACATTATAGCATAAACATAAACCTCCTATCATTTCACAAGCGAACATCACATATTATTTGCTATGATAAAATTGGGGGATAAACATTTAAAATTTCATAATTTAAATTATTGCCTCATGAGAATTAAACAAAATGATGAAAAAAAGTTAACATATGCTGTTGTCTCATTGCAGTGTTAATTGAATTCTTAGTCAAAAGTTTGTCATAGTATTCCCTGACCTTGCCTATCTGGTGCAATATTTGTTTATAAGAACAAAGTTCATCATGATTGACTAACCAGTAATGAACAAAATAACTAAACCCGAACACATAAAAAAACACAAATAGATGCTTCTTGAAAGTAGTCTCTCATTTTCATCCAAACCCTAAGCATATAAAACGCCCGATTCCATTTTTAGGGTTGGAAGTGTCTTAAACCATAACATTACCAAAATCATTAGCAGTACAAACAAAACCATTACAAAAGTCCCCGTGAAGAAACATACCATTAGGATATTGTGGCAAGTTGAGCCTAACTGAATCGTCATCCTTGGACTTTTGACCATTTTGTGGTAAATCTCAGAACAGAATGCTACTTTTTGTGGAAATTGGCAAGGTGAATTTGGACAAATTCAGGGCTAGAGATGATCTTACTCCATGATTTGCAAACAGGTTTGAAGTAGAGGAGAGTACAGCAGCCAAGAAAGTGTAGTAAATATGAGATCATTATGGCCGCCGCGGCTGCCATTAGGTTAAATGTAATGTAGGAAGAAATCATATACCGACTTGTCCTAGACCTATTCACGTACATATATATACATATATGTGAGATTTGGGCCGAAACTTGGGCTCATGCCAAAATTGAAAATGGCCCAAAACAATAATTACTTTTAGTTTCCAAAAATAGAAAATGTTTGTTGTTTTTAAAACCATACTTTTAGACTCAAATAACAAATTATATTTGTCAATTAAATATTTTTGTGTAGAGAACCCAACCAACTTTGATAGTAGTTAAATTGCCATTTATTAGATCTTCTAAATCATTACTTTCATATTTCTTAACATAAAAACTAATTACATCTAAGAACTAAAATTAGTTTAGATCATTTTAATGTAATGCATGATAAAAGTATATTCCCTCCATTTCAATATACTAATCCACTTTCAAAAAATTAGGCATATTATAAAAATTTATTGTTAATAGAAACCTTTCATTTACATGTAATTTTTAATGCATTAATAGAATAAAATATGTGGAATAGAGTTAATCTTGTAAACGTAAATTGGATATATCTTAAATAGAGTTGATTTCGAAAATATGAGATTAAAAGGTGATTTTGAATATTTTTTTAAAAATTATATTAAAAACTGAAATGGACAACTAATAGAAATAATTTTTATTTCAAAATTGTACCAGAATTTTGTAAGCTAGGGAGGGAGTAGTAAATTATGATATTAGATCAACAAAATGGTGTTAAATAAACAAATAATTATTTATTCTCCCAAAAATAAAACATTATAAATAAATATTCTATCTACAATTTTTTTTTATCAATTTTTGTTCAGTTTTTATGGTAACAATGTTTTTCCTTACTTACAACATGTTTATTTGATTGAAAAAGACCAAATAATTTAAAATGCTACTTTGAAACTCAAATAATAGACAATAATTTTTTAATAAAAAATAATTAAATATTTTTGAAGAACGACTAAGTAACTAGGGTGAAATCAGCCCAACATCCATATTCATTGGTCTATTTGCTTTGTTATAAATGTATTGCTTTCTATATGCTTTTAATATGACATACTGTTTTTTTGTTAGGAGTTGTCCCACATTTGTGGTTAATAAGCAGCCAATTAATTACATTAGAATTTGTTCTTTTGAATATGACCAAAAATAATTTTGTGGTGTTTGGACCCAAAACAGACAATATTATACTAATGGAGTTAAGGCCGGCTGAGCAAGCTAGTCCTAATGGTCTATAACCATCTTAACATGGGCTCCACAATGGATCCACGAAGAGGTAGATGGGCTATCCCAGATTGGACTTAAGATTAAGGGGAGCAGATGGACTTTGTAAAGTATCGGACCAGGGGGAGCCTGGTCGATTTCCACTATATATAAAGGGGGAGTCAGGTCACATGGAAAGGAGGCACATTCACCACGTGTCGAGCAAGATGTGTGAATGGGAAGATTTTTAGGAGTTGTCCATAGGAGGGGCAGATTGCTACTTAATAAACAACCAGTTAACCAAATTAGAATGAGACCTTTTGGAATGTCCCCCAAAAACATTGCTAGTTAATAAACATCCAGTTAACTAAATTAGAATGAGACCTTTTGGAATGTCCCCAAAAACAACTATAAATCATGTTGGAGTCAGGTCACATAGAAAGGAGACAAATTCAGCAGGTGTCCATAGGAGGGGCAGATTGCTAGTTAACTAAATTAGAATGAGACCTTTTGGAATGTGCCCAAAACAAATCCGTACAAGCTCTATTAAAGCGAATTGTATCATACTAATACGGAGTTAAGACCTGCTTAGCAAGACCAAATTGTTTTTGCTTAATTGTGAATAAAAAATACATTTTATTGTTGTCTAATCTTTTCTAGTTTAACTCCACCTACATTGCTTTTTAAAAAAATTTATATATAATATATTTTACAAGCAAGTAATCACCACAAGAAATCAGTGATGTATGAGAAGTGAGCATGTGTTCTTGCCAATAAAAAATAATAAAACAAATTATACATACTTATATGTATACACACAAAATAGATATTGATATAAGTCAATGCATAGCAATCGAAGTCAAGTGGCTTCCTACTAACTGCACAACCGTGCAAACTTCACAAGTAGTACAAAAGTGCAAGTTATTTACTTGATTTAAATATAGAAAAAGAATTAATACCAGTAACAGCATATAGTACGCACAATGCATGAAAGTCGAGAGATCAATCATGCATATGATAATTAGTGTAGATTTAATTGATTGTTTTAGATGTAACATAAATTTATCATAGAAACAAGACCGTTGCATTTAAAAATGAAGAAAATTGAACAATTATGAGAGAAGCCATAAGATTATTCAAAAAAAAAAAAAGTTACGCACTCGAGATTAAATTGTACCTGCTACTTAATAATATAATGACTAATATAATTGATAAAAGGAGATCCAAAGTTTTTACTACTATAATCCTGAGTTTGATCTTTTCTTAATATTTCACCAGCATTTCAAAATAGAGTAGTATATTTAAACAAACCTATTATCAACTAAAGACTGAGTAATATACTTTGATCGAGTGAAATTTAAAATTAGCTTAAATATTCAACAAACTAAAATAATAATCCATAATGAAGTTAAGAGTTACTGTTATACGGGTTGAGGCTCGTATATACAAGTTCTAATACCTTAAGTACTCCATATGCAAATTTTGGTACTCCATTTGCATAAGCATCCAAAGTAAATATTTTCATGTCCCTCTTTACCGGAAAGTTGGTGTCAAGCCAAACCCTCTCATAGTTGTCGAGGGCATTGAGGATGAAGCTCCAGTAATAAGAAACAAACCCAAAGAGAGCTGAAGGTTGCCATTAAAGCTCTTGTATTTGGCTAGAGTAGCATATCAATAGCAAATTCACAGGCTAAACCTCAAACTTCCATAATACTAGTACATATGATAAACAATAATTTCATGTGTACTTGATAAATCTATTATTTTATTTCCTCGTTCTTTTCATTACTGTCTTAAATTTTATATAATAACCTTTTATCAAAAAGTAGAAGTTTATATACTACAATTAGCACCCGACATGATATACTTCCATACCACTTCTCTAACTATTACATATATATTATTATTGATGGTGTCCATAATTTAAACCTTTGTTGTCACATATTGGAATCATGGAATCAGTCGCACTAGAAAGAAGAATAAAAAAACACAGAGTCAAAATCAGGATGGAGAGGCGGACCATAAAAAATTACATACAAACCTACAATACCAACAACCTTTCAAATAACTTAACAATAGTATAATATATACCAAGAACCTATCAAATAGACCTCGAGTAGTCTAAAATGTTTTTTACCATTGAGGAACTTGACAAGGAGAGAAAACCTGAGAGCTTAGATAATCACCTAGTCGTGTACCTGTTGCAACATTCAATCGAAATACATATACAAACGTATATAATCAAGTAACACAGATATGAAAAAAGGGCATACCATTTGCAATCAACAAATTAACCAAACAACCTGAGGTGTTCTAAACAATTACATCGTTAAATTCATTGCAACTTCAAGTATTCTTATCTGACAAATTTGAGTTAAATAGGTTATAATACTAGTACCATGCAAGACCACTATCAATGAAATGCCTATAAATAAATATACCTTTCTTTCAATGGCTAAAGAAAGAGTTTCATCTTTGCAAATCCAATTCATCGTAATTCTACACAAATTCATAGATAGATAAAATATGGGTATAGCTGAAAAGAACAACAAAGGAAGATGATACTTGTAAACAAAAATCGAAACTGTTATGCCCAAAATTCGGTTCGGGTATTCTAAAATGGATTCGGGTCAGATACGGGTTCAATTTGGGGATTTTCGGGATAAATTAGGGTTTTGATAAAGATTTGCAGAAGGAGGACGCGCCCTCACCCCCCATACGTGGAGGGCGCGCCCTGAGAAGCATAAAGACAGAATGAAGACAATTATTAACAGGTTTTACAAAGATTATTGAAGAATTCCCTCCTGTCGTATCTCAGGAGGGGGATGTCCGTCGCAGAAGGCTTCCAGGGGTATGCCTGGATATAAGGACCCATCTTAGACACAAAGGGCGCGCCCTAAGGTGAAAAGATGGGAACTTTCTGGTGTGTGCTTTGGGAGCTCTGTTCCTGTAGCCAATGGGCGCGCTCTCATTGGGGAACTTTGGAGTAATCCTGCACTTTGCACCCAAAAGCTCTGGATCACCTGTCTTGCTATCTGGTGGGTGCTTCTCATTCGGGGGACAGGGATGCGTTCTGCACTTGGGGTAAACCATGGCTATACCTGCATCTTTGAAATCAAGAAATAGCTTGTAGCAGATAGGACTAGTCCTCGACGGGGGAAGTTTCCTTATCTGTGAAGTCTTGAGATCTTGGATGAGCCTTGGGCCTTTTGTGGTTAGGCCTCATAGTAGAACATTCCGGAAGCTAGTTCGTCAATCCAAGCCCAATTGGGTTTCTTGCTCTCCAAGAACTACGTGGGCTTGATCCTCTATAAATATAGAGGTACGTAGGCAAATTGAGGGGGATGAAAGCGAAGAGCTACGAGCCACCACCAAGAACCCTCTCAATATCAGCCCCCAATTCATCACAACCACCACACTCCGGCGACTTATCCGGCGAAGAACCACTGTCATAGATCTTGATTCCGGCGACAGACCTCAAACTTTGTTGTTACCAAATTCCTCCGTCAACAAATTGGCGCTAGAAGGAGGGGATGCTGATCAAGATCATAATCTTAGGAGGAAAAGATGACTCATCTTGACGAGGGTTTTAAGTTGAAAATCGATTACGATTCAGAAGAATTAAAAATATACGAAAGAAAAAAAAAAATCGTGGTCGGCAAAAGAAATCGAGGGTCATCAATATTAGTGATATACAAGCATCACTTCTCGGAAGCTATATATTTGCATGGCCATATGGATAGTTTAAAAAAAAAAAAAACAAAGCATGCGAACATGCTTAAGATGAATCTGATAAAGTAGGCCTAGGTTGATGGCCTGGGAGGCTGGGACCGTGGCTACTAACGCACAACAACATCACCATGGCCAAAGAAGAGACAACCACGCTTTCACCTTCTGGATCAATTCGATAAATCAAAGATAAGCTTTCTTGTTTTTTATTTTTATTTATTTATTTATTCTAATTTTATAATTATAATTTCTGCATTTAAAATACTTTGAGTAAAATCTCTTTTATAACAAAAGGGGCATGCTTTTTATATTTGTATATAAATATTATATGTATTTTTGAATCAATAATTTGCATATATTATTTTTAAAGTATACATTAATGTATTTCTTATCTTTAAATAATTTAAAAATATTTTGAAAATAGTTCATACTTTAAATATTTTGAAAATCGTATTTTTAAAGATAATGCATATTACATTATTTCTAAAATAGCATATTATTATTATTATTATTATTATTATTATTATTATTATTATTTCATTTTTACTTATAAAAGAAAAATAGCACTATAGTATGGCCATTCATTACTTTGTTAAATTGATGTAGGAGTCAAGGTTCGCCCTAATTAGGACGCGCCTAATTCATTGGCAAGGTTCACTGTTGCCAGCAGCTGTTAAAGAAAATATAGAATGGTGAATAAACGGAGATATACAAATGAAGATTATGGAGCCATGATCAACAGAAAAGACAAGAAAGAATATATGAAAATCCTACGAGTTCAAGAATGGAGAACGCGCCTTCAACAATTAACGGAATCTGTCGAATTAAAAAAAAAATAGTAAGGCGATTTCAGGCGATGATTTCGGGTCAATGACATTGAACAGAATTGACTGATGGGTGATTCTGAGGAGGATCCAAAAGAGGTTGTTCCAGGGAAGAGGCGCAATTATTGGGAACTCGTCCTCACCATCGGGATGCGCCCTCAAGGTAACCATGGACTTATTTTGTTGTGAATTCTGTTATTTGTTTATTGAACTTTTGTAGGAATAAGATGGTGAAAGAGAATCCCCAAGGACTCTCAGGGCACGCCCTGAAGGTGGTATCCAAGGTGGGACATCTACTTCAGAAAAGATCTCAAGAATATGTCGAGTGCGACATTCCAATTTGTGAGGATGCTCCTTCAGAATGTTAGATATTCCCAAGAGGCATTTCCCTCTGAGGGCGCCCTCAAGTAACATAGGTCAGGGCGCGCCCTCTGTGAAATCCGGTAAGATTAGGTGAACCTTGCTGAAAAGAGAAAGATGCAAATGGTGAGTCTTGCTAATTCAAGCAGAGTATGCATCAGAAGACTATTGAGAAGCGCGCCTTCCCCTGACTGGGCACGCCTCCAGGTAATATACAACCTCTATATTATTTTGCTCTATATATTTATTGCATGTATAAAGTTACAGGAGTTTGCCTGGTGAGAAGGCCTGCAGGGGTTTTCCTGACCAGAAAAAAGGGGAACACTTGGAATCGAGGCCCCGTGATCCACAGCGCGTGCCCCCTGATTATAGGTCGAGGCCCCTTGGACATGAGCGAGCCCTTCCTCGGGATGATGATCCACAGCGCGTGCCCCCTGATTACAGGTCGAGGCCCCTTGGATATGAGTGAACCCTTCCTTGAGGTTTCGTTGGAAGATAATGAAGCTAAGGATGTAGGAATGACATTGTTTGGCCTAATCACCAGGTGAGGAATAGTCCTCGACATGTTTCAAATGACGCGCCCTCTAGAGAGAGGGGCCCTACAACTGTTCCCTTGATTTCTCATAGTGCAACTGTTTTAAGATAGGGTGAGAATTCTCAACCCCAGGGCGATGCTCTACATCAGGACTCTGCTTCAATGAAATGCACGACTTCAGGAAAATCCTCCAATATAGGACGTACCCTCAAGGAACTTTTTTATCAGAGGACCTTTCTGGTTAGGGCGCGCCCTCAAAGAAAGATGCAAATTCTCAAGCGGACTCCAATATCTACAAGGATATTTTACTGCTTAGACTCCATAAGGAAAGAAGCTGTTGAGTTGCGGCCCCACGAACCATAGTGTGTGCCCCCTGATCATCAGGTTGAGGCCCCAAGGTCGTAAGTGAGCCCCTCTACCCAAGAATGACATTCATCCGGACTAGAAAAGACTGTCATTGCCCTCGTCCAACTCTAACGGCTCTCTCTTAAAATTCCACTCTTTAAGAGACGCTTCTTTAAGGAATGATATTCTGATGCTGGGGGGTAGTATTGATGCACCTCCCTAGCCCTACGTATACATGTATTTCATGACAATTTGTGTGAACAGCGGAATACCCCCACGGGAATGCCTCTTCGTGAGATGCCTTTCATAGGATGCCTCCTTGAGAGATGCCTCTTCGTGAGATGCCCTTTATTGGATGCCTCCTAGTGAGATGCCTCTTCGAGAGATGTTATTCATAAGATGCCTCATTTTGAGATGCCCCTTCATGGGATGAGATTTGAAGTAGCCCGTGACTGGAGAATGCACTTATTCTACCAGAAGTTGATTGAAGTAGAGCAATGCCTGAATAGTAGACTACAAGGTAAATTAATTACCTCCTAGTCTAGGGGGGTAGTCCATGTACACTTTATGTAAACTTTTCCTAGAATTAGTTCAGTGAAATTTTCAACTTTTTCGAGGATGCAAGATTATACATGTAGGGCGCGCCCTGAAGGGTGAGTTTGAATAGTTCTCGTACAATAGAGGACGCGCCCTCAGGTAGAAGATGTGATGCGGAACTTTTCCTTGTAAGCCTGCAAGCCATCCCTCTTTTGAAGGCGCGCCCTTCATCTCCACAGCCTTTTGAAGCCCTTGTGCGGTTTTCTTAGGTTTGATTGTTGCAGCTTCCCAAACTCTGAAGTCATCAATTCACTTCTTAGAGGGCGCACCCTCAGCTTGGGGGTAACCAAGCCTACCATGAAGCTTATGTTCAACAAGTGAAAGTAGGAGAAAATCTTGGAGCATCCCACAAAATCATCAGTGAACAGGGAAAGCACTTCAAGTTGAAGAAAGTTTTTGAAGAGATGAAGATCAAATAGGCGAAGAAGTGCAAGAACGGAGGTTTCAATTGTATGTCAGATGTTCAAGAGAGAGCGCGCCCTCATCCTCATCGTTCTGGGCGCCCACTAGTGAAATCCAGCGGGATGAAGAGAGAATGTCTAGGGATAAGAGAGACTTTGCAAGCTTGAAGAAACTCTTAGGGATGATGATCTAAGGATGGTACTCCTTGAGCATCAGAAGAAAGAGAAGCACTTGGAATTGAGGCCCCGTAATCCACAGCGCGCGCCCCCTGATTACAGGTCGAGGCCCCTTGGACATGAGCGAGCCCTCCCTCAAGATGGTGATCCACAGTGCGCGCCCCCTGTTAACAACAGGTCGTGGCCCCTTGGACTTGAACAAGCTCCTCATCATGATAATACTGGAAGAAGAGGAAACCGTTATGACAGTGATAGAAGAATGGAGTTGTATCGAGGAAATGGGCGACCGCGTAATTAGGGCGCGCCCTCTGGTGGTAGGTCACCTCGTATCCATCAGATTCCCTCAAGCACCTCTAGTGAGCCAGGTCGAGGACGCGCCCTCACTTAGGGGAACAGTATCAGAGAGGCTCTCAAGGGAATCTACAGTCTCAAGGGAATCCATGACCTCAGGGGAATCCACAGATTGAAGAAAATCCACAAGCTCAAGGTCAAAAGGAACAAACTCAGACTCAAGAGGTAATCCTCACACAACTTCATGTCGGAGTTCCAGGAAATGCTCAGACGACAGCTCAACCTCCACCCTTGGGGGGTACTCAAACAACTGTGCCACCAAATGTTCAAAATATTCCAGGTATGGGCATTTCTAGTGTCGTCGACTTGAAGAGGCTTCTTTCTCACTTGGATGGAAGAAGGATATCTGCTACGACACAAACTCCTTCTCCATTTTCAGCATAAGTAAGAGAGACACAGCTCCCAACTGGGTATAGGGCTATGACTAATGATCTGAAGATTTTCATGAAAATGCAGACCCTGTGGAATTTTTAGGATGTTTTAACATTGAAATGGATGTTTACCAAGTAACTGACTTGGATAGATGTCGTCTGCTGGCAACCACTTTCAGTAAGAATGCTTTGCAATGGTTTCAAAAGCTTGGATCTGGAGTAATTACCTATTGGGAGATGATGAGGACTTTGTTCTTAGCCAAGTTCCAAGCAACACTGAAGTATGCTCCTCCCGTTACAACTCTGGCCAACATCAAGCAGAAAGAAGGAGAAAGTCTTCAATCTTACTTCAAAAGATTCAATACAGAATCCGCTTTGGTTAGAGGAACAACCGATAAGACACTTAAGAGTTTCTTGATAGCTGGTTTGCAAGTAGAGACGGATTTCTGGAAGCGTCTTCAAGAAAGGGATTCAGCTATGTTGGTTGATGTTTTTGCACAGGCTGAATCTTTTAAGATAGTGGAGCAATCCTTGGCAGAAAATCGGAACACAGAAGCTCAGGGAACGCTAAGGGGAAGATTACAAGTCTTGTATATCGTACCAGAATCGGCACTAACGGAGTGAATGCAACTAGTGTTGGAAGAGAATGGGGAACTCCAGATATGTATTCTTATGATCGAAGGATAAATAATTACACTCCGTTGGCGACTTCGATTGAACACATATTTGAGGTGAACAAGAATGAAGGGCTTTTTAAGAAGCCGGTTCCTCTATCTGCCTGGAAAAACAAGGATAAGAAAAAGCACTGTGAGTACTATAAGTCACAATACTCATGAATGTCGTCAGCTGAAGGATAAAATTGATGATCTGATCAAGGAAGGATACTTGACCGATTGGACTGTCAGAGAAGTCAAGAAGCATAAGGAGAATCCTGAGAAGAACGGAGGGCGCGCCTTCCGTAATGAAGACATGCGGCCGTAATGCCTGAAGAGAAGAAGTCTGCTAAAGAGGGAAGTATCTACACTATCTTTGGAAGACAACATTTGGGGGTGATAATAAAAATGCTTTGGAGAGATATGCTTGAGAGGCAAGATATACCTCTCACCGATGTGAATAGCTTGGGGTTAAGGCCGCCCAGATTGTTCAAGGGAGAATGTGCGGATATCACTTTAACTGAAGATGAAGCTAGATGGGTGCACCACCCTCATAATAATGCCTTGGTTATGGATTGGCTCTAAGAACGTGCGTCGGGTTTTTGTATATAATGGAAGTTCGGTGAATATTCTGTATTACGACATTTACAAGAAGTTTGGATTCCTAGACAAGGACATGGCACCAAACAATGCATGGATTTATGATTTTTCAGGAGAAGCTGTGAAAGTGATCGGTGCAATCAGGTTATCAGTAACTCTTGAAGAAGCTTCTCTCTCAGTAACTCGGATGATGGAATTCATGGTTTTGGATCAGGAGTCGGCTCACAAATGCCCTAGTAGGGCGCCCCTTATCGAAAGAAATGAAGGAAGTGACTTCCATTTTTTTCATCTTACTATGAAATTTCCTACACCAAATAATGTAGGCACTGTTCGGGAATCGCAACATGATTCAAGGGAGTGCTACCACAAGGCAATTAAAGGTTTCAGGAGAATAAAGGGATGGAGGGCGCGCCCTCAATGAAATAAGTTCTGGAGGAATCATGAACAACATCAAGGGATGAATTCATGCTCACTATTTTATTCAAGAATCAGAGGATGAGGAATGCGTCCACCCAGAGGGCGCGCCCTCAGCATTAAAGGTGAAAAGATCAAGGAAAGAAGAATGTTATTGGAAGGCTTGGTGAATGCCCTTATCGAGGAAGACTTCCCTCTCAAAGAGGATGTGCCCTCCAAGGATGGTGCTATGATTGAAGACCCTCAAAATCTTGATTTTGATATTGATCCAAGAATGCCTCGATCGGTGGAAAAGACAGATTCGACAGAAGATACAATCTCAATTTTGGTGGATGTTAGAGGTTCAAGTAAAATTATGAAGATCGGTTCTTAGTTGAATTCTAAGTAGAGAGAGCTATAGCGTTGAAGGAAGAGGTAGACAGAATATTAAGCGTTGGCTTGATTAAAGAGTCTTACTACCAAAGTGGTCAGCCAACTCGGTTTTCGTTAAATGAGAAATGGAAGACTTGTGTAGATTTCACAGATTTGAACAAGGCTTGCCTTAAGGATAGATTTCCTCTTCCTCAGATTGATCAGTTGGTTGATATAACAGCATGGCCTGTTCTCTTGAGTTTCATGAACGCTCATTCGGGTTATAATCAGATTTCCATGTACGCGAGCACACTTCTTTCATCATAGATAGAGGATTATACCGCTACATTGGAATGCCCTTTGGCTTGATTAATGCAGATTGAACTTGAGAAGACCATGGAAGTGTATGTGGATGACAGCTGAAGGGGTCCGTACGCCTTAATATCATAAGACACGCCCTCTGTAAAAATATATATATATATTTAGCTTTAGGGCGAGCCCGGTGAAAGGTTTACACTTGTGCATAATATCTCTTGTTTCTTACGCCGAGTTAGCTCATGTAAGCTTAGAGATGTGGTGCATTTGTGTTATTCCTCTACGAAGAAATCAAAACTAGAATTGTCAAGGAGAAAAAATTATGGAATGAAGAATTGAAGGACGCGCCCTCTGCGTAGAATCTTGAAGATGAGAAGAACGAGGACGCGCCCTTGAGAAGAAAAGCTACAAAGAAATTTTGGTGTTGTTTAATATTGAAATTCCATGCTTCATCTTTGATTTTACATGGAATTGGGGGGTAGTTGTTATGCCCAAAATTCTGTTCGGGTATTCTAAAATGGATTCGGGTCAGATACGGGTTCAATTTGGGGATTTTCGGGATAAATTAGGGTTTTGATAAAGATTTGCAGAAGGAGGACGCGCCCTCACCCCCCATACGTGGAGGGCGCGCCCTGAGAAGCATAAAGACAGAATGAAGACAATTATTAACAGGTTTTACAAAGATTATTGAAGAATTCCCTCCTGTCGTATCTCAGGAGGGGGATGTCCGTCGCAGAAGGCTTCCAGGGGTATGCCTGGATATAAGGACCCATCTTAGACACAAAGGGCGCGCCCTAAGGTGAAAAGATGGGAACTTTCTGGTGTGTGCTTTGGGAGCTCTGTTCCTGTAGCCAATGGGCGCGCTCTCATTGGGGAACTTTGGAGTAATCCTGCACTTTGCACCCAAAAGCTCTGGATCACCTGTCCTGCTATCTGGTGGGTGCTTCTCATTCGGGGGACAGGGATGCGTTCTGCACTTGGGGTAAACCATGGCTATACCTGCATCCTTGAAATCAAGAAATAGCTTGTAGCAGATAGGACTAGTCCTCGACGGGGGAAGTTTCCTTATCTGTGAAGTCTTGAGATCTTGGATGAGCCTTGGGCCTTTTGTGGTTAGGCCTCATAGTAGAACATTCCGGAAGCTAGTTCGTCAATCCAAGCCCAATTGGGTTTCTTGCTCTCCAAGAACTACGTGGGCTTGATCCTCTATAAATATAGAGGTACGTAGACAAATTGAGGGGGATGGAAGCGAAGAGCTACGAGCCACCACCAAGAACCCTCTCAATCTCAGCCCCCAATTCATCACAACCACCACACTCCGGCGACTTATCCGGCGAAGAACCACTGTCATAGATCATTTTAATGTAATGTATGATAAAAGTATATTCCCTCCATTTCAATATACTAATCCACTTTCAAAAAATTAGGCATATTATAAAAATTTATTGTTAATAGAAACCTTTCATTTACATGTAATTTTTAATGCATTAATTGATTTAAATATGTGGAATAGAGTTAATCTTGTAAACGTAAATTGGATATATCTTAAATAGAGTTGATTTCAGAAATATGAAATTAAAAAGTAATTTTGAATATTTATTTAAAAATTATATTAAAAACTGAAATGGACAACTAATAGAAATAATTTTTATTTCAAAATTGTACCAGAATTTTGTAAGCTAGGGAGGGAGTAGTAAATTAATGGCCTCCGAATAAAACTGAGCCCCTTAAATTATGATATTAGATCAACAAAATGGTGTTAAATAAACAAATAATCATTTATTCTCCCAAAAATAAAACATTATAAATAAATATTCTATCTACAATTTTTTTTATCAATTTTTGTTCAGTTTTTATGGTAACAATGTTTTTCCTTACTTACAACATGTTTATTTGATTGAAAAAGACCAAATAATTTAAAATGCTACTTTGAAACTCAAATAATAGACAATAATTTTTTAATAAAAAATAATTAAATATTTTTGATGAACGACTAAGTAACTAGGGTGAAATCAGCCCAACATCCATATTCATTGGTCTATTTGCTTTGTTATAAATGTATTGCTTTCTATATGGTTTTTATATGACATACTGTTTTTTTGTTAGGAGTTGTCCCACATTTGTGGTTAATAAGCAGTCAATTAATTACATTACAATTTGTTCTTTTGAATATGACCAAAAATAATTGAGTTATTTGCCATTTGCACCCTCAAATTATTGTTCAAAATCAATTTTGTACCAGGATTTTAAGATAAACAATCTGCACCCCTTAACTTTCAATGTTGATTGCAATGTGCACCCCTTTAATAATTTTTTATTATTATTAACCTTTATTGTAAAAATAAATGAGGGGTAAAATCGGAACTTTCGTATCAACTTTCAATGACATTTATATTTAGAATTTCAAATAAGTTTAAAAAATTATAATAATAAATTCTTTTATAATAAATATTTGTATTAAATTATAATTTTCCTGCTACATTGATAACAACTTCAAATAAAAATTTGTAAAGAAAATTTTGTATTTAAATTTAATGTATAATTCAAGTTAATGTTAAATTTATTTAAAATTTAATATTAGTAAAACATAAATTTTGGAATTAATATTTTGTCATAAGAAATGTAATTCTAATTATTAATATGATTTGGATATTAAAAATTATTATTTTATAATTTTAAAAAAAGATTTCGATTTTAAAAATAATTTTGAAAATTTGAAATTTATATTACTTAAATTTTATACTGAAATATCTATTTTACCCTTCATAAAATCAAAGAAAATGGTCAGGGGTGCACATTGCAATCAAGATTGAAAGTTAAGGGGTGCAGATTGTTTATCTCAAAATCCTGGTACAGAATTGATTTTGAATAATAGTTTAGGGGTGCAAATTGCAAATAACTCAAAATAATTTTGTGGTGTTTGGACCCAAAACAGACAATATTCTACTAATAGAGTTAAGGCGGCTGAGCAAGCTAGTCCTAATGGTTTATAACGATCTTAACATGGGCTCCAGAATGGATCCACGAAGAGGTGGATGGGCTATCCCAGATTGGGCTTAAGATTAAGGGGAGCAGATGGACTTTGTAGAGTATCGGACTAGGGGGAGCCAGGTCGATTTCCACTATAGATCAAGGGCGAGTCAGGTCACATGGAAAGGAGGCACATTCAGCACGTGTCGAGCATAATGTGTGAATGGGAAGATTATTAGGAGTTGTCCCATAGGAGGGGCAGATTGCTACTTAATAAACAACCAGTTAACCAAATTAGAATGAGACCTTTTGGAATGTCCCCCAAAAACATTGCTAGTTAATAAACAGCCAGTTAACTAAATTAGAATGAGACCTTTTGGAGTGGCCCCAAAAAGAACTATAAATCAAGTGGGAGTCAGGTCACATAGAAAGGAGACAAATTCAGCAGGTGTCCATAGGAGGGGCAAATTGCTAGTTAACTAAATTAGAATGAGACCTTTTGGAATGTGCCCAAAACAAATCCGTACAAGCTCTATTAAAGCGAATACGGAGTTAAGACCTGCTTAGCAAGACCAATTTTTTTTTGCATAATTGTGAATAAAAATACATTTTATTGTAGTCTAATCTTTTCTAGTTTAACTCCACCTACATTGCTTTTTAAAAAATTTATATAAAATATATTTTACAAGCAAGTAATCACCACAAGAAATCAGTGATGTATGAGAAGTGAGCATGTGTACTTGCCAATAAAAAATAATAAAACAAATTATACATACTTATATGTATACACACAAAATAGATATTGATATAAGTCAATGCATAGCAATCGAAGTCAAGTGGCTTCCTACTAACTGCACAACCGTGCAAACTTCACAAGTAGTACAAAAGTGCAAGTTATTTACTTGATTTAAATACAGAAAAAGAATTAATACCAGTAACGGCATATAGTACGCACAATGCATGAAAGTCGAGAGATCAATCATGCATATGATAATTAGTGTAGATTTAATTGATTGTTTTAGATGCAACATAAATTTATCAAAGAAACAAGACCGTTACATTTAAAAATGAAGAAAATTGAACAATTATGAGAGAAGCCATAAGATTATTCAAAAAAAAAAAAATTACGCACTCGAGATTAAATTGTACCTACTACTTAATAATATAATGACTAATATAATTGATAAAAGGAGATCCAAAGTTTTTACTACTATAATCCTGAGTTCGATCTTTTCTTAATATTTCACCAGCATTTCAAAATAGAGTAGTATATTTAAACAAACCTATTATCAACTAAAGACTGAGTAATATACTTTGATCGAGTGAAATTTAAAATTAGCTAAAATATTCAACAAACTAAAATAATAATCCATAATGAAGTTAAGAGTTACTGTTATACGGGTTGAGGATCGTATATACAAGTTCTAATACCTTAATTACTCCATATGCAATACTTTTGGTACTCCATTTGCATAAGCATCCAAAGTAAATATTTTCATGTCCCTCTTTACTGGAAAGTTGGTGTCAATCCAAACCCTCTCATAGTTGTCGAGGGCATTGAGGATGAAGCTCCATTAATAAGAAACAAACCCAAAGAGAGCTGTAGGTTGCCATTAAAGCTCTTGTATTTGGCTAGAGTAGCATATCAATAGCAAATTCACAGGCTAAACCTCAAACTTCCATAATACTAGTACATAGGATAAACAATAATTTCATGTGTACTTGATAAATCTATTATTTTATTTCCTCGTTCTTTTCATTACTGTCTTAAATTTTATATAATGACCTTTTATCAAAAAGTAGAAGTTTACATACTACAATTAGCACCCGACATGATATACTTCCATACCACTTCTCCAACTATTACATACATATTATTATTGATGGTGTCCGTAATTTAAACTTTTGTTGTCACATATTGGAATCATGGAATCAGCGCACTAGAAAAAAGAATAAAAAAACACAGAGTCAAAATCAGGATGGAGAGGCGGACAATAAAAAATTACCTACAAACCTACAATACCAACAACCTATCAAATAACTTAACAATAATATAATATATACCAAGAACCTATCAAATAGACCTGGAGTAGTCTAAAATGTTTTTTACCATTGAGGAACTTGACAAGGAGAGAAAACCTGAGAGCTTAGATAATCACCTAGTCGTGTACCTGTTGCAACATTCAATCGAAATACATATACAAACGTATATAATCAAGTAACACAGATATGAAAAAAGGGCATACCATTTGCAATCAACAAACCAAACAACCTGAGGTGTTCTAAACAATTACATCGTTAAATTCATTGCAACTTCAAGTATTCTTATTTGACAAATTTGAGTTAAATAGGTTATAATACTAGTACCATGCAAGACCACTATCAAAGAAATGCCTATAAATAAATATACCTTTCTTTCAATGGCTAAAGCAAGAGTTTCATCTTTGCAAATCCAATTCATCGTAATTCTACACAAATTCATCGATAGATAAAATATGGGTATAGCTGAAAAGAACAACAAAGGAAGATGATACTTGTAAACAAAAATAGAAACATATAAAATTAAGTGCATATTGTGGCATCCCATAATCCGGGGTACAGATTTGGGCCCGTAATCCCATAATTGATATTATAACCATTTAATCAAGATTTTGTTCTTGTAGTAGGTTATGTTAAAGTCAAGGTTATGAAGTTTATTGATTTTCAAAATTGTAAATATCGAGGATAGAAATGTTTTTGTAAGAGTGAGAATTGAGTTGTTAATCGAATCATATTTGACGTGTATCTAATGACGTATGTGTTTGATTGTAGTATGCGATTTCAAGGACACGATCGAGAATAGATGATATGAGGTCTGGTTGACAGATTGGAACCAAGGTATCATGAATTTATTTATTTACATGCTTACTGCAAGTCAAGGCAGGATTAGCATGGTGTATGATTAATTAAAATTGTGAATAAGTGGAGTATAGAGATGAACTGGTTATGAATGCTTGTGTTGGTATTTGAAATGATTACGTAGGACATAGTCCGTTATGCGAAAAGGTCATACCCGATTTTCTGTACATCAGGCATTGGCCTAAGATTAGTAAATGTTTCGAATTAACAGATTTTGTAAGGGTAAGGTTTTAGTTTAGTTTGGAGTTTGAGGGCTTACAAGATGAGCCTGTCGATGTATGAGTTGATATGGAGCAGTCCTAAAGTTGAGGACCCAAATTGAGGAAATTGGAGCGAATGTTTAAAAAGTACCGTCACTTGTTTCTTAGGATTGATTCTGAGGACAGAATCCTATTAAGCGGGGAAGAATATAACGCCTTAGAAAATTCGGGTATTTATAAGTGTTTGTTTAATATTAAATGTGAATTATATGATGTGAATATTTTTTTTTTTTTTGTAGAGAAGGTCAATATATGTGATATTGTGTTCGTGTGATTATATGATGATTTATGTGTGCCGTGTAAGTCCGTGTATTTTATTTATATTTTTGATGATTTAAATCTATTTAAATCATGCATTATTGACCTTATGAGATTTTTATAAAATCTTCGGAGTTGTTAAAAATCATGAAATTTTTCATGCTGTTATCTTTATGATATTAATTAGTTTTCAAAATTATCGGGAGAATTATTTTGGGTGTTCAAGCATTTTAAAATGCTTTTAAGAGTTTTATTGCTTTTAAAAGATCAAAACTTTTAAAATTCATATTTAATTCACTTTTTATCCTAAAAATATTTTTAAAAAAAATATGTGGATGTTTTTAATTTCATCATTTTGATTTTTAAAATTTTATAAATTTAATTTTCAACTATTCCCAATTTTTAAAATTTTATAAATTTAATTTTCGATTTTAGAAGTGATTTAATTGAATTTTTGTTTTGTTTTCAGCATAGTAAAAGACCCAAAATGCTTCTGTACTCTTTTTCTTATCTACAACAAGTCCAGTTCTCAATTCTTCGGGAGGCTTCTTGAGTGTTCTTGGTGGTCTCTCTCAGTATCTAATCTCTGTCTAAACCTCTCTTGATCAATCTCTTTCTAACTCGTTTAATCTCTCTCTCAAACTTGCGAATCTCACTCCCTCCTCTTCACAGTTGTGTGCGTGTGTGGTGCTGTAAGCGTGTGTGAACTGGGTGTATGAGTTCCGGATATTGTCTTTAAACACCTCTGACAATCTTCTTTTCTCTCTTGTATGAGTTCGATTTGAGTTTGGTTCTGTGGTTGTGGTGTCGATTGGACTGGTGGGTGCTGCGTGTATGTGTTCTGTGTGAGGTGAATTCGAGCAGTGTGTGTGTATGCGTAGCAGGGGTGTGCGTGAGATGATTTGTATGTATGCTAGTCCTCTGTTCTTCGATCTTTAATTGCTGTAGTGGGGATGTTGGGTGCGTTGCTTGTGAAGAGTACAGGAGTGCGTGGGTATGTATGTATAAGCTGTGCTTGCTGAGTATATTGTGTTCGAGTTCCTATATCGAATATTGGGGGTTTTCTGTGGTGGTTGTGTACAGTCCGTGTGTAATTGCAAGTGTGTGTATCCAACTGCGGAGTCGTGAAGTATGATTGGGGAACCGGTGTGGCTCGGCTGGGGGTACAGAGAACAGGGGAGGTGAGGTACGTGTATATGTGTAAGGGGTGTGGTGAAGTGAAGTGGTGTTGGTGAAGGTGTGTGATAGTAGTGCGAGTTTGGTTGCCCTATGTATAGCAGCTGCGAGGTGTGCGTTAGTGTTTATGTGTATATAGCAGGGGTGTTGGAATATGTAGATGGAGTGTATGTTAACTGCGGTGGGGTGCGTGTGTGTGTCCTCCTGGGTGTTGGGAGATGTAGAGTTGAAGAGAAAAGAAGCAGCAGGTGGTGTTGAAGGCTGGACAGCCGAGAGAAAGGTGAGAGGGAAATGTGGAGAGATGGGTAAAGATGGGAGGTGAAGAAAATAGGGTAAGGGCTGAGAAAGGATAGGAATTGGTGAAAATAAATTGAATGGGAGTTTGTATGTTGTATATGTGTAGGTAATGATGGAAGGAAGGGGTGGAGGTATCACCTTGTGTATTAGGAATGTGGTGTCTGTGTGTGCTCGTTCCTGTAAGATGGTGTGTAAGTGTACTGAGGTGCTGCATATATTAGTGTTGGGTTGTCAAATTTGAAGGAGAGTATATGCGGGTGTTTATATCCGTAAGTGAATGAAGATTAGTGTATTTACTACTCCCTCTGTCCCATCCATTTCTTTACACTTTCCTTTTTGGGATGTCCCAACCAATTCTTTACGTTTCCTAAAATAGTAACTTTTAACAATAAAATACTTTATTACATCCACTACTTCACTCCACTTTTTCAACACTTTACACTATTACACCCACTAACTCACTTATTTTAACAATAAAATCACTATTACACCCACTAACTCACTTATTTTAACAATATTACACCCACTATCTTGGTTTCCGTGCAAAAAGCAAATGTAAACAATTCCCTGGGACGGAGGGAGTAACTATTTGCATATGTGTTAACTGTGTAGCTAAGGGGTTTGGCCTAGTTAAATTATTAAGCAGGTTAATTTGTAGTAATAATAATTGTAAGTTATAAAGTATAAGCTGGGATTAGTAATTGATTTTGGAATGGCTTAGCAGTTGATTATGTCGATTGTATTTTCGACAGGCTACGTCCCATTTTAGAGGAGGTTCTGTCCAATTTTTTTAATAGAATTATTTTATTATTCTGAGAGTATTTTGATAAAGATATCTGATGTGCAAAGGATATAGGTGTGTTGTGAATATAAGTGTAAGATAAAAATACATGTTATGTGCTATATATGCTAAATGGTAAATCGTTATAGGACGTGTATGGGTAGATTAGATTGACGGTAAGGTTTTGATTGAGTTGTACTGAAGTATCACGTTACCGTATGTAGGTACGAGTAGGAGGCCCGACCAAGAGCAGTGCGCGTGTAGATGGAAGTTAAAGAAGGAAATGGTTATCGAAGTAAACGGGTGTACGATCAAGTAGGGGATGACGTGTAGAGAAGTAGAGACCGACGTGGAGTTGATGCCGAATCGAGATGTGGTATTGGGAACTATGTATTGAGGCAAGTGTTTTGCTCTTCACTTATCATTCAAGTGATGCAATTCAATTTCCTTGTTGTATAAGATCGATGTGTTAAGTATGTCTAGAAGAAATACTCCATCAGTTAGCGAAAAATAGTTAATCTTCCCCACCCAGAACTCAAACATCAGATTTTTTTTTAGAACCATACCAATACTTTTTCTGCAAATTACCCTATTCATGGGATGTTAAAGCCTCCTTAGTGGAAGGCCTTTATTTCGTTTACTTAAAAATATTTAAGTGACTCTCTAAATAGAGAGAATCCATGTTTTAAACCTCTACAAATACCTGTTACTGAAATTTCTAATTTTCGCATAATTTCACCAGAGAACCCCTTTCTTCTTAAATGTTTTTCCCAAAATGATTTAAAATTTATTATCCTAAAACTATATTTTTTTTAATAACCGCTTAAGTTGTCCTCCTCATTTATGTGAAGTCAAACCTCACCCTGTGTTGAAAAATTTCATTATTTCGCAGTGCTTAATTGTGTCCCTACTCCAACTTAGAATTTTCCTTGTTGATAATCTTGTTGCACTTTATATCTTTTATTGTTGCCCAAATTCGAATCTTTCTTTAATCAAGTTAATAATGTTATGTCTCCAATTAATTATATTTATCTTGTCGCTATGTATTCAAAGTGTTGTTCTATATATTCTCCACCCCACTTATTACCGAACTTGTCGGTATTTATTAATGATCTTGATTAGTTGGTTATTCCTCTGTATTTGATCGAACTTATCGATACTTGATGATATAATTTTCTCTCCTATTGATTCTTCAAATTATTCGTATCGAACTTGTCGATACCTTTTTAGATTGTTGTTCTTCATTTATTACCCATTTCTCATGTCGAACTCGTCGACTCCTGTTGATTATGAATTTTGCATTGACTCTCGAAATTTGAATTATTCTGGAACGTGAGTTTCCAAGTTAGTTGATGTGGCAAGGGTTGTCAATTGTTCCGACCCCTGGTGCGTTCGTTATATAATTGGAATTCCTTATACTGGGCTGATCTGTTATCAGTGAGTTTAAGGATGTGGTTGTGAGTTTCCAGTTAGTTGTTGTGTTAAGGGTGGTCGATTGTTCCGACACCTAGTGCGTTGGATTTAGAATTGGAATGTTTTTTTCAGATGTCCCTTCGGGGAGACCAGTTTAATGGTCAACAGATGTCCCTTCGGGGAGACCAGTTTAATGGTCAACAGATGTCCCTTCGGGGAGACCAGATTCGTGGTCAGATGTTAAGGCCAATGTGTGCCGTGGATCCATTAAAGGACATTGCTGTGTGTGTTTGTCCGGGGTTAGTGCGTGACTGATCAGCAGCCTAACCTTATTGTTTTTAAAATATATATAAAAATCCAATTCTAATCCATATATTGAGGTTGAGTTGCTTCAAACCTGATTCCCCTGAAGCCTATTATGATTACCTTGAATTATCAGAACTTTTATCAGTTCTCATTGTTGATACATTTTATTTTAGTGGAGTCCTGTTGGCTCATCTGGGAGTTACAATATTTTATTTCTTCAGCTGATTTCTTTCGTACCGTATGATGATTATTCTTGTTGATCAGAACCTATATTGTTCTTGATATTGCTGTCAATGTTTACACTTGCTGAGCATTGTTGGCTCACTCTTGCTTGTTTATTTTTCTTCAGTTAATAGAGGAGATTAGTGGACCTTGTGTTGATGAGTTTTCCTGTTCCAGCGAGAGGTGACGTTCGAGTTGTTGGTTTCGCCGGGTAGTGGTTTGAGCTCGTCAGAGGTTGGTTAGTTGATTCAATAGAAGGACTAGTTGTTATTTATTTGTGTAATAATTTTATTCAGAGATTGGACTGTAAAGGTGTAATTTGATAGTTGTTTCATACCATAACCTGTAAGCGGTCTTGGAGCAGGGGTATTTTATTATTATATTATGTTTATATCCAGGTATTTGTTGTGTGGATTGTGGTTAGTGGGCCCAAATCTGTACCCCGGATTATGGGATGCCACACATATACTCTGCACATATACAAATGCAAACTAGTTCTAAAATTAATGAAGCAAAAATCTTAAATTACAAACTAAGTACACTAATAAAATTCTCAAATTGTAAACATAAACTCAAGTGTAGATACCCTCCACACATACCCAATATGTATGTATACAAACTAAATCCCAAAATTAATAACTCGCTATATCCTTTAAAAATCTCAAATTGAAGCCCTAACTAACAAACATAACCTTAAATCAACAATAAATAAGGCCAAGAAAAGAATACTTCGAGTATAAATAAACCCTAATTGAAACATTCATCAACATGCCTACTCGATTTAAAAAGCAATTATTTGGGGAAGAACCAACCTTTATTGGAATTTTAATCTATTTCAGCTAGAATCTTCGAGCCCTTACTCCACTCTTCGATTTACTTCTTTTCCTTCTCTTTCCGTTCATCTTGATTTCTATATTTTACATTTTTATGTTTTGTATTTAAAGTTAAGTGTTTTTTCCCTGACAAAAAAAAGTTTAAGTGTTTTTCTTTCACTCTATTATTGTTATAAACAATTTTAGTTATCCCGCTTGTTTGAGTAATGTCGGGCAAAAAAAAGTTTAAAATCCCGCTTCTTTTTTTTTAGCCCGCCAATAAATTGGTCCAAAAATGTTAAATCAACGGCAACGGTTTTGTGAAATCGTTGCAACAAAGTTCGATTTTTTATAAAGTAACACTTTGTCAATTCAATTGTAACAATTTTCAAAAGTATTGCAATATCTCCAAATTTATCATAATTTTTCAAGTAATAACAACGATTTTTAAGAAATTTTATCAAGTTTGGTTGCACAAAGCAATCTATGGTGTAGTGTTATAATTGTGCATGTGGATCATATGTTGACGAGTGTAGTAGAGTACCTCAAATTAATGTTAAGGATTCCCATTGTTAACGTATCATATATGATAATTGATCGAGGGGTCTGCCTTCACTTATAACTTACTAAATTAAACTTCAACTAGTTAGTAAAACTTATTATAATCCTACAATATAATATTGTACGACGTTATTTGACAATTCTCGAAAATGAGGAAGAATCGAATCAAGACCTAAAATTAACGGATATAAAATCTCGTCTGGAGCCTATTCAATCACCCTCTAATTGAATTAAACTTAGAACCATAAAAACAAACAATTCTTGTACAGATCAGTTGATTGGATGAATTTCTAATTGTGGATGAATTGATTTCTCACAATTAAAGTTTTTTCCAAACTTATCAACCACTTAAAGGTAGAGAGTATTGGTGCGTTATATACTATCTTGTACAAAAACAATTAAACACATATTAATGCCGAAGATTTATAAAATGCAATTGTCATTGATGTTGTAATAGATAAAATTAACGAATTGAATTTTAATTTTGATTCCGGCAAGAGGGACTAAGTGTGGGCAAGGCACACCTCGAGTATCCTCGACTAAGATTGTACTAAGATTCACAGGAAAGGTTTTCAAAATACGAAACCTGCAACCCCTTCTTTCACTCTAGGAAAACTAGGTCTTGCACAAAAAACAATATCAAAAAATAAATAATTAATGGAACAATCTTCCTACGATTATCGATTTTGAATTTTCAAACAAGTTGTAACGGTCTCACAATCCGGGGAACAGACTTGGGGCCACCAACCACAATCAACATATTACTAACTTGGATATAAACATCATATAAACTGATAAAACATTAAAACCCCTTAACCAAGATCGCATACAGGTTATGGTATGAAACAAACTATCGAATTATATTATTACAACTCAATCCCAAAATAATAAAATATAATACATTTCTGTGAATAAATGAAATCACTATCTAACTCTATTTCCAACCTCGACCATTCTCAATCCACTATCTGGCGTGATCCATAACTCGACTGTCGCTTCTCGCTGCCCGGAGATCAATACTCACGGTCCACTACTAGGTCTACTACGCTTCACTATTAACTGGAGAAAAACAAACAAAATTAAGAGTGAGCCAACAATGCTCAGCAAGTGTAAATAGTGATGACAATTTTCAATAAAAACGACAATTTTGATAAGCAAAAGAATTTCATCTCATTTTATGAAGGAATCAGTTGTATCAACTTTTAGATTGCCTCGAGGGCCAACAATTCACCATTCATAAGGTGCATCAAAACTAGAACTGGGAAGAATTCTGATATCAAAGTATTATTCAAACAGACTTTCAAGAAGTCAAGAACTGAACATCTCAATCTCAGAGTATAGATTAGAATTGATTTTTTTTTTTAATTTTAAAAAAACATCAAGGTTAGACTGCTGATCAGTCACGCACTAACCCCGGACAAACGCACACAGCAATGTCCTTAATTGGATCCATGGCACACATTGGCCTTAACATCTGACCACGAATCTGGTCTCACCCCGAAGGGTTTTACGCCCCAAGGGCCACTTTTAAAAACATTTCCAATTCTATATCAACTGCACTGGTGTCGGAACAATCGACAAACCTTGGCAACCAACCAACTGGAAACTCACGTTCCAAAATAACTCATAATTCGAGAGTTAAAGAAGAATTCACAATCAACAGGTGTCGACAAGTTCGACATGACAAAAGGGGTAATAAATAGTATCGACAAGTTCGATACCTTACAGGGTGATAACCGAATGATCAAGATCTTCTATAAATACTGACAAGTTCGATAATAAATGGGGTGGAGAATATAAAGAACAAGATTTTGAATACGTATCCACAATATAGATATGAGTAATTAGGGACATAACATCATTAGCTTGATAAAAGGGAAAAATCAACTTGAGCAACAATACAAGATATAAATTGCAACAAGATTATCAATAATTGAAATTCTAAGTTAGAGCAAAGACATAATTGGACACTACAAATTTATAAAATTATTCAACGCGCACTAGGGTTTAATTTCACATAAGCGAGTAAAACAGCTTAACCGGTTATTTGTAAAAGGTAGTTTTAGGACAATCTATTTTTAAATCATTTAGAAGAAAACATCTTAAGAAGAAAGGATTCTTTGGTGAAATCATGATAAAACTAGGAATTTTTAGTAACAGGTATTTGTAAGGGTTCAAAACATGAATTCTCCCTATTTAGGAAGCCCCTTTAACATTTTCAAGAAAATAAAGTCAAATCTTCCACTAAGGAAGCTTTAACATCCCTTGGATGAAATGATTTGCGAAAAAGTTATTGGTAAGGTCCTTTGGAAAAATATTTTGATGTTTGGATTATGAGTGAAGAAAACAACTTAGTTTACGCTAAATGAAGAAGCACATCACTTTCTAATATACTTGACCAATTCATCGCAAAAGACAAAAATATTTAATTGCATCACTTGAAACGAATAAGTGATAAGCAAAACACTTGCCTCGATATACGAAGTTCCCGATCCTAACATGGATCCTCAACTCAGCTTCTCGTCATTCTTTACTTTCTTACATACTGCTCTCTTACTCGGCTCTACTTCAATTTCCTTCATGCTTCACCAACTCTACGTTCGTACATCTGTCAACTCTCATACTTGTCCTTGGCCATGTTTCCTATTCGAACCATTATCAAGGTTAAATACTATTTCAGTATTAACCCAAGCAAAACCATATCGTTTGCTCTATTCTACCCATGCGCGTCCTATAACGCTTACATATATCATAAATAACATATACAAACACATACCACTACATAGACATATCCAATCATATCCATATAGTAGTCTTAGTATAATTAATAAGTCACATATACACGTCACATAACCACTTAAAAATAGCACATCATCTAATCATCAAAACCACTTTATATACTCAAAATAATCCATTGACATATATACTTAAACCATTATTAATCATAACACAACTTCAAGTATTGAAATTAAATAACTCAAATAGACTTTTAAATAAATTTGCAGGGGATTTTTAGAAAATTTCGGCATGAAGTATTCGTTTATCGGACTATGGGCACAGCCCCTCAATATCAATCAAAAACAATTCAACCCTGTTTTTACAAAAAAATAAAGCTGTCTCAACTTGCAGCAACATAAAAGTAAACAAGTAAGAAAAGTACCCGCCCAGACATGCGGCACCTAGCACATAATAATTTATATTACACTACTACTTACGCTACACCAATGATCGTATTTCTCACACATTTTAATGATACACGTGACAACCAATCATTGATATTCGTAAGCCCAAGGGAACAACCCCTAGCATTAACTATTACTTACGCTATATCGATGATCACATCACTCAAGTATATTAATTATACTCGTGATAGTTAATCATGGATATTCGTAAGCCCTAGGGATTAGTCGAAAAGAATTACACAAGTCCTTTAAATATTGACATTTAAAAACTTGTGATCTTCTCATAACCCCTAGCACAATTCTAATTATTATAAAATTCTAACATTTAACATGTAAACATTTCCGACACCATAAGCAACTAGCATTTAACAATTAGCATATACAATTTGAACTAACAACTAACAATTAGCAATTTCTCCCTAAATTAAACACCCCATAAATTAAACTTCTTCTAGTTAGTAAAACTTATTATAATCCTACAATATAATATTGTATGACGTTATTTGACAATTCTCGAAAATGAGGAAGAATCGAATCAAGACCTAAAATTAACGGATATAAAATCTCGTCTGGTGCCTATTCCATCACCCTCTAACGGATATAAATTCTCGTCTGGTGCCTATTCCATATAGAAATCAGCCCAACATCCATATTCATTGGTCTATTTGCTTTGTTATAAATGTATTGCTTTCTATATGGTTTTTATATGACATACTGTTTTTTTGTTAGGAGTTGTCCCACATTTGTGGTTAATAAGCAGTCAATTAATTACATTACAATTTGTTCTTTTGAATATGACCAAAAATAATTTTGTGGTGTTTGGACCCAAAACAGACAATATTATACTAATAGAGTTAAGGCGACTGAGCAAGCTAGTCCTAATGGTCTATAACGATCTTAACATGGGTTCCAGAATGGATCCACGAAGAGGTAGATGGGCTATCCCAGATTGGGCTTAAGATTAAGGGGAGCAGATGGACTTTGTAGAGTATCGGACCAGGGGGAGCCTGGTCGATTTCCACTATATATAAAGGGGGAGTCAGGTCACATGGAAAGGAGGCACATTCACCACGTGTCGAGCAAGATGTGTGAATGGGAAGATTTTTAGGAGTTGTCCATGGGAGGGGCAGATTGCTACTTAATAAACAACCAGTTAACCAAATTAGATTGAGACCTTTTGGAATGTCCCCCAAAAACATTGCTAGTTAATAAACAGCCAGTTAACTAAATTAGAACGAGACCTTTTGGAATGTCCCCAAAAACAACTATAAATCAAGTTGGAGTCAGGTCACATAGAAAGGAGACAAATTCAGCAGGTGTCCATAGGAGGGGCAGATTGCTAGTTAACTAAATTAGAATGAGACCTTTTGGAATGTGCCCAAAACAAATCCATACAAGCTCTATTAAAGCGAATTGTATCATACTAATACGGAGTTAAGACCTGCTTAGCAAGACCAAATTGTTTTTGCATAATTGTGAATAAAAAATACATTTTATTGTTGTCTAATCTTTTCTAGTTTAACTCCACCTACATTGCTTTTTAAAAAAATTTATATATAATATATTTTACAAGCAAGTAATCACCACAAGAAATCAGTGATGTATGAGAAGTGAGCATGTGTTCTAGCCAATAAAAAATAATAAAACAAATTATACATACTTATATGTATACACACAAAATAGATATTGATATAAGTCAATGCATAGCAATCGAAGTCAAGTGGCTTCCTACTAACTGCACAACCGTGCAAACTTCACAAGTAGTACAAAAGTGCAAGTTATTTACTTGATTTAAATATAGAAAAAGAATTAATACCAGTAACGGCATATAGTACGCACAATGCATGAAAGTCGAGAGATCAATCATGCATATGATAATTAGTGTAGATTTAATTGATTGTTTTAGATGTAACATAAATTTATCATAGAAACAAGACCGTGGCATTTAAAAATGAAGAAAATTGAACAATTATGAGAGAAGCCATAAGATTATTCAAAAAAAAAAAAAAAGTTACGCACTCGAGATTAAATTGTACCTGCTACTTAATAATATAATGACTAATATAATTGATAAAAGGAGATCCAAAGTTTTTACTACTATAATCCTGAGTTCGATCTTTTCTTAATATTTCACCAGCATTTCAAAATAGAGTAGTATATTTAAACAAACCTATTATCAACTAAAGACTGAGTAATATACTTTGATCGAGTGAAATTTAAAATTAGCTAAAATATTCAACAAACTAAAATAATAATCCATAATGAAGTTAAGAGTTACTGTTATACGGGTTGAGTCTCGTATATACAAGTTCTAATACCTTAAGTACTCCATATGCAAATTTTGGTACTCCATTTGCATAAGCATCCAAAGTAAATATTTTCATGTCCCTCTTTACCGGAAAGTTGGTGTCAAGCCAAACCCTCTCATAGTTGTCGAGGGCATTGAGGATGAAGCTCCAGTAATAAGAAACAAACCCAAAGAGAGCTGAAGGTTGCCATTAAAGCTCTTGTATTTGGCTAGAGTAGCATATCAATAGCAAATTCACAGGCTAAACCTCAAACTTCCATAATACTAGTACATAGGATAAACAATAATTTCATGTGTACTTGATAAATCTATTATTTTATTTCCTCGTTCTTTTCATTACTGTCTTAAATTTATATAATAACCTTTTATCAAAAAGTAGAAGTTTACATACTACAATTAGCACCCTACATGATATACTTCCATACCACTTCTCTAACTATTACATATATATTATTATTGATGGTGTCCGTAATTTAAACCTTTGTTGTCACATATTGGAATCATGGAATCAGTCGCACTAGAAAGAAGAATAAAAAAACACAGAGTCAAAATCAGGATGGAGAGGCGGACCATAAAAAATTACATACAAACCTACAATACCAACAACCTATCAAATAACTTAACAATAATATAATATATACCAAGAACCTATCAAATAGACCTCGAGTAGTTTAAAATGTTTTTTACCATTGAGGAACTTGACAAGGAGAGAAAACCTGAGAGCTTAGATAATCACCTAGTCGTGTACCTGTTGCAACATTCAATCGAAATACATATACAAACGTATATAATCAAGTAACACAGATATGAAAAAAGGGCATACCATTTGCAATCAACAAATTAACCAAACAACCTGAGGTGTTCTAAACAATTACATCGTTAAATTCATTGCAACTTCAAGTATTCTTATCTGACAAATTTGAGTTAAATAGGTTATAATACTAGTACCATGCAAGACCACTATCAATGAAATGCCTATAAATAAATATACCTTTCTTTCAATGGCTAAAGCAAGAGTTTCATCTTTGCAAATCAAATTCATCGTAATTCTACACAAATTCATAGATAGATAAAATATGGGTATAGCTGAAAAGAACAACAAAGGAAGATGATACTTGTAAACAAAAATCGAAACATATTAAATTAAGTTCATATACTCTGCACATATACATATGCAAACTAGTTCTAAAATTAATGAAGCAAAAATCTTAAATTACAAACTAAGTATACTAATAAAATTCTCAAATTGTAAACATAAACTCAAGTGTAGATACCCTCTATACATACAGACACATACCCAATATGTATGTATACAAACTAAAGCCCAAAATTAATAAACTCGTTACTCTTTAAAAATCTCAAATTGAAGCACAAACAAAACCCAATAACAACAAATTGAAGCCCTAACTAACAAACATAACCTTAAATCAACAATAAATAAGGCCAAGAAAAGAATACTTCGAGTATAGATAAACCCTAATTGAAACATTCATCAACATGCCTATTCGATTTAAAAACCAATTATTTGGGTAAGAACCTACCTCTATTGGAATTTTAGTCTATTTCAGCTTGAATCTTCGAGCTCTGACTCCACTCTTCGATTTACTTCTTTTCCTTCTCTTTCCGTTCATCTTGATTTCTATATTTTTACATTTTTATGTTTTGTATTTAAAGTCAAGTGTTTTTTCCCTGACAAAAAAAAAAAGTTGAAGTGTTTTTCTTTCACTCTATTATTGTTATATAAACAATTTTAGTTAACCCGCTTGTTTGAGTAATGTCGGGCAAAAAAAAGTTTAAAATCCCACTTCTTTTTTTTAACCCGCCAATAAATTGGTCCAAAAATTTTAAATCAACGGCAACGGTTTTGTGAAATCGTTGCAACAGAGTTCGATTTCTTTATAAAGTAACACTTTGTCAATTCAATTGTAACAATTTTCAAAAGTATTGCAATATCTCCAAATTTATCATAATTTTTCAAGTAATAACTACGATTTTTAAGAAATTTTATCAAGTTTGGTTGCGCAAAGCAATCTATGGTGTAGTGTTATAATTGTGCATGTGGATCATATGTTGATAGTAGAGTACCTCAAATTAATGTTAAGGATTCCCATTGTTAACGTATCATATATGATAATTGATCGAGGGGCTGACTTTACTTATAACTTACTAAATTAAACTTCTTCTAGTTAGTAAAACTTATTATAATCCTAAAATATAATATTGTACGACGTTGTTTGACAATTCTCGAAAATGAGGAAGAATCGAATCAAGACCTAAAATTAACGGATATAAAATCTCATCTGGAGCCTATTCCATCACCCTCTAATTGAATTAAACTTAGAACCATAAAAACAAACAATTCGTGTACAGATCAGTTGATTGGATGAATTTCTAATTGTGGATGAATTGATTTCTCACAATTAAAGTTTTTTCCAAACTTATCAACCACTTAAAGGTAGAGAGTATTGGTGCGTTATATACTATCTTGTACAAAAACAATTAAACACATATTAATGTCGAATGAAGATTTATAAAATGCAATTGTCATTGATGTTGTAATAGATAAAATTAACGAATTGAATTTTAATTTTGATTCTGGCAAGAGGGACTAAGTGTGGGCAAGGCACACCTCGAGTATCCTCGACTAAGATTGTACTAAGATTCACAGGAGAGGTTTTCAAAATACGAAACCTGCAACCCCTTCATTCACTCTAGGAAAACTAGGTCTTGCACAAAAAACAATATCAAAAATTAAATAATTAATGGAACAATCTTCCTACGATTATCGATTTTGAATTTTCAAACAAGTAGCCAGCAGCACTACAACAATAGATATCAAGCATGATCTACAAAAAAGAGGCCGTAGTAAATTTTAAGCAACAAATTCATCCAATGTAAGAATATACCTATATATTTGTATAGCAATTAACAACTTAAAATATAGATTTATAACATAGAAGATATGCTTCTTCTTTCTACACAAATATCACATAAATGCATGTATGGAATTACGTCTAGGACAAATCTATGATTTCTTCCTACATTGCATTTGACCAAATATCCACATTGGCACTGATCATCATTCTCTCCGAGAGCGGAGATCTCATATTTACTTCACTTTCTTGGCTGCTTACTTTCCCTCTCCCCCTTCAAACCTTTTTGCAAATCATGGAGTAAGTTAATCTGAAGTTCTGAATTTGTTCGAATTCACCTCACCAATTTCGACAAAACAAAAGCCATCTATTCTCAGATTAACAAGAAAATGGTCAGAAGTCCAATATAAAAACAATTAGGCTCGACCCACAATATCCTAACGGTATGTTTCTTCACCCTAGCTTTTGTAATAGATTTTTTCTAATGCTAATGATTATGCTAATTATATGGTCAAAGACACATCCAACCCTAAAAATGAAATCAAATGGCGTTTTACATACTTCTTAATTATAGTACAATGAGTGATCCGCTATTTTTTTAGGAGTTTTTAGATTCATGTGTATGATAATATGTATCAAATTCTTGTGTAGACTAATTTATTTGTGTGTTGGCCTCTTTTTTCATACCAAGGAGGAGTTACTCAAGAAAGTTGATGAGTTAACCTAATGCACAGATTCAATAAAAAAAGTGAGTACCTTTTTTAGTTTCTTTTTTTTTTTTGACTGATTTTTAGTTTCTTTTTTGTTTTGGGGTTTAATTATTTTGTTCATCGCTGGTTAATCAAATTTTACATTTCTGCTTATAATCAAATTTTACAGGAGATAGGCATGGCCGGGAATACTATGACAAACTTTTGACAACGAATTCAATTCACAATGCAATGAGACAGCAGCAGGTGTTAACTTTTCTCCATCATTTTATCCAATTCTTATGAGGCAATAATTATAAGTTAATTATGAAAATTTAAATGTTTATCTCGCAACTTTATCCTAGGAAATCATATGTGATGTTCGCTTGTGAAATGATAGGAGGTTTGTGCTTCTGCTATAATGTTGTGTTTTGCGTGAATTGATAAAGAGATCCATGGTTATACTGCAGCTGTGTGCGTATATATTTGCAATCCACTATTCAAAACGAATGAAAATTTGATTCTTGTTTTCTTACCGCTGAAAAAGTGTTACATTAGAGAGGGAAAGAACAAGATTGTGACTAATGGTTTGAAGAATGGTGCAATTGATGCTGTTAACTGTTTTTCCTTCTCAAAAAGACATGTCATTCATTGATTAAACAGTAAAAAGTTGTCAAGCCTTGCCACCAAAATCCACCGACCCACTTGGTGGAAAGAGAGGCTTAAATATGAACTGTAATGGGCTTTTTATTGTTTGCTAGCTAGGCTTGCTGAGCTTGCTAATGTTTAACTTTCTGTTAATAAAAAGCCCTATCAATAGCAATATCAATAGCAAGCCTTTCAAAATTCATATTTAAATTTTCCATCAAGTTTGTCACAGGCTTTTGGTGTCAAAGCTTGACAACTTTCTGTTCTTGATTCGATGAATGACATGTCTAGAAGAAGGAAAATGAATAGCAGCATCAGTCTCACAATTCTTCAAACCAATAATCACAATCTTGGTATTTCCCTCTCTAATGCAACACTTGTTCAATGGTACGTAAAAAAACAAGTACCAAAATTTCAGTCTTTTTTTTTGAATAGTGATTGCAAATATATATACAGACATCAGCAGCATAACCAGAGACCTCTCTATCAATTCACGCAGAACATAACATTATAGCATAAACATAAACCTCCTATCATTTCACAAGCGAACATCACATATTATTTGCTATGATAAAATTGGGGGATAAACATTTAAATTTTCATAATTTAAATTATTGCCTCATGAGAATTAAACAAAATGATGACAAAAAGTTAACATATGCTGTTGTCTCATTGCAGTGTTAATTGAATTCTTAGTCAAAAGTTTGTCAGAGTATTCCCTGACCTTGCCTATCTGGTGCAATATTTGTTTATAAGAACAAAGTTCATCATGCTTGACTAACCAGTAATGAACAAAATAACTAAACCCGAATTAACACATAAAAGAAACACAAATAGATGCTTCTTGAAAGTAGTCTCTCATTTTCATCCAAACCCTAAGCATATAAAACGCCTGATTCCATTTTTAGGGTTGGAAGTGTCTTAAACCATAACATTACCAAAATCATTAGCAGTACAAACAAAACCATTACAAAAGTCCCTGTGAAGAAACATACCATTAGGATATTGTGGCAAGTTGAGCCTAATTGAATCGTCATCCTTGGACTTTTGACCATTTTGTGGTAAATCTCAGAACAGAATGCTACTTTTTGTGGAAATTGGCAAGGTGAATTTGGACAAATTCAGGGCTAGAGATGATCTTACTCCATGATTTGCAAACAGGTTTGAAGTAGAGGAGAGTACAGCAGCCAAGAAAGTGTAGTAAATATGAGATCAATATGGCCGCCGCGGCTGCCATTAGGTTAAATGTAATGTAGGAAGAAATCATAGACCGACTTGTCCTAGACCTATTCACATACATATATATACATATATGTGAGATTTGGGCCGAAACTTGGGCTCATGCCAAAATTGAAAATGGCCCAAAACAATAATTACTTTTAGTTTCCAAAAATAGAAAATGTTTGTTGTTTTTAAAACCATACTTTTAGACTCAAATAACAAATTATATTTGTCAATTAATTTTTTTTGTGTAGAGAACCCAACCAACTTTGATAGTAATGAAATTGCCATTTATTAGATCTTCTAAATCCTTACTTTCATATTTCTTAACATAAAAACTAATTACATCTCGTAAGAACTAAAATTAGTTTAGATCATTTTAATGTAATGTATGATAAAAGTATATTCCCTCCATTTCAATATACTAATCCACTTTCAAAAAATTAGGCATATTATAAAAATTTATTGTTAATAGAAACCTTTCATTTACATGTAATTTTTAATTCATTAATTGAATTAAATATGTGGAATAGAGTTAATCTTGTAAACGTAAATTGGATATATCTTAAATAGAGTTGATTTCAGAAATATGAAATTAAAAAGTAATTTTGAATATTTATTTAAAAATTATATTAAAAACTGAAATGGACAACTAATAGAAATAATTTTTATTTCAAAATTGTACCAGAATTTTGTAAGCTAGGGAGGGAGTAGTAAATTAATGGCCTCGGAATAAAACTGAGCCATATTAGGTCAACAAAATGGTGTTAAATAAACAAATAATCATTTATTCTCCCAAAAATAAAACATTATAAATAAATATTCTATCTACAATTTTTTTTATCAATTTTTGTTCAGTTTTTATGGTAACAATGTTTTTCCTTACTTACAACATGTTTATTTGATTGAAAAACACCAAATAATTTAAAATGCTACTTTGAAACTCAAATAATAGACAATATTTTTTTATAAAAAATAATTAAATATTTTTGAAGAACGACTAAGTAACTAGGGTGAAATCAGCCCAACATCCATATTCATTGGTCTATTTGCTTTGTTATAAATGTATTGCTTTCTATATGGTTTTTATATGACATACTGTTTTTTTGTTAGGAGTTGTCCCACATTTGTGGTTAATAAGCAGTCAATTAATTACATTACAATTTGTTCTTTTGAATATGACCAAAAATAATTTTGTGTTGTTTGGACCCAAAACAGACAATATTCTACTACTAGAGTTAAGGCGGCTGAGCAAGCTAGTCCTAATGGTCTATAACGATCTTAACATGGGCTCCAGAATGGATCCACGAAGAGGTGGATGGGCTATCCCAGATTGGGCTTAAGATTAAGGGGAGCAGATGGACTTTGTAGAGTATCGGACTAGGGGGAGCCAGGTCGATTTCCACTATAGATCAAGGGGGAGTCAGGTCACATGGAAAGGAGGCACATTCAGCACGTGTCGAGCATAATGTGTGAATGGGAAGATTATTAGGAGTTGTCCCATAGGAGGGGCAGATTGCTACTTAATAAACAACCAGTTAACCAAATTAGAATGAGACCTTTTGGAATGTCCCCCAAATACATTGCTAGTTAATAAACAACCAATTAACTAAATTAGAATGAGACCTTTTGGAGTGTCCCCAAAAACAACTATAAATCAAGTGGGAGTCAGGTCACATAGAAAGGAGACAAATTCAGCAGGTGTCCATAGGAGGGGCAGATTGCTAGTTAACTAAATTAGAATGAGACCTTTTGGAATGTGCCCAAAACAAATCCGTACAAGCTCTATTAAAGCGAATACGGAGTTAAGACCTGCTTAGCAAGACCAATTTTTTTTTGCATAATTGTGAATAAAAATACATTGTAGTCTAATCTTTTCTAGTTTAACTCCACCTACATTGCTTTTTAAAAAAATTTATATAAAATATATTTTACAAGCAAGTAATCACCACAAGAAATCAGTGATGTATGAGAAGTGAGCATGTGTACTTGCCAATAAAAAATAATAAAACAAATTATACATACTTATATGTATACACACAAAATAGATATTGATATAAGTCAATGCATAGCAATCGAAGTCAAGTGGCTTCCTACTAACTGCACAACCGTGCAAACTTCACAAGTAGTACAAAAGTGCAAGTTATTTACTTGATTTAAATATAGAAAAAGAATTAATACCATTAACGGCATATAGTACGCACAATGCATGAAAGTCGAGAGATCAATCATGCATATGATAATTAGTGTAGATTTAATTGATTGTTTTAGATGTAACATAAATTTATCATAGAAACAAGACCGTTACATTTAAAAATGAAGAAAATTGAACAATTATGAGAGAAGCCATAAGATTATTCAAAAAAAAAAAAAAATTACGCACTCGAGATTAAATTGTACCTACTACTTAATAATATAATGACTAATATAATTGATAAAAGGAGATCCAAAGTTTTTACTACTATAATCCTGAGTTCGATCTTTTCTTAATATTTCACCAGCATTTCAAAATAGAGTAGTATATTTAAACAAACCTATTATCAACTAAAGACTGAGTAATATACTTTGATCGAGTGAAATTTAAAATTAGCTAAAATATTCAACAAACTAAAATAATAATCCATAATGAAGTTAAGAGTTACTGTTATACGGGTTGAGGCTCGTATATACAAGTTCTAATACCTTAAGTACTCCATATGCAAATTTTGGTACTCCATTTGCATAAGCATCCAAAGTAAATATTTTCATGTCCCTCCGGAAAGTTGGTGTCAAGCCAAACCCTCTCATAGTTGTCGAGGGCATTGAGGATGAAGCTCCAGTAATAAGAAACAAACCCAAAGAGAGCTGAAGGTTGCCATTAAAGCTCTTGTATTTGGCTTGAGTAGCATATCAATAGCAAATTCACAGGCTAAACCTCAAACTTCCATAATACTAGTACATAGGATAAACAATAATTTCATGTGTACTTGATAAATCTATTATTTTATATTCGTCTTAAATTTTATATAATAACCTTTTATCAAAAAGTAGAAGTTTACATACTACAATTAGCACCCGACATGATATACTTCCATACCACTTCTCTAACTATTACATATATATTATTATTGATGGTGTCCGTAATTTAAACCTTTGTTGTCACATATTGGAATCATGGAATCAGTCGCACTAGAAAGAAGAATAAAAATACACAGAGTCAAAATCAGGATGGAGAGGCGGACCATAAAAAAATACATACAAACCTACAATACCTACAACCAATCAAATAACTTAACAATAATATAATATATACCAAGAACCTATCAAATAGACCTGGAGTAGTCTAAAATGTTTTTTACCATTGAGGAACTTGACAAGGAGAGAAAACCTGAGAGCTTAGATAATCACCTAGTCGTGTACCTGTTGCAACATTCAATCGAAATACATATACAAACGTCTATAATCAAGTAACACAAATATGAAAAAAGGGCATACCATTTGCAATCAACAAATTAACCAAACAACCTGAGGTGTTCTAAACAATTACATCGTTAAATTCATTGCAACTTCAAGTATTCTTATCTGACAAATTTGAGTTAAATAGGTTATAATACTAGTACCATGCAAGACCACTATCAATGAAATGCCTATAAATAAATATACCTTTCTTTCAATGGCTAAAGCAAGAGTTTCATCTTTGCAAATCCAATTCATCGTAATTCTACACAAATTCATAGATAGATAAAATATGGGTATAGCTGAAAAGAACAACAAAGGAAGATGATACTTGTAAACAAAAATCGAAACATATAAAATTAAGTGCATATACTCTGCACATATACATATGCAAACTAGTTCTAAAATTAATGAAGCAAAAATCTTAAAACTAAGTACACTAATAAAATTCTCAAATTGTAAACATAAACTCAAGTGTAGCTACCCTCTTCACATACACACATACCCAATATGTATGTATACAAACTAAAGCCCAAAATTAATAAACTCGCTACTCTTTAAAAATCTCAAATTGAAGCACAAACATAACCCAATAACAACAAATTGAAGCCCTAACTAACAAACATAACCTTAAATCAACAATAAATAAGGCCAAGAAAAGAATACTTCGAGTATAAATAAACCCTAATTGAAACATAAATCAACATGCCTATTCGATTTAAAAACCAATTATTTTGGGTAGAACCTACCTCTATTGGAATTTTTGTCTATTTCAGCTTGAATCTTCGAGCTCTGACTCCACTCTTCGATTTACTTCTTTTCCTTCTCTTTCCGTTCATCTTGATTTCTATATTTTTACATTTTTATGTTTTGTATTTAAAGTTAAGTGTTTTTTCCCTGACAAAAAAAAAAGTTGAAGTGTTTTTCTTTCACTCTATTATTGTTATATAAACAATTTTAGTTATCCAGCTTGTTTGAGTAATGTCGGGCAAAAAAAAGTTTAAAATCCCGCTTCTTTTTTTTAACCCGCCAATAAATTGGTCCAAAAATGTTAAATCAAAGGCAACGGTTTTGTGAAATCGTTGCAACAGAGTTCGATTTTTTTATAAAGTAACACTTTGTCAATTCAATTGTAACAATTTTCAAAAGTATTGCAATATCTCCAAATTTATCATAATTTTTCAAGTAATAACTACGATTTTTAAGAAATTTTATCAAGTTTGGTTGCGTAAAGCAATCTATGGTGTAGTGTTATAAATGTGCATGTGGATCATATGTTGACGAGTGTAGTAGAGTACCTCAAATTAATGTTAAGGATTCCCATTGTTAAAATATCATATATGATAATTGATCGAGGGGCTGACTTCACTTATAACTTACTAAATTAAACTTCTTCTAGTTAGTAAAACTTATTATAATCCTAAAATTTAATATTGTACGACGTTATTTGACAATTCTCGAAAATGAAGAAGAATCGAATCAAGACCTAAAATTAACGGATATAAAATCTCGTCTGGAGCCTATTCCATCACCCTCTAATTGAATTAAAATTAGAACCATAAAAACAAACAATTCGTGTACAGATCAGTTGATTGGAAGAATTTCTAATTGTGGATGAATTGATTTCTCACAATTAAAGTTTTTTCCAAACTTATCAACCACTTAAAGGTAGAGAGTATTGGTGCGTTATATACTATCTTGTACAAAAACAATTAAACACATATTAATGCCGAATGAAGATTTATAAAATGCAATTGTCATTGATGTTGTAATAGATAAAATTAACCAATTGAATTTTAATTTTGATTCTGGCAAGAGGGACTAAGTGTGGGCAAGGCACACCTCGAGTATCCTCGACTAAGATTGTACTAAGATTCACAGGAGAGGTTTTCAAAATACGAAACCTGCAACCCCTTCATTCACTCTAGGAAAACTAGGTCTTGCACAAAAAACAATATCAAAAAATAAATAATTAATGGAACAATCTTCCTACGATTATCGATTTTGAATTTTCAAACAAGTAGCCAGCAGCACTACAACAAAAGATATCAAGCATGATCTACAAAAAAGAGGCCGTAGTAAATTTTAAGCAACAAATTCATCCAATGTAAGAAAATACCTATATATTTGTATAGCAATTAACAACTTAAAATATAGATTTATAACATAGAAGATATGCTTCTTCTTTCTACACAAATATCACATAAATGCATGTATGGAATTACGTCTAGGACAAATCTATGATTTCTTCCTACATTGCATTTGACCAAATATCCACATTGGCACTGATCATCATTCTCTCCGAGAGCGGAGATCTCATATTTACTTCACTCTCTTGGCTGCTATACTTTCACTCTCCCCCTTCAAACCTTTTTGCAAATCATGGAGTAAGTTAATCTGAAGTCCTGAATTTGTTCGAATTCACCTCACCAATTTCGACAAAACAAAAGCCATCTATTCTCAGATTAACAAGAAAATGGTCAGAAGTCCAATATAAAAACAATTAGGCTCGACCCACAATATCCTAACGGTATGTTTCTTCACCCAAGCTTTTGTAATAGATTTTTTCTACTGCTAATGATTATGCTAAAGTTATGGTCAAAGACACTTCCAACCCTAAAAATGAAATCAAATGGCGTTTTACATACTTCTTAATTATAGTACAATGAGTGATCCGCTATTTTTTTAGGAGTTTTTAGATTCATGTGTATGATAATATGTATCAAATTCTTGTGTAGACTGATTTATTTGTGTGTTGGCCTCTTTTTTCATACCAAGGAGGAGTTACTCAAGAAAGTTGATGAGTTAACCTAGTGCACAGATTCAATAAAAAAAGTGAGTACCTTTTTTAGTTTCTTTTTTGTTTTGGGGTTTAATTATTTTGTTCATCACTGGTTAGTCAAATTTTACATTTCTGCTTATAATCAAATTTTACAGGAGATAGGCATGGCCGGGAATACTATGACAAACTTTGACAACGAATTCAATTCACAATGCAATGAGACAGCAGCAGGTGTTAACTTTTCTCCATCATTTCATCCAATTGTTATGAGGCAATAATTATAATTATGAAAATTTAAATGTTTATCTCGCAACTTTATCCTAGGAAATCATATGTGATGTTCGCTTGTGAAATGATAGGAGGTTTGTGCTTCTGCTATAATGTTATGTTTTGCATGAATTGATAAAGAGATACATGGTTATACTGCAGCTGTGTGCGTATATATTTGCAATCCACTATTCAAAACGAATGAAAATTTGATTCTTGTTTTCTTACCGCTGAAAAAGTGTTACATTAGAGAGGGAAAGAACAAGATTGTGACTAATGGTTTGAAGAATGGTGCAATTGATGCTGTTAACTGTTTTTCCTTCTCAAAAAGACATGTCATTCATTGATTAAACAGTAAAAAGTTGTCAAGCCTTGCCACCAAAATCCACCGACCCACTTGGTGGAAAGAGAGGCTTAAAAATGAATTGTAATTGGCTTTTTATTGTTTGCTAGCTAGGCTTGCTGAGCTTGCTAATGTTTAACTTTCTGTTAATACAAAGCCCTATCAATAGCAATATCAATAGCAAGCCTTTTAAAATTCATATTTAAATTTTCCATCAAGTTTGTCACAGGCTTTTGGTGTCAAAGCTTGACAACTTTCTGTTCTTGATTCGATGAATGACATGTCTAGAAGAAGGAAAATGAATAGCAGCATCAGTCTCACAATTCTTCAAACCAATAGTCACAATCTTGGTATTTCCCTCTCTAATGCAACACTTGTTCAATGGTACGTAAAAAAACAAGTATCAAAATTTCAGTCTTTTTTTTTTTGAATAGTGATTGCAAATATATATACAGACATCAGCAGCATAACCAGAGACCTCTCTATCAATTCACGCAGAACATAACATTATAGCATAAACATAAACCTCCTATCATTTCACAAGCGAACATCACATATTATTTGCTATGATAAAATTGGGGGATAAACATTTAAATTTTCATAATTTAAATTATTGCCTCATGAGAATTAAACAAAATGATGAAAAAAAGTTAACATATGCTGTTGTCTCATTGCAGTGTTAATTGAATTCTTAGTCAAAAGTTTGTCATAGTATTCCCTGACCTTGCCTATCTGGTGCCGTATTTGTTTATAAGAACAAAGTTCATCATGCTTGACGAACCAGTAATGAACAAAATAACTAAACCCGAATTAACACATAAAAGAAACACAAATAGATGCTTCTTGAAAGTAGTCTCTCATTTTCATCCAAACCCTAAGCATATAAAACGCCTGATTCCATTTTTAGGGTTGGAAGTGTCTTAAACCATAACATTACCAAAATCATTAGCAGTACAAACAAAACCATTACAAAAGTCCCTGTGAAGAAACATACCATTAGGATATTGTGGCAAGTTGAGCCTAATTGAATCGTCATCCTTGGACTTTTGACCATTTTGTGGTAAATCTCAGAACAGAATGCTACTTTTTGTGGAAATTGGCAAGGTGAATTTGGACAAATTCAGGGCTAGAGATGATCTTACTCCATGATTTGCAAACAGGTTTGAAGTAGAGGAGAGTACAGCAGCCAAGAAAGTGTAGTAAATATGAGATCATTATGGCCGCCGCGGCTGCCATTAGGTTAAATGTAATGTAGGAAGAAATCATAGACCGACTTGTCCTAGACCTATTCCCATACATATATGTGAGATTTGGGCCGAAACTTGGGCTCATGCCAAAATTGAAAATGGCCCAAAACAATAATTACTTTTAGTTTCCAAAAATAGAAAATGTTTGTTGTTTTTAAAACCATACTTTTAGACTCAAATAACAAATTATATTTGTCAATTAAATTTTTTTGTGTAGAGAACCCAACCAACTTTGATAGTAGTTAAATTGCCATTTATTAGATCTTCTAAATCATTACATCTCGTAAGAACTAAAATTAGTTTAGATCATTTTAATGTAATGTATGATAAAAGTATATTCCCTCCATTTCAATATACTAATCCACTTTCAAAAAATTAGGCATATTATAAAAATTTATTGTTAATAGAAACCTTTCATTTACATGTAATTTTTAATGCATTAATTGAATTAAATATGTGGAATAGAGTTAATCTTGTAAACGTAAATTGGATATATCTTAAATAGAGTTGATTTCGGAAATATGAAATTAAAAGGTAATTTTGAATATTTATTTAAAAATTATATTAAAAACTGAAATGGACAACTAATAGAAATAATTTTTATTTCAAATTGTACCAGAATTTTGTAAGCTATGGAGGGAGTAGTAAATTAATGGCCTCCCAATAAAACTGAGCCCCTTAAATTATGATATTAGATCAACAAAATGGTGTTAAATAAACAAATAATTATTTATTCTCCCAAAAATTAAACATTATAAATAAATATTCTATCTACAATTTTTTTTATCAATTTTTGTTCCGTTTTTATGGTAACAATGTTTTTCCTTACTTACAACATGTTTATTTGATTGAAAAAGACCAAATAATTTAAAATGATACTTTGAAACTCAAATAATAGACAATAATTTTTTAATAAAAAATAATTAAATTTTTTTGAAGAACCACTAAGTAACTAGGGTGAAATCAGCCCAACATCAATATTCATTGGTCTATTTGCTTTGTTATAAATGTATTGCTTTCTATATGCTTTTTATATGACATACTGCTTTTTTGTTAAGAGTTGTCCCACATTTATGGTTAATAAGCAGCCAATTAACTACATTAGAATTTGTTCTTTTGAATATGACCAAAAATAATTTTGTGGTGTTTGGACCCAAAACAGACAATATTATACTAATAGAGTTAAGGCGGCTGAGCAAGCTAGTCGTTAGGGCTGTCAAACGGATAATACGGATCCGGATACAGTTATATCCGAATCCGAATCCGGGAATTCGAAACCGTATCCGAATCCGTATCCGAATCCGAAAATATCCGGGAAAAAAAATCCGTATCCGAATCCGCCGGATATTATCCGGATACGAATAATATCCGGATCCGAATTCATTTCCCAAAAATTGATTAAATTTTATGAAATTTGAAAATTAGCATGAAAAAAACAAATTAAAGTGATAAATTCTTAATAGTCAAAATCAAACAGAGATTCAAAATCAAACAAATAGCCAAAATCAATTACAAAAACCAACCAATAATTAATTTAATTCATCAATTACAAAAAACAACCTAATTTATGATTTATCTACTCTTCATTTTCTTTTTCTGCAGGTGCCTGAACTGGTACGGCTTGTCATCTTGAGGCCTTTGAGTAGTAACAGCTTGAACTGCAAAATCTGTACCTCTAGTCCTCTGCACCAGCAAAAAAGAGAGCTGCAAAATCATTGTGAACATATGATATGCCCTGCAAAAACTGCAAAGTGAAGTGAAGCACTGCAAAGTGAAGCACCCACACTGCCTAAATCTGCAAGGTTTTCTTTTAAAATCAAAGTATGAGGTCGTGCAATACAGAAAGCTAATTATCTATTACCTTGCTTGATAGAGTTGTATGACGTCTAATCCTTATCATGGCACACCAATCACCATGTAACTTCTATTAAAGATTAAAGATGCCATCATCCTAAAATATAAATTTTTGTGACAAGTATTATCGGAATTTGTCGCGTACATGTGCGATTTTAGGGTAACATAAGATTTCTATTTTCAGGTTCTAACACAAATTGCACTGTATTCTAGATTAGCAGTACAGAAAGGAAAAGCTTTCACATAAATCATGGTAAGGAATTGCAATTTATCACCATGTCAACATGTTCTTGTATTCTGTTTTACCAACCATCTTATTATGGGGTTCACTATGTCAATTTCAAATTTACCAACAGATGTGGGGTGAATGTACTATGATGCAAACTGCAAAGTTCTGGAAATTAAATCAATTAAAAAGCACTATATATGTTCCTCTGTCTCTTCTACTATATAACACAATCATATAAATGGTCCACAAGTTATGAACAACTCATGCACATGGCAAACATATGCAAAATCTAAGCCACAAAAAAGCAAAGTTTGTTGAAAGAATTCACAACTAGAAACAGAGTAAAAACTAGCCATTAGTGACTTAGCAGATATACAAAACACCAAACATACTAACATAGACAACTAGAAACAAGAATTCACAACTTTGTTGAAAGTTTTGCTAGTATCAATCATCACAAAAGTGCTCATCATATGGGAACACAAACAGGAGCAGTAAATAAGAGATAAGTTTCAAGCTTTTCGTCAATGTCAAAAGAACTTACTACAAGCTAACTCCACCTAGAAGACATATTAAACATTACCAGTGTATTTATAAACGACAGACATAGAACCATAATAAAACCATAAAGAGTGTAATGCTGTAATCATAATGAGAGCAGGTTAAAAGTATGGAAAATTATAAACTTCAATTCCTCCGCTAAAGTATAAGGTTGAACACATTCTACTTCTCCGAATTACAAAATATCTACTTCATTGAACAACAACATAATGAATTAACAATGTCATCTTAATAGAAAGCAAAAATCGAAAAATAATTACACATAAAATCACGGAACTTGCCTCTCAGCAGCTTCAGCAACAATAGGCAATCTGGGCACCTGACCAAGCAAGCAAGAAGATGAGCCGTAAATCAAACACACCAAGAGAAACAAAAACACGGTACTATGATAAATCAATTGCATACAGGATCAAAAATACATACAGAATCAAAGCAAGAAAATTTAAGAAATGGTCAAAAATATTATATGGGTTACCTGTATAAGCACCAAGATGATGTTCAAGATGATAATCGAGAAGACTATTTGTTTGACTCCATTAATCCTGCAAGAAAATACTCAAAATCAACAGTTAGTGTTAGGGTTTTACAAGCAAATGTAATTAACATACACTACACCAAAAACGCTCAAATGCAACGCCATGTTTACTGTTGCTTTAGGCCAAAAAAGCGTTGCGTTAGACCAAATGCAACACCAGGGGGCGTTGCATCCGCCACCGTCCTGTTAGACCCCCTAAGGCAACGCTTTTTGGCATCTAAGGCAACATCAATAAGCGTTGCATCTGACATATAATGCAACAACAGAGCATTCAAATGCAACACCAAAAGGGCGTTGCATTTGACATTAGCTAAAATTATAATTCCACGTCACTGAGTGGGTCCCACCTCCTTGCCAGGTCACCAATGGGTCCAGCTGGCATGCCACATCATCAACAGTCCAGTTGGCATGCCACGTCAACATGTGGGGCCCACTTGCCATGTCATCATGTGGGTCCCACGTGCCATGTCAGTGATGGGGCCTGCCATGCCACGTTAGCAGTGGGTCCCACGTGCCACGTCATCAATGGGTCCCACGTGCCACGTCAGTACAGGGGTCCACACGCCACGTCAGCAGTGAGTCCACTTGCCACGTCAATACAGGGGTCCACTATATTTACCAAATGCAACACTAAAATATCTAATGAAACAGTAGAAACGCAACGCTAGAAATATCAAATGCAACGCTTTGATTAAAATTTCTGCAATATCTTGTTTGATACAAACCCATCCAAAAATCAAAATACATTCAAGGCATTCAACCAGCCATCCAAATAATTTACATCCCATCCACACCATACAAATACTCCTCAAAATATAACTACCAAAACCAATCACTTATAACATAATACAAGAAAAAATCTAACATTCATCTAACACACTTTATCAATAGTAGCTGCCAGGATGCACAGAAGGGGCCATCACTTGGTGATACCTGTGTAAACACCGGAGCTGTCATCTCTATTTGTTCTTGATAGTTATTTTTACCTTGGATGTAATTAAATAGCCTGTAAAAAGACAACACATTCGATAAATAAAAGTCTAAGAAACAAAATTAAAAGAGGGAACACATTCGACATATTTGACAATTCCAATACACTAAAAGAAGTGTAAATACTTCGGTACCATTTGTACAGTGATTTGCAATCTCCCTGCATCGTTACAAAACGTAAACTGAGTAAATGGACAAAAAAATACATCGCATGGCATAATCTATACTTTTACAAATCACTGACCTTCACAAAATTACAGGTCTGGTCCAGTTCGGCCATATGGTTTAATTTCTACAAATAAACAGAAATAAAAAAAGTGTAAACTAGTGTCTTCCAAATAGACACAAAAAACAGTATTGGAAGTTCAAAATAAAAAAACAGTATTGGAAGTTCAAAACTAAAAAACTGTATTGAATAGACACAAAAGGCATGGAATCAGAAAAACTAAAAAACAGATAGAAATGAAAGGTATAGTGAACCACTTTCAGCCTCAACATCTGATTCGGAAGAAGATTCGAATGAAGAAACAATTTCCAAGGTAATTTCTTGACAAAAAATTCAGCTTTTGAACCATTTAAACTATTTACTGTGACATAATCTGTCCTTGTATACTCTCTGTCATTGTTTCTCATTCTGAATGAATGGCAGCAAGTAGACACTATGCAATTTCTTGACAATGATAAAGTCAAGTGACTTGTTTGGTTAACTGTATTAGATCTTCTAGTGAGGTTCTCTGGAACTTTGCCCTGCTCTGGATCCATGTCTATCCTTGGGGTTCAGGCAACTACCACTTGAGCCATCTAGCTCCCTTAAGGCTCAGGCTGTTATGACTGAGCCAAATTATCTTATTAGATTTAATTACTAATATACCATAATAATTATAAATGAATATTATGAATCAAAAACACTAGCATGCATTATAGAGGGGGAAAAAGTTGCTCTAGCATTTTTGTGTAACTTAACTGTAATATAACTTGGATAAATTCTAAATATGCCCACAAAATGTCCCTCTTTCATCCTAGTGTGTTTCAAATTCAGAAGAAAACATAATATAGTAGAATTTTTAGTTAAGCATTTAGGCCGTAATATTTAGTACAAAATAATCCTTCTCACTTTTACATTGTCTACCAGGATACACCACAGCCAACAGGCTGAGTTTAAGAGCCATGTGATGGTTGACTTTGTTGGACATATGTCACATGTCCAAGGCAGACCGTGTCCGTGAGATTGTCAATACCTACTAAAAAATTAAGGCTTTTACACATTTTATATAGTAATTAAATCTCAAGATTTATATCAGTACTCCCTTAATCTCAGACTCCCAAGTACTTACAAAAACACAGCAGTTACCTGAATATGCCTAGTTCATTCTACCACTGTTGTTTCTATATGCAGTTAGAACACAGAGGAAGCTTACAGAATCTGGTTGTAGACCTGACTGAATCATCTCATTAAATGACCTGATTGTTGCTTCGCCATCCCCGTTTTGTGCATAAGCTCAGATCATTGCATTCCAAGAGACTAAGTTTCTATTAGGCACCTCCTGAAAAAAAAGTATTGCATCATTCAAGGAACCAGATTTAGCATACATGTCTAGAAGTGCGCTACCAGAGAAAACATTTGACATAAATCCTGATCTAATAATGGACGAGTGTATTTGTTTCCGCTACCAAATTTAACTGCAGTTAGATAAGAATGAACGGAAAATTCAGTACTTCCAATTTCAACACCACACCAATCTTTACGATCCAAGTGAAAATGATGAATTCCAAAATTTATCTAATATGCATGCATTTGGGTAAAATTTCGATATAATAGACCATCATTTTCCCTACTTAATACACGATTCTAAATACTTCCATAGCAAGTGTTTTGCAACTTTCAATTACACCTTAGTACAATATACTCATACATATTCTAGACTGTAAAAAGCTTGCAAAAACTACCCATTCGAAACAAAAATAGAGCAAAATTCACTTGACTTCAGTCGCAAAAACTACTAATACATAACGTAGACATTTGTTTAAATAATAACCAAGTTAACAAAAATCAACTAGCAGGCAACCATAAATAGAGAAAGTACAAAGCATAACAATCTCCAAATGTGCTCACAGTTTTGTTGCACTGAACAGAATCTCTCACATTTTTTTTGTACACGAAGGTGGAGGTCCAAGTTTACCTGATGGACCATATGCATGGGGATACTGCTTCAAAGAGGAACAAAACCCAACAGATTACTGCGTTGCAGATCCAGAATGGCCCTGTGTTCTTAATAAAAACTATCACGGCCGTGGTCCTATTCAAATCTCCTAGTACGTAGCATTCTCAGCTATTTCTATGTCTTCGAAGATTGCTAAGTCATCTCTGATTCTCTTCTCTTTTTATTTGTACCTTCACTGTTTACTAATATTTGGATAATTGAACTTTCAAACGTAACAATGAAAAACTCTACTTTGCGAAAATTGGCTCAATAGTACTTGATAGTCGATATTTTTGGTGTTCATTTAAATAAAGTTCCAAGTTCTAGAAATTAGTAGTTTTCAAATCTCTGTTTTTTTTTCAGTTTGTTACAAGGCCATTGTTCTGGCAGAAGACTAGTAACTACGGTCATTCTTTTTTTCAGAAAATTGTTATCTGAGGCTATATATTTTACATTGAGCATTACAGCAACTATAACTATGGACCAGCCGGAAAAGCTATAGGATCTAATCTGCTAAGCAACCCAAATTTGGTGGCAAACGACCCTACCATTGCATTCAAGACTGCACTATGGTTCTGGATGACACCACAGTCCCTCAAACCTTCGAGCCACGATGTTATCACTGGAGCCTGGAAACCATCAGCAGCAGACTCTGCAGCTGGAAGAGTTCCTGGCTATGGTGTGGTAACAAACATCATCAGCGGTGGAATCGAATGTGGTAAAGGGTCCACCTCAGGTGGCGAGGGCCGGATCGGGTTCTATAAGAGATACTGCTCCATTCTTGGAGTTAGCCCTGGGGAAAATTTAGACTGCTACAACCAGAGGCCTTTTGGCGCCTGATTTATTTAGCATAGTAACATATGGGAGCGTGTGATCTCTTCTTCTGAATGTTTCATGGAAGATTAAAAAATTTGAATCGATGTACTCATAATTTCTTGTAAACTGCGTTGTTAAGTTATGCAACTTTTATATTTAAAGCACACATTTACTCTGATTAATTAAATTAATTTTAATAGCTTAAAATTTTAATCAATAACTTTTTTTGAAAATCCAAAAAAGATCGATAACTAAGAACAAAACAATACTATTGAATTCTTTTCCAAATCTAATTAACGAATCTCTAAACCACCGACTTATTATCTAAGGATTATCTGGAAGCACGTACATTATAAGTAAGGGTTTGTTCTATACACGATAAATCTACTCTCTCTAGTCTAATAACAAAACCCTAACCTACAATTTATAAAATCTCTAAATATCAAATGAATGAAATTTGAAAAGAAATTGGAACAATACTTACTAAATCGAGCAGATTTGAGCAAAATATGGAGAGAATCAACCGATTGAAGCTTCCTTTTTGCATAATTAGAGAAAGTCGACCGATTGCTAGGGTTCTCAATTTCAATTTTGCCTAATTAATTAAGTTCCTATGACAGTGGGGTTTGATTTAGGGATTTGATTTAGAAAAGTTAGGGTTCTAAATTGGTGGTTTGAGAGAGGTGAAGTGTGGGAGAGATTTGTGCGAGTGAGAGAGTTTTGTTGAGAGAGAGTATAGTGTTTGTTTATCAATAAATTTTGAGATGGAGACGATAAAGAGAGTAGAGGAGTAGAGAGTGTGTTGCCCAAAATTTTCATTTTAGAGGGAAATTTTCCGCCCAAAACTTTCGCCCAAAATTTTCATCTCGAGCCCTCTGTTATGGATGATGTGTATGATGTGTGTGCTCTGTTGGTTTTTCATTTTTAAAAAATGTAATTTTAGTTTTTATATTTTTAGTTCAAAATTTTTTGTAAATCAATTCAAATTAATTTAAAATTCTTTTAAAAAATTACCATATCACTAAATTCGTTATATCTGGACATCCGTACGATTGGAACGTCGAAAAAAGAATTTAAAAAATAGTTTCATCATTCCGGGCAAGATTAGTTAAAAGGAAAGTCTACTTTGACCGGTTTGACCGTTACAAAACCAAACCAAATACAACTAGCAATTTTTTTTATAAATTTACCGCATCACTAAAATCGTCATATCTTGTCATCCGTACAATTGGAACGTCGAAAAAAGAATTTTAAAAAATAGTTTCATCATTCCGTACAAGACTAGTTAAAAGGAAAGCATACTTTGACCGGTTTGACCGTTATAAAACCAAACAAAGTACATCCAGCAAATTTTTCGAAAATTTACCACTTCACTAAAATCGTTATATCTCGACATCCGTACGATTGGAACGTAGAAAAAAATAGTTTAAAAAAATAGTTTCATCATTCCGGACAAGACTAGTTAAAAAGAAAGTCTACTTTGACCGGTTTGACCGTTATAAAACAAAACCAAGTACATCTAGCAAATTTTTTGAAAATTTACCACTTCACTAAAATCGTTATATCTCGACATCCGTATGATTGGAACGTCGAAAAAAAAATTAAAAAATTAGTTTCATCATTCCGGTAAGAGAAGTAGCTAATGCAACGCATTTAAATAGCAAATGCAACACCTTTTCACATAATGCAACGCTTCTGCCACGTAAGCAAATGACACGTCAGCAATTGTGGGCCCCACATCTGCCACATCAGCAATTCTGGGCCCCACACTTGCCACGTCAGCATCTGTGGGCCTTTGTCACGTCACCCTGGTGGGTCCCACACTGCCACGTCACCCTGGTGGTCCCACACCTACCACGTCATCATTTATTAAAAAATAAAAAATATCTAACGCAACGCTTTTAAACAACAAATGCAACATCTTTTTCACCTAATGCAACGCTTCTGCCACGTAAGCAAATGCCACGTCAGCAATTGCGGGCCCCACATCTGCCACGTCAGCAATTGTGGGACCCACTCTTGCCACGTCAGCATCCGTGGACCTGTGCCACGTCACCCTGGTGGGCCCCACACTGCCACGTCACCCCTGGTGGGTCCCACAACTTCCAAGTCATCATTTATTAAAAAATCAGAAATAGCTAATGCAACGCTTTTAAACAGCAAATGCAACACCTTTTTCAGCTAATGCAACGCTTCTGCCACGTCAGCGAATGACACGTCAGCAAATGTGGGTCCCACATTTGCCACGTCAGCAATTGTGGCCCCCACACTTGCCACGTCAACAAATGCCACGTCAGCACGTGTGGGCCCAACTGCTGCCACATCAGCATTTTTTAAAATTAAAAAATATCTAATGCAACGCTAGCAGTTAGTGTTGCATTATGTGAAACACCAGTGAGTCAAATGCAACGCTAATTATATGTAATGCAACACCAGTTCGACTTCTGTTTTATTAGAGCCAAAATTTCATATCTAACGAAACACTTTCAGTTAAACACTTTCTAAAAGCGTTGCATTTGAGCGTTTATGGCGTAGTGATAGTGTGTGAGTGTATATATATATATATTTCTGTCGAATTTCGAGTTGTATCAATCGTTTTATGATGAAAAACGATGATAACTAACTTCGAATTCTGTTGATTTAACCAATCACAGCTTAAAATAGTATCAATTTAGTCGATTAATAGATACATAGACTGAATTTAGTGTGTATTCGCCAAGGAGATTCATAGAATTAGGGTTTTTGATCAAGAATCAAGAGAAGCGGCGAGAGAGTTGAGAGAGATTTTAGGTTTGGAAAGAGTCTGCGAACACAGTACTGAAAGCACATATAATTGGGTACATATATTTTCTAAAATAGAGGGCCAGGATTTATCCAACTTATAGATCAATGGCTAGGATTTTAGGGTTTTATAATTATATGGACTGGGTATTGATATTGGGCTGGGAGAACTAAATTAGAGATGGATTGGACTTGTTTGACTGGGTCGATTCTGACCAAAATAATTATAAAAATACTTAAATTTATATGAAAAATATTTTTGTAAGAATATATAATTATATATGTTCGACTCGTTATAATATATAATATTTTTGAAAATTTGGGAATATCACTAAATTAAATATATCTTGACATCTCTACGGTTGGATCGTCGAGAAATATTTTTAAAAAAATAGAAATCACAATCCGTGACAATCACTAGTTACTAGTACTAGTTAGAATAGTAGTAATCTACTAAGATCTCCAACCAAATTAATATTTTATTTTTTAAAAATTTGGGAATATCACTAAATTAAAAATATCTTGACATCCATACGGTTGGATCGTCGAGAAATATTTTTTAAAAAATAGAAACCACAATGCGCGATAAATCACTAGTACTAGTTAGAATATTAGTGATCTACTAAAATCTCCAACCAAATTAATTTTTTATTTTTTGAAAATTTGGGAATATCACTAAATTAGATATATCTTGACATCCGTACGATTGGATCGTCGAGAAATATTTTTTAAGAAAATAGAAACAACAATACGTTAATTAATAAATATAAATTAAAATATTGTTTGATAATATAACTTATGTAATTGTAAATATTAAAAAAGAATCATGTATTGCACGGGGTTATATGCTTGTATATTTAAAATTGAATAAAATGTATAATTGTATATTAATATATCATATATACTTAATTTCGGATTCAGATATTTTCGGATACGAATACGGATAATATCCGTCGGATATTGAAAGATTCGAATCCGGATACGGATAATATCCGCTTTAAATCGGATTTTTCGAATTTTTTTGACAGCCCTACTAGTAGTAATGGTCTATAACGATCTTAACATGGGCTCCAGAATGGATCCACGAAGAGGTAGCTAGATGGGCTATCCCAGATTGGGCTTAAGATTAAGGGGAGCAGATGGACTTTGTAGAGTATCGGACTAGGGGGAGCCAGGTCGATTTCCACTATAGATCAAGGGGGAGTCAGGTCACATGGAAAGGAGGCACATTCAGCACGTGTCGAGCATAATGTGTGAATGGGAAGATTATTAGGAGTTGTCCCATAGGAGGGGCAGATTGCTACTTAATAAACAACCAGTTAACCAAATTAGAATGAGACCTTTTGGAATGTCCCCCAAATACATTGCTAGTTAATAAACAACCAATTAACTAAATTAGAATGAGACCTTTTGGAATGTCCCCAAAAACAACTATAAATCAAGTAGGAGTCAGGTCACATAGAAAGGAGACAAATTCAGCAGGTGTCCATAGGAGGGCAGATTGCTAGTTAACTAAATTAGAATGAGACCTTTTTGGAATGTGCCCAAAACAAATCCGTACAAGCTCTATTAAAGCGAATACGGAGTTAAGACCTACTTAGCAAGACCAAATTTTTTTTGCATAATTGTGAATAAAAAATACATTTTATTGTAGTCTAATCTTTTCTAGTTTAACTCCACCTACATTGCTTTTTAAAAAAATTTATATAAAATATATTTTACAAGCAAGTAATCACCACAAGAAATCAGTGATGTATGAGAAGTGAGCATGTGTACTTGCCAATAAAAAATAATAAAACAAATTATACATACTTATATGTATACACACAAAATAGATATTGATATAAGTCAATGCATAGCCATCGAAGTCAAGTGGCTTCCTACTAACTGCACAACCATGCAAACTTCACAAGTAGTACAAAAGTGCAAGTTATTTACTTGATTTAAATATAGAAAAAGAATTAATACCGGTAACGGCATATAGTACGCACAATGCATGAAAGTCGAGAGATCAATCATGCATATGATAATTAGTGTAGATTTAATTGATTGTTTTAGATGTAACATAAATTTATCATAGAAACAAGACCGTTACATTTAAAAATGAAGAAAATTGAACAATTATGAGAGAAGCCATAAGATTATTCAAAAAAAAAAAAAAATTACGCACTCGAGATTAAATTGTACCTGTTACTTAATAATATAATGACTAATATAATTGATAAAAGGAGATCCAAAGTTTTTACTACTATAATCCTGAGTTCAATCTTTTCTTAATATTTCACCAGCATTTCAAAATAGAGTAGTATATTTAAACAAACCTATTATCAACTAAAGACTGAGTAATATACTTTGATCGAGTGAAATTTAAAATTAGCTAAAATATTCAACAAACTAAAATAATAATCCATAATGAAGTTAAGAGTTACTGTTATACGGGTTGAGGCTCCTATATACAAGTTCTAATACCTTAAGTACTCCATATGCAAATTTTGGTACTCCATTTGCATAAGCATCCAAAGTAAATATTTTCATGTCCCTCTTTACCGGAAAGTTGGTGTCAAGCCAAACCCTCTCATAGTTGTCGAGGGCATTGAGGATGAAGCTCCAGTAATAAGAAACAAACCCAAAGAGAGCTGAAGGTTGCCATTAAAGCTCTTGTATTTTGCTAGAGTAGCATATCAATAGCAAATTCACAGGCTAAACCTCAAACTTCCATAATACTAGTACATAGGATAAACAATAATTTCATGTGTACTTGATAAATCTATTATTTTATTTCCTCGTTCTTTTCATTACTGTCTTAAATTTTATATAATAACCTTTTATCAAAAAGAAGAAGTTTACATACTACAATTAGCACCCGACATGATATACTTCCATACCACTTCTCTAACTATTACATATATATTATTATTGATGGTGTCCGTAATTTAAACCTTTGTTGTCACATATTGGAATCATGGAATCAGTCGCACTAGAAAGAAGAATAAAAAAACACAGAGTCAAAATCAGGATGGAGAGGCGGACCATAAAAAATTACATACAAACCTACAATACCAACAACCTATCAAATAACTTAACAATAATATAATATATACCAAGAACCTATCAAATAGACCTGGAGTAGTCTAAAATGTTTTTTACCATTGAGGAACTTGACAAGGAGAGAAAACCTGAGAGCTTAGATAATCACCTAGTCGTGTACCTGTTGCAACATTCAATCGAAATACATATACAAACCTATATAATCAAGTAACACAGATATGAAAAAAGGGCATACCATTTGCAATCAACAAATTAACCAAACAACCTGAGGTGTTCTAAACAATTACATCGTTAAATTCATTGCAACTTCAAGTATTCTTATCTGACAAATTTGAGTTAAATAGGTTATAATACTAGTACCATGCAAGACCACTATCAATGAAATGCCTATAAATAAATATACCTTTCTTTCAATGGCTAAAGCAAGAGTTTCATCTTTGCAAATCCAATTCATCGTAATTCTACACAAATTCATAGATAGATAAAATATGGGTATAGCTGAAAAGAACAACAAAGGAAGATGATACTTGTAAACAAAAATCGAAACATATAAAATTAAGTGCATATACTCTGCACATATACATATGCAAACTAGTTCTAAAATTAATGAAGCAAAAATCTTAAATTACAAACTAAGTACACTAATAAAATTCTCAAATTGTAAACATAAACTCAAGTGTAGATACCCTCTACACATACACACATACCCAATATGTATGTATACAAACTAAAGCCCAAAATTAATAAACTCGTTACTCTTTAAAAATCTCAAATTGAAGCACAAACATAACCCAATAACAACAAATTGAAGCCCTAACTAACAAACATAACCTTAAATCAACAATAAATAAGGCCAAGAAAAGAATACTTCGAGTATAAATAAACCCTAATTGAAACATTCATCAACATGCCTATTCGATTTAAAAACCAATTATTTGGGGAAAAACCTACCTCTATTGGAATTTTAGTCTATTTCACCTTGAATCTTCGAGCTCTGACTCCACTCTTCGATTTACTTCTTTTCCTTCTCTTTCCGTTCATCTTGATTTCTATATTTTTACATTTTTATGTTTTGTATTTAAAGTTAAGTGTTTTTTCCCTGACAAAAAAAAAAAAGTTAAAGTGTTTTTCTTTCACTCTATTATTGTTATATAAACAATTTTAGTTATCCCGCTTGTTTGAGTAATGTCGGGCAAAAAAAAGTTTAAAATCCCGCTTCTTTTTTTTAACACGCCAATAAATTGGTCCAAAAATGTTAAATCAACGGCAACAGTTTTGTGAAATCGTTGCAACAGAGTTCGATTTTTTTATAAAGTAACACTTTGTCAATTCAATTGTAACAATTTTCAAAAGTATTGCAATATCTCCAAATTTATCATAATTTTTCAAGTAATAACTACGATTTTTAAGAAATTTTATCAAGTTTGGTTGCGCAAAGCAATCTATGGTGTAGTGTTATAATTGTGCATGTGGATCATATGTTGACGAGTGTAGTAGAGTACCTCAAATTAATGTTAAGGATTCCCATTGTTAACGTATCATATATGATAATTGATCGAGGGGCTGACTTCACTTATAACTTACTAAATTAAACTTCTTCTAGTTAGTAAAACTTATTATAATCCTAAAATATAATATTGTACGACGTTATTTGACAATTCTCGAAAATGAGGAAGAATCGAATCAAGACCTAAAATTAACGGATATAAAATCTCGTCTGGAGCCTATTCCATCACCCTCTAATTGAATTAAACTTAGAACCATAAAAACAAACAATTCGTGTACAGATCAGTTGATTGGATGAATTTCTAATTGTGGATGAATTGATTTCTCACAATTAAAGTTTTTTCCAAACTTATCAACCACTTAAAGGTAGAGAGTATTGGTGCGTTATATACTATCTTGTACAAAAACAATTAAACACATATTAATGCCAAATGAAGATTTATAAAATGCAATTGTCATTGATGTTGTAATAGATAAAATTAACCAATTGAATTTTAATTTTGATTCTGGCAAGAGGGACTAAGTGTGGGCAAGGCACACCTCGAGTATCCTCGACTAAGATTGTACTAAGATTCACAGGAGAGGTTTTCAAAATACGAAACCTGCAACCCCTTCATTCACTCTAGGAAAACTAGGTCTTGCACAAAAAACAATATCAAAAAATAAATAATTAATGGAACAATCTTCCTACGATTATCGATTTTGAATTTTCAAACAAGTAGCCAGCAGCACTACAACAATAGATATCAAGCATGATCTACAAAAAAGAGGCCGTAGTAAATTTTAAGCAACAAATTCATCCAATGTAAGAATATACCTATATATTTGTATAGCAATTAACAACTTAAAATATAGATTTATAACATAGAAGATATGCTTCTTCTTTCTACACAAATATCACATATGCATGTATGGAATTACGTCTAGGACAAATCTATGATTTCTTCCTACATTGCATTTGACCAAATATCCACATTGGCACTGATCATCATTCTCTCCGAGAGCGGAGATCTCATATTTACTTCACTCTCTTGGCTGCTATACTTTCACTCTCCCCCTTCAAACCTTTTTGCAAATCATGGAGTAAGTTAATCTGAAGTCCTGAATTTGTTCGAATTCACCTCACCAATTTCGACAAAACAAAAGCCATCTATTCTCAGATTAACAAGAAAATGGTCAGAAGTCCAATATAAAAACAATTAGGCTCGACCCACAATATCCTAATGGTATGTTTCTTCACCCAAGCTTTTGTAATAGATTTTTTCTACTGCTAATGATTATGCTAAAGTTATGGTCAAAGACACTTCCAACCCTAAAAATGAAATCAAATGGCGTTTTACATACTTCTTAATTATAGTACAATGAGTGATCCGCTATTTTTTTAGGAGTTTTTAGATTCATGTGTATGATAATATGTATCAAATTCTTGTGTAGACTGATTTATTTGTGTGTTGGCCTCTTTTTTCATACCAAGGAGGAGTTACTCAAGAAAGTTGATGAGTTAACCTAGTGCACAGATTCAATAAAAAAAGTGAGTACCTTTTTTAGTTTCTTTTTTGTTTTGGGGTTTAATTATTTTGTTCATCACTGGTTAGTCAAATTTTACATTTCTGCTTATAATCAAATTTTACAGGAGATAGGCATGGCCGGGAATACTATGACAAACTTTTGACAACGAATTCAATTCACAATGCAATGAGACAGCAGCAGGTGTTAACTTTTCTCCATCATTTCATCCAATTCTTATGAGGCAATAATTATAAGTTATGAAAATTTTAATCTTCATCTCGCAACTTTATCCTAGGAAATCATATGTGATGTTCGCTTGTGAAATGATAGGAGGTTTGTGCTTCTGCTATAATGTTATGTTTTGCGTGAATTGATAAAGAGATCCATGGTTATACTGCAGCTGTGTGCGTATATATTTGCAATCCACTATTCAAAACGAATGAAAATTTGATTCTTGTTTTCTTACCGCTGAAAAAGTGTTACATTAGAGAGGGAAAGAACAAGATTGTGACTAATGGTTTGAAGAATGGTGCAATTGATGCTGTTAACTGTTTTTCCTTCTCAAAAAGACATGTCATTCATTGATTAAACAGTAAAAAGTTGTCAAGCCTTGCCACCAAAATCCACCGACCCACTTGGTGGAAAGAGAGGCTTAAAAATGAACTGTAATGGGCTTTTTATTGTTTGCTAGCTAGGCTTGCTGAGCTTGCTAATGTTTAACTTTCTGTTAATACAAAGCCCTATCAATAGCAATATCAATAGCAAGCCTTTTAAAATTCATATTTAAATTTTCCATCAAGTTTGTCACAGGCTTTTGGTGTCAAAGCTTGACAACTTTCTGTTCTTGATTCGATGAATGACATGTCTAGAAGAAGGAAAATGAATAGCAGCATCAGTCTCACAATTCTTCAAACCAATAGTCACAATCTTGGTATTTCCCTCTCTAATGCAACACTTGTTCAATGGTACGTAAAAAAACAAGTATCAAAATTTCAGTCTTTTTTTTTTTGAATAGTGATTGCAAATATATATACAGACATCAGCAGCATAACCAGAGACCTCTCTATCAATTCACGCCGAACATAACATTATAGCATAAACATAAACCTCCTATCATTTCACAAGCGAACATCACATATTATTTGCTATGATAAAATTGGGGGATAAACATTTAAATTTTCATAATTTAAATTATTGCCTCATGAGAATTAAACAAAATGATGAAAAAAAGTTAACATATGCTGTTGTCTCATTGCAGTGTTAATTGAATTCTTAGTCAAAAGTTTGTCAGAGTATTCCCTGACCTTGCCTATCTGGTGCCGTATTTGTTTATAAGAACAAAGTTCATCATGCTTGACGAACCAGTAATGAACAAAATAACTAAACCCGAATTAACACATAAAAGAAACACAAATAGATGCTTCTTGAAAGTAGTCTCTCATTTTCATCCAAACCCTAAGCATATAAAACGCCTGATTCCATTTTTAGGGTTGGAAGTGTCTTAAACCATAACATTACCAAAATCATTAGCAGTACAAACAAAACCATTACAAAAGTCCCTGTGAAGAAACATACCATTAGGATATTGTGGCAAGTTGAGCCTAATTGAATCGTCATCCTTGGACTTTTGACCATTTTGTGGTAAATCTCAGAACAGAATGCTACTTTTTGTGGAAATTGGCAAGGTGAATTTGGACAAATTCAGGGCTAGAGATGATCTTACTCCATGATTTGCAAACAGGTTTGAAGTAGAGGAGAGTACAGCAGCCAAGAAAGTGTAGTAAATATGAGATCAATATGGCCGCCGCGGCTGCCATTAGGTTAAATGTAATGTAGGAAGAAATCATAGACCGACTTGTCCTAGACCTATTCACATACATATATATACATATATGTGAGATTTGGGCCGAAACTTGGGCTCATGCCAAAATTGAAAATGGCCCAAAACAATAATTACTTTTAGTTTCCAAAAATAGAAAATGCTTGTTGTTTTTAAAACCATACTTTTAGACTCAAATAACAAATTATATTTGTCAATTAATTTTTTTTGTGTAGAGAACCCAACCAACTTTGATAGTAGTTAAATTGCCATTTATTAGATCTTCTAAATCATTACTTTCATATTTCTTAACATAAAAACTAATTACATCTCGTAAGAACTAAAATTAGTTTAGATCATTTTAATGTAATGTATGATAAAAGTATATTCCCTCCATTTCAATATACTAATCCACTTTCAAAAAATTAGGCATATTATAAAAATTTATTGTTAATAGAAACCTTTCATTTACATGTAATTTTTAATTCATTAATTGAATTAAATATGTGGAATAGAGTTAATCTTGTAAACGTAAATTGGATATATCTTAAATAGAGTTGATTTCAGAAATATGAAATTAAAAAGTAATTTTGAATATTTATTTAAAAATTATATTAAAAACTGAAATGGACAACTAATAGAAATAATTTTTATTTCAAAATTGTACCAGAATTTTGTAAGCTAGGGAGGGAGTAGTAAATTAATGGCCTCGGAATAAAACTGAGCCATATTAGGTCAACAAAATGGTGTTAAATAAACAAATAATCATTTATTCTCCCAAAAATAAAACATTATAAATAAATATTCTATCTACAATTTTTTTTATCAATTTTTGTTCAGTTTTTATGGTAACAATGTTTTTCCTTACTTACAACATGTTTATTTGATTGAAAAAGACCAAATAATTTAAAATGCTACTTTGAAACTCAAATAATAGACAATATTTTTTTATAAAAAATAATTAAATATTTTTGAAGAACGACTAAGTAACTAGGGTGAAATCAGCCCAACATCCATATTCATTGGTCTATTTGCTTTGTTATAAATGTATTGCTTTCTATATGGTTTTTATATGACATACTGTTTTTTTGTTAGGAGTTGTCCCACATTTGTGGTTAATAAGCAGTCAATTAATTACATTACAATTTGTTCTTTTGAATATGACCAAAAATAATTTTGTGGTGTTTGGACCCAAAACAGACAATATTATACTAATAGAGTTAAGGCGACTGAGCAAGCTAGTCCTAATGGTCTATAACGATCTTAACATGGGCTTCCGAAATGGATCCACGAAGAGGTGGATGGGCTATCCCAGATTGGGCTTAAGATTAAGGGGAGCAGATGGACTTTGTAGAGTATCGGACTAGGGGGAGCCAGGTCGATTTCCACTATAGATCAAGGGGGAGTCAGGTCACATGGAAAGGAGGCACATTCAGCACGTGTCGAGCATAATGTGTGAATGGGAAGATTATTAGGAGTTGTCCCATAGGAGGGGCAGATTGCTACTTAATAAACAACCAGTTAACCAAATTAGAATGAGACCTTTTGGAATGTCCCCCAAATACATTGCTAGTTAATAAACAACCAATTAACTAAATTAGAATGAGACCTTTTGGAGTGTCCCCGAAAACAACTATAAATCAAGTGGGAGTCAGGTCACATAGAAAGGAGACAAATTCAGCATGTGTCCATAGGAGGGGCAGATTGCTAGTTAACTAAATTAGAATGAGACCTTTTGGAATGTGCCCAAAACAAATCCGTACAAGCTCTATTAAAGCGAATACGGAGTTAAGACCTGCTTAGCAAGACCAATTTTTTTTTGCATAATTGTGAATAAAAATACATTGTAGTCTAATCTTTTCTAGTTTAACTCCACCTACATTGCTTTTTAAAAAAATTTATATAAAATATATTTTACAAGCAAGTAATCACCACAAGAAATCAGTGATGTATGAGAAGTGAGCATGTGTACTTGCCAATAAAAAATAATAAAACAAATTATACATACTTATATGCATACACACAAAATAGATATTGATATAAGTTAATGCATAGCAATCGAAGTCAAGTGGCTTCCTACTAACTGCACAACCGTGCAAACTTCACAAGTAGTACAAAAGTGCAAGCTATTTACTTGATTTAAATATAGAAAAAGAATTAATACCAGTAACGGCATATAGTACGCACAATGCATGAAAGTCGAGAGATCAATCATGCATATGATAATTAGTGTAGATTTAATTGATTGTTTTAGATGTAACATAAATTTATCATAGAAACAAGACCGTTACATTTAAAAATGAAGAAAATTGAACAATTATGAGAGAAGCCATAAGATTATTCAAAAAAAAAAAAAATTACGCACTCGAGATTAAATTGTACCTACTACTTAATAATATAATGACTAATATAATTGATAAAAGGAGATCCAAAGTTTTTACTACTATAATCCTGAGTTCGATCTTTTCTTAATATTTCACCAGCATTTCAAAATAGAGTAGTATATTTAAACAAACCTATTATCAACTAAAGACTGAGTAATATACTTTGATCGAGTGAAATTTAAAATTAGCTAAAATATTCAACAAACTAAAATAATAATCCATAATGAAGTTAAGAGTTACTGTTATACGGGTTGAGGCTCGTATATACAAGTTCTAATACCTTAAGTACTCCATATGCAAATTTTGGTACTCCATTTGCATAAGCATCCAAAGTAAATATTTTCATGTCCCTCCGGAAAGTTGGTGTCAAGCCAAACCCTCTCATAGTTGTCGAGGGCATTGAGGATGAAGCTCCAGTAATAAGAAACAAACCCAAAGAGAGCTGAAGGTTGCCATTAAAGCTCTTGTATTTGGCTAGAGTAGCATATCAATAGCAAATTCACAGGCTAAACCTCAAACTTCCATAATACTAGTACATAGGATAAACAATAATTTCATGTGTACTTGATAAATCTATTATTTTATATTTGTCTTAAATTTTATATAATAACCTTTTATCAAAAAGTAGAAGTTTACATACTACAATTAGCACCCGACATGATATACTTCCATACCACTTCTCTAACTATTACATATATATTATTATTGATGGTGTCCGTAATTTAAACCTTTGTTGTCACATATTGGAATCATGGAATCAGTCGCACTAGAAAGAAGAATAAAAATACACAGAGTCAAAATCAGGATGGAGAGGCGGACCATAAAAAAATACATACAAACCTACAATACCTACAACCAATCAAATAACTTAACAATAATATAATATATACCAAGAACCTATCAAATAGACCTGGAGTAGTCTAAAATGTTTTTTACCATTGAGGAACTTGACAAGGAGAGAAAACCTGAGAGCTTAGATAATCACCTAGTCGTGTACCTGTTGCAACATTCAATCGAAATACATATACAAACATATATAATCAAGTAACACAAATATGAAAAAAGGGCATACCATTTGCAATCAACAAATTAACCAAACAACCTGAGGTGTTCTAAACAATTACATCGTTAAATTCATTGCAACTTCAAGTATTCTTATCTGACAAATTTGAGTTAAATAGGTTATAATACTAGTACCATGCAAGACCACTATCAATGAAATGCCTATAAATAAATATACCTTTCTTTCAATGGCTAAAGCAAGAGTTTCATCTTTGCAAATCCAATTCATCGTAATTCTACACAAATTCATAGATAGATAAAATATGGGTATAGCTGAAAAGAACAACAAAGGAAGATGATACTTGTAAACAAAAATCGAAACATATAAAATTAAGTGCATATACTCTGCACATATACATATGCAAACTAGTTCTAAAATTAATGAAGCAAAAATCTTAAAACTAAGTACACTAATAAAATTCTCAAATTGTAAACATAAACTCAAGTGTAGCTACCCTCTTCACATACACACATACCCAATATGTATGTATACAAACTAAAGCCCAAAATTAATAAACTCGCTACTCTTTAAAAATCTCAAATTGAAGCACAAACATAACCCAATAACAACAAATTGAAGCCCTAACTAACAAACATAACCTTAAATCAACAATAAATAAGGCCAAGAAAAGAATACTTCGAGTATAAATAAACCCTAATTGAAACATACATCAACATGCCTATTCGATTTAAAAACCAATTATTTGGGGTAGAACCTACCTCTATTGGAATTTTTGTCTATTTCAGCTTGAATCTTCGAGCTCTGACTCCACTCTTCGATTTACTTCTTTTCCTTCTCTTTTCGTTCATCTTGATTTCTATATTTTTACATTTTTATGTTTTGTATTTAAAGTTAAGTGTTTTTTCCCTGACAAAAAAAAAAGTTGAAGTGTTTTTCTTTCACTCTATTATTGTTATATAAACAATTTTAGTTATCCAGCTTGTTTGAGTAATGTCGGGCAAAAAAAAGTTTAAAATCCCGCTTCTTTTTTTTAACCCGCCAATAAATTGGTCCAAAAATGTTAAATCAAAGGCAACGGTTTTGTGAAATCGTTGCAACAGAGTTCGATTTTTTTATAAAGTAACACTTTGTCAATTCAATTGTAACAATTTTCAAAAGTATTGCAATATCTCCAAATTTATCATAATTTTTCAAGTAATAACTACGATTTTTAAGAAATTTTATCAAGTTTGGTTGCGTAAAGCAATCTATGGTGTAGTGTTATAAATGTGCATGTGGATCATATGTTGACGAGTGTAGTAGAGTACCTCAAATTAATGTTAAGGATTCCCATTGTTAACGTATCATATATGATAATTGATCGAGGGGCTGACTTCACTTATAACTTACTAAATTAAACTTCTTCTAGTTAGTAAAACTTATTATAATCCTAAAATTTAATATTGTACGACGTTATTTGACAATTCTCGAAAATGAAGAAGAATCGAATCAAGACCTAAAATTAACGGATATAAAATCTCGTCTGGAGCCTATTCCATCACCCTCTAATTGAATTAAACTTAGAACCATAAAAACAAACAATTCGTGTATAGATCAGTTGATTGGAAGAATTTCTAATTGTGGATGAATTGATTTCTCACAATTAAAGTTTTTTCCAAACTTATCAACCACTTAAAGGTAGAGAGTATTGGTGCGTTATATACTATCTTGTACAAAAACAATTAAACACATATTAATGCCGAATGAAGATTTATAAAATGCAATTGTCATTGATGTTGTAATAGATAAAATTAACCAATTGAATTTTAATTTTGATTCTGGCAAGAGGGACTAAGTGTGGGCAAGGCACACCTCGAGTATCCTCGAATAAGATTGTACTAAGATTCACAGGAGAGGTTTTCAAAATACGAAACCTGCAACCCCTTCATTCACTCTAGGAAAACTAGGTCTTGCACAAAAAACAATATCAAAAAATAAATAATTAATGGAACAATCTTCCTACGATTATCGATTTTGAATTTTCAAACAAGTAGCCAGCAGCACTACAACAAAAGATATCAAGCATGATCTACAAAAAAGAGGCCGTAGTAAATTTTAAGCAACAAATTCATCCAATGTAAGAATATACCTATATATTTGTATAGCAATTAACAACTTAAAATATAGATTTATAACATAGAAGATATGCTTCTTCTTTCTACACAAATATCACATAAATGCATGTATGGAATTACGTCTAGGACAAATCTATGATTTCTTCCTACATTGCATTTGACCAAATATCCACATTGGCACTGATCATCATTCTCTCCGAGAGCGGAGATCTCATATTTACTTCACTCTCTTGGCTGCTATACTTTCACTCTCCCCCTTCAAACCTTTTTGCAAATCATGGAGTAAGTTAATCTGAAGTCCTGAATTTGTTCGAATTCACCTCACCAATTTCGACAAAACAAAAGCCATCTATTCTCAGATTAACAAGAAAATGGTCAGAAGTCCAATATAAAAACAATTAGGCTCGACCCACAATATCCTAACGGTATGTTTCTTCACCCAAGCTTTTGTAATAGATTTTTTCTACTGCTAATGATTATGCTAAAGTTATGGTCAAAGACACTTCCAACCCTAAAAATGAAATCAAATGGCGTTTTACATACTTCTTAATTATAGTACAATGAGTGATCCGCTATTTTTTTAGGAGTTTTTAGATTCATGTGTATGATAATATGTATCAAATTCTTGTGTAGACTGATTTATTTGTGTGTTGGCCTCTTTTTTCATACCAAGGAGGAGTTACTCAAGAAAGTTGATGAGTTAACCTAGTGCACAGATTCAATAAAAAAAGTGAGTACCTTTTTTAGTTTCTTTTTTGTTTTGGGGTTTAATTATTTTGTTCATCACTGGTTAGTCAAATTTTACATTTCTGCTTATAATCAAATTTTACAGGAGATAGGCATGGCCGGGAATACTATGACAAACTTTTGACAACGAATTCAATTCACAATGCAATGAGACAGCAGCAGGTGTTAACTTTTCTCCATCATTTCATCCAATTGTTATGAGGCAATAATTATAAGTTATGAAAATTTAAATGTTTATCTCGCAACTTTATCCTAGGAAATCATATGTGATGTTCGCATGTGAAATGATAGGAGGTTTGTGCTTCTGCTATAATGTTACGTTTTGCATGAATTGATAAAGAGATACATGGTTATACTGCAGCTGTGTGCGTATATATTTGCAATCCACTATTCAAAACGAATGAAAATTTGATTCTTGTTTTCTTACCGCTGAAAAAGTGTTACATTAGAGAGGGAAAGAACAAGATTGTGACTAATGGTTTGAAGAATGGTGCAATTGATGCTGTTAACTGTTTTTCCTTCTCAAAAAGACATGTCATTCATTGATTAAACATTAAAAAGTTGTCAAGCCTTGCCACCAAAATCCACCGACCCACTTGGTGGAAAGAGAGGCTTAAAAATGAATTGTAATTGGCTTTTTATTGTTTGCTAGCTAGGCTTGCTGAGCTTGCTAATGTTAAACTTTCTGTTAATACAAAGCCCTATCAATAGCAATATCAATAGCAAGCCTTTTAAAATTCATATTTAAATTTTCCAACAAGTTTGTCATAGGCTTTTGGTGTCAAAGCTTGACAACTTTCTGTTCTTGATTCGATGAATGACATGTCTAGAAGAAGGAAAATGAATAGCAGCATCAGTCTCACAATTCTTCAAACCAATAGTCACAATCTTGGTATTTCCCTCTCTAATGCAACACTTGTTCAATGGTACGTAAAAAAACAAGTATCAAAATTTCAGTCTTTTTTTTTGAATAGTGATTGCAAATATATATACAGACATCAGCAGCATAACCAGAGACCTCTCTATCAATTCACGCAGAACATAACATTATAGCATAAACATAAACCTCCTATCATTTCACAAGCGAACATCACATATTATTTGCTATGATAAAATTGGGGGATAAACATTTAAATTTTCATAATTTAAATTATTGCCTCATGAGAATTAAACAAAATGATGAAAAAAAGTTAACATATGCTGTTGTCTCATTGCAGTGTTAATTGAATTCTTAGTCAAAAGTTTGTCATAGTATTCCCTGACCTTGCCTATCTGGTGCAGTATTTGTTTATAAGAACAAAGTTCATCATGCTTGACGAACCAGTAATGAACAAAATAACTAAACCCGAATTAACACATAAAAGAAACACAAATAGATGCTTCTTGAAAGTAGTCTCTCATTTTCATCCAAACCCTAAGCATATAAAACGCCTGATTCCATTTTTAGGGTTGGAAGTGTCTTAAACCATAACATTACCAAAATCATTAGCAGTACAAACAAAACCATTACAAAAGTCCCTGTGAAGAAACATACCATTAGGATATTGTGGCAAGTTGAGCCTAATTGAATCGTCATCCTTGGACTTTTGACCATTTTGTGGTAAATCTCAGAACAGAATGCTACTTTTTGTGGAAATTGGCAAGGTGAATTTGGACAAATTCAGGGCTAGAGATGATCTTACTCCATGATTTGCAAACAGGTTTGAAGTAGAGGAGAGTACAGCAGCCAAGAAAGTGTAGTAAATATGAGATCATTATGGCCGCCGCGGCTGCCATTAGGTTAAATGTAATGTAGGAAGAAATCATAGACCGACTTGTCCTAGACCTATTCCCATACATATATGTGAGATTTGGGCCGAAACTTGGGCTCATGCCAAAATTGAAAATGGCCCAAAACAATAATTACTTTTAGTTTCCAAAAATAGAAAATGTTTGTTGTTTTTAAAACCATACTTTTAGACTCAAATAACAAATTATATTTGTCAATTAAATTTTTTTGTGTAGAGAACCCAACCAACTTTGATAGAAGTTAAATGGGATATTTACATAAATACATAAGATTTTAATAATTATTTCCAATTTTACTACCACCCAACTATCTTTTCACTTCTATAAAATCATTTTTTCAAAAATACTACCTCATTATACTTTTATGTTTTCAAAATTCCAAAAATACTACCTTCCTCAATTGCAACTTTTGCAACCTCATTTGCAACTTCCAGTTTTCAAATTTCTGATTTCATGTTCTGGGGCTCAGATGTCATTTTCGACCTCTTTTTTGGACTCTGATATATATATATATATATATATATATATATATATATATATATATATATATATATATATATATATATATATATATATCAGAGTCCAAAAAAGAGGTCGAAAATGACATCTGACAAATGGAACTTGAAATCAGAAATTTGAAAACTGGAAGTTGCAAATGAGGTTGCAAATGAGGTTGCAAGGCCCCGCCAAGGGCACTCATAATTGGTGACTTTGGGTTGCAAGGCCCCGCCAGGGGCACTCATAATTGGTGGATTTCTGATTTGCAACTTTCAGTTTTCAGTTGCAACTTTTGCAACCTCAGTTGCAACTCCTCAGTTGCAACTTTTGCAACCTCAGTTGCAACTTTTGCAACCTCGGTTTTCAGTTGCAACTTTTGCAACCTCAGTTGCAACTTTTGCAACCTCAGTTGCAACTTTTGCAACCTCAGTTGCAACTCCTCAGTTGCAACTTTTGCAACCTCAGTTGCAACTTTTGCAACCTCAGTTTTCAGTTGCAACTTTTGCAACCTCAGTTGCAACTTTTGCAACCTCAGTTGCAACTTTTGCAACTGAGGTTGCAACTCCTCAGTTGCAACTTTTGCAACCTCAGTTGCAACTACGGTTTGCAACCTGAATTGCAACTTTTGCAACCTCAGTTGCAACTTTTGCAACTGAAAACTGAAAGTTGCAAATCAGAAATCCACCAATTATGAGTGCCCCTGGCGGGGCCTTGCAACCCAAAGTCACCAATTATGAGTGCCCTTGGCGGGGCCTTGCAACCTCATTTACTACCTCATTTGCAACTTCCAGTTTTCAAATTTCTGATTTCAAGTTCCATTTGTCAGATGTCATTTTCGACCTCTTTTTTGGACTCTGATATATATATATATATATATATATATATATATATATATATATATATATATATATATATATATCAGAGTCCAAAAAAGAGGTCGAAAATGACATCTGAGCCCCAGAACATGAAATCAGAAATTTGAAAACTGGAAGTTGCAAATGAGGTTGCAAAAGTTGCAATTGAGGAAGGTAGTATTTTTGGAATTTTGAAAACAAGGTCGGTATTTTTAGAATTTCAGAAAGATGGGTAGTATATATTTAAAAATCTGATAGTTCACATGGGTAGTTTTGAAACTATCCCTAGTTAAATTGCCATTTATTAGATCTTCTAAATCATTACTTTCATATTTCTTAACATAAAAACTAATTACATCTCGTAAGAACTAAAATTAGTTTAGATCATTTTAATGTAATGTATGATAAAAGTATATTCCCTCCATTTCAATATACTAATCCACTTTCAAAAAATTAGGCATATTATAAAAATTTATTGTTAATAGAAACCTTTCATTTACATGTAATTTTTAATGCATTAATTGAATTAAATATGTGGAATAGAGTTAATCTTGTAAACGTAAATTGGATATATCTTAAATAGAGTTGATTTCGGAAATATGAAATTAAAAGGTAATTTTGAATATTTATTTAAAAATTATATTAAAAACTGAAATGGACAACTAATAGAAATAATTTTTATTTCAAATTGTACCAGAATTTTGTAAGCTATGGAGGGAGTAGTAAATTAATGGCCTCCCAATAAAACTGAGCCCCTTAAATTATGATATTAGATCAACAAAATGGTGTTAAATAAACAAATAATTATTTATTCTCCCAAAAATTAAACATTATAAATAAATATTCTATCTACAATTTTTTTTATCAATTTTTGTTCCGTTTTTATGGTAACAATGTTTTTCCTTACTTACAACATGTTTATTTGATTGAAAAAGACCAAATAATTTAAAATGCTACTTTGAAACTCAAATAATAGACAATAATTTTTTAATAAAAAATAATTAAATTTTTTTGAAGAACGACTAAGTAACTAGGGTGAAATCAGCCCAACATCAATATTCATTGGTCTATTTGCTTTGTTATAAATGTATTGCTTTCTATATGCTTTTTATATGACATACTGCTTTTTTGTTAAGAGTTGTCCCACATTTATGGTTAATAAGCAGCCAATTAATTACATTAGAATTTGTTCTTTTGAATATGACCAAAAATAATTTTGTGGTGTTTGGACCCAAAACAGACAATATTATACTAATAGAGTTAAGGCGGCTGAGCAAGCTAGTCGTTAGGGCTGTCAAACGGATAATACGGATCCGGATACAGTTATATCCGAATCCGAATCCGGGAATTCGAAACCGTATCCGAATCCGTATCCGAATCCGAAAATATCCGGGAAAAAAAATCCGTATCCGAATCCGCCGGATATTATCCGGATACGAATAATATCCGGATCCGAATTCATTTCCCAAAAATTGATTAAATTTTATGAAATTTGAAAATTAGCATGAAAAAAACAAATTAAAGTGATAAATTCTTAATAGTCAAAATCAAACAGAGATTCAAAATCAAACAAATAGCCAAAATCAATTACAAAAACCAACCAATAATTAATTTAATTCATCAGTTACAAAAAACAACCTAATTTATGATTTATCTACTCTTCATTTTCTTTTTCTGCAGGTGCCTGAACTGGTACGGCTTGTCATCTTGAGGCCTTTGAGTAGTAACAGCTTGAACTGCAAAATCTGTACCTCTAGTCCTCTGCACCAGCAAAAAAGAGAGCTGCAAAATCATTGTGAACATATGATATGCCCTGCAAAAACTGCAAAGTGAAGTGAAGCACTGCAAAGTGAAGCACCCACACTGCCTAAATCTGCAAGGTTTTCTTTTAAAATCAAAGTATGAGGTCGTGCAATACAGAAAGCTAATTATCTATTACCTTGCTTGATAGAGTTGTATGACGTCTAATCCTTATCATGGCACACCAATCACCATGTAACTTCTATTAAAGATTAAAGATGCCATCATCCTAAAATATAAATTTTTGTGACAAGTATTATCGGAATTTGTCGCGTACATGTGCGATTTTAGGGTAACATAAGATTTCTATTTTCAGGTTCTAACACAAATTGCACTGTATTCTAGATTAGCAGTACAGAAAGGAAAAGCTTTCACATAAATCATGGTAAGGAATTGCAATTTATCACCATGTCAACATGTTCTTGTATTCTGTTTTACCAACCATCTTATTATGGGGTTCACTATGTCAATTTCAAATTTACCAACAGATGTGGGGTGAATGTACTATGATGCAAACTGCAAAGTTCTGGAAATTAAATCAATTAAAAAGCACTATATATGTTCCTCTGTCTCTTCTACTATATAACACAATCATATAAATGGTCCACAAGTTATGAACAACTCATGCACATGGCAAACATATGCAAAATCTAAGCCACAAAAAAGCAAAGTTTGTTGAAAGAATTCACAACTAGAAACAGAGTAAAAACTAGCCATTAGTGACTTAGCAGATATACAAAACACCAAACATACTAACATAGACAACTAGAAACAAGAATTCACAACTTTGTTGAAAGTTTTGCTAGTATCAATCATCACAAAAGTGCTCATCATATGGGAACACAAACAGGAGCAGTAAATAAGAGATAAGTTTCAAGCTTTTCGTCAATGTCAAAAGAACTTACTACAAGCTAACTCCACCTAGAAGACATATTAAACATTACCAGTGTATTTATAAACGACAGACATAGAACCATAATAAAACCATAAAGAGTGTAATGCTGTAATCATAATGAGAGCAGGTTAAAAGTATGGAAAATTATAAACTTCAATTCCTCCGCTAAAGTATAAGGTTGAACACATTCTACTTCTCCGAATTACAAAATATCTACTTCATTGAACAACAACATAATGAATTAACAATGTCATCTTAATAGAAAGCAAAAATCGAAAAATAATTACACATAAAATCACGGAACTTGCCTCTCAGCAGCTTCAGCAACAATAGGCAATCTGGGCACCTGACCAAGCAAGCAAGAAGATGAGCCGTAAATCAAACACACCAAGAGAAACAAAAACACGGTACTATGATAAATCAATTGCATACAGGATCAAAAATACATACAGAATCAAAGCAAGAAAATTTAAGAAATGGTCAAAAATATTATATGGGTTACCTGTATAAGCACCAAGATGATGTTCAAGATGATAATCGAGAAGACTATTTGTTTGACTCCATTAATCCTGCAAGAAAATACTCAAAATCAACAGTTAGTGTTAGGGTTTTACAAGCAAATGTAATTAACATACACTACACCAAAAACGCTCAAATGCAACGCCATGTTTACTGTTGCTTTAGGCCAAAAAAGCGTTGCGTTAGACCAAATGCAACACCAGGGGGCGTTGCATCCGCCACCGTCCTGTTAGACCCCCTAAGGCAACGCTTTTTGGCATCTAAGGCAACATCAATAAGCGTTGCATCTGACATATAATGCAACAACAGAGCATTCAAATGCAACACCAAAAGGGCGTTGCATTTGACATTAGCTAAAATTACAATTCCACGTCACTGAGTGGGTCCCACCTCCTTGCCAGGTCACCAATGGGTCCAGCTGGCATGCCACATCATCAACAGTCCAGTTGGCATGCCACGTCAACATGTGGGGCCCACTTGCCATGTCATCATGTGGGTCCCACGTGCCACGTCAGTACAGGGGTCCACACGCCACGTCAGCAGTGAGTCCACTTGCCACGTCAATACAGGGGTCCACTATATTTACCAAATGCAACACTAAAATATCTAATGAAACAGTAGAAACGCAACGCTAGAAATATCAAATGCAACGCTTTGATTAAAATTTCTGCAATATCTTGTTTGATACAAACCCATCCAAAAATCAAAATACATTCAAGGCATTCAACCAGCCATCCAAATAATTTACATCCCATCCACACCATACAAATACTCCTCAAAATATAACTACCAAAACCAATCACTTATAACATAATACAAGAAAAAATCTAACATTCATCTAACACACTTTATCAATAGTAGCTGCCAGGATGCACAGAAGGGGCCATCACTTGGTGATACCTGTGTAAACACCGGAGCTGTCATCTCTATTTGTTCTTGATAGTTATTTTTACCTTGGATGTAATTAAATAGCCTGTAAAAAGACAACACATTCGATAAATAAAAGTCTAAGAAACAAAATTAAAAGAGGGAACACATTCGACATATATGACAATTCCAATACACTAAAAGAAGTGTAAATACTTCGGTACCATTTGTACAGTGATTTGCAATCTCCCTGCATCGTTACAAAACGTAAACTGAGTAAATGGACAAAAAAATACATCGCATGGCATAATCTATACTTTTACAAATCACTGACCTTCACAAAATTACAGGTCTGGTCCAGTTCGGCCATATGGTTTAATTTCTACAAATAAACAGAAATAAAAAAAGTGTAAGCTAGTGTCTTCCAAATAGACACAAAAAACAGTATTGGAAGTTCAAAATAAAAAAACAGTATTGGAAGTTCAAAACTAAAAAACTGTATTGAATAGACACAAAAGGCATGGAATCAGAAAAACTAAAAAACAGATAGAAATGAAAGGTATAGTGAACCACTTTCAGCCTCAACATCTGATTCGGAAGAAGATTCGAATGAAGAAACAATTTCCAAGGTAATTTCTTGACAAAAAATTCAGCTTTTGAACCATTTAAACTATTTACTGTGACATAATCTGTCCTTGTATACTCTCTGTCATTGTTTCTCATTCTGAATGAATGGCAGCAAGTAGACACTATGCAATTTCTTGACAGTGATAAAGTCAAGTGACTTGTTTGGTTAACTGTATTAGATCTTCTAGTGAGGTTCTCTGGAACTTTGCCCTGCTCTGGATCCATGTCTATCCTTGGGGTTTAGGCAACTACCACTTGAGCCATCTAGCTCCCTTAAGGCTCAGGCTGTTATGACTGAGCCAAATTGTCTTATTAGATTTAATTACTAATATACCATAATAATTATAAATGAATATTATGAATCAAAAACACTAGCATGCATTATAGAGGGGGAAAAAGTTGCTCTAGCATTTTTGTGTAACTTAACTGTAATATAACTTGGATAAATTCTAAATATGCCCACAAAATGTCCCTCTTTCATCCTAGTGTGTTTCAAATTCAGAAGAAAACATAACATAGTAGAATTTTTAGTTAAGCATTTAGGCCGTAACATTTAGTACAAAATAATCCTTCTCACTTTTACATTGTCTACCAGGATACACCACAGCCCACAGGCTGAGTTTAAGAGCCATGTGATGGTTGACTTTGTTGGACATATGTCACATGTCCAAGGCAGACCGTGTCCGTGAGATTGTCAATACCTACTAAAAAATTAAGGCTTTTACACATTTTATATAGTAATTAAATCTCAAGATTTATATCAGTACTCCCTTAATCTCAGACTCCCAAGTACTTACAAAAACACAGCAGTTACCTGAATATGCCTAGTTCATTCTACCACTGTTGTTTCTATATGCAGTTAGAACACAGAGGAAGCTTACAGAATCTGGTTGTAGACCTGACTGAATCATCTCATTAAATGACCTGATTGTTGCTTCGCCATCCCCGTTTTGTGCATAAGCTCAGATCATTGCATTCCAAGAGACTAAGTTTCTATTAGGCACCTCCTGAAAAAAAAGTATTGCATCATTCAAGGAACCAGATTTAGCATACATGTCTAGAAGTGCGCTACCAGAGAAAACATTTGACATAAATCCTGATCTAATAATGGACGAGTGTATTTGTTTCCGCTACCAAATTTAACTGCAGTTAGATAAGAATGAACGGAAAATTCAGTACTTCCAATTTCAACACCACACCAATCTTTACGATCCAAGTGAAAATGATGAATTCCAAAATTTATCTAATATGCATGCATTTGGGTAAAATTTCGATATAATAGACCATCATTTTCCCTACTTAATACACGATTCTAAATACTTCCATAGCAAGTGTTTTGCAACTTTCAATTACACCTTAGTACAATATACTCATACATATTCTAGACTGTAAAAAGCTTGCAAAAACTACCCATTCGAAACAAAAATAGAGCAAAATTCACTTGACTTCAGTCGCAAAAACTACTAATACATAACGTAGACATTTGTTTAAATAATAACCAAGTTAACAAAAATCAACTAGCAGGCAACCATAAATAGAGAAAGTACAAAGCATAACAATCTCCAAATGTGCTCACAGTTTTGTTGCACTGAACAGAATCTCTCACATTTTTTTTGTACACGAAGGTGGAGGTCCAAGTTTACCTGATGGACCATATGCATGGGGATACTGCTTCAAAGAGGAACAAAACCCAACAGATTACTGCGTTGCAGATCCAGAATGGCCCCACTACTACAGAACACGGTTAAATTTGACTAACAGTAATCAGTCGAACACGGCTAAATTCGACCGTATACGGTCGAACATAGTTATTTTCGACCGAAACAAAGCCAGTCGAACATATCAACGTCGAAAATGCTTAAAACAGTCGAAAATATCTATTTTTGACTAACTAAATTCGACTATCTAATTTCGACTTACTAACTTCGACCAACCATATTCGACCGAACTTTGTTGAATTTGGTTGATTCCACTTTTCTTCCAAAATTTCAAAGTCTCCCGCCCAAAATGCTAAATTCGACTATCAGCTGTCGAAATATGAATTCGACTACCCTTTGTCGAATTCCAATTTCGACGAATATCAGTCCATACTTAAATTCGACCAAATTTGCTTGAAAAGTTCCCATGTAAATTTGACAGTATTTGGTCGAAATATTGTACCAGAAATTTTATTGCCCTCTGTTTGTAGACTTTTTCTGGTCGAAAATAATGTGCCAAAACTTTTTTTGCTGCTTTGTTGACTGCATTCACAAATGCTAAAATATATCGGGCATTCATAAATAAAATGCTAAAATACGGTAAATAGTCATAATTTAATTAAACTAACTTTAGTTACATACAAGTTTAAAGTCTGCATAAAAACCATCAGTACTACAACAGAGCATAAAAACCATCAGTTCTTCACAAAAAACCCTAGGGAAACTAGTACTACAATAGAGCATGAAAACCATCAGTTCTTCACAAAAAACCCTAGGGAAACTGATCCACTTGAACCAGATTAAGTTCTTCATAAACCAGTAAGGCCTACTCTAGCTCTAGAGGATACAAGTGTGCTAGTGGATCTGCGTCTTCATTGTTGTTTATGTCGTCGTTCACCACCACAGCCTTCGTGCCACCCAACATCAACATATCCTTCTTTGGCGGACTCTCCTGGAAAAACAACAATTAATATCAACACTAATTAATTCGACCAGATAACACATGTATTCAACTAGAAAAACAGTTCAGGGTCAAACATCGAAACAAAAGTAATGTATAAACGGAGAGATGTGCACCCTTGCCTGAATTAGACACTACATAACTAAATAATTCCATCCCAGCACAGAATAACATATATAAACAAAACATTGATTTTCAAGAAAGCTAGACAGGAAATTCAATTCACAATTAAGAAGAGAAGACAGTTCAGCTTCCCTAAATATAAATTACACGATCCTGCCATGCTTTGATCGACTGCATTTTCAACAGACCGCGAAAATTTTTGAAAAAGAATAATACAGAAAACAATCATGTGTATCTTAACAACTAACACATCATTAATAAAACAAAGATATCCATTTCAGATTAAAATCGGGGTTGAGTAGGTGGTGATACAGGTCCAGAGTAGAGTAGGACACACATGCAACTTAACACCGATTACAATGTCACCATACAAAATGACTCAAGCTGACTTAAGATAATCTGACTTAAGATAACTGAAATGTGAGAAATAGATAAAAGAGAATTTCACCTCTACAATGATCTTATCATTGTCCTTCAATATAGTACGAAGCAAACCTCTGGCTGCCCTTTCATAATGTGCCTTCAATGACTTCTGACTCGGGTCAGGAAATGCAGCAGCGGCTAAGTTCTCTACCTTCTCATCCAAAACGGACTGCTTCACCTCGCGCATAGGCAAAGAACAGACCATCTGCCTCACCTCATCAAGAATCGTCGACATCATCATATAAATTTCATCCGGAACTGGATCCATCAAGTTTTTCTGATTTTCTTTGTTGATCCATTGTACTGCTTCCCGTGATCCGATAAGCTCTGACACCGTCTCATGGGGATGGAGGATGATCTTCCCCTTCTTCGGGGGTCTGGCCTGCATCATCACAAAAATGTCTCTCTTCCGCTGAATTTCCCTTTGGGTTCGAGGGGATGATGGCTGATCAGTAGGCAACAGCTCAGGTGGCAGTTCAAGAGAAGATCGCACCTTCCCTATTTGTTCCTGCAACATAAAATTTGAAGTCAAAAACCTAATAATCAAGCTAGTAAATCTCCAACTACACAGATGTATAAAACAAACCTTTAGTTCTTTCACAGCTGGTTCACTAGGATTGTATACAATGCCTAGGAATTCATCTTCGGTGATAGGATCTTCTCCATTTGCCTCTCTTTCGGCATCTATTTCCTATAAGATGGGGGGGAAAAATATCACCCCGTTAGCTATGTATACAGAATGTCGAAACAAACAATATGCAATAAATCAATATGAACAACAGTTTTGTACGTATGCACTAATAACAGCTGCTCCGATGTAATTGAGCAACCCATTAATAATTAGCAACAGAAATTCAGGACAAAAATAGAACTAGTCGAGCGAAGTAACAGCCATGTAAAGAAATCAATGCAATCTGAAAACATATCAGTTTTGATTTTCAATAAATGAAAACTAAATATAGAAGAAACTGGATCATACCTCACGTCTCTGATCAAATGGTTTCGCCCCAGTGCGTGGGGTGAATTCCACGCACATTCTGGCCTTCTGGCCCTGTATCGACTTCGTCTCAAACTGCGGTGTTCCCCAATAATCGCAAATGGCATTCCATGCACGCTGGGAGTAGTAGTGAGGCTTCAATTCCTTTAGGTCAATGTCTTTCTCATCATATCCACATTCCAATATCCGATTCACAATCTTCTTCAGTCTTGTCTTCTCCGGATTAAGAAAATACTTGAAATTGTTCGCCAGATAATCCCTCACAGCTCTATCCCCGTTTTCCTCTCCATAATCTTTGGGATAATTATAATATTCCTGCCAAAACAGATTGCATAAAGTGTTACAAGCATTTGAGCAATAAAAATATAAATAAGTAAACTTTAAACTAATAAATCGTCATTCATCATCTCGAGTCTCAAATTTACTTTTCTTAGTGATTCGATCATGCAAATGCAGACACTTGCAGCTGTAGAGGATAATTTCATAAGAATACTAATAATACTTTATATAAATATCGGAAATATCTTTCCTCAATATCAATATCATTATTCATGAAAGGACAATGACATTTTTTTTTGCTAATTAGGACAATGACATTTCCCAGTTCGCTTAAATAATTCCCGGGGTTTAACAAATCGTACAAGCAACACATATGGTTCTGGGGAGGAAATGGAGTGTACATAACTAGTTAACTACACTTGCATATGTAAACTTCAATGCGTACAGGTACAGGTATAGACTACATTGCATACATAACATGAGATCAAATTTACAGCCATCATATTTATTCAATCATTCAAGTATAAATCTACCAAAGTAGAAGATCAATGCCTTCCTTTGATAATATGTTTAAATAATTCTGTTAATTTGGGGCAAATAAATCAATCTTTACTGCCTTAGCTTCATCCTTTACTAGTTCTAATGAAAAAATTAAACTAAAACTCAAAATTACTTGCAAGTCTTAAGTTATACATTACTTACTAAGCAAGGCTTCATAATTTACCATCAACAAAAATGCAAAATTAAAGTATACATAGTTCCATCCTCTAACCCTAAACAAAACAACTAAACCAACCAAAACAAATGTCTAAACATTCATAAAAAATCAAAGTACGACATGACAATGTCCAGTATTAACATGAAAAATATTCACAAAGGCATATAGAATAAGATTACAGCTAAAAATATTCACAAAGGCATATAGCATCTTAAACCTTGAAAAACAAAAACATAAAAGTGCAAAACTAGAAAACTTACTTTAAAAGTTTTTATACAATTGATATAAAAAACTTCCCGTTTAGATCCCTTTGAATTCAGGGTATTTTCATCCCATTTTACACGAACAATGTGGCTCAAAGTGTGTTTGGCTGCAGCCTCCTTTATACTGTAACAACAGAATGAAAGACAAAATAAACTAATTAAATATAATGCCTGGAGAACAAAATCTGAATGAAAATAAACGCTTAATTATCTAAGGCCAGACATTAAGCATGGTTCTGACCTATTGGCATTCGTAATCTGACTTATTTAGAAATTTCACTAGTGCGTCTGGAAACATTTGGTCCCTACTGGTACTGCAAGCTGTAATGATTTCTTACTTGCATCTATTTTTGAATCTAAACAACAATTAAAACACATATACTCGAGGCAATCAGAAACTGCAATTGACGTCAAGAAGCAGGTAGCTAATGATGGTGTTGTGGTGTTCTATAAATCATTCATATAGACTTCCAGTTCATATACATATACTCGAGGCATGACACAGTATCCACTAAGAATCGATCATTTAGTAAAAGAAATTAACAATTGGGATGTTCAAAATTTCATTCAAAAACCGTGGGTCTTCACCGAAACAACAATTCTTCTCCTAAGTAGCATACACTAATTAAGCATAAACAAATACTGCAAAGTCGCTACACAACTATCATTTTAAATTGAGCATATTTGATTCTTTTAACATACCGATTTCCGGTCTTGAGAAAATGTACTGTTGGCTTCGCATCCTTGGGTGGCTTCGTTGAGTAATCACCTTTAGAACAACTGCGACTCTTCCTCTGAAACGTTATTTTCTGCAAGTTAGGGGATCCTTCCACATAGCTCTCTTCATCATTACAACGTTCATTGGATCCTTCACCACCCCCTCCATTGGTCAAAACCTTCCCGCTTCCCTTACCCTTCTTTGAATTAGGACCAGACCATGCCACCTATGAAAAGAAGAATACAAACTAAGCTATAAACAGATAAAAGAAGACAAACCCTAAGCTACAAACAGATAAATAAGCATAAAATACAAACTAATTAAAGTAAGCTATTGTGCAGAGGGAGAGGGAGGGAGGGAGAGAGAGAGAGAGAGAGAGAGAGAGAGAGAGAGAGAGAGAGAGAGAGAGAGAGAGAGAGAGAGAGAGAAAGAAACCTGTGAAAACCTCAAGAAATTAAACCCTAATTGTCGCCTTGAGCTTTCGCCTTCTTCAGCCATTGACGGAGAAAAGAGAGAAAATGGGCGCGGCGCCAAACCCTAATTGTGGAGAAAACGCTGGAAATGAAAAATTGGGGGAAAATATCTATATATATCAAAAGATATTCAATTGGAAATGGTCGAATTTAGTTTAATCGACTACTCCTAGTCGAATTTAGCCGACAAAGCATATTCTACTGTTTATGGTCGAATTTAGCTGACCATATTTCCCTTCCCAACAGCTTCTGCATAAACCTCCTGTAATCAATCCACACAACAATTACAATCCATTCAACTTAATTCATAAATATTTGAGTAAACTTCGAACTTAATAAAATTAATAGTTCAATAAATTTTTTGATACAAATTAGAATGAAAATGAGAACTTATACTAAATCATCATTATCACTTAATTCATCATTTTCGGCTTCATTCTCGTCTTTGTCTTCGTCTTCTTTGGATTTTTGACTTTGTTCTTCATCATCATGATATACCGAATAGTCATTTTCAAAGATCCTCAAGTCAACAAAGAAATTTGAGGGATTGTGAACAATAACTCTTTCGACGTGTGATGATGAAGCATTTGACACCTCATTTTGTAAAGCATCATCGTTGATTCCAATATTGTCTTTGGTTGACACGCTTTCATCAACTTGTCGACTTTTTGTTGTTAGAACTGTATACCATGATGATTTTGCATTTGAAATATTCGGTGCATAGTATACTTGATGGGCTTGGCTAGCCAAAACAAACACGTCGTCGGCATTTAACTTTGATTTGACATTCACGGTGGTCATCCGGTGTTTATCGACTTTGACATGTTTTGTGTGATCAAACCAATGACATTTGAAGACGATTACTTGATGCCCATTGTGATATAATAGTTTTAAAACTTCTTCCAATCTTCCGTAATAGTTTCCATAACTTTCTTTGTAAGAAGTTCCTACAATTAAAAAAGTAAAAAATTTGAATACAAATAATAAAGCAAATATATTATTTGGACATCAAGAATATATTAAATTCCTCACCAATGACAACTACACCGGAGTTTGGTGAAGTGAGCTCTTTAGCATTTACACAACTAAATTTGTAGCCATTGCATTTGCACGCTTTATAAGACTCCACTTGATACATCGGACCTCTTATAAGGTCTAAAAATTTATTTTTGAGCTCTTCATCATCTTGTACCTAAAATATACGTGAAAAAGATATGTCAATAAAGTTAAATATACAAAAACTATAAGCACATGTGTGTGTATAAAAGAAAACACATACCCTTCTTTCAAACCAATCTCGAAAATGATCTTTTTGATATTGTTCTTTTTCAGCATCATTGAGGTTGGGGTAATGTTGTTGCACCAACTTTTGGAATCCACTACATATTTACATTGAACAATAAAAAAAATTAATTTGTAAACTAAATTCTTAATTGTTGAAGTAAAGATGGTTAAAAAAATCTTACCGTAAGTACTTTCCAACTTCCGGCGAATTAATAAGAACATAGTATGTCACAAGTCCATGTTCGTCATTGCTCAAAATTCTATCTCTACTCCGTAGACTAGGATGTGTCGGATAGGTGTAAACTTCTAACAAACCAGCATCATGAACCTTTCGAGGTGCCTCATTTCGACGTAACCGATCATACACTCTTTCCTTTTTGGAATCAAAAAACATTGAGCAAAAGTGTACACATTCCTCTTCAATGTAGCGTTGTGCCATCGAACCTTCGGCTCGAGCTTTGTTTCCAACTTTCAATTTCAAGTTGTGCAAGTATCTCTCAACAAAATACATCCAACGCCAATTAGCCGGACCACCCAACTTTGCCTCGGTAGCTAAATGTAGTGGTAAATGCTCCATCGGATTAAAAAAACCGGGAATGAAGACGGTTTCAAGCTTGGACATTATCCTTACTATATCTTTCTCCATTTTCTGCAAATCTGTGTATGTGAGACTCGACGAGCATAGATCTTGAAAGAAGTTGCACAACTCAATAATAGGATCAGCTACATGCTTTGGAAGTAAGTCACGACAAACAATAGGCAACAACTTTTGCATAAAAACGTGACAGTCATGTGATTTCATCCCGCGAATGCAATTTTTCTTCCAATTCACGCACCTAGATATGTTTGAGGCATACCCATCTGGAAGTTTCAATGCCTCAATCCACCTGAACAACTGATGAATTTGTTCCCTCAAGAGCACAAATGGTGCATGTGGTTCTGTGCCATCACCTTGAATCCACAACTCACGATGTACACCTAATTCTTTACAATCCTTTCTTGCTTTTGTGTTATCTTTGGACTTGTCCGCATCACCAAGAATTGTGAAAAAGATGTTTTCAAAGACATTCTTTTCGGTGTGCATAATGTCAATGTTGTGACGAAGGGTGAGTGTCTCCCAATATGGAAGCTCAAAAAATGGAGAGTTGTGAGTCCAATTATGTGTCACGCCATAATCCTTCGGTTTTCTCTTCGATGACTTTCCTGGAGGGGGAAACTGTATCTGCTCACACATAATCTTTGCACGTGATCCTGAATGTCGAGCACAAACTGATCGTGTCTCAATGCTTCCAAACCTTGTGCTCCTTCTTAGGGGATCATCCGCTTCTAAAAAATACCGAGCAGTGCCATAAAAAGTAGCTTTACCACCATGTTTAAGTTGCTTAGCTTTCACCTCTCCCATGCAAACTGGACATGACAACTTACCTTTAGTAGACCACCCACTAAGCATAGCAAGTGCAGGAAAGTCACTAACTGTCCACAAAAGAGCAGCCTTCATCATAAAATTTGTGCGTGAGAATATGTCATATGTCTCCACCCCAGTATGCCACAATGTTTTCAATTCATCAATTAGCGGCCTAAGATAAACATGCAAGTCTTTTGTCGGATCCGTCGGTCCGGGAATAAGAAGAGGCATGAACATGTACGGAGCCTTAGTACACATAGATGGGGGAAGATTGTACACAAAAATCACAACAGGCCATACAGTATACTCCCGAGCATGTGCATCACGAAAGGGGTCAAATCCATCGGTAGAGAGTCCCAATCTAACATTCCGAACCTCATTTGAAAATCTTGGAAATCTACGATCAAATTGTTTCCATTCATCTCCATCTGCTGGGTGACTTAACTGGCCTTCAACCACAACTCTATCATGGTGCCATCTCATACATTTTGCAGTCTTCTCAGCCATGAATAAACGCTGCAATCTCATGGTAATAGGAAAGTAACGCAAGATCTTTCGCGGGATCTTCTGCTTTTTTGGATCTTTTTGTACTTTGTATCTGTCTACTTTGCATATATCACAACATGTCTTCAAGCTATTTTCCTTGTAAAATAGCATGCAATCATTCTCGCAAGCATCAATCTTTTCATACTCCATATTCAATCCGTTGATCATCTTCCGCGCAGTGTAGTACTTCTCAGGCAATTTATGACCGTCGGGTAATACTAATCCAATGATGTGAAGCAACTCATCAAAACCATTATTACTGCAATTGTGCTTGTTTTTCCACTCAAGCAACTCCATCACGTACTCCAATGTAGTGAAATTCTCATTGTTTGGATAAATTGGTTCAGAAGCATTCTTCACTACGTTGTAAAATTTTTGTGCTGTTTCGTTCGGTTCTTCCTCAAAATCTTCACAATCCTCAAAATCATCATCATGTGCATCATACATATCATCATCTCTATAGCTAGCATAAGCAAAACTCGTTCCAACTTCATCCCGTGACATATCTCCCTCCCCATGACAATCCCATCTAGTATACCATTGCATGATACCATGTCGATACAAATCAACTCTCACGCTACTAGGATTTTTATAGGTCGAATTTCCACATTCTTTGCACGGACATCTTATCAAGCCATTGTCTTCTTCTTGCATATGCTCTATAGCAAATCTAATGAAATTATCTACACCAATTTTATACTCTTCCGTTAAGTATTTTGCCTCATTATATCGATTACGACCAATCCAACTACGATCGGATGCCATCTACAAAATGTGCACATATTTAAATATGGTAGATGCAATTTACAACTTGTTTAACTACTTACATTATCTCTAATTTTATCACACAATTTATACCAATTAAATAAAACTATTTAAATTCATTCATACATATAAAACTATCACAATTACATTAATCAAAAGGAAAACAATCAAATTAAAAAATGATACTTACTTGATAATTTGGAATGCTCACATGAAGACAAATTGGATGAAGACAAAATGGTGATGGTGAAATGGGGACAATGAAAAGTGGAAAGGGGACAATGCGGCCGGTGGAAACGCGGAAGTAGGGTTTCAAAATGCAAACGACTAACTTCGACCGGATTTAGTCGCATTTAGCACATACACATTCCACCACATTCAGTCGAATTAATATATTTTCGACCAACTGAAACACGGCTAAATACGACCATATGCCGTCGAATTTAGGAAGGCAACTTCAGCCATATTCAGTCGAATTTGTGGCAGAATATAAAAATTTCTTAAAATTTCTAAGGAATAAATATTGAAATTAATTTTAATTTTCTACTCACAATTATTTCCTCAAAAAATTAATTTGAATGTATTATGTCACTCTACTACTCTCATATTTTTTTCGAAAATTTTCGAATTAAAGAAATATTTATTTAATTTTTTAGGACTTTCCAAATGAAAATTCAACAATATTCTTTGTACCAACAAATTTATTTAAATGAAATTTCGTATAATTTTATTATAATAAATGTAATTTATTATTTTAGTTAAATGTAATTTTGTATAATGTACCCTCACCTTAAATAATTACTAACTATTTATTTTATTTTTTTGCAAAAATAAAATTAATCAACTATGGTCGAAGACTAAAGCTAGTGGAAGTTATTATTTTCGACCACATTTAGTCGAACGTTTTATTTGCTGGCATTGTACCTGATTGCAATAAAATTGGAAAAAGGAGCGGCAAATTTTCCCGCTCACCACCAATTCCTAAATTCGACCATATCTGGTCGAATTGATTTTTCACTGGGCGGGAACTTTCCCTCCATCCTTTGGTGTGTGCTAAATTCGACTAGCACTAAAGTTTGGTCGAAAATGTCGTTAATTTCGACAGTTTATATTCGACGGCTACTAAATTCGACGATTTATGGTCGAAATTAGCCGTGCCAACACTGTTCGTCCAGATCCGGTCGAAATTAGCCGTAGTCGTAAATGGGCAGTCGAAAAAGCCCTATTTGTGTTGTAGTGCCCTGTGTTCTTAATAAAAACTATCACGGCCGTGGTCCTATTCAAATCTCCTAGTACGTAGCATTCTCAGCTATTTCTATGTCTTCGAAGATTGCTAAGTCATCTCTGATTCTCTTCTCTTTTTATTTGTACCTTCACTGTTTACTAATATTTGGATAATTGAACTTTCAAACGTAACAATGAAAAACTCTACTTTGCGAAAATTGGCTCAATAGTACTTGATAGTCGATATTTTTGGTGTTCATTTAAATAAAGTTCCAAGTTCTAGAAATTAGTAGTTTTCAAATCTCTGTTTTTTTTTCAGTTTGTTACAAGGCCATTGTTCTGGCAGAAGACTAGTAACTACGGTCATTCTTTTTTTCAGAAAATTGTTATCTGAGGCTATATATTTTACATTGAGCATTACAGCAACTATAACTATGGACCAGCCGGAAAAGCTATAGGATCTAATCTGCTAAGCAACCCAAATTTGGTGGCAAACGACCCTACCATTGCATTCAAGACTGCACTATGGTTCTGGATGACACCACAGTCCCTCAAACCTTCGAGCCACGATGTTATCACTGGAGCCTGGAAACCATCAGCAGCAGACTCTGCAGCTGGAAGAGTTCCTGGCTATGGTGTGGTAACAAACATCATCAGCGGTGGAATCGAATGTGGTAAAGGGTCCACCTCAGGTGGCGAGGGCCGGATCGGGTTCTATAAGAGATACTGCTCCATTCTTGGAGTTAGCCCTGGGGAAAATTTAGACTGCTACAACCAGAGGCCTTTTGGCGCCTGATTTATTTAGCATAGTAACATATGGGAGCGTGTGATCTCTTCTTCTGAATGTTTCATGGAAGATTAAAAAATTTGAATCGATGTACTCATAATTTCTTGTAAACTGCGTTGTTAAGTTATGCAACTTTTATATTTAAAGCACACATTTACTCTGATTAATTAAATTAATTTTAATAGCTTAAAATTTTAATCAATAACTTTTTTTGAAAATCCAAAAAAGATCGATAACTAAGAACAAAACAATACTATTGAATTCTTTTCCAAATCTAATTAACGAATCTCTAAACCACCGACTTATATTATCTAAGGATTATCTGGAAGCACGTACATTATAAATAAGGGTTTGTTCTATACACGATAAATCTACTCTCTCTAGTCTAATAACAAAACCCTAACCTACAATTTATAAAATCTCTAAATATCAAATGAATGAAATTTGAAAAGAAATTGGAACAATACTTACTAAATCGAGCAGATTTGAGCAAAATATGGAGAGAATCAACCGATTGAAGCTTCCTTTTTGCATAATTAGAGAAAGTCGACCGATTGCTAGGGTTCTCAATTTCAATTTTGCCTAATTAATTAAGTTCCTATGACAGTGGGGTTTGATTTAGGGATTTGATTTAGAAAAATTAGGGTTCTAAATTGGTGGTTTGAGAGAGGTGAAGTGTGGGAGAGATTTGTGCGAGTGAGAGAGTTTTGTTGAGAGAGAGTATAGTGTTTGTTTATCAATAAATTTTGAGATGGAGACGATAAAGAGAGTAGAGGAGTAGAGAGTGTGTTGCCCAAAATTTTCATTTTAGAGGGAAATTTTCCGCCCAAAACTTTCGCCCAAAATTTTCATCTCGAGCCCTCTGTTATGGATGATGTGTATGATGTGTGTGCTCTGTTGGTTTTTCATTTTTAAAAAATGTAATTTTAGTTTTTATATTTTTAGTTCAAAATTTTTTGTAAATCAATTCAAATTAATTTAAAATTCTTTAAAAAAATTACCATATCACTAAATTCGTTATATCTGGACATCCGTACGATTGGAACGTCGAAAAAAGAATTTAAAAAATAGTTTCATCATTCCGGGCAAGATTAGTTAAAAGGAAAGTCTAATTTGACCGGTTTGACCGTTACAAAACCAAACCAAATACAACTAGCAATTTTTTTTATAAATTTACCGCATCACTAAAATCGTCATATCTTGTCATCCGTACAATTGGAACGTCGAAAAAAGAATTTTAAAAAATAGTTTCATCATTCCGTACAAGACTAGTTAAAAGGAAAGCATACTTTGACCGGTTTGACCGTTATAAAACCAAACAAAGTACATCCAGCAAATTTTTCGAAAATTTACCACTTCACTAAAATCGTTATATCTCGACATCCGTACGATTGGAACGTAGAAAAAATAGTTTAAAAAAATAGTTTCATCATTCCGGACAAGACTAGTTAAAAAGAAAGTCTACTTTGACCGGTTTGACCGTTATAAAACAAAACCAAGTACATCTAGCAAATTTTTTGAAAATTTACCACTTCACTAAAATCGTTATATCTCGACATCCGTATGATTGGAACGTCGAAAAAAAAATTAAAAAATTAGTTTCATCATTCCGGTAAGAGAAGTAGCTAATGCAACGCATTTAAATAGCAAATGCAACACCTTTTCACATAATGCAACGCTTCTGCCACGTAAGCAAATGACACGTCAGCAATTGTGGGCCCCACATCTGCCACATCAGCAATTCTGGGCCCCACACTTGCCACGTCAGCATCTGTGGGCCTTTGTCACGTCACCCTGGTGGGTCCCACACTGCCACGTCACCCTGGTGGGTCCCACACCTACCACGTCATCATTTATTAAAAAATAAAAAATATCTAACGCAACGCTTTTAAACAACAAATGCAACATCTTTTTCACCTAATGCAACGCTTCTGCCACGTAAGCAAATGCCACGTCAGCAATTGCGGGCCCCACATCTGCCACGTCAGCAATTGTGGGACCCACTCTTGCCACGTCAGCATCCGTGGACCTGTGCCACGTCACCCTGGTGGGCCCCACACTGCCACGTCACCCCTGGTGGGTCCCACAACTTCCACGTCATCATTTATTAAAAAATCAGAAATAGCTAATGCAACGCTTTTAAACAGCAAATGCAACACCTTTTTCAGCTAATGCAACGCTTCTGCCACGTCAGCGAATGACACGTCAGCAAATGTGGGTCCCACATTTGCCACGTCAGCAATTGTGGCCCCCACACTTGCCACGTCAGTAAATGCCACGTCAGCACGTGTGGGCCCAACTGCTGCCACATCAGCATTTTTTAAAATTAAAAAATATCTAATGCAACGCTAGCAGTTAGTGTTGCATTATGTGAAACACCAGTGAGTCAAATGCAACGCTAATTATATGTAATGCAACACCAGTTCGACTTCTGTTTTATTAGAGCCAAAATTTCATATCTAACGAAACACTTTCAGTTAAACACTTTCTAAAAGCGTTGCATTTGAGCGTTTATGGCGTAGTGATAGTGTGTGAGTGTATATATATATATATTTCTGTCGAATTTCGAGTTGTATCAATCGTTTTATGATGAAAAACGATGATAACTAACTTCGAATTCTGTTGATTTAACCAATCACAGCTTAAAATAGTATCAATTTAGTCGATTAATAGATACATAGACTGAATTTAGTGTGTATTCGCCAAGGAGATTCATAGAATTAGGGTTTTTGATCAAGAATCAAGAGAAGCGGCGAGAGAGTTGAGAGAGATTTTAGGTTTGGAAAGAGTCTGCGAACACAGTACTGAAAGCACATATAATTGGGTACATATATTTTCTAAAATAGAGGGCCAGGATTTATCCAACTTATAGATCAATGGCTAGGATTTTAGGGTTTTATAATTATATGGACTGGGTATTGATATTGGGCTGGGAGAACTAAATTAGAGATGGATTGGACTTGTTTGACTGGGTCGATTCTGACCAAAATAATTATAAAAATACTTAAATTTATATGAAAAATATTTTTGTAAGAATATATAATTATATATGTTCGACTCGTTATAATATATAATATTTTTGAAAATTTGGGAATATCACTAAATTAAATATATCTTGACATCTCTACGGTTGGATCGTCGAGAAATATTTTTTAAAAAATAGAAATCACAATCCGTGACAATCACTAGTTACTAGTACTAGTTAGAATAGTAGTAATCTACTAAGATCTCCAACCAAATTAATATTTTATTTTTTAAAAATTTGGGAATATCACTAAATTAAAAATATCTTGACATCCATACGGTTGGATCGTCGAGAAATATTTTTTAAAAAATAGAAACCACAATGCGCGATAAATCACTAGTACTAGTTAGAATATTAGTGATCTACTAAAATCTCCAACCAAATTAATTTTTTATTTTTTGAAAATTTGGGAATATCGCTAAATTAGATATATCTTGACATCCGTACGATTGGATCGTCGAGAAATATTTTTTAAGAAAATAGAAACAACAATACGTTAATTAATAAATATAAATTAAAATATTGTTTGATAATATAACTTATGTAATTGTAAATATTAAAAAAGAATCATGTATTGCACGGGGTTATATGCTTGTATATTTAAAATTGAATAAAATGTATAATTGTATATTAATATATCATATATACTTAATTTCGGATTCAGATATTTTCGGATACGAATACGGATAATATCCGTCGGATATTGAAAGATTCGAATCCGGATACGGATAATATCCGCTTTAAATCGGATTTTTCGAATTTTTTTGACAGCCCTACTAGTCGTAATGGTCTATAACGATCTTAACATGGGCTCCAGAATGGATCCACGAAGAGGTAGCTAGATGGGCTATCCCAGATTGGGCTTAAGATTAAGGGGAGCAGATGGACTTTGTAGAGTATCGGACTAGGGGGAGCCAGGTCGATTTCCACTATAGATCAAGGGGGAGTCAGGTCACATGGAAAGGAGGCACATTCAGCACGTGTCGAGCATAATGTGTGAATGGGAAGATTATTAGGAGTTGTCCCATAGGAGGGGCAGATTGCTACTTAATAAACAACCAGTTAACCAAATTAGAATGAGACCTTTTGGAATGTCCCCCAAATACATTGCTAGTTAATAAACAACCAATTAACTAAATTAGAATGAGACCTTTTGGAATGTCCCCAAAAACAACTATAAATCAAGTAGGAGTCAGGTCACATAGAAAGGAGACAAATTCAGCAGGTGTCCATAGGAGGGCAGATTGCTAGTTAACTAAATTAGAATGAGACCTTTTTGGAATGTGCCCAAAACAAATCCGTACAAGCTCTATTAAAGCGAATACGGAGTTAAGACCTACTTAGCAAGACCAAATTTTTTTTGCATAATTGTGAATAAAAAATACATTTTATTGTAGTCTAATCTTTTCTAGTTTAACTCCACCTACATTGCTTTTTAAAAAAATTTATATAAAATATATTTTACAAGCAAGTAATCACCACAAGAAATCAGTGATGTATGAGAAGTGAGCATGTGTACTTGCCAATAAAAAATAATAAAACAAATTATACATACTTATATGTATACACACAAAATAGATATTGATATAAGTCAATGCATAGCAATCGAAGTCAAGTGGCTTCCTACTAACTGCACAACCGTGCAAACTTCACAAGTAGTACAAAAGTGCAAGTTATTTACTTGATTTAAATATAGAAAAAGAATTAATACCAGTAACGGCATATAGTACGCACAATGCATGAAAGTCGAGAGATCAATCATGCATATGATAATTAGTGTAGATTTAATTGATTGTTTTAGATGTAACATAAATTTATCATAGAAACAAGACCGTTACATTTAAAAATGAAGAAAATTGAACAATTATGAGAGAAGCCATAAGATTATTCAAAAAAAAAAAAATTACGCACTCGAGATTAAATTGTACCTGTTACTTAATAATATAATGACTAATATAATTGATAAAAGGAGATCCAAAGTTTTTACTACTATAACCCTGAGTTCAATCTTTTCTTAATATTTCACCAGCATTTCAAAATAGAGTAGTATATTTAAACAAACCTATTATCAACTAAAGACTGAGTAATATACTTTGATCGAGTGAAATTTAAAATTAGCTAAAATATTCAACAAACTAAAATAATAATCCATAATGAAGTTAAGAGTTACTGTTATACGGGTTGAGGCTCCTATATACAAGTTCTAATACCTTAAGTACTCCATATGCAAATTTTGGTACTCCATTTGCATAAGCATCCAAAGTAAATATTTTCATGTCCCTCTTTACCGGAAAGTTGGTGTCAAGCCAAACCCTCTCATAGTTGTCGAGGGCATTGAGGATGAAGCTCCAGTAATAAGAAACAAACCCAAAGAGAGCTGAAGGTTGCCATTAAAGCTCTTGTATTTTGCTAGAGTAGCATATCAATAGCAAATTCACAGGCTAAACCTCAAACTTCCATAATACTAGTACATAGGATAAACAATAATTTCATGTGTACTTGATAAATCTATTATTTTATTTCCTCGTTCTTTTCATTACTGTCTTAAATTTTATATAATAACCTTTTATCAAAAAGAAGAAGTTTACATACTACAATTAGCACCCGACATGATATACTTCCATACCACTTCTCTAACTATTACATATATATTATTATTGATGGTGTCCGTAATTTAAACCTTTGTTGTCACATATTGGAATCATGGAATCAGTCGCACTAGAAAGAAGAATAAAAAAACACAGAGTCAAAATCAGGATGGAGAGGCAGACCATAAAAAATTACATACAAACCTACAATACCAACAACCTATCAAATAACTTAACAATAATATAATATATACAAAGAACCTATCAAATAGACCTGGAGTAGTCTAAAATGTTTTTTACCATTGAGGAACTTGACAAGGAGAGAAAACCTGAGAGCTTAGATAATCACCTAGTCGTGTACCTGTTGCAACATTCAATCGAAATACATATACAAACCTATATAATCAAGTAACACAGATATGAAAAAAGGGCATACCATTTGCAATCAACAAATTAACCAAACAACCTGAGGTGTTCTAAACAATTACATCGTTAAATTCATTGCAACTTCAAGTATTCTTATCTGACAAATTTGAGTTAAATAGGTTATAATACTAGTACCATGCAAGACCACTATCAATGAAATGCCTATAAATAAATATACCTTTCTTTCAATGGCTAAAGCAAGAGTTTCATCTTTGCAAATCCAATTCATCGTAATTCTACACAAATTCATAGATAGATAAAATATGGGTATAGCTGAAAAGAACAACAAAGGAAGATGATACTTGTAAACAAAAATCGAAACATATAAAATTAAGTGCATATACTCTGCACATATACATATGCAAACTAGTTCTAAAATTAATGAAGCAAAAATCTTAAATTACAAACTAAGTACACTAAAAAAATTCTCAAATTGTAAACATAAACTCAAGTGTAGATACCCTCTACACATACACACATACCCAATATGTATGTATACAAACTAAAGCCCAAAATTAATAAACTCGCTACTCTTTAAAAATCTCAAATTGAAGCACAAACATAACCCAATAACAACAAATTGAAGCCCTAACTAACAAACATAACCTTAAATCAACAATAAATAAGGCCAAGAAAAGAATACTTCGAGTATAAATAAACCCTAATTGAAACATTCATCAACATGCCTATTCGATTTAAAAACCAATTATTTGGGGAAGAACCTACCTCTATTGGAATTTTAGTGTATTTCAGCTTGAATCTTCGAGCTCTGACTCCACTCTTCGATTTACTTCTTTTCCTTCTCTTTCCGTTCATCTTGATTTCTATATTTTTACATTTTTATGTTTTGTATTTAAAGTTAAGTGTTTTTTCCCTGACAAAAAAAAAAAAGTTAAAGTGTTTTTCTTTCACTCTATTATTGTTATATAAACAATTTTAGTTATCCCGCTTGTTTGAGTAATGTCGGGCAAAAAAAAGTTTAAAATCCCGCTTCTTTTTTTTAACACGCCAATAAATTGGTCCAAAAATGTTAAATCAACGGCAACAGTTTTGTGAAATCGTTGCAACAGAGTTCGATTTTTTTATAAAGTAACACTTTGTCAATTCAATTGTAACAATTTTCAAAAGTATTGCAATATCTCCAAATTTATCATAATTTTTCAAGTAATAACTACGATTTTTAAGAAATTTTATCAAGTTTGGTTGCGCAAAGCAATCTATGGTGTAGTGTTATAATTGTGCATGTGGATCATATGTTGACGAGTGTAGTAGAGTACCTCAAATTAATGTTAAGGATTCCCATTGTTAACGTATCATATATGATAATTGATCGAGGGGCTGACTTCACTTATAACTTACTAAATTAAACTTCTTCTAGTTAGTAAAACTTATTATAATCCTAAAATATAATATTGTACGACGTTATTTGACAATTCTCGAAAATGAGGAAGAATCGAATCAAGACCTAAAATTAACGGATATAAAATCTCGTCTGGAGCCTATTCCATCACCCTCTAATTGAATTAAACTTAGAACCATAAAAACAAACAATTCGTGTACAGATCAGTTGATTGGATGAATTTCTAATTGTGGATGAATTGATTTCTCACAATTAAAGTTTTTTCCAAACTTATCAACCACTTAAAGGTAGAGAGTATTGGTGCGTTATATACTATCTTGTACAAAAACAATTAAACACATATTAATGCCAAATGAAGATTTATAAAATGCAATTGTCATTGATGTTGTAATAGATAAAATTAACCAATTGAATTTTAATTTTGATTCTGGCAAGAGGGACTAAGTGTGGGCAAGGCACACCTCGAGTATCCTCGACTAAGATTGTACTAAGATTCACAGGAGAGGTTTTCAAAATACGAAACCTGCAACCCCTTCATTCACTCTAGGAAAACTAGGTCTTGCACAAAAAACAATATCAAAAAATAAATAATTAATGGAACAATCTTCCTACGATTATCGATTTTGAATTTTCAAACAAGTAGCCAGCAGCACTACAACAATAGATATCAAGCATGATCTACAAAAAAGAGGCCGTAGTAAATTTTAAGCAACAAATTCATCCAATGTAAGAATATACCTATATATTTGTATAGCAATTAACAACTTAAAATATAGATTTATAACATAGAAGATATGCTTCTTCTTTCTACACAAATATCACATATGCATGTATGGAATTACGTCTAGGACAAATCTATGATTTCTTCCTACATTGCATTTGACCAAATATCCACATTGGCACTGATCATCATTCTCTCCGAGAGCGGAGATCTCATATTTACTTCACTTTCTTGTCTGCTATACTTTCACTCTCCCCCTTCAAACCTTTTTGCAAATCATGGAGTAAGTTAATCTGAAGTCCTGAATTTGTTCGAATTCACCTCACCAATTTCGACAAAACAAAAGCCATCTATTCTCAGATTAACAAGAAAATGGTCAGAAGTCCAATATAAAAACAATTAGGCTCGACCCACAATATCCTAACCGTATGTTTCTTCACCCAAGCTTTTGTAATAGATTTTTTCTACTGCTAATGATTATGCTAAAGTTATGGTCAAAGACACTTCCAACCCTAAAAATGAAATCAAATGGCGTTTTACATACTTCTTAATTATAGTACAATGAGTGATCCGCTATTTTTTTAGGAGTTTTTAGATTCATGTGTATGATAATATGTATCAAATTCTTGTGTAGACTGATTTATTTGTGTGTTGGCCTCTTTTTTCATACCAAGGAGGAGTTACTCAAGAAAGTTGATGAGTTAACCTAGTGCACAGATTCAATAAAAAAAGTGAGTACCTTTTTTAGTTTCTTTTTTGTTTTGGGGTTTAATTATTTTGTTCATCACTGGTTAGTCAAATTTTACATTTCTGCTTATAATCAAATTTTACAGGAGATAGGCATGGCCGGGAATACTATGACAAACTTTTGACAACGAATTCAATTCACAATGCAATGAGACAGCAGCAGGTGTTAACTTTTCTCCATCATTTCATCCAATTCTTATGAGGCAATAATTATAAGTTATGAAAATTTTAATCTTCATCTCGCAACTTTATCCTAGGAAATCATATGTGATGTTCGCTTGTGAAATGATAGGAGGTTTGTGCTTGTGCTATAATGTTATGTTTTGCGTGAATTGATAAAGAGATCCATGGTTATACTGCAGCTGTGTGCGTATATATTTGCAATCCACTATTCAAAACGAATGAAAATTTGATTCTTGTTTTCTTACCGCTGAAAAAGTGTTACATTAGAGAGGGAAAGAACAAGATTGTGACTAATGGTTTGAAGAATGGTGCAATTGATGCTGTTAACTGTTTTTCCTTCTCAAAAAGACATGTCATTCATTGATTAAACAGTAAAAAGTTGTCAAGCCTTGCCACCAAAATCCACCGACCCACTTGGTGGAAAGAGAGGCTTAAAAATGAACTGTAATGGGCTTTTTATTGTTTGCTAGCTAGGCTTGCTGAGCTTGCTAATGTTTAACTTTCTGTTAATACAAAGCCCTATCAATAGCAATATCAATAGCAAGCCTTTTAAAATTCATATTTAAATTTTCCATCAAGTTTGTCACAGGCTTTTGGTGTCAAAGCTTGACAACTTTCTGTTCTTGATTCGATGAATGACATGTCTAGAAGAAGGAAAATGAATAGCAGCATCAGTCTCACAATTCTTCAAACCAATAGTCACAATCTTGGTATTTCCCTCTCTAATGCAACACTTGTTCAATGGTACGTAAAAAAACAAGTATCAAAATTTCAGTCTTTTTTTTTTTGAATAGTGATTGCAAATATATATACAGACATCAACAGCATAACCAGAGACCTCTCTATCAATTCACGCCGAACATAACATTATAGCATAAACATAAACCTCCTATCATTTCACAAGCGAACATCACATATTATTTGCTATGATAAAATTGGGGGATAAACATTTAAATTTTCATAATTTAAATTATTGCCTCATGAGAATTAAACAAAATGATGAAAAAAAGTTAACATATGCTGTTGTCTCATTGCAGTGTTAATTGAATTCTTAGTCAAAAGTTTGTCATAGTATTCCCTGACCTTGCCTATCTGGTGCCGTATTTGTTTATAAGAACAAAGTTCATCATGCTTGACGAACCAGTAATGAACAAAATAACTAAACCCGAATTAACACATAAAAGAAACACAAATAGATGCTTCTTGAAAGTAGTCTCTCATTTTCATCCAAACCCTAAGCATATAAAACGCCTGATTCCATTTTTAGGGTTGGAAGTGTCTTAAACCATAACATTACCAAAATCATTAGCAGTACAAACAAAACCATTACAAAAGTCCCTGTGAAGAAACATACCATTAGGATATTGTGGCAAGTTGAGCCTAATTGAATCGTCATCCTTGGACTTTTGACCATTTTGTGGTAAATCTCAGAACAGAATGCTACTTTTTGTGGAAATTGGCAAGGTGAATTTGGACAAATTCAGGGCTAGAGATGATCTTACTCCATGATTTGCAAACAGGTTTGAAGTAGAGGAGAGTACAGCAGCCAAGAAAGTGTAGTAAATATGAGATCATTATGGCCGCCGCGGCTGCCATTAGGTTAAATGTAATGTAGGAAGAAATCATAGACCGACTTGTCCTAGACCTATTCCCATACATATATGTGAGATTTGGGCCGAAACTTGGGCTCATGCCAAAATTGAAAATGGCCCAAAACAATAATTACTTTTAGTTTCCAAAAATAGAAAATGTTTGTTGTTTTTAAAACCATACTTTTAGACTCAAATAACAAATTATATTTGTCAATTAATTTTTTTTTGTGTAGAGAACCCAACCAACTTTGATAGTAGTTAAATTGCCATTTATTAGATCTTCTAAATCATTAATTTCATATTTCTTAACATAAAAACTAATTACATCTCGTAAGAACTAAAATTAGTGTAGATTTAATTGATTGTTTTAGATGTAACATAAATTTATCATAGAAACAAGACCGTTACATTTAAAAATGAAGAAAATTGAACAATTATGAGAGAAGCCATAAGATTATTCAAAAAAAAAAAAATTACGCACTCGAGATTAAATTGTACCTGTTACTTAATAATATAATGACTAATATAATTGATAAAAGGAGATCCAAAGTTTTTACTACTATAATCCTGAGTTCGATCTTTTCTTAATATTTCACCAGCATTTCAAAATAGAGTAGTATATTTAAACAAACCTATTATCAACTAAAGACTGAGTAATATACTTTGATCGAGTGAAATTTAAAATTAGCTAAAATATTCAACAAACTAAAATAATAATCCATAATGAAGTTAAGAGTTACTGTTATACGGGTTGAGGCTCGTATATACAAGTTCTAATACCTTAAGTACTCCATATGCAAATTTTGGTACTCCATTTGCATAAGCATCCAAAGTAAATATTTTCATGTCCCTCTTTACCGGAAAGTTGGTGTCAAGCCAAACCCTCTCATAGTTGTCGAGGGCATTGAGGATGAAGCTCCAGTAATAAGAAACAAACCCAAAGAGAGCTGAAGGCTGCCATTAAAGCTCTTGTATTTGGCTAGAGTAGCATATCAATAGCAAATTAACATGCTAAACTTCAAACTTCCATAATACTAGTACATAGGATAAACAATAATTTCATGTGTACTTGATAAATCTATTATTTTATTTCCTCGTTCTTTTCATTACTGTCTTAAATTTTATATAATAACCTTTTATCAAAAAGTAGAAGTTTACATACTACAATTAGCACCCGACATGATATACTTCCATACCACTTCTCTAACTATTACATATATATTATTATTGATGGTGTCCGTAATTTAAACCTTTGTTGTCACATATTGGAATCATGGAATCAGTCGCACTAGAAAGAAGAATAAAAAAACACAGAGTCAAAATCAGGATGGAGAGGCGGACCATAAAAAATTACATACAAACCTACAATACCAACAACCTATCAAATAACTTAACAATAATATAATATATACCAAGAACCTATCAAATAGACCTGGAGTAGTCTAAAATGTTTTTTACCATTGAGGAACTTGACAAGGAGAGAAAACCTGAGAGCTTAGATAATCACCTAGTCGTGTACCTGTTGCAACATTCAATCGAAATACATATACAAACGTATATAATCAAGTAACACAGATATGAAAAAAGGGCATACCATTTGCAATCAACAAATTAACCAAACAACCTGAGGTGTTCTAAACAATTACATCGTTAAATTCATTGCAACTTCAAGTATTCTTATCTGACAAATTTGAGTTAAATAGGTTATAATACTAGTACCATGCAAGACCACTATCAATGAAATGCCTATAAATAAATATACCTTTCTTTCAATGGCTAAAGCAAGAGTTTCATCTTTGCAAATCCAATTCATCGTAATTCTACACAAATTCATAGATAGATAAAATATGGGTATAGCTGAAAAGAACAACAAAGGAAGATGATACTTGTAAACAAAAATCGAAACATATAAAATTAAGTGCATATACTCTGCACATATACATATGCAAACTAGTTCTAAAATTAATGAAGCAAAAATCTTAAATTACAAACTAAGTACACTAATAAAATTCTCAAATTGTAAACATAAACTCAAGTGTAGATACCCTCTACACATACACACATACCCAATATGTATGTATACAAACTAAAGCCCAAAATTAATAAACTCGCTACTCTTTAAAAATCTCAAATTGAAGCACAAACATAACCCAATAACAACAAATTGAAGCCATAACTAACAAACATAACCTTAAATCAACAATAAATAAGGCCAAGAAAAGAATACTTCGAGTATAAATAAACCCTAATTGAAACATTCATCAACATGCCTATTCGATTTAAAAACCAATTATTTGGGGAAGAACCTACCTCTATTGGAATTTTAGTCTATTTCAGCTTGAATCTTCGAGCTCTGACTCCACTCTTCGATTTACTTCTTTTCCTTCTCTTTCCGTTCATCTTGATTTCTATATTTTTACATTTTTATGTTTTGTATTTAAAGTTAAGTGTTTTTTCCCTGACAAAAAAAAAAGTTAAAGTGTTTTTCTTTCACTCTATTATTGTTATATAAACAATTTTAGTTATCCCGCTTGTTTGAGTAATGTCGGGCAAAAAAAAGTTTAAAATCCCGCTTCTTTTTTTTAACACGCCAATAAATTGGTCCAAAAATGTTAAATCAACGGCAACAGTTTTGTGAAATCGTTGCAACAGAGTTCGATTTTTTTATAAAGTAACACTTTGTCAATTCAATTGTAACAATTTTCAAAAGTATTGCAATATCTCCAAATTTATCATAATTTTTCAAGTAATAACTACGATTTTTAAGAAATTTTATCAAGTTTGGTTGCGCAAAGCAATCTATGGTGTAGTGTTATAATTGTGCATGTGGATCATATGTTGACGAGTGTAGTAGAGTACCTCAAATTAATGTTAAGGATTCCCATTGTTAACGTATCATATATGATAATTGATCGAGGGGCTGACTTCACTTATAACTTACTAAATTAAACTTCTTCTAGTTAGTAAAACTTATTATAATCCTACAATATAATATTGTATGACGTTATTTGACAATTCTCGAAAATGAGGAAGAATCGAATCAAGACCTAAAATTAACGGATATAAAATCTCGTCTGGTGCCTATTCCATCACCCTCTAACGGATATAAAATCTCGTCTGGTGCCTATTCCATATAGAAATCAGCCCAACATCCATATTCATTGGTCTATTTGCTTTGTTATAAATGTATTGCTTTCTATATGGTTTTTATATGACATACTGTTTTTTTGTTAGGAGTTGTCCCACATTTGTGGTTAATAAGCAGTCAATTAATTACATTACAATTTGTTCTTTTGAATATGACCAAAAATAATTTTGTGGTGTTTGGACCCAAAACAGACAATATTATACTAATAGAGTTAAGGCGACTGAGCAAGCTAGTCCTAATGGTCTATAACGATCTTAACATGGGTTCCAGAATGGATCCACGAAGAGGTAGATGGGCTATCCCAGATTGGGCTTAAGATTAAGGGGAGCAGATGGACTTTGTAGAGTATCGGACCAGGGGGAGCCTGGTCGATTTCCACTATATATAAAGGGGGAGTCAGGTCACATGGAAAGGAGGCACATTCACCACGTGTCGAGCAAGATGTGTGAATGGGAAGATTTTTAGGAGTTGTCCGTGGGAGGGGCAGATTGCTACTTAATAAACAACCAGTTAACCAAATTAGATTGAGACCTTTTGGAATGTCCCCCAAAAACATTGCTAGTTAATAAACAGCCAGTTAACTAAATTAGAATGAGACCTTTTGGAATGTCCCCAAAAACAACTATAAATAAAGTTGGAGTCAGGTCACATAGAAAGGAGACAAATTCAGCAGGTGTCCATAGGAGGGGCAGATTGCTAGTTAACTAAATTAGAATGAGACCTTTTGGAATGTGCCCAAAACAAATCCGTACAAGCTCTATTAAAGCGAATTGTATCATACTAATACGGAGTTAAGACCTGCTTAGCAAGACCAAATTGTTTTTGCATAATTGTGAATAAAAAATACATTTTATTGTTGTCTAATCTTTTCTAGTTTAACTCCACCTACATTGCTTTTTAAAAAAATTTATATATAATATATTTTACAAGCAAGTAATAACCACAAGAAATCAGTGATGTATGAGAAGTGAGCATGTGTTCTAGCCAATAAAAAATAATAAAACAAATTATACATACTTATATGTATACACACAAAATAGATATTGATATAAGTCAATGCATAGCAATCGAAGTCAAGTGGCTTCCTACTAACTGCACAACCGTGCAAACTTCACAAGTAGTACAAAAGTGCAAGTTATTTACTTGATTTAAATATAGAAAAAGAATTAATACCAGTAACGGCATATAGTACGCACAATGCATGAAAGTCGAGAGATCAATCATGCATATGATAATTAGTGTAGATTTAATTGATTGTTTTAGATGTAACATAAATTTATCATAGAAACAAGACCGTGGCATTTAAAAATGAAGAAAATTGAACAATTATGAGAGAAGCCATAAGATTATTCAAAAAAAAAAAAAAGTTACGCACTCGAGATTAAATTGTACCTGCTACTTAATAATATAATGACTAATATAATTGATAAAAGGAGATCCAAAGTTTTTACTACTATAATCCTGAGTTCGATCTTTTCTTAATATTTCACCAGCATTTCAAAATAGAGTAGTATATTTAAACAAACCTATTATCAACTAAAGACTGAGTAATATACTTTGATCGAGTGAAATTTAAAATTAGCTAAAATATTCAACAAACTAAAATAATAATCCATAATGAAGTTAAGAGTTACTGTTATACGGGTTGAGTCTCGTATATACAAGTTCTAATACCTTAAGTACTCCATATGCAAATTTTGGTACTCCATTTGCATAAGCATCCAAAGTAAATATTTTCATGTCCCTCTTTACCGGAAAGTTGGTGTCAAGCCAAACCCTCTCATAGTTGTCGAGGGCATTGAGGATGAAGCTCCAGTAATAAGAAACAAACCCAAAGAGAGCTGAAGGTTGCCATTAAAGCTCTTGTATTTGGCTAGAGTAGCATATCAATAGCAAATTCACAGGCTAAACCTCAAACTTCAATAATACTAGTACATAGGATAAACAATAATTTCATGTGTACTTGATAAATCTATTATTTTATTTCCTCGTTCTTTTCATTACTGTCTTAAATTTTATATAATAACCTTTTATCAAAAAGTAGAAGTTTACATACTACAATTAGCACCCGACATGATATACTTCCATACCACTTCTCTAACTATTACATATATATTATTATTGATGGTGTCCGTAATTTAAACCTTTGTTGTCACATATTGGAATCATGGAATCAGTCGCACTAGAAAGAAGAATAAAAAAACACAGAGTCAAAATCAGGATGGAGAGGCGGACCATAAAAAATTACATACAAACCTACAATACCAACAACCTATCAAATAACTTAACAATAATATAATATATACCAAGAACCTATCAAATAGACCTCGAGTAGTCTAAAATGTTTTTTACCATTGAGGAACTTGACAAGGAGAGAAAACCTGAGAGCTTAGATAATCACCTAGTCGTGTACCTGTTGCAACATTCAATCGAAATACATATACAAACGTATATAATCAAGTAACACAGATATGAAAAAAGGGCATACCATTTGCAATCAACAAATTAACCAAACAACCTGAGGTGTTCTAAACAATTACATCGTTAAATTCATTGCAACTTCAAGTATTCTTATCTGACAAATTTGAGTTAAATAGGTTATAATACTAGTACCATGCAAGACCACTATCAATGAAATGCCTATAAATAAATATACCTTTCTTTCAATGGCTAAAGCAAGAGTTTCATCTTTGCAAATCCAATTCATCGTAATTCTACACAAATTCATAGATAGATAAAATATGGGTATAGCTGAAAAGAACAACAAAGGAAGATGATACTTGTAAACAAAAATCGAAACATATAAAATTAAGTGCATATACTCTGCACATATACATATGCAAACTAGTTCTAAAATTAATGAAGCAAAAATCTTAAATTACAAACTAAGTATACTAATAAAATTCTCAAATTGTAAACATAAACTCAAGTGTAGATACCCTCTACACATACAGACACATACCCAATATGTATGTATACAAACTAAAGCCCAAAATTAATAAACTCGTTACTCTTTAAAAATCTCAAATTGAAGCACAAACAAAACCCAATAACAACAAATTGAAGCCCTAACTAACAAACATAACCTTAAATCAACAATAAATAAGGCCAAGAAAAGAAGACTTGGAGTATAGATAAACCCTAATTGAAACATTCATCAACATGCCTATTCGATTTAAAAACCAATTATTTGGGGAAGAACCTACCTCTATTGGAATTTTAGTCTATTTCAGCTTGAATCTTCGAGCTCTGACTCCACTCTTCGATTTACTTCTTTTCCTTCTCTTTCCGTTCATCTTGATTTCTATATTTTTACATTTTTATGTTTTGTATTTAAAGTCAAGTGTTTTTTCCCTGACAAAAAAAAAAAGTTGAAGTGTTTTTCTTTCACTCTATTATTGTTATATAAACAATTTTAGTTAACCCGCTTGTTTGAGTAATGTCGGGCAAAAAAAAGTTTAAAATCCCACTTCTTTTTTTTAACCCGCCAATAAATTGGTCCAAAAATGTTAAATCAACGGCAACGGTTTTGTGAAATCGTTGCAACAGAGTTCGATTTCTTTATAAAGTAACACTTTGTCAATTCAATTGTAACAATTTTCAAAAGTATTGCAATATCTCCAAATTTATCATAATTTTTCAAGTAATAACTACGATTTTTAAGAAATTTTATCAAGTTTGGTTGCGCAAAGCAATCTATGGTGTAGTGTTATAATTGTGCATGTGGATCATATGTTGACGAGTGTAGTAGAGTACCTCAAATTAATGTTAAGGATTCCCATTGTTAACGTATCATATATGATAATTGATCGAGGGGCTGACTTCACTTATAACTTACTAAATTAAACTTCTTCTAGTTAGTAAAACTTATTATAATCCTAAAATATAATATTGTACGACGTTGTTTGACAATTCTCGAAAATGAGGAAGAATCGAATCAAGACCTAAAATTAACGGATATAAAATCTCATCTGGAGCCTATTCCATCACCCTCTAATTGAATTAAACTTAGAACCATAAAAACAAACAATTCGTGTACAGATCAGTTGATTGGATGAATTTCTAATTGTGGATGAATTGATTTCTCACAATTAAAGTTTTTTCCAAACTTATCAACCACTTAAAGGTAGAGAGTATTGGTGCGTTATATACTATCTTGTACAAAAACAATTAAACACATATTAATGTCGAATGAAGATTTATAAAATGCAATTGTCATTGATGTTGTAATAGATAAAATTAACGAATTGAATTTTAATTTTGATTCTGGCAAGAGGGACTAAGTGTGGGCAAGGCACACCTCGAGTATCCTCGACTAAGATTGTACTAAGATTCACAGGAGAGGTTTTCAAAATACGAAACCTGCAACCCCTTCATTCACTCTAGGAAAACTAGGTCTTGCACAAAAAACAATATCAAAAATTAAATAATTAATGGAACAATCTTCCTACGATTTTCGATTTTGAATTTTCAAACAAGTATCCAGCAACACTACAACAATAGATATCAAGCATGATCTACAAAAAAGAGGCCGTAGTAAATTTTAAGCAACAAATTCATCCAATGTAAGAATATACCTATATATTTGTATAGCAATTAACAACTTATAATATAGATTTATAACATAGAAGATATGCTTCTTCTTTCTACACAAATATCACATAAATGCATGTATGGAATTACGTCTAGGACAAATCTATGATTTCTTCCTACATTGCATTTGACCAAATATCCACATTGGCACTGATCATCATTCTCTCCGAGAGCGGAGATCTCATATTTACTTCACTTTCTTGGCTGCTTACTTTCCCTCTCCCCCTTCAAACCTTTTTGCAAATCATGGAGTAAGTTAATCTGAAGTTCTGAATTTGTTCGAATTCACCTCACCAATTTCGACAAAACAAAAGCCATCTATTCTCAGATTAACAAGAAAATGGTCAGAAGTCCAATATAAAAACAATTAGGCTCGACCCACAATATCCTAACGGTATGTTTCTTCACCCTAGCTTTTGTAATAGATTTTTTCTAATGCTAATGATTATGCTAATTATATGGTCAAAGACACATCCAACCCTAAAAATGAAATCAAATGGCGTTTTACATACTTCTTAATTATAGTACAATGAGTGATCCGCTATTTTTTTAGGAGTTTTTAGATTCATGTGTATGATAATATGTATCAAATTCTTGTGTAGGCTAATTTATTTTTGTGTTGGCCTCTTTTTTCATACCAAGGAGGAGTTACTCAAGAAAGTTGATGAGTTAACCTAATGCACAGATTCAATAAAAAAAGTGAGTACCTTTTTTAGTTTCTTTTTTTTTTTGACTGATTTTTAGTTTCTTTTTTGTTTTGGGGTTTAATTATTTTGTTCATCGCTGGTTAATCAAATTTTACATTTCTGCTTATAATCAAATTTTACAGGAGATAGGCATGGCCGGGAATACTATGACAAACTTTTGACAACGAATTCAATTCACAATGCAATGAGACAGCAGCAGGTGTTAACTTTTCTCCATCATTTTATCCAATTCTTATGAGGCAATAATTATAAGTTAATTATGAAAATTTAAATGTTTATCTCGCAACTTTATCCTAGGAAATCATATGTGATGTTCGCTTGTGAAATGATAGGAGGTTTGTGCTTCTGCTATAATGTTGTGTTTTGCGTGAATTGATAAAGAGATCCATGGTTATACTGCAGCTGTGTGCGTATATATTTGCAATCCACTATTCAAAACGAATGAAAATTTGATTCTTGTTTTCTTACCGCTGAAAAAGTGTTACATTAGAGAGGGAAAGAACAAGATTGTGACTAATGGTTTGAAGAATGGTGCAATTGATGCTGTTAACTGTTTTTCCTTCTCAAAAAGACATGTCATTCATTGATTAAACAGTAAAAAGTTGTCAAGCCTTGCCACCAAAATCCACCGACCCACTTGGTGGAAAGAGAGGCTTAAATATGAACTGTAATGGGCTTTTTATTGTTTGCTAGCTAGGCTTGCTGAGCTTGCTAATGTTTAACTTTCTGTTAATAAAAAGCCCTATCAATAGCAATATCAATAGCAAGCCTTTTAAAATTCATATTTAAATTTTCCATCAAGTTTGTCACAGGCTTTTGGTGTCAAAGCTTGACAACTTTCTGTTCTTGATTCGATGAATGACATGTCTAGAAGAAGTAAAATGAATAGCAGCATCAGTCTCACAATTCTTCAAACCAATAATCACAATCTTGGTATTTCCCTCTCTAATGCAACACTTGTTCAATGGTACGTAAAAAAACAAGTATCAAAATTTCAGTCTTTTTTTTTGAATAGTGATTGCAAATATATATACAGACATCAGCAGCATAACCAGAGACCTCTCTATCAATTCACGCAGAACATAACATTATAGCATAAACATAAACCTCCTATCATTTCACAAGCGAACATCACATATTATTTGCTATGATAAAATTGGGGGATAAACATTTAAATTTTCATAATTTAAATTATTGCCTCATGAGAATTAAACAAAATGATGACAAAAAGTTAACATATGCTGTTGTCTCATTGCAGTGTTAATTGAATTCTTAGTCAAAAGTTTGTCAGAGTATTCCCTGACCTTGCCTATCTGGTGCAATATTTGTTTATAAGAACAAAGTTCATCATGCTTGACTAACCAGTAATGAAAAAAATAACTAAACCCGAATTAACACATAAAAGAAACACAAATAGATGCTTCTTGAAAGTAGTCTCTCATTTTCATCCAAACCCTAAGCATATAAAACGCCTGATTCCATTTTTAGGGTTGGAAGTGTCTTAAACCATAACATTACCAAAATCATTAGCAGTACAAACAAAACCATTACAAAAGTCCCTGTGAAGAAACATACCATTAGGATATTGTGGCAAGTTGAGCCTAATTGAATCGTCATCCTTGGACTTTTGACCATTTTGTGGTAAATCTCAGAACAGAATGCTACTTTTTGTGGAAATTGGCAAGGTGAATTTGGACAAATTCAGGGCTAGAGATGATCTTACTCCATGATTTGCAAACAGGTTTGAAGTAGAGGAGAGTACAGCAGCCAAGAAAGTGTAGTAAATATGAGATCAATATGGCCGCCGCGGCTGCCATTAGGTTAAATGTAATGTAGGAAGAAATCATAGACCGACTTGTCCTAGACCTATTCACATACATATATATATACATATATGTGAGATTTGGGCCGAAACTTGGGCTCATGCCAAAATTGAAAATGGCCCAAAACAATAATTACTTTTAGTTTCCAAAAATAGAAAATGTTTGTTGTTTTTAAAACCATACTTTTAGACTCAAATAACAAATTATATTTGTCAATTAATTTTTTTTGTGTAGAGAACCCAACCAACTTTGATAGTAGTGAAATTGCCATTTATTAGATCTTCTAAATCATTACTTTCATATTTCTTAACATAAAAACTAATTACATCTCGTAAGAACTAAAATTAGTTTAGATCATTTTAATGTAATGTATGATAAAAGTATATTCCCTCCATTTCAATATACTAATCCACTTTCAAAAAATTAGGCATATTATAAAAATTTATTGTTAATAGAAACCTTTCATTTACATGTAATTTTTAATTCATTAATTGAATTAAATATGTGGAATAGAGTTAATCTTGTAAACGTAAATTGGATATATCTTAAATAGAGTTGATTTCAGAAATATGAAATTAAAAAGTAATTTTGAATATTTATTTAAAAATTATATTAAAAACTGAAATGGACAACTAATAGAAATAATTTTTATTTCAAAATTGTACCAGAATTTTGTAAGCTAGGGAGGGAGTAGTAAATTAATGGCCTCCGAATAAAACTGAGCCATATTAGGTCAACAAAATGGTGTTAAATAAACAAATAATCATTTATTCTCCCAAAAATAAAACATTATAAATAAATATTCTATCTACAATTTTTTTTATCAATTTTTGTTCAGTTTTTATGGTAACAATGTTTTTCCTTACTTACAACATGTTTATTTGATTGAAAAAGACCAAATAATTTAAAATGCTACTTTGAAACTCAAATAATAGACAATATTTTTTTATAAAAAATAATTAAATATTTTTGAAGAACGACTAAGTAACTAGGGTGAAATCAGCCCAACATCCATATTCATTGGTCTATTTGCTTTGTTATAAATGTATTGCTTTCTATATGGTTTTTATATGACATACTGTTTTTTTGTTAGGAGTTGTCCCACATTTGTGGTTAATAAGCAGTCAATTAATTACATTACAATTTGTTCTTTTGAATATGACCAAAAATAATTTTGTGGTGTTTGGACCCAAAACAGACAATATTATACTAATAGAGTTAAGGCGGCTGAGCAAGCTAGTCCTAATGGTCTATAAGGATCTTAACATGGGCTCCAGAATGGATCCACGAAGAGGTGGATGGGCTATCCCAGATTGGGCTTAAGATTAAGGGGAGCAGATGGACTTTGTAGAGTATCGGACTAGGGGGAGCCAGGTCGATTTCCACTATAGATCAAGGGGGAGTCAGGTCACATGGAAAGGAGGCACATTCAGCACGTGTCGAGCATAATGTGTGAATGGGAAGATTATTAGGAGTTGTCCCATAGGAGGGGCAGATTGCTACTTAATAAACAACCAGTCAACCAAATTAGAATGAGACCTTTTGGAATGTCCCCCAAATACATTGCTAGTTAATAAACAACCAATTAACTAAATTAGAATGAGACCTTTTGGAGTGTCCCCGAAAACAACTATAAATCAAGTGGGAGTCAGGTCACATAGAAAGGAGACAAATTCAGCAGGTGTCCATAGGAGGGGCAGATTGCTAGTTAACTAAATTAGAATGAGACCTTTTGGAATGTGCCCAAAACAAATCCGTACAAGCTCTATTAAAGCGAATACGGAGTTAAGACCTGCTTAGCAAGACCAATTTTTTTTTGCATAATTGTGAATAAAAATACATTGTAGTCTAATCTTTTCTAGTTTAACTCCACCTACATTGCTTTTTAAAAAAATTTATATAAAATATATTTTACAAGCAAGTAATCACCACAAGAAATCAGTGATGTATGAGAAGTGAGCATGTGTACTTGCCAATAAAAAATAATAAAACAAATTATACATACTTATATGTATACACACAAAATAGATATTGATATAAGTCAATGCATAGCAATCGAAGTCAAGTGGCTTCCTACTAACTGCACAACCGTGCAAACTTCACAAGTAGTACAAAAGTGCAAGCTATTTACTTGATTTAAATATAGAAAAAGAATTAATACCAGTAACGGTATATAGTACGCACAATGCATGAAAGTCGAGAGATCAATCATGCATATGATAATTAGTGTAGATTTAATTGATTGTTTTAGATGTAACATAAATTTATCATAGAAACAAGACCGTTACATTTAAAAATGAAGAAAATTGAACAATTATGAGAGAAGCCATAAGATTATTCAAAAAAAAAAAAAAAATTACGCACTCGAGATTAAATTGTACCTACTACTTAATAATATAATGACTAATATAATTGATAAAAGGAGATCCAAAGTTTTTACTACTATAATCCTGAGTTCGATCTTTTCTTAATATTTCACCAGCATTTCAAAATAGAGTAGTATATTTAAACAAACCTATTATCAACTAAAGACTGAGTAATATACTTTGATCGAGTGAAATTTAAAATTAGCTAAAATATTCAACAAACTAAAATAATAATCCATAATGAAGTTAAGAGTTACTGTTATACGGGTTGAGGCTCGTATATACAAGTTCTAATACCTTAAGTACTCCATATGCAAATTTTGGTACTCCATTTGCATAAGCATCCAAAGTAAATATTTTCATGTCCCTCCGGAAAGTTGGTGTCAAGCCAAACCCTCTCATAGTTGTCGAGGGCATTGAGGATGAAGCTCCAGTAATAAGAAACAAACCCAAAGAGAGCTGAAGGTTGCCATTAAAGCTCTTGTATTTGGCTAGAGTAGCATATCAATAGCAAATTCACAGGCTAAACCTCAAACTTCCATAATACTAGTACATAGGATAAACAATAATTTCATGTGTACTTGATAAATCTATTATTTTATATTCGTCTTAAATTTTATATAATAACCTTTTATCAAAAAGTAGAAGTTTACATACTACAATTAGCACCCGACATGATATACTTCCATACCACTTCTCTAACTATTACATATATATTATTATTGATGGTGTCCGTAATTTAAACCTTTGTTGTCACATATTGGAATCATGGAATCAGTCGCACTAGAAAGAAGAATAAAAATACACAGAGTCAAAATCAGGATGTAGAGGCGGACCATAAAAAAATACATACAAACCTACAATACCTACAACCAATCAAATAACTTAACAATAATATAATATATACCAAGAACCTATCAAATAGACCTGGAGTAGTCTAAAATGTTTTTTACCATTGAGGAACTTGACAAGGAGAGAAAACCTGAGAGCTTAGATAATCACCTAGTCGTGTACCTGTTGCAACATTCAATCGAAATACATATACAAACGTATATAATCAAGTAACACAAATATGAAAAAAGGGCATACCATTTGCAATCAACAAATTAACCAAACAACCTGAGGTGTTCTAAACAATTACATCGTTAAATTCATTGCAACTTCAAGTATTCTTATCTGACAAATTTGAGTTAAATAGGTTATAATACTAGTACCATGCAAGACCACTATCAATGAAATGCCTATAAATAAATATACCTTTCTTTCAATGGCTAAAGCAAGAGTTTCATCTTTGCAAATCCAATTCATCGTAATTCTACACAAATTCATAGATAGATAAAATATGGGTATAGCTGAAAAGAACAACAAAGGAAGATGATACTTGTAAACAAAAATCGAAACATATAAAATTAAGTGCATATACTCTGCACATATACATATGCAAACTAGTTCTAAAATTAATGAAGCAAAAATCTTAAAACTAAGTACACTAATAAAATTCTCAAATTGTAAACATAAACTCAAGTGTAGCTACCCTCTTCACATACACACATACCCAATATGTATGTATACAAACTAAAGCCCAAAATTAATAAACTCGCTACTCTTTAAAAATCTCAAATTGAAGCACAAACATAACCCAATAACAACAAATTGAAGCCCTAACTAACAAACATAACCTTAAATCAACAATAAATAAGGCCAAGAAAAGAATACTTCGAGTATAAATAAACCCTAATTGAAACATACATCAACATGCCTATTCGATTTAAAAACCAATTATTTGGGGTAGAACCTACCTCTATTGGAATTTTTGTCTATTTCAGCTTGAATCTTCGAGCTCTGACTCCACTCTTCGATTTACTTCTTTTCCTTCTCTTTCCGTTCATCTTGATTTCTATATTTTTACATTTTTATGTTTTGTATTTAAAGTTAAGTGTTTTTTCCCTGACAAAAAAAAAAGTTGAAGTGTTTTTCTTTCACTCTATTATTGTTATATAAACAATTTTAGTTATCCAGCTTGTTTGAGTAATGTCGGGCAAAAAAAAGTTTAAAATCCCGCTTCTTTTTTTTAACCCGCCAATAAATTGGTCCAAAAATGTTAAATCAAAGGCAACGGTTTTGTGAAATCGTTGCAACAGAGTTCGATTTTTTTATAAAGTAACACTTTGTCAATTCAATTGTAACAATTTTCAAAAGTATTGCAATATCTCCAAATTTATCATAATTTTTCAAGTAATAACTACGATTTTTAAGAAATTTTATCAAGTTTGGTTGCGTAAAGCAATCTATGGTGTAGTGTTATAAATGTGCATGTGGATCATATGTTGACGAGTGTAGTAGAGTACCTCAAATTAATGTTAAGGATTCCCATTGTTAACGTATCATATATGATAATTGATCGAGGGGCTGACTTCACTTATAACTTACTAAATTAAACTTCTTCTAGTTAGTAAAACTTATTATAATCCTAAAATTTAATATTGTACGACGTTATTTGACAATTCTCGAAAATGAAGAAGAATCGAATCAAGACCTAAAATTAACGGATATAAAATCTCGTCTGGAGCCTATTCCATCACCCTCTAATTGAATTAAACTTAGAACCATAAAAACAAACAATTCGTGTACAGATCAGTTGATTGGAAGAATTTCTAATTGTGGATGAATTGATTTCTCACAATTAAAGTTTTTTCCAAACTTATCAACCACTTAAAGGTAGAGAGTATTGGTGCGTTATATACTATCTTGTACAAAAACAATTAAACACATATTAATGCCGAATGAAGATTTATAAAATGCAATTGTCATTGATGTTGTAATAGATAAAATTAACCAATTGAATTTTAATTTTGATTCTGGCAAGAGGGACTAAGTGTGGGCAAGGCACACCTCGAGTATCCTCGACTAAGATTGTACTAAGATTCACAGGAGAGGTTTTCAAAATACGAAACCTGCAACCCCTTCATTCACTCTAGGAAAACTAGGTCTTGCACAAAAAACAATATCAAAAAATAAATAATTAATGGAACAATCTTCCTACGATTATCGATTTTGAATTTTCAAACAAGTAGCCAGCAGCACTACAACAAAAGATATCAAGCATGATCTACAAAAAAGAGGCCGTAGTAAATTTTAAGCAACAAATTCATCCAATGTAAGAATATACCTATATATTTGTATAGCAATTAACAACTTAAAATATAGATTTATAACATAGAAGATATGCTTCTTCTTTCTACACAAATATCACATAAATGCATGTATGGAATTACGTCTAGGACAAATCTATGATTTCTTCCTACATTGCATTTGACCAAATATCCACATTGGCACTGATCATCATTCTCTCCGAGAGCGGAGATCTCATATTTACTTCACTCTCTTGGCTGCTATACTTTCACTCTCCCCCTTCAAACCTTTTTGCAAATCATGGAGTAAGTTAATCTGAAGTCCTGAATTTGTTCGAATTCACCTCACCAATTTCGACAAAACAAAAGCCATCTATTCTCAGATTAACAAGAAAATGGTCAGAAGCCCAATATAAAAACAATTAGGCTCGACCCACAATATCCTAACGGTATGTTTCTTCACCCAAGCTTTTGTAATAGATTTTTTCTACTGCTAATGATTATGCTAAAGTTATGGTCAAAGACACTTCCAACCCTAAAAATGAAATCAAATGGCGTTTTACATACTTCTTAATTATAGTACAATGAGTGATCCGCTATTTTTTTAGGAGTTTTTAGATTCATGTGTATGATAATATGTATCAAATTCTTGTGTAGACTGATTTATTTGTGTGTTGGCCTCTTTTTTCATACCAAGGAGGAGTTACTCAAGAAAGTTGATGAGTTAACCTAGTGCACAGATTCAATAAAAAAAAGTGAGTACCTTTTTTAGTTTCTTTTTTGTTTTGGGGTTTAATTATTTTGTTCATCACTGGTTAGTCAAATTTTACATTTCTGCTTATAATCAAATTTTACAGGAGATAGGCATGGCCGGGAATACTATGACAAACTTTTGACAACGAATTCAATTCACAATGCAATGAGACAGCAGCAGGTGTTAACTTTTCTCCATCATTTCATCCAATTGTTATGAGGCAATAATTATAAGTTATGAAAATTTAAATGTTTATCTCGCAACTTTATCCTAGGAAATCATATGTGATGTTCGCTTGTGAAATGATAGGAGGTTTGTGCTTCTGCTATAATGTTATGTTTTGCATGAATTGATAAAGAGATACATGGTTATACTGCAGCTGTGTGCGTATATATTTGCAATCCACTATTCAAAACGAATGAAAATTTGATTCTTGTTTTCTTACCGCTGAAAAAGTGTTACATTAGAGAGGGAAAGAACAAGATTGTGACTAATGGTTTGAAGAATGGTGCAATTGATGCTGTTAACTGTTTTTCCTTCTCAAAAAGACATGTCATTCATTGATTAAACAGTAAAAAGTTGTCAAGCCTTGCCACCAAAATCCACCGACCCACTTGGTGGAAAGAGAGGCTTAAAAATGAATTGTAATTGGCTTTTTATTGTTTGCTAGCTAGGCTTGCTGAGCTTGCTAATGTTAAACTTTCTGTTAATACAAAGCCCTATCAATAGCAATATCAATAGCAAGCCTTTTAAAATTCATATTTAAATTTTCCAACAAGTTTGTCATAGGCTTTTGGTGTCAAAGCTTGACAACTTTCTGTTCTTGATTCGATGAATGACATGTCTAGAAGAAGGAAAATGAATAGCAGCATCAGTCTCACAATTCTTCAAACCAATAGTCACAATCTTGGTATTTCCCTCTCTAATGCAATACTTGTTCAATGGTACGTAAAAAAACAAGTATCAAAATTTCAGTCTTTTTTTTTGAATAGTGATTGCAAATATATATACAGACATCAGCAGCATAACCAGAGACCTCTCTATCAATTCATGCAGAACATAACATTATAGCATAAACATAAACCTCCTATCATTTCACAAGCGAACATCACATATTATTTGCTATGATAAAATTGGGGGATAAACATTTAAATTTTCATAATTTAAATTATTGCCTCATGAGAATTAAACAAAATGATGAAAAAAAGTTAACATATGCTGTTGTCTCATTGCAGTGTTAATTGAATTCTTAGTCAAAAGTTTGTCATAGTATTCCCTGACCTTGCCTATCTGGTGCAGTATTTGTTTACAAGAACAAAGTTCATCATGCTTGACGAACCAGTAATGAACAAAATAACTAAACCCGAATTAACACATAAAAGAAACACAAATAGATGCTTCTTGAAAGTAGTCTCTCATTTTCATCCAAACCCTAAGCATATAAAACGCCTGATTCCAGTTTTAGGGTTGGAAGTGTCTTAAACCATAACATTACCAAAATCATTAGCAGTACAAACAAAACCATTACAAAAGTCCCTGTGAAGAAACATACCATTAGGATATTGTGGCAAGTTGAGCCTAATTGAATCGTCATCCTTGGACTTTTGACCATTTTGTGGTAAATCTCAGAACAGAATGCTACTTTTTGTGGAAATTGGCAAGGTGAATTTGGACAAATTCAGGGCTAGAGATGATCTTACTCCATGATTTGCAAACAGGTTTGAAGTAGAGGAGAGTACAGCAGCCAAGAAAGTGTAGTAAATATGAGATCATTATGGCCGCCGCGGCTGCCATTAGGTTAAATGTAATGTAGGAAGAAATCATAGACCGACTTGTCCTAGACCTATTCCCATACATATATGTGAGATTTGGGCCGAAACTTGGGCTCATGCCAAAATTGAAAATGGCCCAAAACAATAATTACTTTTAGTTTCCAAAAATAGAAAATGTTTGTTGTTTTTAAAACCATACTTTTAGACTCAAATAACAAATTATATTTGTCAATTAAATTTTTTTGTGTAGAGAACCCAACCAACTTTGATAGTAGTTAAATGGGATATTTACATAAATACATAAGATTTTAATAATTATTTCCAATTTTACTACCACCCAACTATCTTTTCACTTCTATAAAATCATTTTTTCAAAAATACTACCTCATTATACTTTTATGTTTTCAAAATTCCAAAAATACTACCTTCCTCAATTGCAACTTTTGCAACCTCATTTGCAACTTCCAGTTTTCAAATTTCTGATTTCATGTTCTGGGGCTCAGATGTCATTTTCGACCTCTTTTTTGGACTCTGATATAGATATATATATATATAGATATATATATATATATATATATATATATATCAGAGTCCAAAAAAGAGGTCGAAAATGACATCTGACAAATGGAACTTGAAATCAGAAATTTGAAAACTGGAAGTTGCAAATGAGGTTGCAAGGCCCCGCCAAGGGCACTCATAATTGGTGACTTTGGGTTGCAAGGCCCCGCCAGGGGCACTCATAATTGGTGGATTTCTGATTTGCAACTTTCAGTTTTCAGTTGCAACTTTTGCAACCTCAGTTGCAACTCCTCAGTTGCAACTTTTGCAACCTCAGTTGCAACTTTTGCAACCTCAGTTTTCAGTTGCAACTTTTGCAACCTCAGTTGCAACTTTTGCAACCTCAGTTGCAACTTTTGCAACCTCAGTTGCAACTTTTGCAACCTCGGTTGCAACTTTTGCAACCTCAGTTTTCAGTTGCAACTTTTGCAACCTCAGTTGCAACTTTTGCAACCTCAGTTGCAACTTTTGCAACTGAGGTTGCAACTCCTCAGTTGCAACTTTTGCAACCTCAGTTGCAACTACGGTTTGCAACCTGAATTGCAACTTTTGCAACCTCAGTTGCAACTTTTGCAACTGAAAACTGAAAGTTGCAAATCAGAAATCCACCAATTATGAGTGCCCCTGGCGGGGCCTTGCAACCCAAAGTCACCAATTATGAGTGCCCTTGGCGGGGCCTTGCAACCTCATTTGCAACCTCATTTGCAACTTCCAGTTTTCAAATTTCTGATTTCAAGTTCCATTTGTCAGATGTCATTTTCGACCTCTTTTTTGGACTCTGATATATATATATATATATATATATATATATATATATATATATATATATATCAGAGTCCAAAAAAGAGGTCGAAAATGACATCTGAGCCCCAGAACATGAAATCAGAAATTTGAAAACTGGAAGTTGCATATGAGGTTGCAAAAGTTGCAATTGAGGAAGGTAGTATTTTTGGAATTTTGAAAACAAGGTCGGTATTTTTAGAATTTCAGAAAGATGGGTAGTATATATTTAAAAATCTGATAGTTCACATGGGTAGTTTTGAAACTATCCCTAGTTAAATTGCCATTTATTAGATCTTCTAAATCATTACTTTCATATTTCTTAACATAAAAACTAATTACATCTCGTAAGAACTAAAATTAGTTTAGATCATTTTAATGTAATGTATGATAAAAGTATATTCCCTCCATTTCAATATACTAATCCACTTTCAAAAAATTAGGCATATTATAAAAATTTATTGTTAATAGAAACCTTTCATTTACATGTAATTTTTAATGCATTAATTGAATTAAATATGTGGAATAGAGTTAATCTTGTAAACGTAAATTGGATATATCTTAAATAGAGTTGATTTCGGAAATATGAAATTAAAAGGTAATTTTGAATATTTATTTAAAAATTATATTAAAAACTGAAATGGACAACTAATTGAAATAATTTTTATTTCAAATTGTACCAGAATTTTGTAAGCTATGGAGGGAGTAGTAAATTAATGGCCTCCCAATAAAACTGAGCCCCTTAAATTATGATATTAGATCAACAAAATGGTGTTAAATAAACAAATAATTATTTATTCTCCCAAAAATTAAACATTATAAATAAATATTCTATCTACAATTTTTTTTATCAATTTTTGTTCCGTTTTTATGGTAACAATGTTTTTCCTTACTTACAACATGTTTATTTGATTGAAAAAGACCAAATAATTTAAAATGCTACTTTGAAACTCAAATAATAGACAATAATTTTTTAATAAAAAATAATTAAATTTTTTTGAAGAACGACTAAGTAACTAGGGTGAAATCAGCCCAACATCAATATTCATTGGTCTATTTGCTTTGTTATAAATGTATTGCTTTCTATATGCTTTTTATATGACATACTGCTTTTTTGTTAAGAGTTGTCCCACATTTATGGTTAATAAGCAGCCAATTAATTACATTAGAATTTGTTCTTTTGAATATGACCAAAAATAATTTTGTGGTGTTTGGACCCAAAACAGACAATATTATACTAATAGAGTTAAGGCGGCTGAGCAAGCTAGTCGTTAGGGCTGTCAAACGGATAATACGGATCCGGATACAGTTATATCCGAATCCGAATCCGGGAATTCGAAACCGTATCCGAATCCGTATCCGAATCCGAAAATATCCGGAAAAAAAATCCGTATCCGAATCCGCCGGATATTATCCGGATACGAATAATATCCGGATCCGAATTCATTTCCCAAAAATTGATTAAATTTTATGAAATTTGAAAATTAGCATGAAAAAAACAAATTAAAGTGATAAATTCTTAATAGTCAAAATCAAACAGAGATTCAAAATCAAACAAATAGCCAAAATCAATTACAAAAACCAACCAATAATTAATTTAATTCATCAGTTACAAAAAACAACCTAATTTATGATTTATCTACTCTTCATTTTCTTTTTCTGCAGGTGCCTGAACTGGTACGGCTTGTCATCTTGAGGCCTTTGAGTAGTAACAGCTTGAACTGCAAAATCTGTACCTCTAGTCCTCTGCACCAGCAAAAAAGAGAGCTGCAAAATCATTGTGAACATATGATATGCCCTGCAAAAACTGCAAAGTGAAGTGAAGCACTGCAAAGTGAAGCACCCACACTGCCTAAATCTGCAAGGTTTTCTTTTAAAATCAAAGTATGAGGTCGTGCAATACAGAAAGCTAATTATCTATTACCTTGCTTGATAGAGTTGTATGACGTCTAATCCTTATCATGGCACACCAATCACCATGTAACTTCTATTAAAGATTAAAGATGCCATCATCCTAAAATATAAATTTTTGTGACAAGTATTATCGGAATTTGTCGCGTACATGTGCGATTTTAGGGTAACATAAGATTTCTATTTTCAGGTTCTAACACAAATTGCACTGTATTCTAGATTAGCAGTACAGAAAGGAAAAGCTTTCACATAAATCATGGTAAGGAATTGCAATTTATCACCATGTCAACATGTTCTTGTATTCTGTTTTACCAACCATCTTATTATGGGGTTCACTATGTCAATTTCAAATTTACCAACAGATGTGGGGTGAATGTACTATGATGCAAACTGCAAAGTTCTGGAAATTAAATCAATTAAAAAGCACTATATATGTTCCTCTGTCTCTTCTACTATATAACACAATCATATAAATGGTCCACAAGTTATGAACAACTCATGCACATGGCAAACATATGCAAAATCTAAGCCACAAAAAAGCAAAGTTTGTTGAAAGAATTCACAACTAGAAACAGAGTAAAAACTAGCCATTAGTGACTTAGCAGATATACAAAACACCAAACATACTAACATAGACAACTAGAAACAAGAATTCACAACTTTGTAGAAAGTTTTGCTAGTATCAATCATCACAAAAGTGCTCATCATATGGGAACACAAACAGGAGCAGTAAATAAGAGATAAGTTTCAAGCTTTTCGTCAATGTCAAAAGAACTTACTACAAGCTAACTCCACCTAGAAGACATATTAAACATTACCAGTGTATTTATAAACGACAGACATAGAACCATAATAAAACCATAAAGAGTGTAATGCTGTAATCATAATGAGAGCAGGTTAAAAGTATGGAAAATTATAAACTTCAATTCCTCCGCTAAAGTATAAGGTTGAACACATTCTACTTCTCCGAATTACAAAATATCTACTTCATTGAACAACAACATAATGAATTAACAATGTCATCTTAATAGAAAGCAAAAATCGAAAAATAATTACACATAAAATCACGGAACTTGCCTCTCAGCAGCTTCAGCAACAATAGGCAATCTGGGCACCTGACCAAGCAAGCAAGAAGATGAGCCGTAAATCAAACACACCAAGAGAAACAAAAACACGGTACTATGATAAATCAATTGCATACAGGATCAAAAATACATACATAATCAAAGCAAGAAAATTTAAGAAATGGTCAAAAATATTACTCCCTCTGTCCCTCCCATTTCTTTACATTTCTTTTTCACTGCTCGACACGCATTTTAAGGCTCCTAAAAAGTATAGTTCCATAACTTATTTTTTAAATTTTCTTTTTTTGTATAAAAATAGAACAATTCTATTTTTATACAAAAAAAGAAAATTTAAAAAATAAGTTATGGAACTATCCGCAAATTGCACCTTAAAATCCGTGCCAGAATTACGTCCCCCAAGGTAAAGAACCAAGGGGGACAGAGGGAGTATATGGGTTACCTGTATAAGCACCAAGATGATGTTCAAGATGATAATCGAGAAGACTATTTGTTTGACTCCATTAATCCTGCAAGAAAATACTCAAAATCAACAGTTAGTGTTAGGGTTTTACAAGCAAATGTAATTAACATAGTGTGTGAGTGTATATATATATATATTTCTGTCGAATTTCGAGTTGTATCAATCGTTTTATGATGAAAAACGATGATAACTAACTTCGAATTCTGTTGATTTAACCAATCACAGCTTAAAATAGTATCAATTTAGTCGATTAATAGATACATAGACTGAATTTAGTGTGTATTCGCCAAGGAGATTCATAGAATTAGGGTTTTTGATCAAGAATCAAGAGAAGCGGCGAGAGAGTTGAGAGAGATTTTAGGTTTGGAAAGAGTCTGCGAACACAGTACTGAAAGCACATATAATTGGGTACATATATTTTCTAAAATAGAGGGCCAGGATTTATCCAACTTATAGATCAATGGCTAGGATTTTAGGGTTTTATAATTATATGGACTGGGTATTGATATTGGGCTGGGAGAACTAAATTAGAGATGGATTGGACTTGTTTGACTGGGTCGATTCTGACCAAAATAATTATAAAAATACTTAAATTTATATGAAAAATATTTTTGTAAGAATATATAATTATATATGTTCGACTCGTTATAATATATAATATTTTTGAAAATTTGGGAATATCACTAAATTAAATATATCTTGACATCTCTACGGTTGGATCGTCGAGAAATATTTTTTAAAAAATAGAAATCACAATCCGTGACAATCACTAGTTACTAGTACTAGTTAGAATAGCAGTAATCTACTAAGATCTCCAACCAAATTAATATTTTATTTTTTAAAAATTTGGGAATATCACTAAATTAAAAATATCTTGACATCCATACGGTTGGATCGTCGAGAAATATTTTTTAAAAAATAGAAACCACAATGCGCGATAAATCACTAGTACTAGTTAGAATATTAGTGATCTACTAAAATCTCCAACCAAATTAATTTTTTATTTTTTGAAAATTTGGGAATATCACTAAATTAGATATATCTTGACATCCGTACGATTGGATCGTCGAGAAATATTTTTTAAGAAAATAGAAACAACAATACGTTAATTAATAAATATAAATTAAAATATTGTTTGATAATATAACTTATGTAATTGTAAATATTAAAAAAGAATCATGTATTGCACGGGGTTATATGCTTGTATATTTAAAATTGAATAAAATGTATAATTGTATATTAATATATCATATATACTTAATTTCGGATTCAGATATTTTCGGATACGAATACGGATAATATCCGTCGGATATTGAAAGATTCGAATCCGGATACGGATAATATCCGCTTTAAATCGGATACGGATAATATCCGCTTTTTTCCGGATACGGATACAGATATTTCGAACGAATATCGGATTTTTCGAATTTTTTTGACAGCCCTACTAGTCGTAATGGTCTATAACGATCTTAACATGGGCTCCAGAATGGATCCACGAAGAGGTAGCTAGATGGGCTATCCCAGATTGGGCTTAAGATTAAGGGGAGCAGATGGACTTTGTAGAGTATCGGACTAGGGGGAGCCAGGTCGATTTCCACTATAGATCAAGGGGGAGTCAGGTCACATGGAAAGGAGGCACATTGAGCACGTGTCGAGCATAATGTGTGAATGGGAAGATTATTAGGAGTTGTCCCATAGGAGGGGCAGATTGCTACTTAATAAACAACCAGTTAACCAAATTAGAATGAGACCTTTTGGAATGTCCCCCAAATACATTGCTAGTTAATAAACAACCAATTAACTAAATTAGAATGAGACCTTTTGGAATGTCCCCAAAAACAACTATAAATCAAGTAGGAGTCAGGTCACATAGAAAGGAGACAAATTCAGCAGGTGTCCATAGGAGGGCAGATTGCTAGTTAACTAAATTAGAATGAGACCTTTTTGGAATGTGCCCAAAACAAATCCGTACAAGCTCTATTAAAGCGAATACGGAGTTAAGACCTACTTAGCAAGACCAAATTTTTTTTGCATAATTGTGAATAAAAAATACATTTTATTGTAGTCTAATCTTTTCTAGTTTAACTCCACCTACATTGCTTTTTAAAAAAATTTATATAAAATATATTTTACAAGCAAGTAATCACCACAAGAAATCAGTGATGTATGAGAAGTGAGCATGTGTACTTGCCAATAAAAAATAATAAAACAAATTATACATACTTATATGTATACACACAAAATAGATATTGATATAAGTCAATGCATAGCAATCGAAGTCAAGTGGCTTCCTACTAACTGCACAACCGTGCAAACTTCACAAGTAGTACAAAAGTGCAAGTTATTTACTTGATTTAAATATAGAAAAAGAATTAATACCAGTAACGGCATATAGTACGCACAATGCATGAAAGTCGAGAGATCAATCATGCATATGATAATTAGTGTAGATTTAATTGATTGTTTTAGATGTAACATAAATTTATCATAGAAACAAGACCGTTACATTTAAAAATGAAGAAAATTGAACAATTATGAGAGAAGCCATAAGATTATTCAAAAAAAAAAAAAAATTACGCACTCGAGATTAAATTGTACCTGTTACTTAATAATATAATGACTAATATAATTGATAAAAGGAGATCCAAAGTTTTTACTACTATAATCCTGAGTTCGATCTTTTCTTAATATTTCACCAGCATTTCAAAATAGAGTAGTATATTTAAACAAACCTATTATCAACTAAAGACTGAGTAATATACTTTGATCGAGTGAAATTTAAAATTAGCTAAAATATTCAACAAACTAAAATAATAATCCATAATGAAGTTAAGAGTTACTGTTATACGGGTTGAGGCTCCTATATACAAGTTCTAATACCTTAAGTACTCCATATGCAAATTTTGGTACTCCATTTGCATAAGCATCCAAAGTAAATATTTTCATGTCCCTCTTTACCGGAAAGTTGGTGTCAAGCCAAACCCTCTCATAGTTGTCGAGGGCATTGAGGATGAAGCTCCAGTAATAAGAAACAAACCCAAAGAGAGCTGAAGGTTGCCATTAAAGCTCTTGTATTTTGCTAGAGTAGCATATCAATAGCAAATTCACAGGCTAAACCTCAAACTTCCATAATACTAGTACATAGGATAAACAATAATTTCATGTGTACTTGATAAATCTATTATTTTATTTCCTCGTTCTTTTCATTACTGTCTTAAATTTTATATAATAACCTTTTATCAAAAAGAAGAAGTTTACATACTACAATTAGCACCCGACATGATATACTTCCATACCACTTCTCTAACTATTACATATATATTATTATTGATGGTGTCCGTAATTTAAACCTTTGTTGTCACATATTGGAATCATGGAATCAGTCGCACTAGAAAGAAGAATAAAAAAACACAGAGTCAAAATCAGGATGGAGAGGCGGACCATAAAAAATTACATACAAACCTACAATACCAACAACCTATCAAATAACTTAACAATAATATAATATATACCAAGAACCTATCAAATAGACCTGGAGTAGTCTAAAATGTTTTTTACCATTGAGGAACTTGACAAGGAGAGAAAACCTGAGAGCTTAGATAATCACCTAGTCGTGTACCTGTTGCAACATTCAATCGAAATACATATACAAACCTATATAATCAAGTAACACAGATATGAAAAAAGGGCATACCATTTGCAATCAACAAATTAACCAAACAACCTGAGGTGTTCTAAACAATTACATCGTTAAATTCATTGCAACTTCAAGTATTCTTATCTGACAAATTTGAGTTAAATAGGTTATAATACTAGTACCATGCAAGACCACTATCAATGAAATGCCTATAAATAAATATACCTTTCTTTCAATGGCTAAAGCAAGAGTTTCATCTTTGCAAATCCAATTCATCGTAATTCTACACAAATTCATAGATAGATAAAATATGGGTATAGCTGAAAAGAACAACAAAGGAAGATGATACTTGTAAACAAAAATCGAAACATATAAAATTAAGTGCATATACTCTGCACATATACATATGCAAACTAGTTCTAAAATTAATGAAGCAAAAATCTTAAATTACAAACTAAGTACACTAAAAAAATTCTCAAATTGTAAACATAAACTCAAGTGTAGATACCCTCTACACATACACACATACCCAATATGTATGTATACAAACTAAAGCCCAAAATTAATAAACTCGCTACTCTTTAAAAATCTCAAATTGAAGCACAAACATAACCCAATAACAACAAATTGAAGCCCTAACTAACAAACATAACCTTAAATCAACAATAAATAAGGCCAAGAAAAGAATACTTCGAGTATAAATAAACCCTAATTGAAACATTCATCAACATGCCTATTCGATTTAAAAACCAATTATTTGGGGAAGAACCTACCTCTATTGGAATTTTAGTCTATTTCAGCTTGAATCTTCGAGCTCTGACTCCACTCTTCGATTTACTTCTTTTCCTTCTCTTTCCGTTCATCTTGATTTCTATATTTTTACATTTTTATGATTTGTATTTAAAGTTAAGTGTTTTTTCCCTGACAAAAAAAAAAAGTTAAAGTGTTTTTCTTTCACTCTATTATTGTTATATAAACAATTTTAGTTATCCCGCTTGTTTGAGTAATGTCGGGCAAAAAAAAGTTTAAAATCCCGCTTCTTTTTTTTAACACGCCAATAAATTGGTCCAAAAATGTTAAATCAACGGCAACAGTTTTGTGAAATCGTTGCAACAGAGTTCGATTTTTTTATAAAGTAACACTTTGTCAATTCAATTGTAACAATTTTCAAAAGTATTGCAATATCTCCAAATTTATCATAATTTTTCAAGTAATAACTACGATTTTTAAGAAATTTTATCAAGTTTGGTTGCGCAAAGCAATCTATGGTGTAGTGTTATAATTGTGCATGTGGATCATATGTTGACGAGTGTAGTAGAGTACCTCAAATTAATGTTAAGGATTCCCATTGTTAACGTATCATATATGATAATTGATCGAGGGGCTGACTTCACTTATAACTTACTAAATTAAACTTCTTCTAGTTAGTAAAACTTGTTATAATCCTAAAATATAATATTGTACGACGTTATTTGACAATTCTCGAAAATGAGGAAGAATCGAATCAAGACCTAAAATTAACGGATATAAAATCTCGTCTGGAGCCTATTCCATCACCCTCTAATTGAATTAAACTTAGAACCATAAAAACAAACAATTCGTGTACAGATCAGTTGATTGGATGAATTTCTAATTGTGGATGAATTGATTTCTCACAATTAAAGTTTTTTCCAAACTTATCAACCACTTAAAGGTAGAGAGTATTGGTGCGTTATATACTATCTTGTACAAAAACAATTAAACACATATTAATGCCAAATGAAGATTTATAAAATGCAATTGTCATTGATGTTGTAATAGATAAAATTAACCAATTGAATTTTAATTTTGATTCTGGCAAGAGGGACTAAGTGTGGGCAAGGCACACCTCGAGTATCCTCGACTAAGATTGTACTAAGTTTCACAGGAGAGGTTTTCAAAATACGAAACCTGCAACCCCTTCATTCACTCTAGGAAAACTAGGTCTTGCACAAAAAACAATATCAAAAAATAAATAATTAATGGAACAATCTTCCTACGATTATCGATTTTGAATTTTCAAACAAGTAGCCAGCAGCACTACAACAATAGATATCAAGCATGATCTACAAAAAAGAGGCCGTAGTAAATTTTAAGCAACAAATTCATCCAATGTAAGAATATACCTATATATTTGTATAGCAATTAACAACTTAAAATATAGATTTATAACATAGAAGATATGCTTCTTCTTTCTACACAAATATCACATATGCATGTATGGAATTACGTCTAGGACAAATCTATGATTTCTTCCTACATTGCATTTGACCAAATATCCACATTGGCACTGATCATCATTCTCTCCGAGAGCGGAGATCTCATATTTACTTCACTTTCTTGTCTGCTATACTTTCACTCTCCCCCTTCAAACCTTTTTGCAAATCATGGAGTAAGTTAATCTGAAGTCCTGAATTTGTTCGAATTCACCTCACCAATTTCGACAAAACAAAAGCCATCTATTCTCAGATTAACAAGAAAATGGTCAGAAGTCCAATATAAAAACAATTAGGCTCGACCCACAATATCCTAACGGTATGTTTCTTCACCCAAGCTTTTGTAATAGATTTTTTCTACTGCTAATGATTATGCTAAAGTTATGGTCAAAGACACTTCCAACCCTAAAAATGAAATCAAATGGCGTTTTACATACTTCTTAATTATAGTACAATGAGTGATCCGCTATTTTTTTAGGAGTTTTTAGATTCATGTGTATGATAATATGTATCAAATTCTTGTGTAGACTGATTTATTTGTGTGTTGGCCTCTTTTTTCATACCAAGGAGGAGTTACTCAAGAAAGTTGATGAGTTAACCTAGTGCACAGATTCAATAAAAAAAGTGAGTACCTTTTTTAGTTTCTTTTTTGTTTTGGGGTTTAATTATTTTGTTCATCACTGGTTAGTCAAATTTTACATTTCTGCTTATAATCAAATTTTACAGGAGATAGGCATGGCCGGGAATACTATGACAAACTTTTGACAACGAATTCAATTCACAATGCAATGAGACAGCAGCAGGTGTTAACTTTTCTCCATCATTTCATCCAATTCTTATGAGGCAATAATTATAAGTTATGAAAATTTTAATCTTCATCTCGCAACTTTATCCTAGGAAATCATATGTGATGTTCGCTTGTGAAATGATAGGAGGTTTGTGCTTCTGCTATAATGTTATGTTTTGCGTGAATTGATAAAGAGATCCATGGTTATACTGCAGCTGTGTGCGTATATATTTGCAATCCACTATTCAAAACGAATGAAAATTTGATTCTTGTTTTCTTACCGCTGAAAAAGTGTTACATTAGAGAGGGAAAGAACAAGATTGTGACTAATGGTTTGAAGAATGGTGCAATTGATGCTGTTAACTGTTTTTCCTTCTCAAAAAGACATGTCATTCATTGATTAAACAGTAAAAAGTTGTCAAGCCTTGCCACCAAAATCCACCGACCCACTTGGTGGAAAGAGAGGCTTAAAAATGAACTGTAATGGGCTTTTTATTGTTTGCTAGCTAGGCTTGCTGAGCTTGCTAATGTTTAACTTTCTGTTAATACAAAGCCCTATCAATAGCAATATCAATAGCAAGCCTTTTAAAATTCATATTTAAATTTTCCATCAAGTTTGTCACAGGCTTTTGGTGTCAAAGCTTGACAACTTTCTGTTCTTGATTCGATGAATGACATGTCTAGAAGAAGGAAAATGAATAGCAGCATCAGTCTCACAATTCTTCAAACCAATAGTCACAATCTTGGTATTTCCCTCTCTAATGCAACACTTGTTCAATGGTACGTAAAAAAACAAGTATCAAAATTTCAGTCTTTTTTTTTTGAATAGTGATTGCAAATATATATACAGACATCAGCAGCATAACCAGAGACCTCTCTATCAATTCACGCCGAACATAACATTATAGCATAAACATAAACCTCCTATCATTTCACAAGCGAACATCACATATTATTTGCTATGATAAAATTGGGGGATAAACATTTAAATTTTCATAATTTAAATTATTGCCTCATGAGAATTAAACAAAATGATGAAAAAAAGTTAACATATGCTGTTGTCTCATTGAAGTGTTAATTGAATTCTTAGTCAAAAGTTTGTCATAGTATTCCCTGACCTTGCCTATCTGGTGCCGTATTTGTTTATAAGAACAAAGTTCATCATGCTTGACGAACCAGTAATGAACAAAATAACTAAACCCGAATTAACACATAAAAGAAACACAAATAGATGCTTCTTGAAAGTAGTCTCTCATTTTCATCCAAACCCTAAGCATATAAAACGCCTGATTCCATTTTTAGGGTTGGAAGTGTCTTAAACCATAACATTACCAAAATCATTAGCAGTACAAACAAAACCATTACAAAAGTCCCTGTGAAGAAACATACCATTAGGATATTGTGGCAAGTTGAGCCTAATTGAATCGTCATCCTTGGACTTTTGACCATTTTGTGGTAAATCTCATAACAGAATGCTACTTTTTGTGGAAATTGGCAAGGTGAATTTGGACAAATTCAGGGCTAGAGATGATCTTACTCCATGATTTGCAAACAGGTTTGAAGTAGAGGAGAGTACAGCAGCCAAGAAAGTGTAGTAAATATGAGATCATTATGGCCGCCGCGGCTGCCATTAGGTTAAATGTAATGTAGGAAGAAATCATAGACCGACTTGTCCTAGACCTATTCCCATACATATATGTGAGATTTGGGCCGAAACTTGGGCTCATGCCAAAATTGAAAATGGCCCAAAACAATAATTACTTTTAGTTTCCAAAAATAGAAAATGTTTGTTGTTTTTAAAACCATACTTTTAGACTCAAATAACAAATTATATTTGTCAATTAAATTTTTTTGTGTAGAGAACCCAACCAACTTTGATAGTAGTTAAATTGCCATTTATTAGATCTTCTAAATCATTAATTTCATATTTCTTAACATAAAAACTAATTACATCTCGTAAGAACTAAAATTAGTGTAGATTTAATTGATTGTTTTAGATGTAACATAAATTTATCATAGAAACAAGACCGTTACATTTAAAAATGAAGAAAATTGAACAATTATGAGAGAAGCCATAAGATTATTCAAAAAAAAAAAATTACGCACTCGAGATTAAATTGTACCTGTTACTTAATAATATAATGACTAATATAATTGATAAAAGGAGATCCAAAGTTTTTACTACTATAATCCTGAGTTCGATCTTTTCTTAATATTTCACCAGCATTTCAAAATAGAGTAGTATATTTAAACAAACCTATTATCAACTAAAGACTGAGTAATATACTTTGATCGAGTGAAATTTAAAATTAGCTAAAATATTCAACAAACTAAAATAATAATCCATAATGAAGTTAAGAGTTACTGTTATACGGGTTGAGGCTGGTATATACAAGTTCTAATACCTTAAGTACTCCATATGCAAATTTTGGTACTCCATTTGCATAAGCATCCAAAGTAAATATTTTCATGTCCCTCTTTACCGGAAAGTTGGTGTCAAGCCAAACCCTCTCATAGTTGTCGAGGGCATTGAGGATGAAGCTCCAGTAATAAGAAACAAACCCAAAGAGAGCTGAAGGTTGCCATTAAAGCTCTTGTATTTGGCTAGAGTAGCATATCAATAGCAAATTCACAGGCTAAACCTCAAACTTCCATAATACTAGTACATAGGATAAACAATAATTTCATGTGTACTTGATAAATCTATTATTTTATTTCCTCGTTCTTTTCATTACTGTCTTAAATTTTATATAATAACCTTTTATCAAAAAGTAGAAGTTTACATACTACAATTAGCACCCGACATGATATACTTCCATACCACTTCTCTAACTATTACATATATATTATTATTGATGGTGTCCGTAATTTAAACCTTTGTTGTCACATATTGGAATCATGGAATCAGTCGCACTAGAAAGAAGAATAAAAAAACACAGAGTCAAAATCAGGATGGAGAGGCGGACCATAAAAAATTACATACAAACCTACAATACCAACAACCTATCAAATAACTTAACAATAATATAATATATACCAAGAACCTATCAAATAGACCTGGAGTAGTCTAAAATGTTTTTTACCATTGAGGAACTTGACAAGGAGAGAAAACCTGAGAGCTTAGATAATCACCTAGTCGTGTACCTGTTGCAACATTCAATCGAAATACATATACAAACGTATATAATCAAGTAACACAGATATGAAAAAAGGGCATACCATTTGCAATCAACAAATTAACCAAACAACCTGAGGTGTTCTAAACAATTACATCGTTAAATTCATTGCAACTTCAAGTATTCTTATCTGACAAATTTGAGTTAAATAGGTTATAATACTAGTACCATGCAAGACCACTATCAATGAAATGCCTATAAATAAATATACCTTTCTTTCAATGGCTAAAGCAAGAGTTTCATCTTTGCAAATCCAATTCATCGTAATTCTACACAAATTCATAGATAGATAAAATATGGGTATAGCTGAAAAGAACAACAAAGGAAGATGATACTTGTAAACAAAAATCGAAACATATAAAATTAAGTGCATATACTCTGCACATATACATATGCAAACTAGTTCTAAAATTAATGAAGCAAAAATCTTAAATTACAAACTAAGTACACTAATAAAATTCTCAAATTGTAAACATAAACTCAAGTGTAGATACCCTCTACACATACACACATACCCAATATGTATGTATACAAACTAAAGCCCAAAATTAATAAACTCGCTACTCTTTAAAAATCTCAAATTGAAGCACAAACATAACCCAATAACAACAAATTGAAGCCCTAACTAACAAACATAACCTTAAATCAACAATAAATAAGGCCAAGAAAAGAATACTTCGAGTATAAATAAACCCTAATTGAAACATTCATCAACATGCCTATTCGATTTAAAAACCAATTATTTGGGGAAGAACCTACCTCTATTGGAATTTTAGTCTATTTCAGCTTGAATCTTCGAGCTCTGACTCCACTCTTCGATTTACTTCTTTTCCTTCTCTTTCCGTTCATCTTGATTTCTATATTTTTACATTTTTATGTTTTGTATTTAAAGTTAAGTGTTTTTTCCCTGACAAAAAAAAAAAAGTTAAAGTGTTTTTCTTTCACTCTATTATTGTTATATAAACAATTTTAGTTATCCCGCTTGTTTGAGTAATGTCGGGCAAAAAAAAGTTTAAAATCCCGCTTCTTTTTTTTAACACGCCAATAAATTGGTCCAAAAATGTTAAATCAACGGCAACAGTTTTTTGAAATCGTTGCAACAGAGTTCGATTTTTTTATAAAGTAACACTTTGTCAATTCAATTGTAACAATTTTCAAAAGTGTTGCAATATCTCCAAATTTATCATAATTTTTCAAGTAATAACTACGATTTTTAAGAAATTTTATCAAGTTTGGTTGCGCAAAGCAATCTATGGTGTAGTGTTATAATTGTGCATGTGGATCATATGTTGACGAGTGTAGTAGAGTACCTCAAATTAATGTTAAGGATTCCCATTGTTAACGTATCATATATGATAATTGATCGAGGGGCTGACTTCACTTATAACTTACTAAATTAAACTTCTTCTAGTTAGTAAAACTTATTATAATCCTAAAATATAATATTGTACGACGTTATTTGACAATTCTCGAAAATGAGGAAGAATCGAATCAAGACCTAAAATTAACGGATATAAAATCTCGTCTGGAGCCTATTCCATCACCCTCTAATTGAATTAAACTTAGAACCATAAAAACAAACAATTCGTGTACAGATCAGTTGATTGGATGAATTTCTAATTGTGGATGAATTGATTTCTCACAATTAAAGTTTTTTCCAAACTTATCAACCACTTAAAGGTAGAGAGTATTGGTGCGTTATATACTATCTTGTACAAAAACAATTAAACACATATTAATGCCGAATGAAGATTTATAAAATGCAATTGTCATTGATGTTGTAATAGATAAAATTAACCAATTGAATTTTCATTTTGATTCTGGCAAGAGGGACTAAGTGTGGGCAAGGCACACCTCGAGTATCCTCGACTAAGATTGTACTAAGATTCACAGGAGAGGTTTTCAAAATACGAAACCTGCAACCCCTTCATTCACTCTAGGAAAACTAGGTCTTGCACAAAAAACAATATCAAAAAATAAATAATTAATGGAACAATCTTCCTACGATTATCGATTTTGAATTTTCAAACAAGTAGCCAGCAGCACTACAACAATAGATATCAAGCATGATCTACAAAAAAGAGGCCGTAGTAAATTTTAAGCAACAAATTCATCGAATGTAAGAATATACCTATATATTTGTATAGCAATTAACAACTTAAAATATAGATTTATAACATAGAAGATATGCTTCTTCTTTCTACACAAATATCACATATGCATGTATGGAATTACGTCTAGGACAAATCTATGATTTCTTCCTACATTGCATTTGACCAAATATCCACATTGGCACTGATCATCATTCTCTCCGAGAGCGGAGATCTCATATTTACTTCACTTTCTTGTCTGCTATACTTTCACTCTCCCCCTTCAAACCTTTTTGCAAATCATGGAGTAAGTTAATCTGAAGTCCTGAATTTGTTCGAATTCACCTCACCAATTTCGACAAAACAAAAGCCATCTATTCTCAGATTAACAAGAAAATGGTCAGAAGTCCAATATAAAAACAATTAGGCTCGACCCACAATATCCTAACGGTATGTTTCTTCACCCAAGCTTTTGTAATAGATTTTTTCTACTGCTAATGATTATGCTAAAGTTATGGTCAAAGACACTTCCAACCCTAAAAATGAAATCAAATGGCGTTTTACATACTTCTTAATTATAGTACAATGAGTGATCCGCTATTTTTTTTAGGAGTTTTTAGATTCATGTGTATGATAATATGTATCAAATTCTTGTGTAGACTGATTTATTTGTGTGTTGGCCTCTTTTTTCATACCAAGGAGGAGTTACTCAAGAAAGTTGATGAGTTAACCTAGTGCACAGATTCAATAAAAAAAGTGAGTACCTTTTTTAGTTTCTTTTTTGTTTTGGGGTTTAATTATTTTGTTCATCACTGGTTAGTCAAATTTTACATTTCTGCTTATAATCAAATTTTACAGGAGATAGGCATGGCCGGGAATACTATGACAAACTTTTGACAACGAATTCAATTCACAATGCAATGAGACAGCAGCAGGTGTTAACTTTTCTCCATCATTTCATCCAATTCTTATGAGGCAATAATTATAAGTTATGAAAATTTTAATCTTCATCTCGCAACTTTATCCTAGGAAATCATATGTGATGTTCGCTTGTGAAATGATAGGAGGTTTGTGCTTCTGCTATAATGTTATGTTTTGCGTGAATTGATAAAGAGATCTATGGTTATACTGCAGCTGTGTGCGTATATATTTGCAATCCACTATTCAAAACGAATGAAAATTTGATTCTTGTTTTCTTACCGCTGAAAAAGTGTTACATTAGAGAGGGAAAGAACAAGATTGTGACTAATGGTTTGAAGAATGGTGCAATTGATGCTGTTAACTGTTTTTCCTTCTCAAAAAGACATGTCATTCATTGATTAAACAGTAAAAAGTTGTCAAGCCTTGCCACCAAAATCCACCGACCCACTTGGTGGAAAGAGAGGCTTAAAAATGAACTGTAATGGGCTTTTTATTGTTTGCTAGCTAGGCTTGCTGAGCTTGCTAATGTTTAACTTTCTGTTAATACAAAGCCCTATCAATAGCAATATCAATAGCAAGCCTTTTAAAATTCATATTTAAATTTTCCATCAAGTTTGTCACAGGCTTTTGGTGTCAAAGCTTGACAACTTTCTGTTCTTGATTCGATGAATGACATGTCTAGAAGAAGGAAAATGAATAGCAGCATCAGTCTCACAATTCTTCAAACCAATAGTCACAATCTTGGTATTTCCCTCTCTAATAACACTTGTTCAATGGTACGTAAAAAAACAAGTATCAAAATTTCAGTCTTTTTTTTTTGAATAGTGATTGCAAATATATATACAGACATCAGCAGCATAACCAGAGACCTCTCTATCAATTCACGCCGAACATAACATTATAGCATAAACATAAACCTCCTATCATTTCACAAGCGAACATCACATATTATTTGCTATGATAAAATTGGGGGATAAACATTTAAATTTTCATAATTTAAATTATTGAATCATGAGAATTAAACAAAATGATGAAAAAAAGTTAACATATGCTGTTGTCTCATTGAAGTGTTAATTGAATTCTTAGTCAAAAGTTTGTCATAGTATTCCCTGACCTTGCCTATCTGGTGCCGTATTTGTTTATAAGAACAAAGTTCATCATGCTTGACGAACCAGTAATGAACAAAATAACTAAACCCGAATTAACACATAAAAGAAACACAAATAGATGCTTCTTGAAAGTAGTCTCTCATTTTCATCCAAACCCTAAGCATATAAAACGCCTGATTCCATTTTTAGGGTTGGAAGTGTCTTAAACCATAACATTACCAAAATCATTAGCAGTACAAACAAAACCATTACAAAAGTCCCTGTGAAGAAACATACCATTAGGATATTGTGGCAAGTTGAGCCTAATTGAATCGTCATCCTTGGACTTTTGACCATTTTGTGGTAAATCTCAGAACAGAATGCTACTTTTTGTGGAAATTGGCAAGGTGAATTTGGACAAATTCAGGGCTAGAGATGATCTTACTCCATGATTTGCAAACAGGTTTGAAGTAGAGGAGAGTACAGCAGCCAAGAAAGCGTAGTAAATATGAGATCATTATGGCCGCCGCGGCTGCCATTAGGTTAAATGTAATGTAGGAAGAAATCATAGACCGACTTGTCCTAGACCTATTCCCATACATATATGTGAGATTTGGGCCGAAACTTGGGCTCATGCCAAAATTGAAAATGGCCCAAAACAATAATTACTTTTAGTTTCCAAAAATAGAAAATGTTTGTTGTTTTTAAAACCATACTTTTAGACTCAAATAACAAATTATATTTGTCAATTAAATTTTTTTGTGTAGAGAACCCAACCAACTTTGATAGTAGTTAAATTGCCATTTATTAGATCTTCTAAATCATTACTTTCATATTTCTTAACATAAAAACTAATTACATCTCGTAAGAACTAAAATTAGTTTAGATCATTTTAATGTAATGTATGATAAAAGTATATTCCCTCCATTTCAATATACTAATCCACTTTCAAAAAATTAGGCATAATATAAAAATTTATTGTTAATAGAAACCTTTCATTTACATGTAATTTTTAATGCATTAATTGAATTAAATATGTGGAATAGAGTTAATCTTGTAAACGTAAATTGGATATATCTTAAATAGAGTTGATTTCGGAAATATGAAATTAAAAGGTAATTTTGAATATTTATTTAAAAATTATATTAAAAACTGAAATGGACAACTAATAGAAATAATTTTTATTTCAAAATTGTACCAGAATTTTGTAAGCTACGGAGGGAGTAGTAAATTAATGGCCTCCCAATAAAACTGAGCCCCTTAAATTATGATATTAGATCAACAAAATGGTGTTAAATAAACAAATAATTATTTATTCTCCCAAAAATTAAACATTATAAATAAATATTCTATCTACAATTTTTTTAATCAATTTTTGTTCAGTTTTTATGGTATCAATATTTTTCCTTACTTACAACATGTTTATTTGATTGAAAAAGACCAAATAATTTAAAATGCTACTTTGAAACTCAAATAATAGACAATGATTTTTTAATAAAAAATAATTAAATATTTTTGAAGAACGACTAAGTAACTAGGGTGAAATCAGCCCAACATCCATATTCATTGGTCTATTTGCTTTGTTATAAATGTATTGCTTTCTATATGCTTTTTATATGACATACTGTTTTTTTGTTAAGAGTTGTCCCACATTTGTGGTTAATAAGCAGTCAATTAATTACATTAGAATTTGTTCTTTTGAATATGACCAAAAATAATTTTGTGGTGTTTGGACCCAAAACAGACAATATTATACTAATAGAGTTAAGGCGACTGAGCAAGTTAGTCCTAATGGTCTATAACGATCTTAACATGGGCTCCAGAATGGATCCACGAAGAGGTAGATGGGCAATCCCAGATTGGGCTTAAGATTAAGGGAGCAGATGGACTTTGTAGAGTATCGGACCAGGGGGAGCCTGGTCGATTTCCACTATAGATCAAGGGGGAGTCAGGTCACATGGAAAGGAGGCATATTCAGCACGTGTCGAGCAAGATGTGTGAATGGGAAGATTATTAGGAGTTGTCCCATAGGAGGGGCAGATTGCTACTTAATATTAACCAAATTAGAATGAGACCTTTTGGAATGTCCCCAAAAACATTGCTAGTTAATAAACAGCCAGTTAACTAAATTAGAATGAGACCTTTTGGAATGTCCCCAAAAACAACTATAAATCAAGTGGGAGTCAGTCACATAGAAAGGAGACAAATTCAGCAGGCGTGGGCAGATTGCTAGTTAACTAAATTAGAATGAGACCTTTTGGAATGTGCCCAAAACAAATCCGTACAAGCTCTATTAAAGCGAATTGTATCATACTAATACGGAGTTAAGACCTGCTTAGCAAGACCAATTTTTTTTTGCATAATTGTCAATAAAAAATACATTTTATTGTAGTCTAATCTTTTCTAGTTTAACTCCACCTACATTGCTTTTTAAAAAAATTTATATAAAATATATTTTACAAGCAATTAATCACTACAAGAAATCAGCGATGTATGAGAAGTGAGCATGTCTTCTTGCCAATAAAAAATAATAAAACAAATTATACATACTTATATGTATACACACAAAATAGATATTGATATAAGTCAAAGCATAGCAATCGAAGTCAAGTGGCTTCCTACTAACTGCACAACTGTGCAAACTTCACAAGTAGTACAAAAGTGCAAGTTATTTACTTGACTTAAATATAGAAAGAGGATTAATACCAGTAACGGCCGCACAATGCATGAAAGTCGAGCGATCAATCATGCGTATGATAATTAGTGTAGATTTAATTGATTGTTTTAGATGTAACATAAATTTATCATAGAAACAAGACCGTTCCATTTAAAAATGAAGAAAATTGAACAATTATGAGAGAAGCCATAAGATTATTCAAAAAAAAAAAAGGTTACGCACTCGAGATTAAATTGTACCTGCTACTTAATAATATAATGACTAATATAATTGATAAAAGGAGATCAAAAGTTTTTACTACTATAATCCTGAGTTCGATCTTTTCTTAATATTTCACCAGCATTTCAAAATAGAGTAATATATTTAAACAAACCTATTATAAACTAAAGACTGAGCAATATACTTTGAGCGAGTGAAATTTAAAATTATCTAAAATATTCAACAAACTAAAATAATAATCCATAATGAAGTTTTGAGTTACTGTTATACGGGTTGAGGCTCGTATATACAAGTTCTAATACCTTAAGTACTCCGTATGCAATACTTTTGGTACTCCATTTGCATAAGCATCCAAAGTAAATATTTTCATGTCCCTCTTTACGGAAAGTTGGTGTCAAGCCAAACCCTCTCATGGTTGTCGAGGGCATTGAGGAGGAAGCTCCAGTAATAAGAAACAAACCCAAAGAGAGCTGAAGGTTGCCATTAAAGCTCTTGTATTTGGCTAGAGTAGCATATCAATAGCAAATTCACAGGCTAACCTCAAACTTCCATAATACTAGTACATAGGATAAACAATAATTTCATTTGTACTTGATAAATCTATTATTTTATTTCCTCGTTCTTTTCATTACTGTCTTAAATTTTATATAATAACCTTTTATCAAAAAGTAGAAGTTTACATACTACAATTAGCACCCGACATGATATACTTCCATACCACTTCTCTAACTATTACATACATATTATTATTGATGGTGTCCGTAATTTAAACCTTTGTTGTCGCATATTGGAATCATGGAATCAGTCGCACTAGAAAGAAGAATAAAAAAACACAGAGTCAAAATCAGGATGGAGAGGCGGACCATAAAAAATTACCTACAAACCTACAATACCAACAACCTATCAAATAACTTAACAATAATATAATATATACCAAGAACCTATCAAATAGACCTGGAGTAGTCTAAAATGTTTTTTACCATTGAGGAACTTGACAAGGAGAGAAAACCATAGAGCTTAGATAATCACCTAGTCGTGTACCTGTTGCAACATTCAATCAAAATACATATACAAACGTATATAATCAAGTAACACAGATATGAAAAAAGGGCATACCATTTGCAATCAACAAACCAAACAACCTGAGGTGTTCTAAACAATTACATCGTTAAATTCATTGCAACTTCAAATATTCTTATCTGACAAATTTGAGTTAAATAGGTTATAATACTAGTACCATCACTACAAGAAAAACGGCTAAATATGACCAAAAAAATTCGGTCATATTTAGCTAAATTCGACCAAATTCGGTCATATTTAGCTAAATTCGACCGAATTTCTGTAGGTCATATTTATGCTTGTCAAATTTAGTAATTCGGTCGAATTTAGGATAAATTCGACCGAATATTTCGGTTATATTTAGGATAAATTCGACCGAATAATTCGGTCATATTTAGGATAAATTCGAACAAATTTGGTCAAAATTAGCAGTATTAAATTCAACCGTTTTTGGTCGAATTATAAATTCGACCAAAAATTCCAAAATTTTTAAAATTTTAAATTTTTATGAAAATTTCGATTTTTTATAAATTCGACCAAATCTTATCGAATTTAATATGCTAAATTCGACCTTATTCGGTCGAATTTAAGGAACGACAGATTAAAAAAAAAATCTCAGATTCCGGTCAACCAAACATTATCCAACGACATAAAATAAAATCTGAAGAATCCCAAATAATTATACAAGCATCACCAAGCAACGAACTATATTATAGCTAAAACAAAATTTCGAAAAACATTTTACAAATCCAATTCTGGCCAACCCATGAATTTTCCGGCAATATAAAATTCGCCCGGAAAATTATGAAATTAATATATATGTTATAATCGGCTCTAAGCTACAACCCTGCAAGAACAAAATCATCAAAAACACTATACATCTTCGAAACTAAATTAAAATAAAAAAACTCACCAAGAAATTTATTTTTTCGAAATCTAAAGACACATATATCAATGGATAGAGCTCGATTTGTAGAACACATACATATATAAATCACTAATTTTGGATGAACAGAGTGTAAGATATGATTTTTTTGAAGATTAAATGTATATATGTGTGTATACAAGAGAGAGAGTGGAGAGAGATTGTGTGTTTCAGAATCAAGAGAGAGATAGATAAGTGATGGGGGAGGGGTGGGCGGCAGTGGGGAAGGGGGGAGGGAGTGGGGAGGCGTGGGGAAAGGGGAAGGGGGAATGGGGCACGGAGGGGGTGGGTTGGGGGGGGGGGGAGGCGTGGGGAAGGAAGATGGGGATGGGGGGTTAAGTATATATGTATATATTATTTATGTATGTATTATAATGAATGGCTTGGATTCAATCTTTTTTAAGGGCTATTGATTCATCAATCCAAGTGATGGTAAATGGACCAATAAGAGACAGCCACGTAGACGCTGTTTGAGAAATCCATTATAAAGACAGCAAGGCTAAATTCGATCGAATATGGTCGAATTTAGTGTTCTAAATTCGTCCACATATGGTTAAAATTAGGAGCTCGCTAAATTCGACCGAATTTGGTCGAATTTAATATTTCGTTGAATTTGGTTGAATTTATTATTTTAAAAATATGATGAAGGCCAAAAAATAAAATAAAATAGAAAAAGAGACATTTTTTATTTAGAATTTATAATCACCCACGTAGTCATACCACGAAATTTTATGTTAAAAAATAAGCATTTTTCCAATTTTTATTAAATTTTTTTAATTTATTTTACAAACTAGTTAAGAATGGGATAAAATTAAAATAAAATGGAAAATTAGTTAAAGTAGCGTAAGATTCATCACACAAATTGTGCGAATGACTACTTTGGTGTGTATGAATTTTAAATTAAATTTTGATTTTTTTTCTTTTTTTATTTAATTTTTTAATTTATTTTCCAAACTAGTTCACCGTTAAATTACCAATACAAATTAATTTATTTTTTTCTGAAATTTTGGAAATAACATTAAAAAGGATGGATCTTGACTTCCGTGCGGTTGGGTCGTCAAGAAATATTTTTTTAAAAATCGAAACAATAATCTGGGACGAAGCACTACTTACTAGTACTAGTCAATTCATCAGTTGACTACTAAGATCTACAACTAAATTAATTTTTATTTTTTGAAAATGTGGGAATATCATTAAATTAGATATATCTTGACATCCGTACGGTTGGATCGTCGAAAAATAATTTTTAAAAATAGAAACAACAATTCGTGAGAAAGCAATAGTTACTAGTACTAGTTACAATAGTAGTGATCTACTAAGGTCTCCAACCAAATTAATTTTTTATTTTTTGAAAATTTGGGAATATCACTAAATTGGATATATCTTGACATCCGTACGGTTGGATCGTCGAAAAATAATTTTTTAAAATAGAAACAACAGTTCGTGAGAAAGCACTAGTTACTAGTAATAGTTATAATAGTAGTGATCTACAAAGGTCTCCAACCAAATTAATTTTTTATTTTTTGAAAATTTGGGAATATCACTAAATTAGATATATCTTGACATCCGTACGGTTGGATCGTCGAAAAATAATTTTTAAAAATAGAAACAACAATTCGTGAGAAAGCACTAGTTACTAGTACTAGTTATAATAGTGGTGATCTACTAAGGTCTCCAACCAAATTAAATTTGGATATTTACCAAGAATACTAGATTTAAAGTTTCTTTTTGCAAAAATACCACCTTCCTTAATAAATTGCAATTTTACCTAAACAAAGTTTCAAATTGCAAAAATACTAGGCCCAATCCTCCTCCCTCCTTCCTAGCCCAACCCACTCCCCCTCCCTCCCTCCTTCCTTTCAGCCCACAGTCGACTGCAGTACTTTTTTTTTTTTTTTTTTTTTTTAAGATGGGGGCTATTTTGGTGGATTTGGGTTCCAAGGCCCCGCCAGGGGCAATATTCAACCAAATCAACTATTTTCAACTGTTTTCAAATATTTTCAACTAGTTGCAACCATTTTCAACTACTTTCAACTAGTTGCAACTACATATTATTGGTTTGAGTGATTTTGGTTTCCAAGGCCCCGCCAGGGGCAATATTCAACCAAATCAACTATTTTCAACTGTTTTCAACTGAATGCAACTATTTTCAACTACTTTCAACTAGTTACAACTAGTTGCAACTATTTTCAACTAGTTGCAACTATTTTCAACTACTTTCAACTAGTTACAACTAGTTGCAACTACATATTATTGGTTTGGGTGATTTTGGTGGATTTGGGTTGCAAGGCCCCGCAGGGGCATATTCAACTGAATGCAACTGAAATCAGAAATTAAGTTGCTGATTTCAAGTTCCATTTTTCATTTGTCATTTTCGATCTCATTTTTGAACTCTATTATATATATATATATATATATATATATATATATATATTAGAGTTCAAAAATGAGGTCGAAAATGACAACTGACAAATGGAACTTGAAATCAGAAATTTAGTTGCATTCAGTTGCAATTAGTTGCAAATTTAGTTGAATATGCCCCTGCGGGGCCAGGAAACCTAAATCCACCAAAATATCACCATTCTTAAATATATATATATATATATATATATATATATTAGAGTTCAAAAATGAGGTCGAAAATGCCAACTGACAAATGGAACTTGAAATCAGAAATTTAGTTGCATTCAGTTGCAATTAGTTGCAAATTTAGTTGAATATGCCCCTGCGGGGCCAGGAAACCTAAATCCACCAAAATATCACCCTTCTTAAATATATATATATATATATATATATGTATATATATATATATATATATATATATATATATTAGAGTTCAAAAATGAGGTCGAAAATGCCAACTGACAAATGGAACTTGAAATCAGAAATTTAGTTGCATTCAGTTGCAATTAGTTGCAAATTTAGTTGAATATGCCCCTGCGGGGCCAGGAAACCCAAATCCACCAAAATAGCCACCACCTTAAAAAAAAAAAAAAAAAAAAAAAAAAAAAAAAAAAAAAGGACATAAGTCGGCAGCTTATGTTGATGGGGGAGGAGAGAGAAATTGAGGAAAGGGGGAGGGGGAGAATTAGGGTTAGTATTTTTGCAATTTGAAACTTAGTTTAGTAAAATTGCAAATAGTCTTTCTTAACAAAAGTAAATGTGCAAAAATTTATTTTTTCCTATTTATTTTTCAAAAGAGCCCATTAAATTTTTATTTTTTGAAAATTTGGGAATATCACTAAATTAGATATATCTTGACATCCGTACGGTTGGATCGTCGAAAAATAATTTTTAAAAATTGAAACAACAATTCGTGAGAAAGCACTAGTTACTAGTACTAGTTATAATAGTAGTGATCTACTAAGATCTCCAACCAAATTAATTTTTTAATTTTTGAAAATTTGGGAATATCACTAAATTAGATATATCTTGACATCCGTACGGTTGGATCGTCGAAAAATATTTTTAAAAATAGAAACAACAATTCGTGAGAAAGCACTAGTTACTAGTACTAGTTATAATAGTAGTGATCTACTAAGATCTTCAACCAAATTAATTTTTTATTTTTTGAAAATTTGGGAATATCACTTAATTATATATATCTTGACATCCGTACGGTTGGATCGTCGAAAAATAAGTTTTAAATATAGAAACAATAATTCGTGAGAAAACACTAGTTACTAGTAAAAGTACTAGTTGACCGTTAATTTTTTTTCCCCTCATTATTATTTTCTATTTTTTATATAATATAATATGTCTTCCGGATACTCCCATATTTTTTTGTATTTTTTACAACTAATTAGATATTTTTCAAAAAAAAAGAACATTTTTTTTTATAAAAATGAACATTTTTATAAAATCATATGAATATTTTTTGTACAACTAAATTTATACATATGATTAATGTCATCCTTCTATTTATAAATATTTTTTCATGATGTACAATATGTCTTTCCAATATCCTCATATTGTATTTGTATTTTTTTAAACTAATTAGATACTTATTTAATTTATTTAAACAATCTACTAAATAAAAATTCAACTTTCTCCTATCATATGTACATTTTTTACTCACAAACTAAATTTATACATATGAATAATGTTATCCTTGTATTTATAAATATTTTTTCATGATGTGTACAAACATTTAAATATTTAATAATATTTTTTCAAACTAATTAGATACTTATTTAATTTATTTAGACAATCTACTAAATAAAAATTTAACTTTTTTTGAATAAAAATAAAAATTTAACTTATTTAATTTAAATATGTAATAATATTTTTTCAAATTAATTAGATACTTATTTAATTTATTTAGACAATCTACTTATTTAAATATTTAATAATATTTTTTCAATTTCTAAAAATAATAAATTCAACCGAATTTGGTCACATTTATTAAATTCGAACATTTTTGGTTGAATTTAATGCGGGTAAATTCGACCATATTCGGTCAAATTTAATATTTGACCGAATTCGGTCACATTTATAAATTCGATCCAAAATATTATGGGCGGGACTTTTCCCCCCATTTTTTGGCGAGTGCTAAATTCGACCGAAACGAAAAATCGGTCGAATTTAGTAGCTACTAAATTTGACCGAACGAAAATCCTAAATTCTAGCTACTAAATTCGACCGAAATAAAGTCAGTCAAATTTAGTAGCTACTAAATTCGACCGAACGAAAATCGGTTGAATTTAGTACTAAATATGACCGAATAAATATGACCGCGGCTAAATTCGACCGAATTCGGTCGAATTTAGCCGGCCGAAAATTTTCCATCGAATACGGTCAAATTTAGCCGCGGTCATATTTATTCGGTCATATTTAGCCTTGTTTTCTTGTAGTGCATGCAAGACCACTATCGAAGAAATGCCTATAAATAAATATACCTTTCTTTCAATGGCTAAAGCAAGAGTTTCATCTTTGCAAATCCAATTCATCGTAATTCTACACAAATTCATAGATAGATAAAATATGGGTATAGCTGAAAAGAACAACAAAGGAAGATGATACTTGTAAACAAAAATTATACATATGCAAACTAGTTCTAAAATTAATGAAGCAAAAATCTTAAATTACAAACTAAGTACACTAATAAAATTCTCAAATTGTAAACATAAACTCAAGTGTAGATACCCTCTACACATACACACACATACCCAATATGTATGTATACAAACTAAAGCCCAAAATTAATAAACTCGCTACTCTTTAAAAATCTCAAATTGAAGCACAAACATAACCCAATAACAACAAATTGAAGCCCTAACTAACAAACATAACCTTAAATCAACAATAAATAAGGCCAAGAAAAGAATACTTCGAGTATAAATAAACCCTAATTGAAACATTCATCAACATGCCTATTCGATTTAAAAACCAATTATTTGGGGAAGAACCTACCTCTATTGGAATTTTATTCTATTTCAGCTTGAATCTTCAAGCTCTGACTCCACTCTTCTATTTACTTCTTTTCCTTCTCTTTTCGTTCATCTTGATTTCAATATTTTTACATTTTTATGTTTTGTATTTAAAGTTAATTGTTTTTTCCCTGACAAAAAAAAAATGTTGAAGTGTTTTTCTTTCACTCTATTATTGTTATATAAACAATTTTAGTTATCCCTCTTGTTTGAGTAATGTCGGGCAAAAAAAAGTTTAAAATCCCTCTTCTTTTTTTTGACGTACCCGCCAATAAATTGGTCCAAAAATGTTAAATCAACGGCAACGGTTTTGTGAAATCGTTGCAACAGAGTTCGATTTTTTTATAAAGTAACACTTTGTCAATTCAATTGTAACAATTTTCAAAAGTATTGCAATATCTCCAAATTTATCATAATTTTTCAAGTAATAACTACGATTTTTAAGAAATTTTATCAAGTTTGGTTGCGCAAAGCAATCTATGGTGTAGTGTTATAATTGTGCATGTCGATCATATGTTGACGAGTGTAGTAGAGTACCCCAAATTAATGTTAAGGATTCCCATTGTTAACGTATCATATATGATAATTGATCGAGGGGCTGACTTCACTTATAACTTACTAAATTAAACTTCTTCTAGTTAGTAAAACTTATTATAATCCTACAATATAATATTGGACGACGTTATTTGACAATTCTCGAAAATGAGGAAGAATCGAATCAACACCTAAAATTAACGGATATAAAATCTCGTCTGGAGCCTATTCCATCACCCTCTAATTGAATTAAACTTAGAACCATAAAAACAAACAATTCGTGTACAGATCAGTTCATTGGATGAATTTCTAATTGTGGATGAATTGATTTCTCACAATTAAAGTTTTTTCTAAACTTATCAACCACTTAAAGGTAGAGAGTATTGGTGTGTTATATACTATCTTGTACAAAAACAATTAAACACATAGTAATGCCGAAGATTTGTAAAATGCAATTGTCATTGATGTTGTAATAGATAAAATTAACGAATTGAATTTTAATTTTGATTCTGGCAAGAGGGACTAAGTGTGGGCAAGGCACACCTCGAGTATCCTCGACTAAGATTGTACTAAGATTCACAGGAGAGGTTTTCAAAATACGAAACCTGCAACCCCTTCATTCACTCAAGGAAAACTAGGTCTTGCACAAAAAACAATATCAAAAAATAAATAATTAATGGAACAATCTTCCTACGATTATCGATTTTGAATTTTCAAAAAAGTAGCCAGCAACACTACAACAATAGATATCAAGCACAATCTACAAAAACGAGGCCGTAGTAAATTCTAAGCAACAAATTCATCCAATGTAAGAATATACCTATATATTTGTATAGCAATTAACAACTTAAAATATAGATTTATAACATAGAATATATGCTTCTTCTTTCTACACAAATATCACATAAATGCATGTATGGAATTACGTCTAGGACAAATCTATGATTTCTTCCTACATTGCATTTGACCAAATATCCACATTGGCACTGATCATCATTCTCTCCGAGAGCGGAGATCTCATATTTACTTCACTTTCTTGGCTGCTGTACTTTCACTCTCCCCCTTCAAGCCTTTTTGCAAATCATGGAGTAAGTTAATCTGAAGTCCTGAATTTGTTCGAATTCACCTCACCAATTTCGACGAAACAAAAGCCGTCTATTCTCAGATTAACAAGAAAATGTTCAGAAGTCCAATATAAAAACAATTAGGCTCGACCCACAATATCCTAACGGTATGTTTCTTCACACTAGCTTTTGTAATAGATTTTTTCTACTGCTAATGATTATGCTAATGTTATGGTCAAAGACACTTCCAACCCTGAAAATGAAATCAAATGGCGTTTTACATACTTCTTAATTATAGTACAATGAGTGATCCGCTATTTTCTTAGGAGTTTTTAGATTCATGTGTATGATAATATGTATCAAATTCTTGTGTAGACTAATTTATTTGTGTGTTGGCCTCTTTTTTCATACCAAGGAGGAGTTACTCAAGAAAGTTGATGAGTTAACCTAATGCACAGATTCAATAAAAAAAGTGAGTACCTTTTTTAGTTTCTTTTTTGTTTTGGGGTTTAATTATTTTGTTCATCGCTGGTTAGTCAAATTTTACATTTCTGCTTATAATCAAATTTTACAGGAGATAGGCATGGCCGGGAATACTATGACAAACTTTTGACAACGAATTCAATTCACAATGCAATGAGACAGCAGCAGGTGTTAACTTTTCTCCATCATTTTATCCAATTCTTATGAGGCAATAATTATAAGTTATGAAAATTTAAATGTTTATCTCGCAACTTTATCCTAGGAAATCATATGTGATGTTCGCTTGTGAAATGATTGGAGGTTTGTGCTTCTACTATAATGTTATGTTTTGCGTGAATTGATAAAGAGATCCATGGTTATACTGCAGCTGTGTGCGTATATATTTGCAATCCACTATTCAAAACGAATGAAAATTTGATTCTTGTTTTCTTACCGCTGAAAAAGTGTTACATTAGAGAGGGAAAGAACAAGATTGTGACTAATGGTTTGAAGAATGGTGCAATTGATGCTGTTAACTGTTTTTCCTTCTCAAAAAGACATGTCATTCATTGATTAAACAGTAAAAAGTTGTCAAGCCTTGCCACCAAAATCCACCGACCCACTTGGTGGAAAGAGAGGCTTAAAAATGAACAGTAATGGGCTTTTTATTGTTTGCTGGCTAGGCTTGCTGAGCTTGCTAATGTTTAACTTTCTGTTAATACAAAGCCCTATCAATAGCAATATCAATAGCAAGCCTTTTAAAATTCATATTTAAATTTTCCATCAAGTTTGTCACAGGCTTTTGGTGTCAAAGCTTGACAAATTTCTGTTCTTGATTCGATGAATGACATGTCTAGAAGAAGGAAAATGAATAGCAGCATCAGTCTCACAATTCTTCAAACCAATAGTCACAATCTTGGTATTTCCCTCTCTAATGAAACCCTTGTTCAATGGTACGTAAAAAAACAAGTATCAAAATTTCAGTCTTTTTTTTTAATAGTGATTGCAAATATATATGTACAAAGTTCGTATGCATAACTTTGACATGATTAACACAATGTTCTCTCTTCTCTCTCCTCTATTTTTTCCACCGCCTTAGCCCATACTGCATCCAACCACCTTTATCCCTTAGCTCGCCACTTTAGTACCCCTTTTTTGACTATCTCATCCCGGTTTCACCTCTTTCTCCGGCTAAACACCTCCCTTACACTTAAAACACAACCGTTGACCGTTTCTCTCACCACCTTAACTGCCCTCACTTGCCGCACGCACCTCATTTTCTCAATCAACTCTTCTTCCTCTGTTAAATAATACCATTTTCACCTTAGATCTGTTAGCTTTGTTATTCTGGTTCCATGGAATCCGTTGATTTTACTGATTTCATAGGACATTACTACGCTGCTCCTGCTGTTAACCTTCAACATCAGTTGCACTTTGGTCCAAACGTTCCAGTTGCTGGGTCACTAGACACAAATGAAGTCATGGGAGAACTTTCACCACAACAGGTAAAGTTTGTTGATGCTGAAGATGTTAATATTAGAGATACTAGCAACTCGCAAGAACAACCTGCTAAATCTTGGAGTGCTGTAGTTGCTCAATCTGTGCCTAACACTCAAACCAGTGAAGTCCCAAATGTTGCAATATCATACAACCTCGATGGCTCTGCCAATATTAATCCAACCAAAGAATTTCTTTTAAATGCCAGAAAACAATGGGAGTCAAGTTTTATTGGTCATTTTATTGGTGTTCGTTTTAATTTTACTTTTATTAAGGAACAAGCCATGAAAATGTGGAAAAACAAAGGGCTGATGGATGTTTACTTTAGCCCTAGAGGATATTATACATTTCGATTTAAAACAGTGGCGGAGAAAGATGCACTTCTTCACTTAAACTCTGTCCAGATTGGTGGAAAAAACATGTACTTGATGCCTTGGATGGAAGGTAATGCTTTCAAAACGAATGTTGTTACTAAAGTCCCGTGTTGGATTCGTTTGGTAGATGTCCCTTTGTCTTATTGGTCTAAAGATGGTTTAAGTAGTTTGGCCAAAGTGGTTGGTAAAACTCTGAAATTTGATGTTTCAACAGCTCATTTCAAACCAATGAAGTCTGCAGGGGTCCAAGTAGAGCTGGAATATGGAGGACATAGACCTCCCTATGTTTGGGCTCTAGTGATCAATTGTAATGGTGAAAATGAAAAAATGAAAGTGGAAATTTTGTATCCCCCAATGCCGTACTCCTGCAGCTTATGCAAAGCTTTCGGTCACTCGCTCTCCAGATGTCATGATAATCCAGAGGCTGTAAAACGTCAATCTCGACCTGCAAGACCTAACAGGGGTGGAGTAGGAAATTCTAGGGATACGGAACCAAAAGGTCAAGCCAAAGAAAAAGGGTCTTCTGGAAATGGAGCTGGAAATGAAACTTCAAATGCCCATACAAATGTTCACAGAGAGGATTACGTTGACAATTTTCTTGCAAAAGGTAATGAAATGGTGCCATATGTTGTGGGGAAATTTTTGGGATGTGATTTAGTCATGGATGACGACGAGGTTTTGAAACAAGCTCACCAGGCTAATGAAGAAGAAGATATTGAAAAGGTTGATGTTATGATGATAAATGATGCCCCTGTTACAATGGAAAATGAAGTTAACACAGATCCTCAAGAAATGCAAATTTTGGTCTCAAATAAATTTGGGCCTTTAATTACTATTGAAGAAGGGGAGTATCTTACAGATGCTGTTCTATCACCAATACCACAGGCAGAAACCCCAGGGAAGAAACGCAAGAACAAACCTCCTATCTCGCACTCAGATTTCTCACTTTCAGTGGTGCTTGATATAAGTACTGCTGATGCAGCTCTGACTCCTCAAGCTGCTCAAACTGGGTTTACTGTGGTAGAAGTTGATAAGAATGTTGGGGATAATGGGAGGGGTATAAATTAGGATGATACTGTAACAGGGAAGTCAAACATGCCATGTACCCCAGGTGATGCCATCGAGGGGTTGAGTAATGCTGTCATCAGAAAGAAAAGCTTAAGGCAGAGGGCTAAATCTGCTAAACCAATTATTTTATGAATTTGGCAGCATGGAACGTTCGGGGTCTTAATAAAAGCTCGCATCAGAAAGAGCTTATTCATTTTGTGTCTACTAATAACCTCTCTATTATGTGTTGTGTAGAGACAAAGGTTAAAGAAAACCATGCTTTGGAGGTATCTAAATGCATAAACAAAAAATGGTCCTGGATTTTTAATTACGAACACCACTACAATGGAAGAATATGGATGGGTTTTGATTCTTCTATTTGGTCTGTTTCTGTCATTTCAAAATCAGACCAACAAATGACCTGTAACTTAGAATTTCTGGAAAAGAAATTGATGTTTTGTGCAACTTTTGTGTACGCTTTGAATCAGGTGTGTGAGAGGGAGACTTTGTGGCGTGACCTATTTCAATTAAGTACTAATATTTCCTTACCTTGGGTGGCTATGGGTGATTTTAATTGTGTACTTTCTCTTGAAGAAATCCATGGAGGTAGGGAAAGATGGACTTCAGGTATGCAAGCTTTTAAGGATTGTGTTTATGAATGCGGTTTAGGTCACTTACAAACTATTGGGGACACTTTTACTTGGACTAACAAGCGGCTGCCTAATCACTTAATTTCAAAAAAGTTGGATCGCATTCTAGGTAACCAGTTATGGTTCAACACTTACACAGAGGCAACAGTGGTGATCAAGCACAAACGCCTGATGGATCATTCTCCCTTATTGTTATCTATACCAACTAATATTAGCAGGAAAAGGAAGCCATTCCAGTTTTTTAACTATATGCTTGCGATTGAGGGTTTTCAGGCGGAAGTGCGTAAGGCTTGGGATGATACTTGCACAGGGGATCCTATTACCATCCTGGGGAAGAAGATGAAGGCAACAAAGCTTGCTTTAGTTGCTCTAAATAAAAAGCAAGGAAACCTACACAGCAATGTTACTGAAGCTAGAGGATTTCTGGATAATATTCAGTCCACTCTGGTTGAAGATCACTCGAATTGTGAGCTCTTACAGCAAGAAAATGTTGCTGCCAATCACCTTGAATCATGTTTAAAGAGAGAAGAAGACTTATTGCATCAGAAATCCAGAATTAAATGGTTACATCAAGGGGATCGGATGGAAATAATAAATTCTTTTTCAACCAAACCAAGATGAATTGGAATACCAATAAAATTCTAGCCATAAACAATGATTCAGAGGAGATGGTTTTTGGCCAGAATGATGTGGCTAAGGTGGCTGTGAACTATTTCGGTGCATCCTTGGGAAAAAAAGATGACTTGCCTGCATGCAATCTCCAATCTATTTCCTGTGCAGAATTAAATGATTCTCATAGATCTTTATTGGAGGCTCCGATTACTAGAGAAATTATTGAAAGGAAATCACACAATAGTTTTAATTGAATGCACACATGTCTGAAAGGAAATCACATGATAGTTTTATCTCAATACACACTTGTCTAAAAGGAAATCACACAACATTATTATAGAATTTTTCCATTGTTGTTTAGGATGCTGCACAATAGTTTTAATTCAATACACACTTGTGTGAAAGGAAATCACACAATAGTTTCAATTGAATGCACACTTGTCTGAAAGGAAATCATAAAATAGTTTTAATTGAATGCACAAATGTCTGAAAGGAAATCACACAACATTATTATAGAATTTTTCCATTGTTGTTTTAGGATGCTACATAATAGTTTTAATTCAATACACACTTGTCTGAAAGAAAAACACACGACATTCTGGTATAATTAATCCATTGTTGTTTGGGACTCTACACAATGGTTTCTTTAATTTAAACTGTTGTAAGAAATACAGTGTACAATGGTTTACGTTTAACAAGAAAATCAGTGCCTTCCATATGGTTGGAGATAGGCCTTGGAAGTTGATAACTGTTATTGATGTGATAATTGACAGAATTTGCTTGAAGATTTGCTTCTGTGCCAGCGGCTAGTTTCCCCACAGTTGGCAAATTTAGGCAAATTTAGATTGCTATATGCCTGGAATGGATATTGTTCACTGAGTTGTAGCTTTAAGCAATCTGTACTACTTGGTTCATTGAGAGAACTTTCCTGTCTCGTATTATCGATCTGCCCCATATTATCAATCTCTGTTTCTTTGACGGTCTCAAACAAACCAGAATAGCTTGGAAGTGATATGTCTCTGGAACACACTGTATCCCTGGAGGAGTAAGAAATTGTCCAATCAACGAAGTACATTATCAATGCAGCAGTTCAGTAACAGTTATATAGACATATAGTATCCTCATGGATGTTTGCCTAAACAAATCATGTTCCTTGAAACTTGATAGAAGGAAAACATGGCAAGGTATAACACAACACAGATCTACAGGATTCTCTATTGGAGGAGAACATAAAAAAAATTCTTTGCAGTGTAGTAGTAGGAATCCCCTTACCTTGCCTGCATATAATTTGGCTCTGCAGGTAGGATTACTTGGTGATTTTCATTAGTGGGAAGCCATGCAGATTGGGACTCTTGCATAGCACCAATCATCAGAGACGAATGCATCCCAGTTTGGTACTGCTCCAATGCAACAATTAGGGAAAAAAAAGATTATATTCAACCACATTGTCAGCATGTGAGGGTGGTGAGGGCGCTCAAGTCACCCATAGCCAAATGAAAGATGGGAAGGAAGATGCAATCAACAAAATAAGTGATCAGGATGCTTTAAACACCAGGCAATTGACTATGTCCAAACGGATTCGAACCCAAGTTTAGAATTTGAAAACTAGAAAGGCAATTGCTATGTCAAACGCAAGCCCAAATAGATGGATTCCGAAAACAGAGGTGAATGTTGTGAAGTTGCAGTAAAACCACGCCAGATAATTGTTTCCAGGCAGCAAAAAAAATATCCAAAGTTAACTCCACAAGTGATTGTTGTCAACCATACAAAGCTTAAGAACAGATGACATATTCCCAACAGGTAGAACTGATTCATTAAATGATTACATGCAGCATCTAATTAAGCATCAAAGACGGCACATGAATTCTGAGGTCGATAATTTTCCAGAGATGAAGAAAGCAAACTGTTACCAACACATAGTTTAATCCTCCAGGAACTCAAATACAAAAATTAGACTTTGGATACTAAGCAATCTTTGGAAGCGAAAAATGTAATAATATAAAAAATTGTGCTCTAGTTACTAGTAGATCATAAAAGAGGAAACATAGAAATTGTATGCTAAAAAATTAGTACCATTGGCACCCATAGACTTGTGATGCACAATGGATCATTAGAGAGAAAGGTACTAAAGGTATTAATCATTTCTAAGTGAGGAGCCTGGGTTTTAGTATTTTTACAAGCAATACCAACACTGTAATCCCATCTCAGAGTTATATTATACCACTACATAAGGGTACTAAAGGTAGAAGAATAATCTATTGCCATGTAACTTAGTGGTTCATATATGCATGTATCTTTTTGGTCCTTAAAGTCATATGAATAAATCCTTTGCAGAGAGTAACAATCTTTGTAGCTTTGGTGATGTTCTCCTTGGTAGATTTACAGGTACTTGACCATTGTACGACCTTCCACGCTGATTTTTGCCGCCTGAAGCTGCTTCCTTTTCGGGCCCTTCATTTGTTCCAATTTCTTATTCATCTAAGAGAAGTATTACAATCAGTCTCAAGGTTAAAACTGATTCAAGACAAGGTGATAAGCTATCAAACAGATCTTTAGTAAATCAACACTGGCAGAGGTTGTGGAAAGAAATATGAGACATCGTACCTTATGAATACAAATCTGGCTAAGGGATTCACTTAGTGATTCTTCCATCTGCCTAAGATGTTCAATATTGTCGATCTTATCTGGATCACTCCAGTAGCTGAAACACATAGCAATAACATAATTAAGGTGAATCAATTTCAATTTTAGAAGCAAAATTATAACATCAGTTTAGGCTTGTTAAAATTCATCAAAAATTCAGAATGATGCGTTGAGCAACAAGTACTCCCTCGGTCCCAGTGTCAAACATCATAACAACATTGCTGGAACAGATATTGCATTTATTACTTCTTATAAGAGGTAATAAGCACCTGAATAGGTACTCATTAAAATCACCGTACATAAACATCAATTAAAATACCCAAATCGAGAGAGAGAGTGAGAGAGAGGTCAAAGCGAAAGAGATTAAAATACCCAATTAGAAGAATCTCCAAATTACGAGAATATCCAAATCGGGGAACCGCAAAATCGATGAATAGAGATGAAGATCGAGAAAAACATCAATTTTGATCTAAGTTGTGTGTTTGTGGTTGTTGAAGGAATCAACCTAGAAGCTCAGTTTCGAACAATTAGGGTTCATGTCTATGAGAGAGGTGAGTAATTGAAAGAAGGGGAGTGAGATAGGCGTGAGTTTTGTGTTTGTGTGTGAGAAGGGGAGTGAGATGTGTGTGAGTCATGGAGAGGTCTCTCAAAAAAAAGAGGGGGAAGTGAAATTTGGTTAAGGGGGGAATGTAGGTTTAGTGAAATTTCAAGACACCAAGGAGATTTTAACAAAAACTTAGTAAAAGTGCTACTTCTTGTAACGGGGCATGATCCAGATTCACTAAATATTCACTAAATGATTTCATTTTAGTGTTGGGAAAAAATAATCAAAAAATAAAAAAGTTAAGATATAAAAATAAAAAATAATCAAAATATTTTAAAAAATATTTTCGACGATCCAACCGTACGGATGTTAAGATATATCTAATATATTGATATTCCCAAATTTTCAAAATATAAAAAAATAATTTGGTTGGAGATCTTAATAGATCACTAGTATATTGACTAGTACCCAAAACTCGTGCTTTGTCACTGATTATTGTTTCTATTTTTTAAAAACTATTTCTCGACGATCCAACTGCATGGATCTTAAGATATATCTAATATATTGATATTCCCAAATTGTCAAAAAATAAAAAATTAATTTGGTTGGAGATCTTAGTAGATCACTAGTATATTGACCAGTACCCGTAACTCGTGCTTTGTCACTGATTATTGTTTCTATTTTTTATAACTATTTCTCGACGATCTAGCCGTACGGATGTTAAGATATATCTAATATACTGATATTCCCAAATTTTCAATAAATAAAAAATTAATTTGATTGGAAATCCTAGTAGATTAATACTATATTGACTAGTACTCTTAACTAGTGCTTTGTCACGGATTGTTGTTTCTATTTTTCTAAAAATATTTCTCGACAATCCAACTTTACCGATGTCAAGATATATCTAATATAATGATATTCACAAATTTTCAACAAATAAAAAATTAATTTGGTTTGTAAAATTTAATATTTAATAAACGAAGTGGTCTTGCTAAACGAAGTGATTATTTGTCAAATACCGTTGTCTCGAGTGTTACCAGACAACCGTTTCGGATAAATTATCTGTTGTTTGATAACAGACAACGGTATTTTAACAAATACAGTTGTAATGTGAAGCTTCCGACAACAGTATGTTGTAAAGATACCGTTGTCTGACAGTGGTTATGTTTTTTTTGAACATAAATATAAATTAACATAATAAATTTGAAAATTTTTAATAATATATTCAGTCACATTTCTCGACGATCCAATGGTACGGATGTCAAAATAAATCTAATATATTGATATTCCAAAAAATTTTTAAAAATAAAAAATTGATTTGGTTAGAGATCTTAGTAGATCACTAGTATATTGACTAGTACCCATAACTAGTGCTTTGTCACGGATTGTTGTTTTTATTTTTCTAAAAATATTTCTCGACAATCCAACTTTACGGATGTCAAGATATATCTAATATAATGATTTTCACAAATTTTCAAAAAATAAAAAATTAATTTGGTTTGTAAAATTTAATATTTAATAAACGAAGTGATTATTTGTCAAATACCGTTGTCTCGAGTGATACCAGACAACTGTTTCGGACAAATTATCCGTTGTCTGATAACAGACAACGGTATTTTAACAAATACAATTGTAATGTGAAGCTTCAGACAACGGTATGTTGTAAAGATACCGTTGTCTGACAGTGGTTATGTTTTTTTTGAACATAAATATAAATTAAAATAATAAATTTGAAATTTTTTAATAATATTTTCAGTCACATTTCTCGACGATCCAATGGTACGGATGTCAAAATATATCTAATATATTGATATTCCAAAAATTTTCTAAAAATAAAAAATTGATTTGGTTAGAGATCTTAGTAGATCACTAGTATATTGACTAGTACCCTTAACTAGTGCTTTGTCACGGATTGTTGTTTCTATTTTTCTAAAAATATTTCTCGACAATCCAACTTTACTGATGTCAAGATATATCTAATATAATGATATTCACAAATTTTCAAAAAATAAAAAATTAATTTGGTTTGTAAAATTTAATATTAGAATCCGACGAGATTTTGCAATTTCTGGCGAGCAACGACAGCTCCGATGATCTTCCTTAGCACACCAAATCGACATGAACATATTCCACAGTCACTGGGCATCCTACAAAGTACTACAACCATAACAAACCCATAAACGATCAAATCCAAGAGGCGAGCTAGACATGGATCTAAACCAAACTCAACATTTAATAACTCAAAACAAAGCTGAGAGCCTGAGAACATCAGCAAACTAACCCCCATAACCACATATACGAAAAATCATTGAACAATCAAATTTAACTTCGAGTTAATATCCGAAAATTATGAAATTATGAACCAATCATATTCGAATATACACACACACATATAAACATGTAGTACAGATCATGAGATTCAATTTGATTACTCATATGAAGGATTTGAATTTCACAATCACCTTCAAAAGGCTGTTTGATCTTCAAGAACTATTTCTAAAAATGTTGTGCTTAATATCACACAACATTTTTTATAACAAAACTGTTGTCTGATTTTTTCATTGTTTCCCACCAAATCTAATTCAATTTTTTCATTTCCCACCAAATTCAATTCAAATTATTTCATTATTTCCCACCAAATTCAATTCAAAATTTTCTGTAGTTCAGATAACGGTTTCTTGAAAATACGTTGTCTGATAAAATCATTCAGACAACACAATTATAAATCGTTGTCTGAGCCAACTCGTTTGCACAACAAAATTGAAAAAACACTTGCCTATTTAAATCAGACAAACAACGGTAATTAAAACATTGTCTGAAGACAACAGCTTAAAAAACACCATAAAAAAACACTTGTCTGCTTCAGTTTGTTAGACAACAGAATTAAATTGTCAAAACCCCGTTGTCTGAAGGCTGGATGTTTTAAAAAAAAAAAAAAAAAAAAACTCTTGTCTGTTGATTTTGAACAACACTTTTTCCACTTTACGTTGTCTGATAAGTGTTGTCTGATGCTGTTTTTTTGTAGTGACACCTGCAGCAACAGTTCGACTACCCGATGTTCAATCTGCATATTAGTGACAAGATCCTATGGCAAGGGACTGATTTGAATCGTCTCAAGACTAGGAATATCTGGGATTCAATTCGTCACAGGCAACCTCAAATAGATTGGCATTACACGGTTTGGCACAGGCTGAATATAAATAGATACGCGCATCTCCAGTGGCTCTCATGCTTGGGACGTCTAAATACCCTTCAACGACTAGCATCTTTTGGCATGGATGTTATTGATCACTGTTATTTATGTGTGGGTGGTAGAGAGGATACAGATCATCTGTTTCTGCACTGTCCTTATTCAAATTTCATCCTGCGTAACATCTCCAAAAAAACTTGGACTTATTCTAAATAATCAGACCTGGCTTCATCTTCTTCAAAACTGGTTGCTGACTCCAGAGTTAACTCTCCGTCACTTGGCTCTCCTGGTAGCGCAGATCTTCTCATACTATATTTGGAGAGAACGAAATGGTAGAGCTCACAACAGAGCAGTTACAACCCCAATGAGAATTCTGCAAGGTATTTGGAGAGATTTCAAGGCAAAACTATCGTCATCAAGCTGGTTTGCGAAAAGAACTGACAAATGTACTAGCAGCTTCAATGCTTGGTTAAATTCTTAGCTCATTGTTTAAGGTGCTCCTCATTTACATTCTTTGCTATCAGTTTACATAAGTAGATTGATTGTAACCGTCCTACCTATGGCTTGTCATAGGGCTAGGGTTTAACCCTATTCGATCTTTTGCTTCTAATATACTTACATCTTAGCAAAAAAAAAAAATATATATATATATACAGACATCAGCAGCATAACCAGAGACCTATCTATCAATTCACGCAGAACATAACATTATAGCATAAACATAAACCTCCTATCATTTCACAAGCGAACATCACATATTATTTGCTATGATAAAATTGGGGGATAAACATTTAAATTTTCATAATTTAAATTATTTCCTCATGAAAAAAAGTTAACATATGTTGTTGTCTCATTGCAGTGTTAATTGAATTCTTAGTCAAAAGTTTGTCATAGTATTCCCTGACCTTGCCTATCTGGTGCAATATTTGTTTATAAGAACAAAGTTCATCATGCTTGAGTAACCAGTAATGAACAAAATAACTAAACCCGAACACATAAAAGAAACACAAATAGATGCTTCTTGAAAGTACACTACAAGAAAAACACGATCCTGCAACACATTTTCACCGTTGTCTGAGCTGCGTTTTTTTCGTTGTCTATCCGGCAGGTGTCTGTTTGAAGGCAGACAACGGTTATTTATCCGATGCGTAGAAGACGGTAAGACAACAGTTTTAAATTGTTGTTAAAAATTACGTAACACAACAGTTATATAAAAAGAATCGTTACCGGAAACAGCATCATGCAATGGTTTTTTGACTAATAGACAACAGGGAATAGATGTTATGCAATGGTTCTCAATCTTGCCAGACTCTTTTTCAAACAACAGTTATTGTAATCCTCTGTTATCTGAAAACCTAACCATAACAGTTTTATAGCAACCCCGTCATCTCAGTTGGTGTTAGACAACGATGTAGACAAACACACATGTAGTCGTTTTTGGCGTTAGACAACAGTTTGTTTAAAGCTTTAACTATTGTGTAAGCATTTGACAACAGCTTGTAAAGCAGCTTATTTGTGGTTCACCGTTATCCGAAAACTATTTAGACAACATTTTAAGTGTAACTCATATTGTAGTTTAAGTTTTCAAACAACGCCATATAACCCTTCTTGTTATAAAAATATTGCAGACACAACGGTTTACAAGTTTTACATCACTTAACTAAAAAAATGTCAACATTGTAGTTTTAGTACAATCATTACACAACCATCATACAAAATCACAACTAAAATTGCATCCACTTCTTCAACAGCAACTCGTACTCTTTGAAGAAACTTCTTGTCCTTGGAATCTTTGATAGTAACTGGAAATGTAGCAGAGAACATCAATATTTGTCTCCGGATAATCAATTTTCTGCAATTTTGGCTGCAAATTTTCAAGAAACCAGAGGGTTTTGGGTTCTGAGATCTACCTTTCGAATTGTAGCATCAGTAATAAACCATTCTCCGACTGCCTCTCCAATTCCTTGCAAAGATCCAAACTAAAAGAAACAAGATTACCATTTTAAGAATTAAACATACTGGTTGTATGAAAATCAGTGTAGTTCAGTCACAAAATTGCTAAAATGCCAATAGTAAAACAGCATTTCACCAATCATAAAACAAATTGATCGACTGATTGATATTAAGTACAACTAAGAGAAAATGACGGACTTGTTATGCAGAGGAGCTTAGTCTGTGAACAATTGCTGTCACGTAGCTTTGAAATTGTACCCTTTCCGAACCATGTTTCTTGCTTTTGAGTTTGACAGTGGCTAGCGCAAGCATTAATAAACATTCCATTACTATTGGAACTATTCAATTGTGCTAGCACCTGTGTTGCTCTCTGCAGAAACCTGATAGACAACTTCACCCGGATCAGATGGATATTGAGATGGACAAAAGTTTCAGTCTTTGTTTAAAAACCTGCAAAAAATGCCTAGCTCAAGTTCCATGTCATATACACAAGGAAATGGTAGTATTAGTGAAAGTTTAAAACTCTAATTTAGAATCATGGGTTAGAAAATTAGTGAAATACCACAACTGAATTATATGACAGGTGTTTAATTACTTAAGTTTTTAATACCGTGATAAATTTTCAACTGAGCCCTCGTCAAGCCCACTGCAACCAGAAACTAGGATATTCTTTGGCATTCTACGATGCCTGAGATAATTATTCCCGTTCTGTTGCCGACTCTTGGGATCATCTGGCTTAACCTTTTCGGAATCAGCATCTTTCTGTTTTCTTCCAAAACTTTGGACTCAGAAATTCGGCCCGGGGCAGCATGCAACAAGTGTTTCCTGAAGAGTCGTTGTCTGATACATTTCCACTTGATACTGCTACATTTTGTGATATCTCATCCAGTGCTATCTCCAGGCCATTTACTCGAGTCTCTAAAGAGTTCATTCCGCTTTGAGAACTGCCAATGTACCTCTGTAATCATTTATAGAAACGAAATAAACAACCGTAAGATTCATCAATTCTATCAGGCAAACAATATTGCACATTACGGCCAACTAAAAAAGTTGCTTGAAACTATTAACCTAGCATATTAAAAATACTAAATTAGGTTTCGAAAGTATATTATTAGGCACAAAGTACCAGCAAATAGATGTAGAACTGCAAGCTATGCAAACTGCATATTATCTGTAGTAGTATGATCGTCCAGGCATCAAAATAATATTTATTTTGCAGGCTTGCAGCTAATAAATATTTAGTACCCTACACATCATCAATGTAGTTGTCCATGTAACTGGATAACATCAAGGACATATATTGAGCCTTTGTATAAGTGCGCAAGTCTTTGTTACAAATATACTACTTTTTTTCAGGGATATCTTACTGACAGAAGAAGGTACTTCTGATATCACAGTGCTGCTTTACTGCTTAGCACACGATGCCTGGCAGGTCTCTTCTCGAAACTCCCTCCATGTTTGGCAGTTGAAGCTTTGTTCTGTAATAAGTTTAAAAGCAAGCATATTAGAGTGTGAAACAACCAATGAAACAAAAAGTTAATTCAACAGAATCACTTACAAAAGCAATGATCTTGAAGCAAGATGCAGTGGATGCCTAAATCGAATATTGACTGAATCGAATTGAAAATGTGTGTGAGAGAGAGAGGGTGAGGGGAAATGCCTAAATCGAGAGTAAAATCAGAAAGCCGTAAATTGAAGAGTAATTACCTGAAATAGAGACAGATCGAGAGAAGGAGAACAGAGAATAGCATACAAAACATACACATAGTACAAAACAGGACTCAGCCATCATTCGCCAGCTAACCAGATTCAGCGAATTAGCGACACATAGCAACTATGACTTAAAACGAAACCAAACAACAAACATGAACTCGCTGTGTGTTTACAGTGAGGAAGAAGAAGAGATTAAGAAGAAGAAAACAGAAAACAAGTTGGGTTTGTTTATGGGTAAGAGGAAAAAGAAACAGGGGAGGGGAACTAAATCTTGAACCTCAATCTAGATTTAGGGTTCATATGTGTTAGGCGCCGCTGTTTCTATTATTTAGAGATAAAAGGGGGAAGTGAAAGGTTAACTAAGGGGGAATTGAAATAAGGGTGGGAAATGAAATTTTGATAAGGGGGGAAATGAATTTAGAGAGGGAATTAAAATTTGGACAAGGAAATTCTCCCGAGACTTATAGAAATTTAATTTTATATATATATATATATATATATATTTAGGTAAATTTGTAAAATAAATGTTATACGAGATTTTAACAAAAATGTAGTAAAAATGTTACTTCCTATAACGGGACACGATCCAGATTCACTGAATAATTTTTTTTAATGATTTCTTAGACGATCGAACAGTACGAATATTAATAAACCCCATTTTAGTGTTGTGAGAAAATAATCAAAAAATAAAAAGGTCGGCTTGTACGAGATTTTAACAAAAAAGTTGTAAAAGTGTTGCTTCATGTAACGGGACACGATTCAGATTCACTGAATAATTTTTTTGAAAGATTTCTTCGACGATCGAACCGTACGAATGCTAATAAACACCCATTTTAGTGCTGGAAAAAAATAATCGAAAAATAAAAAGGTCGGTTATTACGAGATTTAAGCAAAAATGTAGTAAAAATGTTGCTTCCTATAACGGAACACGATCAAGATTCACTGAATAATTTTTTGAAAGATTTCTTCGACGATCGAACCGTAAGAATATTAATAAACACCCATTTTATTGCTGGAAAAAAATAATCGAAAAATAAAAAGGTCGGGTTGTACGAGATTTTAGCGAAAATATAGTAAAAGTGTTGCTTCCTATAACGAGACACGATCCAGATTCACTGAATAATTTTTATGAATGATTTCTTCGACGATCAAACCGTACGAATGTTAATAAACACTCATTTTAGTGTTGGGAAAAAATAATCAGAAAATAAAAAGGTTTGATTGTAGGAGATTTTAGCAAAAATTTAGTAAAAGTGTAGTTTCCGATAACGGGGCACGATCCAGATTCACTGAATAATTTTTTTGAATGATTTTTTCGACGATCGAACCGTACGGATGTTAATAAACACTCATTTTAGTGTTGGGAAAAAATAATCAAAAAATAAAAAGGTTTGATTGTAGGAGATTTTAGCAAAAATTTAGTAAAAGTGTAGTTTCCGATAACGGGGCACGATCCAGATTCACTGAATAATTTTTTTGAATGATTTTTTCGACGATCGAACCGTACGGATGTTAATAAACACTCATTTTAGTGTTGGGAAAAAATAATCAAAAAATAAAAAGGTTTGGTTGTAGGAGATTTTAGCAAAAATTTAGTAAAAGTGTAGTTTCCGATAACGGGGCACGATCCAGATTCACTGAATAATTTTTTTGAATGATTTTTTCGACGATCGAACCGTACGGATGTTAATAAACACTCATTTTAGTGTTGGGAAAAAATAATCAAAAAATAAAAAGGTTTGGTTGTAGGAGATTTTAGCAAAAATTTAGTAAAAGTGTAGCTTCTGATAACGGGGCACGATCCAGATTCACTGAATAATTTTTTTGAATGATTTATTCGACGATCGAACCGTACGGATGTTAATAAACACTCATTTTAGTGTTGGGAAAAAATAATCAAAAAATAAAAAGGTTTGGTTGTAGGAGATTTTAGCAAAAATTTAGTAAAAGTGTAGCTTCTTATAACGGGGCACGATCCAGATTCACTGAATAATTTTTTTAATGATTTTTTCGACGATCGAACCGTACGGATGTTAATAAACACTCATTTTAGTGTTAGGAAAAAATAATCCAAAAATAAAAAGGTCAGGTTGTACGAAATTTTAACAAAAACGTAGTAAAAGTGTTGCTTCCTATAACAGTACTCGATCAAGATTCACTGAATAATTTTTTTGAATGATTTTTTCGACGATCGAACCATACAAATGTTAGTAAACACTCATTTTAGTGTTGGGAAAAAATAATTGAAAAATAAAAAAGTCGGGTTATACAAGATTTTAACAAAAACGTAGTAAATTAATAGTGTTGCTTCTTGTAACGGGGCACGATCCAGATTCACTGAATAATTTTTTTGAATTGTTTTTTCGGCGATCGAACCGTACAAATGTTAATAAACACTCATTTTAGTGTTGGAAAAAAATAATTAAAAAATAAAAAGGTTTGGTTGTAGGAGATTTTAGCAAAAATTTTGTAAAAGTTTAGCTTCTGATAACGGGGCACGATCCAGATTCACTGAATAATTTTTTTTAATGATTTTTTCGACGATCGAACCGTACGGATGTTAATAAACACCCATTTTAGTGTTGGGAAAAAATAATCGAAAAATAAAAAGGTCGGTTTGTACGAGATTTTAACAAAAACGTAGGAAAAGTGATGTTTCCTGTAACAGGACTCGATCAAGATTCATTAAATAATTTTTTTGAATGTTTTTTCCGACGATCTAACCGTACGAATGTTAAGAAACACTCATTTTAGTGTTTGGAAAAAATAATTGAATAATAAAAAGGTTGGGTTGTAGAAGATTTTAACAAAAAAACGTAGTACATTAAAAGTGGTGCTTCTTGTAACGGGGCACGATCAAGATTCACTGAATGGTTTTTTCGACGATCGAACCGTACTTATGTTAATAAACACTCATTTTAGTGTTGGGAAAAAATAATCAAAAAATAAAAAGATCAGGTTTTACGAGATTTTAACAAAAACGTAGTAAAACACGGAAACTGTTATTTAACGATTTAAAATTGTTAAATATTACACAACAGTTTTTTATGAAAAGCCATTGTTGTGCTTACTATCACACAACAGTGTTTTTATCAGAAAACCGTTGTCTGAATATTTAATAATTTCCCACCAAATCCAATTCAAAATTTTCATTATTTCCCACCAAATTCAATTCAAATTATTTCATTATTCCCACTAAACATTTCATTATTTCCCACCCATTTCAATTCAAATTTCCCAGTAGTTCACTCAACGGTTTTATAAAACCATTAAACAACGGTTATTCTACGTTGTATCCTTACTAAACAGACAGCAGTTATTCTACCAATGTTTATAACCGTCTTCTAAAGAGGATGTTCAAACAACTGTATTTTGCACTGTTGTATGATACCCATTTATCTCACAATGCTAATAACCATTGTCTATCAACTTTCCTTCTGACAACGGTATTTGAGACACATTGTCTAATGTTCCATACAACAACACTTCTAATAAACTGTTGTCTAACTTACACCACGGTTTTGTCTAAAAAGGTTGTCTGAAGATAATATGAAGTTGTCACATACAACGGTGCTGCACAGTTGTATTAAATGGTTCCACACAACATATTTACAATAGAACTGTTGTCTGATTTTATCAGAGCATACCGCTTAGACAACGGTTTCAAAAAACACCAAACACAGTTGTCATAGAAAGACTCTGACAACGTTTTTACGAGGATAGGCCATTAACTGTTGTTTGTTTTTTCGGGACAACGGTTTTTTGATTAACTGTTATGTGAAACGTGTTGTATGATGCAGTTTTTGTTGTAGTGGTAGTCTCTCATTTTCATCCAAACCCTAAGCATATAAAACGCCTGATTCCATTTTTAGGGTTGGAAGTGTCTTAAACCATAACATTACCAAAATCAGTAGCAGTACAAACAAAACCATTACAAAAGTCCCTGTGAAGAAACATACCATTAGGATATTGTGGCAAGTTGAGCCTAATTGAATCGTCATCCTTGGACTTTTGACCATTTTGTGGTAAATCTCAGAACAGAATGCTACTTTTTGTGGAAATTGGCAAGGTGAATTTGGACAAATTCAGGGCTAGAGATGATCTTACTCCATGATTTGCAAACAGGTTTGAAGTAGAGGAGAGTACAGCAGCCAAGAAAGTGTAGTAAATATGAGATCATTGTGGCCGCCGCGGCTGCCATTAGGTTAAATGTAATGTAGGAAGAAATCATAGACCGACTTGTCCTAGACCTAATCCCATACATATATGTGAGATTTGGGCCGAAACTTGGGCTCATGCCAAAATTGAAAATGGCCCAAAACAATAATTACTTTTAGTTTCCAAAAATAGAAAATGTTTGTTGTTTTTAAAACCATACTTTTAGACTCAAATAACAAATTATATTTGTCAATTAATTTTTTTTGTGTAGAGAACCCAACCAACTTTGATAGTAGTTAAATTGCCATTTATTAGATCTTCTAAATCATTACTTTCATATTTCTTAACATAAAAACTAATTACATCTCGTAAGAACTAAAATTAGTTTAGATCATTTTAATGTAATGTATGATAAAAGTATATTCCCTCCATTTCAATATACTAATCCACTTTCAAAAAATTAGGCATATTATAAAAATTTACTGTTAATAGAAACCTTTCATTTACATGTAATTTTTAATGCATTAATTGAATTAAATATGTGGAATAGAGTTAATCTTGTAAACGTAAATTGGATATATCTTAAATAGAGTTGATTTCGGAAATAAGAAATTAAAAGGTAATTTTGAATATTTATTTAAAAATTATATTAAAAACTGAAATGGACAACTAATAGAAATAATTTTTATTTCAAAATTGTACCAGAATTTTGTAAGCTAGGGAGGGAGTAGTAAATTAATGGCCTCCGAATAAAACTGAGCCCCTTAAATTATGATATTAGATCGACAAAATGGTGTTAAATAAACAAATAATTATTTATTCTCCCAAAAATAAAACATTATAAATAAATATTCTATCTACAATTTTTTTAATCAATTTTTGTTCAGTTTTTATGGTATCAATGTTTTTCCTTACTTACAACATGTTTATTTGATTGAAAAAGACCAAATAATTTAAAATGCTACTTTGAAACTCAAATAATAGACAATAATTTTTTAATAAAAAATAATTAAATATTTTTGAAGAACGACTAAGTAACTAGGGTGAAATCAGCCCAACATCCATATTCATTGGTCTATTTGCTTTGTTATAAATGTATTGCTTTCTATATGCTTTTTATATGACATACTGTTTTTTTGTTAGGAGTTGTCCCACATTTGTGGTTAATAAGCAGTCAATTAATTACATTTGAATTTGTTCTTTTGAATATGACCAAAAATAATTTTGTGGTGTTTGGACCCAAAACAGACAATATTATACTAATAGAGTTAAGGCGACTGAGCAAGTTAGTCCTAATGGTCTATAACGATCTTAACATGGGCTCCAGAATGGATCCACGAAGAGGTAGATGGGCTATCCCAGATTGGGCTTAAGATTAAGGGGAGCAGATGGACTTTGTAGAGTATCGGACCAGGGGGAGCCTGGTCGATTTTCACTATAGATCAAGGGGGAGTCAGGTCACATGGAAAGGAGGCACATTCAGCACGTGTCGAGCAAGATGTGTGAATGGGAAGATTATTAGGAGTTGTCCATAGGAGGGGCAGATTGCTACTTAATAAACAACCAGTTAACCAAATTAGAATGAGACCTTTTGGAATGTCCCCAAAAACATTGCTAGTTAATAAACAGCCAGTTAACTAAATTAGAATGAGACCTTTTGGAATGTCCCCAAAAACAACTATAAATCAAGTTGGAGTCAGGTCACATAGAAAGGAGACAAATTCAGCAGGTGTCCATAGAAGGGGCAGATTGCTAGTTAACTAAATTAGAATGAGACCTTTTGGAATGTGCCCAAAACAAATCCGTACAAGCTCTATTAAAGCGAATTGTATCATACTAATACGGAGTTAAGACCTGCTTAGCAAGACCAATTTTTTTTTTTGCATAATTGTGAATAAAAAATACATTTTATTGTAGTCTAATCTTTTCTAGTTTAACTCCACCTACATTGCTTTTTAAAAAAATTTATATATAATATATTTTACAAGCAAGTAATCACCACAAGAAATCAGTGATGTATGAGAAGTGAGCATGTGTTCTTGCCAATAAAAAATAATAAAACAAATTATACATACTTATATGTATACACACAAAATAGATATTGATATAAGTCAATGCATAGCAATCGAAGTCAAGTGGCTTCCTACTAACTGCACAACCGTGCAAACTTCACAAGTAGTACAAAAGTGCAAGTTATTTACTTGATTTAAATATAGAAAAAGAATTAATACCAATAACGGCATATAGTACGCACAATGCATGAAAGTCGAGAGATCAATCATGCATATGATAATTAGTGTAGATTTAATTGATTGTTTTAGATGTAACATAAATTTATCATAGAAACAAGACCGTTGCATTTAAAAATGAAGAAAATTGAACAATTATGAGAGAAGCCATAAGATTATTCAAAAAAAAAAAAATTACGCACTCGAGATTAAATTGTACCTGCTACTTAATAATATAATGACTAATATAATTGATAAAAGGAGATCCAAAGTTTTTACTACTATAATCCTGAGTTCGATATGATCTTTTCTTAATATTTCACCAGCATTTCAAAATAGAGTAGTATATTTAAACAAACCTATTATCAACTAAAGACTGAGTAATATACTTTGATCGAGTGAAATTTCTGTTCTTGATTCGATGAATGACATGTCTAGAAGAAGGAAAATGAATAGCAGCATCAGTCTCACAATTCTTCAAACCAATTATCACAATCTTGGTATTTCCCTCTCTAATGCAACACTTGTTCAATGGTACGTAAAAAAACAAGTATCAAAATTTCAGTCTTTTTTTTTTGAATAGTGATTGCAAATATATATACAACATCAGCAGCATAACGAGAGACCTCTCTATCAATTCACGCAGAACATAACATTATAGCATAAACATAAACCTCCTATCATTTCACAAGCGAACATCACATATTATTTGCTATGATAAAATTGGGGGATAAACATTTAAATTTTCATAATTTAAATTATTGCCTCATGAGAATTAAACAAAATGATGAAAAAAAGTTAACATATGCTGTTGTCTCATTGCAGTGTTAATTGAATTCTTAGTCAAAAGTTTGTCATAGTATTCCCTGACCTTGCCTATCTGGTGCAATATTTGTTTATAAGAACAAAGTTCATCATGCTTGAGTAACCAGTAATGAACAAAATAATTAAACCCGAACACATAAAAGAAACACAAATAGATGCTTCTTGAAAGTAGTCTCTCATTTTCATCCAAACCCTAAGCATATAAAACGCCTGATTCCATTTTTAGGGTTGGAAGTGTCTTAAACCATAACATTACCAAAATCAGTAGCAGTACAAACAAAACCATTACAAAAGTCCCTGTGAAGAAACATACTATTAGGATATTGTGGCAAGTTGAGCCTAATTGAATCGTCATCCTTGGACTTTTGACCATTTTGTGGTAAATCTCAGAACAGAATGCTACTTTTTGTGGAAATTGGCAAGGTGAATTTGGACAAATTCAGGGCTAGAGATGATCTTACTCCATGATTTGCAAACAGGTTTGAAGTAGAGGAGAGTACAGCAGCCAAGAAAGTGTAGTAAATATGAGATCATTGTGGCCGCCGCGGCTGCCATTAGGTTAAATGTAATGTAGGAAGAAATCATAGACCGACTTGTCCTAGACCTAATCCCATACATATATGTGAGATTTGGGCCGAAACTTGGGCTCATGCCAAAATTGAAAATGGCCCAAAACAATAATTACTTTTAGTTTCCAAAAATAGAAAATGTTTGTTGTTTTTAAAACCATACTTTTAGACTCAAATAACAAATTATATTTGTCAATTAATTTTTTTTGTGTAGAGAACCCAACCAACTTTGATAGTAGTTAAATTGCCATTTATTAGATCTTCTAAATCATTACTTTCATATTTCTTAACATAAAAACTAATTACATCTCGTAAGAACTAAAATTAGTTTAGATCATTTTAATGTAATGTATGATAAAAGTATATTCCCTCCATTTCAATATACTAATCCACTTTCAAAAAATTAGGCATATTATAAAAATTTACTGTTAATAGAAACCTTTCATTTACATGTAATTTTTAATGCATTAATTGAATTAAATATGTGGAATAGAGTTAATCTTGTAAACGTAAATTGGATATATCTTAAATAGAGTTGATTTCGGAAATATGAAATTAAAAGGTAATTTTGAATATTTATTTAAAAATTATATTAAAAACTGAAATGGACAACTAATAGAAATAATTTTTATTTCAAAATTGTACCAGAATTTTGTAAGCTAGGGAGGGAGTAGTAAATTAATGGCCTCCGAATAAAACTGAGCCCCTTAAATTATGATATTAGATCGACAAAATGGTGTTAAATAAACAAATAATTATTTATTCTCCCAAAAATAAAACATTATAAATAAATATTCTATCTACAATTTTTTTAATCAATTTTTGTTCAGTTTTTATGGTATCAATGTTTTTCCTTACTTACAACATGTTTATTTGATTGAAAAAGACCAAATAATTTAAAATGCTACTTTGAAACTCAAATAATAGACAATAATTTTTTAATAAAAAATAATTAAATATTTTTGAAGAACGACTAAGTAACTAGGGTGAAATCAGCCCAACATCCATATTCATTGGTCTATTTGCTTTGTTATAAATGTATTGCTTTCTATATGCTTTTTATATGACATACTGTTTTTTTGTTAGGAGTTGTCCCACATTTGTGGTTAATAAGCAGTCAATTAATTACATTTGAATTTGTTCTTTTGAATATGACCAAAAATAATTTTGTGGTGTTTGGACCCAAAACAGACAATATTATACTAATAGAGTTAAGGCGACTGAGCAAGTTAGTCCTAATGGTCTATAACGATCTTAACATGGGCTCCAGAATGGATCCACGAAGAGGTAGATGGGCTATCCCAGATTGGGCTTAAGATTAAGGGGAGCAGATGGACTTTGTAGAGTATCGGACCAGGGGGAGCCTGGTCGATTTTCACTATAGATCAAGGGGGAGTCAGGTCACATGGAAAGGAGGCACATTCAGCACGTGTCGAGCAAGATGTGTGAATGGGAAGATTATTAGGAGTTGTCCATAGGAGGGGCAGATTGCTACTTAATAAACAACCACTTAACCAAATTAGAATGAGACCTTTTGGAATGTCCCCAAAAACATTGCTAGTTAATAAACAGCCAGTTAACTAAATTAGAATGAGACCTTTTGGAATGTCCCCAAAAACAACTATAAATCAAGTTGGAGTCAGGTCACATAGAAAGGAGACAAATTCAGCAGGTGTCCATAGGAGGGGCAGATTGCTAGTTAACTAAATTAGAATGAGACCTTTTGGAATGTGCCCAAAACAAATCCGTACAAGCTCTATTAAAGCGAATTGTATCATACTAATACGGAGTTAAGACCTGCTTAGCAAGACCAATTTTTTTTTTTGCATAATTGTGAATAAAAAATACATTTTATTGTAGTCTAATCTTTTCTAGTTTAACTCCACCTACATTGCTTTTTAAAAAAAATTTATATATAATATATTTTACAAGCAAGTAATCACCACAAGAAATCAGTGATGTATGAGAAGTGAGCATGTGTTCTTGCCAATAAAAAATAATAAAACAAATTATACATACTTATATGTATACACACAAAATAGATATTGATATAAGTCAATGCATAGCAATCGAAGTCAAGTGGCTTCCTACTAACTGCACAACCGTGCAAACTTCACAAGTAGTACAAAAGTGCAAGTTATTTACTTGATTTAAATATAGAAAAAGAATTAATACCAATAACGGCATATAGTACGCACAATGCATGAAAGTCGAGAGATCAATCATGCATATGATAATTAGTGTAGATTTAATTGATTGTTTTAGATGTAACATAAATTTATCATAGAAACAAGACCGTTGCATTTAAAAATGAAGAAAATTGAACAATTATGAGAGAAGCCATAAGATTATTCAAAAAAAAAAAAAATTACGCACTCGAGATTAAATTGTACCTGCTACTTAATAATATAATGACTAATATAATTGATAAAAGGAGATCCAAAGTTTTTACTACTATAATCCTGAGTTCGATATGATCTTTTCTTAATATTTCACCAGCATTTCAAAATAGAGTAGTATATTTAAACAAACCTATTATCAACTAAAGACTGAGTAATATACTTTGATCGAGTGAAATTTCTGTTCTTGATTCGATGAATGACATGTCTAGAAGAAGGAAAATGAATAGCAGCATCAGTCTCACAATTCTTCAAACCAATTATCACAATCTTGGTATTTCCCTCTCTAATGCAACACTTGTTCAATGGTACGTAAAAAAACAAGTATCAAAATTTCAGTCTTTTTTTTTTTTGAATAGTGATTGCAAATATATATACAACATCAGCAGCATAACGAGAGACCTCTCTATCAATTCACGCAGAACATAACATTATAGCATAAACATAAACCTCCTATCATTTCACAAGCGAACATCACATATTATTTGCTATGATAAAATTGGGGGATAAACATTTAAATTTTCATAATTTAAATTATTGCCTCATGAGAATTAAACAAAATGATGAAAAAAAGTTAACATATGCTGTTGTCTCATTGCAGTGTTAATTGAATTCTTAGTCAAAAGTTTGTCATAGTATTCCCTGACCTTGCCTATCTGGTGCAATATTTGTTTATAAGAACAAAGTTCATCATGCTTGAGTAACCAGTAATGAACAAAATAATTAAACCCGAACACATAAAAGAAACACAAATAGATGCTTCTTGAAAGTAGTCTCTCATTTTCATCCAAACCCTAAGCATATAAAACGCCTGATTCCATTTTTAGGGTTGGAAGTGTCTTAAACCATAACATTACCAAAATCAGTAGCAGTACAAACAAAACCATTACAAAAGTCCCTGTGAAGAAACATACTATTAGGATATTGTGGCAAGTTGAGCCTAATTGAATCGTCATCCTTGGACTTTTGACCATTTTGTGGTAAATCTCAGAACAGAATGCTACTTTTTGTGGAAATTGGCAAGGTGAATTTGGACAAATTCAGGGCTAGAGATGATCTTACTCCATGATTTGCAAACAGGTTTGAAGTAGAGGAGAGTACAGCAGCCAAGAAAGTGTAGTAAATATGAGATCATTGTGGCCGCCGCGGCTGCCATTAGGTTAAATGTAATGTAGGAAGAAATCATAGACCGACTTGTCCTAGACCTAATCCCATACATATATGTGAGATTTGGGCCGAAACTTGGGCTCATGCCAAAATTGAAAATGGCCCAAAACAATAATTACTTTTAGTTTCCAAAAATAGAAAATGTTTGTTGTTTTTAAAACCATACTTTTAGACTCAAATAACAAATTATATTTGTCAATTAATTTTTTTTGTGTAGAGAACCCAACCAACTTTGATAGTAGTTAAATTGCCATTTATTAGATCTTCTAAATCATTACTTTCATATTTCTTAACATAAAAACTAATTACATCTCGTAAGAACTAAAATTAGTTTAGATCATTTTAATGTAATGTATGATAAAAGTATATTCCCTCCATTTCAATATACTAATCCACTTTCAAAAAATTAGGCATATTATAAAAATTTATTGTTAATAGAAACCTTTCATTTACATGTAATTTTTAATGCATTAATTGAATTAAATATGTGGAATAGAGTTAATCTTGAAAATTTAAATGTTTATCTCGCAACTTTATCCTAGGAAATCATATGTGATGTTCGCTTGTGAAATGATTGGAGGTTTGTGCTTCTACTATAATGTTATGTTTTGCGTGAATTGATAAAGAGATCCATGGTTATACTGCAGCTGTGTGCGTATATATTTGCAATCCACTATTCAAAACGAATGAAAATTTGATTCTTGTTTTCTTACCGCTGAAAAAGTGTTACATTAGAGAGGGAAAGAACAAGATTGTGACTAATGGTTTGAAGAATGGTGCAATTGATGCTGTTAACTGTTTTTCCTTCTCAAAAAGACATGTCATTCATTGATTAAACAGTAAAAAGTTGTCAAGCCTTGCCACCAAAATCCACCGACCCACTTGGTGGAAAGAGAGGCTTAAAAATGAACAGTAATGGGCTTTTTATTGTTTGCTGGCTAGGCTTGCTGAGCTTGCTAATGTTTAACTTTCTGTTAATACAAAGCCCTATCAATAGCAATATCAATAGCAAGCCTTTTAAAATTCATATTTAAATTTTCCATCAAGTTTGTCACAGGCTTTTGGTGTCAAAGCTTGACAAATTTCTGTTCTTGATTCGATGAATGACATGTCTAGAAGAAGGAAAATGAATAGCAGCATCAGTCTCACAATTCTTCAAACCAATAGTCACAATCTTGGTATTTCCCTCTCTAATGAAACCCTTGTTCAATGGTACGTAAAAAAACAAGTATCAAAATTTCAGTCTTTTTTTTTAATAGTGATTGCAAATATATATGTACAAAGTTCGTATGCATAACTTTGACATGATTAACACAATGTTCTCTCTTCTCTCTCCTCTATTTTTTCCACCGCCTTAGCCCATACTGCATCCAACCACCTTTATCCCTTAGCTCGCCACTTTAGTACCCCTTTTTTGACTATCTCATCCCGGTTTCACCTCTTTCTCCGGCTAAACACCTCCCTTACACTTAAAACACAACCGTTGACCGTTTCTCTCACCACCTTAACTGCCCTCACTTGCCGCACGCACCTCATTTTCTCAATCAACTCTTCTTCCTCTGTTAAATAATACCATTTTCACCTTAGATCTGTTAGCTTTGTTATTCTGGTTCCATGGAATCCGTTGATTTTACTGATTTCATAGGACATTACTACGCTGCTCCTGCTGTTAACCTTCAACATCAGTTGCACTTTGGTCCAAACGTTCCAGTTGCTGGGTCACTAGACACAAATGAAGTCATGGGAGAACTTTCACCACAACAGGTAAAGTTTGTTGATGCTGAAGATGTTAATATTAGAGATACTAACAACTCGCAAGAACAACCTGCTAAATCTTGGAGTGCTGTAGTTGCTCAATCTGTGCCTAACACTCAAACCAGTGAAGTCCCAAATGTTGCAATATCATACAACCTCGATGGCTCTGCCAATATTAATCCAACCAAAGAATTTCTTTTAAATGCCAGAAAACAATGGGAGTCAAGTTTTATTGGTCATTTTATTGGTGTTCGTTTTAATTTTACTTTTATTAAGGAACAAGCCATGAAAATGTGGGAAAAAAAAGGGCTGATGGATGTTTACTTTAGCCCTAGAGGATATTATACATTTCGATTTAAAACAGTGGCGGAGAAAGATGCACTTCTTCACTTAAACTCTGTCCAGATTGGTGGAAAAAACATGTACTTGATGCCTTGGATGGAAGGTAATGCTTTCAAAACGAATGTTGTTACTAAAGTCCCGTGTTGGATTCGTTTGGTAGATGTCCCTTTGTCTTATTGGTCTAAAGATGGTTTAAGTAGTTTGGCCAAAGTGGTTGGTAAAACTCTGAAATTTGATGTTTCAACAGCTCATTTCAAACCAATGAAGTCTGCAGGGGTCCAAGTAGAGCTGGAATATGGAGGACATAGACCTCCCTATGTTTGGGCTCTAGTGATCAATTGTAATGGTGAAAATGAAAAAATGAAAGTGGAAATTTTGTATCCCCCAATGCCGTACTCCTGCAGCTTATGCAAAGCTTTCGGTCACTCGCTCTCCAGATGTCATGATAATCCAGAGGCTGTAAAACGTCAATCTCGACCTGCAAGACCTAACAGGGGTGGAGTAGGAAATTCTAGGGATACGGAACCAAAAGGTCAAGCCAAAGAAAAAGGGTCTTCTGGAAATGGAGCTGGAAATGAAACTTCAAATGCCCATACAAATGTTCACAGAGAGGATTACGTTGACAATTTTCTTGCAAAAGGTAATGAAATGGTGCCATATGTTGTGGGGAAATTTTTGGGATGTGATTTAGTCATGGATGACGACGAGGTTTTGAAACAAGCTCACCAGGCTAATGAAGAAGAAGATATTGAAAAGGTTGATGTTATGATGATAAATGATGCCCCTGTTACAATGGAAAATGAAGTTAACACAGATCCTCAAGAAATGCAAATTTTGGTCTCAAATAAATTTGGGCCTTTAATTACTATTGAAGAAGGGGAGTATCTTACAGATGCTGTTCTATCACAATACCACAGGCAGAAACCCCAGGGAAGAAACGCAAGAACAAACCTCCTATCTCGCACTCAGATTTCTCACTTTCAGTGGTGCTTGATATAAGTACTGCTGATGCAGCTCTGACTCCTCAAGCTGCTCAAACTGGGTTTACTGTGGTAGAAGTTGATAAGAATGTTGGGGATAATGGGAGGGGTATAAATTAGGATGATACTGTAACAGGGAAGTCAAACATGCCATGTACCCCAGGTGATGCCATCGAGGGGTTGAGTAATGCTGTCATCAGAAAGAAAAGCTTAAGGCAGAGGGCTAAATCTGCTAAACCAATTATTTTATGAATTTGGCAGCATGGAACGTTCGGGGTCTTAATAAAAGCTCGCATCAGAAAGAGCTTATTCATTTTGTGTCTACTAATAACCTCTCTATTATGTGTTGTGTAGAGACAAAGGTTAAAGAAAACCATGCTTTGGAGGTATCTAAATGCATAAACAAAAAATGGTCCTGGATTTTTAATTACGAACACCACTACAATGGAAGAATATGGATGGGTTTTGATTCTTCTATTTGGTCTGTTTCTGTCATTTCAAAATCAGACCAACAAATGACCTGTAACTTAGAATTTCTGGAAAAGAAATTGATGTTTTGTGCAACTTTTGTGTACGCTTTGAATCAGGTGTGTGAGAGGGAGACTTTGTGGCGTGACCTATTTCAATTAAGTACTAATATTTCCTTACCTTGGGTGGCTATGGGTGATTTTAATTGTGTACTTTCTGTTGAAGAAATCCATGGAGGTAGGGAAAGATGGACTTCAGGTATGCAAGCTTTTAAGGATTGTGTTTATGAATGCGGTTTAGGTCACTTACAAACTATTGGGGACACTTTTACTTGGACTAACAAGCGGCTGCCTAATCACTTAATTTCAAAAAAGTTGGATCGCATTCTAGGTAACCAGTTATGGTTCAACACTTACACAGAGGCAACAGTGGTGATCAAGCACAAACGCCTGATGGATCATTCTCCCTTATTGTTATCTATACCAACTAATATTAGCAGGAAAAGGAAGCCATTCCAGTTTTTTAACTATATGCTTGCGATTGAGGGTTTTCAGGCGGAAGTGCGTAAGGCTTGGGATGATACTTGCACAGGGGATCCTATTACCATCCTGGGGAAGAAGATGAAGGCAACAAAGCTTGCTTTAGTTGCTCTAAATAAAAAGCAAGGAAACCTACACAGCAATGTTACTGAAGCTAGAGGATTTCTGGATAATATTCAGTCCACTCTGGTTGAAGATCACTCGAATTGTGAGCTCTTACAGCAAGAAAATGTTGCTGCCAATCACCTTGAATCATGTTTAAAGAGAGAAGAAGACTTATTGCATCAGAAATCCAGAATTAAATGGTTACATCAAGGGGATCGGATGGAAATAATAAATTCTTTTTCAACCAAACCAAGATGAATTGGAATACCAATAAAATTCTAGCCATAAACAATGATTCAGAGGAGATGGTTTTTGGCCAGAATGATGTGGCTAAGGTGGCTGTGAACTATTTCGGTGCATCCTTGGGAAAAAAAGATGACTTGCCTGCATGCAATCTCCAATCTATTTCCTGTGCAGAATTAAATGATTCTCAGAGATCTTTATTGGAGGCTCCGATTACTAGAGAAATTATTGAAAGGAAATCACACAATAGTTTTAATTGAATGCACACATGTCTGAAAGGAAATCACATGATAGTTTTATCTCAATACACACTTGTCTAAAAGGAAATCACACAACATTATTATAGAATTTTTCCATTGTTGTTTAGGATGCTGCACAATAGTTTTAATTCAATACACACTTGTGTGAAAGGAAATCACACAATAGTTTCAATTGAATGCACACTTGTCTGAAAGGAAATCATAAAATAGTTTTAATTGAATGCACAAATGTCTGAAAGGAAATCACACAACATTATTATAGAATTTTTCCATTGTTGTTTTAGGATGCTACATAATAGTTTTAATTCAATACACATTTGTCTGAAAGAAAAACACACGACATTCTGGTATAATTAATCCATTGTTGTTTGGGACTCTACACAATGGTTTCTTTAATTTAAACTGTTGTAAGAAATACAGTGTACAATGGTTTACGTTTAACAAGAAAATCAGTGCCTTCCATATGGTTGGAGATAGGCCTTGGAAGTTGATAACTGTTATTGATGTGATAATTGACAGAATTTGCTTGAAGATTTGCTTCTGTGCCAGCGGCTAGTTTCCCCACAGTTGGCAAATTTAGGCAAATTTAGATTGCTATATGCCTGGAATGGATATTGTTCACTGAGTTGCAGCTTTAAGCAATCTGTACTACTTGGTTCATTGAGAGAACTTTCCTGTCTCGTATTATCGATCTGCCCCATATTATCAATCTCTGTTTCTTTGACGGTCTCAAACAAACCAGAATAGCTTGGAAGTGATATGTCTCTGGAACACACTGTATCCCTGGAGGAGTAAGAAATTGTCCAATCAACGAAGTACATTATCAATGCAGCAGTTCAGTAACAGTTATATAGACATATAGTATCCTCATGGATGTTTGCCTAAACAAATCATGTTCCTTGAAACTTGATAGAAGGAAAACATGGCAAGGTATAACACAACACAGATCTACAGGATTCTCTATTGGAGGAGAACATAAAAAAAATTCTTTGCAGTGTAGTAGTAGGAATCCCCTTACCTTGCCTGCATATAATTTGGCTCTGCAGGTAGGATTACTTGGTGATTTTCATTAGTGGGAAGCCATGCAGATTGGGACTCTTGCATAGCACCAATCATCAGAGACGAATGCATCCCAGTTTGGTACTGCTGCAATGCAACAATTAGGGAAAAAAAAGATTATATTCAACCACATTGTCAGCATGTGAGGGTGAGGGCGCTCAAGTCACCCATAGCCAAATGAAAGATGGGAAGGAAGATGCAATCAACAAAATAAGTGATCAGGATGCTTTAAACACCAGGCAATTGACTATGTCCAAACGGATTCGAACCCAAGTTTAGAATTTGAAAACTAGAAAGGCAATTGCTATGTCAAACGCAAGCCCAAATAGATGGATTCCGAAAACAGAGGTGAATGTTGTGAAGTTGCAGTAAAACCACGCCAGATAATTGTTTCCAGGCAGCAAAAAAAATATCCAAAGTTAACTCCACAAGTGATTGTTGTCAACCATACAAAGCTTAAGAACAGATGACATATTCCCAACAGGTAGAACTGATTCATTAAATGATTACATGCAGCATCTAATTAAGCATCAAAGACGGCACATGAATTCTGAGGTCGATAATTTTCCAGAGATGAAGAAAGCAACACTACGCCATAAACAGCCTACTACAACACTTAGGGGGGGGTGTTACCTTCTCAGGTGTTACCTTAGCTATGAATTTTTGGACCTACTACAACACTTTAGTTTTGGTGTTACCATATCCTTCAAGGTATGTTACCATAGCTGTGTAAGGTGTTAAACTTAGTAACACCAAGGGCTGTGTTACCTTAGAGTATAATTAACATATTTTTGAATTTTATTTATAATTAACGATTTAATAATTATTAAAATTTAAAATTAAATTATTTTCATCAAGTCATTGAATTTATTATTATAAAAATAATATTCTATCAAATACTTGAATTATTTATATTTTTACAATACCAATATATTTTTTAATAATTTTATTTAAAATATCTTAAAATAAATTAATATTCATTTTAAAATTTGATTAAATTCATCAATAAAATTATTGGAGAAAATAACAGGGTATAATAAATTTAAACTATTATTCAATAATTAAAATAATAAAATTTATTGTTATACATTTTTATAAGAAAATTAATAAATTATATAATATTAGAAAATGTAAAAAAGAAAAGCAATCTACTAGATTCTTAACAAGAGTAATCAATGAATGAAAAATTGAAAAGGAAATGAAAAGCGCTGAGTTGTAGTGAAGGCCGGCAAACGAAAATTTACAAATACAAGGGAGGGAAATTGGGGAAAATTTACAAATGCAGTGAGTTGTAGTCTCTTATTCTCTCACTTCTCACTGAGTCGTCTCTCTCGAGGATTGATTGAAGCGGGGTTCTCCCTCTCTCTCCCCTTCTCTCTCTCTCTCTCTCCTCTCTCTCTCTCTCTCCCTCTCTCTCGCTCTCTCTATCTCCCTCCTTCTCTCTCCCTTTCCTCGCTTCTCTTTTTCTCCCTCAGTCTCGTAAATCGGACTCCAATTGAGCCTAAGTTTTCTGTGAGTTTTCGAATTAACTCTTTTCATTACATGTTCTACATATATTTCTTGTAAATTCATTTGTTCTTGTATGTAAATATTTAATTTTTGTAATTGCAAGTTAGGTTTTTTCTGCTTTTTTAGATCTTGATAGTTTTACATGTTTATATTGTGTTTTTCAGTTGCAAGTTGTCAGTTTCATACATTGATTAATCTGTGTGTGTTTTTAATATAAAGTAGAATTTCATTTGATGATGGTTTTAATATTTGTTACTGTTGGGACAAATGTAATTGGTGGGTTTGGTTTAGGAGCTATTTTTGTTTAGGTGTTATTTCGTTATGGCCGATAAGGAAGAGGAGGTAAGGGAGCTCAAGGAGACTGTCGAGAATGGAGTTGTGTCCAGGGAGAATCAAGGTGATTCTGTTGTTGACAATAAGGGAGCCTGTTTCTTGGAGTATGTGAGACGGATAAGACGGCAGATACAATCACATCTAAGCCATCGAAATTGTTCTAATGCTTGAGGAATTTTTGAAATTAATATTTATGTCACGATACCTTGCCAGCTATCTGCAAGGCACTGGTTCTGATAAATCACCAATGTGAGGCCTGAAAACTTTTAGTTATTATTTTAGCCAAACTGGTATACTCTGTTTATGCATATAAATAGTAAATATTGTCGTACTTTAGAATTTGATTTAACTACTGTATGATTATTTATTTTAGTTCTGTCTTGCACTATTACCTGATAATTGGCTCCCAAATAATCTATTTGTTTCAGCTGTAAAGAGCCTATTGAACCACTAACACTTGAGGAAGTAGCTGAACGGTGCCATTCTCCGGATGATGTACATTTCTTATATCTTTCTGACTAGCATAAGAATTCAATTAGTGATTGTTCTTGTCTGACCATTGCATTCGAATTCCCTGATGGCAGATTGAAATGATTCACAGGATTATAGCGCACATGTCTGCAAATGACATGTCTAAAATTCTTGCTAAAATGAATGGAGATCAAGTAAACAACTCTAGGATCCATCTAGGATTTAAGTGAGCTACTCTAGTTACTTATCTTCCCGATTTGTAATTTTCTGTTCTAAGCTTTATTCTACTATTATTGTACTGAATAGTAACTTCTAATATCGTATGTAGGAGCTTTGCCTGTCTAACACCAATGTGTACGAAAGATGATTATATTTAAATGCTAGAACCTAGGCAACTGGACTACAGTACAGGGCAATACAAATATTGTCATAATATTGTTTTCTCAGATGAAAGATAGTAATCAAGCCATTGCTGGGAGTTCACCTGTTAATCCAAAAGAAGCTACCTATGCTGAGAGGCTGATAAAACTTAAAGGAATCTTGTCTGGAGAGACGTCAATACAGTTGACTCTGCAGTTTCTATACAGTCATAATAAGTGAGAATTCTAAGTTAAATATTTCATTACTTGATTTATCAATTATATATGTTCTGTTTTTTGTTGTTCTAATTCATGACGGTTGGTGCAGATAGACAACCTAACGAAAGCTTTTATGTTGTGTTCCTGAAATTGAATACAGGTCGGATCTTCTTATTCTTAAAACAATCAAGCAGTCAGTTGAGATGAGAAACAGTGTTTGCCATAGTGCAACAATTTATGCTAATGCAACTATGCATGCTGGAACAACCGTCGATACTTTTCTGAGGGAGAATCTGGTAACTAAAAAGTGTAATCACATTCAACTTCCACTGTTCACTTCATTGATATGTGACTGGCTTCTAACCATAATTACCTGAACAAATTATCAGGACTGGCTAAGCAAGGCAACAAATTGGGCTAAATTTAGTGCAACAGCAGGGCTTGGTGTCATTCACAGTGGTCACTTGCAGCAGGGAAGATCTTTGATGGCTCCATACTTGCCGCAGGGTGGTTCAGGTGGTGGCAGCCCATATTCAGAAGGTGGGGCTCTTTATGCCCTCGGTCTGATTCATGCAAACCATGGGGAAGGCATCAAACAGTTTCTTCGAGATAGCCTAAGAAGTACCAATGTTGAGGTGGCTGTTTTCTACAGTTAAATTGACATTTTTTGTACCTTACGTAATTGGCAAATTAAACTTTTAATCTTGGTTGGTGTAGGTTATCCAGCATGGTGCGTGCCTAGGCCTTGGACTGGAAGCTTTAGGAACAGCTGATGAAGATGTGTTTGATGACATAAAAAACGTGCTTTATACTGACAGTGTTGTTGCTGGTGAAGCTGCTGGCCGGTATATAACTTCTCTCATAAGAACACGAAGTTATATTTTTGTACATTTATTTTTTTTATTTATTCCTTCAGCATTCATGTTGCGATTGTAGGTAACTAATCCCTATTTGGCTATTCCTTCAGTATACATATCTGTCCATTGCTTTGTGTTTGCTTTGGTTGTTATGTGCCAATACTACTCCATTAATCTCATTCTTTGTTGAATCTACGATCACTGTTTTTAAAACAGGCTGGCATTATTTTGATGCATCACGAGGGTATATATTTTGTGAGTTTGCAACCTCTTTTTACACTAAAAACATGGTTGTTCTGTGCTTTTCTTAGTCAGTACCTTTTAATATAGATGGTACCTTTTAATATTGGGTGCCTTAGAGCTCCATTTTATTTTCTTCGGTTCTTATTAAAATCTTATATGTTGTGTATTTGTGCAGTTTTAAGTGCAGTCAAGATAGCCTGGCGTGTTACGTTGTAGTCAATCCTAACACTTGGCCCATGCAAGAAAGCTTTGTGATTCCACCAAATGAAGATGCACCACCTCCGTTAGATACAAGAGACCCTACTCTGCGAAAAACCTACCAATTTATGACTTATTTGTTTTGACCTGAAGGTTGGCAATTAGATTGTGTATCTGGTGGTGTTGTACGTCTTTTAGATGGTACACCTGAAATGTTAATACTATTTGGTTGTACAATTTTTTTTGCTAAGCTGGTTGTACAAATTGCTTGAATCTAAATGCTATTTACTTATTTTCTTCTACCTTCATGATTTTTTTTCCACCTTCATTGTTATCAAAGCCTTGGAATTTTGATATTGGGTTTAATATTGTATATCAGAAAATATTGGCAATAATAAATTTAAAAAAACAGATTTTTTTTTTGCAAAATGGTACAGGTGGGGGCCACTTTGGTGGGGTCCACATGTGGGATCCACATAATTGATTAATAATTTTGCAAAATTGTGACATCTAAGGTAACATAGATTTGGTGTTGCTATAGAATGCTTAGTGTGTTACTTTAGAGGTCTATGGTAACTAATTTTGCTATGTTAGCTTAGGCACGTAGAGGTGTTAGCTTAGACCCCAAAGGTTACATAGAACAAAACTATCCCAGCTAAGGTGTTACCTTAGCCTTTTTTTGGCCTTTGGTAACGTTTTTTAGGGTCTAAGCTAACACAGTCGTGGTGTTACCGTAGGCTGTTTATGGCGTAGTGCAAACTGTTACCAACACATAGTTTAATCCTCCAGGAACTCAAATACAAAAATTAGACTTTGGATACTAAGCAATCTTTGGAAGCGAAAAATGTAATAATATAAAAAATTGTGCTCTAGTTACTAGTAGATCATAAAAGAGGAAACATAGAAATTGTATGCTAAAAAATTAGTACCATTGGCACCCATAGACTTGTGATGCACAATGGATCATTAGAGAGAAAGGTACTAAAGGTATTAATCATTTCTAAGTGAGGAGCCTGGGTTTTAGTATTTTTACAAGCAATACCAACACTGTAATCCCATCTCAGAGTTATATTATACCACTACATAAGGGTACTAAAGGTAGAAGAATAATCTATTGCCATGTAACTTAGTGGTTCATATATGCATGTATCTTTTTGGTCCTTAAAGTCATATGAATAAATCCTTTGCAGAGAGTAACAATCTTTGTAGCTTTGGTGATGTTCTCCTTGGTAGATTTACAGGTACTTGACCATTGTACGACCTTCCACGCTGATTTTTGCCGCCTGAAGCTGCTTCCTTTTCGGGCCCTTCATTTGTTCCAATTTCTTATTCATCTAAGAGAAGTATTACAATCAGTCTCAAGGTTAAAACTGATTCAAGACAAGGTGATAAGCTATCAAACAGATCTTTAGTAAATCAACACTGGCAGAGGTTGTGGAAAGAAATATGAGACATCGTACCTTATGAATACAAATCTGGCTAAGGGATTCACTTAGTGATTCTTCCATCTGCCTAAGATGTTCAATATTGTCGATCTTATCTGGATCACTCCAGTAGCTGAAACACATAGCAATAACATAATTAAGGTGAATCAATTTCAATTTTAGAAGCAAAATTATAACATCAGTTTAGGCTTGTTAAAATTCATCAAAAATTCAGAATGATGCGTTGAGCAACAAGTACTCCCTCGGTCCCAGTGTCAAACATCATAACAACATTGCTGGAACAGATATTGCATATAGGTACTCATTAAAATCACCGTACATAAACATCAATTAAAATACCCAAATCGAGAGAGAGAGTGAGAGAGAGGTCAAAGCGAAAGAGATTAAAATACCCAATTAGAAGAATCTCCAAATTACGAGAATATCCAAATCGGGGAACCGCAAAATCGATGAATAGAGATGAAGATCGAGAAAAACATCAATTTTGATCTAAGTTGTGTGTTTGTGGTTGTTGAAGGAATCAACCTAGAAGCTCAGTTTCGAACAATTAGGGTTCATGTCTATGAGAGAGGTGAGTAATTGAAAGAAGGGGAGTGAGATAGGCGTGAGTTTTGTGTTTGTGTGTGAGAAGGGGAGTGAGATGTGTGTGAGTCATGGAGAGGTCTCTCAAAAAAAAGAGGGGGAAGTGAAATTTGGTTAAGGGGGGAATGTAGGTTTAGTGAAATTTCAAGACACCAAGGAGATTTTAACAAAAACTTAGTAAAAGTGCTACTTCTTGTAACGGGGCATGATCCAGATTCACTAAATATTCACTAAATGATTTCATTTTAGTGTTGGGAAAAAATAATCAAAAAATAAAAAAGTTAAGATATAAAAATAAAAAATAATCAAAATATTTTAAAAAATATTTTCGACGATCCAACCGTACGGATGTTAAGATATATCTAATATATTGATATTCCCAAATTTTCAAAAAATAAAAAAATAATTTGGTTGGAGATCTTAATAGATCACTAGTATATTGACTAGTACCCAAAACTCGTGCTTTGTCACTGATTATTGTTTCTATTTTTTAAAAACTATTTCTCGACGATCCAACTGCATGGATCTTAAGATATATCTAATATATTGATATTCCCAAATTGTCAAAAAATAAAAAATTAATTTGGTTGGAGATCTTAGTAGATCACTAGTATATTGACCAGTACCCGTAACTCGTGCTTTGTCACTGATTATTGTTTCTATTTTTTATAACTATTTCTCGACGATCTAGCCGTACGGATGTTAAGATATATCTAATATACTGATATTCCCAAATTTTCAATAAATAAAAAATTAATTTGATTGGAAATCCTAGTAGATTAATACTATATTGACTAGTACTCTTAACTAGTGCTTTGTCACGGATTGTTGTTTTTATTTTTCTAAAAATATTTCTCGACAATCCAACTTTACGGATGTCAAGATATATCTAATATAATGATTTTCACAAATTTTCAAAAAATAAAAAATTAATTTGGTTTGTAAAATTTAATATTTAATAAACGAAGTGATTATTTGTCAAATACCGTTGTCTCGAGTGATACCAGACAACTGTTTCGGACAAATTATCCGTTGTCTGATAACAGACAACGGTATTTTAACAAATACAATTGTAATGTGAAGCTTTAGACAACGGTATGTTGTAAAGATACCGTTGTCTGACAGTGGTTATGTTTTTTTTGAACATAAATATAAATTAAAATAATAAATTTGAAATTTTTTAATAATATTTTCAGTCACATTTCTCGACGATCCAATGGTACGGATGTCAAAATATATCTAATATATTGATATTCCAAAAATTTTCTAAAAATAAAAAATTGATTTGGTTAGAGATCTTAGTAGATCACTATATTGACTAGTACCCTTAACTAGTGCTTTGTCACGGATTGTTGTTTCTATTTTTCTAAAAATATTTCTCGACAATCCAACTTTACTGATGTCAAGATATATCTAATATAATGATATTCACAAATTTTCAAAAAATAAAAAATTAATTTGGTTTGTAAAATTTAATATTAGAATCCGACGAGATTTTGCAATTTCTGGCGAGCAACGACAGCTCCGATGATCTTCCTTAGCACACCAAATCGACATGAACATATTCCACAGTCACTGGGCATCCTACAAAGTACTACAACCATAACAAACCCATAAACGATCAAATCCAAGAGGCGAGCTAGACATGGATCTAAACCAAACTCAACATTTAATAACTCAAAACAAAGCTGAGAGCCTGAGAACATCAGCAAACTAACCCCCATAACCACATATACGAAAAATCATTGAACAATCAAATTTAACTTCGAGTTAATATCCGAAAATTATGAAATTATGAACCAATCATATTCGAATATACACACACACATATAAACATGTAGTACAGATCATGAGATTCAATTTGATTACTCATATGAAGGATTTGAATTTCACAATCACCTTCAAAAGGCTGTTTGATCTTCAAGAACTATTTCTAAAAATGTTGTGCTTAATATCACACAACATTTTTTATAACAAAACTGTTGTCTGATTTTTTCATTGTTTCCCACCAAATCTAATTCAATTTTTTCATTTCCCACCAAATTCAATTCAAATTATTTCATTATTTCCCACCAAATTCAATTCAAAATTTTCTGTAGTTCAGATAACGGTTTCTTGAAAATACGTTGTCTGATAAAATCATTCAGACAACACAATTATAAATCGTTGTCTGAGCCAACTCGTTTGCACAACAAAATTGAAAAAACACTTGCCTATTTAAATCAGACAAACAACGGTAATTAAAACATTGTCTGAAGACAACAGCTTAAAAAACACCATAAAAAAACACTTGTCTGCTTCAGTTTGTTAGACAACAGAATTAAATTGTCAAAACCCCGTTGTCTGAAGGCTGGATGTTTTAAAAAAAAAAAAAAAAAAAAAACTCTTGTTTGTTGATTTTGAACAACACTTTTTCCACTTTACGTTGTCTGATAAGTGTTGTCTGATGCTGTTTTTTTGTAGTGACACCTGCAGCAACAGTTCGACTACCCGATGTTCAATCTGCATATTAGTGACAAGATCCTATGGCAAGGGACTGATTTGAATCGTCTCAAGACTAGGAATATCTGGGATTCAATTCGTCACAGGCAACCTCAAATAGATTGGCATTACACGGTTTGGCACAGGCTGAATATAAATAGATACGCGCATCTCCAGTGGCTCTCATGCTTGGGACGTCTAAATACCCTTCAACGACTAGCATCTTTTGGCATGGATGTTATTGATCACTGCTATTTATGTGTGGGTGGTAGAGAGGATACAGATCATCTGTTTCTGCACTGTCCTTATTCAAATTTCATCCTGCGTAACATCTCCAAAAAAACTTGGACTTATTCTAAATAATCAGACCTGGCTTCATCTTCTTCAAAACTGGTTGCTGACTCCAGAGTTAACTCTCCGTCACTTGGCTCTCCTGGTAGCGCAGATCTTCTCATACTATATTTGGAGAGAACGAAATGGTAGAGCTCACAACAGAGCAGTTACAACCCCAATGAGAATTCTGCAAGGTATTTGGAGAGATTTCAAGGCAAAACTATCGTCATCAAGCTGGTTTGCGAAAAGAACTGACAAATGTACTAGCAGCTTCAATGCTTGGTTAAATTCTTAGCTCATTGTTTAAGGTGCTCCTCATTTACATTCTTTGCTATCAGTTTACATAAGTAGATTGATTGTAACCGTCCTACCTATGGCTTGTCATAGGGCTAGGGTTTAACCCTATTCGATCTTTTGCTTCTAATATACTTACATCTTAGCAAAAAAAAAATATATATATATATATACAGACATCAGCAGCATAACCAGAGACCTATCTATCAATTCACGCAGAACATAACATTATAGCATAAACATAAACCTCCTATCATTTCACAAGCGAACATCACATATTATTTGCTATGATAAAATTGGGGGATAAACATTTAAATTTTCATAATTTAAATTATTTCCTCATGAGAATTAAACAAAATGATGAAAAAAAGTTAACATATGTTGTTGTCTCATTGCAGTGTTAATTGAATTCTTAGTCAAAAGTTTGTCATAGTATTCCCTGACCTTGCCTATCTGGTGCAATATTTGTTTATAAGAACAAAGTTCATCATGCTTGAGTAACCAGTAATGAACAAAATAACTAAACCCGAACACATAAAAGAAACACAAATAGATGCTTCTTGAAAGTACACTACAAGAAAAACACGATCCTGCAACACATTTTCACCGTTGTCTGAGCTGCGTTTTTTTCGTTGTCTATCCGGCAGGTGTCTGTTTGAAGGCAGACAACGGTTATTTATCCGATGCGTAGAAGACGGTAAGACAACAGTTTTAAATTGTTGTTAAAAATTACGTAACACAACAGTTATATAAAAAGAATCGTTACCGGAAACAGCATCATGCAATGGTTTTTTGACTAATAGACAACAGGGAATAGATGTTATGCAATGGTTCTCAATCTTGCCAGACTCTTTTTCAAACAACAGTTATTGTAATCCTCTGTTATCTGAAAACCTAACCATAACAGTTTTATAGCAACCCCGTCATCTCAGTTGGTGTTAGACAACGATGTAGACAAACACACATGTAGTCGTTTTTGGCGTTAGACAACAGTTTGTTTAAAGCTTTAACTATTGTGTAAGCATTTGACAACAGCTTGTAAAGCAGCTTATTTGTGGTTCACCGTTATCCGAAAACTATTTAGACAACATTTTAAGTGTAACTCATATTGTAGTTTAAGTTTTCAAACAACGCCATATAACCCTTCTTGTTATAAAAATATTGCAGACACAACGGTTTACAAGTTTTACATCACTTAACTAAAAAAATGTCAACATTGTAGTTTTAGTACAATCATTACACAACCATCATACAAAATCACAACTAAAATTGCATCCACTTCTTCAACAGCAACTCGTACTCTTTGAAGAAACTTCTTGTCCTTGGAATCTTTGATAGTAACTGGAAATGTAGCAGAGAACATCAATATTTGTCTCCGGATAATCAATTTTCTGCAATTTTGGCTGCAAATTTTCAAGAAACCAGAGGGTTTTGGGTTCTGAGATCTACCTTTCGAATTGTAGCATCAGTAATAAACCATTCTCCGACTGCCTCTCCAATTCCTTGCAAAGATCCAAACTAAAAGAAACAAGATTACCATTTTAAGAATTAAACATACTGGTTGTATGAAAATCAGTGTAGTTCAGTCACAAAATTGCTAAAATGCCAATAGTAAAACAGCATTTCACCAATCATAAAACAAATTGATCGACTGATTGATATTAAGTACAACTAAGAGAAAATGACGGACTTGTTATGCAGAGGAGCTTAGTCTGTGAACAATTGCTGTCACGTAGCTTTGAAATTGTACCCTTTCCGAACCATGTTTCTTGCTTTTGAGTTTGACAGTGGCTAGCGCAAGCATTAATAAACATTCCATTACTATTGGAACTATTCAATTGTGCTAGCACCTGTGTTGCTCTCTGCAGAAACCTGATAGACAACTTCACCCGGATCAGATGGATATTGAGATGGACAAAAGTTTCAGTCTTTGTTTAAAAACCTGCAAAAAATGCCTAGCTCAAGTTCCATGTCATATACACAAGGAAATGGCAGTATTAGTGAAAGTTTAAAACTCTAATTTAGAATCATGGGTTAGAAAATTAGTGAAATACCACAACTGAATTATATGACAGGTGTTTAATTACTTAAGTTTTTAATACCGTGATAAATTTTCAACTGAGCCCTCGTCAAGCCCACTGCAACCAGAAACTAGGATATTCTTTGGCATTCTACGATGCCTGAGATAATTATTCCCGTTCTGTTGCCGACTCTTGGGATCATCTGGCTTAACCTTTTCGGAATCAGCATCTTTCTGTTTTCTTCCAAAACTTTGGACTCAGAAATTCGGCCCGGGGCAGCATGCAACAAGTGTTTCCTGAAGAGTCGTTGTCTGATACATTTCCACTTGATACTGCTACATTTTGTGATATCTCATCCAGTGCTATCTCCAGGCCATTTACTCGAGTCTCTAAAGAGTTCATTCCGCTTTGAGAACTGCCAATGTACCTCTGTAATCATTTATAGAAACGAAATAAACAACCGTAAGATTCATCAATTCTATCAGGCAAACAATATTGCACATTACGGCCAACTAAAAAAGTTGCTTGAAACTATTAACCTAGCATATTAAAAATACTAAATTAGGTTTCGAAAGTATATTATTAGGCACAAAGTACCAGCAAATAGATGTAGAACTGCAAGCTATGCAAACTGCATATTATCTGTAGTAGTATGATCGTCCAGGCATCAAAATAATATTTATTTTGCAGGCTTGCAGCTAATAAATATTTAGTACCCTACACATCATCAATGTAGTTGTCCATGTAACTGGATAACATCAAGGACATATATTGAGCCTTTGTATAAGTGCGCAAGTCTTTGTTACAAATATACTACTTTTTTTCAGGGATATCTTACTGACAGAAGAAGGTACTTCTGATATCACAGTGCTGCTTTACTGCTTAGCACACGATGCCTGGCAGGTCTCTTCTCGAAACTCCCTCCATGTTTGGCAGTTGAAGCTTTGTTCTGTAATAAGTTTAAAAGCAAGCATATTAGAGTGTGAAACAACCAATGAAACAAAAAGTTAATTCAACAGAATCACTTACAAAAGCAATGATCTTGAAGCAAGATGCAGTGGATGCCTAAATCGAATATTGACTGAATCGAATTGAAAATGTGTGTGAGAGAGAGAGGGTGAGGGGAAATGCCTAAATCGAGAGTAAAATCAGAAAGCCGTAAATTGAAGAGTAATTACCTGAAATAGAGACAGATCGAGAGAAGGAGAACAGAGAATAGCATACAAAACATACACATAGTACAAAACAGGACTCAGCCATCATTCGCCAGCTAACCAGATTCAGCGAATTAGCGACACATAGCAACTATGACTTAAAACGAAACCAAACAACAAACATGAACTCGCTGTGTGTTTACAGTGAGGAAGAAGAAGAGATTAAGAAGAAGAAAACAGAAAACAAGTTGGGTTTGTTTATGGGTAAGAGGAAAAAGAAACAGGGGAGGGGAACTAAATCTTGAACCTCAATCTAGATTTAGGGTTCATATGTGTTAGGCGCCGCTGTTTCTATTATTTAGAGATAAAAGGGGGAAGTGAAAGGTTAACTAAGGGGGAATTGAAATAAGGGTGGGAAATGAAATTTTGATAAGGGGGGAAATGAATTTAGAGAGGGAATTAAAATTTGGACAAGGAAATTCTCCCGAGACTTATAGAAATTTAATTTTATATATATATATATATATATATATATATATATATTTAGGTAAATTTGTAAAATAAATGTTATACGAGATTTTAACAAAAATGTAGTAAAAATGTTACTTCCTATAACGGGACACGATCCAGATTCACTGAATAATTTTTTTTAATGATTTCTTAGACGATCGAACAGTACGAATATTAATAAACCCCATTTTAGTGTTGTGAGAAAATAATCAAAAAATAAAAAGGTCGGCTTGTACGAGATTTTAACAAAAAAGTTGTAAAAGTGTTGCTTCATGTAACGGGACACGATTCAGATTCACTGAATAATTTTTTTGAAAGATTTCTTCGACGATCGAACCGTACGAATGCTAATAAACACCCATTTTAGTGCTGGAAAAAAATAATCGAAAAATAAAAAGGTCGGTTATTACGAGATTTAAGCAAAAATGTAGTAAAAATGTTGCTTCCTATAACGGAACACGATCAAGATTCACTGAATAATTTTTTGAAAGATTTCTTCGACGATCGAACCGTAAGAATATTAATAAACACCCATTTTATTGCTGGAAAAAAATAATCGAAAAATAAAAAGGTCGGGTTGTACGAGATTTTAGCGAAAATATAGTAAAAGTGTTGCTTCCTATAACGAGACACGATCCAGATTCACTGAATAATTTTTATGAATGATTTCTTCGACGATCAAACCGTACGAATGTTAATAAACACTCATTTTAGTGTTGGGAAAAAATAATCAGAAAATAAAAAGGTTTGATTGTAGGAGATTTTAGCAAAAATTTAGTAAAAGTGTAGTTTCCGATAACGGGGCACGATCCAGATTCACTGAATAATTTTTTTGAATGATTTTTTCGACGATCGAACCGTACGGATGTTAATAAACACTCATTTTAGTGTTGGGAAAAAATAATCAAAAAATAAAAAGGTTTGATTGTAGGAGATTTTAGCAAAAATTTAGTAAAAGTGTAGTTTCCGATAACGGGGCACGATCCAGATTCACTGAATAATTTTTTTGAATGATTTTTTCGACGATCGAACCGTACGGATGTTAATAAACACTCATTTTAGTGTTGGGAAAAAATAATCAAAAAATAAAAAGGTTTGGTTGTAGGAGATTTTAGCAAAAATTTAGTAAAAGTGTAGTTTCCGATAACGGGGCACGATCCAGATTCACTGAATAATTTTTTTGAATGATTTTTTCGACGATCGAACCGTACGGATGTTAATAAACACTCATTTTAGTGTTGGGAAAAAATAATCAAAAAATAAAAAGGTTTGGTTGTAGGAGATTTTAGCAAAAATTTAGTAAAAGTGTAGCTTCTGATAACGGGGCACGATCCAGATTCACTGAATAATTTTTTTGAATGATTTATTCGACGATCGAACCGTACGGATGTTAATAAACACTCATTTTAGTGTTGGGAAAAAATAATCAAAAAATAAAAAGGTTTGGTTGTAGGAGATTTTGGCAAAAATTTAGTAAAAGTGTAGCTTCTTATAACGGGGCACGATCCAGATTCACTGAATAATTTTTTTAATGATTTTTTCGACGATCGAACCGTACGGATGTTAATAAACACTCATTTTAGTGTTAGGAAAAAATAATCCAAAAATAAAAAGGTCAGGTTGTACGAAATTTTAACAAAAACGTAGTAAAAGTGTTGCTTCCTATAACAGTACTCGATCAAGATTCACTGAATAATTTTTTTGAATGATTTTTTCGACGATCGAACCATACAAATGTTAGTAAACACTCATTTTAGTGTTGGGAAAAAATAATTGAAAACTAAAAAAGTCGGGTTATACAAGATTTTAACAAAAACGTAGTAAATTAATAGTGTTGCTTCTTGTAACGGGGCACGATCCAGATTCACTGAATAATTTTTTTGAATTGTTTTTTCGGCGATCGAACCGTACAAATGTTAATAAACACTCATTTTAGTGTTGGAAAAAAATAATTAAAAAATAAAAAGGTTTGGTTGTAGGAGATTTTAGCAAAAATTTTGTAAAAGTTTAGCTTCTGATAACGGGGCACGATCCAGATTCACTGAATAATTTTTTTTAATGATTTTTTCGACGATCGAACCGTACGGATGTTAATAAACACCCATTTTAGTGTTGGGAAAAAATAATCGAAAAATAAAAAGGTCGGTTTGTACGAGATTTTAACAAAAACGTAGGAAAAGTGATGTTTCCTGTAACAGGACTCGATCAAGATTCATTAAATAATTTTTTTGAATGTTTTTTCCGACGATCTAACCGTACGAATGTTAAGAAACACTCATTTTAGTGTTTGGAAAAAATAATTGAATAATAAAAAGGTTGGGTTGTAGAAGATTTTAACAAAAAAACGTAGTACATTAAAAGTGGTGCTTCTTGTAACGGGGCACGATCAAGATTCACTGAATGGTTTTTTCGACGATCGAACCGTACTTATGTTAATAAACACTCATTTTAGTGTTGGGAAAAAATAATCAAAAAATAAAAAGATCAGGTTTTACGAGATTTTAACAAAAACGTAGTAAAACACGCAAACTGTTATTTAACGATTTAAAATTGTTAAATATTACACAACAGTTTTTTATGAAAAGCCATTGTTGTGCTTACTATCACACAACAGTGTTTTTATCAGAAAACCGTTGTCTGAATATTTAATAATTTCCCACCAAATCCAATTCAAAATTTTCATTATTTCCCACCAAATTCAATTCAAATTATTTCATTATTCCCACTAAACATTTCATTATTTCCCACCCATTTCAATTCAAATTTCCCAGTAGTTCACTCAACGGTTTTATAAAACCATTAAACAACGGTTATTCTACGTTGTATCCTTACTAAACAGACAGCAGTTATTCTACCAATGTTTATAACCGTCTTCTAAAGAGGATGTTCAAACAACTGTATTTTGCACTGTTGTATGATACCCATTTATCTCACAATGCTAATAACCATTGTCTATCAACTTTCCTTCTGACAACGGTATTTGAGACACATTGTCTAATGTTCCATACAACAACACTTCTAATAAACTGTTGTCTAACTTACACCACGGTTTTGTCTAAAAAGGTTGTCTGAAGATAATATGAAGTTGTCACATACAACGGTGCTGCACAGTTGTATTAAATGGTTCCACACAACATATTTACAATAGAATTGTTGTCTGATTTTATCAGAGCATACCGCTTAGACAACGGTTTCAAAAAACACCAAACACAGTTGTCATAGAAAGACTCTGACAACGTTTTTACGAGGATAGGCCATTAACTGTTGTTTGTTTTTTCGGGACAACGGTTTTTTGATTAACTGTTATGTGAAACGTGTTGTATGATGCAGTTTTTGTTGTAGTGGTAGTCTCTCATTTTCATCCAAACCCTAAGCATATAAAACGCCTGATTCCATTTTTAGGGTTGGAAGTGTCTTAAACCATAACATTACCAAAATCAGTAGCAGTACAAACAAAACCATTACAAAAGTCCCTGTGAAGAAACATACCATTAGGATATTGTGGCAAGTTGAGCCTAATTGAATCGTCATCCTTGGACTTTTGACCATTTTGTGGTAAATCTCAGAACAGAATGCTACTTTTTGTGGAAATTGGCAAGGTGAATTTGGACAAATTCAGGGCTAGAGATGATCTTACTCCATGATTTGCAAACAGGTTTGAAGTAGAGGAGAGTACAGCAGCCAAGAAAGTGTAGTAAATATGAGATCATTGTGGCCGCCGCGGCTGCCATTAGGTTAAATGTAATGTAGGAAGAAATCATAGACCGACTTGTCCTAGACCTAATCCCATACATATATGTGAGATTTGGGCCGAAACTTGGGCTCATGCCAAAATTGAAAATGGCCCAAAACAATAATTACTTTTAGTTTCCAAAAATAGAAAATGTTTGTTGTTTTTAAAACCATACTTTTAGACTCAAATAACAAATTATATTTGTCAATTAATTTTTTTTGTGTAGAGAACCCAACCAACTTTGATAGTAGTTAAATTGCCATTTATTAGATCTTCTAAATCATTACTTTCATATTTCTTAACATAAAAACTAATTACATCTCGTAAGAACTAAAATTAGTTTAGATCATTTTAATGTAATGTATGATAAAAGTATATTCCCTCCATTTCAATATACTAATCCACTTTCAAAAAATTAGGCATATTATAAAAATTTACTGTTAATAGAAACCTTTCATTTACATGTAATTTTTAATGCATTAATTGAATTAAATATGTGGAATAGAGTTAATCTTGTAAACGTAAATTGGATATATCTTAAATAGAGTTGATTTCGGAAATATGAAATTAAAAGGTAATTTTGAATATTTATTTAAAAATTATATTAAAAACTGAAATGGACAACTAATAGAAATAATTTTTATTTCAAAATTGTACCAGAATTTTGTAAGCTAGGGAGGGAGTAGTAAATTAATGGCCTCCGAATAAAACTGAGCCCCTTAAATTATGATATTAGATCGACAAAATGGTGTTAAATAAACAAATAATTATTTATTCTCCCAAAAATAAAACATTATAAATAAATATTCTATCTACAATTTTTTTAATCAATTTTTGTTCAGTTTTTATGGTATCAATGTTTTTCCTTACTTACAACATGTTTATTTGATTGAAAAAGACCAAATAATTTAAAATGCTACTTTGAAACTCAAATAATAGACAATAATTTTTTAATAAAAAATAATTAAATATTTTTGAAGAACGACTAAGTAACTAGGGTGAAATCAGCCCAACATCCATATTCATTGGTCTATTTGCTTTGTTATAAATGTATTGCTTTCTATATGCTTTTTATATGACATACTGTTTTTTTGTTAGGAGTTGTCCCACATTTGTGGTTAATAAGCAGTCAATTAATTACATTTGAATTTGTTCTTTTGAATATGACCAAAAATAATTTTGTGGTGTTTGGACCCAAAACAGACAATATTATACTAATAGAGTTAAGGCGACTGAGCAAGTTAGTCCTAATGGTCTATAACGATCTTAACATGGGCTCCAGAATGGATCCACGAAGAGGTAGATGGGCTATCCCAGATTGGGCTTAAGATTAAGGGGAGCAGATGGACTTTGTAGAGTATCAGACCAGGGGGAGCCTGGTCGATTTTCACTATAGATCAAGGGGGAGTCAGGTCACATGGAAAGGAGGCACATTCAGCACGTGTCGAGCAAGATGTGTGAATGGGAAGATTATTAGGAGTTGTCCATAGGAGGGCAGATTGCTACTTAATAAACAACCAGTTAACCAAATTAGAATGAGACCTTTTGGAATGTCCCCAAAAACATTGCTAGTTAATAAACAGCCAGTTAACTAAATTAGAATGAGACCTTTTGGAATGTCCCCAAAAACAACTATAAATCAAGTTGGAGTCAGGTCACATAGAAAGGAGACAAATTCAGCAGGTGTCCATAGGAGGGGCAGATTGCTAGTTAACTAAATTAGAATGAGACCTTTTGGAATGTGCCCAAAACAAATCCGTACAAGCTCTATTAAAGCGAATTGTATCATACTAATACGGAGTTAAGACCTGCTTAGCAAGACCAATTTTTTTTTTTGCATAATTGTGAATAAAAAATACATTTTATTGTAGTCTAATCTTTTCTAGTTTAACTCCACCTACATTGCTTTTTAAAAAAATTTATATATAATATATTTTACAAGCAAGTAATCACCACAAGAAATCAGTGATGTATGAGAAGTGAGCATGTGTTCTTGCCAATAAAAAATAATAAAACAAATTATACATACTTATATGTATACACACAAAATAGATATTGATATAAGTCAATGCATAGCAATCGAAGTCAAGTGGCTTCCTACTAACTGCACAACCGTGCAAACTTCACAAGTAGTACAAAAGTGCAAGTTATTTACTTGATTTAAATATAGAAAAAGAATTAATACCAATAACGGCATATAGTACGCACAATGCATGAAAGTCGAGAGATCAATCATGCATATGATAATTAGTGTAGATTTAATTGATTGTTTTAGATGTAACATAAATTTATCATAGAAACAAGACCGTTGCATTTAAAAATGAAGAAAATTGAACAATTATGAGAGAAGCCATAAGATTATTCAAAAAAAAAAAAAATTACGCACTCGAGATTAAATTGTACCTGCTACTTAATAATATAATGACTAATATAATTGATAAAAGGAGATCCAAAGTTTTTACTACTATAATCCTGAGTTCGATATGATCTTTTCTTAATATTTCACCAGCATTTCAAAATAGAGTAGTATATTTAAACAAACCTATTATCAACTAAAGACTGAGTAATATACTTTGATCGAGTGAAATTTCTGTTCTTGATTCGATGAATGACATGTCTAGAAGAAGGAAAATGAATAGCAGCATCAGTCTCACAATTCTTCAAACCAATTATCACAATCTTGGTATTTCCCTCTCTAATGCAACACTTGTTCAATGGTACGTAAAAAAACAAGTATCAAAATTTCAGTCTTTTTTTTTTTGAATAGTGATTGCAAATATATATACAACATCAGCAGCATAACGAGAGACCTCTCTATCAATTCACGCAGAACATAACATTATAGCATAAACATAAACCTCCTATCATTTCACAAGCGAACATCACATATTATTTGCTATGATAAAATTGGGGGATAAACATTTAAATTTTCATAATTTAAATTATTGCCTCATGAGAATTAAACAAAATGATGAAAAAAAGTTAACATATGCTGTTGTCTCATTGCAGTGTTAATTGAATTCTTAGTCAAAAGTTTGTCATAGTATTCCCTGACCTTGCATATCTGGTGCAATATTTGTTTATAAGAACAAAGTTCATCATGCTTGAGTAACCAGTAATGAACAAAATAATTAAACCCGAACACATAAAAGAAACACAAATAGATGCTTCTTGAAAGTAGTCTCTCATTTTCATCCAAACCCTAAGCATATAAAACGCCTGATTCCATTTTTAGGGTTGGAAGTGTCTTAAACCATAACATTACCAAAATCAGTAGCAGTACAAACAAAACCATTACAAAAGTCCCTGTGAAGAAACATACTATTAGGATATTGTGGCAAGTTGAGCCTAATTGAATCGTCATCCTTGGACTTTTGACCATTTTGTGGTAAATCTCAGAACAGAATGCTACTTTTTGTGGAAATTGGCAAGGTGAATTTGGACAAATTCAGGGCTAGAGATGATCTTACTCCATGATTTGCAAACAGGTTTGAAGTAGAGGAGAGTACAGCAGCCAAGAAAGTGTAGTAAATATGAGATCATTGTGGCCGCCGCGGCTGCCATTAGGTTAAATGTAATGTAGGAAGAAATCATAGACCGACTTGTCCTAGACCTAATCCCATACATATATGTGAGATTTGGGCCGAAACTTGGGCTCATGCCAAAATTGAAAATGGCCCAAAACAATAATTACTTTTAGTTTCCAAAAATAGAAAATGTTTGTTGTTTTTAAAACCATACTTTTAGACTCAAATAACAAATTATATTTGTCAATTAATTTTTTTTGTGTAGAGAACCCAACCAACTTTGATAGTAGTTAAATTGCCATTTATTAGATCTTCTAAATCATTACTTTCATATTTCTTAACATAAAAACTAATTACATCTCGTAAGAACTAAAATTAGTTTAGATCATTTTAATGTAATGTATGATAAAAGTATATTCCCTCCATTTCAATATACTAATCCACTTTCAAAAAATTAGGCATATTATAAAAATTTACTGTTAATAGAAACCTTTCATTTACATGTAATTTTTAATGCATTAATTGAATTAAATATGTGGAATAGAGTTAATCTTGTAAACGTAAATTGGATATATCTTAAATAGAGTTGATTTCGGAAATATGAAATTAAAAGGTAATTTTGAATATTTATTTAAAAATTATATTAAAAACTGAAATGGACAACTAATAGAAATAATTTTTATTTCAAAATTGTACCAGAATTTTGTAAGCTAGGGAGGGAGTAGTAAATTAATGGCCTCCGAATAAAACTGAGCCCCTTAAATTATGATATTAGATCGACAAAATGGTGTTAAATAAACAAATAATTATTTATTCTCCCAAAAATAAAACATTATAAATAAATATTCTATCTACAATTTTTTTAATCAATTTTTGTTCAGTTTTTATGGTATCAATGTTTTTCCTTACTTACAACATGTTTATTTGATTGAAAAAGACCAAATAATTTAAAATGCTACTTTGAAACTCAAATAATAGACAATAATTTTTTAATAAAAAATAATTAAATATTTTTGAAGAACGACTAAGTAACTAGGGTGAAATCAGCCCAACATCCATATTCATTGGTCTATTTGCTTTGTTATAAATGTATTGCTTTCTATATGCTTTTTATATGACATACTGTTTTTTTTGTTAGGAGTTGTCCCACATTTGTGGTTAATAAGCAGTCAATTAATTACATTTGAATTTGTTCTTTTGAATATGACCAAAAATAATTTTGTGGTGTTTGGACCCAAAACAGACAATATTATACTAATAGAGTTAAGGCGACTGAGCAAGTTAGTCCTAATGGTCTATAACGATCTTAACATGGGCTCCAGAATGGATCCACGAAGAGGTAGATGGGCTATCCCAGATTGGGCTTAAGATTAAGGGGAGCAGATGGACTTTGTAGAGTATCGGACCAGGGGGAGCCTGGTCGATTTTCACTATAGATCAAGGGGGAGTCAGGTCACATGGAAAGGAGGCACATTCAGCACGTGTCGAGCAAGATGTGTGAATGGGAAGATTATTAGGAGTTGTCCATAGGAGGGGCAGATTGCTACTTAATAAACAACCAGTTAACCAAATTAGAATGAGACCTTTTGGAATGTCCCCAAAAACATTGCTAGTTAATAAACAGCCAGTTAACTAAATTAGAATGAGACCTTTTGGAATGTCCCCAAAAACAACTATAAATCAAGTTGGAGTCAGGTCACATAGAAAGGAGACAAATTCAGCAGGTGTCCATAGGAGGGGCAGATTGCTAGTTAACTAAATTAGAATGAGACCTTTTGGAATGTGCCCAAAACAAATCCGTACAAGCTCTATTAAAGCGAATTGTATCATACTAATACGGAGTTAAGACCTGCTTAGCAAGACCAATTTTTTTTTTGCATAATTGTGAATAAAAAATACATTTTATTGTAGTCTAATCTTTTCTAGTTTAACTCCACCTACATTGCTTTTTAAAAAAATTTATATATAATATATTTTACAAGCAAGTAATCACCACAAGAAATCAGTGATGTATGAGAAGTGAGCATGTGTTCTTGCCAATAAAAAATAATAAAACAAATTATACATACTTATATGTATACACACAAAATAGATATTGATATAAGTCAATGCATAGCAATCGAAGTCAAGTGGCTTCCTACTAACTGCACAACCGTGCAAACTTCACAAGTAGTACAAAAGTGCAAGTTATTTACTTGATTTAAATATAGAAAAAGAATTAATACCAATAACGGCATATAGTACGCACAATGCATGAAAGTCGAGAGATCAATCATGCATATGATAATTAGTGTAGATTTAATTGATTGTTTTAGATGTAACATAAATTTATCATAGAAACAAGACCGTTGCATTTAAAAATGAAGAAAATTGAACAATTATGAGAGAAGCCATAAGATTATTCAAAAAAAAAAAAAATTACGCACTCGAGATTAAATTGTACCTGCTACTTAATAATATAATGACTAATATAATTGATAAAAGGAGATCCAAAGTTTTTACTACTATAATCCTGAGTTCGATATGATCTTTTCTTAATATTTCACCAGCATTTCAAAATAGAGTAGTATATTTAAACAAACCTATTATCAACTAAAGACTGAGTAATATACTTTGATCGAGTGAAATTTCTGTTCTTGATTCGATGAATGACATGTCTAGAAGAAGGAAAATGAATAGCAGCATCAGTCTCACAATTCTTCAAACCAATTATCACAATCTTGGTATTTCCCTCTCTAATGCAACACTTGTTCAATGGTACGTAAAAAAACAAGTATCAAAATTTCAGTCTTTTTTTTTTTTGAATAGTGATTGCAAATATATATACAACATCAGCAGCATAACGAGAGACCTCTCTATCAATTCACGCAGAACATAACATTATAGCATAAACATAAACCTCCTATCATTTCACAAGCGAACATCACATATTATTTGCTATGATAAAATTGGGGGATAAACATTTAAATTTTCATAATTTAAATTATTGCCTCATGAGAATTAAACAAAATGATGAAAAAAAGTTAACATATGCTGTTGTCTCATTGCAGTGTTAATTGAATTCTTAGTCAAAAGTTTGTCATAGTATTCCCTGACCTTGCCTATCTGGTGCAATATTTGTTTATAAGAACAAAGTTCATCATGCTTGAGTAACCAGTAATGAACAAAATAATTAAACCCGAACACATAAAAGAAACACAAATAGATGCTTCTTGAAAGTAGTCTCTCATTTTCATCCAAACCCTAAGCATATAAAACGCCTGATTCCATTTTTAGGGTTGGAAGTGTCTTAAACCATAACATTACCAAAATCAGTAGCAGTACAAACAAAACCATTACAAAAGTCCCTGTGAAGAAACATACCATTAGGATATTGTGGCAAGTTGAGCCTAATTGAATCGTCATCCTTGGACTTTTGACCATTTTGTGGTAAATCTCAGAACAGAATGCTACTTTTTGTGGAAATTGGCAAGGTGAATTTGGACAAATTCAGGGCTAGAGATGATCTTACTCCATGATTTGCAAACAGGTTTGAAGTAGAGGAGAGTACAGCAGCCAAGAAAGTGTAGTAAATATGAGATCATTGTGGCCGCCGCGGCTGCCATTAGGTTAAATGTAATGTAGGAAGAAATCATAGACCGACTTGTCCTAGACCTAATCCCATACATATATGTGAGATTTGGGCCGAAACTTGGGCTCATGCCAAAATTGAAAATGGCCCAAAACAATAATTACTTTTAGTTTCCAAAAATAGAAAATGTTTGTTGTTTTTAAAACCATACTTTTAGACTCAAATAACAAATTATATTTGTCAATTAATTTTTTTTGTGTAGAGAACCCAACCAACTTTGATAGTAGTTAAATTGCCATTTATTAGATCTTCTAAATCATTACTTTCATATTTCTTAACATAAAAACTAATTACATCTCGTAAGAACTAAAATTAGTTTAGATCATTTTAATGTAATGTATGATAAAAGTATATTCCCTCCATTTCAATATACTAATCCACTTTCAAAAAATTAGGCATATTATAAAAATTTACTGTTAATAGAAACCTTTCATTTACATGTAATTTTTAATGCATTAATTGAATTAAATATGTGGAATAGAGTTAATCTTGTAAACGTAAATTGGATATATCTTAAATAGAGTTGATTTCGGAAATATGAAATTAAAAGGTAATTTTGAATATTTATTTAAAAATTATATTAAAAACTGAAATGGACAACTAATAGAAATAATTTTTATTTCAAAATTGTACCAGAATTTTGTAAGCTAGGGAGGGAGTAGTAAATTAATGGCCTCCGAATAAAACTGAGCCCCTTAAATTATGATATTAGATCGACAAAATGGTGTTAAATAAACAAATAATTATTTATTCTCCCAAAAATAAAACATTATAAATAAATATTCTATCTACAATTTTTTTAATCAATTTTTGTTCAGTTTTTATGGTATCAATGTTTTTCCTTACTTACAACATGTTTATTTGATTGAAAAAGACCAAATAATTTAAAATGCTACTTTGAAACTCAAATAATAGACAATAATTTTTTAATAAAAAATAATTAAATATTTTTGAAGAACGACTAAGTAACTAGGGTGAAATCAGCCCAACATCCATATTCATTGGTCTATTTGCTTTGTTATAAATGTATTGCTTTCTATATGCTTTTTATATGACATACTGTTTTTTTGTTAGGAGTTGTCCCACATTTGTGGTTAATAAGCAGTCAATTAATTACATTTGAATTTGTTCTTTTGAATATGACCAAAAATAATTTTGTGGTGTTTGGACCCAAAACAGACAATATTATACTAATAGAGTTAAGGCGACTGAGCAAGTTAGTCCTAATGGTCTATAACGATCTTAACATGGGCTCCAGAATGGATCCACGAAGAGGTAGATGGGCTATCCCAGATTGGGCTTAAGATTAAGGGGAGCAGATGGACTTTGTAGAGTATCGGACCAGGGGGAGCCTGGTCGATTTTCACTATAGATCAAGGGGGAGTCAGGTCACATGGAAAGGAGGCACATTCAGCACGTGTCGAGCAAGATGTGTGAATGGGAAGATTATTAGGAGTTGTCCATAGGAGGGCAGATTGCTACTTAATAAACAACCAGTTAACCAAATTAGAATGAGACCTTTTGGAATGTCCCCAAAAACATTGCTAGTTAATAAACAGCCAGTTAACTAAATTAGAATGAGACCTTTTGGAATGTCCCCAAAAACAACTATAAATCAAGTTGGAGTCAGGTCACATAGAAAGGAGACAAATTCAGCAGGTGTCCATAGGAGGGGCAGATTGCTAGTTAACTAAATTAGAATGAGACCTTTTGGAATGTGCCCAAAACAAATCCGTACAAGCTCTATTAAAGCGAATTGTATCATACTAATACGGAGTTAAGACCTGCTTAGCAAGACCAATTTTTTTTTTTGCATAATTGTGAATAAAAAATACATTTTATTGTAGTCTAATCTTTTCTAGTTTAACTCCACCTACATTGCTTTTTAAAAAAATTTATATATAATATATTTTACAAGCAAGTAATCACCACAAGAAATCAGTGATGTATGAGAAGTGAGCATGTGTTCTTGCCAATAAAAAATAATAAAACAAATTATACATACTTATATGTATACACACAAAATAGATATTGATATAAGTCAATGCATAGCAATCGAAGTCAAGTGGCTTCCTACTAACTGCACAACCGTGCAAACTTCACAAGTAGTACAAAAGTGCAAGTTATTTACTTGATTTAAATATAGAAAAAGAATTAATACCAATAACGGCATATAGTACGCACAATGCATGAAAGTCGAGAGATCAATCATGCATATGATAATTAGTGTAGATTTAATTGATTGTTTTAGATGTAACATAAATTTATCATAGAAACAAGACCGTTGCATTTAAAAATGAAGAAAATTGAACAATTATGAGAGAAGCCATAAGATTATTCAAAAAAAAAAAAAATTACGCACTCGAGATTAAATTGTACCTGCTACTTAATAATATAATGACTAATATAATTGATAAAAGGAGATCCAAAGTTTTTACTACTATAATCCTGAGTTCGATATGATCTTTTCTTAATATTTCACCAGCATTTCAAAATAGAGTAGTATATTTAAACAAACCTATTATCAACTAAAGACTGAGTAATATACTTTGATCGAGTGAAATTTCTGTTCTTGATTCGATGAATGACATGTCTAGAAGAAGGAAAATGAATAGCAGCATAAGTCTCACAATTCTTCAAACCAATTATCACAATCTTGGTATTTCCCTCTCTAATGCAACACTTGTTCAATGGTACGTAAAAAAACAAGTATCAAAATTTCAGTCTTTTTTTTTTTGAATAGTGATTGCAAATATATATACAACATCAGCAGCATAACGAGAGACCTCTCTATCAATTCACGCAGAACATAACATTATAGCATAAACATAAACCTCCTATCATTTCACAAGCGAACATCACATATTATTTGCTATGATAAAATTGGGGGATAAACATTTAAATTTTCATAATTTAAATTATTGCCTCATGAGAATTAAACAAAATGATGAAAAAAAGTTAACATATGCTGTTGTCTCATTGCAGTGTTAATTGAATTCTTAGTCAAAAGTTTGTCATAGTATTCCCTGACCTTGCCTATCTGGTGCAATATTTGTTTATAAGAACAAAGTTCATCATGCTTGAGTAACCAGTAATGAACAAAATAATTAAACCCGAACACATAAAAGAAACACAAATAGATGCTTCTTGAAAGTAGTCTCTCATTTTCATCCAAACCCTAAGCATATAAAACGCCTGATTCCATTTTTAGGGTTGGAAGTGTCTTAAACCATAACATTACCAAAATCAGTAGCAGTACAAACAAAACCATTACAAAAGTCCCTGTGAAGAAACATACTATTAGGATATTGTGGCAAGTTGAGCCTAATTGAATCGTCATCCTTGGACTTTTGACCATTTTGTGGTAAATCTCAGAACAGAATGCTACTTTTTGTGGAAATTGGCAAGGTGAATTTGGACAAATTCAGGGCTAGAGATGATCTTACTCCATGATTTGCAAACAGGTTTGAAGTAGAGGAGAGTACAGCAGCCAAGAAAGTGTAGTAAATATGAGATCATTGTGGCCGCCGCGGCTGCCATTAGGTTAAATGTAATGTAGGAAGAAATCATAGACCGACTTGTCCTAGACCTAATCCCATACATATATGTGAGATTTGGGCCGAAACTTGGGCTCATGCCAAAATTGAAAATGGCCCAAAACAATAATTACTTTTAGTTTCCAAAAATAGAAAATGTTTGTTGTTTTTAAAACCATACTTTTAGACTCAAATAACAAATTATATTTGTCAATTAATTTTTTTTGTGTAGAGAACCCAACCAACTTTGATAGTAGTTAAATTGCCATTTATTAGATCTTCTAAATCATTACTTTCATATTTCTTAACATAAAAACTAATTACATCTCGTAAGAACTAAAATTAGTTTAGATCATTTTAATGTAATGTATGATAAAAGTATATTCCCTCCATTTCAATATACTAATCCACTTTCAAAAAATTAGGCATATTATAAAAATTTACTGTTAATAGAAACCTTTCATTTACATGTAATTTTTAATGCATTAATTGAATTAAATATGTGGAATAGAGTTAATCTTGTAAACGTAAATTGGATATATCTTAAATAGAGTTGATTTCGGAAATATGAAATTAAAAGGTAATTTTGAATATTTATTTAAAAATTATATTAAAAACTGAAATGGACAACTAATAGAAATAATTTTTATTTCAAAATTGTACCAGAATTTTGTAAGCTAGGGAGGGAGTAGTAAATTAATGGCCTCCGAATAAAACTGAGCCCCTTAAATTATGATATTAGATCGACAAAATGGTGTTAAATAAACAAATAATTATTTATTCTCCCAAAAATAAAACATTATAAATAAATATTCTATCTACAATTTTTTTAATCAATTTTTGTTCAGTTTTTATGGTATCAATGTTTTTCCTTACTTACAACATGTTTATTTGATTGAAAAAGACCAAATAATTTAAAATGCTACTTTGAAACTCAAATAATAGACAATAATTTTTTAATAAAAAATAATTAAATATTTTTGAAGAACGACTAAGTAACTAGGGTGAAATCAGCCCAACATCCATATTCATTGGTCTATTTGCTTTGTTATAAATGTATTGCTTTCTATATGCTTTTTATATGACATACTGTTTTTTTGTTAGGAGTTGTCCCACATTTGTGGTTAATAAGCAGTCAATTAATTACATTTGAATTTGTTCTTTTGAATATGACCAAAAATAATTTTGTGGTGTTTGGACCCAAAACAGACAATATTATACTAATAGAGTTAAGGCGACTGAGCAAGTTAGTCCTAATGGTCTATAACGATCTTAACATGGGCTCCAGAATGGATCCACGAAGAGGTAGATGGGCTATCCCAGATTGGGCTTAAGATTAAGGGGAGCAGATGGACTTTGTAGAGTATCGGACCAGGGGGAGCCTGGTCGATTTTCACTATAGATCAAGGGGGAGTCAGGTCACATGGAAAGGAGGCACATTCAGCACGTGTCGAGCAAGATGTGTGAATGGGAAGATTATTAGGAGTTGTCCATAGGAGGGGCAGATTGCTACTTAATAAACAACCAGTTAACCAAATTAGAATGAGACCTTTTGGAATGTCCCCAAAAACATTGCTAGTTAATAAACAGCCAGTTAACTAAATTAGAATGAGACCTTTTGGAATGTCCCCAAAAACAACTATAAATCAAGTTGGAGTCAGGTCACATAGAAAGGAGACAAATTCAGCAGGTGTCCATAGGAGGGGCAGATTGCTAGTTAACTAAATTAGAATGAGACCTTTTGGAATGTGCCCAAAACAAATCCGTACAAGCTCTATTAAAGCGAATTGTATCATACTAATACGGAGTTAAGACCTGCTTAGCAAGACCAATTTTTTTTTTGCATAATTGTGAATAAAAAATACATTTTATTGTAGTCTAATCTTTTCTAGTTTAACTCCACCTACATTGCTTTTTAAAAAAATTTATATATAATATATTTTACAAGCAAGTAATCACCACAAGAAATCAGTGATGTATGAGAAGTGAGCATGTGTTCTTGCCAATAAAAAATAATAAAACAAATTATACATACTTATATGTATACACACAAAATAGATATTGATATAAGTCAATGCATAGCAATCGAAGTCAAGTGGCTTCCTACTAACTGCACAACCGTGCAAACTTCACAAGTAGTACAAAAGTGCAAGTTATTTACTTGATTTAAATATAGAAAAAGAATTAATACCAATAACGGCATATAGTACGCACAATGCATGAAAGTCGAGAGATCAATCATGCATATGATAATTAGTGTAGATTTAATTGATTGTTTTAGATGTAACATAAATTTATCATAGAAACAAGACCGTTGCATTTAAAAATGAAGAAAATTGAACAATTATGAGAGAAGCCATAAGATTATTCAAAAAAAAAAAAAATTACGCACTCGAGATTAAATTGTACCTGCTACTTAATAATATAATGACTAATATAATTGATAAAAGGAGATCCAAAGTTTTTACTACTATAATCCTGAGTTCGATATGATCTTTTCTTAATATTTCACCAGCATTTCAAAATAGAGTAGTATATTTAAACAAACCTATTATCAACTAAAGACTGAGTAATATACTTTGATCGAGTGAAATTTCTGTTCTTGATTCGATGAATGACATGTCTAGAAGAAGGAAAATGAATAGCAGCATCAGTCTCACAATTCTTCAAACCAATTATCACAATCTTGGTATTTCCCTCTCTAATGCAACACTTGTTCAATGGTACGTAAAAAAACAAGTATCAAAATTTCAGTCTTTTTTTTTTTTGAATAGTGATTGCAAATATATATACAACATCAGCAGCATAACGAGAGACCTCTCTATCAATTCACGCAGAACATAACATTATAGCATAAACATAAACCTCCTATCATTTCACAAGCGAACATCACATATTATTTGCTATGATAAAATTGGGGGATAAACATTTAAATTTTCATAATTTAAATTATTGCCTCATGAGAATTAAACAAAATGATGAAAAAAAGTTAACATATGCTGTTGTCTCATTGCAGTGTTAATTGAATTCTTAGTCAAAAGTTTGTCATAGTATTCCCTGACCTTGCCTATCTGGTGCAATATTTGTTTATAAGAACAAAGTTCATCATGCTTGAGTAACCAGTAATGAACAAAATAATTAAACCCGAACACATAAAAGAAACACAAATAGATGCTTCTTGAAAGTAGTCTCTCATTTTCATCCAAACCCTAAGCATATAAAACGCCTGATTCCATTTTTAGGGTTGGAAGTGTCTTAAACCATAACATTACCAAAATCAGTAGCAGTACAAACAAAACCATTACAAAAGTCCCTGTGAAGAAACATACTATTAGGATATTGTGGCAAGTTGAGCCTAATTGAATCGTCATCCTTGGACTTTTGACCATTTTGTGGTAAATCTCAGAACAGAATGCTACTTTTTGTGGAAATTGGCAAGGTGAATTTGGACAAATTCAGGGCTAGAGATGATCTTACTCCATGATTTGCAAACAGGTTTGAAGTAGAGGAGAGTACAGCAGCCAAGAAAGTGTAGTAAATATGAGATCATTGTGGCCGCCGCGGCTGCCATTAGGTTAAATGTAATGTAGGAAGAAATCATAGACCGACTTGTCCTAGACCTAATCCCATACATATATGTGAGATTTGGGCCGAAACTTGGGCTCATGCCAAAATTGAAAATGGCCCAAAACAATAATTACTTTTAGTTTCCAAAAATAGAAAATGTTTGTTGTTTTTAAAACCATACTTTTAGACTCAAATAACAAATTATATTTGTCAATTAATTTTTTTTGTGTAGAGAACCCAACCAACTTTGATAGTAGTTAAATTGCCATTTATTAGATCTTCTAAATCATTACTTTCATATTTCTTAACATAAAAACTAATTACATCTCGTAAGAACTAAAATTAGTTTAGATCATTTTAATGTAATGTATGATAAAAGTATATTCCCTCCATTTCAATATACTAATCCACTTTCAAAAAATTAGGCATATTATAAAAATTTATTGTTAATAGAAACCTTTCATTTACATGTAATTTTTAATGCATTAATTGAATTAAATATGTGGAATAGAGTTAATCTTGTAAACGTAAATTGGATATATCTTAAATAGAGTTGATTTCGGAAATATGAAATTAAAAGGTAATTTTGAATATTTATTTAAAAATTATATTAAAAACTGAAATGGACAACTAATAGAAATATTTTTTATTTCAAAATTGTACCAGAATTTTGTAAGCTAGGGAGGGAGTAGTAAATTAATGGCCTCCGAATAAAACTGAGCCCCTTAAATTATGATATTAGATCAACAAAATGGTGTTAAATAAACAAATAATTATTTATTCTCCCAAAAATAAAACATTATAAATAAATATTCTATCTACAATTTTTTTAATCAATTTTTGTTCAGTTTTTATGGTATCAATGTTTTTCCTTACTTACAACATGTTTATTTGATTGAAAAAGACCAAATAATTTAAAATGCTACTTTGAAACTCAAATAATAGACAATAATTTTTTAATAAAAAATAATTAAATATTTTTGAAGAACGACTAAGTAACTAGGGTGAAATCAGCCCAACATCCATATTCATTGGTCTATTTGCTTTGTTATAAATGTATTGCTTTCTATATCCTTTTTATATGACATACTGTTTTTTTGTTAGGAGTTGTCCCACATTTGTGGTTAATAAGCAGTCAATTAATTATATTAGAATTTGTTCTTTTGAATATGACCAAAAATAATTTTGTGGTGTTTGGACCCAAAACAGACAATATTATACTAATAGAGTTAAGGCGATTGAGCAAGTTAGTCCTAATGGTCTATAACGATCTTAACATGGGCTCCAGAATGGATCCACGAAGAGGTAGATGGGCTATCCCAGATTGGGCTTAAGATTAAGGGGAGCAGATGGACTTTGTAGAGTATCGGACTAGGGGGAGCCTGGTCGATTTCCACTATAGATCAAGGGGGAGTCAGGTCACATGGAAAGGAGGCACATTCAGCACGTGTCGAGCAAGATGTGTGAATGGGAAGATTATTAGGAGTTGTCCATAGGAGGGGCAGATTGCTACTTAATAAACAACCAGTTAACCAAATTAGAATGAGACCTTTTGGAATGTCCCCCAAAAACATTCCTAGTTAATAAACAGCCAGTTAACTAAATTAGAATGAGACCTTTTGGAATGTCCCCAAAAACAACTATAAATCAAGTTGGAGTCAAGTCACAATGTCCCCCAAAAACATTCCTAGTTAATAAACAGCCAGTTAACTAAATTAGAATGAGACCTTTTGGAATGTCCCCAAAAACAACTATAAATCAAGTTGGAGTCAGGTCACATAGAAAGGAGACAAATTCAGCAGGTGTCCATAGGAGGGGCAGATTGCTAGTTAACTAAATTAGAATGAGACCTTTTGGAATGTGCCCAAAACAAATCCGTACAAGCTCTATTAAAGCGAATTGTATCATACTAATACGGAGTTAAGACCTGCTTAGCAAGACCAAATTTTTTTTGCATAATTGTGAATAAAAAATACATTTTATTGTAGTCTAATCTTTTCTAGTTTAACTCCACCTACATTGCTTTTTAAAAAAATTTATATATAATATATTTTACAAGCAAGTAATCACCACAAGAAATCAGTGATGTATGAGAAGTGAGCATGTGTTCTTGCCAATAAAAAGTAATAAAACAAATTATACATACTTATATGTATACACAAAAAATAGATATTGATATAAGTCAATGCATAGCAATCGAAGTCAAGTGGCTTCCTACTAACTGCACAACCGTGCAAACTTCACAAGTAGTACAAAAGTGCAAGTTATTTACTTGATTTAAATATAGAAAAAGAATTAATACCAGTAACGGCATATAGTACGCACAATGCATGAAAGTCGAGAGATCAATCATGCATATGATAATTAGTGTAGATTTAATTGATTGTTTTAGATGTAACATAAATTTATCATAGAAACAAGACCGTTGCATTTAAAAATGAAGAAAATTGAACAATTATGAGAGAAGCCATAAGATTATTCAAAAAAAAAAAAAAAGTTACGCACTCGAGATTAAATTGTACCTGCTACTTAAGAATATAATGACTAATATAATTGATAAAAGGAGATCCAAAGTTTTTACTACTATAATCCTGAGTTCGATCTTTTCTTAATATTTCACCAGCATTTCAAAATAGAGTAGTATATTTAAACAAACCTATTATCAACTAAAGACTGAGTAATATACTTTGATCGAGTGAAATTTCTGTTCTTGATTCGATGAATGACATGTCTAGAAGAAGGAAAATGAATAGCAGCATCAGTCTCACAATTCTTCAAACCAATAATCACAATCTTGGTATTTCCCTCTCTAATGCAACACTTGTTCAATGGTACGTAAAAAAACAAGTATCAAAATTTCAGTCTTTTTTTTTAATAGTGATTACAAATATATATACAGACATCAGCAGCATAACCAGAGACCTCTCTATCAATTCACGCAGAACATAACCTTATAGCATAAACATAAACCTCCTATCATTTCACAAGCGAACATCACATATTATTTGCTATGATAAAATTGGGGAATAAACATTTAAATTTTCATAATTTAAATTATTGCCTCATGAGAATTAAACAAAATGATGAAAAAAAGTTAACATATGATGTTGTCTCATTGCAGTGTTAATTGAATTCTTAGTCAAAAGTTTGTCATAGTATTCCCTGACCTTGCCTATCTGGTGCAATATTTGTTTATAAGAACAAAGTTCATCATGCTTGACTAACCAGTAATGAACAAAATAACTAAACCCGAACACATAAAAGAAACACAAATAGATGCTTCTTGAAAGTAGTCTATCATTTTCATCCAAACCCTAAGCATATAAAACGCCTGATTCCATTTTTAGGGTTGGAAGTGTCTTAAACCATAACATTACCAAAATCATTAGCAGTACAAACAAAACCATTACAAAAGTCCCTGTGAAGAAACATACCATTAGGATATTGTGGCAAGTTGAGCCTAATTGAATCGTCATCCTTGGACTTTTGACCATTTTGTGGTAAATCTCAGAACAGAATGCTACTTTTTGTGGAAATTGGAAAGGTGAATTTGGACAAATTCAGGGCTAGAGATGATCTTACTCCATGATTTGCAAACAGGTTTGAAGTAGAGGAGAGTACAGCAACCAAGAAAGTGTAGTAAATATGAGATCATTATGGCCGCCGCGCCTGCCATTAGGTTAAATGTAATGTAGGAAGAAATCATAGACCGACTTGTCCTAGACCTAATCCCATACATATATGTGAGATTTGGGTCGAAACTTGGGCTCATGCCAAAATTGAAAATGGCCCAAAACAATAATTACTTTTAGTTTCCAAAAATAGAAAATGTTTGTTGTTTTTAAAACCATACTTTTAGACTCAAATAACAAATTATATTTGTCAATTAAATTTTTTTGTGTAGAAAACCCAACCAACTTTGATAGTAGTTAAATTGCCATTTATTAGATCTTCTAAATCATTACTTTCATATTTCTTAACATAAAAACTAATTACATCTCGTAAGAACTAAAATTAGTTTAGATCATTTTAATGTAATGTATGATAAAAGTATATTCCCTCCATTTCAATATACTAATCCACTTTCAGAAAATTAGGCATATTATAAAAATTTATTATTAATAGAAACCTTTCATTTACATGTAATTTTTATTGCATTAATTGAATAAAATATGTGGAATAGAGTTTGTTGTGGAATAAAAACTAGGTTACGATTGGTAATTAATGCTAGGGTGGTTGAGCTTCGAGCTTTAATGGCTGTTTCCGTGTTACGAGACTGATCGGTCCTCACATAGTGCCTACGTATCTCGTTATTGAGAATCAAGCCAAGACGTAGTTCTGAGATGAGGGGTCTAACCCTTTATATAGGCTGAGAAGCCCTAGAATCGTAGTACAATTAGATGACTTGGTGGGCAAGTCACCGCCTGGAGGAAGGTTCTAGACTCCTTCCTTGTAGTAGTAAGTTCCCATATTGAATTCTGTGTCTTGGAGGCTAAGTTTTGTAGGAGTTACATCCTTATTCGACTCTTATCGCTGAGCTGGTTATTACCCCTCAATATTAATTACGAAATTAATATTATAATTGGGGTTTGGGACCATCTGGTGGGCCCCACGTTTGGACCATATCGGGTCTAATTAATGCCACATTAAATGTGTCTTTAGGCCTTACTTTTAGCCCATATCATTTTCCCCCCAACTTCTAGGAAAACTGATCAGGTTTTTCTTGAAGTTATAACGGCCTTATACGAGACTTGGGTCAGGGTTCATTGCTCTTACGTGAGTATTTTCAACAATATCATCTTAATGTAAAGCGTGGAGCGACCGACGCATTTACGACGATGTTGAACGACACTAAGCGGTGTTAAATGGCACTAGACAGCGCTATTCGGCCTAAAACAACGTTTAAACTGCGTTAAACATTGTTAAATGGCATAAAATGGTACTAACGTCACTAATCGGCGCTGAACAGTACTAATCGGCACTAATATGTGCTTAAACGGCACTAATCTGTGCTAATCGGCACTAACCTGTGCTAACAGGCACTAAATAGTGCTTAAACAGCACTAAACGGTGCTAATCGGCACTAATCTGTGCTAACAGGCACTAAACAGTGCTTAAACAGCACTAAACGGTGCTAATCGGCACTAAACGGTGCTAATCTTGACCTTTTTTCAGTGCTGAAACTCATCCGAGATTTGCTGAAAAAGTCGAAATCTAGGTCTGAAAACTACCCGAGGTTTTTTGAAAAAGTCGGGATTCAGGACCACGAACTAACCCGTGATCGGCCGAATCAAGGGCTAGCTCGTGGTCGGCTAGCACCTGATCGGCCGAAGGGCCTTGATCCGAGGTGATCGGCCACGAGGTGACCGACCAGGAGGTGATCGGCCGAAGCTCCTCCGGAGGAGGTGGTCGGCTGTGGTGCCCCATGCGCCGTGGTCGGCCGGGAGGTGGTCAGCCACGGCCCCTCGTGCGCCGTGGTCGATTGCCTCTCGGTTAGCTAGGCGATCCGGACGTGAAAATCTTTCGTGATCTTGAGGATCAAGAATCTTGATCTTGATCTCAAGTTACTATCTTGGTCATTCGTGACTTCATTATCTTAAGGATCAAGAATCTTGATCTTGATCTCAAGTCATCAGGGATCTAGGATCTAAAGCCATCTGTGAACCTAAGGATCAAGAATCTTGATCTTGATCACAAGTCGTCAGTTTGGTCATTCGTGACTTCTAGTGAGATTACTCCTGCACTTAGTATTGCTAATCTTGTGCTTAGGCCTAGCCTCGTTATCTAACTTCTGAAGCGCAATCACTCTTTCGAAGGTCGTCTGTACCCAATATTTCAGATAGGTCTTCGAGATTTGACTTGAAGTTTCAACCTTTGGATCTTGATTGGAGGTTCACGACCCCCTCAAGTTTGGCCTTCATGTCTAATCTTGGCCTTCATGGCTAATCTTGGTCTTCATGGCTAACCTTGCCTTCATGGCTAATCTTGGCCTTCATGGCTAATCTTGGTCTTCATGGCTAACCTTGGCCTTCATGGCTAATCTTGGCATTCATGGCTAATCTTTCGTGTTTCTCATCCTAGGATTCGAGGTTGATGTTCTCAGGTTCAATGTCGGTGTTCTGGATCAAAGACCTAGGATCCCAAGTTGATTTTTCAATTTCCAAATCGAGGTATCAACCTTTCTTATTAGCTTTCCTAATAAGTATTCTTAATCAACTACCAACACATATATCAAGTTGGGGGTGTTCTGGACCACCAATCGCGAGGTTTCAGGTCAATAGGAGGTGTTTGCCATACCTTGAAAGGTTTCATGAACCTTGAATTCGAATGACTTGTTTCTTAGTCCTCGTGACCTTCCGGGCCTTAACTTGTTTGCTGAATCCTTGGTTTTAAGGTTATCACCAACCCATGATTCTCATTCTAAGATGTTGAACTTGAGATGAGGTTCTTTAGTTCTTGCCCCCCCTTGTTCCATATATGAGAGGTCTTACTTCTCGGTCGATCGTTCAGGAAGTCCACTTTCTCCTTAGCGCCTCAGGAATGGTATGTCTTGGTTGGTTTTCAATCCTTTATCTTGATTCTAGGTTTCCAACCTTTCTCTAATACTCATAGAACTTTGCTAAGGTTTCAACTTGACCGACGTCTCTTAGTTCAATGCTTTGAATCCACACGACAAGCTTGATTGGAGGTGGACAGCGTTGTTGGCCATCAAGGCTCAATTAATGTTGTGTTGAGATTTGAAGTTCAAGGCTTCAATACTTAATCTTGGAATATGTTCATCATCCCAGATTTCCAACCTGTAGAATCCTCGTCCTGGTGTCTTCCTGACTTGATACGACCCTTCCCAATTGGGGGATAGTCTTCTCTTCTGGCCAACTCTGGAGGCCTCTATCTTCCTCAGAGTCAAGTTGTCTTGTCGAAAGAACTTCTCCTTAACCCTTTGGTTGCAGTGGAAAGATGCTCTCTTCTGATGCTCTGCGTTTCTAGCATTCGCTTCATCCCTAACCTCGTCAATCAGATCGAGGGCGAGCCTCACGCCTTTTTCATTGGTCTCGGGATCATATGCTACCACTCTTGGCGATGCATGTGTTAATCGATGTTAACATCTCAAGTGCCTGCCTCACAACCGGTGCGTGCTTCTGGCATCTACCGCATCTCTTGACATAGCTCTGTGCTTCAGCCAGTATCTCTGGCTAATAGAATCCCAAGCGGGTGATCTTGGGAGCTAGGGCTCTACCCCCCAAGTGTTGCCCACAGATCGATCCATGAACTTCCTCCAGTGCTTCCTTTGCCTCTTGGGGCCTTAGACATTTTAGGTACGGGATGACAAAAGATCTCTTGTAGAGAAGGCCTTCAGTTAAAGTATATCTCAATGCTCTCACTGACAGCTTTCGTGCCTTCAGGGCATTGCCAGGGAGCCATCCAATTTTGAGTTGATGTTCGGGGCCTTCAAGACCTGGAAGTAAACACTTCCTGCATAATTCTCCATCTCAGAGGAAGCGAACTTGGATAGGGCATCAGCCTTGGTTTCATCCTTGGCCTCAAACTCGCCATTCACTTGTGATACTAAAAGCCTTGAGTCTCCACAGACCTTGAGGTTCATGACCCTCATTAGATTTCTAATCCTACACCACTAGATTTTGTTTTTGATGCTCCATCAAAGTAGAGCACCCAATATTCCTTCTGATCAGCTACAAGTTCTTCATCTTTATCTCCACTTTCAGGGGTGGTTACTATCTCCTGCCCCCCGACTTCTTGGTTGTTAATGGTGCATTCAACCACGAATTCAGCCAATGCCTGAGCCTTGACGGCTGTCCGAGGCTTATACTTGATATCAAACTCTCCAAGTTCTATGGCCCACTTGATTAGCCTTCCACTGGCCTTAGGGCTATGCAACATGTTCCTCAGCTGCTGGTCCGTCCGGACTTCAATTTTGTGCGCCTAGAAGTACGGTCGTAGCTTCCTCGAGGTCGTTATCAATGCCAAGGCAAACTTCTCGATGATAGAGTAATTTAACTCAGCCCCATGCAACACCTTGCTTACATAGTAGATGGGTTTCTGAACCGTGCTTTCTTCTCGAACGAGAACGGCACTCAATGCTTGCTCAGATACTGCCAAGTATAGGTAGAGAGTCTCTCCGGGACTAGTTTAGCCAACAACGGGGCTTCGGCCATGTACTTCTTCAATTGTTCAAAGACCTCCTGGCTCTAAGGTGTCCACTCAAAATTTTTCACTTTCCTCAATGCTTGAAAGAACGGCAAACATTTATCACCATATTTGGAGATGAATCTCCCTAAGGCCGCAACTCGGCCTGTCAACTTCTACACATCTCTTATAGAGCGTGGTGGCTCCATGTATAAGATCTTCTTGATCTTGTCAGGGTTGGCCTCAATGCCTCTTTTTGAAACCATAAGTCCTAAAAACTTCCCAGATCCAACGCCAAAGGCACACTTGGCTGGATTCAACATCATCTTGTGGTGCCTCAGCACTTCAAATGCATCTCCGAGGTGCTTAATATGATCTGCCGTGAATAGGCTCTTGACTAACATATCATCAACATAGACCTCCATGGTTTTTCCAATTAGATGGGCAAATATTTTATTCACCAATCGTTGGTAAGTAGCTCCTGCATTCTTTAGCACAAATGCCATAGCAAGATAACAGAAAACACCAAAGTCGGTTATGAAAGATACCTTAGGGATGTCGTCCTTATGCATCTTGATCTGGTTGTATCCACTGAAACCATCCATGAAACTCAGCATCTCGTGCCCAGCTGTGGCATCTATCAACGTATCTATCCTTGGTAGAGGGAAACAATCCTTAGGACATGCATCATTCAAGTCTGTGAAGTCTATGCACATCTTCCACTTTCCATTTGCCTTTTTGACCATCACCGGGTTAGCCAACCATTCAGGAAACTGAATCTCCTCAATAAAACCAGCTTCCAAGAGCTTATCCACTTCTTTCTTAATGGCCTCTTGCCTTTGAGGAGCGAAGTTTCTCTTCTTCTGCTTTATTGTCTTCCTCTTAGGATCGACATTCAACTTATGAGTTATGAGTTGGGGATCAATCCCTGGCATATCAGCTGCTGTCCAAGCAAACACATCATTATTCTCTTGTAAGAATGCTGTCAACCTGCCCTTCAAGGGTTCCTTCAGAGAAGCTTCACTATATGTAATCTTTTCAACGGTGGAGTAGTTTAACAAGGGAGTTAAAGGCACTTTGGCTTAGCCCTTCATGGGAACAAGGGCATCATGCCTTGCTCAGAGATATGAATACAAGTTTCAAAGTTAGTTGCCAGACCTTCTTGGTTTTCTTGGACTCCCTGTTCTTAATCAAGGATGCCCTTGGACCTCCTGATCCTTAGTTGAGATTCAAGGTCTGTTGTTAACCTTGCATGGCTTAAGTGGCCATACGTGGCATAATTGTTCATCTTGTCTTGTATCCAGGGTCATTCAAGGACTCAAACTCTTATTTGGTTGTGTTGTAACCTAACACTCGACCCTTCAGGGTTTTTATCTATGCATTTATTTGTTTCCATTCGTGTATTCTTTTATTTTCGATACTTGGTCATCTTTGACTTGCACACATCAGATGCTTGGCACACAAATAAAATCATAGAATGAAAAGCAAACTTGCATTAATAACTTGAAATGGGTTCAACCCTTACATAGAGTACTACTGTCCTACTCGGAGCAACATGCTCTGCAGTGGTTTCATCGAACCTTATTTCCACTTTTACTATATAAATATGAAGCTAAGTCCTAATAGGATAATTTGAACCCCTCGGGGCTTTAGGCCTTCATTGCTTGATTTCATTTTTGATGCTCCATCAAAATAGAGCACCTACTACTCCTTCTAGTCTCCTCATTCTTCTTCTGAAGTTCACTTTCTTCTTGGGGTACTATCTCCTGCCCACCGACTTCTTGGTTGCCAATGTTACATTCAACCACGAAGTTAGTTGACGCCTTACCTTTGATGGCTGTTCGAGGCTTATGTGTGATGTCCTCTTCTGGACTTTCTTGGTGTTCCTTATCACTGCGGATGTCCATGTCTTCAATCGGAAGGACCTGCCCCCCGACTCCATCAGGCCTTAACGTGGCTACATAACAGCTTCGTGCCATCTTTTGATTGCCTTTATGTTCTCCAACACCATTCCGGGTTGGGAACTTGATCTTCATATGATATGTTGAGGCAACAGCCTTGAATGCATGAAGTCCAGCCCTTCCGAGGATAGCGTTGTACGTTGAAACCGCCTTGATTACCAGGAAGTTCAACATCTGAGTGGCCTTCTTGGGCTCATGTCCAATAGTCATAGGCAATTGAATAGTCCCTTCAACTTTAGATCCTACTCCATTAAATCCATATATAGGCATGTTATTGGGGGTCAACTGAGAATCATTGTAACCCATCTTCACAAATGCATCATAAAATAGAACGTCAATGGAAGCTCCATTATCTATCAAGACTCGCTTCACTTCTGAGTTTCCAATTACAGGAGTTATGACCAACGGGTCGTCATGGGGGAACTTCACCCCTTCAAGATCAGAATCATCAAAACCAAGTGTGATTTCAGTCCTAGCCCGCTTCGGGGCCTCTCCCACGATGTGTATCACTTCTTTGGCATAAGACTTCCGAGAATTCCTTGTTGTGCCGGCTGTAGTAGGGCCTCCTGAGATCATGTTGATTATTGGCCCTCGGGGCTGTGGGTTACGATCTTGATCGTCATCCCTTCTGTTATAATCTCTAATTTGATTAACACGATCTTCACCCTTAGTGAAGTTGTTCAATTTCCCTCTACGGATCAAGAACTCGATCTCATCTTTGAGTTGTTTGCAATCATCTATATCATGCCCCACATCGCGGTGGAATCTACAGTACTGATCCTTGTTTCTATTTGCGGGATCACCCCTAAGTGGCTTCAGCCATCGAAAATCTTTGTCTTTCTCAATATCTAACAAGATCTGACTCGTAGGAGCATTCAATCTTGCATAGTCGTTGAATCTTGGTCCCAAACCCTTCTTCGGTGGTGATTCAGAATCCTTGCTAGTCCGGGGATACTTGTCCCTAGCATCATACTCTTGTTCTTGCTTTCGTTTCTTAAAGTCATTGGAGCCCTTATCATTGCCTCCAACAGCTTCTTTCTTCATATTATCCTCAGCCTTGATATACTTGTCAGCCCTTCGCTGGAGCTCAGCCATGTTTTCAGGAGGATGCTTGGCCAATGACCTTTTAAAGAACTCAGTGGTTCCGTGTTCCAGGGCTACCATGGCCACCTTATTCTCCAGATCAGTGATGTTCAACGTCTCCTTGGTGAACCTCTTAAGGTAATCTCTCAGATTTTCGTTCTTCCCTTGTACCACATACATAAGGGATGCAGAACTTTTCTCATGAACTCTTCCGCTGATAAACTGACTAACGAAAGCAGCACTTAACTCCTTAAATGAGCGAATTGAGTTTGCAGGCAGCCGGCTATATCATCGATCTTTGAGCCATGCCTGACAAAGTTTGAGGGAACGCCCTACACTTCAAAACGTCACTTGCAGGTTGCAACAATAGTGCGTTCGAGAATGTCCTAACGTGGTTTGCGGGATCACCCGTTCCATCATAAGCTTTAATTGTCGGCATCTTGAACTTCTTTAAGATACGAGCATTCATCACCTCCTCAGTAAACGGGGGTGTGGGATCATCTGGATCCCCAAGTGGCATCAAATCCTTGGGGTTGCTCTTGGGGGTTTCCACCCTCGTTGTTCTTCCAGTTGGGGCATCAGCCCTTCTCTGCCTTCTTGAAGACCTCTCCAGATCTATAAAGGGAATCGGTCCCGAAGTTGGAGGAGGCTGAGTTTGATTCAACCTAGCTTGTTCCCTTGCAATATCTTCCTTTAATCTGAGAATCTCGGCTTCATGAGCCTTAATTCTCTCAGCAGCTGTCAAAGGAGGTCCATCATGGATGGTTTGTGTTTTCCTTCGAGATTCTCTACTAACACATCGCCTCCTCGGGGCTTCGTCACGATCATCATCATCAGATGACGAATTTTCAGTATAGGGGCCAGAGTAATCATAATACTCTCGGTCTCGGATCTGCAAGGCGTGGCCACTTGGTCCAAGGCTGTGGACAATTGGAGGGTCATTAGGCAGTCCATACATCGGATTGGTATTCCTGGGGAGATCAGTAGTATGGATCTGTACTCCTGGTGGTAGGCGATTGGGATCAACCAGCGTCTAAAGAGAGCTGGTTTCTTGACCCGGATGGATAACCATAGGTAACGTCCTCTCAGCATGGGGATTCGTCCCTGGGGGTTGAGAGACTTGAGTTTGAGTGATCGCCCCTGTGGCTGGGGGTACTTGCTCCGTGACAGGTGGAGCAGAGTTGAGAGGCAAGGCCTTAGTGGAAGAAGCCTCAATGGAGGTAGGTACTGTTCTTCGTGTATTAACCATGGTTGATGTCTTGTCCCACAGATGGCGCCAAATGTTGTGGAATAAAAACTAGGTTACGATTGGTAATTAATGCTAGGGTGGTTGAGCTTCGAGCTTTAATGGCTGCTTCCGTGTTACGAGACTGATCGGTCCTCACAGAGTGCCTATGTATCTCGTTATTGAGAATCAAGCCAAGACGTAGTTCTGAGATGAGGGGTCTGACCCTTTATATAGGCTGAGAATGTAACGGTCCCAAAATCCGGGGTACAGATTTGGGGCCACCAACCACAATCAACATATTACTAACTTGGATATAAACATCATATAAACTGATAAAACATTAAAACCCCTTAACCAAGATCGCATACAGGTTATGGTATGAAACAAACTATCGAATTACATTATTACAACTCAATCCCAGAATAATAACATATTATACATTTTTGTGAATAAATGAAATCAATATCTAACTCTATTTCCAACCTCGGCCATTCTCAATCCACTATCTGGCGTGATCCATAACTCGACTGTCTCTTCTCGCTGCCCGGAGATCAATACTCACGGTCCACTACTAGGTCTACTACGCTTCACTATTAACTGGAGAAAAACAAGCAAAAGCAAGAGTGAGCTAACAATGCTCAGCAAGTGTAAATAGTGATGACAATTTTCAATAACAACGATCATTTTAATAAGCAAAAGAATTTCATCTCATTTTATGAAGGAATCAGTTGTATCAACTTTTAGATTGCCCCGAGGGCCAACAATTCACCATTCACAAGGTGCATCAAAACTAGAACTGGGAAGAATTCTGATATCAAAGTATTATTCAAACAGACTTTCAAGAAGTCAAGAACTGAACATCTCAATCTCAGAGTATAGATTAGATTTGGAATTTTTTTTATTTATTTAAAAAAAACATCAAGGTTAGGCTGCTGATCAGTCACGCACTAACCCCGGACAAACGCACACAGCAATGTCCTTAATTGGATCCATGGCACACATTGGCCTTAATATCTGACCATTAAACTGGTCTCCCCGAAGGGACATCCGTTGACCATAATATGGTCTCCCCGAAGGGACATCCGTTTTAAAAACATTTCCAATTCCATATCAACTGCACTAGGTGTCGGAACAATCGACAACCCTTGTCAACCAACCAACTGGAAAACTCACGTTCCAGAATAACTCATAATTCGAGAGTTTAAGAAGAATTCACAAGCAACAGGTGTCGATGAATTCAACATGATAAAAAAAAGTAATAAGTAGTATCGACAAGTTCGATACACTAAAGGGTAATAACTGACTAATCAAGATCATCAATAGGTATCGACAAGTTCGATACAATAAGTGGGGTGTAAACGAATAGACAATAAGAATAAAAGATATCAACAAGATAGATATGAGTATTTGAATCATAACGTCATTAACTTGTCTAAAGAGATATTCGAATTTGTGCAACAATAAAAGATATAAAGTACAACAAGATTATCAACAAGTAAAATTCTAAGTTGGAGCAGGGGGATAATCAAGCTCAGCACGTTTAATAAAATTTTATGACACGTTGAATGATTTGAGTCAACATAAGTGAATAAGGCGGTTTAAAAACAATTATTTATAAAATAATCTCGGGAAAATTTATCGCCAATCAGTTTAAAGAAAACATCCCCTAGAGAGGGTTCATCGGGTAAAATATGTTAAAATTCAGAAATTTGACTAAAAGACTTTTATAAGAATTTAAAATCTTGGATTTCCTCTGTTTAGGAAGTTTCTTAAATACTTTCGAAGAAGACAAAAGAAATGCCACTCTACTGAGGAATTCATTAACTTACCACAATTTGAAATATCTTTTGAGGAAAAAGGATATTTGTAAAATCATCTGAAAATTTGCGCTTGCACTATAGGTGGAAATATAAACATGGGCACGTCATTTGGAGAAGGGCGTCAATTTGTACACATAGTTTGACCGATACATTTGATAAATAAATAAATAAACAGAATTGCATCACTTGAACAATAAGTGATGAGTAATAACACTTGCCTCGATTCACGGAGTTCTCGATCTCACATCGATCCATGACTCAGTTTCCCAACCTTCACTTGCTATCCTTTTACTTGGCCTTACTTCCCTTTTCTACTTCGTAACTCATTTACTTTCATGTCAATTTACCCGTCGGCTTTCATACTTGCCTTTCTGTTCGTCTTTCCATCTACCCGCGCAATGATCTTGACCAGGTCTCCTATTCGCACCTTTACAAGGTCAAATGCTATTTCAGTATTAACTTAAGCAAAACCTTATTGTTTGCTCTAACCTACCCATGCGCGTCCTATAACGCTTATACATGTATCATATATAACATATATAACTATATTCACAAAATAGCTTTAGTATAGCCACCCATGTCAAATAAACACTTAACACCAATAGCCACTTATTACTTAAATACTTTCTAGGCAACCACTTCACAATAAATTCATAATATACTTTCATATCATCAAGTCAAGTAGATTAAATAGATTTCACTACACCAAATATTGGCTGTTGCAACACCAAAAAAGTGTATCATTAGGCTCCAAAAGTGTTACAATAGATGTTTATGCAACACTTTTGCTAAAAGTCAGTGTTGCATTTGCCGGCGTGGCAACAGCCTTCTATAGCAATGCTTTTTGTGTTTATTGCAACGCTTTTCAAAGTATTACAAAAAGAGATTAGTGTAGTTTGTTGTAACACTTTTGCATGTTTTAGCAACATTTTGAATATGTTACAACAGACGAATGCAACACTTTTTTGCAACATTAATTGACTTAAAAATGTTACAAAGTGAGTTTATTGCAACATATTTTTGCAACATTATTATGCATTTTGCAATACTTTTGGTTTTTTTTGCAACATTTATATGCAACATTTTGGAACCTTTTGCAATACTTTTTGATATTTTTGCAACATTTCTCTCCAATATTTTAATTACTATTGTAATACTTTTAAATTTTATTGGCAACACTTTTTTGCAACATTTTTATTAGTTCACATTGCAATGTCCTGTTTGAAATTTAATATATGAATATAGTTTTATTGGCAACACAAACATTGTACTACTTAGTCTAAAGTCGAAACATATGTCGACTTACATTACAATTCTACATTAAACTTGGTCTTTCTCAAAATACCAACCTACTACCAAAAGTGTACACATAGAAAATATAAGTAAAGTATTGCAAAGACTGCATCGACCTCCCTGTAGACTGCTGCTCTTGCACTGCTCTTGCAAAGACTGTTACACACTTTTCGCACAACAATCATTCATTGTGACTCTTCTTGCGCACTATGAGCCTGCCACAACATTTTAAAATGCAGAATTTTATATCAAAAGGTGGCCTAAACTGGATTACTTACATATTCAAAAGAAGGTCAGAATGTATTTCTATATCTTTGTTGAGGTTAAGTGCCTATACTGCTAGTTTTATCTTGAAGCAATATCAGAAGCTTTAATGTCATTGACAATTATGAAGTCCAAGTAGTCTGATCGATTTTTGACATGACAGTGATAATTCCATTTACATGTCAGAATGGCAATGGAAGACATAAGATGGCTCTTTTGAACATTCAGAAGCAGAAGCATCTTCAATGTACAACCAATCTTGCACCTATTAGGATATAATATTTATTATCTGTCTTAAATCAGAAGGCAAACAATGCGTTGTGGAAAATGCTACCTTAGTACTAGCATAATATTGTACTTATTATCTACAAAAGAGATTAAATAAGATGCCACTAATCAATCTTGATAAGTGATACATCTAATAGAGTGTGTTAAGCATGAAATTTCACAACTAATCCTATATTTAAGCTTAGGATGTTAATGCAGATCAGAGTTGTTATTGGCGGGCTTTTGGATGAAGATGTCGCGTATTGGCCAATGGTGGTGGCCTCAAACAATGGAGCATTTGGGATTATAACCTAAAAGCAGGTCCTGTGATATTTACTGTTAGCATCCATTTGCATTAAACAAGCACAGAATACACAAGTACAAGGTTGAGCTTTTCATATTAACAAGGTGAGTAAATATACATTAAAGATCTCAAGATAATTAGCAGACTAAGATGTACATGATCATGTACAGAGGTAAAACTTGAATGTGATACAATAACAGGCCTTATTATTTATAGAAGAAGACAGACAACAATCTATTAACTTAGAAAAATACAATCTATGTAATTGACTTCTGCTATTATAAAGCACCACGAAGATGGTAGGAGTAAGAAAGCTTAATTAACAGCTTTCATTTGATAATATAGCAATTATGATCCTCTTAAATTGGTAATAGCATGGTACCTGAAAATCAGATAGCTTCTCTGTCTAGTCAAGTCCCGCTAGATTAAGCATGATCAAATGCACAAACACAAGAAATCACTTACTATGAAACAAGTTGAGTAAAAAAAAGCTACTTATAACAGAGCAAATTGAGTACATTATGTCAATGGTTGGCAACAGATTTAGAAAGAACATTATGTCAATATAAATGTGATGAAATGTAAATTTGCAATAGACGTTCTAAACAATACGTATTAATAGCACTTGATTCTTAAAACAGTATCTAAACTACTAATTTTCAGAGCAGCAACTATACTTATTTGAATAACTAAATACAAGTCATGCTTAAATTATAATTGTCAAGGCTTTTATTCCAGAATTCTAAAACTTCTAATTGTCAAGGCTTTTATTCCAGAATTCAAAATTATCATAGACTACGATTTATAGAGGTACTACATATAGAGGTACTACATGATAACTTTATACATACAAAAGAATACGATTTATATCACAATCACCTGAGATTATCAAACCGCTGCTGAAGTTACCACACTAGCTTTTTTCAAATAAACCAAGGTATTGTCACTTTACTAGCTAAATGACAAAAATCATTAGGGGATGGAGGAAAAGGAGCTTTATGCCTCGACAAGAGAATTAGTCCATTAAGAATTTCATTGAGAAAACCATCACCACCCTGGAGCCAAATCAGATAAGATAAGAAAATTAGTTAGCAGAATAGTTTAATTTAATATATAGATTGTTGGAATAGAGGCACTGCAATCAATTAGTACTTATAAACACCTCTTTCGGAAAGATTGTGTTATTACCCCTGAAATCATCAAGCTACAAAACTATTTTTGGCACCAAAAAATGGACACTTTTTTATTGAGTAATGCAGAATAGAGGCAATATCCTGATTTGTATAGCTACTTAGTTCAAGAAGTCACAAGCAAGAAGCACCTTGGTGTCATCATGGTACCTAATGTTAAAAAGTACCTGGCTGGTAGCCTGGTACTAACATACCAGGTATTGACATTTTCTAGACTTGATAAGAAATCTGACAATATTTTAATTTTATATGTCATCTTCAAAATTTAGAGTTTAGAGTAACAACAAAGATTCTCAGAAACAAAAACCAGGTAACAGAACATTTAAAAGAAAAAAAAATGATATCAAACAGCCAAGATGAAAACAGAGAAGCATAGTTTGTAATTAGCAGAGTGAGAAGTTATGAGTAGCATACCTGAGACTTATGAATCTTTTAGCTAGCATTCGAACATTAAACTTATGAGCCAAGACGTGAATGTACACACTAAGATTTATAGCTCAGCATATGGACAATACTGTATTCACTCTTCAGAGCCAGGAAAGTTCCGATGTAAAATATTATAATCCTAGATTTTCTAAATTTTCAAGTGCCGATGTAAAATATTATAATCCTAGATTTTCTAAATTTTCAGCCCTATCGACATTCTATATTTTCAGCCAGTGACAGGGTTGTAGTTACAATTTTTTATTACAAGACATTCACGATTTCGCAGGCTTAGCACAAACAAGTTGACAACTAATTAAAGATATTGTAGTACAGTATCACTATCTTTAACTTCAGTCAAGTACTTTAAATCATTGGAGAGCAATGCAAATTCCGAAAAGCATACATTATACTTAAATAGAACTAAAGCCCAAATATTAAATTAAGAATAATTTTAACAAGCATAGGCATTAGGATACGAATACAGCAAAAATCTTTCTTTAAGAACTTATTAATTTCTGCTGGAATAACTGAATATAAGCTAACTACAAACTAAGAAATGAATAAATAGACAATAATTAAACAAAATACTACAGAAATTTGAAATGATAAGGGCATTCTCCTTGTCTACGAAGCTGTGTACCTTCTACATCCCGGAAATCAGCTAAACAATAACAAAAAAACTCACCCTGTAAGGCCACTTTCCTCGCCTTCCATCCCGCTTCTAGTCATCAGAGAAGACTTTCATCACCATCCACAAATGTAGTGACAAAGATAAAATTATAATTACATAGAAGGAACAGTAAAATTATAAAAAAAAATAGACCACATATTTCATATATATTTCAGAGACAAAGATAAATTTATATTTACATAGAAGGAACAGTAAGAGAGTTAAATTTACCTCTATAAATTGTAGTGTTGATAAATTGTTTCTTTTCCCCTCTTCTTCTTCTATATCTATCCAAAATTATCAAACACCACATATACATAGTAAATTAATACAATTAACAAAAACAAATTACAAATATAATTTTGTTAATTTGTGATAGATTTTAAAAATTCTAGACATAATTTTAACATCCATATAAGAATAGAGCAGACTCTTTTTTTACACATACATACACATGTAATCAGACAATTGTCGTCTAATCAAACACAAAATTACCATAAATAAACCGAAAATTTCAAATAGCAACTTCAATTTGCAGAAAATTAAGAACATATAATCTCACCGAACGATATGAATACGGACAATCTGGTGCATATACGTATAATCGAACCTGATGAATTTTGGATTATAAACCCCAATTACAATCAAAATTATACATACACATATATTCAAAAAACGATGGGTACTTTTTACCTCTAATTGAAGCTTTAATTGAATCTTTTTACTTTAATTGAAGCTCCCATCAGTTTTGGGGTTTTAGGATTTCGCGTGTTCCAATCGGTTTTAGGGATTTAAGAGCGTTTCAGATGAGTGAGAGAGATAGTGTGAGAGACAGAGGTCGATAGAGATAGGTGAGGTCTGAGGAAGAGAGGGGTGAGGTCGGAGTGTTTTTGTTGTGAAATAAAAGTTTAATTTGTGAGAGGAAGATTGTTATCGTGCATTTTGCTAGCAATTTTTAGCCCGCCCAGCCAAAAATTAAACTCCCGTCTACAAATTTCAGTTAAGTTGACCAAAAGTGTTACATGTATTGTAACATTTTTTTAAAAGTATTGCAATTGTAAAAATGATTCTTTCGCTTGTAACACTTTTTTCTATTATGCAACGCTTTTTAAAACTATTGCAATATACTAGCAAGTTCCATGTCTATAGCAACACTTTATGCAACACAAAGGTATGTTGGTGTTGCAATAGGTCATATATGGTGTAGTGTTTAAAATAGATTTGCAGGGGATTTCTAGAAAATTTTGGCATGAAGTATTCGTTTACCGGACTATGGGCACAGCCCCTCAATATCAATCAACAACAATTCAACCCTGTTTTTACAAAAATAAAGCTGCCTCAACTTGCAGCAACATAAAAGTAAACAAGTAAGAAAAGTACCCGCCCAGACATGCGGCACCTAGCACATAATAATTTACATTACACTACTACTTACGCTACACCAATGATCGTATTTCTCACGCATTTCAATGATACACGTGACAATCAATCATTGATGTTCGTAAGCCCTAGGGAACAACCCCTAGCACTAACTATTACTTACGCTATATCAATGATCACATCACTTAAGTATATTAATTATACTCGTGATAGTTAATCATGGATATTCGTAAGCCCTAGGGATTAGTCGAAAAGAATTACACAAGTCCTTTAAATATTGACAATTAAAAACTTGTGATCTTCTCATAACCCCTAGCACAATTCTAATTATAATATACAATTACCAAATAATACTCACTTATAACATATAATATTCATAATTATTAAAGCCATCAATTACTACGACTGGTTTTATACCATCTAGCACATAAGCATTTCCGACACCAAATGCAACTAGCAACTCATATAACCTCCACAAACTATACGGCAATTGATAATTACCCACTAATGACGACTACTAATACCATATTCAATCAAAATCATGATAATACCAATTACTATTTACTACTAAATGACAACCAAATAATCACTTATAATCCACCAAGTAGTTGACAATTATAACCTCTACCAAATACTATTACTCGTTTATACATTTAGCACCTAGACCCTACCGGAACCAATTTCAAAAGTGAACCACATAACTCCACATATTATCCGCTAATCACAATTAACAAATAACAATTAGCATTTAACAATCACTAAACCCGAGCATTTAATCAGACTCACAATTATAAATAACCACCATGATATTAACTAGCTATATTCTCCGAAATAATCACGGAATTACAACAATATTCATAATTTACAACTTTAATCTAATTACTAAAATCAACATATATAACTTGCAATTTAAACTAACTAAATTACAACAACTACATAATTAAATCACAATTAAATTACCACAATCACAATAATTCATATACTTTTCGAATTAAACTACGAAAATAAAATCATCACATCACATTTACTTCTAATTTAATACAACAATTAAACAATACCCACAATTACACAACTAAATTTAACACGAAATTTAACTAATTAAAAAAAATTACGAAATTATACCCCTTTCGTTTCCGATCTGAAAGTCAAGCCACCGGAGTCTCCCTTTTCTCTTTCTCGACTCAATCTCTCTCTGCCTCTCCTGCCATCTCTCTCTCTCTCTCTCTGCACACGCGCCACCACCGGCCCACCACCGTGGCTGCCGGCCTCTCCTTCCCCGCGCGCGACTGCCACCACAACACAGCCCCGTCACCACCTCTGCACCGCCATACATACACACGCACACATAGATATATACATACATATATATATATATATATATATATATATATATATATATAACTTTCAACCAAACTCAAGAAAACTCATTTTAAACTAGCAATCAAAATAACAAGTAATTAAAGGAGGAGATTTACAGAAATTTGGAGTGATTTTGGTGTTGAAATTGAAGAGAGGGAGAGAGAATCGAGATGTGCAAGAAAAAAAAAAAGAAAAAGGACTGAAGAATGATCGAGAAGCTGCTGGTGGTGGGTGATAATGGAGGCAGGGGCAAAACAGTCTTTTACACAAGCTGAAAACTAATTAAAAATCTTATTTAATCATTTTAAAATCGAAATTAAGCAGAAAAATAGTAGAAAATTAATTTTAAAAATTCTAAAATAAATTCATGAAATTAAAAGCATCCCCATATTTTTAAAATATTTTTAGGATAAAAAATGAATTAAATATGAATTTTCAAAGTTTTGATCCTTTAAATACAATAAAACTCTTAAAATCATTTTAAAATACTCGACCACCCAAATTATTCCACCCAACAATTTTAAAAACTCAATAAATACATAAAGTAAATATTTCAAAAGATTTCATGATTTTTAATCCCTCCGATAATTTTATAAAATTTACAGAGTATCAAAAATACATGATTTAAATATTCTAAATCCTCAAAAATACAAATAAAAATACACCGACCTTCATAACTCACACAAATCATCATATAAACACATAAACACAACTTCGCATATTTTTCACCTTTACAACAATATTCACATAATATAACTCATAAATTATAATAAATAAATAATTCTAAATTCGAAATTTTCTAGGTCGTTATAGAGAAGCCCTAGAATCGTAGTAGAATTAGATGACTTGGTGGGCAAGTCACCGCCTGGAGGAAGGTTCTAGACTCCTTCCTTGTAGGAGTAAGTTCCCATATTGAATTCTGTCTTGGAGGCTAAGTTTTGTAGGAGTAACATCCTTATCCGACTCTTATCGCTGAGCTGGTTACCCCTCAATATTAATTACGAAATATATATTATCATTGGGGGTTGGGACCATCTGGTGGGCCCCACGTTTGGACCATATCGGGTCTAATTAATGCCACATTAAATGTGTCTTTAGGGCTTACTTTTAGCCCATATCAGAGTTAATCTTGTAAACGTAAATTGGATATATCTTAAATAGAGTTGATTTCGGAAATATGAAATTAAAAGGTAATTTTGAATATTTATTTAAAAATTATATTAAAAACTGAAATGGACAACTAATAGAAATAATTTTTATTTCAAAATTGTACCAGTATTTTGTAAGCTAAGGAGGGAGTAGTAAATTAATGGCCTCCCAATAAAAACTGAGCCCCTTAAATTATGATATTAGATCAACAAAATGGTGTTAAATAAACAAATAATTATTTATTCTCCCAAAAATAAAACATTATAATTAAATATTCTATCTACAATTTTTTTTATCAATTTTTGTTCAGTTTTTATGGTAACAATGTTTTTTCTTACTTACAACATGTTTATTTGATTGAAAAAGACCAAATAATTTAAAATGCTACTTTGAAACTCAAATAATAGACAATAAATTTTTAATAAAAAATAATAAAATATTTATGAAGAACGACTAAGTAACTAGGGTGAAATCAGCCCTACATCCATATACATTGTCTATTTGCTTTGTTATAAATGTATTGCTTTCTATATGCTTTTTATATGACATATTATTTTTTTTGTTAGGAGGGTCTATAACGATCTTAATGGGCTCGAGAATGGATCTAGGAAGAGGTAGATGGGCTATCCAAGATTGGGCTTAAGATTAAGGGGAGCAGATGGACTTTATAGTATCGGACTAGGGGGAGCCAGGTCGATTTCCACTATAGATCAAGGAGGAGTCAGGTCACATGGAAAGGAGGCAGATTCAGCACGTGTCGAGCAAGATATGTGAATGGGAAGATTATTAGTAGTTGTCCCATAGGAGGGGCAGATTGCTACTTAATAAACAGCCAGTTAACTAAATTAGAATGAGACCTTTTGGAATGTCCCGAAAAACATTGCTAGTTAATAAACAGCCAGTTAACTAAATTAGAATGAGGCCTTTTGGAATGTCCCCAAAAACAACTATAGATCAAGTGGGAGTCAGGTCACATAGAAAGGAGGCAAATTCAGCAGGTGTCCATAGGAGGGGCAGATTGCTAGTTAACTAAATTAGAATGAGACCTTTTGGAATGTGCCCAAAACAAATCCGTACAGGCTCGATTCAAGCAAACAGTATCATACTAATATGGAGTTAAGACCTGCTTAGCAAGACCAAATATTTTTTGCATAATTGTGAATAAAAAATACATTTTATTGAAGTCTAATCTTTTCTAGTTTAACTCCACCTACATTGCTTTTTAAAAAAATTTATATAAAATATATTTTACAAGCAAGTAATCATTACAAGAAATTTGGCCATTTACGACTGAAATTTTACACTGAAAACGTCGCAATTGGTCCAATTACGACAAAAAAAAATCATCATTTTTGCTCGAGTCTTAAGTTCGGATTTTCGTCACAAGTTCAAATTTTCGTCTTAAGTTCCAACGCGGGACCCACTTTTACAATAAAATAATAAGCGAACTTACGACGGAATAAACCATCATAAATTTGTATTTTATAACGAAAATATTCGTCGTATGTTTACTTTTGAGACCCACCTGCTACCACAATTAAATTTGAAAAAAAATCAAAAAAAGATGAACAATCGTCGTAAGCTACCCAAATATTCGTCGTAAGTTACCCAGAAAATCCGTCGTAAGTTATCCAGAAAATCGTCATAAGTTACCCATAATATCGTCGTATGTAGAAATTCGTTATATGTTGACAAATGTTTTTGCCTCATTAATCAGATCTTGATTCTTACACAATTATCAAATTCATAAATGAGATTCAAACAAAATAAAAAATTATTTCATAAACCTCAATTCAACTTACAAAAAACAAACTAAAGAAATACTACAACCCCAATTCAACTTACAAAAAGAAAACTAAACAAAAACTAAACAAATACAAGACAATCCATAAACATGAATCAAATTTACTACACTTCCAAACAAACAAACAAATCATCCAAGCATAAAATTTTAAAATAACAAAATCCACAACTCCCATGCCCTTCTCCCCTCTCCCCTGTCCTTTTCAACCTTCCTTCACCTTTCCCCTCGACCCACTACTACCAGCCACCAATTCAACCCATCCACCCATCCCTTTTGCCTCAAACACTGCCGCGACGAATCAACCACCACACCCATCTCCGTTCTCCGCCTTCCTTTTTCTTACACCTGCAACACAACCGCCACCAACACCCCTTTCCACCAACCACCGCCTCACTTTACCCTTTTCATTCCGACCCACCGCACCACCACCGAACCACCCCGCCTCGCAACCATCTACTCCACCACCAAACTCCCTTAACCCCCATCTCCTGTACAGCCGCCTTCATCCTCCGCCACAATCCAAAATATATATTTTCATCTCAAAATTGATTGATTTATATATGTATCGATAGAGCTCGATTTATAGAACACATTCATATATAAATCATAAATTTTGTATGGATAGATTAAGAGATATAAATTTTAGAAGATTATATGTATATGTATATGTGTGTAATGAGAGAGAGCAGCTAGATGTGTGAGATAAGGGATATGGGGTAGGGGGCGGCGACTGATGTGATAAAGGGGTAGGTAGAAAAGAGTTATAAATATTTTAACGGTTAGGATTTAATCCCTAGTTGCATGAACGACTCAGATTGTTTAAGTTTTTCATGTCATCAATCCAAACCATCTATTTTCAGCAAATTGTAGCACGCCAAGTGTCCCTGAATTACAAATTAGAAAAAATATATACAAATATGTGTATTATTTATCAAATATTTATATCTTGTAAATAGAATATAAAATGCTTAAAGTATTCAATAAATATTCAAATAAATTTATAATATGTATTCGATCTAATACAAATAAATAACAAAAAAATCGAAAAAAATAATAATTATTTAATAGTGGCATTCTACTATTTTATAATAAGCATATATTTAAAATAAAAATATAAGTAATTGAAACATTCAAAAATAATATTTAAAAAAATTTAAAATTGAAATTTATTATAATATAGTAGACCACTACTATAAGTTTAATAATATCGTTTAAATCGAAGTTTTTTTTTTGACAAACAAGAAAAAAATCCATTAATATAAATCATTGTCCAAGGCCTTTGCTACATCAATAGGAAAGTTGATTATTACTAAAATAGTAATACTGACTAGTACTTTGTCCCAGATTGTTGTTACTGCTTTTTTAAAAAAAATTTATGGGCGGTTCAACCGTACGAATGTCAATATATATCTAAATAAGTGATATTCCCTAAATTTTTAAAAAATAAAAAAAAATTGATTTGGATAGTGAAATTAGTAGTCAACTATTGATTTGACTAGTACTACTAACTCGGTACTTCGTCCCAGATTGTTGTTTCTATTTTTTAAAAAATATTTATCGACAGATTTTAACTAAATTAGTTTGTTAAACTAGCTTGTAAAATAAATTAAAAATTTTAAAATTTTTAATAAAAATAAGAAAAAATATTGAAGAAAAATATATATTTACGAAGGATTAAGAAGATCATCGTAATTCTGGATAACTTATTACGGGTATTTCGTCATAAGTTACCTAGAACTACGTCGATCTTCATAATCCGTCATAAGTTACCCAGACTTTACGACGGAAATTCCGTCTTAAGTTCATCGCTAAACGACTTCGTTTCGTCATAGAAAAGTAATTCATTTTGCATTTAAATTTAATTACAATAATAAAAAATTACGACGAAAATTCCGTCGTAAGTTCACAACGAAACGATGTCGTTTAGTCATCAGAAAAATTAATTCATTTTGTAATTAAATTTAATTGCAATAAAGAAATTTACGACAAAAATTCCGTCGTAAGTTGAGTGGTGAATAAACTTAAGACGGATTTTTCGTCGTAAATTTACTGCCAAACGCCAACTTTTTGTCGCCAAAAAAGTAATTTTTTACAATTAAAGTTTATTAAAATAATGAAATTTACGACGAAACACAGCTACGCTGGTGATGTATGCCATTGGAAAATAACCAAGACTGAAAATCCCTGGAAAGAAATTCAGATCCATTATCTGTCCTAATCTTTTGTAAGGCTGGAAGATGAATAGGAGTTGAGCCAGTGGAAATAGTATCAATTTTTTTAGAAAATTGAGTAATGATAGATGCATGGAAATATTTAATAAATTTGAGCGTCTCGCATTTAGATTGCATAAGGTACAACCAAGTGCAACGAGAAAAATCGTCAATAATAGTTAAAAAATAACGAGCTCCGGTTGTGCTAGGGAGAAAAAATGGTCCCCATATATACACATGAATTAATTGAAATGGAGCAGTGGACGAAATTGAAGATTTATTATACGATAATCGCATTTGTTTTGCCATTGGGCAAACATTACAATGAAATTCAGAAGGAAAATGCATAAAGTCAAAAGAATTACATAATAACTTGAAGGGTTCAGAACTTGGGTGTCCAAGTCTATTATGCCATAGATTCATTGGCAATTTGTTAACTGAATTAATTCGAGAAAATGGTTGCAGTTGATACAAGCCAGCGGTGCGAGAGCCTCACCCAAGAATTTTATTCGAAAAAGGGTCCTGAAAATAACATGAAGTGGATGAGAAATGAACAACACAATGCAGATGTTTAGTTAATTGTGTGGCAGATATCAAGTTTAAAGTAAAAGCTGGGATATGATAAACATCCATCCAGTAAAGTGAAATCAGGCGAGAATTGAACATCGCCGATGTGAGAAACAGTAGCATAACTACCATCAGGTAGTTGAACTTGCAGTTGAGGATTCATAAGTGTATAATTTTTGAACATTGATAAATCACAACATATATGATGTGTGGCACCCGAGTCAATGTACCAAGGAATTTTAAAAGGAGAATGAGATTGATCTGTAATTGTACCTACCAAGTTAACTCTGGCTGAGGCATCATTATCATTGTTTGGAGTATCCAGTGAGGCGAGAATGCCAGTGTACTATTCTGCAGTGAAAGTTGGAGTAGGTGCAGCGGCAATAAGCTGGATTGGAAGGGTAGGTGGTGTTGGAACAGGTTGAACAGCAACAGCAGCTACATGTGGCTTTCCATTGTGAACCTTATGAGACGAAGGACGATCTGGAAATCCATGGAAACGATAACATTGCTCCTTCGTGTGACCATGACGATGACAGTGGTCACAAAATGGCCTCTGCCTTTTTGTTGAAGATCGAAAACGATGAGAATTACCATGAACCTGAAGAGCTGCAGATTCCACAAGAGGAACAGTACTGTTGTTGATGATCTGTTGCATTTCCTCTTGTTTGACAAGGTTAAACATTCTTTCTGCAGTAGGAATCGGTTCAATCAGAAGGATTTGGCTCCGGATTGGAGAAAATTTGTCATGTAGACCTTGTAAGAACTCCATTGCACGATCTCGTGCATGTTGTTCGAGTAAGCAGAACTTACTAGCTCCGCAAATAAATCTCGCAGGTGGGTTAAGAGAATCCAATTCATCCCACAATGTCTTCAACTGAGTGTAATAAACAGTGACTGACTTTTCATCCTGTTTCAAGTTAGAAATTGCAGTTTTTAATTGAAATAACTTAGGGGCATTTGCTTGAGAGAACCTGACATGTAAGTCCTTCAATATAGTGTAGGCAGAGTCAGCATACAAGCATGAGGAGCGAATATCTGGTTCGCACGAGGTCGTAATCCAGCTGACCACGAGATCATCACACCGTCGGATCTTTTGGTGGTGGAATAGATCCATCAACGAAGGCAAGCTTACCCTTCGCGCGCATTCAGCGCTCTGGTGATACCGCTAGCCCAACTTGGATAGTTGTCACCATTAAGAAGAGGTGAGTAAAAAACAGCAGTGGGGTTGTCATTAGGATGAATAAGATAGGGATCAATCTGCTTGAATGATGAAATGGCAGATGCGGGAGATTTTACTGGCATTTCATTGGTTTTAGGATCATCATCAACATGTTCAGAATGATGGGGAGATGAGGGAGGAGACACCATCTTTTTGTGTTGCTAAGCTGACGCGAGAGAGATGACACAGGCTTAATCTGATACCATGGGAAATAATAGAATGGATATGTTGTTATTGATGTTAGAACAATTACAAGAGAGCTGCAATAGATAAGATATGGGAGCTAATCTCTCTAATACTAATTGTTAGCTACAAATCAGGGATATGAGCTGCTATACTAATTGCTAACTATAGATTAGGGATCCTATCATATTGTACATGATATAATACAGCTAATATATCCTTTCAGATAAATTTGAAACTTGTAATTATGAATTTATGATTCGTTGTCAAATAAAGTTTTTTTAAAAAAAAAATCAAAAATGTGATTGGCCGTCATTCCACAAAGATTCAAACACAAAATTGGAAAACAATAATCTTTTTCCAATCTAGACATGATGAACTTGAAAAAAATGAGAGTGTACTTTCAATAAGCATATTTTGAATTCACCATGTCGACAACAATTAATACTAAGTAATGTATTTACTACTATCTCATCTACATGATTTTTTGAATAGCACACTTGTTAAGTTTAGTTGATCTAGCTAATAATTATAATGGTAATTTTAGACGAAGAATTAATGTTTTAGGGGCAAGCTAAATTTGTTATTTTATCATAATCATTTGTTACTTTCTATTGGTAAAAGAATTTTTAACAAATACAATTTCTCCACAATTATGATACTCAATTAATTTGCACAACTTTTACATTCTAACGTTATTTAATAGATTGTGGACAAAAGGATATGCATATCGTATTTATATTTATATTTATATAGGATTTCAAATTTATAAAATAGAGGAGACTAGAAAATAATTTGGTAAGTAGAATTAAATAAATACGATAAATAGAGGGGCATGCCTTCTCTTATAATTAAATAAATTAAACTTCTTTTAGTTAATAAAACTTATTATAATCTTAAAAATTATATTATATGACGTTATTAGATAATTCTCAAAAATGAGAAAGAATCGAATCAAGACCTAAGATTAATCTATACTATATTATTATAATTAAATTAGAAATCTTTTGTAGTTTGCAGTTTGGTTAACCAAACTATTCACAATCGTAAAATTTTCAATTCAAATAGATCATAACCGTTAAATACAAAATACTAAAAGTTGTTATATACAAAGGTTTAAAGTTCGATTCCATCCAACAACATATTAATTTATATTTAATACTAAAAATATTATATACAAAGATTTAAGGATATTAATTTATATTTAATACTTAAAAATTTTATATAAAAAGATTTAAGATTCGAATTCTTCCAATAACATATTAAAATTAATATTTATAATTATTATACTCCCTCCGTCCTTCCCATTTCTTATCATTTCAAAATAGGGTATCTGACTCACATTTTAAGGTGGATTTTAAGGATAGTTTCATAACTTATTTTTGAAATTTTCTTTTTTTGTATAAAAATCGAACAATCCTATTTTTATACAAAAAAAGAAAATTTTAAAAATAAGTTATGGAACTATCCTTAAAATTCACCTTAAAATGCGTTCCAGAAAATGACAAAAAAGTGTAAAGAAATGGATAGGACGGAGGGAGTAATATTTATAAGCAAATTAGAGATCTTTTGTAATTTGGTTAACCAAACTATTTACAACCGTTAGATTTTCAATTTAAATATATCATGACCGTTATATACAAAATACTAAAAGTTAATACTTATAATTATTATCTATACTATATTATTATAAGCAAACTAGGGATTTGTAGTTTGGTTAACCAAACTATTCATAACCGTTGTATCTTCGTTGATCTAGACATAAGACATAACGGTACTAAAAGTCGTCCCGCAATCTTTGCTGAACTTTTCGTCTGAACGGTTGGAGTTTTTGTCGATTGTATTCCGGGAATTTTGATCTCAGATAATACGTTATTTCATCAACGTTTCTCAGATTCTCCTTCTTATACAATTCTTCAATCTCACCGCTCAGTCGCTTACGTTTCATACCAACGGTGACAAACCCTAAAGACCTTGGTTCACTACAAGAAAAACGGCTAAATATGACCGAAAAAATTCGGTCATATTTAGCTAAATTCGACTTAATTCGGTCGAATTAACTAAATATGACCGAATTTCTGTTGGTCATATTTACGCTAGTCAAATTTAGTAATTCGGTCGAATTTATGATAAATTCGACCGAATAATTCAGTCATATTTAGGATAAATTTGACCGATTAGTGCAGTCAAATTTAGGATAAATTCGACCAAATTTGGTCAAAATTAGTAGTATTAAATTCGACCAAATTTAGTCAAATCATAAATTTGACCAAAATTTCCAAAATTTTGAAAAATTCAAATGTTGGCGAAAAATTCAAAATTTTAAAATTTGGCGCCCAAAGCGTACTAAATTCGACCAAATATAGTCGTATTTATATACTAAATGTGACCAAATTCGATCGAATTTAAAGTGCATTAATTTTTTTAAAAAAAACAGCAGAATCTGCTGCTCAAGAATTGAACATCATGAACATCATGTGAGATTCATTTTGGTAACTAGAACATCAAAATTGGAGTTCAATAACACTTCCAAAAGTGCTTCGATCCTCAAGAACACGAATAACATGAAGAACACGGAAATCAAACTTCGATTTCTATACGTTATTGAACTCGAAATTCAACATATAATATATGAAATTGACTAGAAAAACATACTCTACACGATGGTAACATCAAAATCAGCAACCAAACACGTTTACAAAAATTCATAATTTTAATAAATAATTCGAATTTAATTAAAAAATAGGAGAAATTCATAAATTATAACCCACCAAAATCTGGTCATGTTTTTGGATAGAGGATGATGAGGGCTTCGATTCGACTATAAGAGCGTTGAAATTGGACACCGATAATGCCTCCAAATGTTGGTTTGATTCTTGAAAATTCAAGAACATAAAAAAACAAAAAACTAAAAAGAAATTGATGGGGCAAGGGGGAGCAGCCGCGGGGGGGGGGGAGCAGCAGGGGTTGTGGGCGGGGGGAGGGCAGGGATTGTGTTTGGGGGGGTTATGTGTGTGTATATATATATATTATATAAGTATGTTTCTAAAATGTAAGGCTAGGATTAGTTTTTTTGAAGGGCTTAGATTTCTTGACTCATCAATCCATGTGATACTAAATTGACCAATAAGAGATAGCCTCGTAGACGAAGACTAAGAAATTCAAATAAAATGATAACACGGCTAAATTCGATCGAATATGGTCGAATTTAGGAGCTAAATACGACCAAATATAGTTGAAATTAGGAGCTTGGCTAAATTCGACCGAATTCGGTCGAATTAATATTTGGTCAAAATTCAGTTGAATTGATTAATTTAAAAAATTAATAAAAATTGGAATAAAGGCCAAAAAATTAAATAAAATAGAAAAAAACATTTTTTCCAGAATCTTTAATCACCCACGTAGTCATACAACCAATTTTTATGTTCAAAAATAGACATTTTTTATATTTTTATTTAATTTTTTAATTTATTTTACGAATTAGTTAAAAAATGGTGAAAAATTAAAAAAATTGAAGATTAGTGAAAGTAGGGTGAGATTCATCTCACAAATAGTGAGTATGACTACTTTGGTATGCATAAATTTTAAATTGAATTTTGGATTTATTTTCTATTTTATTTTATTTTTAATTTATTTTTAATTTATTTTCCAAATTAGTTGACTGTTAAATTATCAAACCAAATTAATTTATTTTTTTCTGAAATTTTGGCAATAACATTAAAAAGGATGGATTTTGACCACCATGTGGTTGGGTCAACGAGAAATATTTTTAAAAAAATCGAAACACTAAACCTTGACGAAATCCTATTTAGGAGTTCTAGTCAAATTACTAGTTGACCGTTAAAGTACCAAACCAAACTAATTTTTTTTTTCTGAAATTTTGGCAATAACATTAGAAATGATGGATCTTGACCACCGTACCGTTGGGTCATCGAGAAATATTTTTAAAAAAATCGAAACACTAAATCCTGACGAAACCCTGTTTAGGGGTTACAGTCAAAGTATAGTTGACCGCTAAATTACCAAACCAAATTAATTTATTTTTTTCTGAAATTTTGGCAATAACATTAGAAAGGATAGATCTTGACCACCGTACGGTTGGATCGTGGAGAAACATTTTTAAAAAAATTGAAACACTAAACCCCTGACGAAACCCTGTTTAGAGGTTCTAGTCAACGTACTAGTTGACCGTTAAATTACCAAATCAAGTTAATTTATTTTTTTATGAAATTTTGGAAATAATATTAAAAAGGATGGATCTTGACCACAGTACGATTGGATCGTCGAGAAATAATTTTAAACAAATCGTAACACTAAACATGACGAAACCCTGTTTAATTAGGGGTTCTAGTAGAATCTTCAATTTCAGGTATTTAGTATTTTTAGACAATGACCGCCTCTTTACTTCACTTCCGGTAGCCTTTGACCGCCTCTTTCTCTCCTTCTGTCAGCTTCACTCTCTTCACGCCCCTGTTTTTCTTATTCTCCTCTACTTCCTCTTTCACCTTTATACAATTTTAATCTAGATCTGTTCTTTCTCAATCTCTCAATGGGCTCCAGAAATTCTGAAAATTCGGGATCTATGGACTCTGAGGAGTTCTCAAACTTCATTGGTCACAACTATGTAAACCATGCCTTGCCTCACTTCAATCCTCAGCCCCATTTGCCTTTTAGGGAGGAGAGCGACTCTCTAGTCTTTGAACCTCTCTCCCCACGCACTATACAGCGTATTCAAGAGCAGACCCAATTAATCTTGAATGATGGAACCGAGCTAAATACAACTGGCCCCATAGTTGCTAATACTTCTGAAGCTTCTAATGGTGATTCGAATGAAAAGACAGCATCTCCTTTGGAGGTAAACTCTGTTCCTGTGCCACCGACTCAGATTACCAAGGCACAAACTGTTAATACGGCTACTAACACTGGTAAGAACTTTCAACCCTTTACTATTAACTCTCCTCAACAACAGAATGTTACACAGGTTCAGAAGGGGAATCTGATCAATATTGATGACCCATTGAAACTATCTAAGAAGTCTGTCACATGGAGCTCAATAGTTGCTGAGAATGTCGTTGACTCCATCCCTAATACTGAAACTAATGATGAGGCAATCATTAAGTACAATGAAGATGGGTCTGCATCAGTTACTTTCTCTAGAGATTATATGCTCCGAGCCCAAAAACAGTGGGAAACAAGCATTATTGGCCACTTTATTGGTGGGAATTTTGCTTTCAAATTCATTCGGGAAAAGGCACAAAAGTTATGGCAAAACAAAGATCTTACGGGTGTTTATTATAGTTCTAAGGGCTATTATACGTTTAGATTCGGTACAATGGCAGAAAGAAACATGGCTTTAAACCTCAACACAGTTCAGATGGGGGGTAAAACACTTTATTTGTTGCCTTGGATGGAGGGGTCAAAATTTAAGCGAAACGTCGTGGATAAGGTCCCATGTTGGATTCGTTTGGTTGATGTCCCATATTCTTTGTGGTCGAGGGATAGCTTGTCTTCTCTTGCTCGCTCTGTGGGTCGACCATTGAAATTTGATTATGCTACGGCTAAATTCGAACCTTTAAAGTACGCTAATATTCAGGTGGAACTCTACTATTCGTCGCCAAGACCTGATTATATTTGGGCTTCGATATTAAATGTTGATGGTGTGGAAGAAAAGAACGGATTGAAGTCCAATATTCATAGCTTCCATACTCTTGCAGCTTATGTAAAGCTTTTGGGCATTCCTTATCCCGTTGCATCAACAATCCTGAAAGAATCACAAAGAAACCCAGAATGGCACAAAATGGAAATAAGGGTGGAGATAGCACTGCTTTCAATGCTACAGCATCTATTCCAGCACCTGTTCCAAACCATGGTTCCTCCAATGCTTCGAATATTGTCTCACCAACTGTAGCAGCATATATGGGAAATTTGGAAATGGTCCCATACAGCATTGGTAAATTCTGTGGGTGTGATGTAGTTATGGACGAAGATGACATTATTAATGAGCTTGGGAAGGAGGTTGCAATCTTAAAAGATGTGGGGCACACTTCAAATGCAGCAGGGGACAACCAGGAAAATCAAGAGAACTATTTTGATGATGATGACAACTTGATTGAGTTTGACGAAAATCCGGTGGATTCTCTATTTACCAATGAAGATTTTGCGGCTGATGTTGAGCCCATAAATATTGAACTTCCATATTATGCCACTAGCACCCCGGATAAGAAAAGGAAAAATGGCAAGTCTCAAGTACATCAGTCAAATAACAACACTGAACAAACCTGCAGTTTGGTCATTGATTTAAATTCGACTCATGCTACTGCGATACCAAAACCCTAAAAGCCTAATGTTACTAACAAAACTGTGGATGTCGATGGTTTTACTCTAGTCACACACAGAAGAAGCCCTAGAAGAAGCCCCAGGTTGGCAGGTACGCCAACAATTCTCAAAAGACTGTAATGAATTTAGCCGCATGGAATGTTAGAGGTCTGAATAAGGTTCCTCACCAAAGTGAGCTCATAAATTTTATCTCTGCAAATGCCTTGTCCTTTATTGGCTTGATGGAGACTAAGGTTAAAGAAAAACATTCGCAGTTCGTTTCAAGGAAGATTAACAGATCTTGGCATTGGCTTTTTAATTATGAAAACCATTATAATGGTCGTGTATGGGTGGGCTGGGATCCCTCCGTTTGGAATGTATCTTTGCATTCTAAATCTTCTCAGCATATTACATGTACTGTTAGATTCATTGAAAAAGATTTCACTTTTCTGGCCACTTTTATTTATGCTCATAACGATGCCAATAATCGTGTCTCTTTATGGAATGATATTATTAATTTGAGCAATATTTCATTGCCTTGGTGTTGCTTAGGAGATTTTAACTGCATTCTTAGTATTAATGAGGTCAGTGGAGGTAGGGAGACTTGGACTAATGACATGCAAGCCTTCAAAAATTGTTTGTCAACAGCAGGCCTTGATCAAATCCGTACGGTGGGTGATCTCTTCACTTGGACTAACAAGAGACCTCTGGATCCTATTCTCAAGCGGCTTGATAGAGTGGTTGGCAATGGTGTTTGGTTTAATACTTACACTGAAGCTTATGCCATTGTTAAAAATAGGGGAATAATGGATCACAATCCACTTCTCTTATCCATTCCTATACACATGGATCGGTTTGGTAAGCCTTTCCAAGTTTTTAACTACATGCTTCAGCTCCCAAATTTTCAAGAAACGGTTTCTCAGGTGTGGAATTCTACCACTCTATTTGGGGATCCTATGGCTAATCTTTGCAGGAAACTTAAAGCTGTTAAACATGCTCTTAGGGATCTTAATAAAAGACATGGCAATCTTCATTCAAATGTTCACTCTCTTCGTGAGGACTTACAAGCGACTCAAGATGATTTGCTTCTTAATAATTCTGCTGATTTACTTGCTAAAGAAACTGATCTCATCTCCAAGCTCAATGTTGCTCTCTTGGAGGAGGAATCTATCTTTATTCAGAAATCAAGGGTTAAGTGGTTATCTAAAGGGGATGGCAACAACAGCTTCTTTCACAACCAGTGTAAGTCTAACTGGAATCACAATAAAGTGCTTGCTATTCATAATGACTCGGGTATTCTGGTTCATGGTCAGAGGCAATGCGCATCTGTTGCTGTGGACTATTACAGAAATTTTCTTGGCTCTAACTCTAGGACTACGGACACTACTACTATGACACTTGATAACATAAACTGCTAAACCATCACTGTGTCGCAAGCTGCTGGTTTGGAAGCCCCGGTTAGCAATGATCTTATTTATGCAACTTTGAAAATATGAAAAAGAATAAGGCTCCTGGCCCTGATGGTTTTAATGCTGAATTTTTTCTTGCAACTTGGAGCATTGTTGGTGATTGCTTTTGTAAAGCTGTTCTTTCGCTGTTCAACGATTTTAACATGCACAATGGAATTAATTCTACTAATATTGCTCTCATCCCTAAGATTCCTACTCCATCTCACATGCGTGATTTCAGGCCCATTTCCTTGTGCACAATTGCATACAAGTGCATCTCTAAAATCATAGCAGCTAGGCTCAAAATTGTAATGCCTACAGTCATTGACATTGCCCAGTCGGCCTTTATTCCGGGACGACATATCACTGACAACATTCTGCTTGCTCAAGAACTATTCCGGGGGTATGATAGAGAAAATGGAGTTACGAGATGTGCCATCAAGTTGGACCTTCACAAAGCCTTCGATTCATTACAATGGGACTTTATTATTGCCGTGCTCCATAAAATGAATTTTCCATCTCGTTTTATCAGATGGACTCAACTTTGTTTATGTGGTGCGTGGTACTCAGTCAAAATTAATGGATCAATTCATGGATACTTTAAAGGGGCAAAAGGTATTCGCCAGGGCGACCCTATGTCACCTTATATCTTTGCCTTGTGTATGAATATTCTCTCCCAGATGTTGAAGGCGAAGCCTGTGGGATTTAAACATCATTGGAGATGCAAGGATTTGGATCTAACACATCTTTTCTTTGCCGACGATGTGCTTGTGCTCAGTCATGGGGACCAGCATTCAATCACCCACATCATGGATTCGGTGTATAATTTCTCCAATATTAGTGGTCTTAGTCCGAGTATGCAAAAAAGCACTAGTTTCTTCTGCAACTGCACTCACGAGCTAACTTCTTGGTTTCACGACACCTATACTATTCCTCAAGGCTTCTTGCCAGTTAGGTTCTTAGGTGTGCCCCTTATTTCTTCTCAGCTATATGTCAATGACTGCATCCCTCTTATTGAGAAGCTTACCCACAGAATTACAGTCTGGACAACCAAACTTCTGTTTCTGGCCGGTAGGGTGCAGCTTGTTAAGTCAGTCCTCTTCGCTATGCAGGCTTTTTGGTCGAATCACTTTATCCTACCTTCTACGGTTCATGATGCTATTCAGTCTATGCTAACAAGATTCATTTGGAATGGAAATATTCAAGATAAAGGGGGAACTAAGGTTAGTTGGGAAACAATGTGCTTGCCTAGAAATGAGGGTGTCTTGGGATTAAAAGACCCATCTGATTGGAATAGGGCGTAGATCATTTGTCATATCTTAAAGATTATTAACAAGTCCCCAACTCTGTGGGCTTCTTGGGTGAACAATACGGTTCTTAAGAATAAACACTTCTGGGCTATTCCTATTCCTACTGATTGTTCGTGGATTTGGAAAAAGGTTCTTAGACTTCGTGTTACTGCTCTTCGGTTTATCTCTTACACCATTGGTGATGGCTCTTCTATCTCTCTATGGTTTGACCCTTGGTGGCATAATTCTTGTCTTGCTAACCAGGTTTCTGCTCCTATTATCTACCAAAGTGGTATGAACCGAAGCTCATCAGTGAATGACATTATCTCCACGGGTTGTTGGTTGCTTCCTCATCCGAACGAGAGACACCATCACTTGGAGCCTGCCTTGCTGCACTGGATCAACTCGTTTGATCATCCACCTTTCGATCTGAATTCTCGTGACATTATCCTTTGGGATGGTCTGAACATTAAAAAGGTTAGAACGTGCCATGTCTGGGAAAGTCTCAGACATCGAAGTCAACAGGTTCACTGGTATCTTGCAGTTTGGCCCCAACTTAAGGTGGATAGATTTGCTCACCACCATTGGTTACTTAGTCACAGACGCCTCTACACCTTAGCCAGGCTTGCTAGGTTTGGAATTGAACTGGACCAACAATGCTTCCTGTGCGTCATGGGTCGCGAGACGGATACTCATCTTTTCCTTCACTGCCCGTACAGTTGGTTTGTGCTTTCTAAAATGTTATCTATGCTTAACTTACGCGCACTTGGGCACACTTGGGCAGACTTTCAGGAAAATATTCTTAGTATTCAGGATGGTTCAAAGAAGAGGGTGGCTTTGCTCATGGTTCAAACCTACTCTTACTTTATATGGCGGGAAAAAAATGCTAGGAAGCATGACAAGGGGACCTTTAGCCCGAAACGGCTCCTGGATGGTATCATCGTTGACATTTGAGCAAGGCTTGCAAGCTCCACATGGTTCTCTAAAGTGGTTATTAGTAGACCTGATTTGATTGTTTAGTCCTACCCTAGGTGTAATTCATTGTTGCTCTTCTTTGGCAATCTGTGGTTATCAGATTGTCTTAACCTGTTCCATCTATGCCTTGTCATAGACCAAGGGTCAACCCCTTTGTAGCTTCTTTCTTCTAATATATATTAATTTAGCAAAAAAAATAAAAAAAAAATTAGGGGTTCTAGTCAAAAGTACTAGTAGACCGTTAAATTACCAAACCAAATTAATTTATTTTTTTCTAAAATTTTGGCAATAACATTAGAAAGGATAGATCTTGATAACCGTACGGTTGGATCGTGGAGAAATATTTTTAAAAAAATTGAAACACTAAACCCTGACGAAACCCTGTTTAGGGGTTCTAGTCAACGTACTAGTTGACCGTTAAATTACCATATCAAATTAATTTATTTTTTTATGAAATTTTGGAAATAACATTAAAAAGGATGGATCTTGACCACCGTACGATTGGGTCATCGAGAAATATTTTTAAACAAATCGAAACACTAAACCCTGACGAAACCCTGTTTAGGGGTTACAGTCAAAGTATAGTTGACCACTAAATTACCAAACCAAATTTATTTATTTTTTTCTGAAATTTTGGAAATAACATTAAAAAGGATGGATCTTGACCACCGTACGGTTGGATCGTGGAGAAACATTTTTAAAAAAATCGAAACACTAAACCCTGACGAAACCATATTTCGGGGTTCTATTCAACATACTAGTTGACCGTTAAATTACCAAATCAAATTAATTTATTTTTTTATGAAATTTTGGAAATAATATTAAAAAGGATGGATCTTGACCACAGTACGATTGGATCATTGAGAAATATTTTTAAACAAATCGTAACACTAAACCTGACGAAACCCAGTTTAAGTAGGGGTTCTAGTCAAAAGTACTAGTAGACAGTTAAATTACCGAACCAAATTAATTTATTTTTTTCTAAAATTTTGGCAATAACATTAGAAAGGATAGATCTTGACCACCGTACGGTTGGATCGTGGAGAAATAATTTTAAAAAAATTGAAACACTAAACCCTGACGAAACCCTGTTTAGGGGTTCTAGTCAAAAGTACTAGTAGACCGTTAAATTACCAAACCAAATTAATTTATTTTTTTCCTAAAATTTTGGCAATAACATTAGAAAGGATAGATCTTGACCACCATACGGTTGGATCGTGGAGAAATATTTTTAAAAAATTGAAACACTAAACCCTGACGAAACCCTGTTTAGGGGTTCTAGTCAACGTACTAGTTGACCGTTAAATTACAAAATCAAATTAATTTATTTTTTTAAGAAATTTTGGAAATAACATTAAAAAGGATGGATCTTGACCACCGTACGATTGGGTCATCGAGAAATATTTTCAAACAAATCGAAACACTAAACCGTGACGAAACCCTGTTTAGAGGATCGAGTCAATTAACGTACTAGTTGACGGTTAAATAACCAATCAAATCAATTTATTTTTTTCTAAAATTTTGGCAGTAACATTAGAAAGGATCTTAACCTCCGTAAGGTTGTTTTGTCGAGAAATATTTTGAAAAAAATCAAAACACTAAACCGTGACGAAGCCCTATTTAGGGGATCGGGTCAACGTACTAGTTGACCGTTAAATAACCAACCAAATTAATTTACTTTTTTCTAAAATTTTGGAAGTAACATTAAAAAGGATGGATCTTGACTTCCGTATGGTTGGGTCGTCGAGATATATTTTTAATAATATTTTTTTCAATTTCTGAAAATAATAAATTCAAGCGAATTTTGTCACATTTATTACATTCGACCAAATGGTCGAATTTTCTCTTTATATTTTTAAAAAAATAAGGTTTTATACCGTATGTATTTCCAATACCCTCATATTTTTTTGTATTTTTTCAAACTAATTAGATACTTATTTAATTTATTTAGGCAATATACTAAATAAAAATTCAACTTTCTCTTATCATATGAATATTTTACACACAACTAAAATTATACATATGAATAATGTTGTCATTGTATTTATAAATATTTTTTAATGATGTGTACAATTATTTAAATATTTAATAATATTTTTTCAAACTAATTAGATACTTATTTAATTTATTTAAACATTCTACTAAATAAAAATTTAACTTTCTCCTATCATATGAATATTTTTTTACGCACAAACTAAATTTATTCATATGAATAATGTTATCCTTGTATTTATAAATATTTTTTAATGATGTGTACAATTAATTAAATATTTAATAATATTTTTTCAAACTAATTATATACTTATTTAATTTATTTAAACAATCTACTAAATAAAAATTTAACTTTCTCCTATCATATGTATATTTTTATGCCAAAACTAAATTTATACATATGAATAATGTTATCCTTGTATTTATAAATATTGTTTCATGATGTGTACAAACATTTAAATATTTAATTATATTTTCAATTTTTGAAATAATAAATTCAACCGAATTTGGTCACATTTACTAAATTCGACCAAATTTGGTCAAATATAATGCGGGTAAATTCGACCGTTTTTGGTCAAATTTAATATTTGACCGAATTCGGTCACATTTATAAATTTGACCAAATTTTGTCCACACCCGAAAAAAAATTTTGGGCGGCAATTTTCCCGCTCCCCGCTAAATTCGACCATATTCAGTCAAATTTAGCACATCCCAAAATATTATGGGCGGGAATTTTCCCACCATTTTTGGTGGTTGCTAAATTTGACCGAATTCAATCAAACTTTTAAATGTGACCGAATATGGTCGAATGTAGTAGCTATTAAATTCGACCGAAAAACAAATCGGTTGAATTTAGTAGACTAAATGCGACCAACTAATAACAGTCAAATTTAGCAGCTACTAAATTTGACCGAATACAGTCGAATATATAAATGTGACTGGATATGGTCAAATTTAATGCTAAATTCGACCGATTAAATTCGACCGATTCTAAATTCGACCGAATTCGGTCATATTTAGCCGCGGTCGAATTTATTTGGTTACATTTAGCCTTGTTTTCTTGTAGTGGTTCTTTATTTAATCTATATATTGGATTAAATATTTAAAGTCCCTGGTTAAGTAGCGAGGGAGAATAAGGTTGGATATGTAAGTGGTAGGCTTAACAAGAATAAGAGAATCAGCAGCAAAAGAAGCAGCAAGAAACAAAAGCATGATGATATTTGTAAAATCAAGAAGAAGGTGCCAAAGAAAATATTGTTACAGAGACTGTATGAATGTTGTCTACAAGTTTTTAGAGGCCCTGATACTGTTCCTTATCCGCCTGATTTCCAAATCCTCGGACAAATCATAGGTTTGTTTGTTCATAGTGTTTATATGTACTCTTTATATATAATAATGTTTAAATCTTGATTTTATGACGTTTTGATGTTTTTGTTGAATAATATACTTACTATCCATATATTTAACAGTAAATATATATATAAATAGGATTAATCAGATTATTATAGATTATATTTGTGTTTTGTGTTTGTGTGTTGATTTTCAAAGTCGTGAGTCGCCAGTCGCCACCGAGTTGCTGCCAGGCTGAGTCAAGTGTTGTTGTCGTATTTTGAGTCTTGTTTCATTGGGTTCCTGTTTCATTGGTGTGTGTACTGAATTGGTGTGTTGCTGAATATCCGAGTTCGATTTGTTAATGCTATGATTTGCTAAGTCCAGTTTGTTTTTATGGTCTGCGAGGTTGAATGGTGTTGAGTTATATTGTTTGTTTCTGTTTTTCGCTTTTTGTGTCTTCGTTTCGAGTCTTATGATTGTGAGATTGTTGAGTTCCTTTATACGATTATATTTTTTTGTTAGATTGAGTTTTTCTGAGTGTCCAAGCTTCTCTAGTGTTTGACTGAGTCGATTGGGTTCTGTGCTGAGTTTTCCAAGTCCTGTTGAGTTGTGATGAGTTAGGCAATAAATTATTCAGGTTGTTTGAAGTGTTTTGTTTCAATTGGGCGGTGTGTTTGATCTTCCGGTGATCTTGTTCTTGATCTTCTCTTCTTTAATTTTATTGAGTTTCATTTTTTTGGTTTAAATAGTTTTAATAGCATTAATGAGGTAATTAAAATCATTTATTTTTATTAAATGATAATTGATTCTTGTTTTTTTGTTTGGCATTTGGAGTAATCTGGGTTAATTGATTGGGTTGTTGACTATGTTTTGATTCTTTTTTTGGAAAGTCATAATTGTAATATTGTACCATTTTATATGGTTTTTGTACCTTTAAGGGTGTGTCATATATTGTGACTTTTTGACCAATTTTGGGTTTTTTGATGTCGTCTATTTGACGAGTCGGGTCTTTATGGATGATTATTTTTTTTGTCATATTTGTAATCGACAATTATTAGATATAAATATAGAGTTTTAAAATAAAAAAAATTTTGATATTGAATTACATGTTGAACCAAAAGGGATCCCTTTTAGTTAGGAGTGAAGAACCATTTTCAAAATTTATATAAGCTTTAGTTTGTTTAATAACATATTTTTATCATTTAGAGGAACTTGTTTACTAGAGGTGTCTAACCAAAGGTTTTCCCTTTGGTTGGGATTTAGAATAGTGTTGTTTTATTTTCTGAATTCTTATAAAATGCATTAGACGATTTTTGATATTTTTATTAAACCTTTTTGCACTTTTTTTAGATACTTTCCCCAATTTCTATTATGTCGAATGTGTATGGGTTTGTATTGTGGGTCTTTATCCTATGTGTATGTGTCTATTTTTTAATGTTGACTAATATATCTAACCAAAGGAATACTCTTTTGGCAAGAGGAATATTGCTCTCGTTGGTTTTAAATTTGCAGGAATTCATGACATGGCTATTGATCTTCAAGAACTGGCATTGATGAATATTTGTGGACTGGTTACATGTGAAAAGATGATGGAAGCAGGAAGGAACGGAAGCTTTTAGAAGGTCTTAACCATTGCTTAGGCACCTCTTTTGTTTCGAAGATCATGGTTTTCTTAGAGGGCAATCTTTTCCCACTTGAGTTTTTTTCCCAAAGGGTTTTTGCTCTTGTGGGTTTTTAACGAGGCTTTTCTTTGGTCCCTTGGTGCCCCTGTTGAGCGGGTTGTTGAGCAAATAGGCACGTTTCCTGTTGACAATTGATGGAAAAGTAGGGGTTTTAGTGGTTTCGAGGTTTGACACTGTTGAGGATCGACCATGTTACTTTTTTGGAGCTTGGTCTTGTAGTTTTGTTTCTTTTTTTTCTTTCTAGTATTCGTTTTTGTATTTTACTTACAATCTGGTGGCTTCTTCTCAGACATTAAAGTTTTATTGTCTAAGCGTCCGGAGGCAACATGCGTGCCTTTCGGTTAGATGATAAACTTTATTGAATGAAAGAACACCTTACGAATATTGTACTCGTTGCAATTCATCTATGGAATGGATACCCTTGACAAAAAAATATTTAATACTAAAATTTATTATATACAAAAATTTAAGGTTCAAATTCATCCAATAACATATTAAATTTAATATTTATAATATCATATTACAGTAAAAATAAATTATAAAAAAATTAAAAGTAACTCGTGCTTTGCACGGGCTATAAGCTATATCTATACTATAATTTAATAAGCGAAATGAGATATATTTTGTAGTTTGGTTATCCACTCATTTTTGGTTATCCCCTCATTTTTGGTCATCCCCCATTCACAACCGTTAGATCTTTAACTCAAATAGATCATGATCGTTAAATACAACAATACTAAAAGTTATTATATATAGAGGTCTAAGGTTCGATTCCCGCAAACAACATAGTAATTTATTTTTAATATTAAAAATTATTATATACAAAGATGTAAGTTTCGAATTCTTCCAGTAACATATTAAAATTAATGTTTATAATATTGTTTATACTAAACTATAAACAAATTATAAAAAATTAAAACTAACATGTGCTTTGTATGGGCTATAAGCAAGTAATATTTATAAGCAAACTAGAGATCTTTTGTAGTTTGTTATTTGGTTAACCAAACTATTTACAACCGTTAGATTTTCAATTTAAATATATCATGATCGTTAGATACAAAATACTAAAAGTTGTTATATACAGAGGTCTAAAATTCGATTACACCCAACAACAAATTAAAATTTATTATACACAAAGATTTAAGGTTCGAATTCTTCGAATAACATATTAAAATTAATATTTATAATATCATATTATACTATAAATAAATTATAAGAAATTAATTAAAAGTAATCCGTGCTTTGCACGGGTTATAAGCTAGTTATATTCAAGCCGAAAGATTGAAAGTTTGTCGGTTTAGTTTTCAGTCTGGTTATCCTTATTATTAAAATAAATAATAACTTAATATATATATATATATATATATATATATATATATATATATATATATATATATAGAGAGAGAGAGAGAGAGAGAGAGTCTCTATATATATATATATATATAATTGTAATTAGCTGATTACCTTTTTCACATTTACTTTTAGTTAAAGATATTACATTTTATAAACACCATTAATTTTTTCTTTTAAATTAAAACATGTTAACGTTTTTATTTAAAACTAATCTTACAATAGTCATTGACCTCCTAAAAAACCAAACACATCTCCTCTCTCTAATGAGAGTCAACCGCCCTGTAACGCCCCCAAATCCACTATCTGTAGACTTAGGTCGCCACTTACCGCCAATACCTGCCTTATCCAAAATACAATACAATACATAATAAAATAAAGGTTTTATCTTACAAACGTGGTTCCATCCCACAAATCGAAGCATCGACAAGTCTCAGAATTATTACAACATATAACTAGTACACACGATAATAATAAACACGTCGAAGCATATGCTAGTAGTCTTCGATAGGGCCATCGTCTCTGAGGTAAGCATACTAGTCCCGCTCAGTGCCCTGGTGCATTTTCCCCTTCCCCTTGAAACGAGAGGTTTCGCCTTTTTCCGTCTTTACTGAAAAACAATATTAACAACAAGAATGAGCAACTAGGTGCTCAGCAAGTCCACTGACTCGCTCTCTCACTAACAAGGAAGGTAGAAAGAAAACAATTCCATTTTATGAAAGATACTCGATTACAGGCAAAATGCCCTGATAATACTTCACTGACAAACCAAAAACGACTTATCTCTGAGCAAAAGAAATTGGAAATTTAAAAGCTTGAGATACTGGTCTTCCACCTCTACGATACCCCACAGCGAGATCAACCGCTGTGTCGCAAGTACCGTACACCCGTGATACCCCATAGCACGATCACTACTATGTCGAAAGTACCACCATATCGTTTTGCTAGCAAAAAGTTGGTTGAAACGTCAACCTGGCAACACTTGTGCCAAAATAATAATATTTCTCTTTCGATACCACGAGTTTATTTTCCCCGTGTTGATCTGAAAGAACACCCATGGGCCATCTCCCATGTTGACCAGTGGATTACATGATTTTTCCTCCGAATAAGATATTTTGATTTGGATTCCTATTCGATTCTGGCTGATCGCCAGTCTACACTTTGTACAAGACCGACCTGAACAATAGGCCGTCACAATATTTTTAAAAGAAATTTATTTATTATATTGACACGAACAATATGTCAATACAAGACAATAAAGTAACAACCCTTGAACAAGAAGGGTTCGTTAATCAGGATAAATCATATGGAGTCGTCTTGAAATAATAAGAACGACTCGATTCTGAAAGAAAACTTCTAAATACGCTAGAGTATGTATTTTAGAGGAAATTCTGATGATATGTTATTCTTCTATTCACTATTCTCGATGTATCTATTTTGATTCGAACAATGAATCAAATTTAAATATTGAAATAAAATTTATCGGATCTGAACAATAAATCCGATTGAAGTCAATAAAATCTTAACTACCTCGATATATGAGCGTAGTTATAACTGAATAATATTTAGGGGTCATCTCGAACAATAAGATGCCCTCGATTTCAATCAACTTACGTTCTAAGAATTTATCGACATTTTGGAAAATCTCCAGAATTTTCTAAAATCAATATTATGATAATAAGGATATTTTATAACGAACTGGCAATTCAGAACATATTTCAACAGAGTAATATTTCAGCATTTCTCAAAACATTTCAAAAGGAGTGAGGGTCAGAAGGAACTTGCCTCGATCTCGAAGTGCAGATAAATGCAGATAAAATTATACTCTACCCGTGAAATTGACTTCGATCTATGGCTTGAGAGTTATGCTCTAAAAATGGCAACCAGAAATACGTGAGCGATTCCTCAAAATAAAGTATTTCTAAACCGCCAATATAATATAATAATAATAAAATATTTCTCGGAAATTTCTTCAATAAATAACGGAAAATAAATCCCGGATAAATAACTCTTTTTCGAACTCAGGAATTAAATCTAGAAATATATAATATTTTAATATCCGTAAATCTCACTTAAAACGAAAATAGGGATACCGAATATAACGGCAATTATCCATTTTTAAATCACGCGAATAAATTAATAACAATAACCTTTATTTATTCTCACAGCAAAATAATTCAACAAACCACTTTTATTCAATTTAAAGCCAAAATTATTATTTTCACTTTTAACCAAAATTAATATATCAAAAGAATTCTACTTTTAATTATCCTCACAATTCTGATTTGTTTACTCATTTTAATATTAACCAAACTTTAGCCCCTGATTTGATTAATCCAAATACTCTGAAAATGCTGAATATCAGTCCTCTAAAATAAAATCATATTTAACTTTATTTATTATAAATATTCTCTCTTTTTATAAACGAGTCAATAAATCACTAAATTATGCCCAAATAATCACAAAGTATTTTCTATTTAATACCAACTGTTTAATTAACAAATCAATTACAATTTTAATTATTTATTTCTCACAATTTAAATAATATTCCATATTCCAATTTTAAATGAAATTAATTAACCCAATTTTATTTATTTATATAAATAATTAACCAATTTTAACGAAACCAATTATTCTGTAACTCCCGATTAAACCGTCAGAAATGCCACAACATTAACCACCACAATAGCGGGTGGGACCCACGCCCCTCCCCCTCCCCTGACTCTCTCCCAATCCCGTACCTCTCTCTCTCTCTCGTCTCTTTCTCCCTCTATCTTTCCCGATTTCAATCTCTCTCGTCTCAACCTCTCTTCTCTCATCTCCCTCTCGTATCTCTCTCTTGCAACCCCCAACTCTCTCAATCTCTCCTCCTCTCTGTCTCTCTCTCTGCGCCAATCTCTCCCTCCACCACTCTCCGACTCTCTCTCGACCACTCTTCGACTCCAGCTCTCCCTCTCTCGAAATCTCTCTGCACTCTCTTCCTCCTCTCACATCTCTCTCCTGTTTCCTCACCGTCTCTCCCTCTTCAAACTCTCTCCCTCTCGATTCACGCCACCACCACCATCGCCGGTGGTGGTTACTCAACCCAAACAAAACACCAACAAACCCCCCTCAAAACCGTAACCTACCCACTCAACCTCTTCCCTTACTTCAATCGGTACTCTCTCTTTCAATCTCCTACTCCCTCATTCGCTCCGTTAACACCACTGAACTACCGTAACCCATTAACCAACCAATCGGAAATAAACAAACAAACTGAACAAACACAATCGGCAACCAACGATAAGAAAAAAAACGGAGATTAAATAAGTTAACTACCTGGTTGTTTGTTCTGTTTTTATCAAAATAATTATGGTCCGAGTTTTGTGTTTTGGAAGAGTAGTCTGGGTTTGACAGGAAAAGGAGATGATTGGTGTTGTTTTTAGAGAGTGATATAAATCCTTCTTGTTTGTATATAAAAGGAGACCGGGTTTCTGATTATTGATTCCAAAAAAAACACAAACGTATGGGCTGAGAAAGTGAGGTATGGAACAAATTAAGTTTTATGAAAAGAAGACTATGGCGTGCTCTGAAACGCTGACTCCTTTCTTGAGCCCAACACCCGAATCAGAAAAATAATTATTGTTATACTCATTTAACCCATATACTGATAATACGTATCATTCCATTACTCCCGTGGCCAATTAAAACGAAACTCTAATTTCGCTCTCTAAAATAAATTCGATCCAAAACTAAAAATCCTATTTTCCTAAATTTTCCTGATTTTAGTAAATACCAAATAAATATAAATAAATAATTATAAGATAATATATTCCTACATATGAATATATAAAATTTAAAATTTCATAAAAACGCGCTAATAATAATAAAAAAAATACTAGTGCATCGCTCTTAAATAAAAACTTAAATATCGAGTAGAAAAAAAATATTTATTCGAAAATTCGCGGTTATTATAGTCTCCCCCCCTTATAGGATTCCGTCCTCGGAATCAAAGCTACGTACTAAACAACTCAGGGTATTTGTTTCGCATTTCGCTTTCTAATTCCCACGTAGCTTCCTCAACTTGATGGGTTCTCCAAAGTACCTTTACCAAATTTACTTTCTTAGTTCTTAACTCTTGCACTTTGTGATCTAGGATCTGAACTGGTTGTTCTTTGTATGTCAAATCATGACGTATTTCCACTGGTTCGTAGGTTATAACATGTCTGAAATCAGCATGATACTCTCTTAACACAGAAACATGAAACACATCATGGATATGCTGAAGATCTGGAGGTAGGGCCAACTGATAAGCCAGTGTACCTATCTTCTTGAGAATCTCAAAAGGTCCTATATATCTGGGGCTCAACTTGCCTTTCTTTCCGAATCTCATTACTCCCTTCCAAGGTGAAACTTTCAGCATCACTTTATCTCCCACTTCAAATGCTTTGTCTTTTCTCTTTTGATTTGCATACTTTCTCTGTCGATCCTGAGCTGCAACTAACCTTTTTCGAATAACTTCGATTGCTTATTTAGTTTGTTGAAGTAGTTCTGGTCCTAGTATTTTCTTCTCTCCTAATTCATCCCAGTATATGGGTGATCTACACTTCCTTCCGTATAATGCTTCATATGGTGCCATACCTATGCTGGAGTGGTAACTATTGTTGTAAGCAAACTCAACCAGGGCAAATGATCATCCCAACTTTCTTTGAAATCAAGTGCACAGGCTCTTAATATTACGGAGAGGAAAGAAATGAGGCTGCTCCCCGCGCTTTTCCGAGATTTTAATGTTGTCCTTTCACTTTGTCCGTCGGTCTGTGGATGATATGCAGTGCTCAGATTTAACTTATTGCCAAGACTTTCCTAAAACTTTTCCAAAACCGAGAAGTAAAACGGGCATCTCTATCTTATACAATTGAAACAGGCACTCCATGACGAACCACAATTTCCTTTACGTATATGTTCAACAATCTTTCAAAGAAGTACTTATCACTGATTTGTATGAAATGCGCAGATTTAGTGAGTCGATCGACAATAATCCAAATTGCATCATGGCTAGCTCTAGTTCGGGGCAATCCTACGACAAAATCCATGGTAATATGCTCCCATTTCCGCTCGGGTATCTCTAAGGGTTGTAACAGTCCACTTGGTCGTTGATGTTCGGCTTTCACTTTCTGCCAGGTCAAACACTTGCTTACTCATTCTGAAATCTCTCTCTTCACGTTAGGCCACCATCAATACAGCTTGATGTCTTGATACATTTTTGTGCTCCCTGGGTGAATGGAATATCTCGAATTATGCGCTTCACTCATAATTTCTTCTTTAAACTCTGTAACATTAGGAATCCATATTCTCGATGCAAATCGCTTAACTCCCCTATCATTGTTTGAACTCAGAAATTCTTCTCCGGCCAACTCTGACCCTTTTTTTTTTCCATTACTTGTTCCTGACAACGACGAATCTTCTCGAGTAACTCTGGTTGAAACTGAATATTGTACACTCTTTCATTGTTTTGGACTGAGACTTTGATCTCTAATTCAATTTTCTTAAATTCTTTGACCAATTATTCTGAGGTTGTCAACAGGTTGAGTCTTTCCTTTCTACTTAAAGCATCAGCTACAACATTAGCCTTCCCTGGGTGGTAGTTTATCGAGCAATCATAATCTTTGATCAAATCCAACCATCTTCTCTGTCACATGTTTACTTCATTCTTTGTGAATATATATTTTAAGTTGTTGTGATCCATGTAAATCTCTCATTTCTCCCTAAAAAGGTAACGTCTCCAATTCTTGAGAGCAAAAACAATAGCAGTAAGTTCTAAATCGTGAGTAGGGTAACGAGACTCGTATTCCTTCAGTTCTCTAGAGGGTAAGTTATTACTTTCCCGTGTTGCATCAGAACACATCTTAATCTCCTTTTGAGAGGCATTACTGAAAATAATTAAATCGCCTTCTTCATCAGGTACGGCCAACACTAGGGTAGTAGTCAATCTCTTCTCCAAATCCCGAAAGTTGTCTTCACATTTTGGGGTCCATTTAAACTTTTCACTCTTTCTGGTAAGTCGAGTCAGTGCGTGGCTATTTTTGAGAAATTCTTCACAAATCTACGATAATATCTGGTCAATCCAAGGAAACTTCTAACCTCTGTTGGAGTCTTGGGTCTCTCCCAATCTATTACGGCTTCTATCTTTGCGGGGTCTACAGAAATCCCTTCGCCGCTCACAACGTGTCCTAAAAATTGAACTTCATTCCGCCAGAATTCACACTTCAAAAATTTCGCATATAACTTTTCCTTTCTCAGCGCTTCCAGAACTAAATGGTGGTGTTCAGCATGTTCTTCAGGAGACTTCGAGTATATCATAATGTCATCAATAAATACAATCACGAACTTATTCAAGTACCTCTTGAACACACGATTCATCAAGTCCATAAAAGCAGCTAGAGCATTTGTCAATCTTAAAGACATAATTAGGAATTTGTAATGTCCATATTGGGTCCTAAAGGTAGTCTTAGGAATATCTTCATGCTTGATCTTTAGTTGATGATAACCGGATCTCAAATCAATCTTCAAGAAATGTATAGCTCCCTTAAATTGGTCAAATAGATCGTCAATTCGAGGCAGAGGGTACCTTTTCTTGATGGTCATCTTGTTCAGTTCACGGTAATCGCTACAGAGTCGCATACACGAACAATACTGGAGCTCCCCACGGGGATACACTTGGTCTGATTACACCTTGTTCTAATAAATCTTGCAGTTGTGTTGTCAACTTCTTCATTTCCACTGGTGCCATTCTGTATTGCGCCTTTGAGATTGGTGCGGTTCCTGGTGCTAAGTTCATTGTGAATTCTATTTCTCGATCCGGTGGCATTCCAGGCAACTTATCAGGAAAACGTCTTTAATTTTATTAACTACATGAACCTCTTCGATCATAGGGGTATGTTTCTCGTATCTATCACATGAGCCCGATAGGCTTGACATCCTTACCAAATTAATCTTTAAGCTTGCATTATTGATAGAAAATCCTTAGTCGGTTTTCGTCCGTGAAACGGAATTTTTATACCATTAGGTCCCCTTAAGCTGACTCTCTTACGTTAACAATTTATTTCAGCATCATAACGTGGTCACCAATCCATCTATAGGATTTCGTCAAATTTCCTTAACTTACAAGGAATGAGGTCTGCGTCGCAACGTTGCCCATGTATCTCTATAGAACAATTTGGACATAATCGTTTCACTGGAATGATTACCTGATTAGCTACTTCTATGCTCAGAATTTCCTCTAAAGGCACAGATTCAAAATTCGAATAGAACACACGCATTCTAAAAATTTACTAGAAGCGAACCTGCGATCATATCGCTCTCATCAATGGCATCTCTTACAATCATGTTGAAAGTTTTTGTTGTCGACTTGTTGTTAGGAGGTGCTGTAAGTCAAGGAACTGGATTCTTCTTCGAAGGCTGTCTGCAATCTCGGGACACGGAACCTTATGATCCTTGATAACATTTGTCATACTCATATTAAAAGTGTGTATACTTGGCTTGTCTCCTAGAGGTGCAGCCAATCTTATAAATTGTGTTTTCTCTCGGGTTTACTAATATTTTTCGTCCAAAATCTCCATTCCTTCCTCATTTGAAGTTGGAATATCCTTCTTTACGTAAGTTAAATAATAATACCGACCCTTTCCCAAAAATACATATATATACTCTACTCATGTGGTCTTGGATGCTTTCTTTTTAAAGAGCTTGATCCTCATATGATTCACAACATACTTAAAATAGTGCTTGCTAAGTATCAACTAAATAATTCTAACTTAAGATATCATCATTGTGCCTTCAATAGATCTCTTTTCACAAAAGGTTTCTTCTTAACTCGGTTATCAGTCCTCTTCACAAAATTACTACCACTATTCTGAAACTTCCTCTTCTTACCATGTATTTTTCGGACACGACTCACTTCTGTTTTCCACTATGGCCACTTTCTGCACTATGGCTGCGTAATTGGTGATTTCAAACACAGTAACTCGATTCTGTATTCAGGGCTTCAATCCTCGTTGAAAATACTTAGCTCTTTTCTCCTTGGTGTCTACATGATAGGGTACAAGCCTTGAGAGTTCAGTAAACCTAGCTTCATAATCTGCAACAGTCATCGTTCATTGCTTGCGTTCTAAAAACTTAATTTCCATCTGATTCTCTAAATATTTATGAAAAATACCTTACCAGGAACAACTCTATAAATCTGGTCCACGGTATGACCGCGTTACCCTCCATAACTCTCTTCGCTTCCTACCAGCAATTACCTTCACCTTTCAACATATACATAGTAACGATGATAATCCTAGCTCATTCAATACTATATAAAGGAACTATTTTTCACCTCTCTCAACCATGCTCTCATTTCTTTAGAATTGGTAACCCTTTTGGTCTCACAATGTCTTACTACTTATAAGTTTTAATAGTGATGGTATGGTTTGAATTTTCCAATCATAAGATACATTTCTTCTCATAGGGTCTTTTCGTTTTAAAGAAAATCAAGAATAACTTCCAAATATACCCTTAAATTGGTTTTTATCTTAGGACCTGGGTTTTGACTCTACTTTATAATCCAAAATACTCTCACTTTGATTCTCAATCGCGGTGTGCTTCATTTAAAGAAATGTTATAGGTATAAAGGGTAAAACACTTGTCATACTTGGGGCAAGAAAATTTCAGAAAATACGAGAAGACATGCCTCAAGAGTTTGAAGTATCACAATCATGTTAATTGTCTCAAACATTAATCTTAAAAACTTCCAAGGGTTAAGTCGCCGTTTAGCTACTATACTCATAAGAAAGGTAGGGGAAACGTGCATTACTATTCTCTTTTTCTTTTCCTATATGAAAAACGATCACTCTTTCATCAACAAGTAATATATCATCAATGTATACTCGGTATCGATTTGCTTCTCACTCTGAAAGGATTGAGAATGATTGCTCCGTATTCAAACCAAAATCTTAGAACCTTAATACATAACCATGAGACACTATGTAGGGTTTCGAAAATCTGACTAGCGAATAATTAGCGTAATAGTCTATTCATATATAGAAATTGCCGCTCAATCTTGAGTCGCTGAAATTCTCTTTTCTGGAAGTAAAGTTTCATCACATTCAAATTTCAGTATACCACTTTTGAAATTCTTAGGCACCAATCATTTTAGGATCCATAAGAGCATTGAATAGAGATAACTCATAAAGGAACGAATATTAAATCACAACATGTGTATACTCAATTCTTGATGGTGAGAATCTTTTATGAAAGGATTAACTGAGAGATCATGATGATCATTGAACATCTGTTTTGTTGCATATATCATTAGGACAACCGTCAATGTACACAAGGTGGCCAACCTTTAGTACTCTAATGACAAACAACAGTACAAATGGTGGCATCCCACCAGACTTCTATCACAGAGACAGATAGTCTTCCCCTATATATTTAGGGTTGTTCATCTCAGTACCACAAAGGATGTCAAATGTAGGAATGGATATGAAAGGGATTTGTATTTATAAAAGTACATAATGCTGGGTAAATTAACCTCTAAACAATATAGGTCCTTTTCAAATAGGATAGAAATTGCCTGGGTAAATTCAAATGATAAGATTTATCGATAATCGTTACTAACGAAGTCATTTAAAGAACGATTTTCCAGCACAATATAAGCTCTTAGGAACAACTATCGGTTCTCGAAATAAAGCGACACTTGCAACCTTGGGTAGCTCGTCAGGGAAGAAAATCTCTAAGAGGGGATGTACAAAAACACCATATCCTAAATAACTATTTCAACCTCTAAAGTAATATCTTTAGAAAAACTAATGTCAGTCCCGAAATCGTTGAAAAGTTTAGCCTCGAACTTGGAACACATAGTTGCATCTCTGGTGCACGTACCTCGTGTCGGTCCAACTCTGACTCTGGTAAGAGTATTGATAACATCTACAAAGTGTGAAAACTCTGTAGGGTATCATCTGATCTTAAAAATAATGGAAACTTAGGCATCTTATCTTTAAATCAGTTGGGAACTAGGGGTCCATGTGAATAAGGTGTATGACATCTACAAAGGTACAAAAGGTTTCGGTCACAAACAGGTTCTAGTCGACTAGATATGCATGTAGATATATATAAGGGTGTAAAGCACTTAGTGCTAAAACCTCAACATCGTATTATACCTATATAATCTCACGTCGCGTTATAATTCTAGGCTCGTACGTTTCCTAAAAATATAACTAAGGCTCTGATACCAAGCTGTAACGCCCCCAAATCCACTATCTGTAGACTTAGGTCGCCACTTATCGCCAATACCTGCCTTATCCAAAATACAATACAATACATAATAAAATAAAGGTTTTATCTTACAAACGTGGTTCCATCCCACAAATCCAAGCATCGACAAGTCTCAGAATTATTACAACATATAACTAGTACACACGATAATAATAAACACATCGAAGCATATGCTAGTAGTCTTCGATAGGGCCATCGTCTCTGAGGTAAGCATACTAGTCCCGCTCAGTGCCCTGGTGCATTTTCCCCTTCCCCTTGAAACGAGAGGTTTCGCCTTTTTCCGTCTTTACTGAAAAACAATATTAACAACAAGAATGAGCAACTAGGTGCTCAGCAAGTCCACTAACTCGCTCTCTCACTAACAAGGAAGGTAGAAAGAAAACAATTCCATTTTATGAAAGATACTCGATTACAGGCAAAATGCCCTGATAATACTTCACTGACAAACCAAAATTTAACTTTCCCCTATCATATGTATATTTTTATGCCAAAACTAAATTTATACATATGAATAATGTTATCCTTGTATTTATAAATATTGTTTCATGATGTGTACAAACATTTAAATATTTAATTATATTTTCAATTTTTGAAATAATAAATTCAACCGAATTTGGTCACATTTACTAAATTCGACCAAATTTGGTCAAATATAATGCGGGTAAATTCGACCATTTTTGGTCAAATTTAATATTTGACCGAATTCGGTCACATTTATAAATTTGACCAAATTTTGTCCACACCCGAAAAAAAAATTTTGGGCGGCAATTTTCCCGCTCCCCGCTAAATTCGACCATATTCGGTCAACTTTAGCACATCCCAAAATATTATGGGCGGGAATTTTCCCACCATTTTTGGTGGTTGCTAAATTTGACCGAATTCAATCAAACTTTTAAATGTGACCAAATATGGTCGAATGTAGTAGCTATTAAATTCGACCGAAAAACAAATCGGTTGAATTTAGTAGACTAAATGCGACCAACTAATAACAGTCAAATTTAGCAGCTACTAAATTTGACCGAATACATTCGAATATATAAATGTGACTGAATATGGTCAAATTTAATGCTAAATTCGACCGATTAAATTCGACCGATTCTAAATTCGACCGAATTCGGTCATATTTAGCCGGGCCGAAATTGGTCGATCGAATTCGGTCATATTTAGCCGCAGTCGAATTTATTTGGTCACATTTAGCCTTGTTTTCTTGTAGTGGTTCTTTATTTAATCTATATATTGGATTAAATATTTAAAGTCCCTGGTTAAGTAGGGAGGGAGAATAAGGTTGGATATGTAAGTGGTAGGCTTAACAAGAATAAGAGAATCAGCAGCAAAAGAAGCAGCAAGAAACAAAAGCATGATGATATTTGTAAAATCAAGAAGAAGGTGCCAAAGAAAATATTGTTACAGAGACTGTATGAATGTTGTCTACAAGTTTTTAAAGGCCCTGATACTGTTCCTTATCCGCCTGATTTCCAAATCCTCGGACAAATCATAGGTTTGTTTGTTCATAGTGTTTATATGTACTCTTTATATATTTTAATGTTTAAATCTTGATTTTATGACGTTTTGATGTTTTTGTTGAATAATATACTTACTATCCATATATTTAACAGTAAATATATATATAAATAGGATTAATCAGATTATTATAGATTATATTTGTGTTTTGTGTTTGTGTGTTGATTTTCAAAGTTGTGAGTCGCCACCGAGTTGCTGCCAGGCTGAGTCAAGTGTTGTTGTCGTATTTTGAGTCTTGTTTCATTGGGTTCCTGTTTCATTGGTGTGTGTACTCAGTTGGTGTGTTGCTGAATATCCGAGTTCGATTTGTTAATGCTATGATTTGCTGAGTCCAGTTTGTTTTTGTGGTCTGCGAGGTTGAATGGTGTTGAGTTATATTGCTTGTTTCTGTTTTTCGCTTTTTGTGTCTTCGTTTCGAGTCTTATGATTGTGAGATTGTTGAGTTCCTTTATACGATTATAGTTCTTCGTTAGATTGAGTTTTTCTGAGTGTCCAAGCTTCTCTAGTGTTTGACTGAGTCGATTGGGTTCTGTGCTGAGTTTTCCAAGTCCTGTTGAGTTGTGATGAGTTAGGCAATAAATTATTCAGGTTGTTTGAAGTGTTTTGTTTCAATTGGGCGGTGTGTTTGATCTTCCGGTGATCTTGTTCTTGATCTTTTCTTCTTTAATTTTATTGAGTTTCGTTTTTTTGGTTTAAATAGTTTTAATAGCATTAATGAGGTAATTAAAATCATTTATTTTTATTAAATGATAATTGATTCTTGTTTTTTTGTTTGGCATTTGGAGTAATCTGGGTTAATTGATTGGGTTGTTGACTATGTTTTGATTCTTTTTTTGGAAAGTCATAATTGTAATATTGTACCATTTTATATGGTTTTTGTACCTTTAAGGGTGTGTCATATATTGTGACTTTTTGATCGATTTTGGGTTTTTTGATGTCGTCTATTTGACGAGTCGGGTCTTTATGGATGATTATTTTTTTTGTCATATTTGTAATCGACAATTATTAGATATAAATATAGAGTTTTAAAATAAAAAAATTTTGATATTGAATTACATGTTGAACCAAAAGGGATCCCTTTTAGTTAGGAGTGAAGAACCATTTTCAAAATTTATATAAGCTTTAGTGCCCGTTTGGCAATTCTGGAGAAGAGCTTATAAGTTACTTATTTCGGAAAAAATTTCGTATTCACATACTTTTTTTTAGAAAAAAATGTGTATGGAGAGTTTAATATTCGTTATCTTGCAAAAATAAGTTACTTATTTCAGAAAAAAGTACATATTTTCTAACTTTTTTCCAGAATAAGTAACTTATTTCTGAAAAATAAGATTTCCCAAACGGGCCCTTAGTTTGTTTAATAATATATTTTTATCATTAATTTAGAGGAACTTGTTTACTAGAGGTGTCTAACCAAAGGTTTTCCCTTTGGTTGGGATTTAGAATAGTGTTGTTTTATTTTCTGAATTCTTATAAAATGCATTAGACGATTTTTGATATTTTTATTAAACCTTTTTGCACTTTTTTTAGATACTTTCCCCAATTTCTATTATGTCGAATGTGTGTGGGTTTGTATTGTGGGTCTTTATCCTATGTGTATGTGTCTATTTTTTAATGTTGACTAATATATCTAACCAAAGGAATACTCTTTTGGCAAGAGGAATATTGCTCTCGTTGGTTTTAAATTTGCAGGAATTCATGACATGGCTATTGATCTTCAAGAACTGGCATTGATGAATATTTGTGGACTGGTTACATGTGAAAAGATGATGGAAGCAGGAAGGAACGGAAGCTTTTAGAAGGTTTAACCATTGCTTAGGCACCTCTTTTGTTTCGAAGATCATGGTTTTCTTAGAGGGCAATCTTTTCCCACTTGAGTTTTTTTCCCAAAGGGTTTTTGCTCTTGTGGGTTTTTAACGAGGCTTTTCTTTGGTCCCTTGGTGCCCCTGTTGAGCGGGTTGTTGAGCAAATAGGCACGTTTCCTGTTGACAATTGATGGAAAAGTAGGGGTTTTAGTGGTTTCGAGGTTTGACACTGTTGAGGATCGACCATGTTACTTTTTTGGAGCTTGGTCTTGTAGTTTTGTTTCTTTTTTTTCTTTCTAGTATTCGTTTTTGTATTTTACTTACAATCTGGTGGCTTCTTCTCAGACATTAAAGTTTTATTGTCTAAGCGTCCGGAGGCAACATGCGTGCCTTTCGGTTAGATGATAAACTTTATTGAATGAAATAACACCTTACGAATATTGTACTCGTTGCAATTCATCTATGGAATGGATACCCTTGACAAAAAAATATTTAATACTAAAATTTATTATATACAAAAATTTAAGGTTCAAATTCATCCAATAACATATTAAATTTAATATTTATAATATCATATTACAGTAAAAATAAATTATAAAAAAATTAAAAGTAACTCGTGCTTTGCACGGGCTATAAGCTATATCTATACTATAATTTAATAAGCGAAATGAGATATATTTTGTAGTTTGGTTATCCACTCATTTTTGGTTATCCCCTCATTTTTGGTCATCCCTCATTCACAACCGTTAGATCTTTAACTCAAATAGATCATGATCGTTAAATACAACAATACTAAAAGTTATTATATATAGAGGTCTAAGGTTCGATTCCCGCCAACAACATAGTAATTTATATTTAATATTAAAAATTATTATATACAAAGATGTAAGTTTCGAATTCTTCCAGTAACATATTAAAATTAATGTTTATAATATTGTTTATACTAAACTATAAACAAATTATAAAAAATTAAAACTAACATGTGCTTTGTATGGGCTATAAGCAAGTAATATTTATAAGCAAACTAGAGATCTTTTGTAGTTTGTTATTTGGTTAACCAAACTATTTACAACCGTTAGATTTTCAATTTAAATATATCATGATCGTTAGATACAAAATACTAAAAGTTGTTATATACAGAGGTCTAAAATTCGATTACACCCAACAACAAATTAAAATTTATTATACACAAAGATTTAAGGTTCGAATTCTTCGAATAACATATTAAAATTAATATTTATAATATCATATTATACTATAAATAAATTATAAGAAATTAATTAAAAGTAATCCGTGCTTTGCACGGGTTATAAGCTAGTTATATTCAAGCCGAAAGATTGAAAGTTTGTCGGTTTGGTTTTCAGTCTGGTTATCCTTATTATTAAAATAAATAATAACATAATATATATATATATATATATATATATAGAGAGAGAGAGAGAGAGAGTCTCTATATATATATATAATTGTAATTAGCTGATTACCTTTTTCACATTTACTTTTAGTTAAAGATATTACATTTTATAAACACCATTAATTTTTTCTTTCAAATTAAAACATGTTAACGTTTTTATTTAAAACTAATCTTACAATAGTCATTGACCTCCTAAAAAACCAAACACATCTCCTCTCTCTAATGAGAGTCAACCGCCCTGTAACGCCCCCAAATCCACTATCTGTAGACTTAGGTCGCCACTTACCGCCAATACCTGCCTTATCCAAAATACAATACAATACATAATAAAATAAAGGTTTTATCTTACAAACGTGGTTCCATCCCACAAATCCAAGCATCGACAAGTCTCAGAATTATTACAACATATAACTAGTACACACGATAATAATAAACACGTCGAAGCATATTCGATAGGGCCATCGTCTCTGAGGTAAGCATACTAGTCCCGCTCAGTGCCCTGGTGCATTTTCCCCTTCCCCTTGAAACGAGAGGTTTCGCCTTTTTCCGTCTTTTCTGAAAAACAATATTAACAACAAGAATGAGCAACTAGGTGCTCAGCATGTCCACTGACTCGCTCTCTCACTAACAAGGAAGGTAGAAAGAAAACAATTCCATTTTATGAAAGATACTCGATTACAGGCAAAATGCCCTGATAATACTTCACTGAAAAACCAAAAACGACTTATCTCTGAGCAAAAGAAATTGGAAATTTAGAAGCTTGAGATACTGGTCTTCCACCTCTACGATACCCCACAGCGAGATCAACCGCTGTGTCGCAAGTACCGTACACCTGTGATACCCCATAGCACGATCACTACTATGTCGAAAGTACCACCATATCTTTTTTCTAGCAAAAAGTTGGTTGAAACGTCAACTTGGCAACACTTGTGCCAAAATAATAATATTTCTCTTTCGATACCACGAGTTTATTTTCCCCGTGTTGATCTGAAAGAACACCCATGGGCCATCTCCCATGTTGACCAGTGGATTACATGATTTTTCCTCCGAATAAGATATTTTGATTTGGATTCCTATTCGATTCTGGCTGATCGCCAGTCTACACTTTGTACAAGACCGACCTGAACAATAGGCCGTCACAATATTTTTAAAAGAAATTTATTTATTATATTGACACGAACAATATGTCAATACAAGACAATAAAGTAACAACCCTTGAACAAGAAGGGTTCGTTAATCAGAATAAATCATATGGAGTCGTCTTGAAATAATAAGAACGACTCGATTCTGAAAGAAAACTTCTAAATACGCTAGAGTATATATTTTAGAGGAAATTCTGATGATATGTTATTCTTCTATTCACTATTCTCGATGTATCTATTTTGATTCGAACAATGAATCAAATTTAAATATTGAAATAAAATTTATCGGATCTAAACAATAAATCCGATTGAAGTCAATAAAATCTTAACTACCTCGATATATGAGCATAGTTATAACTGAATAATATTTAGGGGTCATCTCGAACAATAAGATGCCCTCGATTTCAATCAGCTTACGTTCTAAGAATTTATCGACATTTTGGAAAATCTCCAGAATTTTCTAAAATCAATATTATGATAATAAGGATATTTTATAACGATTTTTTTAATCTAGATCTGTTCTTTCTCAATCTCTCAATGGGCTCCAGAAATTCTGAAAATTCGGGATCTATGGACTCTGAGGAGTTCTCAAACTTCATTGGTCACAACTATGTAAACCATGCCTTGCCTCACTTCAATCCTCAGCCTCATTTGCCTTTTAGGGAGGAGAGCGACTCTCTAGTCTTTGAACCTCTCTCCCCACGCACTATACAGCGTATTCAAGAGCAGACCCAATTAATCTTGAATGATGGAACCGAGCTAAATACAACTGGCCCCATAGTTGCTAATACTTCTGAAGCTTCTAATGGTGATTCGAATGAAAAGACAGCATCTCCTTTGGAGGTAAACTCTGTTCCTGTGCCACCGACTCAGATTACCAAGGCACAAACTGTTAATATGGCTACTAACACTGGTAAGAACTTTCAACCCTTTACTATTAACTCTCCTCAACAACAGAATGTTACACAGGTTCAGAAGGGGAATCTGATCAATATTGATGACCCATTGAAACCATCTAAGAAGTCTGTCACATGGAGCTCAATAGTTGCTGAGAATGTCGTTGACTCCATCCCTAATACTGAAACTAATGATGAGGCAATCATTAAGTACAATGAAGATGGGTCTGCATCAGTTACTTTCTCTAGAGATTATATGCTCCGAGCCCAAAAACAGTGGGAAACAAGCATTATTGGCAACTTTATTGGTGGGAATTTTGCTTTCAAATTCATTCGGGAAAAGGCACAAAAGTTATGGCAAAACAAAGGTCTTACGGGTGTTTATTATAGTTCTAAGGGCTATTATACGTTTAGATTTGGTACAATGGCAGAAAGAAACATGGCTTTAAACCTCAACACAGTTCAGATGGGGTGTAAAACGCTTTATTTGTTGCCTTGGATGGAGGGGTCAAAATTTAAGCGAAACATCGTGGATAAGGTCCCATGTTGGATTCGTTTGGTTGATGTCCCATATTCTTTGTGGTCGAGGGATAGCTTGTCTTCTCTTGCTCGCTCTGTGGGTCGACCATTGAAATTTGAAGATGCTACGGCTAAATTCGAACCTTTAAAGTACGCTAATATTCAGGTGGAACTCTACTATTCGTCGCCAAGACCTGATTATATTTGGGCTTCGATATTAAATGTTGATGGTGTGGAAGAAAAAGAACGGATTGAAGTCCAATATTCACAGCTTCCATACTCTTGCAGCTTATGTAAAGCTTTTGGGCATTCCTTATCCCGTTGCATCAATAATCCTGAAAGAATCACAAAGAAACCCAGAATAGCACAAAATGGAAATAAGGGAGGAGATAGCACTGCTTTCAATGCTACAGCATCTGTTCCAGCACCTGTTCCAAACCATGGTTCCTCCAATGCTTCGAATATCGTCTCACCAACTGTAGCAGCATACATGGGAAATTTGGAAATGGTCCCATACAGCATTGGTAAATTCTGTGGGTGTGATGTAGTTATGGACGAAGATGACATTATTAATGAGCTTGGGAAGGAGGTTGCAATCTTAAAAGATGTGGGGCACACTTCAAATGCAGCAGGGGACAACCAGGATAATCAAGAGAACTATTTTGATGATGATGACAACTTGATTGAGTTTGACGAAAATCCGGTGGATTCTCTATTTACCAATGAAGATTTTGCGGCTGATGTTGAGCCCATAAATATTGAACTGCCATATTATGCCACTAGCACCCCGGATAAGAAAAGGAAAAATGGCAAGTCTCAAGTACATCAGTCAAATAACAACACTGAACAAACCTGCAGTTTGGTCATTGATTTAAATTCGACTCATGCTACTGCGATACCAAAACCCAAAAAGCCTAATGTTACTAACAAAACTGTGGATGCCGATGGTTTTACTCTAGTCACACACAGAAGAAGCCCCAGAAGAAGCCCCAGGTTGGCAGGTACGCCAACAATTCTCAAAAGACTGTAATGAATTTAGCCGCATGGAATGTTAGAGGTCTGAATAAGGTTCCTCACCAAAGTGAGCTCATAAATTTTATCTCTGCAAATGCCTTGTCCTTTATTGGCTTGATGGAGACTAAGGTTAAAGAAAAACATTCGCAGTTCGTTTCAAGGAAGATTAACAGATCTTGGCATTGGCTTTTTAATTATGAAAACCATTATAATGGTCGTGTATGGGTGGGCTGTGATCCCTCCGTTTGGAATGTATCTTTGCATTCTAAATCTTCTCAACATATTACATGTACTGTTAGATTCATTGAAAAAGATTTCACTTTTCTGGCCACTTTTATTTATGCTCATAACGAAGCCAATAATCGTGTCTCTTTATGGAATGATATTATTAATTTGAGCAATACTTCCTTGCCTTGGTGTTGCTTAGGAGATTTTAACTGCATTCTTAGTATTAATGAGGTCAGTGGAGGTAGGGAGACTTGGACTAATGACATGCAAGCCTTCAAAAATTGTTTGTCAACAGCAGGCCTTGATCAAATCCGTACGGTGGGTGATCTCTTCACTTGGACTAACAAGAGACCTCTGGATCCTATTCTCAAGCGGCTTGATAGAGTGGTTGGCAATGGTGTTTGGTTTAATACTTACACTGAAGCTTATGCCATTGTTAAAAATAGGGGAATAATGGATCACAATCCACTTCTCTTATCCATTCCTATACACCTGGATCGGTTTGGTAAGCCTTTCCAAGTTTTTAACTACATGCTTCAGCTCCCAAATTTTCAAGAAACGGTTTCTCAGGTGTGGAATTCTACCACTCTATTTGGGGATCCTATGGCTATTCTTTGCAGGAAACTTAAAGCTGTTAAACATGCTCTTAGGGATCTTAATAAAAGACATGGCAATCTTCATTCAAATGTTCACTCTCTTCGTGAGGACTTACAAGCGACTCAAGATGATTTGCTTCTTAATAATTCTGCTGATTTGCTTGCTAAAGAAACTGATCTCATCTCCAAGCTCAATGTTGCTCTCTTGGAGGAGGAATCTATCTTGCTTCAGAAATCAAGGGTCAAGTGGTTATCTAAAGGGGATGGCAACAACAGCTTCTTTCACAACCAGTGCAAGTCTAATTGGAATCACAATAAAGTGCTTGCTATTCATAATGACTCGGGTATTCTGGTTCATGGTCAGAGGCAATGCGCATCTGTTGCTGTGGACTATTACAGAAATTTTCTTGGCTCTAACTCTAGGACTACGGACACTACTACTATGACACTTGATAACATAAACTGCTCAACCATCACTGTGTCGCAAGCTGCTGGTTTGGAAGCCCCGGTTAGCAATGATCTTATTTATGCAACTTTGAAGAATATGAAAAAGAATAAGGCTCCTGGCCCTGATGGTTTTAATGCTGAATATTTTCTTGCAACTTGGAGCATTGTTGGTGATTGCTTTTGTAAAGCTGTTCTTTCGCTGTTCAACGATTTTAACATGCACAATGGAATTAATTCTACTAATATTGCTCTCATCCCTAAGATTCCTACTCCATCTCACATGCGTGATTTCAGGCCCATTTCTTTGTGCACAATTGCATACAAGTGCATCTCTAAAATCATAGCAGCTAGGCTCAAAATTGTAATGCCTACAGTCATTAACATTGCCCAGTCGGCCTTTATTCCGGGAAGACATATCACTGACAACATTCTGCTTGCTCAAGAACTATTCCGGGGGTATGATAGAGAAAATGGAGTTACGAGATGTGCCATCAAGTTGGACCTTCACAAAGCCTTCGATTCATTACAATGGGACTTTATTATTGCCGTGCTCCATAAAATGAATTTTCCATCTCGTTTTATCAGATGGATTCAACTTTGTTTATGTGGTGCGTGGTACTCAGTCAAAATTAATGGATCAATTCATGGATACTTTAAAGGGGCAAAAGGTATTCGCCAGGGCGACCCTATGTCACCTTATATCTTTGCCTTGTGTATGAATATTCTCTCCCAGATGTTGAAGGCGAAGCCTGTGGGATTTAAACATCATTGGAGATGCAAGGATTTGGATCTAACACATCTTTTCTTTGCCGATGATGTGCTTGTGTTCAGTCATGGGGACCAGCATTCAATCACCCACATCATGGATTCGGTGTATAATTTCTCCAATATTAGTGGTCTTAGTCCGAGTATGCAAAAAAGCACTAGTTTCTTCTGCAACTGCACTCACGAGCTAACTTCTTGGTTTCACGACACCTATACTATTCCTCAAGGCTTCTTGCCAGTTAGGTTCTTAGGTGTGCCCCTTATTTCTTCTCAGCTATACGTCAATGACTGCATCCCTCTTATTGAGAAGCTTACCCACAGAATTACAGTCTGGACAACCAAACTTCTGTCTCTGGCCGGTAGGGTGCAGCTTGTTAAGTCAGTCCTCTTCGCTATGCAGGCTTTTTGGTTGAATCACTTTATCCTACCTTCTACGGTTCATGATGCTATTCAGTCTATGCTAACAAGATTCATTTGGATGGAAATATTCAAGATAAAGGGGGAACTAAGGTTAGTTGGGAAACAATGTGCTTGCCTACAAATGAGGGTGGCTTGGGATTAAAAGACCCATCTGATTGGAATAGGGCGCAGATCATTTGTCATATCTTAAAGATTATTAACAAGTCCCCAACTCTGTGGGCTTCTTGGGTGAACAATACGGTTCTTAAGAATAAACACTTCTGGGCTATTCCTATTCCTACTGATTGTTCGTGGATTTGGAAAAAGGTTCTAAGACTTCGTGTTACTGCTCTTCGGTTTATCTCTTACACCATTGGTGATGGCTCTTCTATCTCTCTATGGTTTGACCCTTGGTGGCATAATTCTTGTCTTGCTAACCAGGTTTCTGCTCCTATTATCTACCAAAGTGGTATGAACCGAAGCTCATCAGTGAATGACATTATCTCCACAGGTTGTTGGTTGCTTCCTCATCCGAACGAGAGACACCATCACTTGGAGCCTGCCTTGCTGCACTGGATCAACTCGTTTGATCATCCACCTTTCGATCTGAATTCTCGTGACATTATCCTTTGGGATGGTCTGAACATTAAAAAGGTTAGAACGTGCCATGTCTGGGAAAGTCTCAGACATCGAAGTCAACAGGTTCACTGGTATCTTGCAGTTTGGCACCAACTTAAGGTGGATAGATATGCTCACCACCATTGGTTACTTAGTCACAGACGCCTCTACACCTTAGCCAGGCTTGCTAGGTTTGGAATTGAACTGGACCAACAATGCTTCCTGTGCGTCATGGGTTGCGAGACGGATACTCATCTTTTCCTTCCCTACCCGTACAGTTGGTTTGTGCTTTCTAAAATGCTATCTATGCTTAACTTACGCGCACTTGGGCACACTTGGGCAGACTTTCAGGAAAATATTCTTAGTATTCAGGATGGTTCAAAGAAGAGGGTGGCTTTGCTCATGGTTCAAACCTACTCTTACTTTATATGGCGGGAAAGAAATGCTAGGAAGCATGACAAGGGGACCTTTAGCCCGAAACGGCTCCTGGATGGTATCATCGTTGACATTCGAGCAAGGCTTGCAAGCTCCACATGGTTCTCTAAAGTGGTTATTAGTAGACCTGATTTGATTGTTTAGTCCTACCCTAGGTGTAATTCATTGTTGCTCTTCTTTGGCAATCTGTGGTTATCAGATTGTCTTAACCTGTTCCATCTATGCCTTGTCATAGACCAAGGGTCAACCCCTTTGTAGCTTCTTTCTTCTAATATATATTAATTTAGCAAAAAAAAAAAAAAAAATTAGGGGTTCTAGTCAAAAGTACTAGTAGACCGTTAAATTACCAAACCAAATTAATTTATTTTTTTCTAAAATTTTGGCAATAACATTAGAAAGGATAGATCTTGACAACCGTACGGTTGGATCGTGGAGAAATATTTTTAAAAAAATTGAAACAATAAACCCTGACGAAACCCTGTTTAGGGGTTCTAGTCAACGTACTAGTTGACCGTTAAATTACCAAATCAAATTAATTTATTTTTTTATGAAATTTTGGAAATAACATTAAAAAGGATGGATCTTGACCACCGTACGATTGGGTCGTCGAGAAATATTTTTAAACAAATCGAAACACTAAACCCTGACGAAACCCTGTTTAGGGGTTACAGTCAAAGTATAGTTGACCTCTAAATTACCAAACCAAATTTATTTATTTTTTTCTGAAATTTTGGAAATAACATTAAAAAGGATGGATCTTGACCACCGTACGGTTGGATCGTGGAGAAACATTTTTAAAAAAATCGAAACACTAAACCCTGACGAAACCCTGTTTAGGGGTTCTAGTCAACGTACTAGTTGACCGTTAAATTACCAAATCAAATTAATTTATTTTTTTATGAAATTTTGGAAATAATATTAAAAAGGATGGATCTTGACCACAGTACGATTGGATCATTGAGAAATATTTTTAAACAAATCGTAACACTAAACCTGACGAAACCCTGTTTAAGTAGGGGTTCTAGTCAAAAGTACTAGTAGACAGTTAAATTACCAAACCAAATTAATTTATTTTTTTCTAAAATTTTGGCAATAACATTAGAAATGATTGATCTTGACCACCGTACAGTTGGATCGTGGAGAAATAATTTTAAAAAAATTGAAACACTAAACCCTGACGAAACCCTGTTTAGGGGTTCTAGTCAAAAGTACTAGTAGACCGTTAAATTACCAAACCAAATTAATTTATTTTTTTCCTGAAATTTTGGCAATAACATTAGAAAGGATAGATCTTGACCACCGTACGGTTGGATCGTGGAGAAATATTTTTAAAAAATTGAAACACTAAACCCTGACGAAACCCTGTTTAGGGGTTCTAGTCAACGTACTAGTTGACCGTTAAATTACCAAATCAAATTAATTTATTTTTTTATGAAATTTTGGAAATAACATTAAAAAAGATGGATCTTGACCACCGTACGATTGGGTCGTCGAGAAATATTTTCAAACAAATCGAAACACTAAACCGTGACGAAACCCTGTTTAGAGGATCGAGTCAACGTACTAGTTGACGGTTAAATAACCAATCAAATCAATTTATTTTTTTCTAAAATTTTGGCAGTAACATTAGAAAGGATCTTGACCTCCGTAAGGTTGTTTTGTCGAGAAATATTTTGAAAAAAATCAAAACACTAAACCGTGACGAAACCCTATTTGGGGGATCGGGTCAACGTACTAGTTGACCGTTAAATAACCAACCAAATTAATTTACTTTTTTCTAAAATTTTGGAAGTAACATTAAAAAGGATGGATCTTGACTTCCGTATGGTTGGGTCGTCGAGATATATTTTTAATAATATTTTTTTCAATTTCTGAAAATAATAAATTCAAGCGAATTTTGTCACATTTATTACATTCGACCAAATGGTCGAATTTTCTCTTTATATTTTTAAAAAAATAAGGTTTCATACCGTATGTATTTCCAATACCCTCATATTTTTTTGTATTTTTTCAAACTAATTAGATACTTATTTAATTTATTTAGGCAATATACTAAATAAAAATTCAACTTTCTCTTATCATATGAATATTTTACACACAACTAAAATTATACATATGAATAATGTTGTCATTGTATTTATAAATATTTTTTAATGATGTGTACAATTATTTAAATATTTAATAATATTTTTTCAAACTAATTAGATACTTATTTAATTTATTTAAACATTCTACTAAATAAAAATTTAACTTTCTCCTATCATATGAATATTTTTTTACGCACAAACTAAATTTATTCATATGAATAATGTTATCCTTGTATTTATAAATATTTTTTAATGATGTGTACAATTAATTAAATATTTAATAATATTTTTTCAAACTAATTATATACTTTTTTAATTTATTTAAACAATCTACTAAATTAAAATTTAACTTTCCCCTATCATATGTATATTTTTATGCCAAAACTAAATTTATACATATGAATAATGTTATCCTTGTATTTATAAATATTGTTTCATGATGTGTACAAACATTTAAATATTTAATTATATTTTCAATTTTTGAAATAATAAATTCAACCGAATTTGGTCACATTTACTAAATTCGACCAAATTTGGTCAAATATAATGCGGGTAAATTCGACCGTTTTTGGTCAAATTTAATATTTGACCGAATTCGGTCACATTTATAAATTTGACCAAATTTTGTCCACACCCGAAAAAAAAATTTTGGGCGGCAATTTTCCCGCTCCCCGCTAAATTCGACCATATTCGGTCAAATTTAGCACATCCCAAAATATTATGGGCGGGAATTTTCCCACCATTTTTGGTGGTTGCTAAATTTGACCGAATTCAATCAAACTTTTAAATGTGACCAAATATGGTCGAATGTAGTAGCTATTAAATTCGACCGAAAAACAAATCGGTTGAATTTAGTAGACTAAATGCGACCAACTAATAACAGTCAAATTTAGCAGCTACTAAATTTGACCGAATACATTCGAATATATAAATGTGACTGAATATGGTCAAATTTAATGCTAAATTCGACCGATTAAATTCGACCGATTCTAAATTCGACCGAATTCGGTCATATTTAGCCGGGCCGAAATTGGTCGACCGAATTCGGTCATATTTAGCCGCGGTCGAATTTATTTGGTCATATTTAGCCTTGTTTTCTTGTAGTGGTTCTTTATTTAATCTATATATTGGATTAAATATTTAAAGTCCCTGGTTAAGTAGGGAGGGAGAATAAGGTTGGATTTGTAAGTGGTAGGCTTAACAAGAATAAGAGAATCAGCAGCAAAAGAAGCAGCAAGAAACAAAAGCATGATGATATTTGTAAAATCAAGAAGAAGGTGCCAAAGAAAATATTGTTACAGAGACTGTATGAATGTTGTCTACAAGTTTTTAAAGGCCCTGATACTGTTCCTTATCCGCCTGATTTCCAAATCCTCGGACAAATCATAGGTTTGTTTGTTCATAGTGTTTATATGTACTCTTTATATATTTTAATGTTTAAATCTTGATTTTATGACGTTTTGATGTTTTTGTTGAATAATATACTTACTATCCATATATTTAACAGTAAATATATATATAAATAGGATTAATCAGATTATTATAGATTATATTTGTGTTTTGTGTTTGTGTGTTGATTTTCAAAGTTGTGAGTCGCCACCGAGTTGCTGCCAGGCTGAGTCAAGTGTTGTTGTCGTATTTTGAGTCTTGTTTCATTGGGTTCCTGTTTCATTGGTGTGTGTACTCAGTTGGTGTGTTGCTGAATATCCGAGTTCGATTTGTTAATGCTATGATTTGCTGAGTCCAGTTTGTTTTTGTGGTCTGCGAGGTTGAATGGTGTTGAGTTATATTGCTTGTTTCTGTTTTTCGCTTTTTGTGTCTTCGTTTCGAGTCTTATGATTGTGAGATTGTTGAGTTCCTTTATACGATTATAGTTCTTCGTTAGATTGAGTTTTTCTGAGTGTCCAAGCTTCTCTAGTGTTTGACTGAGTCGATTGGGTTCTGTGCTGAGTTTTCCAAGTCCTGTTGAGTTGTGATGAGTTAGGCAATAAATTATTCAGGTTGTTTGAAGTGTTTTGTTTCAATTGGGCGGTGTGTTTGATCTTCCGGTGATCTTGTTCTTGATCTTTTCTTCTTTAATTTTATTGAGTTTCGTTTTTTTGGTTTAAATAGTTTTAATAGCATTAATGAGGTAATTAAAATCATTTATTTTTATTAAATGATAATTGATTCTTGTTTTTTTGTTTGGCATTTGGAGTAATCTGGGTTAATTGATTGGGTTGTTGACTATGTTTTGATTCTTTTTTTGGAAAGTCATAATTGTAATATTGTACCATTTTATATGGTTTTTGTACCTTTAAGGGTGTGTCATATATTGTGACTTTTTGATCGATTTTGGGTTTTTTGATGTCGTCTATTTGACGAGTCGGGTCTTTATGGATGATTATTTTTTTTGTCATATTTGTAATCGACAATTATTAGATATAAATATAGAGTTTTAAAATAAAAAAATTTTGATATTGAATTACATGTTGAACCAAAAGGGATCCCTTTTAGTTAGGAGTGAAGAACCATTTTCAAAATTTATATAAGCTTTAGTGCCCGTTTGGCAATTCTGGAGAAGAGCTTATAAGTTACTTATTTCGGAAAAAATTTCGTATTCACATACTTTTTTTTAGAAAAAAATGTGTATGGAGAGTTTAATATTCGTTATCTTGCAAAAATAAGTTACTTATTTCAGAAAAAAGTACATATTTTCTAACTTTTTTCCAGAATAAGTAACTTATTTCTGAAAAATAAGATTTCCCAAACGGGCCCTTAGTTTGTTTAATAATATATTTTTATCATTAATTTAGAGGAACTTGTTTACTAGAGGTGTCTAACCAAAGGTTTTCCCTTTGGTTGGGATTTAGAATAGTGTTGTTTTATTTTCTGAATTCTTATAAAATGCATTAGACGATTTTTGATATTTTTATTAAACCTTTTTGCACTTTTTTTAGATACTTTCCCCAATTTCTATTATGTCGAATGTGTGTGGGTTTGTATTGTGGGTCTTTATCCTATGTGTATGTGTCTATTTTTTAATGTTGACTAATATATCTAACCAAAGGAATACTCTTTTGGCAAGAGGAATATTGCTCTCGTTGGTTTTAAATTTGCAGGAATTCATGACATGGCTATTGATCTTCAAGAACTGGCATTGATGAATATTTGTGGACTGGTTACATGTGAAAAGATGATGGAAGCAGGAAGGAACGGAAGCTTTTAGAAGGTTTAACCATTGCTTAGGCACCTCTTTTGTTTCGAAGATCATGGTTTTCTTAGAGGGCAATCTTTTCCCACTTGAGTTTTTTTCCCAAAGGGTTTTTGCTCTTGTGGGTTTTTAACGAGGCTTTTCTTTGGTCCCTTGGTGCCCCTGTTGAGCGGGTTGTTGAGCAAATAGGCACGTTTCCTGTTGACAATTGATGGAAAAGTAGGGGTTTTAGTGGTTTCGAGGTTTGACACTGTTGAGGATCGACCATGTTACTTTTTTGGAGCTTGGTCTTGTAGTTTTGTTTCTTTTTTTTCTTTCTAGTATTCGTTTTTGTATTTTACTTACAATCTGGTGGCTTCTTCTCAGACATTAAAGTTTTATTGTCTAAGCGTCCGGAGGCAACATGCGTGCCTTTCGGTTAGATGATAAACTTTATTGAATGAAATAACACCTTACGAATATTGTACTCGTTGCAATTCATCTATGGAATGGATACCCTTGACAAAAAAATATTTAATACTAAAATTTATTATATACAAAAATTTAAGGTTCAAATTCATCCAATAACATATTAAATTTAATATTTATAATATCATATTACAGTAAAAATAAATTATAAAAAAATTAAAAGTAACTCGTGCTTTGCACGGGCTATAAGCTATATCTATACTATAATTTAATAAGCGAAATGAGATATATTTTGTGGTTTGGTTATCCACTCATTTTTGGTTATCCCCTCATTTTTGGTCATCCCTCATTCACAACCGTTAGATCTTTAACTCAAATAGATCATGATCGTTAAATACAACAATACTAAAAGTTATTATATATAGAGGTCTAAGGTTCGATTCCCGCCAACAACATAGTAATTTATATTTAATATTAAAAATTATTATATACAAAGATGTAAGTTTCGAATTCTTCCAGTAACATATTAAAATTAATGTTTATAATATTGTTTATACTAAACTATAAACAAATTATAAAAAATTAAAACTAACATGTGCTTTGTATGGGCTATAAGCAAGTAATATTTATAAGCAAACTAGAGATCTTTTGTAGTTTGTTATTTGGTTAACCAAACTATTTACAACCGTTAGATTTTCAATTTAAATATATCATGATCGTTAGATACAAAATACTAAAAGTTGTTATATACAGAGGTCTAAAATTCGATTACACCCAACAACAAATTAAAATTTATTATACACAAAGATTTAAGGTTCGAATTCTTCGAATAACATATTAAAATTAATATTTATAATATCATATTATACTATAAATAAATTATAAGAAATTAATTAAAAGTAATCCGTGCTTTGCACGGGTTATAAGCTAGTTATATTCAAGCCGAAAGATTGAAAGTTTGTCAGTTTGGTTTTCAGTCTGGTTATCCTTATTATTAAAATAAATAATAACATAATATATATATATATATATATATATATATATATATATATATATATATATATATATATATATATATATATAGAGAGAGAGAGTCTCTATATATATATATAATTGTAATTAGCTGATTACCTTTTTCACATTTACTTTTAGTTAAAGATATTACATTTTATAAACACCATTAATTTTTTCTTTCAAATTAAAACATGTTAACGTTTTTATTTAAAACTAATCTTACAATAGTCATTGACCTCCTAAAAAACCAAACACATCTCCTCTCTCTAATGAGAGTCAACCGCCCTGTAACGCCCCCAAATCCACTATCTGTAGACTTAGGTCGCCACTTACCGCCAATACCTGCCTTATCCAAAATACAATACAATACATAATAAAATAAAGGTTTTATCTTACAAACGTGGTTCCATCCCACAAATCCAAGCATCGACAAGTCTCAGAATTATTACAACATATAACTAGTACACACGATAATAATAAACACGTCGAAGCATATTCGATAGGGCCATCGTCTCTGAGGTAAGCATACCAGTCCCGCTCAGTGCCCTGGTGCATTTTCCCCTTCCCCTTGAAACGAGAGGTTTCGCCTTTTTCCGTCTTTTCTGAAAAACAATATTAACAACAAGAATGAGCAACTAGGTGCTCAGCATGTCCACTGACTCGCTCTCTCACTAACAAGGAAGGTAGAAAGAAAACAATTCCATTTTATGAAAGATACTCGATTACAGGCAAAATGCCCTGATAATACTTCACTGAAAAACCAAAAACGACTTATCTCTGAGCAAAAGAAATTGGAAATTTAGAAGCTTGAGATACTGGTCTTCCACCTCTACGATACCCCACAGCGAGATCAACCGCTGTGTCGCAAGTACCGTACACCTGTGATACCCCATAGCACGATCACTACTATGTCGAAAGTACCACCATATCTTTTTTCTAGCAAAAAGTTGGTTGAAACGTCAACCTGGCAACACTTGTGCTAAAATAATAATATTTCTCTTTCGATACCACGAGTTTATTTTCCCCGTGTTGATCTGAAAGAACACCCATGGGCCATCTCCCATGTTGACCAGTGGATTACATGATTTTTCCTCCGAATAAGATATTTTGATTTGGATTCCTATTCGATTCTGGCTGATCGCCAGTCTACACTTTGTACAAGACCGACCTGAACAATAGGCCGTCACAATATTTTTAAAAGAAATTTATTTATTATATTGACACGAACAATATGTCAATACAAGACAATAAAGTAACAACCCTTGAACAAGAAGGGTTCGTTAATCAGAATAAATCATATGGAGTCGTCTTGAAATAATAAGAACGACTCGATTCTGAAAGAAAACTTCTAAATACGCTAGAGTATGTATTTTAGAGGAAATTCTGATGATATGTTATTCTTCTATTCACTATTCTCGATGTATCTATTTTGATTCGAACAATGAATCAAATTTAAATATTGAAATAAAATTTATCGGATCTGAACAATAAATCCGATTGAAGTCAATAAAATCTTAACTACCTCGATATATGAGCGTAGTTATAACTGAATAATATTTAGGGGTCATCTCGAACAATAAGATGCCCTCGATTTCAATCAACTTACGTTCTAAGAATTTATCGACATTTTGGAAAATCTCCAGAATTTTCTAAAATCAATATTATGATAATAAGGATATTTTATAACGATTTTTTTAATCTAGATCTGTTCTTTCTCAATCTCTCAATGGGCTCCAGAAATTCTGAAAATTCGGGATCTATGGACTCTGAGGAGTTCTCAAACTTCATTGGTCACAACTATGTAAACCATGCCTTGCCTCACTTCAATCCTCAGCCTCATTTGCCTTTTAGGGAGGAGAGCGACTCTCTAGTCTTTGAACCTCTCTCCCCACGCACTATACAGTGTATTCAAGAGCAGACCCAATTAATCTTGAATGATGGAACCGAGCTAAATACAACTGGCCCCATAGTTGCTAATACTTCTGAAGCTTCTAATGGTGATTCGAATGAAAAGAAAGCATCTCCTTTGGAGGTAAACTCTGTTCCTGTGCCACCGACTCAGATTACCAAGGCACAAACTGTTAAAACGGCTACTAACACTGGTAAGAACTTTCAACCCTTTACTATTAACTCTCCTCAACAACAGAATGTTACACAGGTTCAGAAGGGGAATCTGATCAATATTGATGACCCATTGAAACCATCTAAGAAGTCTGTCACATGGAGCTCAATAGTTGCTGAGAATGTCGTTGACTCCATCCCTAATACTGAAACTAATGATGAGGCAATCATTAAGTACAATGAAGATGGGTCTGCATCAGCTACTTTCTCTAGAGATTATATGCTCCGAGCCCAAAAACAGTGGGAAACAAGCATTATTGGCCACTTTATTGGTGGGAATTTTGCTTTCAAATTCATTCGGGAAAAGGCACAAAAGTTATGGCAAAACAAAGGTCTTACGGGTGTTTATTATAGTTCTAAGGGCTATTATACGTTTAGATTTGGTACAATGGCAGAAAGAAACATGGCTTTAAACCTCAACACAGTTCAGATGGGGGGTAAAACGCTTTATTTGTTGCCTTGGATGGAGGGGTCAAAATTTAAGCGAAACGTCGTGGATAAGGTCCCATGTTGGATTCGTTTGGTTGATGTCCCATATTCTTTGTGGTCGAGGGATAGCTTGTCTTCTCTTGCTCGCTCTGTGGGTCGACCATTGAAATTTGATGATGCTACGGCTAAATTCGAACCTTTAAAGTACGATAATATTCAGGTGGAACTCTACTATTCGTCGCCAAGACCTGATTATATTTGGGCTTCGATATTAAATGTTGATGGTGTGGAAGAAAAAGAACGGATTGAAGTCCAATATTCACAGCTTCCATACTCTTGCAGCTTATGTAAAGCTTTTGGGCATTCCTTATCCCGTTGCATCAACAATCCTGAAAGAATCACAAAGAAACCCAGAATGGCACAAAATGGAAATAAGGGTGGAGATAGCACTGCTTTCAATGCTACAGCATCTGTTCTAGCACCTGTTCCAAACCATGGTTCCTCCAATGCTTCGAATATCGTCTCACCAACTGTAGCAGCATACATGGGAAATTTGGAAATGGTCCCATACAGCATTGGTAAATTCTGTGGGTGTGATGTAGTTATGGACGAAGATGACATTATTAATGAGCTTGGGAAGGAGGTTGCAATCTTAAAAAATGTGGGGCACACTTCAAATGCAGCAGGGGACAACCAGGAAAATCAAGAGAACTATTTTGATGATGATGACAACTTGATTGAGTTTGACAAAAATCCGGTGGATTCTCTATTTACCAATGAAGATTTTGCGGCTGATGTTGAGCCCATAAATATTGAACTGCCATATTATGCCACTAGCACCCCGGATAAGAAAAGGAAAAATGGCAAGTCTCAAGTACATCAGTCAAATAACAACACTGAACAAACCTGCAGTTTGGTCATTGATTTAAATTCGACTCATGCTACTGCGATACCAAAACCCAAAAAGCCTAATGTTACTAACAAAACTGTGGATGCCGATGGTTTTACTCTAGTCACACACAGAAGAAGCCCCAGAAGAAGCCCCAGGTTGGCAGGTACGCCAACAATTCTCAAAAGACTGTAATGAATTTAGCCGCATGGAATGTTAGAGGTCTGAATAAGGTTCCTCACCAAAGTGAGCTCATAAATTTTATCTCTGCAAATGCCTTGTCCTTTATTGGCTTGATGGAGACTAAGGTTAAAGAAAAACATTCGCAGTTCGTTTCAAGGAAGATTAACAGATCTTGGCATTGGCTTTTTAATTATGAAAACCATTATAATGGTCGTGTATGGGTGGGCTGGGATCCCTCCGTTTGGAATGTATCTTTGCATTCTAAATCTTCTCAGCATATTACATGTACTGTTAGATTCATTGAAAAATATTTCACTTTTCTGGCCACTTTTATTTATGCTCATAACGAAGCCAATAATCGTGTCTCTTTATGGAATGATATTATTAATTTGAGCAATACTTCCTTGCCTTGGTGTTGCTTAGGAGATTTTAACTGCATTCTTAGTATTAATGAGGTCAGTGGAGGTAGGGAGACTTGGACTAATGACATGCAAGCCTTCAAAAATTGTTTGTCAACAGCAGGCCTTGATCAAATTCGTACGGTGGGTGATCTCTTCACTTGGACTAACAAGAGACCTCTAGATCCTATTCTCAAGCGGCTTGATAGAGTGGTTGGCAATGGTGTTTGGTTTAATACTTACACTGAAGCTTATGCCATTGTTAAAAATAGGGGAATAATGGATCACAATCCACTTCTCTTATCCATTCCTATACACCTGGATCGGTTTGGTAAGCCTTTCCAAGTTTTTAACTACATGCTTCAGCTCCCAAATTTTCAAGAAACGGTTTCTCAGGTGTGGAATTCTACCACTCTATTTGGGGATCCTATGGCTATTCTTTGCAGGAAACTTAAAGCTGTTAAACATGCTCTTAGGGATCTTAATAAAAGACATGGCAATCTTCATTCAAATGTTCACTCTCTTCGTGAGGACTTACAAGCGACTCAAGATGATTTGCTTCTTAATAATTCTGCTGATTTGCTTGCTAAAGAAACTGATCTCATCTCCAAGCTCAATGTTGCTCTCTTGGAGGAGGAATCTATCTTGCTTCAGAAATCAAGGGTCAAGTGGTTATCTAAAGGGGATGGCAACAACAGCTTCTTTCACAACCAGTGCAAGTCTAACTGGAATCACAATAAAGTGCTTGCTATTCATAATGACTCGGGTATTCTGGTTCATGGTCAGAGGCAATGCGCATATGTTGTTGTGGACTATTACAGAAATTTTCTTGGCTCTAACTCTAGGACTACGGACACTACTACTATGACACTTGATAACATAAACTGTTCAACCATCACTATGTCGCAAGCTGCTGGTTTGGAAGCCCCGGTTAGCAATGATCTTATTTATGCAACTTTGAAGAATATGAAAAAGAATAAGGCTCCTGGCCCTGATGGTTTTAATGCTGAATTTTTTCTTGCAACTTGGAGCATTGTTGGTGATTGCTTTTGTAAAGCTGTTCTTTCGCTGTTCAACGATTTTAACATGCACAATGGAATTAATTCTACTAATATTGCTCTCATCCCTAAGATTCCTACTCCATCTCACATGCGTGATTTCAAGCCCATTTCCTTGTGCACAATTGCATACAAGTGCATCTCTAAAATCATAGCAGCTAGGCTCAAAATTGTAATGCCTACAGTCATTAACATTGCCCAGTCGGCCTTTATTCCGGGAAGACATATCACTGACAACATTCTGCTTGCTCAAGAACTATTTCGGGGGTATGATAGAGAAAATGGAGTTACGAGATGTGCCATCAAGTTGGACCTTCACAAAGCCTTCGATTCATTACAATGGGACTTTATTATTGCCGTGCTCCATAAAATGAATTTTCCATCTCGTTTTATCAGATGGATTCAACTTTGTTTATGTGGTGCGTGGTACTCAGTCAAAATTAATGGATCAATTCATGGATACTTTAAAGGGGCAAAAGGTATTCGACAGGGCGACCCTATGTCACCTTATATCTTTGCCTTGTGTATGAATATTCTCTCCCAGATGTTGAAGGCGAAGCCTGTGGGATTTAAACATCATTGGAGATGCAAGGATTTGGATCTAACACATCTTTTCTTTGCCGACGATGTGCTTGTGTTCAGTCATGGGGACCAGCATTCAATCACCCACATCATGGATTCGGTGTATAATTTCTCCAATATTAGTGGTCTTAGTCCGAGTATGCAAAAAAGCACTAGTTTCTTCTGCAACTGCACACACGAGCTAACTTCTTGGTTTCACGACACCTATACTATTCCTCAAGGCTTCTTGCCAGTTAGGTTCTTAGGTGTGCCCCTTATTTCTTCTCAGCTATATGTCAATGACTGCATCCCTCTTATTGAGAAGCTTACCCACAGAATTACAGTCTGGACAACCAAACTTCTGTCTCTGGTCGGTAGGGTGCAGCTTGTTAAGTCAGTCCTCTTCACTATGCAGGCTTTTTGGTCGAATCACTTTATCCTACCTTCTACGGTTCATGATGCTATTCAGTCTATGCTAACAAGATTCATTTGGAATGGAAATATTCAAGATAAAGGGGGAACTAAGGTTAGTTGGGAAACAATGTGCTTGCCTAGAAATGAGGGTGGCTTGGGATTAAAAGACCCATCTGATTGGAATAGGGCGCAGATCATTTGTCATATCTTAAAGATTATTAACAAGTCCCCAACTTTGTGGGCTTCTTGGGTGAACAATACGGTTCTTAAGAATAAACACTTCTGGGCTATTCCTATTCCTACTGATTGTTCGTGGATTTGGAAAAAGGTTCTTAGACTTCGTGTTACTGCTCTTCGGTTTATCTCTTACACCATTGGTGATGGCTCTTCTATCTCTCTATGGTTTGATCCTTGGTGGCATAATTCTTGTCTTGCTAACCAGGTTTCTGCTCCTATTATCTACAAAAGTGGTATGAACCGAAGCTCATCAGTGAATGACATTATCTCCACAGGTTGTTGGTTGCTTCCTCATCCGAACGAGAGACACCATCACTTGGAGCCTGCCTTGCTGCACTGGATCAACTCGTTTGATCATCCACCTTTCGATCTGAATTCTCGTGACATTATCCTTTGGGATGGTCTGAACATTAAAAAGGTTAGAACGTGCCATGTCTGGGAAAGTCTCAGACATCGAAGTCAACAGGTTCACTGGTATCTTGCAGTTTGGCACCAACTTAAGGTGGATAGATATGCTCACCACCATTGGTTACTTAGTCACAGACGCCTCTACACCTTAGCCAGGCTTGCTAGGTTTGGAATTGAACTGGACCAACAATGCTTCCTGTGCGTCATGGGTCGCGAGACGGATACTCATCTTTTCCTTCACTGCCCGTACAGTTGGTTTGTGCTTTCTAAAATGCTATCTATGCTTAACTTACGCGCACTTGGGCACACTTGGGCAGACTTTCAGGAAAATATTCTTAGTATTCAGGATGGTTCAAAGAAGAGGGTGGCTTTGTTCATGGTTCAAACCTACTCTTACTTTATATGACGGGAAAGAAATGCTAGGAAGCATGACAAGGGGACCTTTAGCCCGAAACGGCTCCTGGATGGTATCATCGTTGACATTCGAGCAAGGCTTGCAAGCTCCACATGGTTCTCTAAAGTGGTTATTAGTAGACCTGATTTGATTGTTTAGTCCTACCCTCGGTGTAATTCATTGTTGCTCTTCTTTGGCAATCTGTGGTTATCAGATTGTCTTAACCTGTTCCATCTATGCCTTGTCATAGACCAAGGGTCAACCCCTTTGTAGCTTCTTTCTTCTAATATATATTAATTTAGCAAAAAAAAAGGATATTCTATAACGAACTGGCAATTCAGAACATATTTCAACAGAGTAATATTTTAGCATTTCTCAAAACATTTCAAAAGGAGTGAGGGTCAGAAGGAACTTGCCTCGATCTCGAATTGCAGATAAATGCAGATAAAATTATACTCTACCCGTGAAATTGACTTCGATCTATGGCTCGAGAGTTATGCTCTAAAAATGGCAACCAGAAATACGTGAGCGATTCCTCAAAATAAAGTATTTCTAAACCGCCAATATAATATAATAATAATAATAAAATATTTCTCGAAAATTTCTTCAATAAATAACGGAAAATAATTCCCGGATAAATAACTCTTTTTCGAACTCAGGAATTAAATCTAGAAATATATAATATTTTAATATCCGTAAATCTCACTTAAAACGAAAATAGGGATACCGAATATAACGGCAATTATCCATTTTTAAATCTCGCGAATAAATTAATAACAATAGCCTCTATTTATTCTCACAGCAAAATAATTCAACAATCCACTTTTATTCAATTTAAAGCCAAAATTATTATTTTCACTTTTAACCAAAATTAATATATCAAAAGAATTCTACTTTTAATTATCCTCACAATTCTGATTTGTTTACTCATTTTAATATTAATCAAATTTTAGCCTCTGATTTGATTAATCCAAATACTCTGAAAATGCTGAATATCAGTCCTCTAAAATAAAATCATATTTAACTTTATTTATTATAAATATTCTCTCTTTTTATAAACGAATCAATAAATCACTAAATTATGCCCAAATAATCACAAAGTATTTTCTATTTTTTTTTTTGACAAAATGCATTGGATTATATTTCTGAAACATACAATTTTAATTATTTATTTCTCACAATTTAAATAATATTCCATATTCCAATTTTAAATGAAATTAATTGACCCAATTTTATTTATTTATATAAATAATTAACCAATTTTAACGAAACCAATTATTCGGTAACTCCCGATTAAACCGTCAGAAACGCCGCAACATTAACCACCACAACAGCGGGTGGGACCCACGCCCCTCCCCCTCCCCCTCCCCCCCCTCCCCTGACTCTCTCCCAATCCCGTACCTCTCTCTCTCCTTTCTCTCTCTCTCGTCTCTTTCTCCCTCTATCATTCCCGATTTCAATCTCTCTCGTCTCAACCTCTCTTCTCTCATCTCCCTCTCGTATCTCTCTCTTGCAACCCCCAACTCTCTCAATCTCTCCTCCTCTCTCTCTCTCTCTCTCTGCGCCAATCTCTCCCTCCACCACTCTCCGACTCTCTCTCGACCACGCTTCGACTCCGGCTCTCCCTCTCTCGAAATCTCTCTGCACTCTCTTCCTCCTCTCACATCTCTCTCCTGTTTCCTCACCGTCTCTCCCTCTTCAAACTCTCTCCCTCTCGATTCACGCCACCACCACCATCGCCGGTGGTGGTTACTCAACCCAAACCAAACACCAACAAACCCCCCTCAAAACCGTAACCTACCCACTCAACCTCTTCCCTTACTTCAATCTGTACTCTCTCTTTCAATCTCCTACTCCCTCATTCGCTCCGTTAACACCACTGAACTACCGTAACCCATTAACCAACCAATCGGAAATAAACAAACAAACTGAACAAACACAATCGGCAACCAACGATAAGAAAAAAAACGGAGATTAAATAAGTTAACTACCTGGTTGTTTGTTCTGTTTTTATCAAAATAATTATGGTCCGAGTTTTGTGTTTTGGAAGAGTAGTCTGGGTTTGACAGGAAAAGGAGATGATTGGTGTTGTTTTTAGAGAGTGATATAAATCCTTCTTGTTTGTATATAAAAGGAGACCGGGTTTCTGATTATTGATTCCAAGAAAAACACAAACGTATGGGCTGAGAAAGTGAGGTATGGAACAAATTAAGTTTTATGAAAAGAAGACTATGGCGTGCTCTGAAACGCTGACTTCTTTCTTGAGCCCAACACCCGAATCAGAAAAATAATTATTGTTATACTCATTTAACCCATATACTGATAATACGTATCATTCCATTACTCCCGTGACAAATTAAAACGAAACTCTAATTTCGCTCTCTAAAATAAATTCGATCCAAAACTAAAAATCCTATTTTCCTAAATTTTCCTGATTTTAGTAAATACCAAATAAATATAAATAAATAATTATAAGATAATATATTCCTACATATGAATATATAAAATTTAAAATTTCATAAAAACGCGCTAATAATAATAAAAAAAAATACTAGTGCATCGCTCTTAAATAAAAACTTAAATATCGAGTAGAAAAAAAATATTTATTCGAAAATTCGCGGTTATTACACGCCCCATCTCCCTCTAATCCTAATCGCCCACATCTCTTCTCTTCCCATCTCAATTCTCTCTCTCTCCCTTATACCCATCTCAATTCATAGCCGCACCTTCTCCATTCAGACATCACCTCTTCCCTTACTTTTTTTAATTTTTCTATCAATAAACATCCTCTTTTGTTTATTTTCTTCTTTAATAAAATTGAGTTTGGGCTTTTTCGTTTCGGCTGTTTGAGTTATTATTTGTGTGTTTGAGTGTCTCGCTTTATGCGATGTGTTGGTTGTGTTGAAGATGAATTTTATGGTGTATTCGGAGATCTGGATATCTCGCATCAACAACACTTTCGGCAGGTCTATAACTGGTATCCGGGAGGTAGATAGCTGGGGTGTGTTTGAAATGGTAGTGAAAATCGCATCTGCTCACCTTTCACAAAAAAAAAAATCTGTTCATAACATGAGGCCTCTAAACTCAGTTTTTGCAACTGAGTTCTCTGAACATTTCATTATACATGAAATTATTGTGAGGGTCAATTGTGAAGCTACTATTTTCAGGGGAGATGCAGACTGGATTGCTCGGAAAACCATTATCTTCATTTTTAATTTTTAGAATATTTGTATTCAGTTAGTTAAACAATCCGGAAACAATTAGGCGACCGGCTAATTATTTAGCTCTTTTATTTGTTTTTCAACCTGGTTGCATGATCAGTTGGGGATTTGTCCTGATTGGGTATCTTTGAAAGTATTAATGAAATCCGCTTTAAATTTGGTAAAAAAAAATCTTATAATCAGTAATATATACCCAAAAATATCACACCATATTTTCCGATTGCTAATAAAATATATTTAAAATTTGTGGACATTAAAAGTTTGTCGGTTCGATTTTCGACACGGTCATCCTAATTATTAAAATAAATAATAACATAATATAATTAATGATAATTAGTCGATTGCATTTTTTAATTAAAAGAAGTTTAATTTTAATTGATGATATTACCGTTTTATAAACATCTAAAATATCGTATCTTTCAATCAATAATATTTTTTCTAATTAAAACACTTTAACTTTTAATTTAAAACACAATCTTGCAATAATTAATATATACTTAAAAATATCTCATAATATCTTCTAATCACTAACAAAATATAACAGAAATCAGCATACAACGAATAATGATCGTTAGAGTTTTAGTAAAAAAACAGAACCGTTAGATATAATTATTAGATATATTATATGATTAAATTAATTTACTAAAATTTCAAGGTTCGAATTCAATCAACAACATTTTATAATATAAGTTTTAAACCATGCATATTATTAATTAAATTTATATTAAATTATTTAAATTAAAATGAAAATAAATTATTTAAAATAATAATTGTACAAAAATATAATTATAAAATCAAATTTATTACATAATGAAAGAAATCTGTGTATCGCACGGATTATAAGCTAGTAGATATTAAATCTCATGAGGAGCCTATTCCATCACCCTCTAATTGAATTAGATTTAGAACCATAAAAACAAATAATCTATGTACATAATTGATATATTGGATGAATTACTAATTGTGGATGAATTGATGTCTCACAATTAAAACTTTTTCCAAATTTGAGTTATGAACCACAAAATATTAGAGCATTGGTGCACTATATATACTATCTTTTTATTTTTCTTTTTTGATAAAATATATACCATCCCATGTGCATGCATTATATGAACAAAAACAATTAAACTCATATTAATGCCGAAAATTTATAAAATTCTATTGTCATTGATGTACTACAGTAGCAACTATAATGTAATAGCTAGATATCTATAATAGTATAGATCAATACTATTATATAAAAGCCGAAATATTAAAAGTTTGGTTGGTCGGTATGGTACATGTTGATTTTACTTATTTACCCTTACTTATCAATTTATATCCATCCTACTATCTAATGAATTTATATTTTTTTTTATATTTTACTTAACTAAAATTTCTCCTTTACTAATTAATTTCCTTTTTCAGATTACACATATTATCTTTTCTATTTTTCAATACTAAGTATTTTTTTTAGGTAAAATATAATATCTTCAATATTTTATCTAACTAACAAGTATATTATAAATATTATTAACTAATCAATCAACTTTGTCAACCAAAACAAGTTAACTTTTCTCATTCGTCTAACTAAAATATTTCTTTTTCCAATTATATCACGGTACCTTTTTCGGCCAAAACATTATTTTCTCTAACTAAAACCTCTCATTTTCCAATTATATCACGGACGATTCCATTTAATAAAAATAAAATAATAATATTATAATGCTAATAATTAACCGATTACCTTTCAAGCTAAAATGTATCATCTTTTTATTTTTTCTAATTAATTTTCTTTTTTTCTAAAAAAATCACGGGTAACATTAATTTCTCATTTTCAAAAAAACACTACGAGCAATTTTATTAACAATTAAATTATAATCACTATAAACTAATCAATTACCATTGTCACATAAAGCATGTCACCTTTTTAATTTTCACATACCTTTTCCATTTTTTCAAACTAAAATATCTCCTTTTCCAATTATATCACGGGCGGTACTATTTAATAGAATAAAATAATAATATTATAATACTAATAATTAAATTATTACCTTTTCCAGTTAAAACATATCATATTTTCTATATTTTTTAACCAAAATCCCTCTAGAAAATATCACGGGCAACATTAATTTCTCATTTTCTAAAAACATTACGAGCAATTTTATTTAGTAAAATAACGTAATTAAATTATAATTACTATAAACTAATCAACTACATTTTTCATCTAATTCATGTTACCTTTTTAATTGTCTCTAACTAAGTCCTCTCTTTTTTCAATTATAAGGAATTCTATTTAATAAAAATAAAATAATAATTTTATAATTACTAATAATTAACCGATTAACTTTTTCAACTAAAATCTATCACCTTTTCTATATTTTCTAATTAAAATTCCTCATTTTCTAAAAATATCACGGATAACATTTAAATAATTATGAACATCATCTCATTTAAAAATTTAAACTTACAAAATTCATGTTTTAAAAATATTAATTTAAATTATTGAAAAAATTCATATAATATTAAAAAAATTCGTGCATCGCACGGGTTTTAAGCTAGTATCTATAAAAGCCGAAACATTAAAAGTTTGGTTGGTCGGTCGGTTGGTCGGTACGGTACCTGTTGATTTTACTTATTTACCCTTACTCAATTGCATATCTACTAACTAATCAATTTCCTTTTTCATATTAAACATATTATCTTTTCTATTTAAGAACTTAATAATTTTTTTTTGGTAAAATACAATATCTTTTATATTTTATCTAACTAAAATTTCTCCTTTATGAATCAATTTTTTTTTGCAGGTTAAACATATTACCATTTCTATTTTTCAATAATTAAATAATTTTCTTTTTCAGGTAAATTAAAATATCTTTTACATTTTATCTAACTAAAATTTTTCCTTTTTAAAAACACTACGAGTAATTTTGTTTAATAAAATAACATGATTATATTATAATTACTATTAACTAATCAATTACCTTTTTCAATCAAAACACGTTACCTTTTCTATATTCTCTAACTAAAATCTTTCTTTTTGCAATTATATCATGGACGGTTACCTTTTTCAGCCAAAATACATTACCTTTTTTCTTTTTTCTTACTAAAACCTCCTTTTTTCCAATTACATCACGGGCATTTCTATTTAATAAAAATAAAATAATAATATTATAATACTAATAATTAATCGATTACCTTTTCAACCAAAATATATCATCTTTTCTATTTTTTCTAATTAAATTCCCTTTTTTCCTAGAAATATAACGGGTAACATTAATTTCTCATTTTCTAAAACCTATGAGCAATTTTATTTAGTAAAATAACATAATTAAATTATAATTATACTATAAACTAATCAATTACCCTTTTCACATAAATCATGTCATCTTCACGTTACCTTTCTATTTTCTCAAACTAAATTTTTTTTCCCAATTATATCATGGGCGGTTCTATTGAATAAAATAAACTAATAACATTATAATATTATTAATTAACCGATTACCTTTTTCATCTAAAACGTATCATTTTTTCTAACTAAACTCTCTCTTTTAATAGAAATATCACGGACAATATTAATTTCTCCTTTTCTAAAAACATTACCAGAAATTGTATTTAGTAAAACAACTTAATTAAATTATAATTACTATAAACTAATCAATTACCTTTTTCACCTAGAACATATTACCTTTTTGATTTTCTCTAACTAAATCCTCTCCTTTTCTAATCATATCACGAGCATTCTATTTAATAAAATGAAGTAATAATTTTATAATTACTAATAATTAATCGGTTACCCTTTTCAACTAAAATCTATCATCTTTTCTATATTTTCAAACTAAAATTCCTCCTTTTCTAGAAATATCACGGATAACATTTATATAATTATTATCAAATTAATTTTAAATTAATGAATTTTTTTTATATAATATTAAAATAATCCGTGCATCGCACGAGTTTTAGACTAGTATAAAATAATATTATAAGTGGCACATGATGTTAGAACAAACAATTTGTATTTTAGGTTTTGATTGGGGCAAGAGGGACTAAGTGTGGCCAAGGCACACCTCGAGTACGTTTTTTCAAAAAAAAAAAAAATTACCAGGCAATACAAACAATACATAACTTACATAGATCAACTTAACCCTCGCGTACAGGCTTCATAAAATTATCTCCAAAGTAATCATAAACTTCGGATGACAATGGTGAACCAATTCCATGTATGTTATCATATGAAATTGTCAAATCTCAACCACTCAATTCGTCCTTTGTGTCCTCTTCTAATGTAACTGTAAGAGTAAAATTCGTGGCTAAGTTTTACCCCAATTTTCAAAATGTTGGCCGTGTTATCAGATTTTCAATATGAGGGCTGATGTTTTCCCCGCATTTCAAAAGAGTGTCTCCCGTCAAGTTCAGTTAAGTTTTCCTGTTAACTTTAAATAATTACTGTACACCTTTTTAGGGGTATTTCAGTAAAATCAGATGTAATATATATAAAAAAGAAAACACACACAGAGAATCAGACGAAACTCTATAATTATTTTGAGTAATTAACAACTAGCATAAAAACCCGTGCGAAGCACGGGTCGCTAGCTTAAATTGTTTTTTTTAATTAAACTATTCATGATCAGTATCGTTTGAAACATGTGATTGATTTTCATTGATTTCATCTTGTTATTGGCCTATGTAGTTATTGTGTACTTACTTTAAATATGTTCAAATTTGTACTTTGAAAACTAATATGAGTAGTATTGATAGCAATCATGTGAGGTTTTAATTTTGTTGTAGGTCATAAAATATAATTTGAGTATTTTATGGGTGTTGTATAATTATTAATTAAGACGATTTTTCAGAGCACCTACATTCCTAAACTTTCTTAAAAAATGATGCATCCATTTAGCTGGATCTCGAATAATATTCAAGGTAGAAACTTAATAATCTTCAAGATGCTGCATTCTGAGAATGTAGGTTTTAGTCCTGATTCCAATCAAAAACCTTCGGAAATCTTCTAAAACTTCTCAGGTCTTGCGCTTGTACTTCTTAAAACTACATTTCTAACTTTTTTATTTGTTTTTTTCTAATTTCTTCATTTTAAGAATTCTTTGCCTTTATTTCTCTTCCGATTTCCGTCTAACTTTCATTGATTTACCTTCATAAATAATATATAATATATGGTCATTTTTTCCCATAAAATGTCATATTTTAAATTGAATATTAACTAATTTGTATATAAAAGGTAATGTGTTATTTGTAGAATTCGTCTTTTTGAAGCCAAATATTTTTATGATCCAAATAGTTTGACTAATAAATTATTGTATCTTATTTAGTAATATAAAAATTTCATTTTACGTTAACACCTCAATATTTTTTACTATAATATTTTGTTAGATAATATCCATCATATTAATTATAATATCAGTATATAACCCAATTGTGTATTTTACGTAATTATTTTATCGATAAATGATAATCATTAAAGAGTCCAAAACTCATTTAAAATGCAGTAATGTTAAAAATACATGTGAATATGTGATCTAATGGTATGAAGATGCACAATTTAACTTGGTGATCCACGTTCGATTATCATTAAAAATAATACTTCTATATATTAATAGGAACTTAGGAGTAAATTGGTGCTTTCAAATGAGTAATAAAGTACTTTAGTTATTGACTTAATCATATATGTAATATTTTTCATAAAAAATACATTATGCATTTCATATTGTTTCTTTATATAAAACCAAATATTGTCCCGCTTAAACGGTATACATAAAGATATCATATGTATTATTGAAAACACGTATAGATGAGTGCTTAGGTTGTTTAAGGGAATAATTATATAGTAATTTTTTTATTATTATTATGTTGATTATTATTGTTATTACAATTTATAATATTATCAAACCATATATTATGTATCAATAATTTATATTTTAATTATATATGTTGTAATTCAAATCAATAAATGTAAATGCAACATGACAAAAAATTATTAATATGTCGCAATATTATAATATTAGAAAAAAATTTCACTACACACATACATCTTTTATTGTATGATTTAAAACACATGTGATTGAGCGGTGTAGTGGTAAAAAGATTTGTTAATTAACTCGTGGACCCAAGTTCAATTCCCACCAACCACAACTTTTTCAAAAAATTGAGAATAAATGGATAAATTAGTAATCATACTACATTAAAAACTCGCACAACACACACATACATCTATAACGTGTATGATTTACAACATATGTGATTGAGTGGTGTAGTGGTAGAAAGATTTGTTAAATAACTTGAAGACCCAAGTTCAATCCACACCAACCACAATTTTTTTCAAAAATTTGAGAATAGAGGGATAAATTGGTAATTACAATACATTAAAAAATCTCACTATTTTTATCTTGTGTTGGCCTATTATATACTCCCTCCGTCCTTTTCATTTCTTTACACTTTCTATTTTGGGCCGTCCATTCCATTTCTTTACATTACTAAAAATAGTAACTTTTAACAATAAAATACATTATTACATCCACTACTTCACTCCACTTTTTCAACACTTTACACTATTACACCCACTACTTCACTTATTTTAACAATAAAATCACTATTACACCCACTACTTCATTATTTTAACAATATTACACCCACTATCTTGGTCTCCGTGCAAAAAGCAAATGATAACAATTCCAATGGACGGAGGGAGTATATAGGTGGTGTTTGGCTCACCTTATAAGTCCCGACTTATAACTTATTTTCGGGTAAAAATTTCATATTTTGATAATTTGTTTTTATGGTTTTATTTAATGTATGTTTGAGATTTCATAAGTTCCAAAAATAAGTTGGAAAATAAGTTGGAATGTTAGGAATCTCTAACATTGGCTTAAAATAAGTTGACTTATTCTGGAAATAAGCTCCCCCAAACACCCTAATAATAGATATAAGCCACGAACGAAACTACTCATTTCCTTGCGGAATTATTTTGTTAATCTATCAGAAGCCTTGAACAGAGAATCAGAGCCCATTAACAACATGAACATGTTGACAGTAACCTCAAAAGCTTCTTGGTATCCAGTTATAACCGCTGACACAACAACCCCAAGCTACTGGTTGAACTTACTGGTTGAACTGAGGGTCTTCATTTGTGCCATTTGGATTACATCTATTGCCACCAAAAAACGCGCTGCACTGCACACACACAGCACAAACACATGATTCTACAGCTTGATACCAGTTAACACTCTTATGAACTCAGAAATTCAAGCAAACGGTCAACAAACAGAAAAATTCATCAATTCCGGCGAGAACCGCCATGAACTCCGACGAACATAATCGGATTTTACAATTGAACAAAACCTTTTAATCGACTTACACATAATCGGACATAAACACTGAAATTAAGCACATAATTGGACTCCTTACAATCATACGAAACTATTAACACCATCAAAAGGACTGAACAATCAACCAAACGAAAATCCCCAAATTTGTTATAAACCCTAATTCGACTTGGAATAACAATCTTTGCTCAATTGCAAAAGGGAGCATCAATCCATTGAAAATAGTCACAACCAAACCATGTTCTCTTCAAATCAGCTGCAAAAAAAATAAAAAATTATGTTTTATGGTTACATTCTTACTAACAAAAGAGTTGTTATATATACAAACCATTATGACCGTTGTATTTTCTGAAAAACCCAATTTTACCCCTCTTCCGTTAGATCCGTTAGGTGAGATTTAACGGGAGACACTCTTTTGAAATGCGGAGGAAAACATCAATTATCATATTGAAAATCTGATAACACGGCCAACATTTTGAAAATTGGGGTAAAACTTAGCCACCATCCTGAATTTTACTCTAACTGGAATATCAATATTATCGATTCCCATATTCTCATCAAATGGAATCCCAAGTGCGAGACAAGCCTCGTGGAATGGAGATGGAATGTCACAATATTCTTGGCTCAAAAAATTATCATTTGGAAAAATAGGTTCAATATTGGGAAAACTAACTGGATCTCGACACTGAAAATCAAACATATGATCTAAACATGAAATGTCCGTCGGTAGATACTGATTTCAGTAATAATTTTCGCCTTCAGACTCTTGTGCTTTCATTTCAAATAGGTTCAGAACTGAAGTCGGAGAAGTGATACTAAGATGTGACTCTTCAAAGGACTGGTAATTCGAGATTGTCTCAAGATTAATCTCTGGTTTTGCTTTAGGCAGTGGATGCACAAAATAAGTCAAAGCATCCGGACCTCGAATTTTCAAAGCAGCGTTATCATAAACCAAAGCAGCTTCTTCAGCAGTTTGATACGTCCCTAACCACAACCTCACTCGTTGAACTGGATCCCTGATCTCCGCAGCCCATTTCCCCCACGGCCTCTGTCTAACACCGCGGAATTTTCTCCTAGCTGGAGCTGCAACTTTCTTAAGTTTATCCTTCATTGCATCCTCATGAACATTCCTCTCAACCTCCTTATTCTTGCTCGAAACCACTCCGGTTTCAACTCTAATTTCTCTAACATATTTCTTAACCTTAGACCTACAAAAATTTCCACTCTCTTCATCGCTTGAAGAATCAGTAGCATCAGGATCTGTTACTGAAATGCGTACAATTTTCTGCAGAAACTTCTTCGGTTTACGACTTGATGGCTTCGACAATGTCTTTGTATGCTTCATTTGCCGGGGACGTGAGGGAGCTATATGGATAAGTAACAAAGAGTCTTATAGTTTTTGTAAGATACTCCCTCTGTCTCTGTATGTGTTTCTTACTTTGACTTTGGACACTGTTCATTATGAGCGATTGACTATTAATTTACGCATAATTTATAATATAAAATATAATCATGAGTGATCTTGTTGTGATTAAAAGGCTGATAAGGAGAGGACTGTTGTTTTGTATGCTGTCAACATAGAAAGGAAGAGAAATACGAGTATAAATATATATAGTACTTCGTAACACTCATAATTAGTTAAAACTTAAAAGCCCGCATACAAATTTATTTTTATTAATCTCAATTAGCCTTTCAAAGTTGGTACTATGTAATTTTTTTTCTAATTTCGAATCTTGAAGAAATATTGGTTCCACTTAAGCATCTTTTTTGTGTGCAAATGATTAGGTACATGCATGAGAAGACTATTTCAAGCCGTAGATAATTGGTCGGTACGTAAGTAAACATTTGGAAATAAACCTTAACTCCGGATACATATGCCTCCATATATGCTCGCAAATAATATAAGAGAAAAAGGATTCTTTGACAAGGAACTTTTCCTGAAATTTTACATTTTACTGGGTCGCAGAGTTAATTAAAAATTTCTGAATTTATTAAACGCCCACCCTATTTTTCATATAAAAGGTATCTCAAGGAACTTACCTCACCTTGAGATATATCTCAGACTCCATAATCTCATAATATAATACTAAAATTTAAATTTTTAATAATATAATACTAAAATTAAATTTTTAATAAATTTTCGAAGATTAATCGGACCTAGAACAGAATCGATCTTGTTCAACAACAGTACGAGTGAAATACGTACGGAAGGTAATTAGAAAGGATAAGTTGGTGATGGTACTCACGATCCATGTTGACATGCGTACACAAATTACATATGTATGCATTAAAAAAATGTATAGGCAGTTGCATTTTTGAGACCGCTTAGATTCATATATGATTTTATTCTCGCAAAATTCAACGTTTATTTCAATTTTAAATTTGTTCATCATCGTGAAAACGGCATGTCAGATGACCTTGTACATTGGCCGTATGGTGAGTTGCACGGCTTATAGTGTACACGTCCTAGTAAAAATGACGTGCCTAAATATATTCTCTATTCAATTCGGTGTACATCCAAATTTTTTTTTCTTTTTATAATGAAATATAATGCATTGATTATTTATTTTTAATATAATATTAGTCCAGAGCTTATTTAAAAGATCCTACTCCCTCTGTCCATTCCTTTTCTTATCATTTCGAAATAGGATGTTTGGCACGCATTTTAAGGTGGATTTTAAGGATAGTTTCATAACTTATTTTTGAAATTTTCTTTTTTTGTATAGAAATAGAACAATCCTATTTTTATAAAAAAAAAATTAAAAATAACTTATTAAACTATACTTAAAATTCACCTTAAAATGCGTGCAAAAGTGTAAAGAAATGGATTGGACGGAGGGAGTATCAGATTACAAACTGTACTTAGGTGCTTGTAGTTTTGCTTTATTCACAACTGTTAGATTCATGGCTAATGTAATGATCCAAATACACGTTAACGGAAGGGGGGCAAAAACAGTGGAGTTCTGCAGTTCTTTATTTTTTTTTCTTTTTTGGCTAAATGGAGTACTGCAGTTCAAATATAAGATTACACATGCAAGGACCTTAGAGCAACATTTAATGTTTCTTTTTCCATCAGACACCTGATATGAATTGTTACTATATGGTGTACAGATGTGTCAAAGTAATTCTTACATAAAAATGGAAATACTGAATTATTTTTAAGAGAGGCAATTCCATCATAGATGCCATAGCTTCTTAACCCATGGCGTACTTCTGGGTCCAGCTCCTTGCAGTTGTTTCATACTTGTTTCTGTCTGTCTTGTACATGTGAGCTATCTCGGGCACCAATGGGTCATCGGGATTTGGGTCTGTCAGCAAGGAGCATATTGACAGCAAAACCTTCGGGGAAAATGAAAACAGAGGAATGAAATTAGTGACGAGATCAATGAAAATGAGGCTTTGCTAAGCCATGGAAGAAAGATTTAATTACTAAAGTCTATATGGAAAAAAAAAATATACTAGCCATGTGAAAAGTGCGCATGACATAGGAAACCATATTTTTCGATCAGCCAAAAAATCCTGGCATAGTTATCCAGGAAAAAAACCAGGGCACGACCTTACTTGAACAGGATCTGTTCTATAGGCTCGTACCTCTGTATACTTGATTTTTAAGTAGACAGGAAAAAAACCAGGGAAGTATAGCTAATATGTGCAGTGAGCATGCATTCTCTAACTGTTGTATTTCTTTTCTTCAATAGCATAGAACAATAACCTTGGAAATGGTCAGAGCAGGGCTCCATTGTTCTTTCAGAATGTCTAGGCATATGCTCCCATTGCTGTTTATATTCGGGTGGAAAACCTTTGTTCTAAATGCCACCTGTCAGTTTATTACATGGACAAGAAAACTATGTTAATAATTAATACCATGACTAGACGCTTCAAAATCATAAACACCAGCACTCCCTTTAAATATTAATTAACCTACAGCAGTTTCAATAAAAATCACCCAGAAATACCTTAAAAGAAATAATGCAATACACATAGATTTCAGGAGTAATCACAACAGATCGTCATCTAATAGGAAAAAAACTGTGTCATTATCCTGAAGACTGAAAAAAACTGAAGGATCACTCGTAGGAAGTGAGATGCAAAATTGAAGCCTGTTAGGCGCTACAACTACTTGCAAAGTTTTTTTGTTACTTCAAAATCAAAAAAATTGGCCAGACATGTAAAAGACATGAAAGTGTCTCCATGTACACAGCTACTTTACTAATTTGGTACGATACTGCCTATGAATACACACAGCTACAATTTTGAAGAAAACGTATGGTAATCTTAATCAGATTGACTGAGAAACCGGCTGTCTTATTCTCTGTAAGATGCTACATCTATCCCATATTAAACATTCCAATTTCCCTGTTCGGATGTATGTTCAGAAATGTTCCACTTCTATTATCTGTTCTGTTTCTACTAAATCTTTTCAGCACCCTTACATAAAAGTATCCAAGTGTTGGTGCAAAAGAATTTGAAATAAGACTCCATTGCTCTCTTCTTTTATGGGAGAAAAGAGTGTAATGTATTTAGAAGTAAAACTCCATTAAAGGTAAAGAGACTAAAAATGTTTAAACAAAAGGTACAGCAAAGTGTAAACGATTGTATTGAAACTAATCACATTATTAAATTATGATTCTATTACGGGCAACTCAAGAGATCGAAAAAATGATATCCTGTAATGAAATTAACTAGGATATTAAAATTAGGAGGGATAAGGTATATACATTAATCTATTTACCTTTTATGAAAAGGATCAACTTAACTTACTTCGGAACTACTAGTGTTGAAGATAATTGATAAATGATAATACAAATTATGGTACTTCAAATAGCAATTTACAGCGTTAAGATTCTCTTACTGCATTGATGAAAAAATATTTTGGCATCTTAACTATTATGCTCTGTTTGCTTCGAAGAAATGTATTTCAGTGGAAATGAAATGTACTATATGTAGGTATATTAAAAATTTATTCCACCCTGCACCGCATTCATACAAATTTAAAGTTGCCCACCGAAACCGGTAGATGTATGCTCTGTTCCTACTTCTACTTATATTCTTCGCAAGCCCTAACATAGAAAATTCTCACTCTCTGGTTTTCTTTCACTCTTCCTTCCTACTTTCTTTCTTTAAATTTTAAATTAACTATCAATATTTCTTGCGTTAATCCCTCATTCCAGCTCTCTAACCAAAGCATTAATACCATGACAACTGAACGATAGAGATTTAATTTAGAGACATTGTGTGGGTTACCAAAATCAATGTTATTGCACATAATGTATATAAGATAGTTTTATTTTCTTCAATTTCATGTCTCTCCAATTAACACTGCTATTGTTAAAGTAGAAACCAAATGATTGTTAATGCGACATTGCAACTTGCACGCATTGCTTCGGAAGAAACACAAGTGCAAACAAGAATATTTTGCATCTATGAAGCAAACGAGAATGTATTGGACAAGATAAGCTTGCCAAGATTATGCCCGGCTTACAAACAATTTGTGTGTTGGATATACAAAATGAGATCTTTTGCAGCTAAATGTATATTAAGTAAAAGTTAAAGAAGCACTGCACCTTTGGTGGCTTGAACGGATAATCTGGAGGGAAGTGTATGGTCACAAGAAAAACCCCGCCAGAATAAGGACTATCTGGAGGGCCCATAATTGTAGCTTGCCAGTGAAACATATCTTCAGCAACAGGACCTAAAATAATCAAACACAACAGCAAGAAAAAATGAAGGTTAAAGAAACAACATCGAATGTTACGAAAACAGCTTAGCTAAGGCTAGAGGAATGCCTAGGCATTAGGCAATCTTTGTGATTAATTCTTTTCATATGATTTTCAAATAGAATATACTGGATGTAAACATTTAAAACTAGTGTACACTCACTGAGAGAACAATGTTATGAAGATACAAAAGAGCATTTCAAGAATTTTAACGGTTCAGAAAGGCTACACTAATAAGGTAGAGGGATGATGACAAAATTAAACCGATACAGTTCAAATAAACAGGTAGGCAGTCTCAGATGAACTCTTTAAACACTACAGAAACTAATCAAATATGAAGTTGAAGTGCTGCTGCACATTCATTTAGTAAAAAAAAATGTTAGGTTCTCGATGTTAAATGTTTAATTTTAGCCAGTTTAATATTTTGAAGAACTTAACTTCCTGTTAGGGCTGAAAAGGCTCAAATGCAAAGTCAATGAAGCCATTAAAACTAACGAAGCCATTAAAACTACTGGGGCATGTAGCTGATTTATCACCGCAACAGCCACACCACTTTCCCTGTTCAGCTATTTAGTATTTGCATTGTCGGAAGAATATGTGGTTCATATGTTTTACTTAGACATTAAACGCCATATGCAATGTGTTATTAACTCTAGGCATGGAGGAAGACATCTTGTTTATAATAAATACTGTAACTTAGAGAAAAAGTACTACTCCTAAATTTGGTGCATTTAATTGTATGTCTCCTTAACAAAAGCTATGGACAAAGATAAGCTCATAAGCATCGGTAAGCTGAATAAGCCCTTTGAATTTGTAAATAAACTAATTGCAAATAACTAAATCAAGGACTCGACATAGTAACAAATATACTAAAAGCAATTAATTTAACCGCTTAAAGTCAACAGCTTTAAACAAACTTGTTACGTTACCAACTCTTTCGAAACATTCTGGTAGTACAAGAAGGTATCATATTTATGTGTTAACAAGTCCCACACTTGAAATCCATTTTCGCAATTGAAGAGTGGACCACTGAATAATTCTACTGTCCAATCTTTTTATTTAATTATCAAATAAAATACTGAAGTTCCCGGAATCGAAAGAGCTCAAGTAACTTAGTAGTAAGTCATAAAATTCATTTGTACATCATTCTTAATTGTTGAAATTGAAATGTTGAAATGTCGGTACACATTGGGTTGTGAGTTTGGAACTTGGATCGTAATAGTACATAATATTTTTGAATGAACATACCACATAATCATATATATTTACATAAAAACATACTTAAACACATTTAACCAAGAAAAAAACATGTATAAAAACAAACACAAAACACAAGTACAAAATGTACAGAATAAGATTTTCATAACTATAACAAAAAATAATAATAAATGAAAAATACCAGCGCTACAAGAAGTAGGAGGGTCCTTCTGAAGATCCTTAAGTTCCTTCAAAATCCTCTTAGAAGCCATCTTCAACTACTTACCCTGCACACAAACATCAACACAAAACATAAGCCCAGATCCATATAAACAAATACACACACATATACACACAAAAATGCTTATTTTAAAACATACCCAGTTGAGATTATTACAAGAAGTGTGAAAACTGAAGCTGAAATGACCAGGAAGATGTAGAAAAAATGATGATGGTAGCGTGGTTTTGAGGTTGCAGTGGGATGGCTTTATTACAGCTCTTTTATTATTTTTATTCTGTGGGACCATGGAATATCATATTCCAAGAAAGTGACTAATTACTGTAGTAAGAAATGTTGGGGTTATACGGTGTCGTTTAGAGGGAATGTAGCTGGATCCAGTGCTTTTTTATTGGATTAGATAGATTCTACTACTTGATTGACTATACTATTGTTCCACTCATTTAAAGGTTTTGCTTTTACTGTATTTGAAATTTTGATTATAAATAATAAAAAAAAGTTATCTTTAATTTCGTGTAAGAAGTTATAAAAAGAATTTATTTAAAAAATATCCATGTTACAAAAAAAATTTCAAAAATACTGTAGGTTGCAAAGATTGCAACCTAGTTTGCCATCTCAAATGTAATATTTGCAATCTCATCTACAACTTTAGCTAATATTTATTAAAATACTTTCAAAATTTTAATTATTTTTATTTTATTTTTTTGACGAAATGCATAGGATTATATTAATGGATCAAACCAACTTAAAATATAGCGGGACAAACCCCCAACTGTCACTACGACCAGGTGAAAAACAAATAAATTGTTTTCTGATCATTTAACAAGATGAACTTATAAGTTTTTGAAACTAAAAACGAATCTGAAGACTTCTTAGGCGATCCATACTGCGCCAACATCCCTGAAGGTAGCGGTATCACAATTGACCAAATCACATAAGAACCATTGATACCCCAGTGTTCAGAAGCCTCAAGTGTATAAACTGAGGTTAGAGGAACAATACTCCAGCTATCTACATGCCGGATACCAGCTATAGACATGCCGAACATAGGAACCCCCAAAGGATGATTAACACCCCAGCTATCTACATGCCGGATACCAGCTATAGAAATGCCGAAAGTGAAAATCCCCAACAAATAACGAACAATCTTTGGTTGTAAGTGGTGAGCTCTTGCAATAATCGTCACTGTTTCAGCTTTGATGTAGACTTTCCAGATCCCTCAAGTCATCAGCAAACCCATTCTCAGCAGATCCAACTTCAAACAGACACAAGCATAATTAATCAACATAAAAACATTCCAAACGGAGAGACAAACAAACCACTCCAAACGGAGAGACACACAAACGCCCAACTAAATTAGGTTTTATTTGCGAAATCAAGAACCAAATCGGTGCAGATCTGAGGATTAAGTGAGGAGCAAGGCTCGATTTTTGGCTAGATCTCGATTTTTATTAAAAAAGAAAATGAAAATTAGGAAGATGGATTGAAGGAAGGAGGAGAAGAATGAAAAAAAGGGGGAATATGAGGAAGGGGCAGCGGGGACGAGGAAGGAGGGGGGGCGAAGAAAGAAAGGGGGGAGGGGGGTGTTTAGAGAGGGTCGACTCTCATAGAGAGATTAACCAATTGATCACTTTTTAAATATTTTTTTTAATATCTCTTAAAAATATTTATTTCTCCCTCTATCCCACTTATTTGTCACCCATCAAATTTTCACCTTTTATTCAATCATATTAAACAAATTAATAATTACCAATAAATTATACTCCCTCCGTCCATTCACATTTCTTATTTTACTTATCCCAAAAATGTGTTCATATTATGTTATATATAGTAAATTTAATATTATCTATGTCAATTTATTTGAAAAACAATAGAATTCTATGGTAATTATCAATGTAATTATTATCATTGAATAAAACGTGAAAATTTGATTGGTGACAAAATGAGTGGAGCGGAGGGAGTATTACTTTTCAAATAACTTAACGTAATTAACAATTAATTTACCATATTAACTCAAAATGGACACTAATTTCGGAACATATAGAATAGGAAATGTGGTCAAAATTAGGAATTAATTTTACGTAATATTATAGAACGACAAGTTGATATCTTCATTTTATCCGATAAGGATGTAATTAAAAATAATTTTTGCATCAACTAATAAATTATAATATTTTGACAACTCATAAATTTGCATTTTAGTGAAGTCGGTAGCAAATCCCCTGGGAATGATCATTCTTCGTCCCATCGCGATGGATCTCCACCCAGGTCGGGATGGAGAATTGGGAATTTCTTTCGATATTAATCAAAAAGGGAAATACATACTCCCTCTGTCCCATCCATTTCTTTACAATTTCCTTTTTGGGACGTCCCACCATTTCTTTACATTACTAAAAATAGTAACTTTTAACAATAAAATACATTATTACAATAACTACTTTACTCCACTTTTTCAACACTTTACACTATTACACCCACTACTTCACTTATTTTAACAATAAAATCACTATTACACCCACTACTTCATTTATTTTAATAATATTACACCCACTATCCTTGGTCTCCGTGCCCAGCCCCCAGGTAAAGAACCTGGCGGGACAGAGGGAGTATTAAATTTGAGGATCGGAGCAAGATTGAGCATTATTTTTTTGTCCCCATACTCGTTATCCGCTTCCCGAACCCTATTTTTAATATAAAAAACTATTTTTTAATATATATCAAATAAATTATTGGGCTATTTTCATAAATATATTGTCAAAAGTAAATTTTTTCAAAAATATCATCTTCTTTCAAAAATACCATCTTTCCTCTTTCAATCCAATTTCCTTACCCATAATTCGGATGAACAGTACTTCCACCTGTGTACTTTTTTTTTTTTTTTTTTTTTTTAAGGTGGGATGCTATTTTGGTGGATTTGGGTTGTAGGGCCCCGCAGGGGCATATTCAACTGAATGCAACCACATTCAACCAAATGCAACCACATTAAACCAAATGCAACCAAATGCAACTTTTTTTAAGGAGATGGGTGATTTTGGTGGATTTGGGTTGCAGGGCCCCGCAGGGGCATATTCAACTAAATGCAACCACATGCAACTAATTGCAACTGAATGCAACCACATGCAACTAAATTTCTGATTTCAAGTTCCATTTGTCAGTTGTCATTTTCGACCTCATTTTTGATATATCCAGAGTTCAAAAATGAGGTCGAAAATGACAACTGACAAATGGAAATTGAAATCAGCAACTGAATGCAACCACATGCAACTAATTGCAACCAAATGCAACTAAATTCCTGATTTCAAGTTCCATTTGTCAGTTGTCATTTTCGACCTCATTTTTTAACTCTGGATATATATATATATATCCAGAGTTCAAAAATGAGGTCGAAAATGACAACTGACAAATGGAACTTAAAATCAGCAACTGAATGCAACCACATGCAACTATTTATATATATAGAGTTGAATGTGGTTGCATTTGGTTGAATATTGCCCCCGGCGGGGCCCTGCAACCCAAAATCACCCCATCTTAAAAAAAGTTGAATTTGGTTGCATTTGGTTGAATATTGCCCCTTGCGGGGCCCTGCAACCCAAAATCACCCCATCTTAAAAAAAAGTTGAATTTGGTTGCATTTGGTTGAATATTGCCCTTGGCGGGGCCCTGCAACCCAAAATCACCCCATCTTAAAAAAAAGTTGAATTTGGTTGCATTTGGTTGAATATTGCCCCTGGCGGGGCCTTGTAACCCAAATCCACCAAAAGCGTCCCACCTTAAAAAAAAGTTGAATGTGGTTGCAACCAAAATAGCATCTCATCCTAAAAAAAAAAAAAAAAAAAAAAAAAAAAAAAAAAAGATGTGTCGGCAGAAAGGGGGAGGGGGAGGGTTAGGGTTGGTATTTTTGCAATTTTGAAACTTAGGTTGGTAAAATTGCAATTAATTCAAGGAGATGGTATTTTTGAAAATAGAAACTTTAAACCTGGTATTTTTAGTAAATGCCCTAAATTATAAAGATATACCTGTAATGTTTTAATTTTGAATTTTTTTTATCAATTCAATTATTTAAAATTTATATATTATGATATAATTTAATTATAATAATATGATTTTTGTCTATAATTAATAGTATAAATAAAACTTAATTCAAATTAAGGTTTAAATATTATTTTAAAATATAAATAAATGTTAAATATTATGATTTTTCATGTTAATTTATATTTTAAAAAAATTATTCATAATTTAAATTTTTTTTAAATAATTAAAATTCTCCAATTTTTGGCTAAAATCCCGGTTCCGGACGAGTAGTAGAATAATTCCCACTCAAAAATCGAGATAGATTTGAGAAAAGATTTTGGATCGATAGACCATCCCTAATCGAACGTATCAATTAATCTCGATGGTCAATCTTGATATTTGCATATTAAGAATGGTTGCGTCACTTGCGTCTGAACGTAACAAGTAAAGAAAGCAAGCATGAGCTATTCAATTTCAAAGTGATAACATAGCATTTTTATACTACAGATTGTGCAAACAAGTTGCAGCAAGTGGATAAGCAGGTTGTGCCTACATGATGAACAAGTTACAGAAAGAAACTACTCTTTTTTGACTTGTTTACACTACTTGATGAGTTTATTAATTTAGTATTATTGTTACTTGATCAATATTATGCTTCTTGCTTAATGTGTTCTTGTGGCTTGAAAACTCTGACTTTCCCTGTCTACAGCCTGACTACATTCTTTATGTGGCAGAAACTTCTAAAATTTGGATCTGAAATATGGTCCAATTTTGTAAGACCATGTGCTGCGACGAACACTAGTAAATATAAACTAATATTGTGTTCCCAAGTTTAATTTGAAAAGTGTTATAAATCTTATCTTTTTATAACTATTAATAACATGTACACATGCAATTTTCAGAGAGAATGAGAGAATAATCTATTTATGTCTTTTCCTCTACTTTTCCAAAAGTTGTACTACAACTTCAATTTATAGACATATAATACCGCGTGTAAATAGCATCAACATGTGTGTTATGGTGTAAACAGGTACAATTAAATCAAGCTTGACTAAATACTCCGTGTATTGGTAAATGAGCTGTTCTAGTAGCCTGCCTTGGTAGACTCCTTTTACTTTATTGATAATCACATACTTTATTAATTGCTTTCACAACACTCCTCCTTGATTGTCAAATGTGAATTATTACAAAGATTAACTGCCTCGTTAAAACCTTGCAAGGAAAAACCCAGTGGGATAAAAACCTTGACGAAGGAAAAAGAGTATAGTCTCCCCCTGAATAAAACGTCTCACAATTTGACATCTTAATGTATCAAGTTCCTCAATCTTCGCATACCAATATTATTTCGCAGCTTTTCAAATGTTGAAGTAGGAAGAGACTTTGTGAGTAAATCTGCCAGATTATCGCATGACCGAATTTGTTGTACATCAATGTCACCGTTCTCTTGTAGTTCATGAGTGTAAAAGAATTTTGGCAAGATATGCTTTGTTCGATCCCCTTTGATATAGCCTTCCTTGAGTTGTTTAATACAAGCTGAGTTATCTTCAAACATAACTGTAGGACTGTCTGAGATACCTGATAAACCACATGATTCTCGAATATGTTGAATGATAGATCGTAACCAAATACATTCTCTGCTTGCTTCATGGATTGCAAGTAACTCTGCATGGTTAGATGAAGTTGCCGTCATAGTCTGTTTTGTAGACTTCCAAGAAATAGCCGTGCCACAATATGTGAATAGATAACCTGTTTGAGATCGTCCAAAATGTGGATCTGACATGTACCCAGCATCAGCATATCCAAGCAGCTGTGATTTTGAATTGTTTTGAAAGAATAATCCAAGATCAATAGTCCCACGAAGATATCTGAATATATGTTTGATCCCATCCTAGTGCCTTTTAGTTGGATCAGAACTGAATCTTGCCAACAGGTTCACAGCAAATGCAATATCAGGTCGTGTGTTATTTGCAAGATACATAAGAGCTCCAATTGCACTAAGATATGGAACTTCAGGCCCAAGTGCATCTTCATCTTCTTTTCTAGGACGGGAAGGATATATCTTTCTCAACTTCTAGCGATCGAACAATCATCGGTGTAGTTAGTGGATGAGATTTGTCCATGTAGAATCGATCAAGAACCTTTTCTGTGTAGGTTGACTGATGAATAAATATGCCTGAAAATAAGTGCTCCACCTGTATACCTAAACAAAATCTTGTCTTTCCAAGATCTTTCATTTCAAACTCATTTTTCAAATAGTTAGCAGCATTAGTAATATCTTCAGAAGTACCTACATTATTTAAATCATCCACATATATTGCAATAATAACAAAACCAGATTGCGACCTTTTAATAAACACACATGGACATACTTGATTATTTATATACCCATCATTCAATAAATATTCACTAAGCCTGTTGTACCACATACGACCAGATTGTTTCAAGCCATATAATGATCGTTGTAGTTTAACTGAGTATAAATATTGAGGCTTAGTTTCCTCTAATTTTAATCCTTCAGGGATTTTCATATAAATATCACTATCAAGTGATCCATAAAGGTAGATTGTCACAACGTCCATCAGACATGTTTCCAATTTTTCCATACAAGCCATACCCATAAGAAAACGAAAAGTAACTCCATCCATCACAGGAGAGTAAGTTTCCTGGTAATCAAATCCAGGCATTTGAGAGAATCCCTAGGCTACCAACCGGGCCTTATATCTCACAATTTCATTTTTCTCATTTCGTTTTCGTACAAACACCCATCTATTTCCAATGGGAACCACACCAGCTGGTGTTCGGACTGCAGGTCCAAATACATTTCTCTTGCGCAAGGATTTCAATTCTTCCTGAATTGCAATTTTCCATTTTGGCCAATCATCTCTTTGTCGACATTCTTCCACACTTTGTGGTTCAGGATCGAAGTTCATAATAATATCACATGCCACGGAAAAAGCATATACATTATCAACCTCATTACTCCCACGATCCAATAATTTTCCGTTATGTACATAACTCATTGAGATCTCATAATTTTCAGGTACCTTTGCTTCCATGGAAGCATGTGCCACTTCAGGGGCAATATCCTCTTGTGGAGGTAATGCCACTTCAGGTGGTTTTGTCACAGCCACTTCAGGGGCTTGAACCTCTTCAGGAGGTGATACCACTTCTGGGGTTTTTGATGTAGTTACTTCAGGAACATCTGCCACTTCAGGGGCAGGTCCATTCAATTTTCGTTTTCGTGGTACAACATCTTTCGCACCAATTCTTCAGGAATTGATTTATGAATAGGGATTTCAACCCTGGCCGGAGCATTAAAAGCGGGTATATGCGATTTTATAATAAGTCTAGAATCATTAAAAGCATCCGGCATTTGATTAGCAATATTTTGCATATGAATGATCCTTAAAACCTCAGATTCACATTGTTTAGTACGTGGATCAATTACATTTACTCCTGATGCATTCCATGATAGTTCAGAATTTAATTTATGCAAAACATTATCTCCCCCTAATGGAGGGAACACATACTCCTCAAAATGACAATCAGCATAACGAGCAGTAAACACATCACCAGTTAATGGTTCAAGATATCTTATGATAGATGGTGAGTCAAAACCAACATATATGCCTACTCTTCTTTGTGGATCCATTTTGGATCTCTGTGGAGGTGCAATGGGAACATATACAGCACTACTAAACACCTTAAAGTGTGAGATATTAGGAATTTGTCCAAAAGCTAACTGTTGAGGTGATTGTTTGTGGTAAGCAGATGGTCTTATCCTAATTATACTTGAAGCATGAAGTATTGTGTGACCCCAAACAGATGTAGGTAACTTTGCTCTTAGAAGTAAGGGACGTGCAATAAGTTGAAGCCTTTTAATTAGAGATTCTGCTAAGCTATTTTGTGTATGCACGTGAGCTACAGGGTGTTCGACTAAGATTCCTACTGACATACATAATCATTGAAACTTGCAGATGTAAATTCAGCAGCATTGTCTAGTCGAATTGATTTAATGGGATGGTCAGGAAATTGAGCTCGCAATTTGATTATTTGAGCAAGTAGTTTGGCAAGTGTTGTATTCCGTGTAGAGAGCAGATATACATGAGACCATCTAGTTGATGCATCGATTAGAACCATGAAATATCTGAATGGGCCGGATGATGGATGAATAGGACCACAAATGTCACCTTGAATTCTTTCTAAGAAACTTGGAGACTCGGTTTGAAGTTTAACTGGAGATGGTCGGACAATTAGTTTTCCTAATGAACATGCTGAGCAGGGAAGTTCATTTTGAGGTATGACCTTTTGATTCTTAAGAGGATGTCCTATAGAATTTTCTATTATACGACCCATCATAGATACTCCTGGATGACCAAGTCTTTCATGCCAAAGGGTTAGTGATTGTGGGTCTATGATTTTTGGAATGGTGATACTATGAGACTCAATGACTCTAATTTGGGTAGCATATAAACCAGAAGATATAGATTGTAATTTTTCTAAGATTTTCTTTCATCCTGAAAAGGTTGAAGTGATAAGGAGATATTCTTTTTCATTCTCGCTAGTAGTTTCTACGTGGAAACCATTAAGACGAATGTCTTTAAAACTCAAAAGATTTCTAGTGGATTTACTAGAATAAAGAGCATTATGAACTTGAATTTGTGTCTCATTTGGTAGGATAAAACTAGCTTTCCCAAAACCCTCTATTATATCTGATGTACCCGAAATCGTCCAAACATGTGAGCTGGTTTTAGTAAACTGTGAGAAGTATTTCTGATTTTGTAGAATTGTGTAGGTGGTGGCGCAATCAGCAATGCATAAATCTCCCATATTTTATGCTTGTTGATCAAATAAAATTCGGACAGGACCTCAACTAAAATAGATTAAATTGGGTTGTACCTCTTTCGTCGGATAAAACTCGGGCAGAGACTCGTGCTGATAAGTGTTATAAATCTTATCTTTTTATAACTATTAATAACATGTACACATGCAATTTTCAGAGAGAATGAGAGAATAATCTGTTTATGTCCTTTCCTCTACTTTTCCAAAAGCTGTATTACAACTTCAATTTATAGACATATAATACCGCGTGTAAACAGCATCAACATGTGTGTTATGGTGTAAACAGGTACAATTAAATCAAGCTTGACTAAATACTCCGTGTATTGGTAAATGAGCTGCTCTAGTAGCCTGCCTTGGTAGACAATCACATACTTTATTAATTGCTTTCACAACAAAAAAGAAAGATATATTCCATTTTGAAATATTCATATTTTAATTCTGGACTTCTTGTTATAGAGACTAGAGAGTATTATTAAAAAAGGGGCATGATCTATAGCAAACGTACGTTACAACATACAATATTGCACAAACGTGTACACTAGGGTTTTTGGTGTGAAAATAGGAGGGTCCATCTCTACGTTCTACGGTAGGAATGTGCGGCCGTGCGGATATGTTGCAGCATACGTATGCAGTTGACCGCCAGCCTAAGAGAAATGGGTATTCCGGAAGAAGTTTATGGCGTCGTAAAATGCTTCGATTCCAATTACCCTCGGATGAGATGCTACAAATTTCTAAAAGTAGCAACCAGTAGAAACGTTGCTGTAAACAAGAAAGAATGCCACTTGAACCAGTTGTTTATTATGGTGGCCTAAACCTGCTTAACTTTTTACCTAGTTTGCATCAATTTAGTGATCTCATCCTCGACACATATTGCAGTGCACAAACTGTTGTAACCACTAGCGAATCCTTGTATAATCAAGAATTGGATAGCGACTAGCACTAGAAGTTATGGGTTTTCGGAAGGGAGATCACTGCTGTAATGCTAAAATTGTAAGGTGAGTTAACAGTTGACACTAGCAAAATAAACGTAACATCGTAAAACAGAGCTTCATCATGCACATAATTCACCCAAACCCAACCTCTGTTTGGTCGTAAATTTTACTACTGAAAGTATGTTAAGTTCCTATATATGTCAGGCTGTCAGCTCCTGGGGGCTGGCTGCTCGTTGTAAATTATAAGCCTTAATATATATGATATGTGTGTGCTGAATCATTCTAGTACATTCCATAAACTCAGTTGCGGATCACGTGTATTTTGCAGTTTATCTATACAAATTGAACTTGAATTGACGTTGTCTAACAAATAATGGTGAGTCCTGTCGGCCCAATTAAAAAGAATAATGTAGCAAATGAAGTGGCAAAAAAGTTTTGAAAAACTGTGTGATAATGTTATCAGCTGATCATTGTGCGCTTAAGGGTGTAAAATTTTCCACATACTTGGACTATTAAAGACTGGCTTCAGTAGAGCTTTGTATACAACACAACAGATATCGTTACATATAGGGGTGGTTTATCGAATAGTTAGCTAAGAAATTTTCGAGATGGGTTCATCCGAAAGAGGCAATGTGCTAGTCCGTCGTAGTGAAGAGGATCAACCACAGTCATCGAATGGTGCATTTAGAAAACGACTAGGTTTTAACTGACAACCACTTTTGGATGGTTCAAGAACCATTGGACACTCTTAACGATTGTTGGAAAAAACAGTAGGTTACCCTCAATTTTTTTGTACATGACAAAAATTCCCCCCTCCCCTCCCCCAGTTTATAAAATCCTGCAGTCCATTTCTTACATTCAATTTTAAAATTTTATAAATTGCTCGAAATTCAGCACCTATCACATCCGCAACAAAAATATAATTATAGGTATGGACAAGGTCATGTACCAATAAACGGAGATATATCTACAACAATTGAACATCTATAAATGTATTTGCGGTTGATCATTCTAGCTAGTACCATAAACTTAATTGCCTATCACGTGTGCTGTATATATCAGCCCAATTAAGAAGACAATGTAGCAAATGATGAGGAAGAAAAGTTTGAAAAACTGCATGATAATGATAATGTTATCAGCTGATCATTGAGCGCTCATGGTTGAAAAGTTTCCACATACTTGGACCATAAAACATATATCTCATATTAGCCTCTGTATTAAATAGAGAAGTGTTTTATCAAATAGGTAGCTAACTAAATGTCGGGATGTGAAAGAGGAGTTGTGGTCGTAGTGAAGAGGATGGAAGTGGTGACACCTTTCTTGCCACTTACAGAGCACCGGCTGGCCATGTCGAATTTGGACCTGCTGTTGCCACCTTTCAACGTTGGAATTTTCTTCTGCTATGATGATGGTGGGAAGAATAATGAGATGATGATTAGCATGATGAAGAAAGGGTTGAGTCAGGTATTGGTGTCCTTCTATTCGCTTGCTGGACAGGTAGTTCTCAATATTGCAGGCGAGCCCGAAATACTTTGCAACAATCGTGGTATGGATTTTGTCCAGGCTTCTGCAGACACGGAACTCCAACATCTTGATCTCTACAAACTAGATGTTTCTTTCTATACTAATATTTTTCCTGTAAACAAGCATGGTGTTCTTTCGGTACAGGTACTTATGTGTGTGTATATAGCTAGCTACGTACCATAGTCTTAAGTCTTAACACAGTTTCTAATAAGTTTTCATGAAAATTACAAGGGATCCTCATATTGTGTATGTACAAATGCCATGCTTACTGAGTTCTAAAAAATTAAGTGCACATTAAGCGGCTGGTAACACAATACATATTTACAAACCACCCTCGCTTTGCCTGAGTTCTTCCGGATTATTCTCATGGTTTTTTCACTTACCCAGATGTGCAAAGAAAACTTTTTTTTTTTGCTAATATTTCGACATGTACTGTTTTGGATTACTAAAATTTGTGGTAAAAAGAGCCCATAGATAGGATTTTTTTCTAATCTATTTATCATTAATTTTATCATTTTTCTAAAATTAATGGAAGATCAGGTGACAGAGATGAAGTGTGGCAGGTTAGTGGTAGGCTGCAGCTTTGATCATCGAGTAGCTGACGCTCAATCCTTCAGCAAATTTCTTGTTGCATGGGCAGACATGACTAGATCCAACCACTCCCCGCCTAATAAAATTGCATCAGTATTCTCCCCCAACTATTGTCGTTCACTCCTCCACCCTCGACAGCCAAGCCACCCTGATGCTGCCATGGACAACATGTACGCGCTAATCAAACCTGCATCATCTGATTCCCCACAGGCACCACCATTTTTCCATCGCCAAAGCCGTGTATACAAGATCACTGCTTACCAAATTAATCATCTTCGATTTTTAGCTGGAGACAAAAAAACCAAATTCGAGTCCTTCTGTGCCTTGTTATGGAAGTTACTTGCAAAAGCCGCTAAAGAAGACAAAAAAAGATGCAAACTGGGAATTGTAGTAGATGGACGAGATTGTTTGAGCAAATCTGCATCCATGGAGAATTACTTTGGAAACGTATTGTCAGTACCGTATACTGATGCTAGTGTTGGTGAACTCAAATCAATGCCTCTATCTGAAATTGCAAATAAAGTGCATGCATGTGTGGAGAGCGCAGCGAATGAGGATCATTTTAGGGTACTTGTTGATTGGGTTGAGAGTCGTCGTCCTCACCGAGTAATGTCCAAGATGTTTTCATGCTTACCTAATGACACAGAGGAGGTGGCTGTGGTCGTCTCTTCCGCCCAGCATTTCCCGCTCTGTAAAATGGACTTCGGTTGGGGCAGCCCCTCATTTATGTCTGCTTTTTTTCCTTGGCCCGGAACAACTGGTTATGTTATGCCAATGCCCAGTGCCACAGATGATGGTGATTGGATTGTCTACATGAATCTTTTCGGAAAACACTTAGACTTTGTGGAGAAAGAGGCGCCTCATTTCTTCAAACCGTTTACTCTCAGGCCATTGAAAAAATTCAGAGGAGCATCTAAACTTTAAATATCACTCAATATGAAAATGAAACATGGTGATCTTTCCTGACAAAAAAAAACAAGTTGATCCTTGGCCCGACTGTGTAGTTACTTGACCGGCTGATTGAGAAACAGATCATTTTAATAAACAATATATCTTAAATTTGGTTTGAATTTTCGAAATTGTATTCTGTTATCTTTAAATCTTATTTATGTAATTTTGTCGATAATTTAATGACTTGCCGCGAGGTCCTGACACCTGATCAACATGCAAACGAACTGATGTGCATTTGCACTCCCTTCCAGGGACGGAGGGAAAGGGGGGCGGGCATCTCCCCTTAGAGCATCTCCAACCGGAGATGCCCTTGTCTATATAATCTTACGTGGCAGAGCAACAGTATACATTATACATAACAGGTCTAACTTGTTGCACTCCAACCGGCTAAAGCCTTTAGCAATAATTATAGCCAATCTCAATTGATTGGCCATATTTGCTGAAGTGATCCATATCTGTAACAAAGCCCTATCAATAATTTATAATTAATTGTGGATGAGTGCGTTATCAAGGTGCTGTTTGGCGTTATCATTTGTATTATAATATACTATTTCAAAATATAGCCAATCATTATAGCCGATCCTCATTGGAACACAACACCTTACAGATTCAGCAAATTTTAGCCAATCATTACTTTATATTATTATAGCCAACCATTATAGCCAACCCCATTGAAGATGCTCTTAATCTAAGCTTGTTTCTCCATATTCTTAACAAGTTGAATTAATGCCATATGGGCTATGTTAAGAATACTAGCCGGTAACCCGTGCGAAGCACGGGCCGGGTGAGCACGTATAAATTATCGATAATAAATATAATTAATGAATATTATTTTAATATGTATTTGTAAAAATTTGAATGATAAAAACATATAATAAATAAATACTATTAAATTATGTAATTATAGGGAATTGAATACGTGTGAAATTAAAAAAAATAGATAAATAAATAAATATAATTAATAAGTTTCATTTAAATAAAAACTTGTAAAAAATTGAATGATAAAAGAATATAACAAATAAACGCTATTTAATTATGTGGTTATAGGGAATCGAACACGGGGTGAAATTAAAGAAATTAAATTAAATAAATAAATCTTGTTTATGTAGTTGGAAGGAATCGAACCCCGAGTTAAATGATAACCAAATTTGGTACTTTGGTACTTTGGTATTTTGGTACTATTGTGTTCCATTAAAACATGGTTTTGCACATTAATATAGAGTATAGACGTGTGAAATTAAAAAAATAGATAAATAAATAAATATAATTAATAAGTTTCATTTAAATATAAACTTGTAAAGAATTGAATGATAAAAGAATATAACAAATAAACGCTATTTAATCATGTGGTTATAGGGAATCGAACATGGGGTGAAATTAAAGAAATTAAATTAAACTAAATAAATAAATCTTGTATAATTATGTAGTTGGAAGGAATCGAACCCCGAGTTAAATGATAACCAAATTTGGTACTTTGGTACTTTGGTATTTTGGTACTATTGTGTTCCATTAAAACATGGTTTTGCACATTAATATAGAGTATAGACGTGTGAAATTAAAAAAAAATAGATAAATAAATAAATATAATTAATAAGTTTCATTTAAATGTAAACTTGTAAAGAATTGAATGATAAAAGAATATAACAAATAAACGCTATTTAATTATGTGGTTATAGGGAATCGAACACGAGGTGAAATTAAAGAAATTAAATAAATAAATCTTGTATAATTATGTAGTTGGAAGGAATCGAATTAAATGATAATCAAATTTGGTACTTTGGTATTTTGGTACTATTGTGTTCCATTAAAACATGGTTTTGCACATTAATATAGAGTATAGATGCAGAAACAAGCTTAGATTAAGGAGAGATTGTTGGGAATTAATCTAAGTTTGTTTTATTTATTTATGTTTTGTAATATTTGATTTGATTGATCACATATGTCTATGATTGTGATTGATTTGGTAATTGATTTGGTCTAGGAAGTTAGTTAAGTAGGTTTTATTTCATAGGACATTTCCTTGTTCTGTTTTTTAGTATAAATATTGTATTCAGTTATCAATAAAAAGTGTTCCAGTACTTCTAATTTGTTTGCCCGTCTGGCACTTATCATGTTGCCCATCTGGCAATCAACTTTGCCCATCTGACAATCAACCCATATGGCTTTCGTCTTGTCCTTCTCGGCAGCCCCATACTACACATGCATCCCATACTACACATGCCGCTTTGCCACCATCCTTCTGCAACGCGCACACCATCTGCTCCAACATAAAAAGCGAGTTCTTCTTCTTTAATAACAAAATCATTCTTCTTCCTGCTCCTCTTGCTGAAGAATCCGCCTGTGGCCATCTCAGCTCCTGGAGCTTGTTTGAAATCATTTGCTACGCCCCAAGAAACGCCCGCTCTACCATGTTGAAAATAAACAAATAACTGACTCAAAATAACAAAAAACAATAATGAAAATAAGTAAGGAAAACTGATATGTACAAGACCCAAATAATCTAAAGACTACATTGTATTCTCTTCTCTTGATATGAAAATAATACGATTACATTGTTTAAATAGGGAAAAAAAAACTACCACCACAAACTAAGGATAAGAACGATGATTTGATATCATCTTATCTCTTATCTTATTCTTGCTGCTCAAGCCAATCTTATCTCTTATTCTTGCTACTCAAGCCAATCTTATCTATTAATTATGATTTACCAAATCATGTTGACATATCAACACTTTATTTCCATAACTAGAATAATAGAATATATGTTTGAATTAAACAAATATCCCAACAAGCTCTCCCTTAATTCAAACATGTATGATGCATCCGTCCAGCCCGTATGGCTTTTAAACTGAGCCCGTAACTTCTTTGCCCGTCTGGCAATCACGTTCATTAGCCCGTGTGGCTTTCGTTTTGTCCGTCTGACACTACTAAAACTTGCCCGTCTGGCAATACTTTATTCACCCGTCTGGTTACCATTTATTTGCCCATTTGGCACATATTCTTTGCCCATTTGGCTGCCTTAATTCTGTCAAAGCAATGCTGGTTCAATTGCACCCCAGACTCCTTGCGCCTTCATGAACACTTTCATCTTTAGTGACCATGCTGTATAATTGCTTCTCGTTAACATGGGATAAATCAAACCCACAACACCTTCCTTTGCCTTGGATGCATCCATGGTTTTGTTTTTCTGTTTTGGGTTGATATTAAACACCTAGCTCTGATGCCATTTGTTGGAAATAGAAAAGATTTACACATACGCTTGATAATTAGAAGTACTGGAACACTTTTTATTGATAACTGAATACAATATTTATACTAAAAAACAGAACAAGGAAATGTCCTATGAAATAAAACCTACTTAACTAACTTCCTAGACCAAATCAATTACCAAATCAATCACAATCATAGACATATGTGATCAATCAAATCAAATATTACAAAACATAAATAAATAAAACAAACTTAGATTAATTCCCAACAGGGCAGGGGCGATTGTCCCCCCAAAACCTATAGGTTTTGATGATTTTATGTATAACTGAGTTGCTTTGCTGAACTTTGCCCCTTTATTTTTCTAATACAAAACTGGGTATGTTATAAAGACAAGTGAAATATCACATAGATAGACACAAAATATGGATGGATTTTACAGAAAAGTAAAATAAAGTACCTACTGTTGCCTGTATAACTAATGTTCTCCTATAATACTTTTGCTAATATTTCAATGAAATTTTATGATTGTAAATTTTTTTCAGTCTCGCCCCTGCAAGTTAATATTCCTAGCTCCGTCCCTGCTCCCTTCGGGCAGGGGTTTAGTACTCTCTGCAATGACGAAATCAAAACTTTAAGAATTCTAATTTTATGTTTGATTTTCACAAGTTTTTTTTGTGTGAAAAGGTTCTTTCTGAAGATCTAAGTACTCTAATCATAGTACTTTAATTTAGCCATTGAATACCATACAATTCTAACTTCGTTATTTAATCTCTTAAGATCCATTTGAACCCCCATTTGATGAAATACCGCTATGATAAGAGTTGTTAACTGATGTAGAGCCGACATTTGCTGTAGAGTTTAAGCAGTGAAAGCTTAGACTATTCTTAACAATTAGAAACCTATTTCTATACATGATCAGCTCCATAAACAAGTTTCGCAAATGAATTTAAGGTGGTAATAATGATACCAAAATCAGCCGATCTAAAGGAAAATTGATCACTTCATTGATTTTTACGAGTTCCCGTGTTATACTTGATAGGCTAGAACCCAACCTCAGGCCCAATGATAACAAATAATCCAACTTATGAGAATGAGGACAGTCCAGCCCCAGCCAGCGGACCCCGGGCCCGGAGCCCCGACCCCGGATTAACGGACCCCAGAGTGATGACACCTGGGACACATGGCAGCCCAGCTCGGCCGATATCCCCACACGTAGCGCTGACCAGCATTAAAGTCCAAACGACAACATGTGTCAAATCATGTACTCAGCAACACTGCCACACTCCAATCAACGGTCCCCACAAATAAGGACACGTGTCCTACATCCCGGGAGTTCAGCCTCTTGTCCCCCGGATCCGACGGCTAGGAGTAAAGGTAACAGACCCCTAAATCCTAACCCTAGGGCTATAAATACCCCTAGAATGTAGGGTTTAGGGGTTAGACATTATTACGCACCTACACACATTTATTACTATCGTGATACTCTACTTGATTATTATCTTCCAAAGCCAACTCTCATTCTCACGCCGGAGGCACCTCGGGGCCAAACCCCCCCTCCGGTGTTGTTTTGCAGACACCCCACTTCAGCTATACCACTTCCGAGGCAGGAGTTGGCGAGGAAGTACCCGGTCAAGTTTCAGAGTTATCATTGGCGCTAGAAGGAGGGGTGAACCTCCGAACCCAAACCAAACAGCCGAACCCAGCTAACCCGAACCCACCAGCGACCATGCCTCGACCAAGCAAATCCACCCAACGCCCAGCCAACAGCGCCCCGAGAGAAGAGCCCCTGGTTCCGATCCCGGAGCAGATCCCGCAAAACCAGGCCCCAGTCCAGGAGAGGCTCGGGATCGGTCCGAATGACGCCCGGGTCATGGTTGAAGTGAACCGGTACAAGTATACAGACGTACCCCTTGACTCTGCCCAAATGGAGAATTTAACCCCGGAGGAACTCGCTGAAGCAATCCGAGCTTACCGAAATCGCCCCCATCCGGAACCTGAACCCGACTAGGCGGAAAACTCCGAAGGATCGGCCAACTCCCACCACTCGCGAGCCTCGGTCTTCGCTCGCCTCAGGAACCAAGGCAAAAGAAATGAAAGGGACCATCCTGTCCAGAGTAAAGTCAGAGATGATGAGGCTGATGAGCTAAAACGGATGGAAAGACTTCGGGAAAGGATAAGACAGGAAGAACAGGATAAGTTGGAACTTAGAGTCCAAAAGAGGCTCCAAGAGGAGGAAAGAATAAGAAAGTCTAAATCCAAAAGAACCCGGAGAGAGTCAAGCCCGGTGATGGTCTCGGATGATGAAGAACATCCGAATAACCTGGTACAGATGATCCATGAGTTACAAAGAAAAGTCAATAATGATTCCGGATTCGAGATCCAAGACACGCTCACCCCCTTCACTACGTCAAAAAAAGGCTTTAGTCACACTTTTGAACAGTAATCCCTGCCACATTTTCTTCAAAAAGCGTAACTAACTATAAATCTTCTGTGTTTTGGTTACAAGTTTAATATTTGTGTAACTAATATTACAAACTTTTATACCTTTAGTCACTCTTCACAAATAAAGTAACAAATAATGGCCATGTTAATAATTACCGCAACCAAAAAAATGCCAACTGCTACGCTTTTCCTTTTCAGGGACATCTTATAGCTACATTTGTCGAATAAAATGTAACTATTTTCTGCCACACAAAATAATAGTGACCAAATATATGTAAATACCATTCAGGAAAATAATGCGTCACTAAAAGCTAAAACATATAGCCACTAGTATTGTTTTATGTGACGAAAGAGTTTAGCCACTCTATAAGTCAATACAACTACTAAGAAAAAGAGTGGCTATATCATGTCTATGGTAGTGGAGGCTTTGGTGACACTGCATGTGAAAAAAATAAGTATGACCAAAACCATACCGTCACAGTTTTTTGATGTGACTAAAGCCCTTTTTTGACGTAGTGCTTCAGCCACTCTCTTGAAGCCATACCCCGGCAAAAGAACCTCAAACATTACAACTTCGACTCCTTTAATGGGTTAGAAGACCCAGAAGAACATCTTAACTACTTTGAACAAATAGCCATGATATATTTCTACAACGACCTAACCAAGTGTAGGTTCTTCGCTTCCACGCTGAAGGGGGCAGCCCAGAGGTGGTTTAGCCGAATCCCCTCCCGGAGCATACACAGCTGGAAGGAGTTCAGGGAGGCCTTCCTTCGGAGGTTTCGAGCCAACAAAACCCCGGAATATCACATGTGCCACCTTGAAACAATCATGCAAGATGACAACGAAACACTTTCAGCCTTTCTGAAACGATTCCAAGAAGCCATAAACCAAGTCACGAACCTGGATGAAAGAGAAGCCTTAAGCATATTCCGGAAGAACCTAGACCCGGAGCGTAGTGAGCGCTATGTTATAGAATTGGTGAACAAAGAACCCCAAAGCCTGGCCGCGGCCTACTCCATGGTCTCCAAGTTCATCAAAGAAACCGATATCCTACATGCAATGAGAATGACCCGGAAAGGCACTTCCTCGGGGAGAAACAAAGATGATCGCTCCAGAAGCGACCACCAACCAGACAAGAAATTTAAGCCCAACAAACAGTATAACTACATCCCAAGTCATCAACTGATAGTCCCGGACAAGGACCACCCCTCCAGGGCCAAATCCGAAGCCAGGCCCCCGAGACCAGGGAGAGCCGAACCAAGGCCGGAACCAGAATGGACACCTTTGAACCGGCCACGGGCCGATATACTGAAAGAGGTCCGGAACAAACCCTTCTTTTATCCTCCCAAGCCCTTGGTATCAGCCCCGGAGAATAGGCCCCGGGACAAACACTGCGACTATCACGCAACACACGAGCACGAGACAGAAAGCTGCGTCTCCCTTAAGTTCTTCATCGAGGATCAGGTCAAGAAAGGGAACATGGGCCAATACATAGCCCGGAAAACAGCAGAAAGAGGAGAAGGGCATGGAGCCCACAAAACGAAGAACGTGGTACATGTAGTTTTGGGAGGCTCCGCTTCCCCACCAAGGAGTCCAGACTCCGGAGATGAGGTGATGATGATAGACTCGGCCCCGGAGCAAATCATATCATTTAGTAATGCTGAGTTTGAAGGAGTAGATCCTAACCACAATGAGGCCCTAGTAGTGACCCTGGACATCGCCAAAAACGAGGTAAAGAAAATCCTTGTTGATAATGGCTCCTCCGCCAACATACTATTCAAGCATACCATGGACAGAATGCAACTCGGAAGCATCAGAATGAATGAGTGCCGGGAAGACCCACTGTACGGCTTCGGCCACAACTTGGTCCCCATCCAAGGAACCCTTTACTTGCCTGTCCAATTCGGCACCACCCCGAAGCAGGTAACTCACATGATCAAGTTTGATGTAATAAACAGTCCTTCTTCCTACAATATGATCCTGGGGCGCCCAGCCCTGACCAAGCTCCGAGCCGTAACCTCGACCCCACACCTTAAAGTCAAATTTCCTACACCCTCCGGGGTCGGAGAGGTAAAAGGAGATACGGAAACAGCTAGTCGATGCTACGGCCAAGCCCTGGTCATGGCCGAAACAGATCCTGAAAACAAGCGCAAAGCCTCCGCTTATCATAAGAACCAAAGCAGAAAGAAACACAGAAACTCAACTCATAAGAACCCCGGGAAAGAGGTTCAAATTATCGAAAACCTCGAGATCCCTACCCAAGAGGCAGAAACTTCCACACCCCGGGGGTACCTGGCTTCAAACTCCCAGGCCCGGATCCAAAAATCATCCACGATGAAAAATCAAGCCAAGGTCAAGCCTGCAGTAGAAACTGAGACAGTTGAACTGATACCCGGAGACTCTGAAAGAAAAATCAAGATTGGGGCGGGGTTAGAAATTGCCTTCAAAGAGGAATTAGTGTCTCTGCTCCGGGAATATGCTGATGTATTCGCCTGGAGCCCGGCGGATATGCCCGGACTCCAGGAATCCCTGGCCATGCATAGCCTGGATGTTGACCCCAGGAGAAAACCAGTGAAAAAAAAGGAATGTTGCCCCGGAAAGACAAAGGGCCATAGACGAAGAGGTAGACAAACTCCTCAATGCAGATATAATTTGTGAGGTCAAATATCCGGAGTGGCTGGCCAATGTGGTTCTAGTCAAGAAACCTAGCGGAAAGTGGAGGATGTGTGTTGATTACACCAACCTCAATGATGCTTGTCCCAAGGATCCGTACCCGTTACCCAACATAGACCAACTCATCGATGCCATTTCGGGACATGTAATGTTAAGCTTCATGCACGCCTTCTCCGGATACAACCAGATCAAGATGAACCCTGCAGACATAGCCAAAACAGCCTTCATCACCCATAGGGCGGTGTATGCCTTCAAATTTAAGCCCTTCGGGCTCCGGAACGCCGGGGCTACATATCAAAGAGCCATGGTTGAGGTCTTCCAGGACCAAATAGGATGGAATTTGGAATCCTATGTTGACGACATCATCGCCAAGTCCAAAACTGTTGAGGAACACGTCCCGGATCTACAGGAATGTTTTGAGAATCTAAGGAGGAATCAAATGAAACTTAACCCGGAGAAGTGCACCTTCGGGGTAGCAGCAGGAAAATTCTTGGGCTTCATGATCAGTCAGAGGGGAATTGAGGCCAACCCAGAGAAAATCAAGGCAATCCTAGACATGCAGCCGCCCCGAACCCAGAAGGACATCCAAAAATTAGCCGGATCATTGGCAGCCTTGCGAAGGTTTATCTCTAAACTAGCAGAAAAATGTTTGCCTTTCTTCAACTTGCTCAAGGGAGCAAGCAACAAAAAAGAAGTCGCGTGGGGTCCGGAGTGCCAAGCCTCCCTTGACACAATCAAGGAATACCTCTCATCACCACCTCTGTTAACAAAGCCCGAGCCTGGAGAACCTCTGCTTCTCTACCTCTCCGCCGGACCGTTAGCCGTAGCAGCTGCTTTGGTCCGGGAAGAAGGTGGGACTCAGAAACCGGTATACTATGTGAGCCAAGTGCTAAAAAATGCAGAAACCAGGTATCCCAATCTGGAGAAGTTTGCCTTTGGCTTAGTCACGGCTTCAAGAAAACTCAGACACTACTTCCAGGGTAGAGAAATCATGGTTGTAACAGATCAGCCACTAAGACGAATAATCCATAAGCCGGACGCATCAGGAAGATTGATAAATTGGGCAATCGAGTTAAGCCAATTTCACCTAACTTTTATACCCCGGACTGCCATCAAAGCACAGGCTCTGGCCGACTTCATAGTAGAATGCTCCTTCCCAGAATCACAGCAATTTTCCATAGCAACTGAATTTCCGAAAACCCCGGACGAAAACCCAGAGTCATGGACACTTCATGTAGATGGATCCTCAACAGCAGAAAGGTCCGGGGCTGGTATCATCATGAAAAGCCCGGAAGGCTTCCAGATCAGACAAGCAATCACCTTCAAATTCCAAGCAACAAACAATCAAGCTGAATATGAGGCTCTCCTTGCCGGGCTAAGGTTGGCACGAACTCTGAAAATCCAAAGTCTGAGCATCCATAGTGATTCCCAGATCGTGGTACGGCAAACCAAGGGCGAATATGTGGCCAAAGATCCCCAACTAGCCCAATACCAAGCGCTTGTCAAAAGCTACTTAGCCATCATTCCGGAGTACCAAATCAACCAAATCAACAGAGAAGAAAATTCCGAAGCTGATGAGTTATCCAAGCTAGTTCAGAACTCAGCCGAGCTAGACAGTTCGGTATATTTTGAAGAACTGGAAACCCCGGCCATTGACCAAGAAGAGATAATGGAAATAGATGATACCCCGAATTGGATGACTCCTTTCATCCTATATCTGGAGGAAGGGAAGTTGCCCGAAGACAAGAATGAAGCCAGAAGGCTGAAAAACAAGGCTTCGAAATATTTCATTGAAGATAACCAGCTCTACCGCCGAACTTTCTCATCCCCAATACTTAAGTGTGTAGGCCCGAAGGAAGCCAACTACTGTTTGCAAGAGGTTCATGAAGGGATTTGTGGAGACCACATGTCCGCAAAGGCCCTTGCATACAAAATCATAAGACAAGGCTACTACTGGCCAACAATCCACTCAGATGCAATAGAATTTGTAAAGAAATGCAGAAACTGCCAGCTGTTCAGCAATGTCCCAAGGCAAAGCCCGGTCCTGCCATCCTCAGTCTTGTCACCCATCCCCTTTGCTGTATGGGGAATTGATATAGTGGGACCCTTCCCCCGGGCTAGAGGTGATCTGAGATACCTCTTAGTTGCCATCGACTATATGACGAAGTGGGCCGAAGCAAAGGCAATGAGAACCATAAATCAACAAGACTGCATCAAGTTTATGGACAACATCTTAATGCGGTTCGGCGTACCCAGGGTCTTAGTCTCAGATAATGGACCTCAATTCATCGGCTCAGACTTCGAAACCTATTGAAGGAAAGGGGAATCAAACACAAGAAGTCTTCAGTAGCCTATCCCCAGGGCAATGGACAAGTTGAAGTGACGAACAGAATTTTGCTAAGAGGAATTGAAAAAAGGTTAAAGGAAAGCAAGAACAAATGGCCCGAAGAGCTACCACACGTGCTATGGGCATACAGAACTAGCCCAAGGTCCGGAACAGGGGAAACCCCCTTCAAGCTAGCATACGGAACCGAAGCGATGTTGCCAGTTGAAGTGGGTTCTCCTTCCCACAGAGCAATCAACTTTGATGAAGTGGCAAATGAAGAAGGGCTACGAGCTAATCTGGAACTAGTTGATGAGATCCGGGACAAAGCAGTTCAGAGAATGGAGAAATACAAAGAAAAAACAAGGGAATACTTCGGAAAGAAATCAAGGGTCAAAAACTTCCAGATCGGGGACCTAGTGCTCCGGGACACCGAGGCATCAGACCCCACTAACACAGGAAAACTCATGCCTAAATGGGAAGGTCCTTACAAAATCAAAGAAGTACTCCGTCCCGGAACCTATAAGCTCAGCCACATGGACAACACTGAGGTCCCCAACACCTGGCACGGCCTCAGGCTAAGAAAGTACTACCAGTAAAGGAAGATAGCTCCAGCTCGTACATGGGCATCTTTTGAATTGTAATCGAAAATCATGTAATCATTTTATTATCAATGAAAAAAGAGCTCTATTCCTCACTTGGTACTTCAATCCTGCAATTAACACCACAATCCCTACTTGGAAAAGTTTTCATCCTTTCCAAGTAGGCCCAAGCCCGGGACCTTAGCAATGCTTTGGCCCGGGAAGCCATAGGCATCCAAATCCCTACTTGGAAAAGTTTTCATCCTTTCCAAGTAGACCCAAGCCCGGGACCTTAGCAATGCTTCGGCCCGGAAAGCCATAGGCATCCAAATTCCTACTTGGAAAATTTTTCATCCTTTCCAAGTAGGCCCAAGCCCGGGACCTTAGCAATGCTTCGGCCCGGGAAGCCATAGGCGTCCAAATCCCTACTTGGAAAAGTTTTCATCCTTTCCAAGTAGACCCAAGCCCGGGACCTTAGCAATGCTTCGGCCCGGAAAGCCATAGGCATCCAAATTCCTACTTGGAAAAGTTTTCATCCTTTCCAAGTAGGCCCAAGCCCGGGACCTTAGCAATGCTTCGGCCCGGGAAGCCATAGGCATCTAAATCCCTACTTGGAAAAGTTTTCATCCTTTCCAAGTAGGCCCAAGCCCGGAACCTTAGCAATGCTTTGGCCCGAAGACAAACCACCACTCCCCAATCCGGGATACCCGAATTGAAGAGTGGGGGGCAATACAAACAGCAGTAAAGGAGCATGCCAAAACTTAAACTTGCGAGTAAAAAGCAAGGAAGATCCATAAACAAAGAAACGGGCCGGGCTGACCAACAGCCCGAAACACCCGGTAAAGTTACAACAATACAACAGCAAAATTAAAAGTTATACAGCGAGTTTTTCAGAGAATTAAAAAGATTACATGGGCATAGCCCGGACTCTGGACGCAGCCAGTCTGCAGAGGCACTCTCGAAGAAATCATTCTTTAGGAGGGGAGGTTGGAGCTTTGTAGGAAACAGGCTCGCCTTCACCCCGGGCCAATGCATCCTCGGCAGCAAGGTACTCATTTATGAAATTCTCCCAGGTAGCAGTTTGGGGATCGGTCTTGATCATCTTTTCGGAGATCACCTAACAGCGGTGGATCTTTTTCGAAGCCACGAGCGCCAGATCATCATCATAGGCTTCCGATCCCCGAAACTCAGCAATTACCTGCTCCTCGGACTTCTTGGCCTTCAGCTCATCCCGGAGCCTCTTCACCTCAGCCTTATAATCGGCCAGCTTAGCCTTGGCCGCGTCCCTCTCGTCGACGGCTTGCTTGATTCCGCCCTTAAACTTCTCAATCCGGGCATCCGTCCGCTCCTTCAGCTCCTCAAGTTGCTGCTTCAGATCAGCAATTTCCTTTTCTTTCTCCGAGGCCGAGCTTAAAGCAACTTGGGCCTCCTTCACTTCCCTGCATGCTTTAGCAGCAGCTCCAGCAACCCGGACCCCAAGCTGCGAAAGTAGGAACGCAAGTTAGAAAAATTCAGAATCAATAAGCAGACAGAAAGAGACCGGGGAAGCATATACCTGGCCGAAGACCCCCATCATCTCCTGCAGCAACTCGGTGGAGGAAGATTTGCTCATCTCTTCCCACTCCGACTTGCTGGGAAGGTCAGCTAGGAAGCCAATGAAATTTTTTTCCTCCGGAGACACGGGGGCCGGTTCATGAGGACGAAAGTTCTTCGGGCCACCAGCAGTCGAACCCTCCTGCACAATCTCGCAGTCGGAGAGCATAGTCCCAAATAGCTCAGTCTGAGCCGAGGTCACCCTCGGCCTTTTCCTCGCTACCAGGTCAGAATCTTCAACCCCGGTCTCCGGGTCCGCATGCTCGGGGCGCGCTACCCTATTCTCGGAATCCCCCTCTTGATTGGCTTGGGAGCTGCCAGTATCTCCGGGAGCCTTGGTATTGTCACGAACGTGACCAATACCCCGGAGAGCAGCACCAAGAGCTTTGCTTGCTTTGCTCATCTGCACAATCCTTTCAAACTCCGGGCTGTATCCGGGAAGGCCTGAAATCATGAAAGTAAAACATTAGTCCGGAGTAGAGGAAACATTAAAAGCAAAATTAAAAGATATAACCCGAACTTACATCCTATCCCAAAAAGATACTCATGACTCATAAGATCGTCCCGAGTCACTTGCCTTCCAAGACCTCGGCAAAAAGCGTGAACCCGGTCCATTGCCGCATCCTGAAGATCGAACACCTCAAAGTTCATGGCAAGAGGCTCCTCCTTAAAGGTGGGCATGAACCGGATGTCAACGCCCCGGAGGAAGGCAAACTCCCCGTTCCAACCCTTTAAAGTGGGGAGCATAACAAGAGGCTTTGACGCCGAGGAGGGATACCCACATGCTTTACCCCAGAACCTAAACTCGTACATGGGTACGTTGTTGGAATGCACCAGTTGAAAGACATGGTGAAAAAGTTTAAAAGTGGGCAGCACCCCGGCTTTCTCACAACAACCAAGAAAATAGGAAATCCACTTCACCGCGTTCGGGGTCAACTGGGTGATAGGAATCCCATACTCGAACAAGCATAAAGATTTGACAAATTGGTGACACCTAGGCCCGTACCCCGACCTCAGATGTTCCAACCACACTCCAACCCAACCACCCTCCGGTCTGTGATAAATCTTTTCGCCAGGCTCCGGCCATCTCCAATCCACATCATTATCCAAATGAAATGTGGCCCGGAAAATGGGATCCCAATCGACCGGCTCCTTTACATACTTACTTCGGAATGGACCAACGTCCATCCCGGAACCAGGCTTATCCCCGAACTTAGAATCCAGGAAAGCTTTATTATACTCCGTCATCACCGCCACATCGGGATTTTGGGAAAATTCTACACTGAGATCCCTAAAGAAGTAGGCTTGGGGAATCCCGGGGTCCTTCTTAACAAAATAATATTTACTATGACTCCAACTATCATCTGGCTCACTGAGGCTACACCCCGGGCCCATATCCTTGGTTGCGATGTTAGTAAGTACGGGCAAACTACTCTTCTTCTTCCCCATTATACACCACTCTATGTCTATCCAATCTATGCTACTATCTGAAGAGCTAACACTAGCAGAAGAAGTACTGGGCTCGGAGAGAGGGGTTAGCACTCGGTTGGCAGTAACACGTCGCTTAACCATACAAGTATGCTACCCCGAGCTACCCAACACAATAAGAAAATGATAATAAGGAGCTACAAAAAGGCGAGCTACCTATAGGAGTACCAGAACCCCGGAAAAGAAAAACGGTAAATTGACAAAAGTCTGGATAGAGAAGACTTACAAAGAGTAGAGAGGCCGGAATGGAGAAAGTAAGAAAAACCGAAGCGACGATAGCCCGGAGATCAGGTCCTCAGAGAAGCAGAATAACGGCAACAAATCAAAAGCTTGTAAAAGACAAAAGTGATGAAGACGACCACTATTTATAGACAAACCCTGAACCTCAACCGCCAGAGACACGTGGCGGCCCAAAGTTTCGGCCCACTATCTCCAAAACCCGGAGATAGTCGATGACAGCTATTTTCCGAAAAAAAAAAATGCACATATGCAGAATATTTATATATGCAATATATATATTTACGAATATATATATATATGTGCATACACACCCAGCCTCCAAACAACCCTTCGCCCCGGGCGTATGTACCTCAGCGCACACCCCGGAATTATGGGGCAATCAAAGCAAAATCTTTCTTCAAGGCAACAAAGCTTCAAGTTAGGATACCATCAGCCCCGGGATGCGTAACCCAGTACACACCCCGGTCCTGGAGGGCAACCAAAGCAAAAAACTCCTCAAACAGGCAACAAATCCTAAGCTACTCCCTCATCCGGAGAATCCGCATAAGAGAGTGGGGGGCAAATGATAGGCTAGAAAATAGCCCAGGCCCAATTAGGCCCAACCTCAGGCCCAATGATAACAAATAATCCAACTTATGAGAATGAGGACAGTCCAGCCCCAGCCAGCGGACCCCGGGCCCGGAGCCCCGACCCCGGATTAACGGACCCCGGAGTGATGACACCTGGGACACGTGGCAGCCCAGCTCGGCCGATATCCCCACACGTGGCGCTGACCAGCATTAAAGTCCAAACGACAACATGTGTCAAATCATGTACTCAGCAACACTGCCACACTCCAGTCAACGGTCCCCACAAATAAGGACACGTGTCCTACATCCCGGGAGTTCAGCCTCTTGTCCCCCGGATCCGACGGCTAGGAGTAAAGGTAACAGACCCCTAAATCCTAACCCTAGGGCTATAAATACCCCTAGAATGTAGGGTTTAGGGGTTAGACATTATTACGCACCTACACACATTTATTACTATCGTGATACTCTACTTGATTATTATCTTCCAAAGCCAACTCTCATTCTCACGCCGGAGGCACCTCGGGGCCAAACCCCCCCTCCGGTGTTGTTTTGCAGACACCCCACTTCAGCTATACCACTTCCGAGGCAGGAGTTGACGAGGAAGTACCCGGTCAAGTTTCAGAGTTATCAATACTCTAGATTAAGGGCTAGGCAGTTCACTACGTTCTAATAACAGAGTAAATTTTGAAATTTTTATTTAACCTGCTGACAAAGTAGTGTACCTTGAATTTTAATCTTTGAAATGTGATTTACTAATACAGTAAAACCTCTATAAATTAATAATGTTGGAATCGGGATATTTTATTAATTTAGCGAGATATTATTATATCGATAAATTATTAATTTATTAATTTAAAGAAATTTTACGTATGACCTTTAAATTTCCAAGTCCAATGTACTATTTACAATGTATATTAGTTAGAAATGAAAAATAAAAAATAAATTACAAAAACAAGTTCCAAAGCACATTTTATTAATGTACATACACAAATTAATTGAATTTGAGGATGATTCACTAGCTTTGGAACCGGTCACTCGGAAGAAGCATTGCAAGCGGCAACAACTCTTCATAACTTTTTGTTGAAATACGAGAAGAAAACCCCAACTCTTAAGTGCAATGAGAAAATTTAAAGATGAACTCAATATAGATTTGAAGTTCAACAAAAAATAATTGACTACATATTCATTTTTTTTACTAGACAATCTTAGAATTTGAAATTTTTTAGTAATTATTAATTTATAGTTTCGTTGGGACCAATATATATATACTGGGATTTCAAAAAAGTTATTATCTTATTATTTTATCGATTGGGGTCCAATTTTGTACTGGTCCCAAGTTGGGACTGAACAAATTATTAATTTTATCGAGATTATTAATTTATCGAGTATTAATTTATAGAGGTTTGACTGTATACATAGATTCAACAAAGGTTCAGGATGTGAAACATAGAGTTCACAACTCATGCTTAATCTTGAGTCTATACATAGAGTCATCTGGCTTGTTTTAATTGCTTAGAAATTTATAACTTCTTGGGGACCATACACGAGTACGTTTCGTTAAGTGTATCAACAACAAAGTTTTGTCCCAGTGATTTCCTAAAGAAAACTGTTCGACGGTGTGAATATATAATTTTTAAGATGACAAACAAGTTTTGCAAACGAATTTAAGTTGGTAATAATACTCACAAACTCGGCCAATCCAAAGGCAAAGTAATTACTTCATCGAAATGTATGAGTTCAGTGTTAAACTCAAGATTAAGGGCTAGGCAGTTCACAACTTATTAGGAACAGAGTACATTTGAAATTTGTACTTAGCCATAGCCAGATGATAAAGTCATGTATGTTGAATATGCATAAACTCACTTGCTGATCACATGTATGTATTTGTTCTTTATCAAATGTAAATATGTTCATACAAAATGACAACGACATGACATTGTACCACAAATAATGGCGAGTCCTGTATATGTCAGCTCGATCAGTTAAGAGTGTAAAATTTTCTACATGCTTGACTATAAAAGATTGGCTTTTAAATCTTATATTAAAATGTTTCTATCAAATAGTTAGCTAACGCGATGGGTTCAATCGAAAGAGGAGTTGTGGCAGTTAGGGGTGTACACGGTTTGGATTGGACGGGTTACGTGATTTTATTAACCCAACCCAATTAGTTCGGGTTCATAAATTTTCAATCCAATCCATACCAATTAAAATAAAAAACCAAACCAATTTGTGAGATTCGGTTCGGATTGGTTTGATCGGGTTGACAAATAAAATTTTGAAATAAAAAAAGTAAGTTATAAAACTAAAACTAAATTTCAGAAAGTAACATGCTTTTGGAATCCTGGTCTTAGCAAAATATTACAATCAGCCAGTATTACAATCATCCAAATGTTAAATAGTTTTTAGAGACAAACTGATTGCATAATACTTAAGTCTTGAAGTCTGAACAAAATAACAAAACAAGAAAATCACTCGACACTTTTAAACGTCAATTACATTGATGTTATTGGTCTTGATCTTCACAGTTCCATGGTCTTTCTCCTTGATCTTATCTTCAGTATCTACCGAATAAAAAGAACAAAATTATATACTTTACTAAAAGTCAAGTAAACTCAGCAATGAAAATTGAAAATATATTTGGAGTAGTATGACAAGCATAATCAGCTCCGCAATAGTTACAGTTGCATCTGGGATTCTTCGGATTTCCACCTTTGACTTTCGTAAAATGTTCCCAGATATCAGATACTCTTGTTGGCTTCCTCTTTTGTGTGAGTGGTTCATCATTGTTTTCTTTCTTAGGTGATTTAAGCTCAATAGGAGGGGTGACATTTGGAGTAGTGTTTGGGGTTAGTTCCGGAGTGTTTACAATGGTATTTGGAGTGTTTGGGATGGGTTCTGTTGGAGGGTTTGGGATGAGGTTTGTTGGAGTAACTTCCATTTCAATGAACTGGTTCATGTGGTCTGTATAATAAATAAACTGATTATACTACACAACTAAATCAAGTAACCAAGTAGTCAAGGACACACAAATAAGTACATAGTAACAAAGTAAAGTTATCAACACACATCAAGTATATCCACTTAAAGAACACAACATTACCACTAACCACATACAGAAGCTACAAAATATAAACACATACAGAAAGTTTACTAAGAATAACATCAATAAGGAAAGAAAGAGAGTCGATTTGATACCTTCTTCCATTTTGTGCTTGAAAAAAGAAGGAGATGAACTGGTCCGCTGTGCGGTTGAGGAGAGTCGAGAACTAGGGTTCGGAAGAGTGGAATTGTGTTTGTGACTTATTGACTCGTGTTTTTACCATTTAGAATGTTAACAGGCTGGATTATTAATGGGCTTTGTAATGGATTGATACTAAGAGTCCGAGAGGTTACATAATACATATGATATTGTATATAACAAATAACAATTAACATAGACATTATATTAGACAGGTTATCTATATATTATTTTTTATTTAATTTTATTATTTTGTAATCGGGTTGGGTTGGGTCGGTTAAAAAAAATTGAAACCCATACCCAACCCAATTAAATCGGTTTCATACTTTTTCAATCCAAATACATATCGGTTTGTAAAAATTCGGTTTGGATCGGTTTAAATAGTGTCGGTTTGGATTGGTTTGGTCGGTTTTACAAACCCGTGTACACCCCTAGTGGAAGTAGTGAAGAGGATGGAAGTGGTGAGACCTTTATTGCCATCTGCAGAGCACCGGGTGGCCAAGTCGAATTTGGACCTGTTGTTGACACCTTTCGATGTTGGAATTTTCTTCTGCTATGATGAAGGAAGCATGATGTTGGGCCCTAGAATATTATGCATAATTGTAGTTAGTAATTAAGCCCAATAATGTAGTTAGCAATGATTAGTTTGTATATAAGCCCAATTGTATTCATTTTCCTAGATGGGCCTTCAAGCCCAGAACTTGTAAATAAACTATTATAGCTTACCCTCCAAGTAAAGGGGATGAAGGGGGACCCACTAGGGATCTTCTATAAATAATCTTGTACCACCTTACTTGGAGGGAGATGCAATTTGTTGTAAAAGAGTGAACCTCTAAGAGGTATATGAAAGAAGAAAATACTTTATTCTCCATTGATATTTAGTTTGTTAAATAGCTTAAGAACATTTCATAGTCCATCAATTGGCGCAAGAAGAAGCTCTTTTGTCAACAATTGTATTCCGAAATGGATGATGACTACGATGCAGAGCCGGTCGACCACCGTCTCACGGAGGAAGATATACGTACAATCCCCCGCGAGGACGATGGTACTTCAAGGTAAACCACTACAACCAAGAAGGTTATTTACTGATCATAGAAATGATGAAGTGATGGAGGATCCTCATGAATCCCCCGTTGCAGAAAAAAGTAGAAAGAGACTCCGACCTGACACCCGTACAAGGGTCCCGACAGCCTCGGGCAAGCAGGTGTTGACGAGCGATGCCCGTCTCCACCTCGAAAAAATGAGGAGAACAAACCCTCATGAAGGGGTTCAAGAAAATGATGACGACTTTCATGAGTCGGATGACGAGTTAGAGGCCCTCGAGGCCCAGAGGAGAAGGTTGCAGTTAAAGCTGGAAAAGCAAAGAGAAATACGACGTCTCCGGCTCGAATTGCAGCAAACATCTATACCAGCTCGTTCTGTTAGGTACCGATCTCCTGGGTACAGCAGCGAGGGGTATGATGATGAAGCAAGCTATGAGGATGAAACGGAATCCAATAGATCATTACAAGATCCTCTAATTCAGAGACAGACGAGGTCTCAAGGGATGCTCCCGAGGCAAAGTGAATCAAGTGACTCTTATAGGTCGGAAGAGATTTCTCAGCTACAGAACGACGTGGCGATGTGTAAAAAGTTTATTTGAAGCCAAGCGGGCTCCGAGGTCCCAGTCGAAAGCCCTTTAGCAGTACGAATTAAAAAGACACGAGTCAATAGGAATTTGAAAACTCCATCACTCGACCAGTTTGATGGGTCTACGGACCCTAGCGAATTTTTTGAATACTTATGATGGGAGAATGAAATTTTGTGGACATTTAGAAATCGCTCGATGTCAATTCTTCTCTACCTGTCTTCGAGGAACCGCCTTGCGTTGGTATAATAACTTACCCCCGAGATCCATAGACTCGTGGGACTTGTTGAAAACTAAGTTTAAGGGAAGATTCTCTAGTAACTACAAAGGCAGAAAGATCACGACTTCGCTCATGAATATCCGACAACGCTACAACGAGTCGTTACGGGAATTTTTAATTCGCTTCCGAGCTGAGGTAGCAGAAATCCCGAACCTCGTGGAAGAGCTCGCCATCAATTACCTCGCTGCAGGAATTGATAAACACAGGCATGGCCCCTTGTTGGAGGAGTACTTTGAAAAGAGCCCACGATCACTTCAAACTGCTTTTGAGATCGTGGAGCACAGGATGACCCTCCAGGAGGCCGTAGGAAGCATCCAATCGCCCAGGAAATACTCTCAGAAATGGGAGAAGAGCTCAAACTCTGGATTTCGATCTCCAAAATCAGCTTACAGGAAGGAAAGTGACTCTCATTCGAGATCTCAGGATAAGAGAAGCCCTCGATCTGGAAAAACACCTCGTGCCGCCGATAGGTCGTGGAAGCCTCGAGAAAAGACGGAAAAAGAATTCACAAAATTGACAGTGGACAAATCCACTATACTTGCCATTTTAAAAACAGAACCAGACTATCGACCCCCGAGGCCGATGAAGGCAGGCAGGCCTCCGAGTTCAAAATATTGTGAATATCACGAAGATCACGGCCATACCACAGAGGCCTGCTTCCAACTAAGCAACCTTATTGAGGAAAAGATAAAGCAAGGACAGTTGGTCCATTATATTGAAAATGATACAAATACCCAAAGAAATCGCCAACATGACCACGATCGTGTCATTGGTGTCATTATTGGGGGTCATGCTGCTGGGGGATCTTCCAACAACACCAAAAAGTTGTATGCCCGAGAGGTATTTAGTGTTCATCCAGAACCACAAAAATGCCAGAGGCTTAATCCCACTCCAGTTATTTCCTTCTCAGACGAGGATTATCCTCCCGGAATGATTGAGCCTCATCAAGATGCTTTGGTAATCACAGCAAGAGTAGGAACCAACACCGTTAAAAAAATCCTCGTCGATGATGGAAGTTCTGTCGATATCTTGTACCATAGCGCTTTTTCCAGAATGAATATCGGAGATAGAAAATTGGAAAATGCAAACATTCCCCTGTACGGATTCACTGGAAATGAGGTGAAGGTCGTAGGAACAATTGATCTCCCAGTACTCTTCGGCTCCCTACCATGCCAAACTTGGCAGGTGGTAAAATTTCATGTCATAAATGCAGTTTCCAGTTTTAATGCCATTTTAGGAAGAACAACATTAACAGCCTTAAAGGCCATCACATCAATTCCACATTTAAAGATGAAGTTTCCCACTGACTTTGGGATAGGCGAGGTTGTAGGCGACCAGACTGCGGCACGACAGTGCTACTTGACAATGGCAATCCCTAAGAACAAGCAAGTTGACGACAATTCTATTAATCATGTTGTAGAAATGGACCCTCGAGACCTCATCGAGGTCCCAAGTGAATCAAATTGCACAACGGTAGAGGAAACAGAGGAGATCAAAGTAATCACTGGTGATCCCACTAAGGTCACGAAAATCGGAAAAAATCTCGATCCCGACCTCCTTCAAAAAATAATCCAGTTGATCAGAGAGTATAAAGATATCTTCGCTTGGGATCCAAAGGACATGCCGGGAATCCCCGAGGTCATTGCACGACACTCCTTACATATAGACCCTAAGGTCAGGCCAGTGTGCCAAAAGAAGCGAGTATTCTCGGAAGAAAAACGCAAAGCTATTGATGAGGAGGTCAATCGACTTCTCGAAGCAGGATTTATTGAGCCTATTCAATTCCCTAAATGGGTCGCCAACGCCGTCTTGGTAAAGAAAAGCAATGGAAAGTGGCGAATGTGCGTAGACTACTCTGATCTTAACAGAGCATGCCCCAAGGATCATTATCCACTCCCGAACATTGACCAGCTCATTGACGCAACATCGGGCCACGAGCTCTTGTCCTTTATGGATGCCTTTTCAGGCTACAATCAAATTAAAATGGACACCAATGACTGGGAGAAAACGACCTTCATTACTCATCGAGGAGTCTTTGGATACAAGAACATGCCTTTTGGTCTCATTAATGCTGGAGCAACATTCCAACAAATGATGGACAATATATTTACCTCGAAAATCGGGCAAAATCTTCAGGTTTATGTAGATGACATGATCGCCAAATCAAAAAACGCAAAAGACCATGTCACAGATTTGAAGGAAACTTTTGAGAATGTGCGAAAAAATCAAATGAGATTAAATCCAACAAAATTCTCCTTCGGACAAACTTCGGGTAAGTTCTTGGGTTTTCTTCTAACCCAGCGAGGCATTGAGGCCGATCCAAGCCAAATAAAGGCTATCCTCGACATGAATGATCCAACATCACTCAAAGAAGTACAGTCGCTCACAGGCTGCATCGCAGCATTACAGAGGTTCATTCCTCAATCTTCCAAGCGTTGTATCCCTTTCTTCCAGGCCATTAAAGGGGCATCTAAACAGTCAAAGTTACTATGGAATGACGACTGCAAGAAAAGCCTTCACGAACTCAAAGAATTTCTCACCTAGCCCCCAATCTTAACAAAAGCATCACCAGGCGAATCATTACGAGTTTATCTTTCGGCTTGCGACCTCACGGTAGCGGCTGTTTTATTCAAACAAGAAGCCGGGAAAGAAACTCCCGTGTACTACATAAGCCATACCTTGCGCGATGCGGAGACAAGATACCCTCAGGTTGAGAAACTGGTGTACTCTCTCGTCGTGGCTAGCAGAAAATTAAGACATTACTTCCAAGGTCGAGAAATACAGGTAATGACGAATCAACCCTTAAAAAGGATCTTGCATAAACCCGACATGACTGGTCGCCTCGCGGCTTGGACCATCGAACTAAGTCAATTTCACATCGAGTTTAAACCCAGAACTGCTTTGAAAGCACAAGTGCTATCAGACTTCGTGGCAGAATGCCAGTTTTCTAAATCCGACTTCCCAAAAGGGGAGATCACTAGTGAGACCGCGAGACCATGGGCTCTCTATGTTGATGGCTCTTCAACAGCTAAAACCAGTGGAGCAGGATTAATTCTCTTAAGTCCTGATGGATTCCGTGTGCAACAAGCAATTCGGTTTGCTTTTCAAGCAACCAACAATGAGTCAGAATACGAGGCACTCCTCGCAGGGCTAAAGCTTGCTGCAGAACTCGAAATCAAAATCATCGATATTTTTAGCGACTCCCAACTGGTCGTAAAACAGGTTAGTGGAGAGTTCAAGACTCACAATGATAAGATGCAAGCTTACTTGGAGAAAGCAAAAACAATGCTAGAAAGCTTTACATCCTGGAATTTAACAAACATAGACAGAACTGAGAACCAATGGGCAGATGCCTTATCAAAGCTCGCCTCATCCTCGTCTACCACGTGCAACGAGCCCATTTATGTGGAAGAATTACAAACACCGTCAATCAACAATCTTGAGGTCGATGAGATAACTTCTCATCCTGATTAGCGAACTCCATACTTAGAGTACATACTGGAGAATAAATTGCCGGAGTCCAAAAACGAAGCGAGATCTCTAATGTACAAAGCAAGGAATTATTGTATCAAAGATTCCAAATTGTACAGACGATCTCTGGTTGAACCATTACTTCGTTGTCTTGGCCCCGAGGAAGCTCAACTCGCCATCCTCGAAGTCCACACTGGGATATGTGGTGAGCACACGGGAGGGAAGAATATGGCCTTAAAGATACTCAGACAAGGCTTCTTTTGGCCAACCCTAAGAAAAGATTGTGAGGAATTCGTGAAGAAGTGTATTCCGTGCCAGCTACACGGAAACGTCAATCATCGACCCACAACAATGCTCAACCCTGTACTGGTCCCATGTCCATTTTTCCAATGGGGTACCGACATAGTTGGGCCCTTTCCAAAGTCAAAAAATCAAACTCAGTACATTGTTGTTGCCATTGACTACGTGACAAAGTGGGTCGAGGCTAGACCATTGGCAAGAATCAGAGAAAAGGAAATGATAGAATTTTTCATGGAACACATCGTGTTTCGTTTTGGAGTTCCCAGGATCGTGGTAACTGACAATGGAACCCAGTTCGTGGGAGAAAAATTTGATAAAACACTCAGCGAACTGAAAATCAAGCATATTAAGTCTTCGGTAGCATACCCCCAAGCAAATGGACAGGTCGAGGTCACTAATCGCACAATCCTCCAAGGAATCAAGAAAAGAATTGAGGAAATTCCACGATGCTGGGTCGACGAGCTCCCCAATGTTCTTTGGTCGTATCGCACCACTCCGCGCACCTCCACGGGGGAAACCCCTTTCAAGATGGCATATAGAACAGAAGCAGTGTTACCTGTTGAGGTAAGTCTAGGATCGCCTCGAGTCGAGGCCTTTGATCCTAAGAGCTCAGTCGAAGGCTTATGCCTAGATAATGACCTCACGGAGGAGATGAGAGATAATGCCAGAATGACTTCAATTGAATATCAGAATAGGACAGCCAGGTATTTTGATAAGAAAGTCAAAACGAAAAGCTTTCAAGTCAACGACCTCGTGCTTCGAGAAACCGCTGCATCACAACCGACACAGGTCGACAAACTCAAAGCTCCGTGGAAAGGTCTGTACAAGATTAAGAAGGTTGTAAGCCTCAGGACCTACGAGCTGGAACACCTCAATGGCGAGCCCGTCAAGAACACGTGGAATGGAATCCACCTTAAGAAATTTTTTCAGTAATGTACTCGTTTTATTGTAAATGGGGGCAAATTCCCCCACATCATCTAAAAATTTTCTAAGTGAAAAAGGGCTGATATGAGGTCCTCACTTAGACTTCCCCTTAAGTTATTCAATAAGAAGCCCCCATTTTTCCCGATGTCTTCCCATTAAACTTGACACGAACGTCTATTTTTCAAACAAAAGACATTAATAATATAACTTCCTTAAAAAAGGGGAGAGAGAGGTTGTGTACATATTCAAGCATTCGCTTTAAGAAAATGTCAAGACTTGTAACATCTTTCCAAAACAATAGTCGCGATACAATAAAGTAGGAAGGTAGCACCATACTCCGAAAACAAAAGCACTTGGACAACAAAATACTTGAAAATCCTAACATCATTATAACTTATGACACTCAAGGATAAGAACAAGATAAACATGTAGGATAAAACCCCGGTTATAATGTTCCAAGGTTTGCAGTCTACAAAGCTTAAAATAGCTTAAGCACAAAAGAAAGGAAAAAGTTAATAAGAACTCCAAAAGAATACGAAGGAATCACAAATATTTGTAATCTAAACAAAACTAATAAGGGAAAGTTAAAATTAAACATCAAAAGCACTTAAAGCAGAGTTAGGACGATCAAGAAAAACCAAGTTAAAATAGATACACAGGGCATTCCCTGGCAAATAGGTTCCATCAAGTAACACGATTCAACAAAGTAAATAGTAAAAAGGCCATTACAAAATAAACGAGGCATTCCTCGCCTTCAAGCATTCTCCTCGGGGGTCGCGGCCGGCATGGCTTTTGCTAAATCAGAGCAATAATCATCAAAGGAGTGACCGGTAAGGTCAACCCCTGCAGCTTTGAAGCGATCGTGACAATAGCCATAGCCAATTCCCAAGGCTCGTGTGACATCAGCTACCCCTTTCTCAACGTCCGCCTTCAGAGCCACGTTCTCACCCTCGAGTTTCTTCAACTCACCACTAATCTGATCTAAATCTTTTTCAAGATCCTCATACTTCTTTCTCTCATATTCAGAAGTGGCCTTAACCCTGGTAAGATCTTCACTCAACATAGATACCTTCTCCTTAGACAAATGAAGCTCCTCCGCCAACTTTGTCTTATCGGCAAAACTTTTCTTAGCATCTTCTACCTCCCTTTTTTCAGCGTCGGCAGCTCGCTTTTCGGCCTCGAGCTTCTCCGACTTGACCAGAGACAACTCCCGAGCAATCAACTCGTGTCTTTGACGATCACCGTCAGATTTGTATGTGTTTATAATATGTGTCAAATTCGCCAAGAACTACAAACAAATGAATAATAATTACTCAAGATATAAATAAACCAAAACAAATAAATGACGGTAAATAACGTAAATAAGCATAAACATATCCTGCCACCGCGAGTTAAACACCTCTCAGCGATCTCAGAACGGGACTTGTTTACATACGAACCCAAATCTTGTGGAAGGTCAAAAGCTTGAAACACCTGAACAGGGGCGTTAGGACCGGCGGTCCATCGCTGATTAGGAGAAACCTCAAACCGCACTGCTGAAACAGGATCCACGGGCTGGAAGATAGGAGGAAGACCGCTCTTTTCATTAGCAACGACGTCCTTAGATATAGTCTCTCGACCTGAATCATCACTCCTCTTTAAAATGAGGCGCCGGGATGAGGAACCATCAGGTTCTCGAGAACGCTTCCTATCACGAAGCCCGACATCTTCCACCGACTTAGAAACAACGGGCTCATTCTCCGTCCCACCCTCACCATCCAATTCAATATTGATAGGTACTGGTTTTGAAGCAACACACACTACCTTTGAGTTCGAAGCACCTCCAACATTCTTTGCAGCGGAAGATTGCTTCGCTAACAAAATCAATGCACGATCCATTTCCGCTCGTAAATCGCTTGAAAGAATGGTCTTTAAAGATTCACCAGCAACTGAGAAGCAAAATACAAAATGGTGAGTTAAATATAAACACATCGTAAATCGAGAAACAATAACATCTAAAAGAAAAAGAAGATAGAAACGAAAATTTACGATTATGCATTTCCAGGAACTTAGTATTTTTCAACTCGTTGAAATCATACATGGGACTTTCCCCCTAAAACCTATCCAAAAACTCAGTATCATATTTATCCAAGCTAGACAACCTCTTAAGGGCCTCTCGAGATATTTTCCCACACGGCTTGACAAATTCCAAGTCGGGACCGTTAAAGTATAAGAACTTACCTTGATAACCAGAGTTTGAAGATTTTACATCAACCAACCTAGACCTACCAGACTTCTTGTCAAAATAAACTTGACCCTGAGAATGTTTGATCCCGTATATAGAAAAGAACAAGTGTAAAGATGGAACACGACCCAACTCAGTACATCGAGCAATAAAACCACTCACTTGTGCAACAGAGTTCGGGGTTAACTGTACAATACCACAACCTAACGCCTAGTAGATGGCGAGGTGAAAAGGGTGCATCGGAAGACGTAACCCGTACTCAAAATAAACAAAGGGAATCCCCTGCATTCCGAATTCAGGCGTAAACCAAACCTGATCTTCAGGCTTAGGAGTCACACACTTCCACCCATTATCCAGATCAACCCAAAACTTTAGGAATTTACAATCAATGGGGTTTTTCGCATAAATACTGGTATAAGACAAATTAGGGTTGTTTACAAACTCACTCTTGCCTACCTCCCCTACCTGACGTACTATCTCTGCCCGCAGGGCAATAGTGTTGGGACTCAGAGGAGGAGAATCTGGGAAGAGTTGCTCTTCAGGGTTATCAAGAAACCCGAAAGAGTGTAGAGAAGTGTTATCTGGAATCTCCAAATCGTCCAAATTAGGGAAGGAATCAACGGATTCTGCCTTAATTGGTAGTTTACCAACATTCCGAGAAGAACATTCTCGAGAAGAAGAGGATTGGAAAGGGTCAGACATGGTTAAACTTAAAAAACCACTGGAAAAAACAGTCACCTTAATCGGAAAAAAGACGACGGAGAAGTAATAGCGGTAATAAAAGAAGAAGAGAAAGTAAAATAAATAAAATTACCTCACACCTGGAGAGAAAAAGTAATGTCCTCGATAGCAAAATCTTGGAAAATGAACCGCCACTTCAAAACAAGCAGTGCACAAAACTGTAATCTCAGATATTTATAATAAAATTACGCAAAAAAAAAAAAAAAAAAATCAAACCCTCTCCAATAAAATGGCAAAATCATATAAAACAAATCTAGAAGATATTGCTAAAACATAAATGAAAATTTAAATACGAATTCGCACGCGCAATACATAAAAACAAACAACTTTTCATTACACCACAAACAATGGGGGTATTTGTGGAAACTTTTTTCCAGAATAAGTCAACTTATTTTAAGACAAAATTAGAGATTTCTAACTTTCCAACTTATTTTTGCAACTCATTGAATCTCAAACATACATTAAATACTTGTATAAAAAGGAAAAGGTTTATCAAAATATAAAAATTTTATCCAAAAATAAGTCCATAAGTCATTGAAAAAGTTGTGCCAAACGGGCACAATATTATTTAATCACCCCCATTAGAACCAAAATTTTAAAAGATATTGTTCTAGCATCTCTCCATTTTTACACACATAATTATCATTCTACGCACGAAAAATTCTTTTTAACTGAATGATGACACCGTGACTATTAACCTTCTCAAAATCAGAAAAACTTAAATAATTGAAAAATACAAAAGCTTAAAGCTTAAAACTAAAATAAAAAGAAACAAGAATAAAATAAAATACCTCGAAGGGATCAATCACATCACATAAATATTTTCATCACAAAGTTACACAAAAGGACACAAACAGTCCGTCACTTCTCAGCCTCGAAAATCGCTTGCACGACGTCTGGACACTCGTCCATCTTGCTAAAATCCAACTCATTTTGTAGATAATAATAGGCCAAAGCGATGGCCGCGTCGTTGGCAGAGGAACGAACACAGACCATTTGCAAATCCTCCCAATCATCGTCCATACGCTGGTCGATAACCCCGACCAGAACCCAATGCTTGCACTTCAAATCAGGATGAAGAACCTTTTCCAAAGCCGCACCATCATCAGTCTCAAGAATCAGTCTTTTCTTACCCTTTCTCCAGGCAAACTCAAGCCCATGGCATATGGCTTGCAAGGACGCCACATTAGGGTCAGAACAGCGAAACGACCCCCCGAAGCCACGATAAAAGTCACCCTCGTCGTTCCTCATAACACACCCTATGGCACAGACACCTTTCTCCCAAGCAAAGACACCATTCACATTAATTTTGTAAAACCCATCTGTCGGCTTCTCCCAGGCCATTCGCACAAACAATAACCTCTCAAGGATAAAGTGTAAAAATACAGTTGGAACAACAAGGACACCTCGAGATGAAATTCAGAAGGAAAAAGTCCCCCACCTTTATAATGATCAAACAGACACACAGTCAAACCAAGAAAAAAAGGAATACATTTGAACGATATCAATCAACAACAAAAGACGCAAATTCTTCTTGACTTTTCAGACACCCACGCAGGACCCAAACCAAATATTGACTTTCAAATGGATCCAAATTAACAATAATAACAAAGTAGGAAATCAGCAAATCTAAAGATATTACTACAACTAAAGGGGGGGACAAATGTTGGGCCAGGAATATTACCTAAAATATTATGCATAATTGTAGTTAGTAATTAGGCCCAATAATGTAGTTAGCAATGATTAGTTTGTATATAAGCCCAATTGTATTCATTTTCCTAGATGGGTCTTGAAGCCCAGAACTTGTAAATAAACTATTATAGCTTACCCTCCAAGTAAGGGGATGAAGGGGGACCCACTAGGGATCCTCTATAAGTAATCTTGTACCACCTTACTTGGAGGAGGATGCAATTTGTTGTAAAAGAGTGAACCTCTAAGAGGTCTATGAAAGAAGAAAATACTTTATCCATCACATGAAAAACGAGATGATGAGCATGATGAAGAAAGGGTTGAGTCAGGTACTGGTGTCCTTCTACTCGCTTGCTGGAGAAGTAGTTCTCGATAATGAAGGCGAACCTGAAATACTTTGTAACAATCGTGGTGTGGATTTTGCCTAGGCTTTTGCTGATGTCGAACTCCAACATTTTGATCTCTACAAAGTACAAACTAGATGTTTCTGCCTATGCAAACTTTGTTCCTATAAAAAAACATGGTGTTCTTTCGATACAAGTATGTATGTGTATATAGCTAGCTACGAAATGGTACCAAATTAAAGTAACAATTTTTCAATAAGTTTGCATGCATAAATTTTCCAAATATTAAATTATACATATGCGTATTTGAAAAATGTGCAAAATTTTAAGGAATCCGCATGTTGTGTCTGTAATCTGCAACATGCACAACTGACACACTTAAGAGAAATTTGTATTATACATGAGTTCCGAAAATCAACTGCTCAAGGGGCTGGTTGCACGTAAATACCGCAAGCAATGCCAACGACAAAGAATATTTAATTTAAGAGACTCTGGAATCAAAAATTTTATCGGTTGAAGGGCTATCACAATATATAGCTTCATGATTTCCTCAACAAATTCGACGAAACTAATGTAGTGTACACCGGCTGAGTCTCAAATTCCAATTAACTTTGGTTGGATGACGTATTTACCACGGATTTCTTTTAATTTTTTATAATTTATTTATAGTGTAACATGATTTTATAAATATTAATTTTAATATATTATTGGAATAATTTTTAGTATTTTGTATCTAACGATCATGATTTATTTGAATTGAAAATCTAACGGTTGTGAATAGTTTGGTTAATTAAATTACAAACTAGAAACTACAAAATATCTCTAGTTTGCTTATAATAATATAATATAAATAGTATAGACGTATGTTTTATTTTATTAGTTTTTTAAAAATAATTTTAAATAAATAAATTAAATAACTTTTATTAATAAGTGAAATCTTTAATTTCATCTGTATATTGGCCATCCCTAAATTCGAATTTTCGAATATTATTGAAAAACAATTATTTTCTAACCCACTTAATTACATAAATAACATAGATTTTGAAGATCAATCAAAATAATAATAAAATGCTCATTTTAAAATACGTTCTTGGCAATAAAATCTTGTGCCTTTCTAAATAATACATATATTTCCCAAAATTTGGGATAATATATGGAGTATTTTTGTTTTCTTCAAGTACCTCGGACCACTAGAGCATTAAAAAAAAAAGGAATGTAACCTAAATAGACCGCACAACTTAATTAATTAAATCATCTTATGAATACTAGCTTATAGCCGTGCAAAGCACGAGTTATTTTTATTTTTTTTAATTTACCTATAATTTAGTATATATAATATTATAAACACTACTTTTAATATATTTGGAGAATTCAAATTTTAGACCTTTGTATAAATCTAAATTAATATGTTGTTAGTGAAAATAGAACCTTCAAGCTTTCTATATAATATAATCTAAGTATTAATTGTATATTAACATAATCTAAGTATTAATTTTATATTAAAATGTTGTTAGCGGGATTCGAACCTTAGACCTCCAACTTTTAGTATTGTTCTATCTAACAGTCATGATCTATTTGAGTTGAAGATCTAACGGTTGTGAATGATGGATAACCAAAAATAGGGGATAACCAAACTACAAATTATACCCCATTTCGCTTATTATAATATAAAATAATATAATAGTATAGATTGCAACTTTATATGGTGCTTATAAAAAAAATTAATACATGCTGGCAACTGACTTAATACATTGGATGTGTTATGCCCAAATATTGGCATAAGCCCTAAGCAGACCTAATGGGCTAAAATAATGGTCCACAACTCACAATGGGCCTAAAGATGAATATTGGTAGGGTTGTAAATGAACCGAGTCGAGCCGAGCTTAGCTTTAAAAAATTTTTGACGAGCCGAGCCAAGCTTTTCTTACCGAACAATTTTCATGTTCGAGCTCGAGCTCGTTAACTAACGAGCCGAACACGAGCTTTTATCGAACAAAAATGAGCCGAGCCGCACAGTAATTGCTATCGAACAGCTCGTTAAGTTGAAAAAAATTTACAGCCTGATTTATTTCTCTTGGCCCAATAAATAAAGTAGTAAACCTTAATTTGGCCCAACTCACTTATCTAAACCTAAATTATACGCCTAAGTGACTAAAGTCTCATTCACATCTCAGTTCTCACAAAGTCACAATCGATAAATCCCTGGACCCTAGAGACCAAATCGCAATCGCAATCGACACACAGTACACTCACAAATCACAATCGTAACAATCGTAAGTTTCTATTCAAGTATTCTTTGTTGGGATATTTTGTTTAATTCAAACATATATCCTGTTATTTTAGTTATGGAAATAAAGTGTTGATAGGTCAGCATGATTTAGAGATAAGATAATATGTTTGTCTTGAGCAGCAAGAATAAGATAAGAGATAAGATGATATCGTAAGAATAAGATAAGAGATAAGATGATATCAAATCATCGTTCTTATCCATAGTTTGTAATGGTTAGTTTTTCCTATTTAAACAATGTAATCCTATTATTTTCATATCAATGAGAAGTATATTGTAAGCATATCTGTGTGATTGTTTCTTAGTCTTCATATCAAACAATTAATACATATATTGTTATATTGTTAGTCTCTACATTTGGTATCAGAGCGAGGTTTTGTTGTTCCGCCGCCAGGCGGTGGTGAAGCCGCCGCTGGTGGTGGAGACGCAGAGTGATAGTTTCAGGTAGACGTTGCAGAAGGATTGTGGCAAAGCTGCATGTGTAGTATGGGATGCATGTGTAGTATTGGGCTGCCGAGGAAGACGAGGCGATGATGGAGAAGCTTGCTGAAGGCAGAAAACAAGATAGAGTGGCAGAAAGTCATGCAGAACGAGATGGGCACAGTAGTAGCCAGATGGGCAAGTTAGTAGTGTCAGACGACTCAGATTATTAGCCATACGGGCTCAGTTTAATAGCCATACGGGCTCAGTCGAATTAGCCATACGGGCTCAGTTGAATTAGCCATACGGGCTCAGTCGAATTAGCCATACGGGCTCAGTTGAATTAGCCATACGGGCTCAGTCGAATCAGCCATACGGGCTCAGTTTAAAGCCATACGGGTGGACGATGCATCATACATGCATGTTTGAATTAAAGGAGAGATTGTTGGGATATTTTGTTTAATTCAAACATATATCCTGTTATTTTAGTTATGGAAATAAAGTGTTGATAGGTCAGCATGATTTAGAGATAAGATAATATGTTTGTCTTGAGCAGCAAGAATAAGATAAGAGATAAGATGATATCGTAAGAATAAGATAAGAGATAAGATGATATCAAATCATCGTTCTTATCCATAGTTTGTAATGGTTAGTTTTTCCTATTTAAACAATGTAATCCTATTATTTTCATATCAATGAGAAGTATATTGTAAGCATATCTGTGTGATTGTTTCTTAGTCTTCATATCAAACAATTAATACATATATTGTTATATTGTTAGTCTCTACATTCTTCACTTCTTTTGTGCTTTTGTTTGTTCTTTTGTTCAATTAATCAATTGTTCTTAAGTCTCTTCTTTCTTTTGTTCCTTTGTATATTACTATATTAGTGTATGTGTATCTAATTATCTATTGATGTGTATATTACTATTGATATGTTTCTTTTGTTCCTTTTTTCATAATTCATGGTTAGATTTCTTAGAGCAGTTAAACTATTTGAGTACTTGTCAGTGAGAAGAAGTTGAGACATTTTTACTTTGTTTCCTTTCTTGACAGATTCTTGCAGTTTCTTGATACTGTTGTTTTCTAAATTTTGGGTTTACCCATGTCAAAGTCTTATGTTTTTTTTCTTTTTTAAAAATTATTCGCGTAAATTCAAATACATTTGATATTCGAACCATCGACATCTAGTTACCAGAATGGGAATTGCAATATATTCTAAGCTGGAGTCACTGGGTTAATGTTTGTCATATTTGAGTCATGAAATTTGCTCTATTGAATTGTTACTGTTTTTCTTTTTTATTCAGGTTTCTTAGCATATCATTCTCAATTATTTTTACCTTTAACAATGTCCGGCCACTCTTTTGAATACATATGATGTTGGTCACTTCTTAGTTCTCTATGTCTTGAGCAGAATTGTTTAATTGTGAGTCAACAAAACTCATTACACATGAGTTAAAGTTATATACTTATATATTATACATGACTGCTAGTATTGTTTATGAGCTAAAGTAGGTTGCATTTACACTAACAGTAACACATTACACATGTTTATGTATATTGTTTATGTTCATCTAACTCCTTACTCATGTGTCCATCTTTGTTTTTCCAGAATTGTGATGACCTCCAAAAAAAATAGTGCATCGAAATTATTCCAGAAAATGCGGAATTTGAACAAGAACCATTAAGAAGTCTTGGCGATGATACACAATCTAAAGACACAGGCGAAGCTAATGATATAGACATATCTACAAAGCCTGGCCCTGAACAAAAGGAGATTTCCAGAAAAAGGAAAAAAAAGCATCAGCAACTCCGTTGATACTGGAGTTGATACTCAACAATCCAATCAACAGTTACAGAATCCTTACCAAAAGAAGGAAAGACAAAAAAATTCGCGTTGCTGGCCATATTTAGACATTGTTGTGGAGAATAATAAGAAGTTTGCGGTTTGCAAACTATGCAAAGATAAAATGAAGTATGGCAGTACAGGGTGCACGACAACGTTCAATAGGCACGTGGATAATTGTTTGGTTGCACATGGACAAAAACATCAAATGCAACTTCAATTTCAATCGAGTGGTGACAAATCGTTTGAGGTAACACTTGCAAACTTCCAATATGATCATAATGAGATGAAAAAAGTCATTTCTCATTATATTTTAGTAAATGAGTTACCCTTTAGGCATGCTGAAATTAGCTTTATGTTTAATGTGATCATGACAAAAGCTACCCCGTTTTGGCAAAAAATAAGTAGGCAAACTGTTAAACAAGATTGCATGTCTACTTATAAAACTGAAAGAAATTTTCAAATCTGTTAGGAAGATAAATATTACAACAGATATGTGGACTTCCTCACATCAAAAAATTGGATATATGGTTGTCAATGGACATTGGATCGATCTTGATTGGAAGCTTAACATAAGAGTTTTAAATTTTTTGTAATGTCTCACCCCCACATAGTGGATATGTTATCTCAATGCCATGGCTTTGTTCAACAGTCTGAATGAATGGGGTATTGTTGATAAAATTGGGACATTGATTGTGGATAATGCAAAGGCAAACGATGTTGCTTTGCGAAACCTAAAACAAACCTTTAGTGTTAGAAAGAAATTATTAATTGATGGAAAACTTTTCCATGCACGATGTTGTGCACATATTCTGAATTTATGTGTGCAAGATGGGTTAGACCCAATTAAAGGAATTGTCGAAAAACTTCGAGATGGGGTTAAATATGTAGCAGGCTCAGAAGGTCGAAGAATTAAGTTTGCTGAAGTTGCTATGTCTTTAGGCTTGAAAACTAAAAAACTGATTCTTGATGTTCCAACATGTTGGAATTCAATCTTTAACATGTTGTCATGTGCTATTGAGTTTAAAGATGCGTTTTTAGTGTATGCCGGATCTGAAGATGCGTTTAAAGTTTATGTGCCGGAAGAAGAGGATTGGGAAAGAGTTGAAGGAGTGTGTTCTTTCCTTGAGGTCTTTTGTGATACCACGAAAGTTGTTTCCGGGATCGAGTATCCGCTTCGAACTTATTTCTATCAGAAATTAGGTTAGTTAAGCAAGTAATTGACAAAAATTTGATTCACCCAAATCTGCATATTCGAGGGATGGCACGAGCTACGATATTAAAATTCGATAAATATTGGGGGGAAACCAATCTGATATGGCGATCGGTGCTGTCATGGATCCACGGTTTAAAATGAAGCTTCCTACCTTTTGTTTTCCTACACTTTATCCGATGCCAGGTGAATCAGAAAAAAAAATCTGACCTATTTAGCAAATACATTGGCTGAACTTTATCAAGAATATTGTAGGTCAGAAAAGGAAACTAATACTGTAAGGAACGAAACAAGTCAGGTATCTTATTCCGATACTAACTTCATTATTGAACAAACTGAGACACCACAAGTAGGGCTGTCAATGGATCGGATATCCGGTCCGATCCAAAAGCTAATGGAGCGGATATGGATCATATAAAATAAAATCCGATATGGGAAAAATCCGATCGAGAAAAAATCTGAAGACTAATGTAGCGGATATGGATTTGATACGATCCGATCCGTTAAAGATCCGATCCGATTTTATATATATATATATATATATATATATATTACATAATTTATTTTATAAATATATTATATATTAAAATTTTTAAAAAAAATAATAGAAGGCAGTGGGCTTATTGTAATTGGACTAATAGCTTAGCTTTCAAGAGACAACATTCTGATATAAATATTGTCTACCTACATTTAAACATATAAATGGTGGCTAACCTGCTAATATGCTAAACACCAACGTTATTGCCATGTCCAACAAAAATTGAATCCTACTGCATATGCATATAAAGACTTGTAATATTTTGTTTCGTAAATTATTGAATTAAATTAAAGGTTTTTTCTATATATGTAAACGGATCGGAGCTCCGATCCGATAATCCGTGATCCTAACGGATCCAGATATGGATCATGTTGAAAAAATTCGGCTATGATCCGATCCGAATCCGAATCCGGTAAAATTAAATGGATCAGGATATGGATCATGCCTGATCCGATCCAGATCCAATCCATTGACAGTCCTGACCACAAGGCATTAATGAATACGAGAGTTTTATTAGGGAGAGTGGTGGTATTCTGAAGACCACAAAATCAGAATTGGAAGAGTACTTGAGTGAGAAAATTGTTCCTCCGAGTTCAAAATTTGGCGCTCTAACATGGTGGAAAGGAAACGCTTCAAAATTTCCCATTTTGTCTAAAATGGCATCTGATGTGTTGAGTATTCCCATTAGCACTGTGGCTTCCGAGTCAACTTTCAGCGCTGGGAGTAGAGTGATTGAACCACATTGCTCTTGTTTAAAGCCTAAAACTATTGAAATATTGTTGTGTGGAGCTGATTAGGAGCGTGAACTGTATGGACTGAAAAATCTAAGCAGGTATTACTATAAGTATATAAAAAATAATGTTCATTTCATTTTTATAAGTCTACTGTCGATTTGTCTCTGATTTACTTAAAAACTAAGCTGGCCAGTTTAATAATCGTTTAAATGCAAAAGAAGGACGACAAAGACATTGTGATACATTTAGATTGAAGGACAGATCTGATATTTCTTTGTGAGCTACTTGCATATAGGTTTTTCAGTCCTTGTGAGCTACTTGCATATAGGTTTTTTAATGTGTACTTTTAAATTGCAGGTCTCTGCAACTGCTCAGAAAGACTCTGTAGATGCTTTCTTTTCACAGGTATGAATCATAAGTTTTATTTAGATCTATAGCAATGATTGAAAAATTATATGAATTTACATACATACTTGTCCTGTTGTCCAATAATCAGTCATGTACTCTAACTGTCTACTTGTTGGCATTTGATTTTAAAATCAGTTGATTGTTCTAACAGTCTACTTGTCTGCTCTGTTTCTACTATTCTGTATAATTTTAAGCAGAACTGTGCATCCATTATATATTGTGAATCTAGCCTACAAAGTTTCAAGGTTATGGAACAACTATCATCAGGTTAATATTTTTAAAGATTGAAGGTTCATTAGAGTATTGGTGTCTCACTGTGTATACACTTGTTTATAACTTGCACATACTAAGAATGTTTACAATGCATGAATTATAAGGTTTTTGCTCCTGTGAACTTTTAGCATTGAACTGTATTACTGTAGTGTTGTTGGGTTAGACATTGGTTCTTATCTTGGATTAAATTTGTTATCGTGGGCATTGTAAAGCTCTGCTAAATAAATCTTATGTATATGTGCACTTATATGCACATTCATACGTCTTAGAGAATTTGCAGAGCTTATTCTTGTTTTAAACATGCTCCATTTGCATTACAAGTATTGTTCTTGCGTAACTGAGTGTGCGTAACTGAATTAGTATTCATCTGATTGGCATATTGAATAGTATGATGTTAGAACTGCAATGCAACCTGATATGCTGTAGTTCATAGAGAATTAGGCATCGAATCTATAAATTACAACATGTTTAAATTATGAGTAATTTGCGCAACATGAATAGTGGTCAAACATTCAGGATTATAACTATTATGTTGTCATCTTATGTTTGTAAGCTAGGTTAACTACTCAAGAACTTCAAATATTCCCATATTCAGTGTGATTAGTTTAGGTTAACTTTAAATATTTATTTCTCATTTTATGACATTTTTAATGTAAAATCTGCAGTATGTTTCTAATATTCCCATATTCAGTGTGTTGTTTGCAGGTCACCACTAACATATCACGTTTATGTTGATGCAGATGGTCAGTACTTTGCCACAATTCACATGATTGTCACATCCAGCTCTGGTCGTGTAGAAAGTAGAAACCTTTTGGAAGAATTTGTAACATTTTGGAAGAATTTGTTATAGATTTTTAATTATGACATTATGTAGTACCTTGAATTGATACCTTAAATTATGTAGTACACTAGTACCTTCTGGAAGAAAACATTAAAATTTTCAATACGAGCCGAGCTCGAGCCGAACGATCTCGAGTCGAGCTCGAGCCGCACAAGTCAATAGCTCGGCTCGAGCTAGTTTCATTAACAAACAGATTTTCGTGTTTGAGCTCGAGCTAGCTTAGCGAACGAATCGAGCCGAACGAGCTCTTAATTAACGAGCCGAGCTCGAGCTTGTTCGTGAACAGCTCGATTCGTTTACAGCCCTAAATATTGGGTTACTAAAACCCACCACCAAGAGCTAGTCCAATATACTATCAACATAATATGGAAGACAACGACCCCTAGCTACGGGTCGAGTTCGCCAGCAAAGTCCCTAGTATGGGATCGCACTTGCCTCGTCTCTCTACAAGGTCCAGTGTGGCCTAGTGTTTGCACTAAATCACGCAAGCGTACGTGGTCACAAGTAATACAGATAGAAGTCAAGTTCGTTCCCACAGAGATCTGGTTATGGTTTTAATTCAGTAGATGTACCTATGCAACAATGTATGATTATTATTCACTGCTAAGACAATTAACAAATTTGGTTTTGATTAACTAAGATTAATTAAAAAAAACAAATTAACAAACTAAGAATTAACTAACTAACAAGAATTGGAATCAAATTACTTCTGCAAGAGAAAACATGGAATCCTAACTTCATTAAATACTTTGCTTAGATCTGACGCCTTTAATCACTATATGCAATGGTTATGATATCTGATCAGACAACACGAAACAAGTACACGCTACCTCTCAGTATACGCATACCAAACTAAACATACATCCACAAAAGAGATAGAAGATGAATAGACACCAATTATGTTTAGACCCTATATCTCTATAAGATTTTGAAAACATAACGGTTGAAGAACAAGTTGTCTATTAAGATCACATAGGGCAGCATAATATCTTTATTTACGCCACAAATCATGATGTTAAAATATCAACCTATCCTATGCTAGCATGGCAAGTTCTAAATCTCAAGATCCACTCTCGCTTCACAAGAGATTAACAAATTAGATGTTAGCTACGCATCTAAATTCATAAAGCACAACCATATGAGGATATCAGATATACATCACACACAGATCTGTAAAGCATCAAAATACTAAAGCTCCATAAATAAATCCGTTAGAATCCCATGACAACGATTAGTTCATAATCGAACCTCTCGTCATCATGGGATCTGATGAAACCATGATAAAAACAAAGTATGAAAAAAAAACAAATAAACCTAAGTAATTGATATGTAATGGTTCTACTCCTAATGATACAAATTACAAGGGTTGGATGTGTTTATATAGGCTCTAGAAGTCTTGCCCAGCAAGAAAATACCCAAAATAGAGTTAAAATAGAATTTCTGCAAAATACGTTTCCTAAACTGATTCTGTTTTTTACGGAAAATTCGTAGTTGACTTTTCTTCAGTTTTTCAGGACCGTTCCAGTAGTAATTGGACATCTGGACAACTTTAGAATGATAGAGAATTCCGTTATCTTCGCGTGGACTGCTTACGGGCCCCAAACGGAGTTGTAGAACTCAAGATATGGCCAAAATAGTAAAAACTATAATTTTTCAGGGGCAACTTGCGCCCAGCAGTCTGTTCTTCGCGCAGATTGCTCCTACCCGGCGCAATTTGCTCGTGGGAATCCTATCCCAAGTTGTAGAAAATCTCCCAGGCTTCGCGTGGGCAGTAAGATCGCTGAAAACAGACTTCTAGAACTCCAGATATGTCCAAAACAGTGTAGACTGCGCAACCGTCTCAGAAATCCGAATTTTAACTAATTTATTCTCCAAAAACGATAGAAGCATCAGCCTTAATCAACATTCTTGTAAATCTGAACAACTAAGCAAAACACATCAAAACTACAAGAAACTTGAGTCCAAGACAATCAATTTAAGCCGATATGGAACGCTCTAAGTGGATATAAATCCACTTATCACACCCCCAAACTTAAACCGATGCTTGTCCTCAAGCATAAACAATTACAACTAACTAACTAACTAGTACCACTTCCGTAGGTGATCACGGGTGCATTTGGCATATGCAACAAGCCCTTTAAACCCCTAGGCAGCCCTAGTGGACGAGTAAGGTCTCGTGAGGGCCTATAGCGAATGTACCCACAAAATTCAATGCAATGCAATGCATGAATGCAACTAAATGAAAATGCAAATAATCTAGCACTAATATCCTACCATACCTTCAAATCCTCTCATACCATATCAACTTAAGAATCAAAGTAAATACGAATGTCTTGGTGTCGAAAGTGCAAGTATTCACATAGTCTACTCAATGAACATGCATAAGCTCTCAAAAGTCCATGTCAAATGTAAGAATAAGTTAGTAAACATGCTAAGCCTACAAGAGTACATCTTTGAGACAAAACTCGGGATCTCATATGCAAAAACAATCAAACACTCACAAAAGAATATTCACTCAAGAACAAGGGTAAGTGTATCACTCAATTCCAACAAAATCATAAGCATGCTTGACTTTTGGTATCAATCTAACTCTTAACACAACATACATCAATGACGATAATCAAAAGGTCTTTATTTGGGTTTTAACGGGGCTAGGGACAAGGTATGTCAAATAAGCCAAAACAGGTGAAGTGTCAAAAGCTAGTAAGTACCATAATAAATCATACACAACACCCTATTTTCCCCCCACATAATTTTTCTATTTTTCTTCCAACAAAAACAATCGACTAGTCGACTAAAGTAGGATCACAACAAACACAAACATGCTCTCATAATATATAATTTTTTTCTTTTTTTTTCCTTTTTTTTTTCTCTTTTTTTTTCTTTTTTTTCGAAAGCTAAATATATCACAAACAATAATATACACAATAACAATGATCCCATGAATTTATTACATATGCCGACTATCAAATAAACAAACCCAATTTTCAATATTTCCCCCAAAAGTAAGACCAACAATAAACCCCCCTTACACACCTTATTACTCCCTTAAGCACTCTACTAGCCTTTGACAATGTAGGTTCAAATTAATGTAAGGCCAATACAAGAAAAAGGTCTAGGCAAGTAATGTGGTATGTCACCGAAAAAAAATAGGATTAAGCTCAACGGGTTAACTAATTGATCATGTAAATATGGTGTGGTAATATGGGAAAATATGTGGTTATTCCTAAATGCCTTTATCATTTAATCGTCAAATAATGTCATGCGTTTCAAGAAAGACCTCAAACAACTGCTAGCAATGCAAACAATCCGTGGACACTCAAGCAAACGAATAAATTGCAAATATGCAATAAGGCTCAAAAACTCACTTGATGGAAAAACATACTCAATCCCAAGCAAAAATCTCTCTAATGCGCCAACTTGTATTCAAAGCATGCAAACTAAATCATCTTACACATATTCATGTCCTTCTAATCACTCACAACATTCAATAAGTCTACTAGCTTCAACTTACTAGTGTATGTGTGTGCACAAGAACAAAGCATATCACTTCTCAATCAAAAGCGTCAACAACACAAAATTCCTATCAAGCATGCACTACTAGAAAAAGTGGATTAGACATCACACTTTAGACATCAGTTAGAATTGCCACCGATGTAAAAAGTCTATATTACATCGGTTGTATTAAAACCGATGTCTTTGGTTATGTAGACATCTGTTTTGTTTCTTACTGATGTAATAATAGATGCCTTTAAAAAAAATTCACGGTCTAAGCCCTTTCTCCTTCCCCCGCTTAACAAAATTCCTCCCTTACAAAATTTCACTTCCCACCTTATAAAAATTTTCACTCCCCGCCTTAGCTAAACATAAAACAAAAATCAAAACTCTAAAAAAGAAAACATAAAAAACAAAACCAAAACCTAAAACAAAAACACAACTCTCTCACAAACTCTCCTCCGCCTCCCCCTTTTCCAGAACCCTCAAGAACCCTAGCTTCAATTAGTACCTTTTTAGCTCGATTTCTTCAATCGATTTCTTCAACTCGAATCTAACCCCCCCTTCTCCGTTGTAAATTGATTTTTTCATCTACTACGTGAAGGTTCAAAACTCCCCCCATTTGTGTTTTTGTAGCGGAGCCGCGTTTTCTCTCCACAACGCAAGATGGTGATAGAAAATCAACTTTGTAATTACACTCTCTCATCTTTTTCAATTCAATTAACTAGCTTAAATCTCTATCTCTCTCTTTCAATTTGTAGAATCATATAATGGGAGAGATTAAAGACAACGACGCTTATGAAGAGGAGCTCATCGATTACGAGGAAGAAGACGAAAAAAGCCCCCGACTCCGTCACTGCTAAGGCCGGTGGTGACGCCGTCAAAAAGTAACTGTAATAACCCTAACTTTAACAAAGCTACAGTGATCACATGAATAGCAAATTTCGAGGATTTAGAGAAAGGGTATATAAGTACTCCATAATGGAAACGGAAAAGGAATGAACAGAAACCATATTAGTGTTGTACATTGAAATTAAGTGACTCGAAATGACGATGGATTTCAGAAATTCCTAAATATGGATTTTTGAGGATTTTGATTTCGAATAAGCTTCTATTGGATATTGAGGAGCATGGAAAAATTAAAAGAATGACAGATTGGGGGATTAGTGAATTTAGATTAAACCAAGGGATTATTAAGTTAAGAGAATACCAAAGGAAATTGGATTTGTAAATGATTTCAAAACCACTGAGATAATGAGGTACATTCGAAACGAACCACAATTAGACGAGTATGGAAACCCAGCAACCAAGATTAGTGATATAACAAGGATACATACCACATTATTATCTACCAATGTGATTGGCATTTTACTTAGGAAAACAAGAAAAGAGGTTATTGGATTATCAAAGTGGTGTCATTAGTCATTAACTTGTTTTTAAGGGTAAATTAGTACTTTTGCAAGGTGTTAACCACAAATATCTTTCCAAGGCTTCCATAACACTCTAGATTAAACACTATTAGCCAAGATAAGATCAAAACCAAGAGAAAAATCTCATCCTCTTCCCTTCATCATCCCATTCGAATTTTTCAAAGAAAAAGGAGAAAAACCAAAATCAAAACCCTAGCAAAGATCAACTACAAATCAAGGAAAAAATCATGGAGCTTCTTGGAGGATAGATTAAGACTAGCACAAAGTTTCAAGGCCAACCAACATCATCTTCATAGGTAATAAATTCATGAAAGTTGCTTGATGAATAGTGATGAATAGTGGTTTCAAGAAACTAACTTGGTTTTTATGATTCCTTTAGTTGATTCAAGTTAATCTAAGGTTGTTTAAGGAGTGCCCAAGGTTTATCAAGGATTTTTAAGGGTTATCAAAGCTTCAAGAAGGTATAATCATGCTTGCTCTTTTATGTTTATGATGGATATAGTTGTGTTTAGTGATTAAGTGGTATAAATGTTATGATTATGATGTTATAAGTGTTTGTAAGTGATTAAAGTTGATTTTGGAAGGAGTATGTGCTTGTAACCATGGTTGGTAAGATGACCACATGGTGTAGGTGATGGTGTATAAGGTGGATGATTGATTTGGAGGAGTTTGATTTTGGAAAGTATGAAATTACAGCAGTTATAATGTCCGATTTTCGTTAGAACGAAAACTGCCCTGTTTTGTGACCCCTGTATTCATACGGTACCTCACTGCCTAGGTTACCAATTGACCATGAAAGGATAGAGCTTAGTTCATAGATCGTTTTGATATAAGGTGCGTTAAAATCTGATGAACGGTTTAGGAGAAAAGTCAGTTTTAGTGAAAGACGTTCGATAACCGAGAAAACGTAATTGTATCAACTTTGAGGTTAAAGTTACCATACTTAGACATTTTTATAAGTCACTAAATTTTGGGATAGTATAGTAGGGTGGTCAGAGGACCCTTGACAGTTGACCTTACATTAAAATTCAAAATCCATATTTTCTGAGAATTTTTACAGTTAAGTGTGGTCGTTAGGGAAAATGGTGAAAACCCCTGAAACTTCGATTGAACTTATAAATGGTTAAGTTCTTGAATCTTTGGGGTAATAATAACACGTTAAACATATGTTGAAGTGTAAAGGGTTTTGTTATACGAGAGGGTATTGAGTAAGAGATGTGGTATTCTAATGATGGACCTTTTGTGTTTATAGAAACTCCGGAAGAGGGACCAGCCTTACTGTCAGGATACAGGAACAGAGGCAAGATTTTTCTATCCCTATTTTAAAAATTATTTATCTTCGGAATAATAATGATATCATGGAATATATTTATGTATATGTGATGCTTTTGTTGCTATATTGCAAAGAATATATTCTCTTGATTGTGGGAAGTTAAAGAGAGATGGATAGGTTTTCTGAAATATGAATATAGAGATGATTACGAATGGAGCGAATATGCTCTAGGGTAAAAGAGATATGAAAGAGAATGGTATCAGTTGTTATCTAGGGTTATATGGTTTATAATGCTATATTATAAACATTCTTTTTAGTGTATGTTATATACATATATTTTATAGAAATAATGTGCGAGAATGGAAGTGATATACGGGAATGGAAATGTGAAATGGTGTTGATAAATTGAATAATAATCTTATAAAAAGGGGAATTTACAACAGTAAGCGTAAGAGGCCGTGTGGAAGTTGCACAGTCCAGCATTTAATGTAAGCGTAAGAGGCCGTGTGGAAGTTGCACAGTCCAGCACTTAATGTAAGCGTAAGAGGCCGTGTGGAAGTTGCACAGTCCAGCACTTAATGTTTCATTTCGGCCCAAGAGTTGCCGAAGGAGGATGTAGTGGTAGACCTTCCTCCTGGGGGATGGTGGCAGACCTACCTCCGTCTACCGGTAGTAAAAAGGGACGGATACGGAGGGCGACTGATCATCGTGCCTCACGTATTCGGCAACAGTGAAAACCCCTATAATATTTGAATAAAGAATGAATGATAAAGTCAGATTTGTATACTGAAAAGGGAAAATGATATGAAAGATGGAATTATTGTTATAGATGAAGAGAAACTGATTTTATATTAATGTATAAAACTGCTGTATAGGAAGGAAATGAGAAGATGATAGTGAGAGATTTATTCAAGTATTTATATCATTTTAAAATATTACACTGAAAGGGTATATTGATTGTTATATTATTTAAGAAGAGAAACTGATACTGTATTATCTTAGATTTCTTTCTTATAATAGTAAGTGGATGATGTATTATTAAATAAGAGTTTTATTCTTCCTTAAAGTTTATAATTAGGTTACTGCTTACATATGTATATACATGTATACTTGGTTACATTTTAAATTCTAGTTTATAATATTATCTTGCTGAGCTATTATAACTCACTCTTGCTACTTATTTATATACAGCTAGGTATGCCAATACTGCGCAGAACGCCCCGCAAGAGGGTAAGGGAAAGGCGACCTTCTGAGAGCTCGTTAGCATCAATCCCCGAGGTAGACGACCAGCGCAAGGGGTTTAGTGGTCTTATGTACATTAAGTGTGTAAGGTTGTAATAAATTTGGTTGTTGAAATGCTTCTTGTAGAAGCATCACTCAACAATGTACTTAAGTATGATTCTGGGTTTGTAATAACTTTTTAACTCTAAACTTTTACTATGGTGAATGTTGTTCCTTGAGCATATGACTGGTGTGTGTGTGTGTGTATTACTGTGGGGTCAATTGCATAAGTATTAATTATAAAAAAAAAAAAACCCAAGAGATATTGATTTTGAATGGAAGTTGGTCCGTGATGGCCCATATTCATGACCCCGGATTTGGGGCTGTCACAGTTTGGTATCAGAGCTTAGAGTCATAATGCTCAGGAACAAGAGTGATAATAATAAATGTATTAGTTATGATATAAAATTGTGAACTTCCATCGAGTTCAAGGGGGGGTTTATCGAACGAAGTGGTTATTCTAAGTAGTGATTATGATTTTATAGATTATTGCTAATAAAGGTTATTATGCCAAAAGTGTCAAGTTTATGTAGCACATGGGACTGATATGAGAGAAGGGAATAATTGAGGTAACAGGAAGTGTACGTTAGAAAATATTGTGAGTATGTGTGGTATGTTAGAATATACAATTTAGAAGTATAATTTGAAGGGTCCTTGATACCGGAGCAGTGTCAGGCTAAGACGATCAATATTACGTAAGTGTATCGATTAGAGGGTTGTATTCTATTATGGATAAAGGCAGAAAGTATCGAGCCAAGTCAAGACTAGGTAAATGACGATAACTGGAAATATATATTATAGGAAGTATTTTCTTACAATTGTTTCAAGAAATTTTATTCGAGCCGGATTTCTGGAAGATTTTACAGAGACGAGATATAATAAGATCGAAGTGTGTATATTTTATGTCATGATAGAGATCAAAATAGGGATAAACCATAAGTGAGATACACTACCATTCAGGGGAGGCCAATGTGGTGGCCGATACCCTTAGCTAAAGGAGGAATGAGAGATTAACTAACGTAGAATGACTAAAACAAGAGGAAATTGCAAGATAAAGATAGTGAAAGCACTGCTATTGATAAGCTAAATGGCATGTTGATGAATGACAAGCAAGCTTATGTTGGGGTATTCTGTGCAAACAAGATAGAGATATTATGAAGGAAAAAGGATGGAGAAGGTGGTGTAGAAGTTATAAGGTGTAGATGAAAAGGTACCTATAGACATTTCTAACGTGATTCCGGGACGGAATCCTTTTAAGGGGGGAAGGATGTAATAACCCTAACTTTAACAAAGCTACAGTGATCACATGAATAGCAAATTTCGAGGATTTAGAGAAAGGGTATATAAGTACTCCATAATGGAAACGGAAAAGGAATGAACAGAAACCATATTAGTGTTGTACATTGAAATTAAGTGACTCGAAATGACGATGGATTTCAGAAATTCCTAAATATGGATTTTTGAGGATTTTAATTTCGAATAAGCTTCTATTGGATATTGAGGAGCATGGAAAAATTAAAAGAATGACAGATTGGGGGATTAGTGAATTTAGATTAAACCAAGGGATTATTAAGTTAAGAGAATACCAAAGGAAATTGGATTTGTAAATGATTTCAAAACCACTGAGATAATGAGGTACATTCGAAACGAACCACAATTAGACGAGTATGGAAACCCAGCAACCAAGATTAGTGATATAACAAGGATACATACCACATTATTATCTACCAATGTGATTGGCATTTTACTTAGGAAAACAAGAAAAGAGGTTATTGGATTATCAAAGTGGTGTCATTAGTCATTAACTTGTTTTTAAGGGTAAATTAGTACTTTTACAAGGTGTTAACCACAAATATCTTTCCAAGGCTTCCATAACACTCTAGATTAAACACTATTAGCCAAGATAAGATCAAAACCAAGAGAAAAATCTCATCCTCTTCCCTTCATCATCCCATTCGAATTTTTCAAAGAAAAAAGAGAAAAACCAAAATCAAAACCCTAGCAAAGATCAACTACAAATCAAGGAAAAAATCATGGAGCTTCTTGGAGGATAGATTAAGACTAGCACAAAGTTTCAAGGCCAACCAACATCATCTTCATAGGTAATAAATTCATGAAAGTTGCTTGATGAATAGTGATGAATAGTGGTTTCAAGAAACTAACTTGGTTTTTATGATTCCTTTAGTTGATTCAAGTTAATCTAAGGTTGTTTAAGGAGTGCCCAAGGTTTATCAAGGATTTTTAAGGGTTATCAAAGCTTCAAGAAGGTATAATCATGCTTGCTCTTTTATGTTTATGATGGATATAGTTGTGTTTAGTGATTAAGTGGTATAAATGTTATGATTATGATGTTATAAGTGTTTGTAAGTGATTAAAGTTGATTTTGGAAGGAGTATGTGCTTGTAACCATGGTTGGTAAGATGACCACATGGTGTAGGTGATGGTGTATAAGGTGGATGATTGATTTGGAGGAGTTTGATTTTGGAAAGTATGAAATTACAGCAGTTATAATGTCCGATTTTCGTTAGAACGAAAACTGCCCTGTTTTGTGACCCCTGTATTCATATGGTACCTCACTGCCTAGGTTACCAATTGACCATGAAAGGATAGAGCTTAGTTCATAGATCGTTTTGATATAAGGTGCGTTAAAATCTGATGAACGGTTTAGGAGAAAAGTCAGTTTTAGTGAAAGACGTTCGATAACCGAGAAAACGTAATTGTATCAACTTTGAGGTTAAAGTTACCATACTTAGACATTTTTATAAGTCACGAAATTTTGGGATAGTATAGTAGGGTGGTCAGAGGACCCTTGACAGTTGACCTTACATTAAAATTCAAAATCCATATTTTCTGAGAATTTTTACAGTTAAGTGTGGTCGTTAGGGAAAATGGTGAAAACCCCTGAAACTTCGATTGAACTTATAAATGGTTAAGTTCTTGAATCTTTGGGGTAATAATAACACGTTAAACATATGTTGAAGTGTAAAGGGTTTTGTTATACGAGAGGGTATTGAGTAAGAGATGTGGTATTCTAATGATGGTCCTTTTGTGTTTATAGAAACTCCGGAAGAGGGACCAGCCTTACTGTCAGGATACAGGAACAGAGGCAAGATTTTTCTATCCCTATTTTAAAAATTATTTATCTTCGGAATAATAATGATATCATGGAATATATTTATGTATATGTGATGCTTTTGTTGCTATATTGCAAAGAATATATTCTCTTGATTGTGGGAAGTTAAAGAGAGATGGATAGGTTTTCTGAAATATGAATATAGAGATGATTACGAATGGAGCGAATATGCTCTAGGGTAAAAGAGATATGAAAGAGAATGGTATCAGTTGTTATCTAGGGTTATATGGTTTATAATGCTATATTATAAACATTCTTTTTAGTGTATGTTATATACATATATTTTATAGAAATAATGTGCGAGAATGGAAGTGATATACGGGAATGGAAATGTGAAATGGTGTTGATAAATTGAATAATAATCTTATAAAAAGGGGAATTTACAACAGTAAGCGTAAGAGGCCGTGTGGAAGTTGCACAGTCCAGCACTTAATGTAAGCGTAAGAGGCCGTGTGGAAGTTGCACAGTCCAGCACTTAATGTAAGCGTAAGAGGCCGTGTGGAAGTTGCACAGTCCAGCACTTAATGTTTCATTTCGGCCCAAGAGTTGCCGAAGGAGGATGTAGTGGTAGACCTTCCTCCTGGGGGATGGTGGCAGACCTACCTCCGTCTACCGGTAGTAAAAAGGGACGGATACGGAGGGCGACTGATCATCGTGCCTCACGTATTCGGCAACAGTGAAAACCCCTATAATATTTGAATAAAGAATGAATGATAAAGTCAGATTTGTATACTGAAAAGGGAAAATGATATGAAAGATGGAATTATTGTTATAGATGAAGAGAAACTGATTTTATATTAATGTATAAAACTGATGTATAGGAAGGAAATGAGAAGATGATAGTGAGAGATTTATTCAAGTATTTATATCATTTTAAAATATTACACTGAAAGGGTATATTGATTGTTATATTATTTAAGAAGAGAAACTGATACTGTATTATCTTAGATTTCTTTCTTATAATAGTAAGTGGATGATGTATTATTAAATAAGAGTTTTATTCTTCCTTAAAGTTTATAATTAGGTTACTGCTTACATATGTATATACATGTATACTTGGTTACATTTTAAATTCTAGTTTATAATATTATCTTGCTGAGCTATTATAGCTCACTCTTGCTACTTATTTATATACAGCTAGGTATGCCAATACTGCGCAGAACGCCCCGCAAGAGGGTAAGGGAAAGGCGACCTTCTGAGAGCTCGTTAGCATCAATCCCCGAGGTAGACGACCAGCGCAAGGGGTTTAGTGGTCTTATGTACATTAAGTGTGTAAGGTTGTAATAAATTTGGTTGTTGAAATGCTTCTTGTAGAAGCATCACTCAACAATGTACTTAAGTATGATTCTGGGTTTGTAATAACTTTTTAACTCTAAACTTTTACTATGGTGAATGTTGTTCCTTGAGCATACGACTGGTGTGTGTGTGTGTATTACTGTGGGGTCAATTGCATAAGTATTAATTATAAAAAAAAACCCAAGAGATATTGATTTTGAATGGAAGTTGGTCCGTGATGGCCCATATTCATGACCCCGAATTTGGGGCTGTCACAGTAACTTCTTGTTTTTTACTCTCTTAACTATCTATTTTTTTATGTTTGTTTACTTATTATTGCTTTGAAAGTTGAATTAGTGTTTGTTTTGAATTTAATTGATTGTTTATTGTTTTGTTTGTGTAGATGTTATGTTGGTATTCATAGTTTTGGGATTCAGAGACTTCTTGTTGAAGCCGGAGCTTCTCCGAGCCATCGTGGATTCCGGTTTTGAACATCCTTCGGAAGGCAAGATTTGATTTCTTGGATCTTTAATGACTCGAGTTTATAAGCTGCTCTTGTATTATGTGCTTTTTTAAACTTTTTTTTTTTGCCTGCTTGCTGTCATTTAGGGTTAATAATTTGGGTTAATAATTATCGGAACTCAAAGAATTATATTGGTTAGTGTAAAGTTTATTGTAATTGCAATTTGATATGAAGGAACTGTTTTGTTCGTCTCAGTTGCTTGCTCAATAGAATTTGTATGTAATTTTTTAGAATATGGAAGTTCCTACTTACAACCTTCTATTACAATATTTGGTACATATAACAACGTAATACCTTGTCACATGAGTTTAGTTAATTAACATAATGAAAGTGCTTGACAGGCCTTAATAGAGGCAAAACAAGAGCAACATATATTTGAATAATCTACTAATGTAGCAATTTTTTCATTATGCTTGTTAATTAGTGGACATAATTTTTTAAAACTAATAAATATTTAGATTCTTTGTTTACAATTTACAATTAATGCTATACCTATACATCTATTAATAGTCGTGCGCCTTCTATTTTCCTATTTCAGGTAAATACAACTGTTTGTGTGTATATAACTAAATAAATGTTGTTGGTGTGTATGGTAAAATATTTAGATTCATTGTTTACAATTTACAATTAATGCTATACCTATACATCTATTAATTAATAGTCGTGTGCCTTTTATTTTCTTATTTCAGGTAAATACAACTCTTATAGTACTTTGCGTCACAGGTTTTAGTCTTCACTGGATGAATCCTAGTTAACTTTATTTAAATTGATGCTTTGGCTAGTGGCATCAGCTAACAGCAGACTGAACTAGATTCAGAGGGCCTTGCGACGATAAATTTGTTTAGGTGAATCTTTCATGTCATAATATTTCTTTCACTTTCTCTAAATTTGTTACTAAATTTTAGAGATTATTTAAGGCTGTTAGGATGTCATTTAGGCAAAGTAAATCGAGTTGATGGAAAATAAATATTAATCTGTGTATATTTCATAAAATTTAAAATGTTCTTGTTGTCTTTTTTAAGTGTTATAGTCATAAGTATATGTATAAAAAAATGTGATAATTGTCTTTATTTTCCAAGAGAAGCTATTAATATAATTAGTGTACATGTTAAAGGAACCATTCTGGCACCAAATGACTAGGTTAAAGGAAGGCAGTTGATTTCCAAGGGAGTGGAGTTATCGATGGTTCGGGAAGCAAATGGTGGGCAATATCATGCAAAAAGAACAAGTCAAATGTAAGTCATTCTGTAATTTAAAAATTCATGAATTATGTAGAATCTAGCATTGTTTTTCTGGCTAATTAAGTAGAATCTAGCATTTGTTTTAAGTAACTTAGTGTTTGTGCAATCATGACTTAGTATATGCTAATTACTGAGTTAAGTTGAAAAATAGGCATGGGCATTCTTGATGAGATTTATAGTCAGTAGTTCATTTGCATGTGCCTGTTTCTCATTGTTCTAGTTCATGTTACACGATTAAGATGTTAAAAAATCTGAATGCCTATACTGTTTGCATCAAAAATGATTTTACCCTATTTGTTTAGGATGGTTCATGTTGAAACTATGATTTGAATAAGGTGCTGCTATGCTGATTTCTTTTTTCGTCCAGGGCATTGGATTTCTTCAATTTAAGCTTGGAAATGCGGCAAATGCCGCAATGTTGGCATTTTGGTTTAAATGCAAGCTTCTTGTACTTATCATGGTTGATTTAAAATTAGGTACCAAATTATCTTCTAGTTGTGTTAGATTTCAAGTCATACACCTTTCTGTTAGTTACAGCACAATTGGCTATGATATAAATGCAATTAACAAAGTTCTCTTTTTTCCCGTTTCAGCTTGACAACATTGGATTGGAATGTAAGTTTTTTTTGCATAAATAGTAGCCTATTTTGTAAAATCCTGGTCGACTTATATATTAAGTATCACAGGAAGGAAGTATACTTTTGACATTCCTGTATATTTTTTGACGCATCCATAATTAACTTAGTCTTGTTCTTATCACATCTTTAGTCTATAGAGTAAGGGTACAATACTGGCTACAGGTTGTTTTATAGAACCTCATAAACTTGTTGCTACGTTCATGTAAACTGACTTGCTCAAAAGCTATAAAAAGATCTCACTTCTTTCGGTTCTATATGATCTAATAATTGTCATGGGATTCCTTTCTGTTTTCTTTCTTCTCAATAGCTATGTGAATGCAGTCAAGTGGGATCCTACTGGTACGTTTCTTTCTATTTTGCGTGTTGTAATTTTCAGTGTTGTAATTTTTCTCGTTTATTTCTGATCTTTAAAATTTATTGGTTGTAGATGGAAGCTCTCGTTTGGAAAGGAATAACTCAGAGCCTGAACACAAGCCAAAACCTATTCCTAGAAAAGAAGCACCAGCTAAATCTTCCTACTGACCTCCTCCAAGATCTGCTCCTGTTCCTCTTCCAAATGTATTAATCATACATTTGCTCTTGATAAATATTTTTCATTTTATTTTTTTTCCTTTGTGGCTGTGGTATACTTTAGAGAGGATATGAATTGTATGTTGGATGTTTTGTGTTGATGTAAAGATTGGATGTTTTGTGTTTGGTAAATGGCAAGTGCTTGTAACTGTTTTCTTATTTTAGTGTTTTGGTTTGATTTGTGTGTTTTTGGTGCATATAAAAAGAATACTACATGCTAAAACCTGAACAAGAGACATCGGTTTTTAACAAATACACCAATGTCCAAGTAAATCTAATACATCAATTATTTTTAAAAAAACTGATGTAATATGTTAAACATTACAATGAAAATGGATAAAAATGATGTTTGTTAGAATATATAACATCGGTTTTATCAAGGAATCGATGTCTATTAGACAATGTAACATTATATAACATTGGTTTCACTAAACAATCGATGTCTGTTAGAACCTATAACATCGGTTTTTACCAAGAAATCGATGTATATGTCTTCCTATACCTTGTATGTTCTATGTTTATGTTAATCTAATGCACATAATAAACGATTATTTAAAGAGAAATACTGCACATAATGAAGCTTAGACATCAGAAATATTTAAGAAACTAATGTCTAAGTCGATAATAGACAACTGCTAAAAACCGATGTCTAAAATTTTTGACCTTTCTCTACACTCGCATAGACATCGGTCAGATTTTTTTTTAACAACGGCCAGAAACCGATGTCTAATCCACTTTTTCTAGTAGTGATGGGTGCAAATGCAATCTATTATGAACTCGCATTATATACGAACATAAAAACAGAATGTCCTATATGAAACAAACGTAGATAATACAAACATAAATGCATAATTTACTACTACTAACATGCAAAATATGAAATCCTACATGAACACATAATACAACAACTACTAATCCCCCAAACCACCCCCAAACTTAAAATATTCAATGTCCGCATTGAATGGAAAGTAATACAAGGGATAGTAGAAAACATACCTAAATAAAAATACCGAAAAGCGTGGGTTGCCTCCCACGAAGCGCTTCTTTAACGTCAATAGCTTGACGTTACTTCCAAGCCTCCATTAAGGATGATAATAGTTTGCCTGGTCATCTCTTCGTGATACTTCATCGTCATCACGGCGGCACACTTTCTGCCCCTTCTCCTCGTTTGGCCTATTCGTGTAACAACTATGTCCTATTCCAATGCCTTCATCTGTCGACCCAAAATCTTTCAATTTGTAGAACAACACACGGGCTTCGCTTGAATATAATGGAGGAGGGTAAATGTAAATTTCTGAAGCCTTTGGTTCCTCAACGAGAACTTCCTCCATTGGCTCTAATGCGCTACCTCCATCTTTAAACTCTGAGACAAGTGGAAGATCTTCATCTTTTTCATGTTCTTCAGCCTCTTGGTATGCACATACCAATTTTTGAAATTTGTGTAGCTCAACAGTGTCTGTCCCAAATAGTGCCCTTTCCAAATCTTCCACCATCCTAACATGTTCAAATTCCTCACATGGCTTGTGAACGCTAACCTCCTCTTGGAATTTGTCTTCCTCAATTAAGCATGCAGTACCTCGCTCCAAGTCACCGTTATTTTCTGGAATTGCCTCTGGTATGAATTGTTGTTTCTCTTTTTCCAAGGCACTCAAAACTTGAGCAGCTAGTGTCACCATAGAATTGATAGACTCCTCAGTACTCTTTAGAAGCATCCTAATCTCCTCCTTAGCATCAACCTCATCTGACTGAAAATTAGGAGTAGGTTGCTGATGTTGAAACTCTTCACTCCCAAAGAAATATGACATATCTGGAACATCTTGCTGGTACTGTTGAGGATGGTATTGAAAATATGGTTGTTCCTCATAACTAACATATGGATCAACTCCTTCGTAGTAACAATACTGTGAGGGATCATGAACGCCCAAACACCGCTCACATTGTTGAGGCATGGATGTACTCGAATATGCCCACCATGGCAACTCCTCGCATGCCATCTTCAAACACTCAAGTACCTGAAACACACCAAACTAAACAAGATAGATAAGAAAAACAAATCCGAGTCAGTGAACGCTAACGACCACTATTGACAAGCACATAAACCAAAAATAAAACACCGATGATCCCCGGCAGCGGCGCCAAAAACTTGTTTGCACTAAATCACGCAAGCGTACGTGGTCACAAGTAATACAGATAGAAGTCAAGTTCGTTCCCACAGAGATCTGGTTATGGTTTTAATTCAGTAGATGTACCTATGCAACAATGTATGATTATTATTCACTGCTAAGACAATTAACAAATTTGGTTTTGATTAACTAAGATTAATTAAAAAAAACAAATTAACAAACTAAGAATTAACTAACTAACAAGAATTGGAATCAAATTACTTCTGCAAGAGAAAACATGGAATCCTAACTTCATTAAATACTTTGCTTAGATCTGACGCCTTTAATCACTATATGCAATGGTTATGATATCTGATCAGACAACACGAAACAAGTACACGCTACCTCTCAGTATACGCATACCAAACTAAACATACATCCACAAAAGAGATAGAAGATGAATAGACACCAATTATGTTTAGACCCTATATCTCTATAAGATTTTGAAAACATAACGGTTGAAGAACAAGTTGTCTATTAAGATCACATAGGGCAGCATAATATCTCTATTTACGCCACAAATCATGATGTTAAAACATCAACCTATCCTATGCTAGCATGGCAAGTTCTAAATCTCAAGATCCACTCTCGCTTCACAAGAGATTAACAAATTAGATGTTAGCTACACATCTAAATTCATAAAGCACAACCATACGAGGATATCAGATATACATCACACACAGATCTGTAAAGCATCAAAATACTAAAGCTCCATAAATAAATCCGTTAGAATCTCATGACAACGATTAGTTCATAATCGAACCTCTCATCATCATGGGATCTGATGAAACCATGATAAAAACAAAGTATGAAAAAAAAACAAATAAACCTAAGTAATTGATATGTAATGGTTCTACTCCTAATGATACAAATTACAAGGGTTGGATGTGTTTATATAGGCTCTAGAAGTCTTGCCCAGCAAGAAAATACCCAAAATAGAGTTAAAATAGAATTTCTGCAAAATACGTTTCCTAAACTGATTCTGTTTTTTAAGGAAAATTCGTAGTTGACTTTTCTTCAGTTTTTCAGGACCGTTCCAGTAGTAATTGGACATCTGGACCACTTTAGAATGATAGAGAATTCCGTTATCTTCGCGTGGACTGCTTACGGGCCCCAAACGGAGTTGTAGAACTCAAGATATGGCCAAAATAGTAAAAACTATAATTTTTCAGGGGCAACTTGCGCCCAGCAGTCTGTTCTTCGCGCAGATTGCTCCTACCCGGCGCAATTTGCTCGTGGTAATCCTATCCCAAGTTGTAGAAAATCTCTCAGGCTTCGCGTGGGCAGTAAGATCGCTGAAAACAGACTTCTAGAACTCCAGATATGTCCAAAACAGTGTAGACTGCGCAACCGTCTCAGAAATCCGAATTTTAACTAATTTATTCTCCAAAAATGATAGAAGCATCAACCTTAATCAACATTCTTGTAAATCTGCACAACTAAGCAAAACACATCAAAACTACAAGAAACTTGAGTCCAAGACAATCAATTTAAGCCGATATGGAACGCTCTAAGTGGATATAAATCCACTTATCACCTAGCGTATTCTTATTATGAAAGCTCATGATTAACCCCAGCGAGGTCGCATGAGTAGATATGAAGGCTCATAGCTAAGCCCAATGAGGTCGCATGAGTAGATATGAAGGCTCATAGCTAAGCCCAGTAAGGTCGCATGAGTATCTCCATACTTTGGCCTGCATCGCATGACTAAGCCTAGTAGGGTACGCATGTGAGGCCCTCGTAAGCTCTCCATTAGCCTCGCCAATAAGGCCTCGTGATTCTAGCATCATGTTAGCCATAGGTAACCTTTATTGGACCATGGGTCATGAGCAGAATTAATGGACTATTAGCATCAGCCCAAAAGTGAGTGGACTTGGGACATGATGGATCTCTAGAAATCCTAGCCCGTCTAAGTAACTTCTTCTCTAAGAACTACGTATGGCTTGATCCCTATAAATAGGGTACGTAGGCACCTTACTATGGATGATTGACAGTTCACCCCAGAAATATCAACAAAGAAGACCAGTCACAAACAGTTACAAATCTCTTCCGTGTTCTTCGTGTTCTTAACAGAATATCCGTATTTTGCTCCGTGATTCCAGCAAACCTCCAAAATATTGTTATACCAATTTCCCTATAACAATGTGAAAACTAATTCACAAAAGTAACATATTATTTGTATTATTGGGGGGTTGGCACTCTTTTTTCCCCTCTTGCGTTTTTTCCCATGGTGTTTTGCTCTTGCGGGGTTTTTAACGAGGCCACCTTTGTAATGAGTCTTCTTTTCTGAGATACAGGTGATATTGTCTAAACTTCCGGAGGAATCTCTTTCTCATGGTTGTCGTAATTCAGGTTACGACTCGTGGATTGGTTAAGCATACCTTTCGGTTAGATGATTAGCTTTTATGGATGAAACAATGTCTCATTTTCTCCTTTCCTTCCCGAATTGTGTATTTTTATCTATAAATGAAATCATTTTTCATTTTGCAAAAAAAAAAAAAAAAACTATCTGACATGGCCAGACCGTAATTTTTTATATATTTCTTACTCCCTCCGTCCCATTCAAAGTGGCTTGCTTGACTTTTCTTGGTTAAATTGACCAATTTTGTAGCTTAAATTACGTATATTATATGTTAAATATAGTTAATGAAAAAAATATGATAAGAAAATATAGATCATTTATTATAACATACATTTTTTAAATTTATAAAAGTATTAGTCGATAATTTATAAAAGTCAGTCAAAATTTGGTCAATTTGACCAAAAAAAGTCAAACAAACCAGTTTGAGTGGGAGAGGAAGTATTATTTAGTCCACTGTTTACATGTTTGTAAATAATGACATATTTTCTTTAAAAAAAACAAATGACATATTTTATTAAAATTGTTGGTGAGTCCTGTCCATTTCAGCCCAATTAAGAAGAAAATCGTTACGATGTAGTTGGTGGCGGATGCGTGGCCGTGGGTGTAGGTGAAACTATTTCCACATAGTTGTACTATAAAAGACTGGCTTTAGTATAGAGCTTCTACAAAAAAACAGCCTTAACAAATACCTCTAAATAGGCAAATTATTCATATATCTTTATTTATGTCATGGGTTCTTGTGAAGGAGGAGTTGTGGTGGTAGTGAAGAAGACGGAAGTGGTGGCAGCAGTGTTGCCGGTGACCGAACACCGGTTAGCGATGTCGAATTTGGACCTGTTGTTGCCACCTTTGGATGTTGGAATTTTCTTTTGTTATGATGATGGTGGGAAAAATAAGGAGATGATGATGAGCACGGTGAAGAAAGGGTTGGGTCAAGCATTGGTGTCTTTTCCAGTACTTGCTGGAGAAATGGTGCAGAATAATGAAGGGGAGCCTGAGATGCTTTGCAATAATCGCGGTGTCGATTTTGTTCAGGCTTTTGCTGACATGGAACTGCAGCATCTTGATTTGTATAATCCTGATGTTTCTGTTGATGCCAACTTTGTGCCGGTAAAGAAACATGGAGTTATTGCCATACAGGTATAGATATATCTCTGTGATAAAATGGCTATTTTTATTACTAATGCCTGTTACAACTTATTCTGTTACAACTTGCACATCTATGAGACAGATACCGTACGAACTTATTGCTTGTGGTATGGCCCTCAAGTTACTTGCGAACATAGCTGCTATGTGTATGGCCCTCAAGTTACTTCGAGACAAAATTTTAGAGACTTGACAGGGTTTTTTCCACTTATAAGCTATAACTAGTGACAAGATAAGGATTAAGTAACAGCCCCGGCTAATATAAATTATGGTCAATTTTAAATGTTAACCAGAGCTTAATTGGACCTTTGATCAATGAAGGTGACAGAGATGCGCTGTGGTGGGGCAGTAATAGGCTGCAGCTTCGATCACCGAGTAGCTGACGCTCATTCAATCAATAAATTCTTGATTGCATGGGCTGATATGAGTAAATCCAACGACTCCCAGGGTGATAATAATATCAAACCATTACTCTCCCGCGGCGACAACCACATGAACAAACTTATCCCATCGTACAGTCGCTCATTCATCATTCCTCGTCAGCCCCGCTGCCACGACCCCGCCATCGACAACATGTACATGCTCATCAAAGATATAGCATGTAGTGCCCCTCAGGTGCCACCATCATTCCATCTTCAAAGCCGCATATACCAGATAGGCGCGCACCAAATTCAACTCCTTCAGTCTCGGGCAGGACCGAAACGAACCAAATTCGAGTCCTTTAGTGCCTTGTTATGGAAGTTACTAGCAAAATCTGCGAAAGAAGACAAGAAGAGATGCAAACTAGGTATAGTGGTAAACGGACGAAACTGTATGAGCAAATCTGCATCTCTGAACGCGACACCAATGGATAATTACTTCGGAAACGTATTATCGGTTCCGTACAGTGATGCTAGTGTTGGTGAACTCAAGTCATTACCTCTCTCCGAAATTGCAAATCTGGTGCATGCATGTGTGGAGAGTGCAGCAAATGAGGAACATTTTAGGGGACTTGTCGATTGGGTCGAGAATCATCGTCCTCAACTAGCTATGTGCAAGATTTATTCATGCCTGCCTAGTGACACCGAGGAGGTGGCCGTGGTAGTCTCCTCCGGCCAGCGGTTTCCGGTCTCGAAAATGGACTTTGGGTGGGGCCGGCCCTCTTTCGGGTCCTACCATTTTCCTTGGGGTGGCACTACTGGTTATGTTATGCCAATGCCCAGTGCTAGAGATGATGGTGACTGGATTGTCTATATGCATCTTTTCCAAAAGCACTTGGATTTTGTAGAGAAAGAGGCACCTCATATCTTCAAACCATTTGTTTACTAATCAAACCACTAGTGACAAGGAATGCTCGATGGAGCTATACATATCTGTTATTAACAAGGACTACAATTAAAATGCCTGATGCTTAATTACAAAGGACTACAAGAGAAATAATGAAAATTAAATATTCCAAAAATTTACTCAAACAAAGAAAGAAAGGCACAGATATTAGTTGTCGTAGGCTTTCTTCTGACAACCATCTAAACCTCATGTTCTATAAAATGAAGCTCTTTAATTTGGATTGTTATTTTAGTGAAACTTAAGTAAAATACGAGAGACATTTATACTTGATTGAATTTCACATTTGAAATTAAATTTTATTTTACTCAAAAAATTTATATGAAGTACCTAAAAAAAAAAATTCGTATTGGGCCCCCGAAAGTTCATAACCGGCCCAGATCAAATATAAATTGTCTCCAAATTATATATCTTGTGTGTTTGGACAACTTTGCCCCTGATCTATATAAAATTAATGAATCTTGGAGCCCCAAATTATAAATGATACTACATTCTCGACTTTTATTTTGATTGTTAATAGACTACTAGTATATAACTTCAGTATAAATTAAATTATTATTTAATATTATTATTTTAATTAAATAAATTTATATAACTTCACTTTGGTAATATAAAAGTAGCTATATTATTAATTGTATTTATTATTAATCTATTATAGATAATTTTTAAATATTAATTAATGGAGCGCTAAGTTCAGTATAATACTATATTTTCTACTTATATTTCAATTTTAGTTAATATACTCCTAGTTTATACCATCATTATTAAATTAACTTAATATACAATATTATGATTTTAATTAATTAAATTAATACAATATTATGATTTTATTATTTAAATTAATTTAATATTTAATGTCATACCGCGATATACATTATATACCACTGTATATATACATGTCATAGATATCATTAAGAGAGGGTTTATACTTTTAATAAAGAGTACGAATTTATTATTGAATTAGGGATTTGCTTTCCGTTGCCCAACAGTCTTTACTAGACCTGGAAATTCGTTCCTTTCGTATACTTTCGTGTCATGTACTTTCGTGTCGTGTACTTTCGTGTTTCGTGTACGTAATGCTAAATCCAAAACCGAGTCGTTAACTATTCGTTTCGTTTCGTGTTCATGTACGTTTTATGTCGTGTTTCGTGTAATTTTGGAAAAAAATAAAAATATTTAAATATTAATTTTTTACTACTCGAGTCGTAAGTCAATATGTCATAAGGAATGAAGTGTGCTTAAGTCTTGTGAAACTAAAATTTGAAACTATTTTGTATTTATCTTATGTAAAAATTATATATAAAATATCATTTTAAAATATGTATTCATATAATTTTAATAAAATTATTTAAATATTTATTTATTTCGTGTACTTTCGTTTCGTGTCATGTACCCAAGGTTAAACCCAAAACCGACACTAAATTCATCCGTGTACTTTCGTGTTCGTGTACCACAAAAGTCAATCTAAACCCGTAATTTTCGAGTCGTTTTTGTGTCATATTTCTGTGTCTGTGTACGAAATATCCGACTCAGTCTTTGGACCTGTGATTGAGAAACGGATTATTCTAATAAACAATTTATTTTAAATGTTGTTTGAATTTACAGAATCGTATTCTGTTATTTTTAAATGTTGTTAATGTAACTGTCGATAATCAAAACGACTCATGCAAAATCCTGACGTGCACTTGCATTCCCTCGGACACTTCAAAAGCATCTGTAGAGGGGGACAACTGTCCCTCGTACTGGTATGGGAGTTCAAGATAAAAACTGGTCATTTCACATAGTCTTGTCAACGGGTCAGATTTGGATCGGATTATGCTAAATTCATATTCGAATTTATTAAAAAATTTCGGATTCGGACCGGATCGGATCAAGGATCGGATATATTTTAGTTCAATCCATATCCAATCCATTCGGGTTTCGGGTTTTCGGATCGGAGATCCGACCCGTTTATTTTTTTTTCAAAAAAAGGAAAAAACATGCAAATTATAAAACTAACATATCCAGATTTGAAATTCCATAAAAGAGCTCATAACAAGTTCAAAGTACATAGTACATTAACACTGAATTACATCAACTAGTAGCAAACAAAATAACAAAGTCTGAAGCTCTTATATTTTTAAAATTCAAAGTAGTTCAAATCAAATTCAAATCATAAAAAATATATCTATATAGTATAGATATAAAAAATATATAGTACTATAAATTATAAAAAAATTTATCTATATAGTATATATTTTCTTATAATATATATTATATATAATAAATATACTATATATAATATAACAAATATAAAAAAATATTTAATATATAAATATATTCGGATCAGATCGTTAACGAATCGGATCATGTTAAATCCATACCCGCTCCTTATCGGACCGGATCCTTATTGGACCGGATATTTTTTTGAATGATCCATACCCGTTAATTTCGGATCGAATCGAATCAGATCGGATCGAATTATTGATTCATTGACAGGCCTATTTCCAAATACTGAAAAAACTACTACCAGATCGTGTCAGAGATGAATGACTAAAGTTACTCCAACGAGATATAAAATTGTAGCAATGATTATATAAATTTTAGAATTTAAATATGTCATTAATTTTACACTTTTAAAATTGTAAAACTATAATTTAGTAGTAGTATTGTTTTTCAACCATTAATCAATAATCTATACTTACTATTATATAAAAACCGAAACATTAAAAGTTTGGTTGGTCGGTACCTGTTTATTTTACTTATTTACCCTTACTTAATTACTAGAATAAAATCCATTCTACTAACTTATTAATTTCCCTCCAGAATAAACATATTACCTTTTCTATTTTTTACTAACTAATTATTTTCCTTTTCAAGTAAAACACAATATCTTTCATATTATATCTAACTAAAATTTCTCCTTTTTTATATACACTACGAGCGATTTTGTTTAATAAAATAACATAATTATATTATAATTACTATTAACTAATCAATTACCTTTAATTTTCCTTTTTAGGTAAAACACAATATCTTTTATATTGTATCTAACTAAAATTTCTCCTTTCTTATAAACACTACGGGCAATTTTGTTTAATAGAATAATATAATTATATTATAATTACTATTAACTAATCAAATCAATTACATTTTTCAGCCAAAACATGTTACCTTTTCCCTATTATGAAACTAAAATATCTTTTTTCCAATCATATTATGAGTGGTTCTATTTAATAAAATAAAATAATACTATTATAATACTAATAATTATCGATTACCTTTTTCAGCTAAAAAATATCATCTTTTCCATATTTCATAATTAAAATTCATTTTTTCTAGAATTATCAAGAACAACGTTAATTTCTCAATATCTAAAGATACTACGACCAATTTAATTTAGAAAATAACATAAATTAAATTATAATTACTATTAACTAATCAATTACCTTTTTCACCTAAACTTTTTAGTTTTCACAATAACTATCAATAACATAGACAATATACTTATTTTTTCTTTATATTTTCTTTTTCTTAATTTGTTTATTTATTAATATTTTTTGATATTAAAATTGTTTAAATTAATTTAAAAATATAATGGTTTCTCGACTAAAGAGAAGTTGGGTGTTGGTGGAGAATTCTAATTGAAATATAAACGAAACAGCATGTAAAATATGTGGTTTATTTTTTTAATTAAAATTAAATACATTTTGATTTGTTTTTTTGTTTTTTGGAAGGTATTAACAAATGTTTAGGAAGATGTTAACCAACTAACCAACGAACCAAGACACAAAAAAATATTTTTGAAAAATAAAAAAACGTGTTAAAAAATTCAAATTCAGTTAAATTATATATAATTTATTAAAAATAAAATACCACATGTTTTTATATAATTATAAACGTTTCAATTATATCCCGATTAGAATCATCGCCTGCACACACATCTTCCTACGATTCTTTCATCTACGATTTTAGGTTATATAAAACGATTTTTTTAAAAAAATTTATTGAATTCCTAAGATATTAAACAATAAATTTAAAAATAACTTTAAATTAATAATATTTGTTTATGTAATGAAAGTAAGTATGGAAAATAATTAAATTTAAAATTAATAATGTTGTGGAATGAAAATTAGGGTATAGTTATTGCGTATTTAATGCTAGGGTTTGTGGAAGCTTCGAGCTTTAATGGCTGATCTAGTGTTTCGTGACTTAACTCGGTCCTCACAAGATGCCTACGTATCTTGCAATTATCAAGAATCAAGCCAAAAACGTAGTTCTGTATGTGAAGGAACGGATCCTTATATAGGTGATGAAAACCTTGGAATTAGGGTAGAATTGGGTATCTTGATGGGTAAGATACCACTTAGGCCCAATTCTAGATCCTTTCGGGTGGAAGGAGGATAAGACTTATAGCTGTATTCCTTGGAGACCACTCCAAGGATGATTTGGTTTCCTTTTGGACTCAATAACGGAGTCTTTTATTTGGCTGATTTAATAGCCACGAAATTATAATTATATTTATGGCTCTGGGCCTTGTAATTGGGCTTTGACCTTGGATCAACTTATGTTCATTTAATGCAACATTAAATGTGTTTTCAGGGCTTACTTTCAGCCCATATCATTTGCCCCCCAACTTCTAAGAAAATTGATCAGGTTTTCATTGAAGTTAAAAGGTCTACATACACTAGTGTTTCACATGTATCGTCTTGAGTGCAAAGTGATTTGCGATGACTTGCCTTATTCGAGGCTAAACAAATATATTTACAAAGAAATTACGAGTAACATCCTTACATTTTTCTTATACTCACGAGTATTTTTCCATTATTTATCCGTCGACATATCAATTATCTCACAATTGTGCATAATTTTTCAAAGAAAATCCTTTTCGTACAAGAAGAATCAGCAAAAATCCCCACAAGATTCGACCAGGATTCCTGGTCGAATTTTCGATCAGGATCCTGGTCGACATATGGCCATTTTGTCATCCTGGTCGATGGCACTTCGATCAAGATTCCTGGTCGACATTTCGATCAGGATCCTGGTCGAAGTAATGCCATTTTGTCATCCTGGTCGATGGCACTTCGATCAGGATTCCTGATCGACATTTCGATCAGGATCCTGGTCGAAGAAATGCAATTTTGTCACTCTGGTCGACAGCATTTCGACCAAGATTCCTGGTCGACAATTCGATCAGGATCCTGGTCGAATAAATGCAATTTGGTCACTCTGGTCGACAGCATTTCGACCAAGATTCCTGGTCGACAATTCGATTAGGATCCTGGTCGAATAGATGCAATTTGGACATCCTGGTCTAGTTCAATTCGACCAAGATTCCTGGTCGACAATTCAATCAGAATCCTGGTCGAATAAATGCAATTTGGACATCCTGGTCTAGCTCAATTCGACCAAGATTCCTGGTCGACAATTCGACCAGAATCCTGGTCGAATAAATGCAATTTGGACATCCTGGTCTAGCTCAATTCGACCAAGATTCCTGGTCGACAATTCGACCAGAATCCTGGTTGAATATATGCAATTTGGACATCCTGGTCTAGCTCAATTCGACCAAGATTCCTGGTCGATAATTCGATCAGAATCCTGGTCGAATAAATACAAATTTGGACACTCTGGTCTAGCTCATTTCGACCAAGATTCCTGGTCGACAATTCGATCAGGATCCTGTTCGAATAAACTTATGTTTAATAATCGGACCTGCTAACCTTTTTTTGGCCTTATTAATTTTGGGCTAGGCCTTTAACCCATGGCTTTAGTGAAACGATTAGAATTATGGTATGCTACTGGGCCTATTGGGCCTTAACTTATTTTCTTTTAATTGTTTCGTTGGATTTAAGTAATCCATATGCCCTTTTATTCACTTTAGGACTTTCTAGATCTTCTAGATCCTTCTTGTCTTTTTGGGCCTACGGGCCTCTCAATGGGCCTTAACCGGCTATTACCGGTTCCTTGGAATTTCAACCGGCTATTGCCAGTTGCGAAATTCCTATAAAAGAGTAGAGTGAGATTCCTTTCTCACTTCACTCTGATACACTATACTTTCCTCTAAAATTTCTCTTAATCATTTCTCTCAAGTTAAGGTGATTCCCGGTGATTTTTTTTTTAGCAATCCCACCGTTCTTAGGCAATTTTCTGCCGGTTTCTGGGTTTCTTTGAAGATTTTCTGGGCTTTTGTTGCATCTTCATCTCTTTTATTAAGGTTTCTGGGCTTAAGCATTCATACTTTGAAGATCAATGGCAGACAAGTCAGCACAGCACCTTTTAAAGATGAATTCAGCTTCAAAAAGAGGTAACGACATCGAAATTCGTTCATCTTACATGAGTTTAACTGAAATGATCAATTTGCGTGGGGATGATTATCCATCTTTAGCTGATTTAGATGCTTATAATTGCTGTAACAAATTTCATGATGAATATATGATTAAAAATTATAACAAAACTTATGAAATCAAAACTCCATACAGACTTGTTAAGGCTGGGTCGGGAGACAGGCCTTGTCACTGGAGGCCCAATGGGCTTTGTGTTTTTAGAGATGCCCTCATAGCTGGGTTTAGGTTCCCTTTTCATGACTTTATCCCCAAACTCTTGGCCGACGTTCAAGTGAGCCCATGTCAACTTCCCCCTAATTCCTGGAGATCCATTTTGTGTTTCATGGTTTTGTGCCTTAGGAAAAAATTCCCTCTTTTCGTTCCCTTGTTTAGGAAAAAATTTCAATTTTATAATAGCTCTTCTGCTCAACCGGGGTGGGTCTACGTTAGACAACGCCCTAAAATTCCACACATCTTTAATGGCCACTCGGTTGTTGACAACAACCCTAAGTGGAAAGAAGAATTCATGTACTTGGTCTGGAAGTGATTGGGGCACCCTTTTCCGAAGCTCTTTTGGTAAGGTGACCGATGGCAACCCTAACAAAATAGTTCTCAATGCTGAGGAGCAAGCGGCTTATGACGAGCTAATCAAAGACAATGGTGAAACTTTGTGTTGGGACCTCATCAATGAGGAGTCTCTTAGGGTCGTAGGCCTTTCTTGCCGTTTCTGACTTAGGTAATTTCCACTCTTTTGTGAGTTTACTTTGTTTCTAGATAAACTAATACCAACGTTTTAATTTGTTGTTGTGTGCAGCTGTTATGAAAATCATGCGAGAAACAGATCCTGGTGAGGATGAAACTGCTCGTATGAGGAGAGCAAAAAGGGCCCTTGACACAAGGGGCAAATCTAGCGAACCATCTTTTCTGCGCCCTCACAAAGTGCATAAACAAGACTTGGTTGCTGTTGATGAAGAAGATGAACCCGTGCAAGTGAACGTCCAGTCGACTGTGTACAGGCCTCCATGGGGCTTCAGAAAGCAGGACTCTGTAGTTGGCTCCCCAAAACATTCGATGGATTGGTCCTTGAACTCAATAACTCCTGTGGACTACAAGGATTTCATAACGGGGGGAAACATGGACGAAGCTAAGCATTTAGGGGGCTCAAGCTTTGGCATCTGTACGTTATTCTCTTCCACCTTTCACTTTTTCCTAATATTAGTTTGCTGTCACAACTCTCTTTTTTACTAAACTGATAACCTTGCAGGCAAATGTGCATTTTCAAAGCATGACACATCAGGCTAAGGCCTGGAAAAACAAGGCAAAGTCTTTTGAGACTAAGTATCAGAAAGAGAAACTTAAAGTTGGAGAAACTGAAGAGAAGTTGAAAGGGAAGGTAGAAGAGTTGGAGGCGGCCCAGGCTGAGGTGGTGCACTTGCGGGCCAAGAAAGAAGACCACATTGACGAGTACAAGGACTCACAGGATTTTCAAGCTTTGATGGAGAAGCACGATGCGTTGCTCTATCCTGTCCAGTACACCGATGGTTGGGACGAGGCATTAAAGGCGGTGCTTAGAAAGCACCCTGGGTTATTTTCTGTTAACTCGAATAACTTGTAGAAGGGGGGGGTTGAATACAAGTTATTTAATCGTGTCTGATTTTTGCTTGATTATATGAACAAGAATAAACGAATGAATTAAACTCTTGTTTGTATTAATAAAATCAAATACAAACTCTACCAAAGGTGTACAATACCTTTAGCAGCTGCTGACAATATAAATATCTCTCTGTTTGTTTCGAACTCTCGAATACAAACCTTATACAGAGCTACGCACATTCACTTAACACACGCTCTTTACAATGATATTGAGAGAGTATTTATAATGCTACCTATCAACTAATAACAGAAAGATATAATCTATACATGACAATGTTCTGCCTTCTAGTCGATAGTTTCCATCAATAGAAAACTCTTTCCTTCATAATATCTTCTTGCTTGTTCTTCAAACAACGATCCTGTTTTATAGCACTTGCCAGTTTTTGTAGCATCCATAATGACATCATCAGTAACACGACTGATATCAGGATCTGTACACTGCATCAGTATCTGATCAACCATCAGTATTAGACCATCATCAGGATTTACCCTTTGTTCCTGACATGTAGTCTCCGATACACTGTTCATTCCTGACTAAACTATACAGATAACTGTCTTACACATAAATCCTATATACAGTGCTAAATCCTTTATAAGATCAGGATTACAAGAAGTATAATGTGTAAATTCTATTCTTAACATCACAACTTATGAATTATTCCTAACAATCTCCCCCTATTTATGCTTTAAAATCTGAAGCATAAATCTAAGTTGTGGATGTCAAAACATATAACAATACAACCAGAATAGAATTTATGAATGTAGAATTATGAAGTTAAGTACCTCCTTCTCAGATGTAGACATTAATCTAGTACTTAGAAGAAAGAATTTTAACTATTAATGCTGCTCTTCCTTTACCACTTCCTAGCTGAGATTCACCACTGTCACTCCTGGTTTTTCTTTTTACTTCCCTTTTTCTGCTCTTTATCTCCCCCAGCTTTATCTTTATCTCCTTTAGTCTGGTGATGTTGTTGTTGTCTTTGAATTGTCTTTATCTCCCCCTTTTTGACATCAGCAACATTAATTCCAAGAGTCTCAGAAACAGAACAAATGAGATTCATAAGAACTGCTTGATTGTCCATAATTGTGACTTGGTTATCTTCAAGTGATTGAAGTCTTGTTTGAATAGCAATTTGAGAATTCTGAATAGCTTTCAAAACATCAGAATGAACTTCAATGTTGGAAGTGCTTCTAGTATCTTCAGTATCAGAATCAGAAAAAACTATATCTTCAAGTCTTGTAGAAGAAGTTGCTTGAGTTGTATGATATTCAAGTAATAAAACCTGATTAGAAATATCAACATCTTCATCTTTCTGATCTGGAACTGAAACATGATCATCATCTCCTTCACCAGTATTCTGTGTACTAACATCTTCAAATCCTGACTCCTCCTTAGAGTGATCAGAGACTGTAGATGTCTCAATTCGAGCTGATATTGGAAGTACATACAAAGGAACACTAGGATCATTAGGATCTTCATCTGGTACATATGTATCAAGAGATTGCTTTATCCTTACACCTCTTCTGTTAATGATTCCTGCAAGCCTCTCCTTTTGCTTCTGAGCTTTAACTTCTGGCTTTGCATTGTGATGTGCTAGGTCATTCTTCTGATACATTTTGATGAATGAATAAGTACCAGCATCCATATCCAAATTTTCAGACCAAGATTCAGGAAAAACCTGATCCCAGAAATCAAATGATGGTTTCCTAATTTTCTCTCCCTCACTATGGAGTTGATCATCCATACCCTCATTCTCACTTTGACTTACTAAAGTCAACACTCTTTCTACCTCACCTTTTGCCTGGTCAGGAGCCAGCCGCTCAAATTGTGGATCTAAGTCCATCTTTTCAAGTGTATCACTCAAATTTAGATAAGTGCTCTCATGACCTACAGAAAAATAGGGTTTAGAAGGAGTTTTTATACCTGAACTCACATGGAGAGAGGGTTCCTCATATGGCATGTGGCTTGAGGTTTTCTCCAAGGAGTGAGCTGCTATAGTCTCTGAACCCTTACTATCATCTTCTTTCCTTTCAGAAACTACAGGCTCCAGTATACCACTTTCAGGTTCTTTACTAGACTCTGATGTCTTCAGTAATACTTCATTAGACACCATAGTTAGTATATCACCGTCTTTAAGTGTTGTTTGCTGAGACACACCCTCAAGGTGGATAGACTCTGACTGAACAAAATTTGTTTGATCTTCAGAAAAAACAACCAAAGTCATTCCTCCCATATCATAGGGTATCTCACTTGCATTCTCAGTCATCACAGAAGACCTTTCAACATCAGCCATCACAGCTCCTGAGTCATCCTTCCTCTGACTAGATGGTTCTTGTGTTGCAGTGACTGTGATCTGATCTTTCCTACTATTCACCACTGGTGCAATAGTATCTTCTGTTGACTGCTTTCCTCTATCTACTTCCTCCAGTTGTTCACCTTGAGCTAAAGCATCTTCAATAATGACATCCTTGTCAAATAAATATGCATGAAGTGATTGAAGTGCAACATGCTTTGAGAGTCCAAATTTCTTGACTAATTGTCTTCTAACAGATACATAGAAATACATCTTCATTAAGTCAAGTCTTTGATGTAGAAGTCCATATTCATCTGGAAATAAAAGTTTTGGTACTCTTTCAACTAGAAAATCTAGAACAGGCCTTGACAACTTCACTTTGAGAGAAATTAGTCCCATAGCCAGTCTGTATGATAATGTAGTTTCCCATGAAGAATCAATATCCAGATCTCTCTTGTCAAATACTGACATAGATGTAGCTTGATTTGTAGAAACCTTCATGATATTAGTTAGACTAGACTCTGTGTGTGTAGGTGACAATTGAATCTTTCTCATTGTTCTCCTGATATAGTGAGCAAAAGATTTATCCTGAGAAGACTCAAGAGGTGTAGACACAGAAGTGATCTTGGGATGAGATCTTTGTTCAATAGACACAGTCTTTTGAGAGACAGTATCCAGTAACTGTTTTCCCTTTTTAAGAACTACAGCCTTTTGAGAGACTGCAGCCTGGCTGTGACTAGGTTTTTCATCTCTTTGTGCTAACAAAGAAAGTTGAATTGCAGCCTTCAATTCTGCTCTCTCAGCAAGAGTTAAATCATCATCATCTTCACTAGAATTACTACTACTACTTGACACAACAAATCTTCTCTTCCTTACAACTGATGTCTTTTGAGAAACACCAGAGGTTGGTTTCTTTGAAATAATAGGCTGTGGATCAAAATTTGGTTCTTGAATTGTTTCAGAGACTATAATGTTTTGGGCTACTTGGGTAGACACGGGTGGGTTCTCCTCCATTTGAGATTCCTGAGCCATTTCACCACAAAAGAAAGAAGAATTGTAAAGTGTAGGAAGATGAGTTTTAAGAATTACCTGAACATGATGTGGATAATGAATTGCAGGTATTTCATCTAGATTCTTTTCATTGTCCTTCTTTGTAATGTCAGAGAAAATTCTCTTTTGCTGTTCATAAGAAGAAACACAATGTTCCCTACCAAATCTAGCTTCAACATCAGGAATGAAATGGTTAACAAACATTTGCATAAATCTATGATAATAAACCATTTTCCTGTTTTGATCTCTTGACCCAAGTTTGATACTCATCTGACTTAAGATAATATGACCAATGTTAATTACTCTGTCATAAAGCAAACTATAAGCAATATGTGATGTAACAGAAGTAATTTGCTAAAAAGAACTACATTTGCCAGTAAAACATTTAGCAATTTGATCAAAGTAAAAAGACCATTCCTTTCTAAGAAAAGACCTATTCAACTGGCTCATGTTATCTAGAGGTCCACTATAACCTAATTCAGACAACATAGTTCTTATATTATCATCAGATGGTACATTCTCATAACTATCAGTAACAGGTAAGCAAAGTACTGAATTAACAACAGATTCAGTAATGTCAAATGAATCTTGTCCTAAATGTAGAACAATCTTACCTGATTGACTATGAGTAGAATCAATTACCTCAGCATTCTCCCAAGCTTGTGAAACAGCTACTTGATTAATTTGTAGAGATGCTGTCAATGCATAACTTAATGGTCCATACACCAGAAAGTCCATGATTGGATGAAAATCAGATGACACTCCTTCCTTGTTGGTGATAGCTGCTACATGATTGTTTGTCATAAAATCAAAGTCACCAAACTTGAAGGCTACTGATTTAGGTAATCTTCTCTGAGCTGCCATTTTTGATCTGAAAAGAACTTGAAAAATTCTTGAAATAGATTAGTGATTTTGAAAACTCAAGAGTGTTTTTGCTTTAGAGAATGTGAAATTAGAGAAAGCAATTACACGATTAGAGTTTCAAAACAAATATATTTCACAAATCTTTTAGACCACTATCCCACGTTGACACGTAGATTGACAGGTGTCAGTCCCTGAAAAATGAGGTTACCCACGATTTTTGGAAAATAAAATCCAAAATTGATTTTCATGAAATAAATCAAGGTATAAATAATCAATACTGATCAGCTTCCTTTTCCTGTTGACCTCTCATAAAAATAATCACAAAACACAATGTGATAATAATTCTCAAATCCTGATGGTCACACATGAAATCCTGATCAATATCATCAGAGACTTAATATGGAGTTTGTTAGATATTGATTCAAGAGATGATCAGGATCTGGGCATTACTGATCAGATACTGATGCTGATGTCATCAGGAATACAACGTCAGTATTGGATTATCAGGATTAGAAGCTGGTCAGTATTTGATGAAGATTCTCATCGACCAGAGATCAAGGAAGATTGATATGTCGGTTCCTAATTTGTAGGAATGCAGCTATCATACAAGATATGCATTCAGAGATATATGTAATTGATTTAGAATATCTTGTAATTGATAGTGCAACTGTGTACACTATATAAACACAGTTTAGGTTTTACATTATGTAATCGCTTACACGAGTTATATTGTAACCTAGCAGCTCTTAAGAACATAAGAATTTCTTAAGAGAGTTTTGTAACAGTTTTATATCAGAGTTAATAAAGCTGTTATTGATTCATACTTGTGTTATTTGTTTTAAGTCGAAAATCTTATACAATTGTATTCAACCCCCCTTCTACAATTGTTATTTACTGGGCAACAATTGGTATCAGGAGTATGAGCAATTCGATGCTAAATCTGATGAAAGCCTTACTGATATGTATGATAGATTCTTGACTTTACTGAACAATCTATCACTGGTTGGCAAAGAGTATGATCCAGAGGATTCGAATACCAAGTTTCTCAGAGCTTTAACTGAAGAGTGGGATACTCAAGCTTCAATCATAAGGCATCAATATGATTTGAAGATGCTGTCTCTTGATGAAGTCTATGGGATGCTAAGAACTCATGATCTTGAGGTTCAACAGAGGAAGAACAAGAAAAATGTCAAAGCAAAAGCTGTTGCTTTGAATGTTGAATCAAAATCAAAGGGAAAAGCTGAGGAGGTTTATAACCGAAAGAGTAGAGTGGAAGAGTCAATTCCTGATGACTCATCATCAGATACTGATACTGAGTCTGATCCTGATACTGATGATGACTCTACTGATTCTGATATGATGGAAATGGTTGCTATGATAGTCAAGGGCTTCAAAAAGATGAAGTTCAGAAAGGCTAGGAAGCAAGGGAAATTCCAGAAGAAAACCTTCAATGCTGACAAAGACAGGTACAAGAAGAAAGAAGGCAAAAGCAGCAAGTTTGACAAGTCAAAAATCAGATGCTATAACTGTGATGGAATGGGTCATTTTGCAACTGAGTGCAAGAAGACCAAAACCAAAGCTCTCATTTCTTCAAGCAAGGATTGGATGGACTCATCATCTAACTCTGAAGAAGAAAAAGTGAATTATGCTTTGATGGCTAAAACTGATGAGACTTCTGCTGGTGAAAATAAGGTATCTGAAGTTTTATTTGATTTTGATACTAATAATATTTCTGAGCTAAGATCTTTCTTAAAATCTCTGCATATTAGTTTTAGGAGTCAATCTCTTGAAAATACAAGAATAAAATCTGAAATGGCAGAGGTTGTTAAGAGAAATGATCATTTAGAAGCTGAGTTAATTTTCTTGCATGAAGTTCAAGCAGAATGTGATAATGCTAAACACATGAAACTTGAAACAGAGTTTAAATGTAATGAACTTGAGAGGCAACTTAAAGATGCTAATGAAAAACTCAGAACCTGGACACATTCTGGTACAAAAACTCATGAAATTATTTCTGATAAAAACTGGAAAGAGTGTCTAGGGTATAAGCCAGAAAATGAGAAAAAGGACAAAGGAAAGGTTGTTTCATCTAACCCTGGAAGAGTTATAGTTGATGACTCAACAAATCCAAAAACCTACAGATATGTTACAGACAGTACTAAAACCAAATTAAAACCAGTTAATTATGTGTATCCAGAGATTCCCAAATCTACTTCAGAAGAGGGATCTACTTCTACACATCATTCTGAGTCTAGAACTGTCAAAAACAAGAATGTAGGTCTTTTGTCCAAGAAGCAATTAAGGGATAGAATCTGTGAGGTAACAGATAGGAAGAGAGTTCCAACTGTCAAAAGGAACAGGAATGGTAAAGTTGGAATAAACAAGGAAAATAATTATAAGTATATTCCAAATGCACCAAGAAAAGCATGCTTTAACTGTGGTAATTCTAATCATCTTGCTATTGATTGCAGGAGGAGTAAAAAGAAGCCAACTGTAGTTCCTAAGTCTGACATTAGGAATAAATCAGTATTCTATAAACCACAGAATCCTTGTTTCCATTGTGGCAGTAAATGGCATTCTATTTATACATGTGAAGAATACCATAATTTGTACTATAATTATTATGAGCCTTTGCCTAAGTTCAATAAAAGTGCAAATTTTGGAAAAACAAAGAACTTGAATACTAATCATGCATCTGTCAAGATAAAGACTAATTCTGATGGAGTTAATTCTGATGAAAATGTCTTTACAAGAAAATCTTCTACTGATAAAGATGTTAAATTGCATGAAAAGAGAACCCAACAAGTGTGGGTTCTTAAAAATTCTAACTGAGTTCTTTGTGATTCTGATTGCAGGGTAAAAAGAAAAATGTGTTAGTCATGGATAGTGGATGTTCTGTGCACATGACTGGAGACAAAACCTTGCTATCAGAATTTGAGGAAAAGGCTGGCCCAACTGTGTCTTATGGAGATGGCAACATTGGACAAACTTTGGGATATGGCAGCATAGTAATTGGAAATGTCATCATTGAGAAAGTAGCTCTGGTGAAAGGACTAAAGCACAATCTGTTGAGTGTTAGTCAGATCACAGACAGAGGTTATCGTGTCAACTTTAATGATACTCATTTTGAAGTTATTAGCAAATCTTCAGGAAAGATTGCATTAACAGGTCAAAGACATGGTAACATTTATGAAGCCAACATTCACACTAATACTGAAAATCCAACTACATGCCTCATCAGTAAAGCATCTGTAGATGAAAGTTGGAACTGGCATAAGAAGCTTTCTCATCTCAACTTCAACAATATAAATGAGTTGGTTAAGAAAGACTTGGTGAGAGGATTACCAAAGGCTCTATATACTCCTGATGGACTCTGTGATGCTTGTCAGAAGGCTAAACAGAGAAGGACATCATTCAAGAGTAAATCTGAATCCTCAATTGATGAACCATATCACATGCTACACCTTGACTTGTTTGGACCAGTGAATATTATGTCCATCAGTAAGAAAATGTATACTCTAGTCATTGTTGATGAATATACTAGATTTACCTGGGTTTATTTTCTTCACAGAAAAGATGAAACTGCTGAAATACTGCTGGACCATGTTAGACTTATTGAAACTGGCATGGAATACAAAGTCAAGATTCTGAGAAGTGATAATGGGACTGAATTCAAGAATTCAGCAATGGAAGAGTTCTGCAAATACAAAGGAATAGTTCAACAATTCTCTGCTCCTGGCACTCCTCAGCAAAATGGAGTAGTTGAAAGAAAGAACATAACTCTTATTGAAGCTGGTAGAACTATGTTGGAAGAAGCTAAACTACCTACATATTTCTGGGCAGAAGCAGTCAACACAGCTTGTTACACTCAAAATATTACACTAATCAACAGACATGGTGTAACTCCTTATCAGATGATTAAGGAAAAGAAGCCAAGTTTGAAGCATCTACATGTGTTTGGCTGCAAGTGCTTTGTTCTAAGACCTCATCCAGAACAGCTAGGAAAATTTGAGACAAAAGCTGATGAGGCCATCTTTATTGGCTATCCAACAACAAGAGCCTTTAAAGTCTACAATCTAAGAACAAAGACAGTCATGGAGTCTATTAATGTATCTTTTGATGATAGAAAGCTAACAGGAATAAAAGAAGACTCTCATGACAGTTTGACTTTTGCAAATGAAGCTACCAACAATCCTGATGAAGTCACGTCAGATACTGATATTCTGTCAGATCCTGACGATCGATCAATTCCTGATCAAACACCTGTTACTGATGATGACTCAAATAATGCAAATGTTGAGGGGGAGCAAGAGCGAGACATCACTAGTGCTGATACAACTCAAACATCAAGTAGAGATTCATCAGAAACAGACTCAAGTGACAATCAAGATAGTATATCAGAAAGAGATAGCACTATCTCAGGGGGAGCTTCTAGCAACTCTAGTTCTTTTGAAGAAAACACCAATCCAGGGGGAGCATCCAGTTCAAGAAATGACTTACCATCAGCAAGGAAATGGACTAAAAGTCATACTCCTGATTTAATCATTTGGAATCCTGAAGCAGGTGTTAAGACAAGAAGTGCAACTCAAAATGAATGTTTATATAATAACTTTCTGTCAAAGGAGGAGCCCAAGAAAGTTGAAGATGCACTTAAGGATGCTGATTTGGTGACAGCTATGCAAGAAGAACTGAATGAGTTTGAAAGAAATGAAGTCTGGAAACTTGTACCAAGACCCAAAGGAAGGTCTATTGTAGGTACAAAGTGGGTATTCAGAAATAAGACTGATTCAGATGGCACAATTGTGAGAAATAAAGGAAGACTAGTAGCAAAGGGGTATTCTCAACAGGAAGGAATAGATTATGATGAGGCTTTTGCTCCTGTTGCAAGACTGGAGGCCATAAGAATTTTTCTGGCATATGCAGCCCACAAGAAATTCAAAGTATTCCAGATGGACGTAAAAAGTGCATTTCTCAATGGAGAACTGGAAGAGGAGGTATATGTTGAACAACCTCCTGGATTTATTGATCCCAAACATCCAGATCATGTCTATAGACTGGATAAAGCACTTTATGGACTAAAGCAAGCTCCAAGAGCCTGGTATGAAACCCTAGCTCAATTCTTACTGGAAAGTGGATTCAACAGAGGTACAATTGATAAAACCTTGTTTTATCTGAATCATGGTAAGGATTTGCTGTTAGTTCAAATATATGTTGATGATATCATTTTTGGGTCAACTAATACTAAGCTGTGTGAGAAGTTTTCAAAGCTAATGCAGTCGAGATATCAAATGAGCATGATGGGTGAAATGAGCTATTTCTTAGGTCTTCAAGTTAAACAGACTGATGAAGGGATTTTTATCAATCAGTCAAAATACACAAAGAATTTACTAAAAAGGTTTAACATGCAAGACAGCTCTACAGCTTTCACTCCTATAGCTACAGCTACAAAGCTTGATCCTGATCAAGGAACTGAAGTAGATGTAACCAACTATAGAGGAATGATTGGCTCACTCTTATATCTAACTGCTAGCAGACCAGATATCATGTATGCAACCTGTCTATGTGCAAGATTTCAAGCAAATCCTAAAGAACCACATCTCATTGCAGTAAAAAGGATTTTCAGATATCTAAAGGGCACATCTTCTCTTGGCCTTTGGTATGCCAGAGAATCAGACTTTAGTTTATGTGGCTATTCAGATGCTGATTTTGCTGGATGCAAAATAGACAGGAAAAGTACTTCAGGCAGTTGTCAGTTTCTTGGAGGAAGACTAGTTTCTTGGTTCAGTAAAAAGCAAAAGTCTATCTCCACATCAACTGCAGAAGCTGAGTACATTGCTGCTGGAAGCTGTTGTGCTCAGATCATGTGGATGAGAAATCATCTAATGGACTATGGTTTGTCATTTTCAAAAATACCTATTTATTGTGATAACCAAAGTGCTATTGCTATGACAGGAAATCCAGTTCAACATTCTCTTACAAAGCACATCAGCATCAGGTATCACTTCATAAGAGAACAAGTACTGGAAGGAACAATTGAACTTCATTTTGTTCCTACTGATCAACAGTTAGCTGATATATTCACCAAGCCACTACCTGAGGCTACTTTTACAAAGTTGGTGAATGAACTTGGAATGGTAAACTATGGCAGTTCCTGAGAGAAAGAAGTCATCAGATACTGACGACTTGCAAATACTGATGGAAAGTCAATCCTGACAGTGGTCAACGTCGAATCCTGATGCAACGATTCGATAATCAGTATTTTGTCAGAATCTAACTATCTTCATTTTATCTCAATTTCCTGATTCAAGCTATGTTTAATGTTATTGAATTCCTGATAATGTGATCACTTTAATTAGTCCTCATATTTATTTCCAGATAACATGTTAAATCAGGAAAAACATTGAATAGAATAGAATAACAAGATTTTTCATTGATAATAAGAAAGAGTTTACATTCAAAGATTACATCTTTTGTGTTCTCTATCCACTAATCTATTCAACAGGAAATAAGAGACCAATCCACTCCATTGTTAAAAGCCATCCTAGATCCCATCTTTGCCACTTTGTTTGGGTGGAAGTTGACAGGGATAAGGTTATTTTTGCTGACATATTCATTAACAATGGTTGATGGAGTTGGATGAGGATGCCTTAGATGAAAGCCATGCGAATGCTGTTTGGAGGGCAGCATCAATGTCGATTACTTTTGCAGGTTTTTCCTTCTCGATTTCTTCGAGACCTGCATCCATCTGCAACCAGAGAGTCTCTAGTTGTCTTTCCCAGTCGAAAGCATCAAACTCTTCACGAGTATAACTAAATATATCTCTTTTCTCTAAGAGATGGAGGTTTTTCTGAATGATGGTAAGGTTCGACATTGTTAAAATTTTTGATGAGAAGGGTTTTTCTGATTTTTCTTATAGGAGAGAATGAAACGTTATAGAAGTAAGTGGACAAGTCTCTAAGATTAAATAGAGAAGGGTGGAACGAGAATATGAAACGATTCATATTACTGGTGCAAGTACCAGGTATTATTCGATTGTGATGTTTTAAATTTCTTTATTTAAAACAAAATTACCATGTTTTATTTTGGTCACAATTTTATTTTCCGAATAATACGTAGTGCGTGTGCTCACTCGTTGCTTACATACAGTTATAGATGTAAGTCATGACGCGTGTAATCCTCACCACTCTCTCACGTAATTTGGTCCATTACTTTAGCATAAACGAATGATTTACTGACACCTGTTTTTGAGAAGTTACAAGTATTGTCTAATATCAATTTAGTTTACTAATTGATTTATTTTTCTCAAAATATCAGTAAAGCATCGTCTCTCTTTGTCTTTGCACTCTCAAACCCTAATTTCAAAATTAACACATCTTTTGTGTTTGAAATTCCAATGGAGAACTTATTCATGAACAGCAAAGTGGTAATCAATGGAGTTACTTTTAATACTAATAACTTCACTGCAGTTCTAGATCATCAGGACTTGCCGAGTGATTTCCACATTATTCAGGACTTTTTGGCCTCAAGTCCAATCAATTATGCTCTAACCCAACCTGCCAAGATATCTTTTAAGTCTGTTATGCAGGTTTGGAACACAAGTGTTTTTGGGAAAGGTCTTCCATCAGAAAATCCTCAGATGAGCTTTGAATATGACAATGTTACATATTATGTGACTCCTGAGATTGTCACTGAAGCCCTTCACTTACCGTCAATCATTGGTAAGCCTGTATTCAAAGTTCCTGATGCAAAACTTCTTGAGTATGTTGTAAGCTTGGGTTACAATGGAACACCAAAGAAGTTTGGAGAGCTCTACAGGACAAAGCTCAAGAAGGAATGGAATTTCTTCTTTGATACTATCAGCAGATGTTTCTTGAATAAAGTGTCAAACTTTGATGCCTTACCCACAGGTTCAGCCAAAATTGGGTACTCTCTAATTCATGATCTCTCATTTGATTATGGTTTCTTTATACTAAAGGCATTAAGTGAAAGAAAAGCAGATAAATGTGGTTATGTTTGCTTTCTTAGATTTTTTCAATTAATATTTTCTCACTTATGTCCTCATGCTGTTTTTGAGAATGATACAATTTTGCCGATATGTAAAATCTCAGAAAACAATATAAAGAGTCTAATCAATTCTGATAAGGCAAATAAGTTTGTGGGACCTCCATACATTCCTGATGAAGTATGGTCTCTTTTAAGAGAGAGAATGCCTATTCAATATGGCTCAGCAACTGGTGCTATGGAACAGGACCTTACACATCCTATTCCTGACACAAGCACACAACCTAAACACTTACCTAAACAGTTAACCACCTCTGGTGTCTCACAAAAGGCATCAGTTGTAAAATCAAAGAAATCAGCTAGATCTGATGTGTCTAAGAGGCAATCAGGGTCAAAGGATTCCTTCACTCCAACTCATTCTCAAATGAAGTCACAAGGGGGTGGAAAAAGAGTTCTTGAAACATCTGGTTTGAATAAAGGAACAGGAGTGAAAAGGAAAGTTGATCAAGGAGCTATTTCTGATTCTGATGATGATACAATGCCTATATCAGTCTTGTTGAAAAAGAAGGAGATTGATGTTGTTGATACAAGAGAAGTGGCTGTTTCTGAAAAGCCAAAGAAAAGAAGAAGATTAATCAGCAAAGGCAAATTTGTTGATCACACAGAATTTCTGAATCTTACTGATGCTATGGAAGGCAATCCTGATGTTGTTAATCAGGATGGATCATCAGTTCCTGACGCTACTGCTAATCCTGACATCTCTACTCCTAATAATTCACCTATGAAGACTGTTGAGATTTCTGATTCTCCAGCATCTGAATCTCCAAAGAGAAGAATTATTGAGATGTCTGTCGATCAAGTAAATGCTATTGCTGCTCAGCTGGGTGTTAAACCTTCACCACTTGAAGTAAAAACTGCTGAAGCAAATGTTTTTCACAGACAGAAGAAACAGAGGACTACTGTGTCATCTCTGAGAGGATCCAGCCCACAAGAACCTGAACTTCAAAGGAGTTCAGAAGATATTGCAAATCCAGTCACACAAGAACCACCTGACTCATAGTGTAGGTGAAGACATTTCTGAAGGAATAGTCCCACAAGAACCATCTTCTCAAAGGGAAGGTGAAGACAAGAATATTCCTGCCCCACAAGAACCATCTTCTCAAAGTGAAGATGTTGGCAAACTCACATCAGCAGGGGAGTTTCCTGACAATGCTCAAGGGGCTTCTGAAATTGAAATTGAACTTGCTAGAAGTCTGGCAGAAAAAGCTGCTCATGATTTGCACATTACTGAATGTGATAGAGTGATTGCTGACACTGCATTTGAGGGAAGTACACAAGAACCTTTGACTCAAAGTGTTGAAGAAGCTTCAAAACCTCAGGCTACACAAGAACCATCAGTAGCAAATACTGATGCAAGTCATGCTATAGTTGCAGTGGTCAATCCTGATGAAAGTACTACTGATCTACTTATTCCATTGCTTATTGAGCCAATTTCAGCAAGGCCAATGGATTCTTTAACTACTTCATCAGGTAACATCTCTTTCTCTACTTCATTTACTACTGATAGTATGATTACAGATAGACCTGATAAAAGGGATACCTCTATTTGTATGACTTCAGACCACTCTTCTCAGCCACCTCTTATTTCTTCACATTTAATGAGCCAGAACCTTTCTTGTGAGATTGAGAGTGAACATTTAGAGAAAAAGAAGAGTGATGAGAGGCAGTCTCCTGAACTGGCAAAAGGAGAGGTAGAAAAGAGTGAGAAGTTATTAACTTCTAGTGAGGTAGAAGTTGCTATTGAAAGTAACTTAGGTAACATTGTGAGAAGTGATGAGATCACTTTAAAAGAAAAGAGAGATTTAGGAAATGTTACTAATTTGTCTGCAGGTCATCAGGATTCACCAGCTGTATCCACTGGTGTTTTGAAACTGAAAGGTATTATGCTTCCTGATGATGATGTTGAAAATAAACTTCCTGAAGCTGGTGGTGGCTCAGATGATGATGATGATGATCATCATGTTGATCTTGAGACAAAGCAAATGCAGGCAGCTATAAAAGCAAGTCTCCAATCTACTTATGGGTCTTCAAGTAGATACATGCAGTCAATGACTCAAGAAGAATTCAGAGGGGAGTATAGTTCACTTCTTCCTCCTGATACTCGAGCTGCAAGGGGACATGAATGGGATACAGAATGGAATGAACCGACTGCTGAGATGAATTTTCAAAATGCTCTTTTTCATTCTGGTCATATTGCTACGCGGATCCCGACACCTGAACTTAAGGCTCTTCTCAAAACCAATGCTCTTCTAGCAAAGGGATTGAAGAGTGAGAATGACTCTATGAAGGCTGTAACAGATAAATTTCAAGCGGGTATTCAAACATCTGTTTCTATATCTGCTACTGCTTCTCAAGCACGCCTTCTTGCAGATGATATTAAAGCTCTTGACAAGAGATTGGATTCTAGAATGACTGTCTTGGAATCAAAAGTTGATACTATTGATGAAACCCTCAAGCTTATATTGTCTTTCTTTATTCAGGACGATACTGATGTCAAAAAGGGGGAGAAGATAGTCAAAACAAAATGTTCACCTGATCCAGTTGTACAAAAGGATGATGATAATTCTGGAAATGATGGTGGTGCTAAGTCACATCATAAAGTTGAAACCTCTGATGCTGCTTTAGTGACAAAGAGAACGAATACTCAAACTAAGCAGTCAACTCATGTTTCTGAATCTGGAAAGAAGACAGTGACAATAATGATGCAATCTCAGAATCCAAAATAAGAACAGTTTGTGACACCTGGTCAAACTCTGTCAACCATTCCTGAGGATGATGTGTATGTGGAACAGGATGAAGATGCTGCTAATCTGTTTCATGAACTTGACACTGGGGATGGTCGTGTTCTTAAATTATTTCATAAAGACAAAAGAGTTCAACAGTATCATGCTGAGAAAGCACTTGTCTTATCTACTGAAGAAAATCCAAACATGACTACTGATGAGTTCTTAGAAGAACAGAACAGGATCTTTGAAGAGTTTGCAAAACAGAATAAAGCTCCTGCTGCAAGAAGAGGAAGAGGCAGAGGAGGAAGATACAGAAGTAGAGGAAGATTATCTGCTCAAACAAGTATAAGGCAAACAAGATCTAGTGGAATCAAATTGAAAGATGTTTCTGAAAATGAAAAGAAGAAAACTCCACTATCTCTTGCATCAACTCCAGACAACAGATTCAATGCTTCTGAAGAAATTGAAGAGGAGATATTGCCTTTGAAAAGGAAGAGTAAGGTAGCTGTTCAATCTACTGCATCTAATGAGAAGTCAGTCGTTGATTCAATTTCTGATGTTGTTTCTGATTCTGAAGAGACTGAAATTTTAAAAGAACTTAAGATTATGATTCTTAAGGTTGTGGTTGAATTTCACAATGTGGAAGTTTTTGAAGATACATTGGAGTATGAACAAGAAAACTTCAGAAGATTTGAAAGAGAAAGTGAAATCAGAGCTAAAGCCACAAAAACAGAAAAGATAACAACCAGAGATTACTTAAAAAATGCTCATAGATCAGACAGGAAGTTATGGTATGATAGAGATAGATCTGTTCCTGAACATCAGCAGGATTATCCAACTAATGAGAAGAAGAAGAGTAAGAAAAAGGAGGAGGATAAGGTTGATTATAGGAAATCAGTTGTGTTCATATCAGCTGGATTGATAAAAGAGTCTTCTTTGATCAATGAATTTCTGATTGTTAAAACAGAGTCTACTACATTTATTGCTGAAAATCCACCAAAATGGGTGAGTATGCAATCTGGGTTGAGAGGATGGGAACCTGGCACAAGAGGAGGAATTGGATATAGTCATGCACTGGTTATTTTCATTGCACAAACTGATCAATATGCTCTAGTTGACAAGATTGGGGATGAGTTAACTGTAGATCATCTTTGGAAACTTGAAGCTATTGCTATCATTGCTGATTGTCATGCTGATGCAAAGAAAATAGAGAAGCTGGTGTACTTCATGAAAGATGGAAGTGTGAAGAAGATTCCTATTCATGAATTGTTGTGTAAATCTGCAAAAGAACTGAAATATGTTCTGTATCTTCTCAGAAGTAAAAGAATAAATGTTAGTGAAAGAGAAGTTTATCAAAACTGGTGTGTAATGATTTACATGAAGATTAGACAGAGATTCATGGATGGAGGAACAAGGTATGATGGCAATTATATTCCCATGTACTTAAATTTAAGAGATATAGAGGTTGAAATGAAGAAAGGTACAGCTGTTAAAGAAGTGTATCTAGGCATGGAACAACTGTCTCTAAATCCAGATGGGAAGGAAATTGCTTATGTGTTGCTAGGTGACTTAGATCTTCCGAGAAACTCAATTCAGAATATCAGGGCAGCTATTTATCAGATTAATGAGGAAGATGAAGAACTCAAAAATCTGAAGAAGAAACTGATTCAAATTCTTGAAAGCAAGGAAGAAGAATTGTTATCTGAATTCTTGAGACTGAATCTGTTTTATCAAAGAATTTCTGAAACTGTTCCTGATGATTTTTAGAAGGTATTTTGTTTTGAGTTTTTGACATCTTGAATCAAGGAATTTGTGCTTTGTTTTATAAAGAACAAATTGGGGGAGATTGTTAGATATTGATTCAAGAGATGATCAGGATCTGGGCATTACTGATCAGATACTGATGCTGACGTCATCAGGAATACAACGTCAGTATTGGATTATCAGGATTAGAAGCTGGTCAATATTTGATGAAGATTCTCATCGACCAGAGATCAAGGAAGATTGATATGTCGGTTCCTAATTTGTAGGAATGCAGCTATCATACAAGATATGCATTCAGAGATATATGTAATTGATTTAGAATATCTTGTAATTGATAGTGCAACTGTGTACACTATATAAACACAGTTTAGGTTTTACATTATGTAATCGCTTACACGAGTTATATTGTAACCTAGCAGCTCTTAAGAACATAAGAATTTCTTAAGAGAGTTTTGTAACAGTTTTATATCAGAGTTAATAAAGCTGTTATTGATTCATACTTGTGTTATTTGTTTTAAGTCGAAAATCTTATACAATTGTATTCAACCCCCCTTCTACAATTGTTATTTACTGGGCAACAGAGTTTCCACGTGGCATTCTTCTTTTATCTGAAAAAGAAATAAACAAATAATCTGAACAGAAAATCAATTGGTTAGATATATTCAATATTTCTTGAAAACAAGAAACACAGTCACATGCAATAATTAGCATTTGACTTCATTAAAACTTCCAAGTGACTGCTCAGCTTCTCACGTCTTTCTTTAAAAGAAACAAACGCCTTATGCCATTCTCCATAACCCTTTCAATTTCTCTTCTTCTCAACAATGCTTCTCAAACCAAAATTCCCTTCAAACCCATTTTTCAGATTTTTCTCGATCGATGAACATCCTGTTCTTGATCATCTCTTTGAACAGACAACTCTTCTCATCGAACTAATCATGAATGGATTGGTTTTCGAAAATATCCAGAGGTTTCTCCTAGAACATCCATCTGTTGGATACAATCTTCCCCTAACCTCCTCAAAACTTGAGGATGAAGAATTTGGCCGAGAGTCTGAGGTTGATCTTGATGGGGATGCTATACATTTAAGTTAGCTGCTCTCATTCAAGTCGCCCAGACAAGGAATCCAAGATCAAATGAGGCTGTTCATCCCCTGATGGATTTCTTGAGATGCTCCTTGTCCTGTACCTCAGAGTTCATATCAATAGACAAGTATAGAATTATCAGTAGAAATTTAGACAAAAGGATGTTGTATTTCATTTCCATGTAATGATTTCTATTAATGAAAATACAGTTTCTTGTTATCTGCTTGTCTTTTGATTATTGAATGATGTATAAATTATCAGTATGCAAATATTAAAACTTGCTAGCATAGACTTAACACATCACAAAATCAGATTACTACACAAAGTAAACGTCAGGATCTGAAACAATTTTCATAATCCTGATACTGACACAATACTGATGACATCAGCATCCTGATAACAAATCTAATCCTGATGATTATTAACAAGTCTATCATACTGAAATTTATCAAGGCAAAGTGTTATAGCTCAAACATTTAACAATCAATTATAGATCCTGACAGGAATATCAAGTCTATAAGCTAAGAACAACATACCTTGCTACTTTTGCAGATGTTAAAGATCTAAAAATTTAACATTCCTAACTCACTTACTAATCTACTGAATGTAGTCTCATCAAGTGGTTTAGTTAGAATATCTGCAAGCTGTTTGTCAGTAGGAACAAAATGAAGTTCCACAGTACCATTCTCAATATGTTCTCTAATAAAATGATACCTGACATCAATGTGCTTAGTCCTTGAATGTTGAACTGGATTTTCTGCAATTTTAATAGCACTAGTATTATCACAAAACATAGGAATATTACTAAGTGTCATACCATAATCCATCAACTGATTTCTTATCCAAAGGAGCTGTGCACAACAACTGCCTGCTGCTATGTACTCAGCTTCTGCAGTTGAGGTTGAAACAGATTGTTGCTTCTTGCTTGCCCAAGAAATCAATCTATTTCCCAAGAATTGACATGTACCTGTAGTGCTTTTCCTGTCTATCTTACACCCTGCATAATCAGAGTCTGAATAGCCAATTAGAAAGAAATCAGATTCTCTAGGATACCACAAACCAAGATTTGGAGTTCCTTTGAGATATCTAAAAATTCTCTTCACAGCAATTAAATGAGATTCCTTAGGATCACTTTGGAATCTAGCACATAAACAGGTAGAAAACATTATATCTGGCCTACTTGTAGTTAGATATAACAATGAGCCTATCATGCCTCTATAACTAGTATTATCCACACTCTTTCCTTTAGGATCAGAGTCTAGTTTAGTGGCTGTTGCCATGGGTGTTTTTGCAACTGCACAGTCTTGAAAGTCAAACCTTTTTAAAAGATCTTTGATATACTTTGACTGATTAATGAAAATACCAGTCTCAGTCTGTTTGACCTGCAAGCCTAAGAAATAATTTAATTCACCCATCATGCTCATCTGATACTTAGACTGCATAAGCTTGCTAAACTTAGCACACAACTTTTCATTAGCAGAACCAAAAATAATATCATCAACATAAACTTGAACTAAAAGCAATTCACCTTTTATCTTTCTAAAGAATAGAGTTTTGTCAATTGTACCTCTTGTGAAGCCATTTTCAAGAAGAAATTTAGACAAAGTCTCATACCATGCTCTTGGTGCTTGCTTTAGTCCATAGAGTGCCTTGTCAAGTTTGTAGACATGATTTGGAAACTTTGGATCAACAAATCCAGGTGGCTGTTCCACATACACTTCCTCATCAAGTTTGCCATTTAGAAAAGCACTCTTTACATCCATCTGGTATACCTTGAATTTTGAATGAGTTGCAAATGCAAGAAACATTCTGATTGCTTCCAATCTTGCTACAGGTGCAAAGGTCTCATCATAATCAATGCCTTCTTCCTGAGAATAACCCTTGGCCACCAGTCTTTCTTTGTTTCTTACAATCATACCAGATTCATCTAGCTTGTTTCTGAAAACCCATCTTGCACCAACAATAGATCTATCTTTAGGTCTTGGTACTAGTTTCCAGACTTTGTTTCTCTCAAACTCATTTAACTCCTCCTGCATTGCAATTATCCAATCAGGATCCTGTAAGGCTTCTTCAACCTTCTTAGGTTCATTCTTTGAGAGAAAGCAACTATACAAGCATTCATTTTGAATTGATCTTCTAGTTCGAACACCACTATTTGGATCACCAATTATCAAATCTTCAGTATGATCCTTTGTCCATTTTCTAACAGGTGGTAGATTAACTCTGCTAGTCTCTCCCCCTAAGTTAGTGGTATCTCTTGTAGAAGAATTCTCTCTACCTTCAAAAACTCTCCTTTGATCAATAGAATCAGTAGATTCCATATTGATGCTAGTTACTGATCTTTCCTCAGTAGACTCTGAAAGGTCAGTTCCTGATGGAGTAGACTCTGAAACGTCAATTCCTGATGGAATAGACTCTGAAAGACTAGTCTGCTCCTGATGATCACTGTGTTCTCTTTGATTTATTTGCTCCCCCTCAACAGTAGCATTCCTTTGAGAAGCAATAGAAATTCCTTCGGGAGAACCTTCATCATCACTTGAGAGTATCTCAGAATTCTTCAGATTTTCAAATTCCAATTTGTCATGGCTTTCATCAATTTGCAAAATTCCAAATTTCTTATCATCAAATGCAACATGAATTGATTCCATAACAATGTGAGTTCTGAGATTATAAACTTTGAAGGCCTTAGATGCTGAATTTCCTAGAAAAATTGCTTCATCCGATTTGGCTTCAAATTTTCCAAGTTGTTCTGGATGAACTTTTAGGACATAGCATTTGCATCCAAAGATGTGAAAGTATTTCACACTTGGTTTCTTTCCTTTGATCATCTCATAGGGAGTTTTTCCATGACTATTTACCAAGGTACAATTTTGAGTGAAACATGCAGTGTTAATAGCTTCTGCCCAAAAGTAGGTTGGAAGTTTTGCATCTGCAAGCATGGTTCTTGCTGCCTCTATGAGAGTCCTGTTCTTTCTTTCCACTACACCATTCTGCTGAGGTGTACCAGGTGCAGAAAACTATTGAGTAATTCCATTGTCTGCACAAAACCCCTCCATTGTAGAATTCTTGAATTCTGTACCATTGTCACTTCTAAGTACCTTGACTTTGTACTCAGAGTTATTATGAATATTCTTGATAAGTTCAATGATTTGCTGAGGAGCTTCATCCTTCTTGTGTAGAAAGAACACCCATGTGAACCTTGTGAAATCATCCACCATAACTAGAGCATATCTTTTCTTGCTGATAGACATAATGTTTACTGGACCAAACAGATCAAGATGTAGCATGTGAAATGGTTCAGTAATCGAATTTTCAGTTTTGCTCTTGAAAGTGGTTCTTCTTTGCTTTCCAAGCTGACATGCATCACAAAGTCCATCTTGCACAAAATTTGCCTGTGGTAGGCCTCTCACCAAATTGTGCTTAACAAGTTGATTAAGCTTCTTGAAATTAAGATGTGAGAGCTTCTTGTGCCAATTCCAGCTTTCATCACTTGTTGCTTTGCTGTAGAGACATCTAACAATTTCTTTAGATGTATCACCTAAGCTGGCTTCATATATGTTACCATGTCTTTGACTAGTTAGAACAATGTCTCCATTCTGCATATTCAAGATTTTGCATCCTTCTCTGTCAAAGATTGATTTGTAACCTTTATCACCCAGTTGACTTATGCTTAAAAGAGTATGTTTCAAGCCTTCAACCAGTGCTACATTTTCTATGATGACATTCCCAAAAACAATTGAGCCATATCCCAGAGTTTCTCCTTTGTTGCCATCTCCAAAAGATATTACTGGGCCAGCTTTCCTCTCAAACTTTGTAAGCAGGGACTTCTTTCCAGTCATATGTCCAGAGCATCCACTGTCCAAGATAATTGAATGCTTCTTTCCTGTGCCCTGCAAACAAAAAGTAACTAGTTAGAATTTTTTAGGACCCAACTTTGATTGGATCCTTTCTTACTAGATTTAGAAACGACAGGCTTTGAAGATTTTGCTTTTATTTTACCTGTTGCAGAGTCAACTTTAAACTCTGATTTCATAAACTGTTTGTGACTAGGAGTTTCAGATTTCAAAGAATAATAGTCATAATACAGTTCATGATATTCTCTACACATGTAAATGGAATGAAGTAAACTACCACAATGATAACAAGCTTTTTGTGGTTGGTATTGAATTTTCTGAGTCTTGGGGAATCTGGACTCAGTTTTCCAAGAAGGTTTTTGATTGCAGTCTAGGGCCAAATGATTATGATTTCCACACTTATAGCATTTTTTCCTAGGTGCATCAGGTACATTCTTGTAATTATTCTCTTTGTTAATACCTTCTTTTCCATTCCTATTTCTTTTGATCTTGCTAGACTCTGAAAGACCATCTAATCTCTGTTTCAACTGAGACTTAGACAGAAACCCTATGTTTACATTCTTAGGTTTCTCTAACACTTTCTCATCTGAATTACTATTGTTAATCCTTTTGTGTACAACAGGGGTACCTTTTGAATCAACAAATTTAACATGATTAGGTTCAGAAACAGTTTTCTTACCTTCAGATTTAGATGTGTTAGCTTCTATTTTACTATTATCATTGACAATAGCTACCTTTTCTTCTTGTCTAGCTTTATCAAAACCTAAACCATTAACCTTACCACGAATTCCACTTTCAAAGATTTCTATAGTCTTCTTACTGGAATTGTTAATGGTCTTAATCACATCTCTCTCTTCTTCTAGTTCTTTTCTGACATAGTCATAAGCCTCAAGAATAACACTATAATCATGCTTAGCTTTATCAGAACTTAACTTGTATTCTTCCATTTGAATTAATTCAGATTCAAGAAAATTATTTCTATCAACTAATTTATCATTCTTAACCTTAAGTTCATCTCTTTCACAAGTAAGAATTCTAAAATTAGTCATAAGATTCTTAAACTCAGCATGGATAGATCTAATTTCATCAGAATTTAAGCTATCAAATGAATCAAGAGAGTGAAGTGATACCTTAACAGAGGATGGAGAAGTTTTCTTTGGAGATCCAGGTTTGTCTGAACTATTGGCCATCAATGCAATGTTGTCATAATCCAATTCATCTTCAGAGTCACTGGAATCAGCCCAATCCTTCTGTGTGACCATAAGTGCATTACCCTTTCCTGAATTCCTAGGCTTCTTACACTCACTAGCAAAGTGTCCAAGCTCGCTGCAGTTAAAGCACTTGATCTTGGCCTTATCAAGCTTGATAATTGTACTTTTGCTTTTGTCACTCTTCTTCTCCTCCTTCTTTTGAAAAGGTCCTTTGCTAAATCTTCTCCTGTTGAATCTTCCTTTCTTGAAAGCTTTAGCAAACATAGCAAAGAGTTCCTGCATCTCAGATTCAGAATCATTGTTGTCAGAGTCCATATCAGTAGTCTCTGACTCAGAACTTTCTTTGCTTTTCTTCTTCCTTGAATTCTTTACAGCAATCTCTTCATGCTGTTCTTCAGGAAGCTTCTTAGCTTCAGATTGAGCAGTAAGTGCAATAGTCTTCATCTTTCCTTCACTCCTGCTCTTCTTCTGCTGCTTGTCAAGTTCATAAGCTCTCAATTTTCCATATACTGCCTCTAATGAAATTTCATCCAAATCATTAGCTTCCTCAATCGCAGATATCTTCTCATTGTAGAAATCAGGCAAAGCTTTCATGAACTTTGTATTCATATCCTCCAAGTCATAATATTTACCATGCATGGCCATCTCATTGATGAGTTTTGTAAACCTATCAAAGGTATCAGTAAGTGACTCACCAGACTTGGATTCAAAGTACTCATACTGTTGTATAAGTAATGTCCTCATATTCTTCCTGACAGGCTTAGTTCCTTCACAGTGAACCTTAAGATTGTCCCATATATCCTTAGCAGTTTTACAAGAGAGAACATAGTTAGTGAGAACAGAATCAAGACTATTGAATAATATGTTTCTCACTTTAGCATCTTTAAGAACATTCTCCTTGTCCTTATCTGACCATTCAGATTTTGGCTTCTCTGCTGTATGTTCAGGAACAACCACACCATCAACAGTTGCTTGTCCAACGACCTTTGTTGGAACAAAAGGTCCATCTCTGATTCTGTCAAGATAATCAGGATCTGTTGCTTCCAGATGATGCAACATCTTTACTTCCCATAGAGTATATTCGTTTCTCTTGAGCATAGGAATTTTAGTATTCCCATCCTTGTAACCAGACATGATTGCAGATCTTTATGATTATTCGAAATCAACCTGCTCTGATACCAATTGTTAACTCGAATAACTTGTAGAAGGGGGGGTTGAATACAAGTTATTTAATCGTGTCTGATTTTTGCTTGATTATATGAACAAGAATAAACGAATGAATCAAACTCTTGTTTGTATTAATAAAATCAAATACAAACTCTACCAAAGGTGTACAATACCTTTAGCAGCTGCTGACAATATAAATATCTCTCTGTTTGTTTCGAACTCTCGAATACAAACCTTATACAGAGCTACGCACATTCACTTAACACACGCTCTTTACAATGATATTGAGAGAGTATTTATAATGCTACCTATCAACTAATAACAGAAAGATATAATCTATACATGACAATGTTCTGCCTTCTAGTCGATAGTTTCCATCAATAGAAAACTCTTTCCTTCATAATATCTTCTTGCTTGTTCTTCAAACAACGATCCTGTTTTATAGCACTTGCCAGTTTCTGTAGCATCCATAATGACATCATCAGTAACACGACTGATATCAGGATCTGTACACTGCATCAGTATCTGATCAACCATCAGTATTAGACCATCATCAGGATTTGCCCTTTGTTCCTGACATGTAGTCTCCGATACACTGTTCATTCCTGACTAAACTATACAGATAACTGTCTTACACATAAATCCTATATACAGTGCTAAATCCTTTATAAGATCAGGATTACAAGAAGTATAATGTGTAAATTCTATTCTTAACATCACAACTTATGAATTATTCCTAACATTTTCTCTCAAGGACTTTCCTAGCCCATACCCTCCTCATGTTCTCCCTGCGGAGGAAGATGAGGGTGAGGACGGGGACGAGGTTCTAGGTGACGGAGAGAGGATTCTTGATCCCCAGGCTACCCCTCTACAGAGAGACTCCGACACCACTCATACTTCTCCTTCTTGTACTGCCGACGGTTCCAAGATTCAGGAAGAAGATGAGGAGTCTGCTTCATCCCGAGCTCCTGGGACTTAGATTTTTTTATGTTGGCCCTGTGTGGCATTTTCTTCTACAATTTTATCGCTTTGGTTTTGTAACTTTTAACTTATGGCCCACGGGCTTTATTTATTTATGCATTTTCAATCTTCCCTTTCCTTTCTCTACTTGTTTTGTCATTTGTATTTGGCCTTTATCAGCTTGCAATTTGGTTATGCATTGATACATATCAGACATGAAGTATAAACACAAGGAACATTGAAAATCATACTGCATAATCGCATAAAAAGAAAATCGGGAATTGGGTTCAACCCTTACATAAATACTCTACTTCCTACTCGGAGTTCAAAAGACTCTGAAATGGTTTCATCGACCTTATTTCTACTTTTCTACTAAACATAAGCTAAGTCCCCTTCAGGAGAATTAAACATAATAAACTTTGAGATTCGATGCATGCCAAGTGCGAGGCACCTCGTTTCCTTCCAAAGTCTCCAACTTATTTGATCCGCGACCTAATGTTCCCTTGACACGATACGGACCTTCCCAGTTTGGTGCTAGCTTTCCCTTCTGTCCAACTCCGGATGCTTCAATCTTTCTGAGTACTAGATCTCCCTGACGGAAAAACCTTTCTTTCACCCTTAGGTTGTAGTAGAAGGAAGCTTTTTTCTGATGTTCAACATTCCTAGCATGGGCTTCATCTCTTACCTCATCGATCAAGTCAAGTGCTAGCCTCATTCCTTCCTCATTAGTGTCAGGTTCAAAGGCCTCTACCCGTGGAGATGCATGCATGATTTCTATGGGTACAACAGCTCCAGCCCCGTAAGCTAACATAATGGGGTTGCCTCAGTAGTCACCTTGCATGTGGTATGGTATGCCCAAAGTATGGGTAGTAATTCATCCACCCAAGTGTTTCTGGAGCGTTCCACCCTTTTCTTTAGTCCATCCGGGATGATTTGATTAGCAACCTCAGCTTGCCCATTAGCTTGAGGATGGGCAACCGAGGTGAACCGAAGCTCAATTCCATTTTCCTTACAATAATCTTTAAACTCCTTGTTGTTGAATTGTAACCCATTGTCCGTAACCAGGATTCGGGGTATTCCATACCTACACATGACGTTCTCCCAGAAGAACTGCATAACCTGCTTGGTTGTGATTTTAGCCAAAGGTTTGGCCTCAATCCACTTAGTGAAGTAATCAATAGCTACAATCAGGAACTTTCTTTGAGCAGTGGCCATTGGAAATAGCCTAAGTATATCCATCCCCCACATAGCAAAAGGGATGAGGGAGCTGACGGACGTCAACATCTCTGGTGGTTACCTAACCACTGGTGCATGTTTCTAGCACCTATCACACTTCTTCACATACTCCTTGGCATCAGCCATCATCTCAGGCCAATAGAATCCGAGTCTGACTATCTTGTGAGCCAGGGACCTGCCCCCCAAGTGCTATCCACAAATTCCCTCATGGACCTCCTCAATAGCTGACTTGGCCTCTTCGGGCCTCAAACACTTTAGATATGGAATCACAAAAGACTTTTTGTAAAGTATCCCTTCAATCAGAGCATACCTCAACGCCCTCACTGATAATCTTCGTGCCTCCATGGCATTAGTCGGGAGCCAACCGGTCTCAAGATGTGTTTTTATGGGATCTATCCAACATTCCCTTACCCCGATAGGTGCAACCAGCTTCGAATCGATAGTAGGAGCTCTCAGAACTTAGAAATAGACACTACCAGAATAATTCTCTATCTCGGAAGAGGCGAATTTAGATAAGGCATCGGCCTTGACTTTTTCCTCCCTCAGAATGTGCTCCAAGTAACACTCATCAAATTGAGTCATTACTACCTTTACTAACCTTAAGTATTTGGCCATGGTTTCATCCTTTGCCTCAAACTCTCCATTGACTTGGGCCACAACCAGCCTTGAATCTCCACAAACTTTTAGATTTTTGACCCTTAGCGCGCCTGCCAAACTAAGTCCTGCTATCAGAGCTTCATATTCTGCCTGATTATTAGTTGTTGGAAAGTCTAATTTCAGGGCGTATTCAATCGCGAATCCATCGGGACTTTGTAGGACAAGACCTGCACCACTTGTTTTTGTTTTTGACGCTCCATCAAAATAGAGCATCCAGAATTCCTTCTCTTCAATCACGGGTCCCCTATCTTCCTTGTTGCCTTCCTAAGGTTTCTCCTGCCCCCCGACTTCTTGGTTGTCAATGGTACATTCAACCACGAAGTCCACAAGTGCCTGTGCTTTTATTGTCGTCCTCGGCTTGTATTTAATATCGAATTCTCCCAACTCGATTGCCCACTTTATGAGCCTACCACTGGATTTAGGGCTATGCAAAATGTTCCTCAATGGCTGTCCTGTAAGGACTTCAATCTTATGTGCCTGAAAGTAGGGTCGTAGCTTCCTTGAGGCAGTTACCAATGCTAAGCCAAATTTTTCAATGGTAGAATAATTTAACTCAGCTCCATGCAAAACCTTGCTCACATAATATACCGGTTTCTGAACCTTGTCTTCCTCCTTTACCAGTACCGCGCTCACAGCTTGATCTGAAATAGCCAAGTAGAGATAAAGGATTTCTCCCATACTTGGCTTGGCCAACAGCGGGGCTTCAGCCATATACTTCTTTACTTGATCAAAGGCCTCTTTGCTTTCTTCTGTCCACTCGAAGTTTTTTACTTTCTTTAGTGTTTTGAAGAACGGCAAACACTTGTCTCCGGATTTGGAGACGAACCTCCCCAATGCAGCAATCCTTCTAGTCAGTTTCTGTACGACCCCTATGGAACGAGGTAGTTCCATATCTAGAATAGCTTTGATTTTGTCGGGGTTAGCCTCGATTCCTCGTTTTGAGACCATAAGACCCAAGAACTTCCCTGACCCGACACTAAAAGCACATTTGGCTGGGTTCAACATCATCTTGTGGTATCTCAACACTTCAAATGCTTCAAGGAGGTGTTCAATGTGATCGGCCTTGCGTAGGCTTTTTACCAACATATCATCTACATAAACTTCCATAGTTTTTCCAATGAGATGAGCAAAAATCTTGTTTACCAACCTCTGATAGGTAGCTCCTGCATTTTTCAATCCAAAGGCCATGACCAGGTAACAATACACACCAAAGTCAGTGATGAATGATACCTTAGGAATATCGTCCTTATGCATCTTGATTTGGTTGTAGCCACTAAAGCCATCCATGAAGCTCAGCATCTCGTGCCCAGTCGTGGCATCTATCAACATATCAATCCTTGGCAAGGGGAAACAGTCCTTTGGGCATGCGTCGTTCAGATCAGTACTGAAGTCTATACACATCCTCCACTTTCCATTGGCTTTTTTGACCATTACAGGATTGGCCAACCATTCCGGGAACTGGATTTCCTCAATAAAGCCTGCCTCTAGGAGTTTGTCAACTTCCTGCTTTATGGCTTCTTGTCTCTCAGGTGCAAAATTTCTCTTCTTTTGTTTCACCGCCTTCTTATCCGGATCTACGTTCAGCTTGTGTGTTATCAATTGGGGATCTATCCCTGGCATATCAGCTACTGTCCATGCAAAGACATCACTATTGTCTTGTAAGAAGGTGATCAATTTGCTTTTCAAATGATCTTTCAGAGATGCCCCTATGTGAGTAACCTTTTCAGGATCTCCCAAATCTAAATGTATGGGAACCAAGTCTTCTGCTGGTTTTCCTCTCCGTTCTTCATCCTCACGAATGTCCATATCCTCAATCGGGAGGACCTGCCCCCTAGTTCCATCCGGCCTCAGTGCGGCCACATAACAACTCTTTGCCATTTTCTGATCTCCTTTTTCTTCTCCTACACCATTTCTGGTTGGGAACTTAATCTTTAGATGATAGGTGGAGGCAACCGCCTTAAAAGCATGAAGTCCCGTTCTTCCTAGGATAGCATTGTAGGTAGACGTGGCTTTAATAACCAAGAAATTTAACATCTGAGTGGCCTCCCGTGGCTCCTGCCCTATAGTCATGGGTAACTGAATTGTCCCTTCAACTTTGGACTCTACTCCGTTGAACCCATATATAGGCATATTTGATGGTGTCAACTGGGATTCGGTATACCCCATCTTCAAAAAGGCATCATGGAACAGAATGTCCACTGAAGCTCCATTGTCTATCAAGACTCTCTTCACTTGGGAGTTGCCGATCACTGGAGAGATCACCAATGGATCATCATGGGGGAACTTCACCCCTTCAAGGTCCGAATCATCGAATCCAATTGAGACCTCTATCTTCGCACGTTTTGGTGCTTCCCCAACAATGTGCATCACTTCTCCTGCATACGCCTTCCTGGAATTTCTACTTGTCCCGGCCGCTGTTGGGCCACCAAAAATCATATTTATTACCGGCCCTCGGGGCTGCGGGTTGCGATTGCGATCATCATCCTTCCTATCATAATCTCGCCTTGGGTTCCCTTGATTCCCATCTTTGCAAAACTTACTCAACTTTCCTCTCCGGATCAGAAACTCGATCTCATCCTTCAATTGCCTACAATCGTCAGTGTCGTGCCCCACGTCTTTGTGGAATCGACAGTACTGATTCTTATTTCTCTTCTTAGGATCGGTCCTTAGTGGCTTCGGCCATCTCACATCTCTATCTTTCTCTATATCCATCAGGATTTGGCTTCTTGGGGCATTCAATCTCGAGTATTCTGTAAACCTTTGTCCTGGATTCCCCTTTCCAGGAGCCGAATCCGAATCCTTGCCCATACGTGGGTACTTGTCCTTGGTATCATATTCCTGATCCGTCTTCCTCTTCTTAGAATCATTGTTACTTCCTCCATTACCTGTTGTGGCTTCTTTCTTCATACTATCCTCGGCTTTGATATATTTATCCGCCCTTCGTTGTAACTCAGCCATGTTCTCAGGGGGATGCTTTGCCAATGACCTCTTAAAGAAGATATCAGTGGTTCCATGTTCCAAGGCCACCATGGCCACCTTATTCTCCAAATCAGTGATATTCAGTGTTTCTTTAGTGAACCGTTTGAGATAGTCTCTCAGATTCTCGTTCTTTCCTTGCACCACATACATAAGAGACGCGGAACTTTTCTCGTGAACTCTTCCACTGATGAATTGGCTAACAAAAGCGGCGCTCAGCTCCTTAAAGGAGCCAATCGAATTCGCAGGTAGACGGCTATACCATCTTTGAGCCATGCCTGATAGATTTTGAGGGAACGCCCTACACTTCAAGGCGTCACTTGCAGGCTGCAACAGCAGTGCATTCGAGAATGTCCTCACGTGGTTCGCGGGATCACCTGTTCCATCATAAGCCTTAATTGTCGGCATCTTGAACTTCCTAGAGATGTGAGCATTCATCACCTCCTCAGTAAACGGGGGTGTGGGATCATCAGGATCCCCAAGCGGTATCAGATCCTTGGGGTTGCTCCTGGGGGTTTCCACCCTTGTTGTTCTCCCAGTTGGGGCGTCAGCCCTTTTTTCCCTTCTTGAAGACCTCTCTAAGTTTATAATGGGAATCGGTCCTGAGGTTGGAGGAGGTTGAGTTTGATTCAACCTAGCTTGTTCTCTAGCAATATCTTCTTTGATCCTTAAAATCTCGGCCTCATGAGCCTTGATTCTCTCAGCAGCTGTCAAAGGGGGTCCATCATGGATGGTTTGTGTTCTTCTTCTTGGTTCTCTGCTAACACGGTACCTTCTCGGGGCTTCATCGCGATCATCATCATAAGACAATGAATCCTCAGTATAAGGTCCAGAATAGTCAACATACTCTCGATCTCGGATCTGCAAGGCGTGGCCACTTGGTCCAGGGCCTTGAGTGATTGGGGGGTAGTTAGGCAGACTGTACATCGGGTTGGTACTCCTGGGGAGATCTGTAGTATGGATCTGTACTCCTGGTGGCGGGCGATTGGGATCAACTAAAAGAGAAACCAGCGTCTGAAGAGAGCTAGTTCCTTGACTTGGATGGAGGATCATAGGTAGCGTTCTCTCAGCATGGGGATTCGTCCCTGGGGGTTGAGAAACCTGAGTTTGAGTGATCGCCCCTGTGGTTGGGGGTACCTGCTCAGTGATGATCGTCTCAGAGGTGAGGGGCGGAGCAGAGCTAATTGGTAAAGCCTCAGTAGAGCTTGGTGCTATTCTTCGTGTAGTTACCATGGTTGATGTCAGTTCCCACAGACGGCGCCAAATTTTGTGGAATGAAAATTAGGGTATAGTTATTGCGTATTTAATGCTAGGGTTTGTGGAAGCTTCGAGCTTTAATGGCTGATCTAGTGTTTCGTGACTTAACTCGGTCCTCACAAGATGCCTACGTATCTTGCAATTATCAAGAATCAAGCCAAAAACGTAGTTCTGTATGTGAAGGAACAGATCCTTATATAGGTGATGAAAACCCTGGAATTAGGGTATCTTGATGGGTAAGATACCACTTAGGCCCAATTCTAGATCCTTCCGGGTGGAAGGAGGATAAGACTTACAGCTGTATTCCTTGGAGACCACTCCAAGGATGATTTGGTTTCCTTTTGGACTCAATAACGGAGTCTTTTATTTGGCTGATTTAATAGCCACGAAATTATACTCCCTCTGTCCCATTAGATTCTTTACATTGTTTTAAAACTGGCTGGCACGCATTTTAAGGTGCATATAAAGTATAGTTCCATAATTTATTTTTACAATTTTCTTTTTATGTATAAAAATAGAACAATCCTATTTTTATACAAAAAAAGAAAATTTTAAAAATAAGTTATGAAACTACCTCTAAAATGTACCTTAAAATGCGTGCCAGACACTCTCCAAACAACGTAAACAAATGACCGGGACGGAGGGAGTAATTATATTTAGGGCTCTGGGCCTTGTAATTGAGCTTTGACCTTGGATCAACTTATGTTCATTTAATGCAACATTAAATGTGTTTTCATGGCTTACTTTCAGCCCATATCAAATAATAAAATTTATTAAAACAAATTAAATTTTATATTAAATGAAACAATTAATGTATTAATTCGTAATAATAATATATGATAGTCCGTGCTTTGCACGGGTTATAGACTAGTGTTAGTAAAAGGAAAAAGTATGAATAAACTATATCGATGTAATGACATCTTCAAAAAATGATTAGAAGATAATAATCACTAAAACATAAATTACGTGAGTGTTAATATATTATGATCATATTTTTCTTTTAAATTAAATAAATCTATACTATACTATTATAAGCGAAATAGGGTATAATTGGTTGGTTGGTTTTGGTTCACACCTTCCTAAAACAAAGTTTAAGCTTTCCAAAAAACACATTTAATTTATTTATAAAAAATGAAGCAAAAAACAATAATTTGTTTTTTTAAAAGGTCCGAATAAGTTTTTTATAAAAGTTTTAACTAACCAGCGAATTATACCCTATTTTACTTATAAATGTATAATTTTTCTTATAAAAGTATAGTAAGACAAATAGTATACTTATTTTTATTTTTATTTTCCTTTTTTTTAATTTGTTTACTTATTAATAACTTTTTATATTAAAATTGTTAAAATTAATTTTAAAAGATATTGGTTTCTCAAAAGGGTCCGAAGAGAAGTTAGGTGTTGGTGGAGAGCGATTAAGTTTTTTTTACAAAGGACCAACCAATTATATCATATTTTCATTATAAAAGTATAGTACATATAGTCATATAGATAGTACATTTATTTTCTTTTTATTTTCATTTTTTAATTTGTTTACTTATTAATAATTTTTAAATTAAAATTGTTTAAATTAATTTTAAAAGAGTTGGGTGTTGGTGGAGAATTCTAATTGAAATAGTATGTAAAATATGTGGTTTATTTTATTAATTAAAATTAAATACATTTTGATTTATTTTTAGTTTTTTGGAAGGTGTTAACAAACTTTTTAGAAGGTTTTAACCAACTAACCAACCAATCAAGACACAAAAAATTTAATTTCAAAAAATTAAAAAAATGTGTTAAAAATTCCAAATTCAGTTAAATTATTTATAATTTATCAAAAATAAATACCACATGTTTTATAAAATTATAAATGTTTTCAATTATATCCCGATTAGAATCATCGCTTGCACATTTTTCTTGCTACGATTCTTTCTTCTACGATTTTAGATTATACTACATGATTTTTTTTTAAAAAAAATCATGAATTCTTAAGATATTTAAAAATAAATTTAAAATTAAATTTAAATTAATAATATTTATATATGTAATGAAATTAAGTATGGAACATCCTGACAAAAAAAATTAAGTATGGAAAATATTTAAATTTAAAATTAATAATAAAATTTATTAAAATAAATTGAAATTTTATGTTAAATCAAATAATTAATATATTAATTTATAATAATAATATATGATAGTCCGTGCTTTGCACGGGTTATAGGCTAGTAATATATAAAAAAATTGAACTAACAGATTTTAATTAAATTAATCATACACTTAAATTAACCAAACAAGTATACAACTAATCTTGTCCTACAACTAACTGTTCATCATTTTGGAAAAGAGTTTACAATTAGGAAGAAGCATGAAATGGGAATTAACTAGATAATCCTGATTTGACATTCGGCCTGTTTGGCAAATCGATCGAGAAACTTATAAGTAACTTATTTCGGAAAAAAATTCGTATTTACATACTTGGTTTTAGAGGAAAATGTGTATTGAGAGTTTAATATTCGTTATCTTGCAAAAATAAGTTACTTATTTCAGAAAAAAGTACATATTTTTTAACTTTTTTCCAGAATAAGTAACTTATTTCTGAAAAATAAGATTTCCCAAACGGACAACATTAAACTTATGAACTTATAAGTTACAAGTTTAAATAAAACTTATTTTGACAAACACCCCAATTAAAATTTATGGGCTTATAAGGCATAAGTTGAAACCCAAATGGAACCCGAAACAGCCCCATTGTCTCTATGAAATTGATGTATACTTCATACTCATGGACGTAGTTGACTAGTTCATTAAGGAGGTACTCCGTCTGTCCATCCATTTTTTTATAATTTTTTTTTGGACGTTTCATCAATTCTTTACATTACTAAAAATAGTAACTTTTAACAATAAATTACATTATTACATCCACTATTTCACCCCCATTTTTTCAACAATTTACACTATTACACCCACCACCTCACTTATTTTAACAATAAAATCATTATTACACCCACTACTTCACTTATTTTAACAATAAAATCAATATTACATCCACTACTTCATTTATCTTAACAATATTTCAGGGTCTCCGTGCAAAAAGGCAATGTAAAGAAATCGTCGGGACAGAGGGAGTAGTACTATAATGTAACAAATAATTCAGAGTAGACCGGAGATATAATACATACATCAGAGCACGGTTTGATTTTGCCTCGAAATCGAGCCCGAAATCGCATATCTTCGATTTTAAAATTGAAAATTGTAACCGTAATCGAATTGTCGATTTCAATTTTAAAAAGTTCGGTTCGGTTTTTAACGGTTCAATTTCGATTATAAAACAAAACGAAAAAATTATAAATATATTACAAGATATTAAATTTATAAATTATAATGTTCTTGACTTTTAAACAAAATCAATGAGCTATTGAATGAGTACACTATGTGTATATATGTTAGTGCTAATGTTAAATGTGCAGATTAATGGCATTGCATTGTAGCATTTATATACACGTGGTCCGACAATTATCTAAATTTTCTTGTTAGAATATATAAGATATCCAGTTTTTGTGAATGTTATTCAAGTTCTTATGCCGCTACTTTTTTTTGAATAAAAAAAAACTAATGTTTAGGTTACTAAAACTTGGATACTCAACATCTCTCGCTACGAAGAATTTGTATTTCAATACATAATTACTCCGTAAGAATTTAAGATAAAGAATTTTATTACATATATTCAGCTCCGACATCTTTCATTTTCTCATCCGACATCGTTTTGAAGCTTAATTATAATTCAAGATATAATATATTTATTAATTTTAAGAATACATATAAATTATGTAAATTTATATAAATTATTATTTATCTATTTATTTTAATAATCGGTTTGTTTCAGTTTTAGCCGGTTCGATTTTAACCTATAATCGGAACCGAAACTGGTTCGATTTCTTCAGTTCAGTTTTGGCCAATTTCGATTCAATTTCGGTTTCAATTCGGTTTTTGGCTCACCCCTACCTTAAACTAATACTCCCTCTGTCCTTTTCATTTCTTTACACTTTCTATTTTGGGCCGTCCATTCCATTTCTTTACATTACTAAAAATAGTACTCCAACTTTTAACAATAAAATACATTATTACATCCACTACTTCACTCCACCTTTTCAACCCTTTACACTATTACACCCACTACTTCACTTATTTTAACAATAAAATTACTATTACACCCATTACTTCATTTATTTTAACAATATTACATCCACTATCTTGGTTTCCGTGCAAAAAGCAAATGTAAAGAACTAAAAAAAACGGAGGGAGTATTTTCTATATCCCATTTTACATGTCTTCTTGAATTTTTAGGGGTAAAATTGATTAATTTTTAATTAAAATTTAAAGTTATTCAAATACTATTTTTGAAAACTACTTCCTCCGTCCGGTGGAATTCTTATCATTTGCTTTTTGCACGGAGACCAAGATAGTGTGTGTAATATTGTTAAAATAAATGAAGTAGTGTGTGTAATAGTGATTTTATTGTTAAAGTAAGTGAAGTAGTGAGTGTAATAGTGTAAATGACTGAAAAAGTGGAGTGAAGTAGTGAATGTAATAATGTATTTTATTGTTAAAAATTACTATTTTTAGTAATGTAAAGAAATGGAAGGGACAGTCCAAAATAGAAAGTGTAAAGATAATTGGATAAAATGAATAAATTAATGAAGGATAGTGGATATAAGTTAAAATAAATAAAGTATTGGGTGTAATAGTGATTTTATTATTAAAATAAGTGAAGTGGGGGATATAAAAATATGAAGTGTTGAAAAATTGGAGGGAAGTAGTGGATGTAATAATGTATTTTATTATTAAAAGTTAATACTATTTTTAGTAATGTAAAGAATTGACGTGACGTTCTAATAAAAAATGTAAATAAATGAAAGGGACAAGGGAGGGAGTAACAGATTATTTGTACTGCCACTGACACGGCTAAGTCTTACATGTTGGTGAGCCTTAATTACATGTCCATTTCAGCCCAACTATACGAAGAAAAACGTTACTTAGGATGTAGTAGTTGGTGGGGGAAGGAAATAAATAAGTGGCTGCGGAGTATTTAGTTGACATTGTATATAAAAATAATTTTTTATTATTTGATCTTTAAGCGCTTGCATGTGGCGGAAAATATTTCCACATTGTTGACTTGTTGTACTATAAAAGACTGGCTTTAGTATAGAGCTTCTACAAAAAAGCAGCCTTAACAAATAGGAGTACCTTTAAATAGGCAAATTATTCATTTATCTTTATTTATGTCATGGGTTCTTGTGAAGGAGGAGTTGTGGTGGTAGTGAAGAATACGGAAGTAGTGGCAGCAGTGTTGCCGGTGACCGAACACCGGTTAGCGATGTCTAATTTGGACCTGTTGTTGCCACCTTTGGATGTTGGAATTTTCTTTTGTTATGATGATGATGGGAAAAATAATGAGATGATGAACATGGTGAAAAAAGGGTTAGGTCAAGCATTGGTGTCTTTTCCGGTACTTGCTGGAGAAATGGTGCAGAATAGTGAAGGGGAGCCTGAGATGCTTTGCAATAATCGTGGTGTCGATTTTGTTCAGGCTTTTGCTGACATGGAACTGCAGCATCTTGATTTGTATAATCCTGATGTTTCTGTTGATGCCAACTTTGTGCCGGTAAAGAAACATGGTGTTATTGCCATACAGGTATAGATATTTAATGCCTGTTTGGTGTTATTTTATGCATATGTACATGTCTCACATGTATCTTATGCTTTTTTCCTCAATGTTTTAATATGTGATTAAAGTTTTTCTGTAATTGTAATCACCGTAAAGAGTCTAGATGGGTTATCCAGCATCAGTTCTTCATTACATAGATATCTAACATGAATTGGACCTTTGATCAATGAAGGTGACAGAGATGCGCTGTGGTGGGGCAGTAATAGGCTGCAGCTTCGATCATCGAGTAGCTGACGCTCATTCAATCAACAAATTCTTGATTGCATGGGCTGACATGACTAAATCCAACTACTCCCACGGTGATAATAATATCGAACCATTACTCTTCCCTGGCGACGACTACATGAACAAACTTATCCCATCCTACAGTCGCTCACTCATCATTCCCAGGCAGCCCCGCTGCCACGACCCCGCCATCGACAACATGTACATGCTCATCAAAGATATAGCAAGTAGTGCCCATCAGGTGCCACCTTCATTCCTTCTCCAAAGCCGCATATACCAGATAAGCGCGCACCAAATTCAGCTTGTTGAAGAGTGAAGATCTTCCATATTTAGTATAATAAAATCACAGGCTCATATATACTTAACTATAAACCATTAAATTATAATGGTTGTTATCAATAATATATTATCACCACAAATATAAGAGGTGCATAATAACTTTACTATTTATGTACTATCAAACCCATATTATAAATAGGGTTGTTGTATCTGTTTCAAATATGAAGAATAGGAAGACTAAACATTCTAATCTATTTATATTACTTTTATCTTCCATTTTTTATCAAGCACTATTAGCACAATACACTCAAATACCCAACATTTGGTATCAGAGAGCATCAAGATCAAAAAGGCCTATATCCTACTTCCGCAATATTGTATAACAATGGCATTTTCTGGTTCAAATCAGCAGCAAATTATTCCCGTTTTCAATGGAGAAAATTATAAGTTTTGGAGCATTAAAATGAAGGTCGTTCTCCAAGCAACCCAACACTTATGGAATGTTGTGGAAAATGGCATACCTCAAAATGAGGAAACAACCACCACAACAACACAAACATCAACACAGGTTGACTGGCCACAAAAAGATGCTGAAGCATTAGCCAAAATTCACCTCGCTGTTACAGATACAATTTTTCCAAGAATAATGAATGCTACTTCAGCAAAACAAGCGTGGGATATCTTAAAAGCTGAATTTGAAGGAAACGAGAAAACAACAGCAATCAAGCTTCAGTCTCTTAGACGTGAATTCGAGAATCTCAAGATGAGAGATGGAGAGCTGATTAAGGATTACTCTTCTCGAATTATAAAGTTGGTAAATGAATTAAAATCGAATGGTGAGAACATTACTGACCAGAGAGTTGTAGAAAAAATACTGGTTAGTTTGTCCGAGAAATTTGAAACAGTTGTGACTGTGATAGAAGAATCTAAGGATCTCACGCAGTTAACTATCTCGGAATTGATAGTATCACTACAAATTCATGAGGATAGGATGTCACGACGAAATGAAGCATCTGGAGAAGGAGCTTTCCAGTCAAAACACAAATTTTCCTCCTTCAAAAGAAATAAAAAAGGAAGCACGTCAAATCAATGTAGTCCTATCTATGCCAAAGAAGTTGAAAAGAAGGGTAAGTTTTCTCCATGTTCAATATGCAAGAAGACGAACCATGCAGAAAAGAATTGTTGGCATAAAGGAAAACGTCAATGCAATTACTGCAAGAAATTCAACCATACAGAAAATGAGTGTAGACTCAAAAATCAGCAAGCAGGAAGATCAGAAACTATGGATGATGAAAATCATCTATTCTATGCATGTCAAAATGGCAATAATCAGAAGGATGCTTGGCTCATTGACAGCGGTTGCACAAATCATATGACCAAACATTCAGATGTCTTCACCAAAATAGACCCATCTATTAAGATTCCAGTAAGAATGGGCAATGGAGAAATGGTGAAATCTGAAGGTAAAGGTACCGTCGCTGTGGAAACAAAGAAAGGGACGTATCAAATTAATGACGTTCTTTATGTTCCAAATTTGGATCAAAATTTACTCAGCGTTCCTCAAATGATGCAAAATGGATATTCAATTCATTTTGAAAAAGGCACGTGTACTATCTGTGATCCAAAAGGGAAGAACATCGCTCGTGTAAAAATGCAGCAAAAATGTTTTCCCATTCACTGGCAATATAAAACACAAGAAAAGTCTATGCAGGTCAAAGTAAATGAGCTAACATGGCTCTGGCACAAACGCTTCGGGCACTGCAATTCAAAAGGTTTAAAGCTACTTTCAGATAAAAACATGGTCAAAGGGATTCCTCTAATCTCTGAAATTACTGATGTATGCGATGCATGTCAGATGGGAAAAATGACAAGAAAGCCTTTCCCTTCTGGTCAAGCATGGAGAGCAACAAAGAGATTGGAGTTGGTACATACAGATGTGTGTGGTCCCATGAGAACTCTTTCACTCGACAATAGCAGGTACTTCATCCTCTTTATTGATGATTACTCCCGCATGACGTGGGTATACTTCATGAAAGAAAAATCTGAAGTATTCAAAATTTTTAATAAATTTAAGACTTTTGTTGAGAAGAAAAGCGGTTGCCAAATCAAAAATCTAAGAAGTGATAATGGAACTGAATACACCTCATCAGAATTCAACAAGTTCTGTGAAATGGAAGGTATACATCGCCAACTCACTGTTCCTTATACACCACAACAGAATGGTGTATGTGAAAGAAAGAATAGAACTGTGATGGAGATGGCGAGGACAATGCTAAAAGAAAAAGATTTGCCAAATAAGTTTTGGGCAGAAGCTGTCTATACGGCAGTGTATCTTCAAAATCGGTTATATACAAAGGCCGTTAATGAACAAACACCTCTCGAAGCATGGTCTGAACGAAGACCATCCGTAAATCACTTGAAAATATTCGGATGCATATGCTACATCCATGTGCCTAGTCAAAAGCGACACAAACTAGATGAAAAAGCCGAAAAAGGAATCTTCCTCGGTTATAGCTCACAGTCGAAGGGTTATCGAGTATATAACCCACAATCCAACAAATTTCAAATCAGCAGAGACGTAGTATTTGACGAGAATGCTTCTTGGAATTGGGAGCATAATGATAATAATGAAAAGTATGTTGTGACAGAAACATTTAATCCTGAACCAGCACCAGTTGTAGTTGGTCAGCATGAACAACATTTCCAGGAGGAGTCTGATAGTAGCTCAGATACAGACTCGCCTCGATACGAATATGACAGTTTTTCAGATTCACCCCCCTTAAAAACAAGAAGAATGTCAGATATATATGAAAATACTGAAAGATTAGCCGATCTAGATCCCGAGCAAGTTCAATTCTGTTACCTTGTTTCGGATGAACCAAATAATTTTGAACAGGCAGCTCAGCACAAAGAATGGAGAGCTGCAATGAGAGAAGAAATCTCCATGATTGAGAAAAATCATACGTGGGAGTTAGCCGATAAACCACCACACAAGGACACTATTGGTGTGAAGTGGGTATATAAAACAAAGCATAACCCAGATGGATCAATCCAAAAATTCAAGGCAAGACTTGTAGCAAAAGGTTACTCACAGCAATTCGGAGTTGATTACAATGAAACCTTTGCACCTGTCTCAAGACAGGATACAATTCGAACAATTCTTGCTCTTGCAGCTCAACGTAAATGGAAAATCTACCAGCTCGATGTGAAATCTGCATTTCTTAATGGATTCTTGGAGGAAGAAATTTATATAGAACAACCACCAGGATTCACAATAAAAGGAATGGAAGACAAAGTTCTAAGATTGAAAAAAGCTTTGTACGGACTTAAGCAAGCTCCACGAGCATGGTATAGTCGGATCGATAAATATTTTCATCAACAAGAATTTAAGAAGAGTCCAAATGAAGCAACCTTATACATCAAAGTGGAAGGATCAGATATACTACTTCTTTCCCTCTATGTTGATGATCTTATTATTACCGGAAGTAATCTTTCAATGATTACTACATTCAAAGAACAAATGATGAAGATGTTTGAAATGACTGACTTGGGTATGATGAATTACTTTCTAGGGATGGAGATTGATCAAACAAAAGATGGCATCTTCATCTGTCAGGAAAGATATGCAAAAAACATCTTGAAGAAGTTTAAAATGGAAAGATGTAATCCAATTACAACTCCCCTAGCTCAAAATGATAAATTAAGCAAAGATGATGATTCTGGTGAAGCAGATGCTAAGTGTTACAGAAGTATGATCGGCAGCTTACTATATCTAACAGCTACAAGACCGGATATAATGTATGCTACAAGTATGTTATCTAGATTTATGCAAAAGCCAACTCACCAACACATGAAGACAGTCAAAAGAGTCCTTCGTTATATTAAAGGAACTACAGACTATGGATTATGGTTCAAACCCACTGAAAATCCTGAATTAATTGGATATTCAGATAGTGATTGGGCAGGATCAGTAGATGATATGAAAAGCACCTCTGGATATGTGTTTTCACTCGGAAATGGGGTATTTACTTGGCTAAGCCAAAAACAAGATACGATTGCACAATCGACTGCTGAAGCAGAGTATATTGCAGCATGTTCCGCAGCAAATCAAGCAATATGGCTTAGAAGGATACTAGCGGAACTGGGTGAAAAACAAAAGTTAGCAACCAAGATTTATTGCGACAGCACATCGGCAATTGCTATTGCAAAGAACCCAGTTCAACATAGAAAGACAAAGCATATCAAGATAAAATACCACTTTGTTCGAGAAGCTGAAAACAAAGGAAAAATCAGCCTAGTCCATTGCAGAACAGAAGAACAACTAGCTGATATTTTTACGAAACCACTTTCAAAAGCAAAGTTCGAGTTTCTAAGGAATGAACTTGGCATACAAAGGAAGTTCTTCAAGGAGGAGTGTTGAAGAGTGAAGATCTTCCATATTTAGTATAATAAAATCACAGGCTCATATATACTTAACTATAAACCATTAAATTATAATGGTTGTTATCAATAATATATTATCACCACAAATATAAGAGGTGCATAATAACTTTACTATTTATGTACTATCAAACCCATATTATAAATAGGGTTGTTGTATCTGTTTCAAATATGAAGAATAGGAAGACTAAACATTCTAATCTATTTATATTACTTTTATCTTCCATTTTTTATCAAGCACTATTAGCACAATACACTCAAATACCCAACACAGCTCCTTCAGTCTCTGGCAGGACCGAAACGAACCAAATTCGAGTCCTTTAGTGCCTTGTTATGGAAGTTACTAGCAAAACCTGGGAAAGAAGACGAGAAAAGATGCAAACTAGGAGTCGTAGTTAACGGACGAAACTGCTTAAGCAAATCTGCAGCTCTGAACGTGACATCTATGGATAATTACTTCGGAAATGTATTATCGGTTCCGTACAGTGATGCTAGTGTTGGTGAACTCAAGACATTACCTCTCTCCGAAATTGCAAATCTGGTGCATGCATGTGTGGAGAGTGCAGCAAATGAGGAACATTTTAGGGGACTTGTCCATTGGGTCGAGAATCACCGTCCCCAACCAGCTATGTGCAAGATTTATTCATGTCTGCCTAGTGACACCGAGGAGGTGGCCGTGGTAGTCTCCTCCGGCCAGCGGTTTCCGGTCTCGAAAATGGACTTTGGGTGGGGGCAGCCCTCTTTCGGATCCTACCATTTTCCCTGGGGTGGCACTACTGGTTATGTTATGCCAATGCCCAGTGCTAGAGATGATGGTGACTGGATTGTCTATATGCATCTTTTCCAAAAGCACTTGGATTTTGTAGAGAAAGAGGCACCTCATATCTTCAAACCATTTGTTTATTATACTAATCAAACCACTAGTGACAATTAAGGAATGCTCGACATATCTGTTATTAACAAGGACTACAATTAAAATGCCTGATGCTTAATTACAAAGGACTACAAGAGAAATAATGAAAATGAAATATTCCAAAAATTTACTCATAGAAAGAAAGAAGGCACAAATATTAGTTGTCTTAGCTTTCTTCTTCCAACCATCTAAACCTCATGTTCTATAAAATGAAGCTCTTTAATTTGGATTGTTATTTTAGTAAAACTTAATTAAAATACGAGAGACATTTATACTTGATTGAATTTCATATTTAAAATTAAATTTTATTTTACTCAAAAAAATTATATGGACCTAAAAAAAAATTTCGCACTGGCCCCGAAAGTTCAGGACCGACCCAGATCAAATACAAATTGTCTCTAAATTATATATCTTGTGTTTTGGACAACTTTGCTCCTATTCTATATAAAATAAAATCTTGGAACCCCAAGTTATAAATAATACTACTGTTGTGGAATAAAAAGTAGGGTGTATCTAATGTTAGGGTTTGTGGAAGCTTCGAGCTTTATTGGTTGCGCTTGTGTTTCGTGACTCAAATCGTGTCCTCACAAGATGTCTACGTATCTCAGAGATGAGAATCAAGCCAAAAACGTAGTTCTGTTTGTGAATGATCATTGATCAGGTCCTTTTATAGGTGTTGAGAACCCTAGAATTCGGGTAGAATTAGATGTCTTGGCGGGCAAGTTATTGCCTTGGCCCAATTCTAGAGTCTTCTATCAGATAAGAAGATAAGTATTTGGAGAGATATGCCTTGCAGGCTACTCCTGATATGATTTAGTTTCCTTGTTGACTCAAATTCGAAGTCTTATTTTTGGCTGATTTTACAGCTACGAAATTAATATCAATCCAGGGATTTCGGGCCTCATTAATGGGCTTTAACCTTAGACCAACATAGGTTTAATTAATACAGCATTTAATGTATTTCTAGGATTTATTTTCAGCCCATATCAACTACATTCTCGAGTTTTATTTCGATTGTTAGTTAATAGATTCCTAGTATATAACTTCAGTATTAAATTAAATTAATATTCAATATTATTATTTTAATTAAATAAATTTATACTACTTCGCTCTGGTAATATAGGAGTAGCTATACTATTAATTGTATTTATTATTAATTTATTATAGATACTTTTTAAATATTAATTAATGGAGCGCTAAGTTCTGTATAATACTATATTTTCGACTTTTATTTCAATTTTTAGTAATATATTCCTAGTATATACCATTATTATTAAATTAATTAAATTAGTATACAATATTATAATTTTAGTAAATTAAATTAATACAATATTATAATTTTAGCTAATTAAATTAATTTAATATTTAATGACATTCCACGATATACATGAATTATTACATGAATTATTAGGGATTTGCTATCCGTTGCCCAACAGTCTTTATTACTGGACGGTGATTGAGAAACGGATTATTCTAATAAAGAATATATTTTAAATGTTGTTTGAATTTACAGAATCGTATTCCGTTATTTTTAAATGTTGTTAATGTAATTGTCGATAATCAAAACGACTCCTGAGTCCTGACATGCAAAATCCTGACGTGCACTTGCATTCCCTTGGACACTTCAAAAGCATCTGTAGAGGGGACACTTCGGGTGGAACTTTGCAGAACGACAACTGTCCCTCGTACTGGTATGTAGGGGAGAGCGCGGTTCGGTTCGGGGCGGTTTTGCCCCGAAACCGAAACCGCAAGTCTTCGGTTTTAAAAATTGAAAATCGCAATCGCAACCGAATCGTCGGTTTCGGTTTCGGTTTCGATTTTAAAAAACTCGATTCGGTTTGTAACGGTTCGGTTTCGGTTATAAAACCGAACGAAAAAATCATAATAATATTACAAGACTTTTAATTTATAATAACATAGGATCAACCCAATCTTCATTTTTATCTCTTGCTTACACGTCAAAACTCTTCATTTTCAACGACTTGAAAAACGGAAACAGAGCAGAAGGAAGAGGTATAGGTCCAGAATATTGTGCAAGTAAATAGAGTACTTAATAGACAATTACATCTTTAAAATCTTATAAGAATATTGTGTATCAGAATTCTACCGGATATGCCTTGTAAGTTATAAACAAGCTAGAAATACTACATTTTTTCTGCTTGTGCATAGAGTTATAAAGGATCACTCACAATATATGCATCAGTGATCAGACTATTGCATTCAATTCTGTTTACCTCATGGTCAGCAATTAATCTATAGAGTACTCGTCCATCAAAAAAGAATCTGTATAATTTATATAAATTATATATTTAAAAATTTGTATAATTATATAAATTATATATTTATTTATTTATTTTAATAATCGGTTCGGTTCGGTTTTATCCGGTTCGGTTTTAACCTATAACCGAAACCGGAACCGAAAGTCTCGGTTTTTAAAAATCAAAAACCGCAACCGTCGGTTCGATTTCCGTTTCGGTTTTTTCGGTTCGGTTTTAATCGGTTTCGGTTTCAATTCGGTTTTTTGCTCACCCTAGTGGTATGGGTAGGGGTGAGCAAAAAATCAAATTGAAACCGAACCGAAACCGGTCAAAATCGAACCGAAAAAACCGAAACCGTAACCGAACCAGCGGTTGCGATTTTTGATTTTTAAAAACCGAGACTTTCGGTTCCGGTTCCGGTTCCGGTTATATGTTAAAACCGAACCGGCTAAAACCGAACCAAACCGATTATTAAAATAAATATATATTTTATATAAATTTATGTTATGTATTATTAAAATTAATAAATATAATATATCTTTAATTATAATTAAGTTTCAAAATAATGTCGGATGAGAAAACATTGTTTGATCTTCAAATCCCAGCTCATGAATACATTGTTATAGAAAAAGAAGAACAGTCTCGGGAGGCTAAGATATATACCTGACACTTTAGCTTATCCACCAGACGTAAACCATATAAATATGGAGCAAGTATCTCTGTAACATTTAGGATGTTGACTAGCCAAGAGGTCGAATAGATCATTTTTGAAGGTGACGGAATATTCTAGGCTCGCTGTTCAAGTAAAGCCCCTTTTGTAACTCAATTTATATACAAGCCTTTTCTTAATTCTATATTTGCACGTCCCAATAGAAGCAGCATGCAAATAGTAGAGCACTTTGAATAGATATAAAAAGCTAGTAAACAGAAGTTGCCTTCAACCTATACAGGGAACTCTAGAATTGATGTAAATTTAATTTATAAATTTAAAATTTTGTCATATATTTATGATTTTTTCGTTCGGTTTTAAAACCGAAATCGAACCGTTAAAAACCGAACCGAGCTTTTTAAAACTGAAACTGAAACCAACGGTTCGGTTCCGATTGCAGTTTTCAATTTTTAAAACCGAAGACATGCAATTTCGAGTTCGGTTTCGGGGCAAAACCGCCCCGAACCGAACCGTGCTCTGCCCTAGGTATGGGAGAGTACGTTCAAGATAAAAACTGGTCCTGAAACTCTTTCCAGATACTGAAAAAACTACTCCCTAACATATCGTGTCAGAGGCATATGAATGACTAAAGGTACTCCAATGCGATATAAAATCGTAGCAATGATTATATAAATTTTAGAATTTAAACATGTCATTAATTTTACACTTTTAAAATTTTAAAATTATAATTTAATATTATTTTTCAATCATAAATCAATAATAATATATAAAAAATTGAACTAACAGATTTTAATTAAATTAATCATACACTTAAATTAACCAAACAAGTATATTACAACTAATCTTGTCCTACAACTAACTGTTCATCATTTTGGAAAAGAGTTTACAATTAGGAAGAAGCATGAAATGGGAATTAACCAGATAATCCTGATTTGACATTGTCTCCATGAAATTGATGTATACTGCATACTTATGGACGACGTAGTTGACTAGTTCGTTAAAGAAGTAGTACTGTAATGTAACAAATAATTCAGAGTAGACCGGAGATATAATACATACTGTACATCCTTAAATTAGCGGAGACCACGGTTTGATTTTGCTTCGAAATCCCCGAAATCGCAAATCTTCGATTTTAAAATTGTAAATTGTAATCGTAATCGAATTGTCGATTTCAATTTTAAGAAGTTTTGTTCGCTTTTTAACGGTTCAATTTCGGTTATAAAACAAAACAAAAAAATTATAAATATATTACAAGATATTAAATTTATAAATTATAACGTTCTCGATTTTTAAACAAAGTCATTGAACTATTGAACGAGTACACTCTGTGTATATATGTTAGTGCTAATGTTAAATGTGCATATTAATGGTATTGCATTGTAGCATTTATATACAGGTGGTCCGGCAATTATCTAATTTTTTTGTTGGAATATATAAGATATCCAGTTTTTGTGAATGTTATTCAAGTTCTTATGCCGCTACTTTTTTTCGAATAAAAAAAAACTAATGTATAGGTTACTAAAACTCGGATACTCAACATCTCCCGCTATGAAGAATCTGTATTTCAATACATAATTACTCCGTAAGAATTTAAGATACAAAATTTTATTACATATATCCAGCTCCGACATCTTTCCTTTTCTCATCCGACATTGCTTTGAAGCTTAATTATAATTCAAGATATAATATATTTATTAATTTTAAGAATACATATAAATTATATAAATTTATATAAATTATATATTTATTTATTTATTTTAATAATCGGTTTGGTTCAGTTTTAGTCGGTTCGATTTTAACCTATAATCAGACTCGAAACCGGTTCGGTTTATTTGGTTCAGTTTTGGCCAATTTCGGTTCAATTTCGGTTTCAATTCGGTTTTTGGCTCACCCATACCTTAAACTAATATTTTCTATATCCCATTTTACATGTTTTCTTGAATTTTTAGGGGTAAAATTGATTAATTTTTAATTAAAATTTAAAATTATTCAAATACTATTTTTGAAAACACATATGACATCTAATGTACTTTTGAGCTATGGTAGGTTCATGGCTGACTTTATACTTTATACAATTACTCTCTATGTCCCTCTGTCCCGTTACTTTCTTTACTTTGTAGTTCTGCACAAAGGCCAAGGTAATTGGATAAAATGAATAAATTAATGAAGGATAGTGGGTATAAATTAAAATAAATAAAGTAGTAGGTGTAATAGTGATTTTATTATTAAAATAACTGAAGTATTAATTGGATGTAATAATCTGAAGTGTTGAAAAAGTGGGGGAGTAATGAATGTAATAATGTATTTTATTATTAAAAGTTAATATTATTTTTAATAATGTAAAAAATTGACATGTGACGTCCCAATAAAAAAAAATGTAAAGAAATGAAAGGGAAACTAACAGATTATTTGTACTGCCACTGACACGGCTAAGTCTTACATGTTGGTGATCTAGCCTTAATTACATGTCCATTTCAGCCCAACTATAAGAAGAAAAACGTTACTCCAGGATGTAGTAGTTGGTGGCGGAAGGAAATACTACGTAAGTGGCTGCGGAGTATTTAGTTGACATTGTATATAAAAATATTTTTTTATTATTTGATCTTTAAGCGCTTGCATGTGGCGGAAAATATTTCCACATTGTTGTACTATAAAAGACTGGCTTTAGCTTCTACAAAAAAACAGCCTTAACAAATACCTCTAAATAGGCAAATTATTCATATATCTTTATTTATGTCATGGGCTCTTGTGAAGGAGGAGTTGTGGTGGTAGTGAAGAAGACGGAAGTAGTGGCAGCAGTGTTGCCGGTGACCGAACACCGGTTAGCGCTGTCGAATTTGGACCTGTTGTTGCCACCTTTGGATGTTGGAATTTTCTTTTGTTATAATGATGGTGGGAAAAATAATGAGATTATGATGAGCATGGTGAAGAAAGGGTTAGGTCAAGCATTGGTGTCTTTTCCGGTACTTGCTGGAGAAGTGGTGCAGAATAGTGAAGGGGAGCCTGAGATGCTTTGCAATAATCGCGGTGTCGATTTTGTTCAGGCTTTTGCTGATATGGATCTGCAGCATCTTGATTTGTATAATCCTGATGTTTCTGTTGATAACAACTTTGTGCCGGTAAAGAAGCATGGAGTTATTGCCATACAGGTATAGATATTAATATTTGTGTCATTGTGTGTGTGCATATTTATGTCTAAAAATGGTTATTTTTAAAACTTCATGCATGCAAGGTTTCTTGAAAATTTAAATGCCTGTTTGGTATTCTGTTACAACTTGCACATATATGAGACAGATATCGTACCAACATATTTGCTTCTAAACCCCATAATTACTTGCAAACATAGCTGCTATGTGTATGGCCCTCAAGTTTACGGGACTTGGAGACAAAATTTTAAGAGACTAGACACGGTTTCTGTCCACCTGACGGGACATGGGTTACGAACAGACAGCCGACACTAATAAATTTTGAATGTTAACCGAAGTTTAAAACATATTTTTAATTTTAATGAAATTGTATGATGAAGTATTTAAAACTTTCAATTCAATCGGGATTTAGGCCTAGACGTGTATTTGTTGTCGATATATATACATGTCTCACATGTATATATCCTATATGAATTTTTTCCTCGATGTTTTAAGGGTGAAGTGCCAAAATGGGATCAAAATGTCCAAAATGGCTCTATGAAAACAGTACGCGCACTAGCACACGCTTCACGCATGTGCTATCTGTGTTACCCCAAATCGTAAGTAACACTTGCGTTTCTTTTTTTCTTTTTTTTTTTTGTACATAACGCAAGTTGTACTTGCGTTTTCCTTTTTTTTATGTTAGTAACGCAAGCAAACTTTTCGTTTTGGGGGTATAATGCCAGTTTACCATGCGTTTGAGTCAAACGCATTTGTTGTTGTCGTTTTGTTTTCTGTTTTGTTTTGTTTTTTTTTTAACGCATTTTTTTAATTTCTAATTTTCACTAAATACATTTTTCAAATTGTGTTTTTACTAAATATACTATTAAAAAACTTATAATTAAATAGCCACTTCAAATTGTATTTTTTTTATTCGTTATTCTGAATATTTCTAAAACCCAAAATGGAAATGTTGAACCCCAAAAATTAATTGTTGAACCCCTAATTTTAATAAAAATTGTAATTTTCAAATTTAAAAATTTTAATTAAAAAAAATTGAATCCGGCGGCCTGATAAACGCTAACGCGTTTAAAAATCAGGATAAGTTAGGGTTTACTGTTGTAAACAATCCTAAACCCCAAACCCTAAATCCTAAGTTCGTATACGGTTTATTCGTCGTTCTGAATATTTCTAAATCCAAAATGGAAACGTTGAACCCCAAAGGTTAATTATTGAAACCGTAAGATTAATTAAAATTTTATTTTTAAAATTTAAAAACTAAAATTTAAATGACAAAAGATTGTTATTAACTATCAATTGTTATTAACCCCCAAATTAATCTACATATATTAACTATCGGGTGATTTGTTTTTTTTTAATTAATTAAAGTCCCGATGGTTAGTAAGTATCGAGAAATCAGAAATGCATGGACAAGAAACGCAAGTAGTACTTGAGTTTTGGATAACGCATCTGTTGAGTGCGTGAGCTGTGTGCCAGTGGATGGCTCACTTTTCAGGAAGTGCCATTTTGGACATTCAACCCTAATTTTGTGCCATTTTGGGCATTTTTTCATGTTTTAATATGTGATTAATGTTTTTCTGTAATTGTAATCACTAATCACCGTAATTAAAGAGTCTAGATGGGTTATCCAGCATCAGTTCTTCATTACATAGATATTTTACATGAATTGGACCTTTGATCAATGAAGGTGACAGAGATGCGCTGTGGTGGGGCAGTAATAGGCTGCAGCTTCGATCATCGAGTAGCTGACGCTCATTCAATCAACAAATTCTTGATTGCATGGGCTGACATGACTAAATCCAACTACTCCCAGGGTGATAATAATATCGAACCATTACTCTCCCCTGGCGACGACTACATGAACAAACTTATCCCATCGTACAGTCGCTCACTCATCATTCCCAGGCAGCCCCGCTGCCACGACCCCGCCATCGACAACATGTACATGCTCATCAAAGATATAGCAAGTAGTGCCCATCAGGTGCCACCTTCATTCCTTCTCCAAAGCCGCATATACCAGATAAGCGCGCACCAAATTCAGCTCCTTCAGTCTCTGGCAGGACCGAAACGAACCAAATTCGAGTCCTTTAGTGCCTTGTTATGGAAGTTACTAGCAAAATCTGCGAAAGAAGACAAGAAGAGATGCAAACTAGGTATAGTGGTAAACGGACGAAACTGTTTGAGCAAATCTGCATCTCTGAACGCGACACCAATGGATAATTACTTCGGAAACGTATTATCGGTTCCGTACAGTGATGCTAGTGTTGGTGAACTCAAGTCATTACCTCTCTCCGAAATTGCAAATCTGGTGCATGCATGTGTGGAGAGTGCAGCAAATGAGGAACATTTTAGGGGACTTGTCGATTGGGTCGAGAATCATCGTCCTCAACTAGCTATGTGCAAGATTTATTCATGCCTGCCTAGTGACACCGAGGAGGTGGCCGTGGTAGTCTCCTCCGGCCAGCGATTTCCGGTCTCGAAAATGGACTTTGGGTGGGGCCGGCCCTCTTTCGGGTCCTACCATTTTCCTTGGGGTGGCACTACTGGTTATGTTATGCCAATGCTCAGTGCTAGAGATGATGGAGACTGGATTGTCTATATGCATCTTTTCCAAAAGCACTTGGATTTTGTAGAGAAAGAGGCACCTCATATCTTCAAACCATTTGTTTACTAATCAAACCACTAGTGACAAAGAATGCTCGATGGAGCTATACATATTTGTTCTATATCTGTTATTAACAAGGACTACAATTAAAATGCCTGATGCTTAATTACAAAGGACTACAAGAGAAATAATGAAGATAAAATATTCCAAAAATTTACTCAAAGAAAGAAAGAAAGGCACAGATATTAGTTGTCGTAGGCTTTCTTCTGACAACCATCTAAACCTCCTGTTCTATAAAATGAAGCTCTTTAATTTGGATTGTTATAATTTAGTGAAACTTAAGTAAAATACGAGAGACATTTATACTTGACTGAATTTCACATTTGAAATTAAATTTTATTTTACTCAAAAAAATTATATGAAGTACCAAAAAAAAATTTGCACTGGCCCCCGAAAGTTCAGAACCGGCCCAGATCAAATATAAATTGTTTCCAAATTATATATCTTGTGTGTTTGGACAACTTTACTCCTGATCTATATAAAATTAATAAATCTTGGAGCCCCAAGTTATAAATGATACTACATTCTCGACTTTTATTTTGATTGTTTATAGACTACTAGTATATAACTTCAATATAAATTAAATTATTATTTAATATTATTATTTTAACTAAATAAATTTATATAACTTCACTTTGGTAATATAAAAGTAGCTATATTATTAATTGTATTTATTATTAATCTATTATAGATAATTTTTAAATATTAATTAATGGAACGCTAAGTTCTGTATAATACTATATTTTCTAATTATATTTCAATTTTAGTTAATATACTCCTAATTTATACCATCATTATTAAATTAACTTAATATACAATATTATGATTTTAATTAATTAAATTAATACAATATTATTATTTTATTATTTAAATTAATTTAATATTTAATGTCATACCGCGATATACATTATATACCACTATATATATACATATCATAGATATCATTTAGAGAGGGTTAATTTATACTTTTAATAAAGAGTACGGATTTATTATTGAATTAGGGATTTGCTTTCCGTTGCCCAACAGTCTTTACTAGACCTGGAAATTCGTTCCTTTCGTATAATTTCATGTCGTTTATTTTCGTGTTTCGTGTACGTAATGCTAAATCCAAAATCGACTCTAGCTTTAACTATTTGTGTACGTTTTATGTCGTGTTTCGTGTAATTTTGGAAAAAAATAAAAAAATATTTAAATATTAATTTTTTACTAGTCGAGTCGTAAATCAATATGTCATAAGGAATGAAGTGTGCTTAAGTATTGTGAAACTAAAATTTGAAACTATTTTGTATTTATCTTATGTAAAAATTATATATAAAACATCATTTTAAAATATGTATTCATATAATTTTAATAAAATTATTTAAATATTTATTTATTTCGTGTACTTTCGTTTCGTGTGGTGTACGTACCCAAGGTTAAACCCAAAACCGACACTAAATTCAGCCGTGTAATTTCGTGTTCGTGTACTTTCGTGTTCGTGTACCACAAAATTCAATCTAAATTCGTAATTTTCGTGTCGTTTTCGTGTCATATTTCCGTGTCGTGTACGAAATTGCCGGCTCTAGTCTTTAATGGACCTGTGATTGAGAAACGGATTATTCTAATAAACAACTTATTTTAAATGTTGTTTGAATTTACAGAATCGTATTCTGTTATTTTTAAATGTTGCTAATATTGTAATTGTCGATAATCAAAACGACTCCTGAGTCCTGACATGCAAAATCCTGACGTGCACTTGCATTTAGGGGTGAGCAACGGTTCTGAATCGAACCGAACCGAACCGAATCGAATCGGAACCGGTGGAACCGGGAACCGAATTTCAGAAATTTTGAGAACTGAACCGGAACCATTTATGTAGTAGAACCGAACCGGAAACCGGATCATAAATTACGGTTCGGTTCGGGTCAGAACCGAAAGAACCGTCCAAACAATAATTTTATATTAAAATTTAAAATTTGAAATTTGAAAAGAAAATAAACATACTATTTCATCCAAAGTCCAAACAACAAATGTCTACTATAGCTAAACGTATAAACGTATAAAAAAAATACTTGATTTTCTGTTATATATAGTATAAAATATATATTTTTTATTTGTGTGTATATATATACGGTTCGGTTCGGTTCTTACGGTTTTTCTTGGAAGAGAACCGGAACCGAACCGAGAACCAAAATTCTATAAAAATTAGAACCGAATCGAAACCAAATTACAAAATTATAGAACCAGAACCAGATTTTTTCCCCGATTTGGTTCAGTTCCCGGTTCCCGGTTCCGAACCGGGAAATGCTCACTCCTACCTGTGATTGAGTTGCATTCCCTCGGACACTTCAAAAGCATCTGTAGAGTGGGACAAATGTCCCTCGTACTGGTATGGGAGTTCAAGATAAAAACTGGTCATGAAACTCTTTCCAGATAGGTCTGTCAACGGATCGTATTATGCTAAATCCATATTCGAATTTATTAAAAATTTTCGGGTTCGGACCGGATCGGATCAGGGATCGGATATATTTTAGTCCAATCCATACCCGAGCCGTTCGGGTTTCGGATTTTCGGATCGGAGATCCGACCCGTTTATTTATTTTTTTTAAAAAAGGAAAAAACATGCAAAATTATAAAACTAACATATCCAGATTTGAAATTCCATAAAACAGCTTATAACAAGTTCAAAGTACATTGTACATTAACACTGAATTACATCAACCAGTAGCAAACAAAATAACAAAATCGGAAGCTCTTAAATTTTTAAAATTCAAAGTAGTTAAAATCAAATTCAGATCATAAAAATATATATATATATATATATATATATATATATATATATATATATATATATATATATATATATAGTATAGATATAAAAAAAATATAGTATAAATTATAAAAAATTTATCTATATAGTACAGATATATTTTCTTATAATATATATTATATATAATAAATATACTATATATAATATAACAAATATAAAAAAATATTTAATATATAAATATATTCGGATCGAATCGTTAACGAATTGGATCATGTTAAATCCATACCCGCTCCTTATCGGACCGGATCCTTATTGGATCAGATATTTTTTGGAATGATCCATACCTGCAAATTTCGGATCGGATCGAATAGAATCGGATCGGATTATTTATGTATTGACGGGCCTATTTCCAAATACTGAAAAAACTACTACCAGATCGTGTCATAGGCATATGAATGACTAAAGTTACTCCAACGAGATATAAAATTGTAGCAATGATTATACTACGTATAAATTTTAGAATTTAAATATGTCATTAATTTTATACTTTTAAAATTTTAAAACTATAATTTAATATTGTTTTTCAACCATTAATCAATAATCTATACTATTATATAAAAACCGAAACATTTAAAGTTTGGTTGGTCGGTACCTGTTTATTTTACTTATTTACCCTTACTTAATTACTAGAATAAAATCCATTCTACTAACTTATAAATTTCCCTCCAGAATAAACATATTACCTTTTCTATTTTTTACTAACTAATTATTTTTCTTTTCAAGTAAAACACAATATCTTTTATATTATATCTAACTAAAATTTCTACTTTCTTATATACACTACGAGCTATTTTGTTTAATAAAATAACATAATTATATTATAATTACTATTAACTAATCAATTACCTTTAATTTTCCTTTTTAGGTAAAACACAATACTTTTTATATTGTATCTAACTAAAATTTCTCCTTTCTTATAAACACTACGGGCAATTTTGTTTAACAGAATAATATAATATAATTATAATTACTATTAACTAATCAAATCAATTACATTTTTCAACCAAAACATGTTACCTTTTCCCTATTATGAAACTAAAATATCTTTTTTCCAATCATATTATGGGTGGTTCTATTTAATAAAATAAAATAATACTATTATAATACTAATAATTATCGATTACCTTTTTCAGCTAAAAAATATCATCTTTTCCATATTTCATAATTAAAATTCATTTTTTCTAGAATTATCACGGACAACATTAATTTCTCACTATCTAAAGACACTACGACCAATTTAATTTAGCAAAATAACATAAAATAAATTATAATTACTATTAACTAATCAATTACCTTTTTCACCTATACTTTTTAGTTTTCACAATAACTTTCAATAACATAGACAGTATACTTATTTTTTCTTTATATTTTCTTTTTCTTAATTTGTTTATTTATTAATATTTTTTGATATTAAAATTGTTTAAATTAATTTAAAAATATAATGGTTTCTCGACTGAAGAGAAGTTGGGTGTTGGTGGAGAATTCTAATTGAAATATAAACGAAATAGCATGTAAAATATGTGGTTTATTTTTTTAATTAAAATTAAATACATTTTGATTTGTTTTTTTGTTTTTTGGAAGGTATTAACAAATGTTTAGGAAGATGTTAACCAACTCACCAACGAACCAAGACACAAAAAAATATTTTTGAAAATTAAAAAAATGTGTTAAAAAATCCAAATTCAGTTAAATTATATATAATTTATTAAAAATAAAATACCACATGTTTTATATAATTATAAACGTTTCAATTATATCCCGATTAGAATCATCGCCTGCACACACATCTTGCTACGATTCTTTCTTCTACGATTTTAGGTTATATAAAATGATTTTTTTTTAAAAAAACTATTGAATTCCTAAGATATTAAACAATAAATTTAAAAATAACTTTAAATTAATAATATTTGTTTATGTAATTAAAGTAAATATGGAAAATAATTAAATTTAAAATTAATAATGTTGTGGAATGAAAATTAGGGTATAGTTATTGCTTATTTAATGCTAGGGTTTTTGGAAGCTTCGAGCTTTAATGGCTGATCTAGTGTTTCGTGACTTAACTCGGTCCTCACAAGATGCCTACATATCTTGCAATTATCAAGAATCAAGCCAAAAACGTAGTTCTGTATGTGAAGGAACAGATCCTTATATAGGTGATGAAAACCCTGGAATTAGGGTAGAATTGGGTATCTTGATGAGTAAGATACCACTTAGGCCCAATTCTAGATCCTTCCGGGTGGAAGGAGGATAAGACTTACAGCTGTATTCCTTGGAGACCACTCCAAGGATGATTTGGTTTCCTTTTGGACTCAATAACGGAGTCTTTTATTTGGGTGATTTAATAGCCACGAAATTATAATTATATTTAGGGCTCTGGGCCTTGTAATTGGGCTTTGACCTTGGATCAACTTATGTTCATTTAATGCAACATTAAATGTGTTTTCAGGGCTTACTTTCAGCCCATATCATTTGCCCCCCAACTTCTAAGAAAATTGATCAGGTTTTCATTGAAGTTAAAAGGTCTACATACACTAGTCTTTCACATGTATCGTCTTGAGTGCAAAGTGTTGAGCGACCTACACATTTGCGACGACTTGCCTTATTCGAGGCTAAACAAATATATTTACAAAGAAATTACGAGTAATATCCTTGCATTTTTCTTATACTCACGAGTATTTTTACATTATTTATCCGTCGACCAGGATTCCTGGTCGAATTTTCGATCAGGATCCTGGTCGACATATGGCCATTTTGTCATCCTGGTCGATGGCACTTCGATCAGGATTCCTGGTCGACATTTCGATCAGGATCCTGGTCGAAAAAATGCTATTTTGTCATCCTGGTCGATGGCAATTCGATCAGGATTCCAGGTCGACATTTCGATCAGGATCCTGGTCGAAGAAATGCCATTTTGTCACTCTGGTCGACAGCATTTCGACCAAGATTCCTGGTCGACAATTCGATCAGGATCCTGGTCGAATAAATGCAATTTGGTCACTCTGGTCGACAGCATTTCGACCAAGATTCCTGGTCGATAATTCGATCAGGATCCAGGTCGAATAAATGCAATTCGGACATCCTGGTCTAGCTCAATTCGACCAAGATTCCTGGTCGACAATTCGATTAGAATCCTGGTCGAATAAATGCAATTTGGACATCCTGGTCTAGCTCAATTCGACCAAGATTCCTGGTCGACAATTCGACCAGAATCCTGGTCGAATATATGCAATTTGGACATCCTAGTCTAGCTCAATTCGACCAAGATTCTTGGTCGATAATTCGATCAGAATCCTGGTCGAATAAATGCAATTTGGACACTCTGGTCTAGCTCATTTCGACCAAGATTCCTGGTCGACAATTCGATCAGGATCCTGGTCGAATAAACTTATGTTTAATAATCGGACCTGCTAACCTTTTTTTGGCCTTATTGATTTTGGGCTAGGCCTTTAACCCATGGCTTTAGTGAAACGATTAGAATTATGGTATGCTACTGGGCCTATTGGGCCTTAACTTATTTTCTTTTAATTGTTTCGTTGAATTTAATTAATCCATATGCCCTTTTATTCACTTTAGGACTTTCTAGATCCTTCTTATTTTTTTGGGCCTACGGGCCTCTCAATGGGCCTTAACCGGCTATTACCGGTTCCTTGAAATTTCAACCGGCTATTGCCAGTTGCGAAATTCCTATAAAAAAGTAGAGTGAGATTCATTTCTCACTTCACTCTGATACACTTTACTTTCCTCTAAAATTTCTCTTAATCATTTCTCTCAAGTTAAGGCGATTCCCGGCGATTTTTTTTTTTAGAAATCCCACCGTTCTCAGGCAATTTTCTGCCGGTTTCTGGGTTTCTTTGAAGATTTTCTGGGCTTTTGTTGCATCTTCATCTCTTTTATTAAGGTTTCTGGGCTTAAGCATTCATACTTTGAAGATCAATGGTAGACAAGTCAGCACAGTGCCTTTTAAAGATGAATTCAGCTTCAAAAAGAGGTAACGACATCGAAATTCGTTCCTCTTACATGAGTTTAACTGAAATGATCAATTTGCGTGGGGATGATTATCCATCTTTAGCTGATTTAGATGCTTATAATTGCTGTAACAAATTTCATGATGAAGATATGATTAAAAATTATAACAAAACTTATGAAATCAAAACTCCATATAGACTTGTTAAGGCTGGGCCGGGAGACAGGCCTTGTCACTGGAGGCCCAATGGGCTTTGTGTTTTTAGAGATGCCCTCATAGCTGGTAGGGATGGGCATTCACCCCGGCCCGCCCGATCCTGATCCGTTCCCCGCACCGAACGGGCTGGGGAATCGGGGATTTTTTCGGGGACGGGCCGGGGAGCGGGGACAATTTTCAAAAAAAAGCGGGGAGCGGGCCGGGGACGGGATTCTAGGTCTCCCCGGCCCGATCCCCGAACCCCGCCCCGATTCTCAATCCCCGACTCGATTTCACCACATTAAAATATATATAACTATATATATTATTAATCATATATTAATATATACGAATTTCCAATACTTTATATTGAAAACAAAATGATATTTTAATCTTATATGTTTGTCTTTCTAGTAGTTAAATAACTTCATTTCCATGTTATTTATAATTGTTTATTTAAGTAATATTTTTTTATCTTAACATGTAATCTAGTTATAGTTGCTAATTTCGCTATATATCACAAGAAAAAATTATTTCAAACTATAGTTAATGTTTAATATTATTTAAATATTATTTTTTGTTTAAAATGAAATTCCCCGATTCCCCGCGGGGATCCCCGTTACCCGTTCGGGCCGGGGACGGGGAATAAAAAATAATCCCCGACGGGGATCGGGCCGGGGACGGGGATCGGGTTTGAATTCGGGGATGGGGGCGGGGATAGCACTCCCCGGCCCCGAAGTGCCCCGATGCCCATCCCTAATAGCTGGGCTTAGGTTCCCTTTTCATGACTTTATCCCCAAACTCTTGGCCGACGTTCAAGTTAGCCCATGTCAACTTCCCCCTAATGCCTGGCGATCCATTTTGTGTTTCATGGTTTTGTGCCTTAGGAAAAAATTCCCTCTTTTCGTTCCCTTGTTTAAGAAAATATTTCAATTTTATAATAGCTCTTCTGCTCAATCGGGGTGGGTCTACGTTAGACAACGCCCTAAAATTCCACACATCTTTAACGGCCACTCGGTTGTTGACAACAACCCTAAGTGGAAAGAAGAATTCATGTAATTGGTCTGGAAAGGGGGTGATTGGGGCACCCTTTTCCGAAGCTCTTTTGGTAAGGTGGCCGATGGCAACCCTAACAAAATAGTTCTTAATGCTGAAGATCAAGCAGCTTATGACGAGCTAATCAAAGACAATGGTGAAACTTTGTGTTGGGACCTCATCAATGAGGAGTCTCTTAGGGCCGTAGGCCTTTCTGCCGTTTCTGACTTAGGTAATTTCCACTCTTTTGTGAGTTTACTTTGTTTCTAGATAAACTTATACCAACGTTTTAATTTGTTGTTGTGTGCAGCTGTTATGAAAATCATGCGAGAAATAGATCTTGGTGAGGATGAAACTGCTCGTATGAGGAGAGCAAAAAGGGCCCTTGACACAAGGGGCAAATCTAGCGAACCATATTTTCTGCGCCCTCACAAAGTGCATAAACAAGACTTGGTTGTTGTTGATGAAGAAGATGGACCCGTGCAAGTGAACGTCCAGTCGACTGTGTACAGGCCTCCATGGGGCTTTAGAAAGCAGGACTCTGTAGTTGGCTCCCTAAAACATTCGATGGATTGGTCCTTGAACTCAATAACTCCTGTGGACTACAAGGATTTCATAACGGGGGGAAATATGGACGAAGCTGAGCATCTGGGGGCTCAATCTTTGGCATCTGTACGTTATTCTCTTCCACCTTTCACTTTTTCCTAATATTAGTTTGCTGTCACAACTCTCTTTTTTACTAAACTGATAACCTTACAGACAAATGTGCATTTTCAAAGCATGACACATCAGGCTAAGGCCTGGAAAAACAAGGCAAAGTCTTTTGAGACTAAGTATCAGAAAGAGAAACTTAAAGTTGGAGAAACTGAAGAGAAGTTGAAAGGGAAGGTAGAAGAGTTGGAGGCGGCCCAGGCTGAGGTGGTGCACTTGCGGGCCAAGAAAGAAGACCTCATTGACGAGTACATGGACTCACAGGATTTTCAAACTTTGATGGAGAAGCACGATGCGGTGCTCTATCCTGTCCAGTACACCGATGGTTGGGACGAGGCATTAAAGGCGGTGCTTAGAAAGCACTCTGGGTTATTTTCTCTCAAGGACTTTCCTAGCCCACACCCTCCTCCTGTTCTCCCTGCGGAGGAAGATGAGGGTGAGGACGAGGACGAGGTTCTAGGTGACGGAGAGAGGATTCTTGATCCCCAGGCTACCCCTCTACAGAGAGACTCCGACACCACTCATACTTCTCCTTCTCGTACTGCCAGCGGTTCCAAGATTCAGGAAGAAGATGAGGAGTCTGCTTCATCCCGAGCTCCTGGGACTTAGACTTTTTTATGTTGGCCCTGTGTGGCATTTGCTTCTACAATTTTATCGCTTTGGTTTTGTAACTTTTAACTTATGGCCCACGGGATTTATTTATTGATGCATTTTCAATCTTTCTTTTCCTTTCTCTACTTGTTTTGTCATTTGTATTTGGCCTTTATCAACTTGAAATTTGGTTATGCATTGATACATATCAGACATGAAGTATAAACACAAGGAACATTGAAAATCATACTGCATAATCGCATAAAAAGAAAATTTTGAATTGGGTTCAACCCTTACATAAATACTCTACTTCCTACTCGGAGTTCAAAAGACTCTGAAATGGTTTCATCGACCTTATTTCTACTTTTCTACTAAACATAAGCTAAGTCCCCCTCAGGAGAATTAAACATAATAAACTTTGAGATTCGATGCATGCCAAGTGCGAGGCACCTCGTTTCCTTCCAAAGTCTCCAACTTATATTATCCGCGACCTAATGTTCCCTTGACACGATACAGACCTTCCCAATTTGGTGCCAGCTTTCCCTTCTGTCCAACTCCGGATGCTTCAATCTTTCTGAGTACTAGATCTCCCTGACGGAAAAACCTTTCTTTCACCCTTAGATTGTAGTAGAAGAAAGCTTTTTTCTGATGTTCAACATTCCTAGCATGGGCTTCATCTCTTACCTCATCGATCAAGTCAAGTGCTAGCCTCATTCCTTCCTCATTAGTGTCAGGTTCAAAGGCCTCCACCCGTGGAGATGCATGCATGATTTCTACTGGTACAACAGCTTCGGCCCCGTAAGTTAACATGAATGGGGTTACCTCAATAGTCACCTGCATGTGGTACGGTATGCCCAAAGTATGGGTAGTAATTCATCCACCCAAGTGTTTCTGGAGCGTTCGACCCTTTTCTTTAGTCCATCCAGGATGATTCGATTAGCAACCTCAGCTTGCCCATTAGCTTGAGGATGGGCAACCGAGGTGAACCGAAGCTCAATTCCATTTTCCTCACAATAATCTTTAAACTCCTTGTTGTTGAATTGTAATCCATTGTTCGTAACTAGGATTCGGGGTATTCCATACCTACACATGACGTTCTCCCAGAAGAACTGCATAACCTGCTTGGTTGTGATTTTAGCCAAAGGTTTGGCCTCAATCCACTTAGTGAAGTAATCAATAGCTACAATTAGGAACTTTCTTTGAGCAGTGGCCATTGGAAATGGCCCAAGTATATCCATCCCCCACATAGCAAAAGGGATGGGGGAGCTGACGGACGTCAACATCTCTGGTGGTTGCCTAACCACTGGTGCATGTTTCTGGCACCTATCACACTTCTTCACATACTCCTTGGCATCAGCCATCATCTCAGGCCAATAGAATCCAAGTCTGACTATCTTGTGAGCCAGGGCCCTGCCCCCCAAGTGCTGTCCACAAATTCCCTCATGGACCTCCTCAATAGCTGACTTGGCCTCTTCGGGCCTCAAACACTTTAGATATGGAATCACAAAAGACTTTTTGTAAAGTATCCCTTCAATCAGAGCATACCTCAACGCCCTCACTGATAATCTTCGTGCCTCCATGGCATTAGTCGGGAGCCAACCGGTCTCAAGATGTGCTTTTATGGGATCTATCCAACATTCCCTTACCCCGATAGGCGCAACCTACTTCGAATCGATAGTAGGAGCTCTCAGAACTTGGAAATAGACACTACCAGAATAATTCTCTATCTCGGAAGAGGCGAATTTAGATAAGGCATCGGCCTTGACATTTTCCTCCCTCGGAATGTGCTCCAAGTAACACTCATCAAATTGAGTCATTACTGCCTTTACTAACCTTAAGTATTTGGCCATGGTTTCATCCTTTGCCTCAAACTCTCCATTGACTTGGGCCACAACCAGCCTTGAATCTCCACAAACTTTTAGATTTTTGACCCTTAGCGCGCCTGCCAAACCAAGTCCTGCTATCAAAGCTTCATATTCTGCCTGATTATTAGTTATTGGAAAGTCTAATTTCAGGGCGTATTCAATCCCGAATCCATCGGGACTTTGTAGGACAAGACCTGCACCACTTGTTTTTTTTTTTGACGCTCCATCAAAATAGAGCATCCAGAATTCCTTCTCTTCAATCACGGGTCCCATGTCTTCCTTGTTGCCTTCCTGAGGTATCTCTAGCCCCCCGACTTCTTGCTTGTCAATGTACATTCTACCACGAAGTCGGCAAGTGCCTGTGATTTTATTGCCGTCCTCGGCTTGTATTTAATATCAAATTCTCCCAACTCGATTGCCCACTTGATGAGCCTACCACTGGCTTTAGGGCTATGCAAAATGTTCCTCAATGGCTGTCCTGTAAGGACTTCAATCTTATGTGCCTGAAAGTAGGGTTGTAGCTTCCTTGAGGTAGTTACCAATGCTAAGGCAAATTTTTCAATGGTAGAATAATTTAACTCAGCTCCATGCAAAACCTTGCTCACATAATATACCGGTTTCTGAACCTTGTCTTCCTCCTTTACCAGTACCGCGCTCACAGCTTGATCTGAAATAGCCAAGTAGAGATAAAGGATTTCTCCCATACTTGGCTTGGCCAATAGCGAGGCTTCGGCCATATACTTCTTTACTTGATCAAAGGCCTCTTGGATTTCTTCTGTCCACTCGAAGTTTTTTACTTTCTTTAGTGTTTTGAAGAACGGCAAACACTTGTCTCTGGATTTGGAGACGAACCTCCCCAATGCAGCAATCCTTCCAGTAAGTTTCTGTACGTCCCTTATGGAACGAGGTGGTTCCATATCTAGAATAGCTTTGATTTTGTCGGGGTTAGCCTCGATTCCTCGTTTTGAGACCATAAGACCCAAGAACTTCCCTGACCCGACACTAAAAGCACATTTGGCTGGTTCAACATCATCTTGTGGTATCTCAACACTTCAAATGCTTCACGGAGGTGTTCAATGTGATCGGCCTTGCGTAGGATTTTTACCAACATATCATCTACATAAACTTCCATAGTTTTTCCAATGAGATGAGCAAAAATCTTGTTTACCAACCTCTGATAGGTAGCTCCTGCATTTTTCAATCCAAAGGCCATGACCAGGTAACAATACACACCAAAGTCAGTGATGAATGATACCTTAGGAATATCGTCCTTATGCATCTTGATTTGGTTGTAGCCACTAAAGCCATCCATGAAGCCTAGCATCTCGTGCCCAGCCGTGGAATCTATCAACATATCAATCCTTGGCAAGGGGAAACAGTCCTTTGGGCATGCGTCGTTCAGATCAGTGAAGTCTATACACATCCTCCACTTTCCATTGGCTTTTTTGACCATTACAGGATTGGCCAACCATTCCGGGAACTGGATTTCCTCAATGAAGCCTGCCTCTAGGAGTTTGTCAACTTCCTGCTTTATGGCTTCTTGTCTCTCAGGTGCAAAATTTCTCTTCTTTTGTTTCTCCGCCATCCTGTCCGGATCTACGTTCAGGTTGTGTGTTATCAATTGGGGATCTATCCCTGGCATATCAGCTACTGTCCATGCAAAGACATCACTATTGTCTTGTAAGAAGGTGATCAATTCGTTTTTTAAAGGATCTTTCAGAGATGCCCCTGTGTGAGTAACCTTTTCAAGATCTCCCAAATCCAAAGATATGGGAACCAAGTCTTCTGCTGGTTTTCCTCTCCGTTCTTCATCCTCACGAATGTCCATATCCTCAATCGGGAGGACCTGCCCCCCCAGTTCCATCCGGCCTCAGTGCGGCCACATAATAACTCCTTGCCATTTTCTGATCTCCTTTTTCTTCTCCTACACCGTTTCTGGTTGGGAACTTAATCTTTAGATGATAGGTGGAGGCAACCGCCTTAAAAGCATGAAGTCCCGTTCTTCCTAGGATAGCATTGTAGGTAGACGTGGCTTTAATAACCAAGAAATTTAACATCTGAGTGGCCTCCCGTGGCTCCTGCCCTATAGTCATGGGTAACTGAATTATCCCTTTAACTTTGGACTCTACTCCGTTGAACCCATATATAGGCATATTTGATGGTGTCAACTGGGATTCGGTATACCCCATCTTCAAAAAGGCATCATGGAACAGAATGTCCACTGAAGCTCCATTGTCTATCAAGACTCTCTTCACTTGGGAGTTGCCGATCACTGGAGAGATCACCAATGGATCATCATGGGAGAACTTCACCCCTTCAAGGTCCGAATCATCGAATCCAATTGAGACCTCTGTCTTCGCACGTTTTGGCCCTCGGGGCTGCTAGTTGCGATTGCCATCATCATCCTTCCTATCATAATATCGCCTTGGGTTCCCTTGATTCCCATCTTTACAAAACTTACTCAACTTTCCTCTCCGGATCAGAAACTCGATCTCATCCTTCAATTGCCTACAATCGTCAGTGTCATGCCCCACGCCTTTGTGGAATCGACAGTATTGATTCTTATTTCTCTTCTCAGGATCGGTCCATAGTGGCTTCGGCCATCTCACATCTCTATCTTTCTCTATATCCATCAGGATTTGGCTTCTTTGGGCATTCAATCTCGAGTATTCAGTAAACCTTTGTCCTAGATTCCCCTTTCTAGGACCGAATCTGAATCCTTGCCCATACGTGGGTACTTGTCCTTGGTATCATATTCCTGATCCGTCTTCCTCTTCTTAGAATCATTGTTACTTCTTCCATTACCTGCTGTGGCTTCTTTCTTCATACTAACCTCGGCTTTGATATATTTATCCGCCCTTCGTTGTAACTCAGCCATGTTCTCAGGGGGATGCTTTTCCAATGACCTTTTAAAGAAGAGATCAGTGGTTCCATGTTCCAAGGCCACCATGGCCACCTTATTCTCTAAATCAGTGATATTCAGTGTTTCATTAGTGAACCGTTTGAGATAGTCTCTTAGATTCTTGTTCTTTCCTTGCACCACATACATAAGAGACGCGGAACTTTTCTCGTGAACTCTTCCACTGATGAATTGGCTAACAAAAGCGGCGCTCAGCTCCTTAAAGGAGCCAATCGAATTCGCAGGTAGACGATTACACCATCTTTGAGCCATGCCTGACAGAGTTTGAGGGAACGCCCTAAACTTCAAGGTGTCACTTGCAGGCTGCAGCAACAGTGCATTTGAGAATGTCCTCACGTGGTTCGCGGGATCACCTGTTCCATCATAAGCCTTAATTGTCGGCATCTTGAACTTCCTAGAGATGTGAACATTCATCACCTCCTCAGTAAACGGGGGTGTGGGATCATCAGGATCCCCAAGCGGCATCAGATCCTTGGGGTTGCTCCTGGGGGTTTCCACCCTTGTTGTTCTCCCAGTTGGGGCGTCAGACCTTTTTTGCCTTCTTGAAGACCTCTCTAAGTTTATAATGGGAATCGGTCCTGAGGTTGGAGGAGGTTGAGTTTGATTCAACCTAGCTTGTTCTCTAGCAATATATATCTTCTTTGATCCTTAAAATCTCGGCCTCATGAGCCTTGATTCTCTCAGCAGCTGTCAAAGGGGGTCCATCATGGATGGTTTATGTTCTTCTTCTTGGTTCTCTGCTAACACGGCACCTTCTCGGGGCTTCATCGTGATCATCATCATAAGACGATGAATCCTCAGTATAAGGTCCAGAATAGTCAACATACTCTCGATCTCGGATCTGTAAGGCGTGGCCACTTGGTCCAGGGCCTTGAGTGATTGGGGGTAGTTAGGCAGACCGTACATCGAGTTGGTACTCCTGGGAAGATCTGTAGTATGGATCTGTACTCCTGGTGGCGGGCGATTGGGATCAACTAAATGAGAAACCAGCGTCTAAAGAGAGCTAGTTCCTTGACCTGGATGGAGGACCATAGGTAGCGTTCTCTCAGCATGGGGATTCGTCCCTGGGGGTTGAGAAACCTGAGTTTGAGTGATCGCCCCTGTGGTTGGGGGTACCTGCTCAGTGATGATCGTCTCAGAGGTGAGGGGCGGAGCAGAGCTAATTGGTAAAGCCTCAGTAGAGCTTGGTGCTGTTCTTCGTGTAGTTACCATGGTTGATGTCAGTTCCCACAGACGGCGCCAAATGTTGTGGAATGAAAATTAGGGTATAGTTATTACCATGGTTGATCTAGTGTTTCGTGACTTAACTCGGTCCTCACAAGATACCTACGTATCTTGCAATTATCAAGAATCAAGCCAAAAACGTAGTTCTGTATGTGAAGGAACAGATCCTTATATAGATGATGAAAACCCTGGAATTAGGGTAGAATTGGGTATCTTGATGGGTAAGATACCACTTAGGCCCAATTTTAGATCCTTCCGGGTGGAAGGAGGATAAGACTTATAGTTGTATTCCTTGGAGACCACTCCAAGGATGATTTGGTTTCCTTTTGGACTCAATAAGGGAGTCTTTTATTTGGCTGATTTAATAGCCACGAAATTATAATTATATTTAGGGCTCTGGGCCTTGTAATTGGGTTTTGACCTTGGATCAACTTATGTTCATTTAATGCATCATTAAATGTGTTTTCATGTCTTACTTTCAGCCCATATCAAATAATAAAATTTATTAAAACAAATTAAATTTTATATTAAATGAAACAATTAATGTATTAATTCGTAATAATAATATATGATAGTCCGTGCTTTACATGGTTATAGGAGTGTTAGTAAAAGGAAAAAGTATGAATAAAATATATCGATGTAATGACATCTTCGAAAAATGATTAGAAGATAATAATCACTAAAACATAAATTACGTGAGTGTTAATATATTATGATCATATTTTTCTTTTAAATTAAAATAAATCTATACTATACTATTATAAGCGAAATAGGGTATAATTGGTTGGTTGGTTTTGGTTCACGCCTTCCTAAAACAAAATTTAAGCTTTCCAAAAAACACATTTAATTTATTTATAAAAAATGAAGCAAAAAAACCGTAATTTGTTTTTTTAAAAGGTCCGAATAAGTTTTTTAGAAAGGTTTTAACTAACCAGCGAATTATACCATATTTTACTTATAAATGTATAATTTTTCTTATAAAAGTATAGTAAGACAAATAGTATACTTATTTTTATTTTTATTTTCCTTTTTTTTTAATTTGTTTACTTATTAATAACTTTTTATATTAAAATTTTTTAAATTAATTTTAAAAAATATTGGTTTCTCGAAAGAGTCCGAAGAGAAGTTAGGTGTTGATGGAGAGCGATTAAGTTTTTTTACAAAGGACCAACCAATTATATCATATTTTCCTTATAAAAGTATAGTACATATAGTCATATAGATAGTACACTTATTTTCTTTTTATTTTCATTTTTTAATTTGTTTACTTATTAATAATTTTTAAATTAAAATTGTTTAAATTAATTTTAAAAGAGTTGGGTGTTGGTGGAGAATTCTAATTGAAATAGTATGTAAAATATGTGGTTTATTTTATTAATTAAAATTAAATACATTTTGATTTATTTTTAGTTTTTTGGAATGCGTTAACAAACTTTTTAGAAGGTTTTAACCAACTAACCAACCAATCAAGACACAAAAAATATAATTTCAAAAAATTAAAAAAATGTGTTAAAAATTCCAAATTCAGTTAAATTATTTATAATTTATCAAAAATAAATACCACATGTTTTATAAAATTATAAACGTTTTCAATTATATCCCGATTAGAATCATCGCTTGCACATATTTCTTGCTACGATTCTTTCTTCTACGATTTTAGATTATACTACATGATTTTTTTTTAAAATAAAATCTTTTGAATTCTTAAGATATTTAAAAATAAATTTAAAATTAAATTTAAATTAATAATATTTATATATGTAATGAAATTAAGTATGGAACATCCTGACAAAAAAATTAAGTATGGAAAATATTTAAATTTAAAATTAATAATAAAATTTATTAAAATAAATTGAAATTTTATATTAAATCAAATAATTAATATATTAATTTATAATAATAATATATGATAGTCTGTGCTTTACACGGGTTATAGGCTAGTAATATATAAAAAATTGAACTAACAGATTTTAATTAAATTAATCATACACTTAAATTAACCAAAAAAGTATACAACTAATCTTGTCCTACAACTAACTGTTCATCATTTTGGAAAAGAGTTTACAATTAGGAAGAAGCATGAAATGGGAATTAACCAGATAATCCTGATTTGACATTGTCTCTATGAAATTGATGTATACTGATTACTGCATACTTATGGACATAGTTGACTAGTTCATTAAAGAGGTACTCCATCAGTCTCATCCATTTCTTTATAATTTTCTTTTTGGGATGTTCCACCAATTTTTTACATTACTAAAAATAGTAACTTTTAACAATAAATTACATTATTATATCCACTATTGCACCCCACTTTTTCAACAATTTACACTATTACACCCACCACCTCACTTATTTTAACAATAAAATCACTATTACACCCACTACTTCACTTATTTTAACAATAAAATCAATATTACACTCACTACTTCATTTATCTTAACAATATTTTTTGATCTTCGTGCAAAAAGACAATGTAAAAAAATCGTCGGGACGGAATGAGTAGTACTGTAATGTAACAAATAATTCAGAGTAGACCGGAGATATAATACATACATCAGAGCACGGTTTGATTTTGCCTCGAAATCGAGCCCAAAATCACATATCTTCGATTTTAAAATTGAAAATTGTAACTGTAATCGAATGGTCGGTTTCAATTTTAAAAAGTTCAGTTCGGTTTTTAATGGTTCAATTTCGGTTATAAAACAAAACGAAAAAATTATAAATATATTACAAGATATTAAATTTATAAATTATACTCCCTCCGTCCCAATTTATATGTCCCTTTTCTAAAAAACACACATATTAAGATAAAGTTAGTTGATTAAATTTTTCCAACTAATACCCTTATTTAATACATTGGAAAATGAGAATAGAGTTAAGTTTAAAAAAGTCAAATTTTTGATACAATAAATGTAGGGATAGTTTTGTAAAACTACACTTAAATTTGCATTGAAAGGAGAAAAGGGACAAGTAATTTGGGACAAGTAATTTGGGACAAATTTCTTTTAGAAAAGGGACATGTATTTTGGGACGGAGGGAGTAACGGTCTTGACTTTTAAACAAAATCATTGAGCTATTGAATGAGTATACTCTATGTATATATGTTAGTGCTAATATTAAATGTGCAGATTAATGGCATTGCATTGTAGCATTTATATACAGGTGGTCCGACAATTATCTAAATTTTCTTGTTGAAATATATAAGATATCCAGTTTTTGTGAATGTTATTCAAGTTCTTATGCCGCTACTTTTTTTCGAATAAAAAAAATTAATGTTTAGGTTACTAAAACTCGGATACTCAACATCTCCCGCTACGAAGAATTTGTATTTCAAATATTCAACTTCTTTCTTAAGGTTTTCTACTTGCATAGTAGTTAGCTCAAGTTCCTCATTCTTTTTGGTTAATATTTCATTTCTAGTAGACAGTTTAGCAATCTCCTCATTAGCAGCAGTCATACTAGTATGAATATTAAACATTTCAACAGATAATTGTTCAATCATGCATTTGTATTCAGAAACAGACATGTCTATAGTAGTGAGAGATGGTACCTGAGAATCAGATGAAGATGAGTCATCCTTGGAGTTGGCCATCAAGGCATAGTTGCAGAATTCTTGTTCCTCTTCATCACTCTCAGAATCATCCCAACACTTCCCTTCAGCTATGTAGGCCTTACCATGTGTCTGCTTTCTCAGAAGGGCCTCATACTTAGCTTCTAGCTCAAGATAATCTCTATCCTTCTTTTTAGGCTTCTTGCATTCACTGGCAAAATGCCCTAGGTCATTGCATCTATAACACCTTACAGATGACCTATCCACATAACCGGTTTTGAACTTATTTCTGTTTGGTTTCACAGGTGCCTTGTTCTTGTTGGCTGAATGGTTTTGAGTTTTGGGTTTGAAGGGTTGATTTCTTTTAAATCTGATGTTTGGAAATTTTCTGGCCATGAAGGCATATGAGGTATTTTCCATCCCATCAAGTTCTTCCAGAGTGTAAAACTCTTCTTCTTCTTCCTCCTTTTCCTCAACAGGTTCACTCACCCCAGCTTCAGTTTCTTCATCATCTGCCACCTCCTCTATCCTTAGTTGGCTTGTAGATGCTTCTAGGTCCAGAATGGATTTGTTGATAATCAAGGCACATGATGTGTTTATCATCCTACCTTGGTTGGCTTGGATAGCCCTTTTCTGAAGCAACTCAAGTTCATGAGTCTTTAGTACTCCATAGAGCACATCATAGGTGACTTTGTTCAAATCTCTCTCTCTTAGAGAAATGACTCTTTGCTCCAGATGATTTGGTGAAGACAACAGAAATTTCATATTTAACTCCTTGGTGCTGTAAACCTTTCCATTCATCTGCAACTCAGTAACTAGCTTGTGAAACCTTTCAAACATTTCAGTGATGCTTTCCTTGGGCTGTGCCATGAAAGCTTCATACTGTGTGACCAGTATCTGTTTCCTGTTTTCCTTAACCTCATCAGTCCCTTCACACAACACCTCAATGTGATCCCACATCTCTTTAGCAGACGTGCATGATGCAATGTTTGCAAACATTGACATGTCCATGGAATCAATGATGAGCAACATGAGGTGGCTGTCAAGAGCAACCTTCTCCCTTTCTGACTTTGTCCACTTTGATAGATCCTTGGCCTCATAAGTTCTTGGGATAGTTATGGTTCCAACAGTCTTCTCTGGTATCTCTTGTTGTGGAACAAAAGGACCATTCTTGAGAATCTCAGGATACAAGGGATGAGAGGCTTTAATGAACAACATCATCTTTATCTTCCAGAGGTTGAAGTTTTCTTTATCAAACTTAGGGACCTTCACCGTTCCTGTAGTCTTTGATGTATTCGAACTCATGATCGTTTCTCTGTTTTTGAATAAACAGCCCGCTCTGATACCACTTGTTGAGTATTGAACACGGTAAAAGAATACAGAGGGGGGGTGAATGGATTCTTGAACTTTTCTTGATTGAGTCTATGTAGCAGATAAGTGCCTTTGTGTGTAGAAGTGAAGGTGCGGATAAATAAACAACACAAGACACAATATCACTTTAATCTAATGTATTATTAGATAAAGGTTGCTACAATCTGTGAATACAAATGGTAGTATTCTCAGCTTCGTTTTTCTCAGAGAGATATGGCTTACAGTGTATGAAAAACTTGACTCACCAAAGTTACTAAGTTATGAAGTGAGGCTGTGTCCTTATAGAACATGGATACAGCCCACTTACTGCAAATAAGGTAGCTAAACAAATTACTTTCTAGTCTGTCTATCCTTTTTGAGTAAGTGTCCAAACGGTTACAGATTTGACTTTGCAAAGCCTGTTTAGATCCACTTCTTTAGCTCCTTGTCTCTTCTATATCTCTCCAAGCTTCCTTGTAGGCTTTCCAGAGCACGTTACAGATTGTGGTCCATAAAGTGCATTGGCTTGTTGCAGGTTTCTGACTTGTACAATTTCTTCAGTATTTTGTCTCCAAGAATGTATTCGAGAAGTGACTAAGTAAGTGATTCGAGAACTAGAATTGACTTGATCGATAACTCTGAGTTCTCGAATACTGTTATAATGACATATCGAACCACTTCTCGAATAGCTCTTTTCCATCAGGATTCCTTGAGTTGTCGAATAGAACATTTGACTTATCGAATCCTCGAGTTGTCGAATAGCTTTCTGAGTCCTTGAGATATCGAATGGAACTTTGACTTGTTGACTCTTTGAGAACTCGAATACCATCTTGACTTGTTGACTTCTTGAGTTCTCGAATAGAGTAGTAGACATATCGAATCCCTGAGATATCGAATGAGATATCGAACAGTGTATTCAGAGATATCGAATAGTGTCTTGAGATATCGAATCCCTGACTTCTCGAATGCTGGACTTCTCGAATAGACAAATATACTTCTCGAATTGGTACTTAGGCAAATTCTTCATTTCTTCAAATCCCAACTGTGATTATTTGACAGTCTTTAACTCCTTGCTTGAGGCATGAACCTTGGAACTTCTTTCAAGCATTATTCTAGACTCTATTTGTACAATTACACAACTAGGATTTGATGCCTTCTACAAGTACAATACAAACAGAAACTCTACAACTAGAGGTTCCCTCAGTTAAGAGGTCATGTAAGTAATGCAAAGCATTACAAACAATTAGGCTTGTTATTAGATGTGTACAGGCATGCCTCTGTAACTAACAATCTCCCCCAAATTGTGAGTGAGACCCTTAGTCACAATTTCATGTCTGATAACAAGCCTAACATACATAAAGATAAAACTTTAAAAGTACAGGTATGTATTTTGATTGAACACATAAATGAAATTACAAGATAAATACTCTTACAGTATGATGAGGTACTAGCCATTTTCTTTTGATTGCATCTCCATTGCTTTGGCTTGTAGATCATCATATGCTTTCTGTTTCCTTTCTTTCTCCTTTCTTGCAATCTCATCTGCTGCTCTCATGATTTCTGTCATAGCATCCAATTCTTCAATCATAATAGAGTTTTTGAAATCTTCAAGCACTGGCTTCAGAATGTTGGCAGGATAGTGACTGAGTAGGTCCATTCGTATATTGACATTGGCTCCATTTCTTCTCCTATACTTCACCACATAGGGATCAAACTGAACTCTACACAATCCCTTTGCCCTTAGCTTTTCTGCTTCAATCTCCAGTCTATCAATTTCTTTCTCCCTTTCTAACCATTTCTCATAGCAGCCCTTTCTTATCTTCTCAGCATAATCTTTCTTCATTTTCACAAAGTCAATCAATTCCAGCTTCCATACTTTCTCCACCTTGTCTTTAGAATCAAGCAATTCAATGATTCTTTCTATCTCATACAATTTACCCCAATGTTGACAACCCCCTTGTTTGAATTTCATTTCTTTCCCATCAGTGTACTTGATTTCAAGGTGGTCATCCACAATTGCAGCATAGCATATCTTTTGAGCTCTTAGAAATTGCAGTTGCTCTTCATCAAAGTCTTCATCAAGTGGCTGGAGTTTCAATCCTGGAATGATTGTTAGGGCTCTAGATTTGGATAGCTTCACTCTCCTTGCAGCATGTTTAAATTTCATCCTCTTGACATGATTGCTTGGCAGAAATCTTTGACCTTTGTTGGTAGACCATAGTAGTATTCCATTAGCAGATTGCTTTCTGAAACATACACATGGTTTCTTGTCTTGAATCTTCTTCTCTTCTTGAGGTGGTAAGACAGTTGCAGAAGCCATAGATGTAGATTTTGGTAGGTCACTACTAACAGTATTCACCCTAGACCTAGAGTCTTGTGTTGTGGTGAGGTTACTGCTAGCAGTGCCTAAGGCTTGCTGTCTTCCACTCTTTCTCTCATATGTTTTACCTTGGTCATCATCATCCTTTTTATCCTTGTCTCCCTTTTTCTTCTTGTCTTCATCACCCTTATCTCTCCTGTGATGTCTTCTCCTCCCATCACCTTTGTCTTCAGAATCATCATCCTTATTTCTCCTAGGTTGAGCCATCTCTGGAATTTCACCAGTTGCAATATAGGTTCTGAGGATGTGCAGTGCCTCAGTTTCTTCAGCATTTCTGGCTCCAACCTTCTTCTGTAATTGATCAATGATAGCAATGATCAGTCTGTGATTTCTGGTGGTGAGATCATGGGGAATGACCAATTGCTTGATATCTTCAATTCTGGTGCCAGACTGATAAATGATTGTCCATGGCTTCTTGATCACTTCTGGTAGCCTTGAAGGTTGGTCATTCCTCAAGTCATCAAACAGACTTTTGTTGTTCTCATTCTTCTTTTCTATAAGCTCGAGTATGGCATCTATCTCTGAGTGTTTCAGTTCTTGTAGAGTCTTGTATGTTAGATGCCATATCTTCAATTTGGATATCATCACTATCTCCTTGATCCACAGATTATTGACTTTCTTAGGAATGACAGTGATGCAATCAATCTGCTTCTTCAACTCCCTCAGATAGAACTGAGTGTCACCAACCTGTTCCCTTGTGGCTTTCAGAAACTCCAAGAAGGCTTTATCATGATAAACATTGGAGTTAGCAACCTCTTGTAGCTTGGCCTCAGTAACAACTTTAACTTCTACAGGCTTGGCACTCTCAGATATAGAGGTTGGAGGTTTGTCAAATGGCATACTTCCTGCAACCACTGTGGTGGTTATGGATTGCTTCTGCCCTCCTGGAGTAGTGATGTGCACAGTTGGTAGAGTGACAACTGGCAAGATAGATGGAGGCTCATCCACTTTGGATTTTCCTTTGCCAGGCACATTTGGTAGAGACTTTGAAGCCCTTTGTTGACCACCCTCTTTTATTATTATACCTTTCTCCCCCTTTGCATTTGAGTTCCTTGTCTTCTTCTCCCCCTTAGGCTTGTTGTCAGGCACAGAGGCTGTAGAAATGTCCTTTGGGATTGAAGATTCATCAGGTAGAGGGAGACCCATATGCTTCATCATTGCAGCTAACATGGATTGTTGATGCAGAAGGACATCAGCTGTGGTGGATGCTTGAGTGTCCAACTGATCATTTAGCAGTGCAACCTTTTCTGTAAGATGAGCATTGGTTTTGGTGAGAGTAGCTACCTCCTGTTCAAGAGTGTCCACCTTAGTGAATAACTCATTGGCCTTGAAACCAGATAAAGATTGATCCTGCAGCCTCTTCACTTCATATTTAGACAGTTCATGCACAGGGACATCAGTCACTAGCCTATCTCCATAAAGATTCTTGAACATTATCCTCAGCATGGCATTGGCATCTGTAGTCTGGTCAGATAGATTTTGAAATTGATGCCCCAGACCTGTGACAGTATCCTTTAGCAGAGCTAGCCCATTGTCCATCTTGGTGCAGGTAGAGTTGCAGTGTTTGATATCCTTGACCACACTGTCTAGTTGAGGAAACTTAGCATCAAAGGCCCTCTTGACTTCTGCTACTGAAGTGGCTGTCTTGTCACACACCTTGTTGACTTCAGTTTTGACTCCCTTGCCAAGATAGTGTGCAGCCTTGAGGAAACCCTTGTAGGAATCATTTACAGCTTCATACACTTCACCAGGTGACAGGGATTTTGCACTGGAGCCCAGTGAAGTGATGTATTCCTCCCTGAGATACTGAAGTGCTTCATCGAGAGTAATATCATATTTTCCTTGCAACCAGGCATCTATGTTGCCATCTCTCTCAGCATCATCAATGATCTTTGACTTCTGCACTTCCACATCATCCCTATGGCATAACAGAATAGCCTCATAGTCTGGATTAGGCATGTCTGCAGTGAGAAGGTTCTGAGCAATCTTTGTGAACTCAGGAATCTGATCCACAATTAAGCTTTGAAGTGCTTCAACCGTCAATTGTTGTGGAACAGACCCTGATCCTGAAGCACTGTCATGTTGCACAGGCTTCAGCCATTTTGACATGAAGTCAGAGCTAGAGCTAGGCAGGCTAGACTCCTCAGTTACAGATGCAACTTCTGTAACCGGATGGATTGACTCTACTACTGGTGTCACCACAGAAGTGGGATGAATTACACCAGCAGTTGACACAGGCACAGAGTCTCTAGTAAAAACTAGTGAAGCCTCTGTGTTTGTGATGGTGTCATTAGGAGATGCCTCAGCATGCATTCCCTCACCATCTAAATGAGGGTTCTGAGTGGTGAACAAAGTGTCATGCACTAAGTCACTTGAAATTATTGGCTCATCAAGAGAAAAGAATTCTTGATGATCAATACCTTGCATCTCAGTTGCCTGAGTTGCAGGTTCCAAAGAAATTTCAGAGTTAGATTCTGGAAGAGAAGTGTGATTAAGAGTAGATTTTGGCAACTCCCCCTGAGAGATAGAGGGAGTTTCAAATGTGATGTGCTCTCCACTCAGTGTTGTGCCAGCCTTATCACTCCCATGTGCTGACTCTATACAAGAAGGTGCATTGGGGAGGATGCTTGATTCTATAGGTGCACCCTGTTGAGAGGATACACCTAGTGAGCTGTGTGCCCCTGATTTTACAACTTCAGCCATTTGTGTGACTGAAGAGGTGGTCTTAGTTTTCTTCTTCTTTGTCCTGTGTAAGGGTAACTCAGGTTCCTCACTTCCTAGACCTAATTCAACAGCTAATGCTGCTTCAGACAAGATATTCAATGGTGCAGACATTACTTCCTTTCTCTTCTTTTTACTCACATCACCCTTTGGAGAGGATGATGCAGTTGGCTCAGTATGTGGTAGAGTGTTTGGTTGAGAGGGTTGGTTAGCAGGCCCTGGGTTAGCATTTTGTTCTACTTGCTTGGGCTGTGCTAACTTGGATTTTGCATCAAATGTTGGCATGTTGTGGGGATAAGTCCTAAACAAACTCTCCATGTGGGGAGTTATGTTCAGTCTTACATCCACATCATTCCTAGTCTCCAAATTACCAAAAATGAGTTTGGTCATGGACTTAGGATAGCCTATTTTATTTTTATCAATCCCAGGCAATTCAATCAATGAAGCATTTTTATAATTAAGTACATATTGAATAAAGCGAGGGAAGAAAATATCAGTACCTCTCTTGGTTGTGTTCTTACCAAGTCTCCCATATAATTCTTGAAGTATGATTTGGCCAACATCAATTTTCTTTCCATAGGCCAAAGCATATCCAATTTGCTGCACAGGTGCACTGATTTGGTCAAAGCTTGATTTCCTGGCAGTGAAGACTTGGAGAAGAGTTGCAAACACATAACTCCACTCCTTTCTCAGATTCTTTCTGTTTAGCTTTCCAAGGTTAATCCCATCTGAGTAGTTTATGAACTCAAAGAATTCCTCCAACTCTGCATTAGTGGCCAGTCTGTCAAATGACTCTTGTTGAAGGCCTAGTGCTTGGTTCATGTCTGCAGTAGTGATAGTGATTTCCTTATCCTGAACCTTGCAGTAGATGACATATGAAGTAATTGCGTTTTCTAGGGCTACAACCTCCACAATAGCAGTACTCCAGAATTGTTCCAGAATATCTAGATATAGAGTTGGGTTGGCAGAGAGTGCATCCTTGATATACGACTCAGCCATCCATTTCACAAAGCACTTGAAATTGGCATTGGGTGCTTCAACATCACTAGTGAGTGCGATGAAGTTGGTGTTAAACTTTACTGTTGCCATTTGTGTAGAAGAGAGGAAAGAAATTGAAGGTTGAAGAAGAAATTTGGCTTTTCGTAGCTAGGGTTTCAGGGGTTTAGAGAGTGTAGATGCTTGAGAAATCGAATGAAATGAATCGAATAGATGTGAAATTGTATAAGTATGAAGTACTTGAATTGTCGATTAGCAGAGAGTTTTGTATCGACAAGTCAGGCATTCGAGAAGTAGAAAACAACTATTCGAGAAGTCAAGAATGGCTTAATCGATAACTCAAGCAGATAGAAACTCACAGCTGGCAGTTATCTAACTTAGAAATAATTCTAAATTAAATAATATGTGTTTTTATGAGTGAATTAAACTTTTAGACAAAAAGTCCAAAATCGGTTAAAATTCAGCGAGAATTCAGCCTTTTCAAATGATTCGAGAACTCAAATATAGTGTTCGAGAACTCAGTCATTCGAGAACTCAGTTGCTATATTCGAGAAGTCAAGAATTCCTCTATTCGATATCTCAGAAAGACTCTATTCGAGAACTCAAGAGTACTCTAATGAGACTTATTAGAGATGTCGAATAGTGAATCATTCGAGAAGTCTGACTTATCGAACTATACCCATCACTCATAAAAATTTGATTTTCACTATCTTTTTAAAATTTACCAGACATATTCATTGAAAAATATCCTAGCAAATCAAATAGTGATTTTCTCAAAATTTCATAGAAATTTTAAGTTAATAAAAATATGATTTTCAACATATGCAACAGATTTGAAATATTTATAAATCATATTTCAGCCAACACTTACTCCAAAAATATTGAGAATTTAGATAAAGTAAGTGTTTACTGCTGCAACAATCTAGATGATCTATTCACTTAGCCAGAATCTGAAGAATTCAGCATTCCAATCTCACTTACCAACCTTGTGAAGGTGGCTTCATCTAATGGCTTAGTGAATAAATCAGCTAGTTGTTTATCTGTAGAGACATAATGCAACTCAATGGTTCCATTAGTTGCATGTTCTCTTATGAAATGATATCTGATGTCAATGTGCTTTGTCCTAGAATGATTGACAGGATTGGCAACTATAGAGATTGCACTTGTGTTGTCACACATGATTGGAATTCTTTCCAACACAAGTCCATAATCTCTAAGTTGATTTCTAATCCAAAGCACTTGAGCACAGCAACTTCCAGCAGCTATGTATTCAGCCTCAGCTGTAGAAGTTGACACAGATTGTTGCTTCTTGCTATACCAAGAAACTAACCTTTGTCCAAGAAACTGGCAGCTTCCTGAGGTGCTTTTCCTATCCACTCTGCATCCAGCATAATCAGCATCAGAATAACCAACCAGATTGAACCCTGTGTCCTTAGGATACCATAATCCCAAGTTAGGAGTGCCCTTCAGATATCTAAAGATCCTTTTTATTGCAATCAAATGTGATTCCTTTGGATTTGATTGAAACCTTGCACACAAGCATGTAGCAAACATGATGTCTGGCCTACTTGCAGTGAGGTAGAGTAGAGAACCAACCATGCCTCTGTAGACTGAGATATCTACTCTCTTGCCTTTAGCATCTTCATCCAATTTAGTGGCAGTGGCCATGGGTGTCTTGGCAGGTGAACAATCTTCCAAGTCAAACTTCTTCAATAAATCCTTGATGTACTTGGTTTGACTGATAAAGATACCATCCTTCCTTTGACTGACTTGCAACCCTAGAAAGAATGTCAACTCTCCCATCATACTCATCTCATATCTGCTCTGCATGAGTTTAGAGAATTTCTCACACAGTTTCTCATTTGTAGAACCAAAAATGATATCATCCACATAGATTTGAACTAGGATCATATCATCACCATGCTTCTTGTAAAACAGTGTCTTGTCCAATGTGCCTCGAGTGAATTGATTTTCAAGAAGGAATTGTGATAAAGTATCATACCATGCTCTTGGAGCTTGCTTAAGTCCATACAATGCCTTAAGCAATCTGTAGACAAATTCTGGGAAATGTGGATCCTCAAAGCCAGGTGGTTGTTGCACATAAACCTCTTCTTCCAACTCTCCATTTAGAAATGCACTCTTGACATCCATTTGATAAACTTTAAAGTTTGAATGAGCAGCAAATGCCAAGAATATTCTAATGGCTTCCAATCTAGCAACAGGGGCAAATGTCTCATCATAATCAATGCCTTCCTGTTGAGAGTATCCTTTTGCAACCAGCCTTGCTTTGTTTCTTATTATTACACCATCTTCATCCATCTTATTCTTCAGAACCCATTTTGTTCCAACAATGGTTCTGTTCTTTGGTGCAGGCACAAGTTCCCATACTTTGTTCCTTTCAAATTGATTCAGCTCCTCTTGCATGGCAATAATCCAATCTGGATCCAACAATGCATCATCAAGTTTCTTAGGCTCAACTTGTGATAGAAAACATCCATAGAGGCACTCATTTTGAGTTGCTCTCCTAGTCCTTACTCCTGCATTAGGATCTCCAATGATTTGCTCTGCAGTGTGTGATCTATCCCATTTCCTCGAGTGTTCAGCCTGATTTCTCATTCTTGATGTTGCTTCATCATCCACATCATGGTCATCCTCATTTCCTCCCCCTGTGAAGTTGCCATTACTCACAGGTGTGTCTTGGATGCTTGTTTCTCCACTATTGGTTGGCACAAATTCTTCTCTTGTATCATTATTCACTTGAGAATGTTGAACTTGAGTTTCAACTCCAGTTTCAGTCTCTTCATCAGAATCATCTAGATTATCAAACTTCAATGGATCTTTGTCTTCATCATTGGCTTCTTCTAGTCCAGGTAGTTTGCTGTCATCAAATGTTACATCTGTGCTTTCCATAACTTTCTTTTGACTGATGACATAAACCTTGTATGCAATTCTTTCCATAGAATAGCCAAGAAAAATTCCTTCAAATGCTTTTGCATCAAACTTTCCAACATATTCAGAATTATCCTTGAGTACAAAGCATTTGCTTCCAAAAGTATGAACATACTTTAGTGTAGGCTTCTTTCCAGTCATCAAGTTGTAAGGTGTCTTTCCAGTGTTTTTGTTGATGAGGGTCCTGTTCTGAATATAGCATGCAGTGCTCACAGCCTCAGCCCAAAAACATGTAGGCATTTTTGCATCAAGTAACATTGTTCTAGCAGCCTCAATTAGAGTTCTATTCTTTCTCTCAACAACTCCATTTTGTTGTGGAGTCCTTGGAGCTGAGAATTGCTGAGAAATGCCATTCTCTTTGCAGAATGCTTCAAGTGTGGCATTTCTGAACTCTGTTCCATTATCACTCCTCAGTGCAATCACACTTGCATCGTTTGCCTTTGCTTCCTTGTCAACTTTCTTTATATGCTCAATAATTACTTGTGGAGCCTCATCTTTTGATGCCAGAAATTCCACCCATGTATACCTTGAAAAATCATCAACCATTACCAGGGCATACTTCTTTCTTCCAAGTGACATTATGTTGACAGGCCCAAACAAATCCATATGGATGAGTTGTAGTGGCTTGGTTACAGAGATGTCACTGTCTTTGACTTGTGGCTTGATCTCTTCATTTTTCCTTTTTGACAAGCCTCACACACTCCTTCTTGGCAGAATTCAAGTGTGGGCATGCCTCTCACTAACTCTCTTTTGACTAGAGAATTAATGGCCTTGAAGTTCAGGTGTGATAGTTTCTTGTGCCACAGCCAACAATCTTCATTTGATGCTTTTGAGTAAAAACAACAAATTCTGTCCTTGTTTGCAGAGTCCATATTGGCTACAAACAGGCTTCCCTTCCTTACTCTAGATAGAGCAAAATCACCAGTCTTCTTGTGGGTGATCAAACATTCATCTTTGTCAAAATTCACTTTGAATCCTCTATCAGTAAACTGACCAACACTTAATAGATTATGCTTGAGCCCCTTGACTAGTGCTACATCTTCAATGATGACATTTCCAACTTTCAGCTTGCCATATCCCAATGTGTTACCCATGCTGTCATCTCCAAAAGCAACCATTGGGCCAGCCTTTTCCTCATACTGTGATAGCAGGGCCATATCACCAGTCATATGATTTGAGCATCCACTGTCCAAAATCCACATGACCTTCTTTTCACTTTCTTTGCCCTGCAACCACAAAGGTATTACTTTTCCTTTGGTACCCAAACAAGTTTGGGTCCATGTGACTTAGAGACAGTTTTATCAAAAACAACATGCTTGTCAACTTTCTTAGTGTTAGTCTTCTTGTCACTGTTGGAAGTCTTAGAACCTGAGGTTTCAGACTTAGGTGACAAAGGTACCTTCCTAGCTTTAGGAGGACTTGAAGACTTTGACCTTGTGTAGTGTGTGTGAGAATTGTGACTGATACAACCATCAATGAACTGCCTTCTTAAATTAAAACAACTAGTCATAATATTCATATTGCATGGCATACAGTCAAATTTATCACAGAAAGGTGCATCTCTATGACTTAGAGGCACAGAACAATCATAGAAAGGTTTAGACACACTACCAACAGGTTTCTTGCATGCATGAGTTAGATGATTGGTACTGAAACAGTTCTGACAAGTTTTCCTAGGGGCATTAGGCATATAAGCATAGTTGTTATCCTTGTTAATCCCTAACTTGCCATTTCTGTTCTGTTTCCTTTTAGTCACTTCCTTTTCTGATTCACTCTTCCCAGCTGAGACAAACTTAACAAACTTCTTAGGTCTTGGCCTATCAACTACTGGCTTCTTGGTCTTTGACTTGACACTCTCACCCTTAGAGGATGCTTGCTGTTCACTAGATTGTGCCTCATCCTCATCATTCAACATTTGCTTGATGAGTAAGGCATCCTCATCAATTTCAAATGTTGATTCCTTAAAAATTGGATTTTTAGTTTTTCTCAAAATGTGAGGCACTTTCTCATGAACAGCTGTGTCCTCTTCAATGACAGCATAGCCTTTCCTTTGTTTGAGAGAGTCATAGTCAAGTCCAATAGCTGCTTTGGGTTTAGCTTCAATTTTCTCACAGTAGGATTGCACTAAACCAGATGATTTCTTGAAAGTTTTAAGTTTGAATTCATTCTCAGCTAATTCATCCCTAAGAGCCTTCTCTACTTGACTAGCACATAAAACCTTGTTCTTCAAATATTCAACTTCTTTCTTAAGGTTTTCTACTTGCATAGTAGTTAGCTCAAGTTCCTCATTCTTTTTGGTTAATATTTCATTTCTAGTAGACAGTTTAGCAATCTCCTCATTAGCAGCAGTCATACTAGTATGAATATTAAACATTTCAACAGATAATTGTTCAATCATGCATTTGTATTCAGAAACAGACATGTCTATAGTAGTGAGAGATGGTACCTGAGAATCAGATGAAGATGAGTCATCCTTGGAGTTGGCCATCAAGGCATAGTTGCAGAATTCTTGTTCCTCTTCATCACTCTCAGAATCATCCCAACACTTCCCTTCAGCTATGTAGGCCTTACCATGTGTCTGCTTTCTCAGAAGGGCCTCATACTTAGCTTCTAGCTCAAGATAATCTCTATCCTTCTTTTTAGGCTTCTTGCATTCACTGGCAAAATGCCCTAGGTCATTGCATCTATAACACCTTACAGATGACCTATCCACATAACCGGTTTTGAACTTATTTCTGTTTGGTTTCACAGGTGCCTTGTTCTTGTTGGCTGAATGGTTTTGAGTTTTGGGTTTGAAGGGTTGATTTCTTTTAAATCTGATGTTTGGAAATTTTCTGGCCATGAAGGCATATGAGGTATTTTCCATCCCATCAAGTTCTTCCAGAGTGTAAAACTCTTCTTCTTCTTCCTCCTTTTCCTCAACAGGTTCACTCACCCCAGCTTCAGTTTCTTCATCATCTGCCACCTCCTCTATCCTTAGTTGGCTTGTAGATGCTTCTAGGTCCAGAATGGATTTGTTGACAATCAAGGCACATGATGTGTTTATCATCCTACCTTGGTTGGCTTGGATAGCCCTTTTCTGAAGCAACTCAAGTTCATGAGTCTTTAGTACTCCATAGAGCACATCATAGGTGACTTTGTTCAAATCTCTCTCTCTTAGAGAAATGACTCTTTGCTCCAGATGATTTGGTGAAGACAACAGAAATTTCATATTTAACTCCTTGGTGCTGTAAACCTTTCCATTCATCTGCAACTCAGTAACTAGCTTGTGAAACCTTTCAAACATTTCAGTGATGCTTTCCTTGGGCTGTGCCATGAAAGCTTCATACTGTGTGACCAGTATCTGTTTCCTGTTTTCCTTAACCTCATCAGTCCCTTCACACAACACCTCAATGTGATCCCACATCTCTTTAGCAGACGTGCATGATGCAATGTTTGCAAACATTGACATGTCCATGGAATCAATGATGAGCAACATGAGGTGGCTGTCAAGAGCAACCTTCTCCCTTTCTGACTCTGTCCACTTTGATAGATCCTTGGCCTCATAAGTTCTTGGGATAGTTATGGTTCCAACAGTCTTCTCTGGTATCTCTTGTTGTGGAACAAAAGGACCATTCTTGAGAATCTCAGGATACAAGGGATGAGAGGCTTTAATGAACAACATCATCTTTATCTTCCAGAGGTTGAAGTTTTCTTTATCAAACTTAGGGACCTTCACCGTTCCTGTAGTCTTTGATGTATTCGAACTCATGATCGTTTCTCTGTTTTTGAATAAACAGCCCGCTCTGATACCACTTGTTGAGTATTGAACACGGTAAAAGAATACAGAGGGGGGTGAATGGATTCTTGAACTTTTCTTGATTGAGTCTATGTAGCAGATAAGTGCCTTTGTGTGTAGAAGTGAAGGTGCGGATAAATAAACAACACAAGACACAATATCACTTTAATCTAATGTATTATTAGATAAAGGTTGCTACAATCTGTGAATACAAATGGTAGTATTCTCAGCTTCGTTTTTCTCAGAGAGATATGGCTTACAGTGTATGAAAAACTTGACTCACCAAAGTTACTAAGTTATGAAGTGAGGCTGTGTCCTTATAGAACATGGATACAGCCCACTTACTGCAAATAAGGTAGCTAAACAAATTACTTTCTAGTCTGTCTATCCTTTTTGAGTAAGTGTCCAAACGGTTACAGATTTGACTTTGCAAAGCCTGTTTAGATCCACTTCTTTAGCTCCTTGTCTCTTCTATATCTCTCCAAGCTTCCTTGTAGGCTTTCCAGAGCACGTTACAGATTGTGGTCCATAAAGTGCATTGGCTTGTTGCAGGTTTCTGACTTGTACAATTTCTTCAGTATTTTGTCTCCAAGAATGTATTCGAGAAGTGACTAAGTAAGTGATTCGAGAACTAGAATTGACTTGATCGATAACTCTGAGTTCTCGAATACTGTTATAATGACATATCGAACCACTTCTCGAATAGCTCTTTTCCATCAGGATTCCTTGAGTTGTCGAATAGAACATTTGACTTATCGAATCCTCGAGTTGTCGAATAGCTTTCTGAGTCCTTGAGATATCGAATGGAACTTTGACTTGTTGACTCTTTGAGAACTCGAATACCATCTTGACTTGTTGACTTCTTGAGTTCTCGAATAGAGTAGTAGACATATCGAATCCCTGAGATATCGAATGAGATATCGAACAGTGTATTCAGAGATATCGAATAGTGTCTTGAGATATCGAATCCCTGACTTCTCGAATGCTGGACTTCTCGAATAGACAAATATACTTCTCGAATTGGTACTTAGGCAAATTCTTCATTTCTTCAAATCCCAACTGTGATTATTTGACAGTCTTTAACTCCTTGCTTGAGGCATGAACCTTGGAACTTCTTTCAAGCATTATTCTAGACTCTATTTGTACAATTACACAACTAGGATTTGATGCCTTCTACAAGTACAATACAAACAGAAACTCTACAACTGGAGGTTCCCTCAGTTAAGAGGTCATGTAAGTAATGCAAAGCATTACAAACAATTAGGCTTGTTATTAGATGTGTACAGGCATGCCTCTGTAACTAACACTATTACACTCACTACTTCACTTATTTTAACAATAAAATCACTATTACACCCAATACTTCATTTATTTTAACAATATTACACTCACTATCTTGGTCTCCGTGCAAAAAGCAAATGATAAGAATTCCACCGGACGGAGGGAGTACTATTTTAGGAAATGTTAACAATCTATTGGGACATCCCAAAATAGAAAGTGTTAAGAATCAAAAGGGACGGAGGAAGTACTATTTTTAGTAATGTAAATAAATGGAAGGGACGACCCAAAATAGAAAATGTAAAGATAATTGGATAAAATGAATAAATTAATGAAGGATAGTGGGTATAAGTTAAAATAAATAAAGTAGTGGGTGTAATAGTGATTTTATTATTAAAATTAATGAAGGATAGTGGGTATAAGTTAAAATAAATAAAGTAGTGGGTGTAATAGTGATTTTATTATTAAAATAAGTTAAGTAGGGGATGTAAAAATATGAAGTGTTGAAAAAATGGAGGGAAGTAATGGATGTAATAATGTATTTTATTATTAAAAATTAATACTATTTTTAGTAATGTAAAGAATTAACGTGACGTTCCAATAAAAAAAATATAAATAAATGAAAGGGACCCAAGGAGTAACAGATTATTTGTACTGCCACTGACACGGCTAAGTCTTACATGTTGGTGAGCCTTAATTACATGTCCATTTCAGCCCAACTATACGAAGAAAAACGTTACTTAGGATGTAGTAGTTGGTGGCGGAAGGAAATAAGTGGCTGCGGAGTATTTAGTTGACATTGTATAATAATTTTTTATTATTTGATCTTTAAGCGCTTGCATGTGGCGGAAAATATTTCCACATTGTTGACTTGTTGTACTATAAAAGACTAGCTTTAGTAATAGAGCTTCTACAAAAAAACAGCCTTAACAAATACCTCTAAATAGGCAAATTATTCATATATCTTTATTTATGTCATGGGTTCTTGTGAAGGAGGAGTTGTGGTGGTAGTGAAGAAGACGGAAGTGGTGGCAGCAGTGTTGCCGGTGACCGAACACCGGTTAGCGCTGTCGAATTTGGACCTGTTGTTGCCACCTTTGGATGTTGGAATTTTCTTTTGTTATAATGATGGTGGGAAAAATAATGAGATGATGATGAGCACGGTGAAGAAAGGGTTAGGTCAAGCATTGGTGTCTTTTCCGGTACTTGCTGGAGAAGTGGTGCAGAATAGTGAAGGGGAGCCTGAGATGCTTTGCAATAATCGCGGTGTCGATTTTGTTCAGGCTTTTGCTGATATGGATCTGCAGCATCTTGATTTGTATAATCCTGATGTTTCCGTTGATGCCAACTTTGTGCCGGTAAAGAAACATGGTGTTATTGCCATACAGGTATAGATATTTAAATGCCTGTTTGGTATTCTGTTACAACTTGCACATATATGAGACAGATACCGTACCAACATATTTGCTTATGCATATACATGTCTCACATGTATATATCCTTATGCTTTTTTCCTCAATGTTTTAATATGTGATTAAAGTTTTTCTGTAATTGTAATCACCGTAAAGAGTCTAGATGGGTTATCCAGCATCAGTTCTTCATTACATAGATATCTAACATGAATTGGACCTTTGATCAATGAAGGTGACAGAGATGCTCTGTGGTGGGGCAGTAATAGGCTGCAGCTTCGATCATCGAGTAGCTGATGCTCATTCAATCAACAAATTCTTGATTGCATGGGCTGACATGACTAAATCCAACTACTCCCAGGGTGATCATAATAATATCGAACCATTACTCTCCCCTGGCGACGACTACATGAACAAACTTATCCCATCGTACAGTCGCTCACTCATCATTCCCAGGCAGCCCCGCTGCCACGACCCCGCCATCGACAACATGTACATGCTCATCAAAGATATAGCAAGTAGTGCCCATCAGGTGCCACCTTCATTCCTTCTCCAAAGCCGCATATACCAGATAAGCGCGAACCAAATTCAGCTCCTTCAGTCTCTGGCAGGACCGAAACGAACTAAATTCGAGTCCTTTAGTGCCTTGTTATGGAAGTTACTAGCAAAACCTGCGAAAGAAGACGAGAAAAGATGCAAACTAGGAATCGTAGTTAACGGACGAAACTGCTTAAGCAAATCTGCAGCTCTGAACGTGACATCGATGGATAATTACTTCGGAAATGTATTATCGGTTCCGTACAGTGATGCTAGTGTTGGTGAGCTCAAGACATTACCTCTCTCCGAAATTGCAAATCTGGTGCATGCATGTGTGGAGAGTGCAGCAAATGAGGAACATTTTAGGGGACTTGTCGATTGGGTCGAGAATCACCGTCCTCAACCAGCTATGTGCAAGATTTATTCATGCCTGCCTAGTGACACCGAGGAGGTGGCCGTAGTAGTCTCCTCCGGCCAGCGGTTTCCGGTCTCGAAAATGGACTTTGGGTGGGGCCGGCCCTCTTTCGGGTCCTACCATTTTCCTTGGGGTGGCACTACTGGTTATGTTATGCCAATGCCCAGTGCTAGAGATGATGGTGACTGGATTGTCTATATGCATCTTTTCCAAAAGCACTTGGATTTTGTAGAGAAAGAGGCACCTCATATCTTCAAACCATTTGTTTACTAATCAAGCCACTAGTGACAAGGAATGCTCGATGGAGCTATACATATCTGTTATTAACAAGGACTAAAATTAAAATGCCTGATGCTTAATTACAAAGGACTACAAGAGAAATAATGAAAATGAAATATTCCAAAAATTTACTCATAAAGAAAGGCACAAATATTAGTTGCCTTAGCTTTCTTCTTCCAACCATCTAAACCTCATGTTCTATAAAATGAAGCTCTTTGGATTGTTATATGATTACCATAAACATTTGAAACTTCAAGAAACATAACATGACTGTGGATTCCAGATTACAACATTTATAACCAATTAATATTACAATGGGATGATTCCCTGTTCAGTATTTCTGTAGGCAAATAGCATGAAATGTCCGTGACACAATCATCGTAAACAAACAATGCTGGAAGCCGCAAACCAGTAGAAGGTAAACCTAGCAATATTGAGAATAAAAGTCACTATGATATAGATGTGACTCGGACTGAGTTATCTGCAGATCCAGTCAAAAAGATGGGCAATGTTGGGTGCCAATCTACTGTGGTTATAGCCGCACTATGAGGAAGCGTTCTCATCCCATTCATATGAGCGCGAACCTGTGGAATAGATGGAGGTAAAATTGATATTCAAGACCCCTTGAACAACTAAATGTTGCATCCTAAACTAGATGATGGCAATCAATAAGCCACTTGTGACAAATATGAAATATGTCACAAGAGTCTATGTGCTTCTATTGAAGATATATACTAACAGGGCGAATTTACCTGATATATTGGTGCTCTTACTGAACCAGATGTCACCAAAAGTCTTCTCCCATGAGCATCCAAAGCCATTTCATGTCTAGGTTGTACTGAGTTGTGGGGGTTGCAGAACCTATATAAGGAAACAAAGTAGTTGTTAATTCAACTTCTATAGGTATCACAAGTAGGGCTGAAAATTGTATTGCGATAGTCATGAAAGATTAAAACTTGTAGTACACATAACTAGTGATGCAGGACAGTGGGTCAAGAAGCCCAAAGAGAGTATTTGGCAACAATATAAAAGGCTTTGGAGGCCCAATTAGTTATATAATATTTGTTATCCCTTTAATTTAGGATATTAGCTAATTAGAATCCCTTTAATTTAGGATATTAGTTAATTAGAATTTGAGTTGATTAGGAAAGTAGTTTACTATATATTGGACTTTATTATTGTAATTCATTAGAGTTTTTATTATTGAGAATAATATATTGTGTTTTCTGAAAATCTCTTGCGAGAGTTTTCTACCTTAACCCTAATTATCCCCTGCCTCCCACATCAGGTGGTATCAGAGCCACCGTTCCTCTCCTCAACAAACAGACACCAACCAGAGAAGAAAACCAGAACAAGAGCAGTAAAGAAAACGAGAAGAAAGGTCACCAACAAGATATCTCAAAGACTATATATACATACATACATATATACACACACAAAATCACAAAACAGCCCCTGCCCTTCCAAAAACAATTGCAGAACAGCTCCTGAACTCCCTGAAACTGCAGAACAGCCCTTAATTTGACACAATGGTTAATACTGGAGAAGTAAACAGTCGTCTTGATAAACATATTGAAGAAAATAACGAGAGGTTACAAAATATTGATGATAAAATTGAAGGTTTGACTTTAGAGATGCGAGATGTGAAGGCATCACTGAAGTTCATTACTGATAGCCTTCAAAACTTAACTGGTATTCGACAGCAACCGCAACCTCAGCCTCAATTGCAACCTCAACCCAACGTCTTAGAACAGAGAATAAATACGGTGAAACTTGAAGTTGGTGAGTTTCGTGGAGATCAAGAACCGGATGTATTCCTAGATTGGCTACATAGTGTTGACAATTTCTTTCAGTGGTATAATCTGGCCGAGGATAAGAAAGTGGTTTTTATTGCTGCGAAATTAAGAGGAATTGCTCGTATATGGTGGGAACAATACCAAAGATCAGGATATAATCATGTGGCAAGATGGGAAGACATGAGAGCTGCTTTGGTTCGTCAATTTAAGCCCGCAGACTATAAACAACGTGCTTCACTTCAGTTTACTGAGCTTGTTCAAGGAAGCAAATCCGTTGCAGATTACACTCGACAGTTTTATAGTTTGGCAGCACAATCTGAGTTCCCGTGGGATGAAGACGTCCTTATTTCTATGTATCCGACGAGGCTTGAATCATGATATTTCAGGTAAAGTAGCTGGTAGTAGATGTTTTCTTTTGAAAGATGCTATTCAGATTGCACATTCAGTTGAGGATGATTTGAAAAGGAGGAGCATTAAGACGAGTTCATACTCTAGCCCGTCGAGGAATGCTTATGTTATTTCAGATCCTATTCAAGGTCAACAAATGGTTACTAGCAAATATAATCGTGCTCCAGTTTCATCACAAGGTAGCAACACTAGCAGATGTTTTAACTGTCAAGGAATTGGGCATAAGACGTCCGAGTGTCCTTCTCCTAAACAAAATAGCACGTCAAAAAGGGTCAATGTGGTGGGAAAAGAAAACGATGATGATTTATATGCTGGGATGACTAAAGAAGATTTAGAGGCGGAGGAGGAACACTTAGAGAATGCAACGAATCTTGGGATTATGCAGGCAACAAAGGATGGTGCAAATGATTCACCAGTACGACGCCAACAAATCTTTCACACTAGAGTTACATGTGCTCGTAAGTTGTGTACTCTTGTCATTGATACCGGGAGTTGTAATAATGTGATCTCGAAGGAAGCGGTTTGTAAGTTGGGATTAAAAGTGGAATTGCATCCTGAACCTTATGATATAACATGGATAGATGATACGAAATTGCGTGTTCGGGAAAGGTGTTTGGTGACATTTTCAGTTGGGAGGTTTAATGATGCGGTGATGTGTGATGTTCTTCCATTGAAGCTTTGTGATGTCATTTTGGGGCGTCCATGGCTTGTTGATCGAGATGCTCATCATGTTGCACGTGCCAACACATATACGATTGTTAAGAATGGTCGACGGCATACTCTTACTTGTGCTCGTTTTCACATGCCACTTGTTCAACTATCCGGTGCTCTCTCGTGCTTCTTCTGATTTTATTAACTCGACGGAGTCGAGTTCTTTTCAGCGGAGGAGAATTGATGCAGGACGGTGGGTCAAGAAGCCCAAAGAGAGTATTTGGCAACAATATAAAAGGCTTTGGAGGCCCAATTAGTTATATAATATTTGTCATCCCTTTAATTTAGGATATTAGCTAATTAGAATCCCTTTAATTTAGGATATTAGTTAATTAGAATTTGAGTTGATTAGGAAAGTAGTTTACTATATATTGGACTTTATTATTGTAATTCATTAGAGTTTTTATTATTGAGAATAATATATTGTGTTTTCTGAAAATCTCTTGCGAGAGTTTTCTACCTTAACCCTAATTATCCCCTGCCTCCCACATCAACTAGCCTAAAAACAATATTTTAGTCATGCTAAACATGTAAGCAAGTAATTACACAATTTAAGCTACACAATGGCACGATACTATGCAGATAGTTTGTTTACAAGATAGTGATACGGTTCCAAATTCCAATAAAATAAAATTAACAGGATACAAGCTTATACATTCAAATAGTTACTAACTATCTTTACTTCTGCTTTCTAGATAATAAAATAATAGTTCTAAGTTGCATCCGTATATTGTATGCTATCATAGTTGAATGGGTCAATCTTACAATACAGCTAACATGACATGACATGACTTAGAAAGGAGAGATACGTATGGTACTGATGTGGAAATTGGATCTATGGAGGCCTAGACGGTCTCATAAGTAAATGTTTAAAACATCAATGCTATATAATGCTTCAAAATTTATGAACTTCAAATAAAAAAACATCTAACAAAGCAATCCAATTACCTGTTGCAATTTCTTGACCAAAGAACTTTACCTGGACTTTGCAAGCTCCATTCAAATATCTGAATAAAAATTCCCAGTTTAGTTGCTTCGAAATAAGTTGACATTTAAAGTCAAACTTCTAAGCAGATACTTGCTGTAATATAATAATAAATCATCAACAATTAATGAGAAGCATTGAAAACTTGTCTTATTTTTTTGTCTGAAACATAAGCAAAATTCAAACCAGAATTAAAAAACTTTCCTTTCCATCTGAACCCAGGCTAAATATACTAGTCTCATCACGCCCGAAAAGAACAGAGCTTATAGCAGAATCATGAGCTGGCCATCCAGTAATTTGCAGACCAGCAGACATGTCTTAACCTTGTTAAGGGCATTCATTGGTGCAAGTATGCGAGATTATTTGTGGGAACATGAATAACAACAAATTAAAATGAACCAAAAAAATGAGGATACCAAACATATGAATCATTCCATCACTTGCAGCAGCTGCTAAGATCTTTCCATTGTGATTAAAGCATAATGAAGTAATTGCGGGTGGATCCTCACCAAGAGGCAGGACTGTCTTCAACAAATAGAGAATGTTGTAGACACATTTGTCAGTGAAAGACATATCATATATATATGACTTCTAAGGAAAACATTAAACACTTGACATACCATGGCCTTCCAAGTCCTCATGTTCCAAACAGTCAATGATGCACATCCCAATTTAGAAAAAGCATCTGTGCCCTGCCTGCCAAGAAAATTGAGTATCGCATCACAGAACTGTAACAATGGATTGGCGCAAACAAAACAACACCAAGAAAAATTGGCAACTTTGTTATGGTATCACATCACTGGCTTCACAGGTTCTCAAATCCGTTGCATTTTCTACCTTATAGACTTATACCAATAATGCTTTGGCACTAATGGTGTGTTTAAGATATTATCTTCACATGAAACAGGTGGTCATGAGATACAATATGGGGCTTAATCTGTAAAGGGAATAACTGAGTCCTCCAGCAGCTTATTCTACTCCCATGCAACTCGTCTACCATGTTTACTTTGGTGAGTTCAGTCATGACTCATGGGTATGAATTTTCAATGTGAACAAGTAGCTAGTAGGGAAGGAAACCCATAGACCCCTAAAAAATTGAAAGCAAATGATTGAAGAGCAAGGAAATTATAACAATGTCGCCAGAGACAGTTACATTTTGGAATCAAAAATTATATATATGTAGTTTGCATGAACTAGTCTGCATCCATAATTCCTTAAGGCAATTGGTAAGGTCCTAAATTCCCCCCACCAAAAGAAAAAGAACCAGGGAGATTTCGATTATCTATCTGATAAATGCTTAAGGTTAGTGAAGTCGGAAAATAGTACAAGGTTCGGAAGGAAAGCCTACAATCACACACAACAAATATAAGGATGAACTTGCTCTTTAGGAGGAGCAATTTTAAAATATCATCTTTGGTTTTACTATCACACAAAGAAAGATTATAATACATCAGTATATGTGCCAAAGAGAATATAAAATTTAATTGTTTAAAAGAATAATGTACAAGATGTGCATTAGGTTGGATGAAATAATTAAAAAGTGAAAATTGCCAATTACTGATGCATTTTCAGTCAACTACAAACTTGACAACACTTAGATAATTGTAGAATGTGTGCACACAACTGCCAAAACTGTACCCTCTGGATGCGGCTGCAGAGACAAAAATTGGTTCCACAGGACTGCATTTCAAGTCCACAACACTGCATCAAGGAAAACACAGGGAATAAGCATAAAAAGGTAAAAGATAAACTACTACAATTTCAGTTCTTGACTGTATTCTGAAGATGACAATAAACCTTGGGTACGCTTCAGTAGTACTAAGATCACAAACAACTCTTTTTGCATCAGCATTCCATGCTTTGATCCCCCCATCAGCAGTGCCTATTAGAAGCTTTTGTCAAAATAAAGAAAATATGCAATAATTACTATTTGCTCTTCGATGATCAACTCAATTTGAGACTTATTACTCCGCCAATACAACACACACAAACACACACACACATAATCCTATCTTATAATAGTAACATTGTGTTTCATCTAAGCTGCAATTTTAAAAGGTAGCTATCTGGTTCTGCCACTTTACATGATATGCATAGAGGAAAGACAGCTAGAACAGAAGTTCTAAATAAAGCAAACAAGTGTATACACCAAAGAAAAGTACACAAGTACACAAGAGAAAGATATAAATGTGTGTGTGACAGAATAATGTGACCGGTGTGAATAACATGGAACTTCATTATAACATAAACAACTATAAAAACTACGTTACCTACGTGAGCAAAGAAGAAATGGCTGTAAGTCTGTAACAGGTTCTGACTCTGTTCTACTAAATCTGATAAGTGAAACTAAATTATTGTAAAATCTACTTAAATTTAATTTATTGATACTTGATTAGTTGCTGGCATAGACAAAGAATTTGTCCGGGTATAAATTAGACCATCCAAAAGGTAAAAAAAACATAGAAAAAATAATTAATAAAGACAAGAATACCAGAAAATAATCCTAAAATATTATTGGAACCCGGGACAAACTTAGAGACGGAGAGGAGAAAGAAAGACTGAAAGGCATTGAGTAAAAAAAATTGCACTTACTTTCTTTCCCCTCTATATATTTATTATTTCTAATATGGAAGAGACCAGAAACACAAAATGGTAATTTATATAGGTTTTAGGTGAGAAACTTTTAAGATAAGAGACATATAGACATGCAGGATAACAATTTACTTACCAAACGGTCAGATTTACAATCCCATTCGAGTGACATGATCTCTGCTCCACAATAAATGGTTGCACTTCTTGATACTGGTGTCGCTGAGTCATATGTCCAAATCCTGCATCAGAAGTTAAATTCACGAGGTAAGATACACCATAACATGAATGAAATGCACTATAGTCTGGAAGACATTTTTCCATTAGTTACTGTCTATTGTCTAAACCTTAGAATCTTTAAGTTCTAAACTTACAACTAAGTAAACCAAATTTCAGGGGACACTGAAAACAAATAATTAAAACATTCAAAAAATAAAAAAACTTAAAGAGCAAAATGTAGATCAAATGAGTGGTTTGGCAAGTACAAAAAATTTGTTTCAATACAGGTCAGTGGCATCCAAAAAAAATCTTCAAGTTGTTTTTATCCATATCCTCCCTAATCACACTGCTGTTAGCTAGTCTAAAGTTATTAGAAATTTAACACCGTTTCTTGTTTATGAATAGATATTTAAGCATATCAATTGTTCACATGTAAACCTGACTGTGCCATCAATGGAAGCACTTGCAATGTTGTCTCCAGATGCAGAAAAGCGACATCGACTGATCGGACTTGTGTGACCTAGGAAAGTCTCCTGCAAATAGAAAACCACACAGAATCCAGTAAAGCATCATATAGAGGTGATTTGCACAAGACAGTGTGGACCATAAATAAAGATTCAATAAAGTAGCAAGCCGTTAAACTGTTAAATGAAATTGCTAATGTAACTACACCTGAAACACCACTTTCACCTCCGGATATTCTTCTTCACGATGCATTTCTTCTTCAAAATCTGTTATGCACAATCAAGTTGGAGTATAAAAAATTGTATTAACAAAAATGAGATCATGCAGTTTATAGAATACGTGTAGAGAAAGTATCAACCAATCAAGACCAGATGTATCCAATTCATGTGTAGCAAAGGTAGATCATAGATGCATGTTTTAGGCACACACAACTATTTGCAAGGCATGGCCTAAAGGAACACTGGCCAGCTTTTTGAGTATATATCAAACTATAAACACACACAACTATTTGCAAGGCATAGCCTAAAGGAACACTGGCCAGCTTCTTGAGTATATATCAAAGTGTTAAGTGACATAACATGTTCATACTAATGTTGCGTTGAATTCTAAGCTGGCAATAATTTCAGGGACAGCCCATTATAAAAAAAGGTACGTTATTTTTACGGCAGAATAGAGGCAATCATGTTCACCTAACTATCAGATAAGATTGCATCCATATTTAAAAATTGTGAATAGTTAGATCCCTGTGTCTTGATCAAGAACTAAATAGAACAGGATAATTAATACTATCAGTACTTACCCTCCACACCATACCCAACATCACTACTTGTTCTTAAACTCGAACCATAAGCACTGCTTGATTTATGAAAATCCATATCCTGATTAAACTCAGTTCCACCAGCATCCATAGAGGCAGGCGTACAAGCTTCTTGACCAGATATAGATGGAGAAGTGACATCTTCATCCAAACTTATTTCCTTCGTTGTCGGAGTTCTACTGCACTACGACTATGTAATTGAAAAATATTGTACTCTTCTAATAATAAATTTAATGAGGAAATCCATACCTCATTGATGATGACAACCGGGTTTCCTTTTCCTCGAGTAACGCTTGAAGTTCTGACAGTTTGAGATTAAGATGCTTGATATTATTTTTCACACTTTTTACAGTACTGCTTTCAGAACTGATCTTCAACAAAGCAGGAATGCGTGATCAGCTAAGAAAAATATGGTATTAATATGATTAGTTTTGGCAGTAAACAACAAAATCCATCTGACAATAGTTCCATCCAGTAACAGAAACTATAGTCACCTAATACCAGCTTTAGTTTTTCATAGATCACCTATATTAACAGTTCTAATATTAATATATCAACTACCATTTTTAAATCCCAAGTGAACTACCATCAAACAATTGATTATTACATGTCACATTAATTGGCAAAAATCCTAACTTTTTATGTGCACAACAATGAATGGAAAATGTATGCAATAAGCTATGCAAAGGATATGAGTGCCATTAAATATCTCGCTCAAGAAGTTCCTGACAGAAAGATGCAAGGCATCAAACCAGTCCCTCGAAAAATATATGTGAAACCTGGGATCGGAGCTTGGATTCTTAATATATGGGATGGCTGCAAGAAAATTCTTACTCACATTAGCTAGTAAGATAAGATATAAATGCTCCAAACAAGGCAGAAAATACCCACCAAACCATGAAGTCCAGTCCTCGTTACTTTGCAACAATTCATTACCATTCAATTCAAAAAACTCAATAACTTTATCAGTTCTTCCGACTTGCACAGCATGGATAATGTAATACTTTAGAATAGAGACCTCTAACTTCGCCAATGCTGTTGTTAGAACTGCTTCAAAAGAAGAAAAGCACTGCTTGAAAAATCTGAGCAGACCAATCAAGTTCTCTACCTGAAATTTAGGAACATAAACTGAAAATATCAAATCTAATATCTTATCCACTTGAAACCCTTTGCCGATATCAGTGCTCAACTCTTTCTCAAATGTCTGCAAAGTACTTGTAAACCCTCTAAAGACCAGATACTCTCTCACTAACTCCTCAGCAAACTGCATGTTATCCATTTTGTCTCAACTACTAACCTACAAAAATAGGCATGTCTTCAGTGCATAAAAACGATGTGTATACAGTATATACATATACGCTTGTGTATAGATGATCAGCTATCCCCAAAAAGTAAAATTTACATATTGTTCCTCCTATAGGTAACAACTTTCATATTATAAGGAACAGAACACTAAGTAGTTTGCTTCATCCTACAACTTTTTTCTCCTGAAGAGAGACATAGGCACCACTATCCTTATAACTATATAAAGTACCTACATCCTAATACTTGCTACAAATATTCTTGTCTTTTGTCCAATAGAACCACTAGTAATGAATAATTGAGGGGTGATAACAATATCCAAGAGAGGAAAAAATAATTCAAAAGGACAAGAAGCCGTAAATATAAAGAACAAAAAAAGATTTAGGTCAAATCACAACACCTCTCATAGGCTTAAATCATTAAAGAAGACGAAGAGAGGGGGATAAACATCACAACAAATTAGTGCTAAAGTTTGACTCTAAAAAAAAAAATTTCACTGGCATGAAATCCATTACACTAAATTAAATTTCCAAACGCACTGATTATAAACATATACTTTACTCAAATTTAGAACCCCTCCAAGAGGACCAAGACTAACCCAGTAACTAAGACAAAGCCTGTGTTCTGCCTGGGATCTAAACTAATTTTCTATATACCTCTTCCATAACCACATTAATTTCAACTGTAAAATGGGAGAGCAACAATTGGCATCGTAAGCACTCATCTCATCCAAACCTTTTTTTTTTTAAATTACTATTGTCTATTTCACTTAATGTTTATAAACTCATCTCATCCAGACCTATACCATCGATGTAGGTTTGTTGTGATACAAAAAATTAGTACACAAACATCATAATTACACAAATAATTAGTACAACATCGGAATTTTCCCTATATCATTAGTACATAGACAGAATACGAATACATTACACATGAATAACATATCAAGCCAAAACTCGATACGTAGACCTAAACTGCACATTATTTACTAAACTGCACATCATTTCTTTCAATTCCCTTAAATTTTCCCTAAATTACATCTCGAGTCAAAAATCGAAAGCTATACCTAAACCGGGCATCGAAACATCCTAGCACAAAATCAAATGAGGATATATACTCTACGATTAACAAAGTATTGCAACTATAGCTCAATTGCTAGTACACACACTTATGAGACATATATATATACAATTAAAACATCTAAACAACTAAAACAACTGTGATGATATAAGAAGATTAAATTAAATAAGAAAAGATCGAAATTAAACCTCATACAAATCGATGCTTCTGTAGAGTTTGATTTGTGCTGTTTGTATATCCAAGCTCTGCTAGGAAGTAGAGGAGTTTAAAGGCATGTTTGGCTTCCTTCTTTTATCCAAAATTATCACTATCAAAGATGAGATTAAGGTTCCTGAGGTAACTTTTCCTAAGATTAAAAAAATTTACATACAAATACATAAGGACATTATTGTAATTATAGATAATTATATGTATTTACAAAAATACCATTACTACTTTACATAAAAATATACTAGTGCCTCAGTCTCAGGAACTTTATTCTCATCAAAGATTTCTACTGTATTCATTAACTAGTTTAATTTAGGGGTGTTGCTAAATGCAAATCAAATTACTCAATGCAATTTGTAAAATTTATTTTACTGTCCTTTTTATTTCTTTGAATAAAGTGCACGTATAATCTACTTTTCTGTGTAGTATATACCTAGTTTTCTGTGTATACATAATATTCTGTGCATTGTATTTATTAAATATACACATACCTATCCACCTAAATAGGGATGTAATTCGAGTCGAATCGAGTCGAATCGAGTCGAGTTCGAGCTTTTTTTTTTCGAGTTCGAGCTTTTTTTTCACGAGTCGAGTCGAGCCTAAAATTTATCGAGCCTGAAATATGTGTTCGAACTCGACTCGTTTACTATACGAGTCGAGTTCGAGCTGTTATCGAGCTTTCGAGCTTATCGAGATTTTAACCGAGCTTTCGAGCTTATCGAGTTTTTAAACGAGTTTCCGAGTTTTTATCGAGTTTTCGAGCTTATCGAGTTTTATCGAATTTTTTGAGTTTTTACCGAGTTTTCGAGTTTATCGGTTCTTATCGAGTTTATCGAGTTCTTGTCGAGTTTTCGAGTTTCGACTTAAGCTCCATGAAAACTATTTGTTATATTATTTCCCCAATTTTAAATGATAATAAACTTTCGAAATTTTATATTTTTTGATTTCGATAATCAACTTTTCCAATCAATTAAGTAAACTTTTAGTTTATTATATTCTTATATTTACGGATAAATTATATCTTTAGTACAGATTATGCATATAAATATCTAAGTATTTAACTAGTAAACGATGATAATAAGAATAATAAAATGTGAAACATTTTTTGACTGTGAGCTCATATGTGTTATATTTTTTTGAAAATACGCAAATAGGCACCCTACATCGAGAGTCATTAGTAATTTTATAAAATTTATTTATAATTGAATAGAAATATGGCATACAACAAGTCTATGATGTTACTATTTAATATTTTGCTGCTTACTATCTTGTTGTTATGGTTTATAATTGTATGAAGACAAAATATATGGAAGTAAAATTCAGAAATCGAACTTGATTGTTATTTCATCAATTTAATATCTGCTAATTTAGATCGCCATTCTCATATTAGAACAAATTTAATTCAAAATTTCACTAATTATACTAATAATATAATATTGCACATAACATATGAAAAAAATAAAGTTAAGTTTAAAAGTAATTTTCATAAATAGTTGAGTGATGACAGATAAAATAATAGACACATTATTATTTTTAAGAAAAAATAAAAAAAAATTAATCGAGTTCGAGTTCGAGCCGAGTCGAGTTCGAGTTCGAGGTTATCGAGTCGAGCTCGAGTCGAGCTCCAAAAAACTCGGCTCGACTCGAGTTTTTAATCGAGCCTGAAAACGTGTTCGATCTCGAGCTCGATAACGAGTTCGAGCCGAGTCGAGCCCATTTTTTCGAGTCGAGCTCGAGTCGAGTTCGAGCCGGCTCAGTTTAAATTACATCCCTACACCTAAAGACATCACGTATTCACGTGGGATTATGTGGGAAATATACAGCTTATCTTGCTTGACCTAATGTAACTATGTAAGCATTAATTTTTTTTAATTTTTATTATGTAAATTCATATTATTTTTCATGTTATCTTAAAAATAATTTACAAATATTTTCTTTACTAAAATTTATTAGTTCAATAACTAAAATGTTTATTTTAAAAAAAATAATATATTATAAAGTAATATATTTTGTTAAAATTAGATGTATACTACATATTACTATATTAATTTCTTTTAATTTTTTATAAAATTTTAAAAAGTAAGTGTTATTGTATTTTATCTTTTTTATTTATGACTAACAATTTTTTTATTTTGTTACAATACAGATAAAACAATTTTTTTTATTTTATACTACATATTACTATATTAATCTCTTTTAAATTAGATGTTTTGTTTTGCTGTCTGAATCTGTATTTGTCTCTGTCAATGTTGATGGACACATAACATCTATATCTTTTTTACTTACAATCCCACGGACCTTTTTTTAATATCTATTAAATATATTAATTTTTTAATATTTAAATGTTATTACATATCAAATTGTTGTTAAAAAATTGATATATATTAGGTTTTACACGTTCAATCATGATTATATCCTTTTCATATTATATATAGTTTTTAAAATTTTAATATTTATATGTTATTACATATCAAATTGTTGTTAAAAAATTTATATATATTATCAAACATTTCCGATCAGATCCATGTTTACACGTTCAATCATGATTACATCATTTTCATATTATGATTTTCTTTTTAAAATTCAATCCCAATACAACCTTTTTTAGTTATATCCTTTTTAGATTATGATTTTTTTTAATATGATATAATCTTGATCGTCTATTTTTAAAAATATTAGATTCGACGGTTGAGATTATTTTGATAGTACAATGACCAAAAATAATGACTAAACCAAAATTGTGGATAAAATCCCTCTTACGCTTACTATATATAAGGATATAATGAATAAATTCTTATTATATTAATCATTTTTATAGTTATATATATATATATATATGATAAATAATTTTTTTATAATTTTTTAATATTTATTATATATTAGACATATATATATATAGATTCATAAAAATATCATAATATATTTAAATATAAATATAAATATAAATATATTAACTATTTATTAATTTATATTTAAATATAAATTATTATCAAACTGACTTTCCTAATTAATTTGTTATTATTCAATTTTTTATAAATTAAAATATAATAAGTGAAGAGTAATATCAAGCTAACTTTCTTAGTTTTAGACTTTCAAATAACTACTTATATTTTGAAGCAGCAATGACTATTGAGACGTGTGTGGTTGAGTAATATAAATTATTATCAAACTAAAATAAGTGATAAAATAAGTGAAATATATACACCTAATTTGACTAATAAATATGAAAAAATCAAAAAAAATTGCTTTGCTGTAATCGATAAATTTACTGTTTGAAAAATATATATTAAATGATTACACGAAAAACAATGCATGACTAGGGTCTCTAAACACTATTTGCACAAAAAAGTAGGAAGAACAATAATGTAATTCCACTAATTTGTATTGAGTAATTGCATTTAGCAATCATGTTAATTTAAAGGTACAATATTTTTCTTGGCAAAAAAAAGGTACAATATTTTGTCCGTTGATATAAGATTTTACGTGTGCGGTTGAGTAATATAAATTATTATCAAACTAAAATAAGTGATAAAATAAGTGAAATATATACACCTAATTTGATTAATAAATATGAAAAAGTCAAAAAAATTTGCTTTGCTGTAACGGAAAACAATGCATGACTAGGGTCTCTAAACACTATTTGCACAAAAAAGTAGGAAGGATAATAATGTAATTCCACTAATTTGTATTGAGAAATCTGATTTGCATTTAGCAATCATGTTAATTTAGAGGTACAATATTTTTCTTGGCAAAAAAAAAAAAGGTACAATATTTTGTCCGTTGATATAAGATTTTATCCAGTAATTTATTAATAGTATACTACAAGCTCCACCACCTTTAAAAAACTATACTTCTAGAATTTATTTCTTAAGTTTTCTTTTTTGAATATATAAAGATAATGTATGTAATAAATTTTATTTAGAAAAAGAGTTACCTTGTTTTTTTTTTTTTAATTGCTTTGACAACTAAAAGGGAACGGACTGAAAAGTAAGTATTCAATTGGATTTTCAAAGATTTTTTGAATTTTAAAATTCCAATTTATATTTTAAATTACCCACAAAGTATATATGAGGATGTTCAATAGATTCTTAAAAAGTACTTTAAAATTTTGAATATTTAGTTATAATTTTAAATTATTCTTAAAATTGTATTAGATTACGATTCTAATTAATATGATGGTGTACATGAAGTCATGGATTGTTTCAGATTAATTTTGGTGAATTTTGTAGTGTTTTCTATATGAATTATTAGATTTATAACATGTGTCTAGCTAATTAAAATCGAACCCTGGGACAAGGAATAAACCCTTGCACTTGAGCTGGAAAGTCTACACTTGAGCTGGAAAGTCTACGTACTTGTACAAATTCTACATGAATGCTGCTAAACTATAACAATGGAAACCCACAACAATCTTAAAAATCCATAAACTATCATTAATCCGTTAAAATCTTGATAAATTTAAATTAAAAACATCTACTAACAGTTGATGATATACAAGAAACAATCTTCTTGCGGATGGCCGCCTCCTGCTGAGGAGTGAAATCCTTGCCCAAGCATGCTCCTTGCTCATCACTGATAGGCCATAAATAGCCAAAGGTCCAACAAGGAGCCCAAAACAATAAGCAAATCATCTCATGAGAATAAGAATGGCCCAGCCCAGAGTAGTGGACCCCGGGCCCGGGGCCACCACCACGTGGCATGGTCCCCACCCCTCGACTGGTGGCACTCGATATATGTGGCACCCCACCTCAGCTGACACTCCTATGTGTGGCGCGTGGCGCTGACCGACACTAAAGAACAAGGGAAGACACGTGCCAGATCATGCCTACCACAACATGGCCACACTCCAGTCAATGGTCACCCCAGACAAGGCCACGTGTCCAACATCCCGGGAATTCAGCGGCTTGTCCCCCCGATCCAACGGTCGGGGGTGAAGGTAACCTACCCCTAAACCATAGGCCTAGGGCTATAAATACCCCTAGTAAATAAGGTTTAGGGGTTAGCCATTATTACACACCAACACACATTTATTACTTTGTGATACTCTACTTGATTATTATCTTCCAAAACCAACTCTTATTCTCACGCCGGAGGCACCTCGGGGCCAAACCCCCCTCCGGTGTTGTTTTGCAGACACCCCACTACAGCTACACCACTTCCGAGGCAGGAGTTGGCGAGGAAGTACCCGATCAAGATTCAGAGTTATCATTGGCGCTAGAAGGAGGGGTGAACCTCCGAACTCCAGAACCCCGAACCAACAGCCAAACTGAAACAACCCGAACTACCTAAAACCGCAAACCATGCCTCGACCAAGCAAGTCCACCCAACCCCCAGCAAGCAGCACCCCGAGGGAAGAGCCCCTGGCTCCGATCCCGGAGCAGATCCCGCAAAACCAGGTCCCGGTCCAGGAGAGGCTCGGGATCGGTCCGAATGATGCTCGGGTCACGGTTGAAGTGAACCGATACAAGTATACCGACGTACCCCTTGACTCTGCCCAAATGGAGAATTTAACCCCGGAGGAACTCGCCGAAGCAATCCGGGATTATCGAAATCGCCCCCATCCGGAACCTGAACCCGACCAGGCGGAAAACTCCGAAGGATCAGCCAACTCCCATAACTCACGAGCCTCGGTCTTCGCTCGCCTCGGGAATCAAGGCCAAAGAAACGAAGGGGACCATCCAACTCGGAGTAAGGTCAGAAATGATGAGGCTGACGAGCTAAAACGGATAGAAAGACTCCGAGAAAAAATAAGACAAGAGGAACAAGCTAAGTTGGAGCACAGAATCCTAAGAAGGCTCCAGGAAGAGGAGGAAAGAATAAGAAAATCCAAATCCAAAAGAACCCGGAGAGAGGTAAGCCCGGAGATTATCTCGGATGATGAAGAACATCCCAACAACCTGGTTCAAATGATCTAGGAGCTACAGAGGAAAGTCAACAATGACTCCGGGTTTGAGATCCAAGACACACTCACCCCTTTCAGCCGCTCTCTTGAAGCCATGCCCCGGCAAAAGAACCTCAAGCACTACAACTTTGACTCCTTTAATGGGCTGGAAGACCCAGAAGAACATCCCAACTACTTTGAGCAAATAGCCCTGATATACTTCTATAACGACCTAACCAAGTGCAGGTTCTTTGCCTCCACACTAAAAGGAGCGGCTCAGAGATGGTTCAGCCGGATCCCTTCCCGGAGCATACATAGCTGGAAGGAGTTCAGGGAAGCTTTCCTCCGGAGGTTCCGAGCCAACAAAACCCCGGAATATCACATGTGCCACCTTGAAACAATCAGGCAACATGACAACGAAACACTTTCAGCCTTCATGAAACGGTTCCAAGAAGCCATAAACCAAGTCACGAATCTGGATGAAAGGGAAGCCTTGAGCATTTTCCGAAAGAACCTAGACCCGGAGCGTAGCGAGCGCTATGTAATTGAATTGGTAAACAAAGAGCCCCAGAGCCTGGCTGCAGCCTATTCTATGGCCGCCAAGTTCATCAAAGAAACTGATATCCTACAAGCAATGAGGATGACCCGGCAGGGCACCTCCTCGGGAAGAAGTAAAGATGATCGCTCTAGAAATGACCACAACCCAGACAAGAAATTTAAACCCAACAAGCAATACAACTATATCCCAAGTCACCAACTGACAGTCCCGGACAAAGACCACTCCTCCAGGGCCAAATCTGAAGCCAAGCCCCCGAGACCGGGGAGAGCCGAGCCGAGGCCAGAACCAGACTGGACACCCTTGAACCGGACACGAGCTGACATACTAAAAGAAGTCCGGAACAAACCATTCTTCTATCCTCCCAAACCCTTGGTATCAGCCCCGGAGAACAGGCCCCGGAACAAACACTGTGACTATCATGCAACTCATGGCCACGAGACAGAAAGTTGTGTCTCCCTTAAGTTCTTTATCGAAGACCAGGTCAAGAAAGGAAATATGGGCCAATACCTAGCTCGAAGAACCACGGAAAGGGGAGAAGGATCCGGGGCCCAGAAGACCAAGCATGTGGTGCACGTGGTATTGGGAGGATCCAATTTCCCTCCGGCAAGTCCGGGCTCCGGAGATGAGGTAATGATGATAGACTCGGCCCCAGAACAAATCATATCTTTCAGTAATGCTGATTTTGAAGGAGTGGATCCTAACCACAATGAAGCCCTAGTGGTGACCTTAGACATTGCTGAAAATGAGGTAAAGAGAATCCTTGTTGACAATGGCTCCTCTGTCAACGTATTATTCAAACACACCATGGACAGAATGCAGCTCGGAAATGTCAGAATGAACGAGTGCAGGGAAGACCCGCTATACGGCTTCGGCCACAACTTGGTCCCCATCCAAGGAACCCTTTACTTGCCTGTCCAATTCGGCACCGCCCCGAAGCAGATAACCCATATGGTCAAATTCTACGTGATCAATATTCCTTCCTCCTACAATGTGATCCTGGGGCGCCCAGCCTTTACCAAACTCCAAGCCATAACCTCAACCCCGCACCTTAAATTCAAATTTCCCACGGCTTCCGGGGTTGGAGAGGTAAAGGGCGACACTGAAACAGCTAGCCGATGTTATGGCCAAGCCCTGGTCATGGCAGAGACAGACCCGGAGAATAAGAGGAAAGCCTCCTCTTACCAGAAGAATCTAAGCAGAAAGAAACACAGAGCCACAACCTACAAGAACCCCGGAAAGGAGGTACAAAACATTGAAACAACAAGGACCCCGAACCAGGAACCAGGTACATCCGAGGCCCGGGAATACCTAGCCTCGAACTCCCATGCCCGGGTCCAGAAATCATCCCTGGTGAAAGATCAAGCCAAGCTAGAGCCCGCCGTAGAAATTGAGACAATCGAGCTCATTCCGGGAAACTCAGAAAGAAAAATCAAGATCGGAACCGGTCTAGAAACTGCCTTCAGGCAAGAATTAATCCAACTACTCCGGGAATATGCCGATGTTTTTGCTTGGAGCCCATCTGACATGCCCGGGCTCCGGGAGTCCCTTGCCATGCATAGCCTGGATGTTGATCCCAGGAGAAAGCCTGTGAAACAGAAAAGAAGAAACGTCGCCCCGGAGAGGCAAAGAGCTATAGACGAGGAAGTGGACAAACTACTCAAGGCAGATATTATCTGCGAGGTCAAGTACCCGGAGTGGCTAGCCAACGTGGTGTTAGTCAAAAAACCTAGTGGAAAATGGAGGATGTGTGTTGATTACACAGACCTAAACGAAGCCTGCCCCAAAGATCCATATCCACTACCCAGTATAGACCAGCTCATCGACGCCACCGCCGGACATGTGATGCTTAGCTTTATGGACGCCTTCTCCGGGTACAACCAAATCAAGATGAACCCTGCAGATATAGCCAAAACTGCATTTATCACTCACAGAGCTGTCTACGCTTATAAGTTCATGCCCTTTGGACTCCGGAATTCCGGAGCTACATATCAAAGAGCCATGGTGGAGGTCTTCAAGGACCAAATTGGCCGAAATCTGGAGTCCTATGTCGATGACATCATTGCCAAGTCTAAAACCGTCAAGGAACATGTCCCCGACCTACGGGAATGTTTTGAAAACCTTAGAAAAAATGGGATGAAGCTAAATCCGGAAAAATGCACCTTTGGAGTAGCCGCAGGAAAATTTCTAGGCGTCATGATCAGCCAAAGAGGGATTGAGGCTAATCCGGAGAAGATAAGGGCCATCCTGGACATGCAACCACCCCGGACTCAGAAAGACATTCAGAAGCTAGCCGGATCATTGGCAGCCCTAAGAAGATTCATATCCAAGTTGGCAGAAAAGTGCTTACCCTTCTTCAATTTGCTCAAGGGGGCCAGCAACAAGAAAGAAATCACTTGGAGCCCTGAGTGCCAGCAAGCTCTTGACACTATCAAGCAATATCTATCATCACCACCCCTCTTAACGAAGCCGGAGCCTGGGGAACCCCTACATCTATACCTCTCCGCCGGGCCCCTCGCTGTGGCTGCGGCCCTAGTCCGGGAAGTTGAGGGAAATCAATGGCCGGTGTACTACGTCAGTCAAGTCTTAAAAGATGCAGAAACCAGATACCCCAATCTGGAGAAATTTGCCTTTGCCTTAGTCACGGCCTCAAGGAAACTCAGACACTATTTCCAAGGCAGAGAAATCAAGGTTGTAACAGATCAGCCACTGAGACGAATAATCCATAGGCCGGACGCATCAGGAAGATTGATAAATTGGGCAATTGAGCTAAGCCAATTCCACTTGACATTCGTACCCCGGACAGCCATCAAAGCACAGGCTCTGGCAGATTTCATAGTAGAATGCTCCTTCCTAGAACCACATCAAGCTACCACAATAGCTGACCATGTGGCAAACCAGAACCAAACCCCGGGGTCATGGACTCTCCATGTGGATGGATCCTCAACAGCTGATAGGTCCGGGGCATGAATAATCATGAAAAGCCCGGAAGACTTCCAAATCAAACAGGCCATAACATTCAAATTCCCAGCAACCAATAACCAAGCCGAATATGAAGCTCTCCTAGCTGGGCTAAGGTTAGCACGAACTCTGAAAATCAACAGCCTGGACATCTATAGTGACTCACAAATCGTGGTGCGGCAAACCAAAGGCGAATACATAGCCAAAGATCAGAAACTAGCCCAATACCAAGCACTTGTCAAAAGCTACTTAGCCACTATTCCGGAGTACCAAATCAACTAGGTCAACAGAGAAGAAAACTCCGAAGCTGATGAGCTATCCAAACTAGTCCAGAACTCAGCCGAACTAGGCAGCTCGGTCTACTTTGAAGAATTGGGAACCCCGACCATTGACCAAGAAGTGATAATGGAGATAGACGATACCCCGAACTGGATGACCCCTTTCATCCTCTATTTGGAAAAAGGAGAATTGCCCGAAGATAAGAATGAGGCCAGAAGGTTGAAAAACAAAGCTTCAAAATACTTCATAGAAGACAACCAACTCTATCGCCGAACCTTCTCATCTCCAATACTGAAGTGCGTAGGCCCGGAAGAAGCCAGTTACTGTTTACAAGAAGTATATGAAGGGATTTTTGGGGACCACATGTCCGCAAAAGCCCTTGCATACAAAATCATAAGGCAAGGTTACTACTGGCCAACAATCCACTCAGATGCAGTAGAATTCGTCAAGAAGTGTAGAAACTGCCAACTGTTCAGCAATATACCAAGGCAAAGCCCGGTCCTGCCATCTTCAGTTCTATCACCTATCCCCTTCGCTGTATGGGGCATCGATATAGTAGGGCCTTTCCCTCGGGCCAAGGGTGATCTGAGGTACCTCCTTGTAGCGATTGACTACATGACTAAGTGGGCCGAAGCAAAGGCAATGAGGACCATAAATCAACAAGATTGCATCAAGTTCATGGACAACATATTAATGCGGTTCGGCCTACCCAGGGTCCTGGTCTCAAATAATGGTCCCCAGTTCGTCGGCTCTGATTTTGAAAATTACTTGAAGGAAAGGGGAATCAAACACAAGAAATCCTCAGTAGCCTATCCCCAGGGAAATGGGCAAGTGGAAGTGACAAACAGAATTTTGCTAAGGGGAATCGAGAAGAGGCTGAAGGAAAGCAAGAACAAATGGCCCGAAGAACTACCAAATGTGCTATGGGCATACAGAACTAGCCCGAGGTCCGGAACAGGAGAAACCCCGTTTAAACTAGCATACGGAACCGAAGCAATGTTGCCAATTGAAGTAGGTTCTCCCTCCCACAGAGCAATCAACTTTGATGAAGATGCAAATGAAGATGGGCTGCGAATTAATCTGGAACTAGTTGATGAGGTCCGGGACAAAGCAGTACAGAGAATGGAGAAGTATAAAGAGAAAACAAGATAGTACTTCGGGAAGAAGTCAAGGGTCAAAAACTTCCAAATCGGGGACCTAGTACTCCGGGATACCGAAGCTTCAGACCCCACTAATACATGAAAGCTTATGCCAAAGTGGGAAGGTCCCTACAGGGTTAAAGAAGTACTTCGCCCCGGAACCTACAAGCTCAGTCACATGGACAACACTGAAGTCCCCAACACCTGGCACGGCCTCAGACTAAGAAAGTACTACCAGTAAAAGAAAATAGCTTTAGCCCATATATGGGCATTGTTTGGGAATTGTACTTGGAAATCATGTAATCGTTTTGTTATCAATGAAAAAGAGTTCTAGTTCTTACCTGGCACTTCAACCTTACAGTTATTACCAAATTCCTACTTGGAAAAGTTTTCATCCTTTCCAAGTAGGCCAAAGCCCGGGACCTTAGCAATGCTTCGGCCCGGGAAGCCACAGGCATCCAATTTCTACTTGGAAAAGTTTTCATCCTTTCCAAGTAGGCCAAAGCCCGGGACCTTAGCAATGCTTCGGCCCGGGAAGCGATAGGCATCCAATCCCTACTTGGAAAAGTTTTCATCCTTTCCAAGTAGGCCAAAGCCCGGGACCTTAGCAATGCTTCGGCCCGGGAAGCCACAGGCATCCAACCCCTACTTGGAAAAGTTTTCATCCTTTCCAAGTAGGCCAAAGCCCGGGACCTTAGCAATGCTTCGGCCCCGGAAGCCACAGGCATCCAATTCCTACTTGGAAAAGTTTTCATCCTTTCCAAGTAGGCCGAAGCCCGGGACCTTAGCAATGCTTCGGCCCAGGAAGCCACAGGCATCCAATCCCTACTTGGAAAAGTTTTCATCCTTTCCAAGTAGGCCAAAGCCCGGGACCTTAGCAATGCTTCGGCCCGGGAAGCCACAGGCATCCAATCCCTACTTGGAAAAGTTTTCATCCTTTCCAAGTAGGCCAAGCCCGGGACCTTAGCAATGTTTCGGCCCGGGAAACCATAGGCATCCAACCCCTACTTGGAAAAGTTTTCATCCTTTCCAAGTAGGCCAAAGCCCGGGACCTTAGCAATGCTTCGGCCCGGGAAGCCATAGGCATCCAATCCCTACTTGGAAAAGTTTTCATCCTTTCCAAGTAGGCCAAAGCCCGGGACCTTAGCAATGCTTCGGCCCGGGAAGCCACAGGCATCCAATCCCTACTTGGAAAAGTTTTCATCCTTTCCAAGTAGGCCAAAGCCCGGGACCTTAGCAATGCTTCGGCCCGGGAAGCCACAGGCATCCAATCCCTACTTGGAAAAGTTTTCATCCTTTCCAAGTAGGCCAAAGCCCGGGACCTTAGCAATGCTTCGGCCCGGGAAACCATAGGCATCCAACTCCTACTTAGAAAAGTTTTCATCCTTTCCAAGTAGGCCAAAGCCCGGGACCTTAGCAATGCTTCGGCCCGGGAAGCCACAGGCATCCAATTCCTACTTGGAAAAACCACCAAGTAGGCCAAAGCCCGGGGACAAACCACCACTCCTCAATCCGGGATACCCGAATTAAAGAGTGGGGGGCAGTACAAATTATACAGACAACAGCAAATGAGCATGGAAAAACTCAAAATATATGAGGAAAATACAGCAAGTGACGAACGGGCCGGGCTGACCGATAGCCCGAAACACCCGGTAATTATAAAGTTACAGAAAATACAAGGACACAATTCAAAGTTATACAATGAGTTTTGAAGAGTACATCAACAAGCATAAAGAGATTACATGGGCACGGCCCGGATCCTGGACGCAGCCAGTTTGCAGAGGCATTCTGTTGGAAGTAGTCATTCTTCAGGAGGTGAGGAGATTGGAGCCTTGTAGGGAGTGGGTTCGCCTTCGCCCCGGGCCAGGGCAGCCTCAGCTTTCATATATTCGGGGACGAAGCGCTCCCAGGTGGCCGATCCCGTATCAGTTTTGCACATGTTCTCGGCCACAACCCAGCAACGGTGGATTTTTGACGCTGCGGCCTGGGCGAGATCAGTGTTATAGGTATCCGAATCACGGAATTCGGCAATCACCTCCTCCTCGGATTTCCTGCTCTTCAACTCCTCCCGGAGCTTCTTAACATCATCCTTGGAATCCCTCCACTTGGTGCGGACCAAGTCCCGCTCATTCTGGAGGGTCTTGGCAGCCTCCTTCAGCTCCTTAGCCCGGGCCTCAGATGCCTCCTTCACATCCGCAAGCTCTTTCTTCAGGGCATCCACCTCCTCATTCATCAGCTTCCTGACCTCGGCCACAGAGCTCACCGCTTCCCGGGCCTCCTTGACTAGCTTCATATCTCGTCGAATAGCAGTCCCGACCCCGGCAAAACGAACCCCGAGCTACAAATACAAAAACAAAAGTCAGAACACAAAATTAACGTCAAGTTAAGACAAGCTCGGCGGAAAGATTACCTGGCCGTAGACCGCCGCCGCATCCTCAAAGAGGGAGATCGCCGAGCTCTGGCCCATCTCATCCCACTCCTTCTGGCTCGGAAGGCCGGCCAGGAAACCGATGAAGTTCCGGTCCTCCGGAGCAATGGCTGCCGGGACATGGGGCTGGAAGTGAGCATCCTTCCCAGAATGAGCCCCGGAGGGAACGACCTCGCAATCGGACCCCCAGTCCCCAAACTTTTCCTGCCGCACTGTACTGCGGTTCCTTTTCCTCGGATTCAGGGGCAACCCATCCACATCAGCAGCCACCACCTCCGGGGCCTTAGAGGTGCTTTCCCCTTCTTGCTGGGTCCGCGAACCGCTGGCCTCCCCGGGGGCCTTGGTATTGTCGCGCACCTGGCCGATGCCGAGAAGAGCGGCGTGAAGAGAGGCGTTGGCTTTGTCCATTGCAAATTTTTCAAACTCCGGATTATAGCCTGAGAGACCTGCAAAGAAGAAACAAAGAACATGAGCCCGGGCAAAAGGAGTATTAGAAAACGAGAAAACAAAAGAAACAATAAATATCTATGTCAACACAAACAGACCCCGAACTTACGTCCTATTTCAGAACGGTACTTGTGGCTCATAAGGTCGTCCCGGGTCACTTGCCTCCCAAGACCCCGGCAAAAGGCATTTACCCGGTCCAAAGCCGCATCCTGAAGGTCGAAAACCTCGAAGTGCATTGCCAAAGAATTTTCCTTGAAGGTGGGCATGAACCGGATATCCACACCCTGGAGAAAGACGAACTCTCCATTCCAACCTTTCAGCGAGGGCAGCATACCCAGAGGTTTGGAGGCCCCGGACGGATAACCACAAGCCTTACCCCGGAACCTAAACTCAAACATGGGTTTGTTGTTGGACCGGACCAGCTGGAACAAGTGATGGAAAAGTTTGAAAGTAGGAAGCACCCCGGCCTTTTCACAGCAACCCAGGAAATAGAAGATCCACTTCACCACGTTTGGGGTCATCTGGGTTATGGGGATTCCGTACTCAAACAGACATAAAGATTTTACAAACTGGTGACACCTAGGCCCATACCCCGACCTAAGGTGCTCCAGCCACACTCCGACCCAGCCACCCTCCGGCCGGTCGTAAATCTTCTCCCCGGGCTCAGGCCACCTCCACTTAACATCTTCATCCAAATGGAAGGTAGCCCGGAATATTGGATCCCAGTCCACCGGATTTTCTAAATACTGAGATCTGAAGGGCCCAACATCCATCCCGGAGCCCGGTAAACCCCCGAACTTCGAATTCAAGAACGTTTTATCATACTTCATCATATCCGCCACGTCTGGATTCTCAGAAAACTCTACACTAAGTCCCTGTAGAAATAAGCTGGGGGCATCCCCGGATCCTTTCTTACAAAATAAAAATCCGTTTGACTCCAGCTACCATCTGGTTCACTAAGGCTGAACCCCGGACCCATATCCTTGGTGGCTATGTTTGTGAGCACAGGCAAACTACTCTTCTTCTTACCCATAATACCCCAGTCTATATCTATCAATTCAAGACTACTATCAGACGAGCTACAACTACAAGAACTACTAGGTTCGGAGAGGGGAATCAACACAAGGTTAGCAGTTACACGCCTCCTAACCATACAAGTCTACAACCCCGGGCTACCCAACAAAAATGAAAACCTAAGTCAGTATATCTACCCAAAACTGAAAGGCAGAGTGTGTAAACTTGTAACACTATAACTAATGTAACTCAATTAAAGGAAAAGATACTTAACCAGAAGACAATCAAGAACAAGAAGTCACAAGAAATCAACACTAAATGAAGACAAGGTAATTGATACAATTGAACATGTTAACTATGATCAAGCCAAGAAGAAATCATTGAGAGAAGTTCAAGTCAAAGTTGTTCATGCCTCAGTGAATTGAGAAATCGAGAATCAAGATCATAACTATCAGTATCAACAAGACCAATTGATTTCAAGTGAACAAGAAGGAAATCGAATATTGGAAAGCCAAGTTACTAAGTGAATATGGTAATTTATTCAAGAAGCAGAAACACTATCAAGACTAGTCACTTATGAACCAGACCAGTGCATCAAGTGTCAGGACATTGATAGCAAGTTTATGTCAGTAATAAAGATCCATGTTCAAGAGCTTGCTGAAGAATAAAGAAGACATGAAGATATCACAAGCTCAAGATGTGCATTGAAGTTTCAAGTTGAAGACCAAAATATTTTCTAAGTACTAAATATTCTAGATGACCAAGTAGAATATTTCTAAGTAGAAGTTCTACTTAGAAATTCGAGATGGCTAAGTAGAAATTCTCAAGTAGAAGTTCTACTTAGAGTGCAGCTTCAACATGACACATGGCATCTTCTGATTGGCAGATTTCCAAGCTTTCAAGATAAGGCAAGATTTATGTGGACATCATTGGGCCACGTACATCTTAGTCTTTGAAGACTACAAGACATAGATTACATGTAGTATAAATAGAAGCACTTGTGTAATGTTTTGAGTTAGTGAGCAATATTGAGAAAACACAAGAAAAAGAGAGAGAGTACATTCACAGAGCTTAGAATCATTCACTTCTCTCTGAACTTCTGTTATACTTTGTAATGAATGTTGTAGCAACCTTTTCAAGTTATATATAAGAAATATATTCCTTGAATCTGCGTGTTCATTTATTGCATCGTATTTATTGCTTCTCATATTCGAAAAGTTGTATTCACCCCCCCTCTACAACACATTTGGACCTAACAATTGGTATCAGAGCGGATGTTTAACATACAAAACATAGATCCTTGTGTTTGGTAGAAGAATCGCGAGTTTTCATTTTCTAGATCTACTTTTCATTTTATCGAAAAGTGTGCTTTAATTCGTTGGTAATGAAAACTCATCCGAAAAATTATTTAAATACTCCAGGTGTGATTATTTAGCTTGGGTGTATTTTAATTAATTTTTGTGAATTAATCTGGGTTCATTGATATTTGGTGTTCTTGAGTGTTCATCATCTGTTCTTATCAAAGAAGACAACCCAACAACTTTTTGATCTCCTTTTTCAAACAGATAAGATAGTCAAAAAGGTGTTTTTGTACTTTTGATTTGATAATTATTCCTTGGCCGAAAGCAAAACAATACAAACTCAATACCTAGCAAGTGGGTTAGCTGCTTTCGGTGAGTAAAGTATCAAAAGTCAAAAAGGTGTTAAAGAGATAATATTGTTTATTCAATATTAAAGAAATCTGCAGAAAATTTATTCTAAGGACAAAAGTTCTACATAGAATTTCTACTTGAGATTTTCTACATAGAATTTCGACTTGGACAATTTCTACTTAGTGAAGTTCGACTTGAGCAAAATTTCTACTTAGAGAAATTTCGACTTAGGCAAAAGTTCTACATAGATATTCTACATAGCCTAGTCTTGGGTACTTAGAAACTTTTAGTGACCAGATTTGAAATGGCTCCTAAAAATTCTTTCAAGATCCCAATGTTCAACCGAGATCACTATGAAGAATGGGTTTTCAGAATGAGACTTTACTTAGAGACAATTAACCCTGAATATCTGGAAGTCCTTGAAAAGGGTAAATTCGTTCCAATGAAAGCTATTCCTGAGCGTACGGAAGGAGAGGAGGTTATACCTGCTCGGTCTGAGCCTAAAAAGGCAGCGGACTTTACGGATGCTGACAAGGAGCAAATAGCTTATGATACTTCTGTAAGACAAACCTTGATGGAATCCCTTGATCATGAAATGTTCAACATAGTCAAAGGTTTGAATACAGCAAAGAAGATTTGGGACAAGATAGAAGTTGTCATGGAAGGATCTGCAGAGGTTAGAAGTAACAAGACACTCATACTCAAGATGGAGTATGACACCTTCAGAATACGAAAAGGAGAAGGCATAACAGACGTCTATCTAAGATTCAGTCAGTTGGTTTTGGATTTGAATCTGAGAGGTGTTACTCTCCCCATGGTTGAAACCAATACGAGATATCTGAGGAACCAGCCAAAGAGCATTGAACATAGGGTCTACGCAATCAGAGAAACCAGAGATTTGCATACAACTTCTCTGGAAGAATATTATGGAATTCTAAAGACCTATGAGCTGGAGACACTTCAAGATCAAGCATGGGACAATGATTCAAAAGGAAAAGAAACTGCATCAGGATTAGTTGCTGATGAGGAAGAGTCTAAGAAGGCAATGGTTGCAGCAAAGCCTAAATCATCTCTTGCACCACATCAAGTTGATAATGATGACGAGTGCGCATCTAACAGTGATGATGACTACTTCACCCAAGAAGAGCTGGACAACATGGACGATAGTGTCGTGGCATACATGGCAAGGAAGTTCAGCAACATGAGATTCAGAAAGAGCAACCGACCACAGAGAAATTCTTCATCTTACTATCGGGCAGCTAGGGGTGGTGGTAGTTCGTCAGGATACCAAGGTAAAGGCAAGAATACCAGCTACAAATCTCCTTTGGATTTCAAAATGAAGTTCAAATGCTATAACTGTGGAGAAGCTGGACACTTTGCTACGGACTGCAAAAAGCCTAAACAGACTTATCCAAAAGAGACATTTGAAGCCCTCAAAAGCAAGTATGAATCGCTGGTGAAGGAAAGACATGGAAAAAGAGCTTTATTAGTAACAGAAGGAAGAGCTTGGGATGATTCAGATGAGGAAGATGTTACTCATGTAGCAAACTTTGCCCTCATGGCTGAGACATCAGAGGAACCAGAGGTACCAGTTCTAACCCTTAAAGTAGAAATGTCTATTGATGATTATAAGGAACAGAACGGGGCTCTTAGCGAAGAGATCTACATGTTGTGCAAAAGCCTAGACACTTCTTAAAAGGAACAGAAAACACTTGTCGCCAAAAGCAGAATGCTTGAGGCAAAAGTGGAAGAGTTAGAGGCTGCTTGCACTGTAGATACTTCCCTAATAGATTTTATTAAATCTTTGGAACACAAGCTCGTCCTTAAGGAAGAAGTAGAAGCATGTCTTAGGAACAAACTAGCTGAGTTAGAAACTAAATGCGAAGCTTACAAACTAGCTGCTAGTAAAGTGTATGTAGATAATGACGTATTTAAGAAGATAACTGGAGTAGGTGTAGGACTTGATTATTCTAACCTTTCTAAGAAAGAAGGGAAGAGACCTATCGACACTAGTTCCAGTGACCTTAAAAATGAAATTCCTAGCATTTTTAAATCTTCTGTCAAACCCATCTACAAACACCTTGTTCCTAGAATAGAAGAAGAAGAGACTGAATTGATAGCTAGATATGAGATTGAGATGGAAGATCGCCAGAAAGCACAACCCATAACTCCTATCAAACAAGTTAAAATCAATTTCCCTAGTGATGAATCTAGACTAGGAATAGGAGCTAAGGCTGTTAAACAACAAGGGAAGAAAGGCATAAAAGAGGTTAAGGCTGAACGAATAAAGAAAGCATGTTATCACTGCAAATCTACTGAACATCTTTCTTATGCATGTAAAGCTAACATAAATGTTCCTGCTGTACATGCCATGCCTGCCACACATACAATGAATAAACTGCATCCGAATCATGCACAGTGTGGTCAACCTAATTGTATGCCATGCACTTTTAATGTCATGCAAACTTTTGTGAATTTAATGAATGCATCTAGCCAGTCATGCTTAAATACTGCTGCTAGTTCAAACATCAAGAAAAAGCATGTGAGAGCCAAGACTGTCAGTCCTCCTAAAGTTAGGAGTGACAAACCTTCTCCTAGGATTGACAAACATGTCAAGTCTGAGAAAGGAAAGGAGAAAGTCGAAAGCTCAAGTAATGTTAAGAAAAGTGCATCTCCTGTTGTTAAATCTGTTGATTCTCGATCTTATCGAAAAGCCGGGCCCAATCAAAGTTGGGTTCCGAAGAAAGTCTAATCAATCTGTCATTGCAGGGCATTAAGCAAAATAGAAATAAAGTTATATGGGTGCTAGATAGTGGAGCATCGAGGCATATGACTGGAAACAAGTCCCTGCTTACAGAGTTGGTTATGAAAGCTGGCCCTTATGTTACCTTTGGAGATGACAGCATAGGTGTGACAAAGGGATATGGCAAACTGAAAACTGGCAATGTCATCATTGAAGATATTTCCTATGTTGAGGGATTAAAGCATAATTTGTTGAGTATCAGTCAATTCTGTGACAAAGGTTACGAAATTGTCTTCAACAAGAAAGGTGTATCAATCACTCACATCAAGGAAGGCTCACTGGCTTTGAGAGGAGTTCGAAAGGCAGATCTTTTTGTTGTAGACATGGATTCAGCAAATCAGAATGAGGTCACCTGTTTCTACAGCAAAGCCTCGGATGGTGAAAGCTGGTTATGGCACAAAAAGCTATCTCACTTAAACTTCAAAACGATGAATGCTCTCGCGAGGCGAGAATTGGTGAGAGATCTACCTCAAATGGAGTTCGCTCCGAAAGGACTCTGTGAAGCTTGTGAAATGGGAAAGTCGAAACGAGCATCGCATAAAAGCAAAGAAATTTCTAGTATTACTGAGCCTCTGCAACTTCTTCATATGGATTTGTTCGGCCCAGTGAATGTCCTATCTTTGTCTAGGAAAAGATATGCATTGGTAATCGTGGATGACTTCTCCAAGTATACATGGGTATTGTTCGCAATGACGAAAGACGAAGTACCTTTCCTAATCATTGATCACATCACTCAAATTGAGAATGTTTCAACACTTACTGTGAAGACGATTAGATCAGACAATGGCACTGAATTCAAAAACACAGTGCTGAATGACTTCTGTGTATCTAAGGGAATACGTCGTCAGTATTCAGCCCCGAGAACTCCACAACAAAATGGAGTAGTTGAAAGGAAGAATAGAACATTGGTTGAAGCAGCAAGAACTTTGTTGTATGATTCGAAACTTCCTCTGTATTTCTGGGCAGAAGCAGTGAGTACCGTGTGTTACACTCAAAATCGATCCTTGATTATAAAAGATAAAGAAAAGACACCATGTGAGCTAATGAACGGCAGAAGACCAACAATCAAATACTTTCATGTCTTTGGAGCAAAATGCTATGTACTTATAGATGATGAAAATCTAGGCAAGTTTGCAGCAAAAGCTCGTGAAGGAATCTTTGTTGGTTACTCCACAGATGTGGTAGCAGCTTACAAGGTGTTCTTAGTAAATGATCGAAAAGTGACTGAAAGCTACAACGTCAGATTCGACGATACCAAACTCTCATCAATTTCAAGAGATTCTAGTGAACCTGAGTCCCTAAAATTTCAGAATCTGGACTTAGAAGAACTTGAAGATGAACCTGAGTTGGTTGTCCCATTAAATGTTCCAAGTGTACGTGAAGAACCTGAGTCTAGTGAACAAGCTAATCCTACAAGATCAGGAGAGACTTCTTCAATACGAACCGGCAACAACTCAGGGGGGGTAAATAGCAGCTCAAGGACTACTGTTCAAGGCTCGAGTCGAGTTGACTCTAGTTCTGTAGGAGCTGGCACTAACTCAGGGGGAGTTAGTGAAAGTAATCAAAGTAGTCAGCACCACAACTCAGAAAGTCATGCTGAATCATCAAGATAATTTCCAAGAGAACGGGTATGGAATAGAGACCATCCGTTTGAATTAATTATTGGTGATCCAGATGCTGGTGTGTCTACTAGAAGAACTGCAAGAGCTGATCTGGCTAATATCTGCTTATATTCTGGGTTCTTATCCAAGCTTGAACCTAAAGAAATAGAAGAAGCTCTTGGTGATGCTGATTGGGTGATTGCAATGCAAGAGGAACTCAATCAGTTTGAAAGGCAGAAAGTTTGGAAACTGGTACCCCAACCAAAGAACAAATCAGTAATTGGAGCTAGGTGGGTATTCAGGAATAAAATGGATGAAAACGGACTTGTAACACGAAACAAGGCTCGTTTGGTTGCAAAAGGTTATTCTCAGCGAGAAGGAATTGATTATGATGAGACCTATGCACCGGTTGCAAGACTTGAGGCAGTCAGGATGTTCTTGGCATTTGCAACACATAAGAACTTCAAGGTTTTTCAGATGGATGTGAAAAGTGCCTTCCTGAACGGAGAGTTAGAAGAAGAAGTGTATCTGGAACAGCCGCCTGGCTTCATTGATCCAGAACTTGTAGATTTTGTGTATCTTCTCTTCAAATCTGTCTATGGCCTCAGGCAATCCCCAAGATGTTGGTATGAAACCCTATCCGTATTCTTAATTGAAAGTGGTTTTACTAGGGGAGTAATTTACAAAACATTGTTCTATAAGAATGTGAAGAATGATTTAATACTTGTTCAAGTCTATGTGGACGATATTATCTTCGGGTCATCTAATGAGCGCTTGTGCGAGAAATTTGCTAAGCTAATGCAAGAGAAATATGAGATGAGCATGATGGGAGAGCTGTCCTTCTTCCTTGGATTACAGATCAGTCAGAGAAAAGATGGTATCTTTATCTGTCAATCCAAGTACGTCAGAGATTTACTCAAGAAGTACAATCTAGAAGATGCATCAGCAGCTAAGACTCCCATGGCAACAGCCACGAAGCTTGATGAAGACAAATCAGGTAAACCAGTTGACATCACAAGCTATCGAGGTATGATTGGCTCACTTCTCTATTTAACTGCAAGTAGACCCGATATAATGTTCGCAACTTGTTTATGTGCAAGATTCCAAGCGGATCCTAGAGAATCACATCTCATAGCAGTCAAAAGAATTTTTAGGTATCTCAAGGGCACACCAAATCTAGGGATTTGGTACCCAAGAGATACAGGTTTTAATCTAATTGGCTATACGGATTCAGACTATGCAGGTTGCAGGATTGATAGGAAAAGCACATCTGGTGCTTGTCAATTTCTTGGCAGAAGATTGGTGTCCTGGCAAAGTAAAAAGCAACATACAGTATCTACTTCTACTGCTGAAGCTGAGTACATTGCTGCTGGAAGCTGTGTAGCTCAAATACTGTGGATGAGGAACCAATTGAAGGATTATGGCATGGAGCACAAGAAAATTCCAATTATGTGTGACAACACAAGTGCTATTGCCATAACCAACAATCCTGTAGATCACTCAAGAACCAAGCACATCGACATCAGGTATCACTTCATAAGAGAACATGTCGAGGAGGGGACTGTGGAGCTACATTTCGTGCCCACAATGCAACAAATTGCAGATATATTCACCAAACCTCTTGATGAAGTAACATTCAATAGGTTGGTTGGTGAATTGGGAATGCTTAACACAAGTTAGTAAAGCCTTCCATCTGTAAAATCCATGTTTATGTTTGTATATGCAAGCTACTTAATCATTATGTGCTTAGACTTTAAAATGCCTAATTAATGATTGTTATAGGTTGCATATAGTGTCATTTTACATGAATTCATTGTGTTTTAAGTGTCTTTTATAGCACAAATCTTTGAATTTATGCTTGTTAGATTGCATGATCATAGGGGGAGTTAAATTCATAATATTCTAAATTTTGCATGATTTTTAGATGAATTTACCTGTGTTTTTCATGTAATTAGAGGCCTTAGAATTATCAAGGAATGTTTTAATTATGTCATATATTAAAATCCTTGAATTGATATTTATATTAATTTGGCAATATTAAGTGTTGAGTTTTTCAAAGAAAATTGTCAAATTATTCTAAGTATCTTCAAAATTTCGAGTTAGTCACTATCTCGAAACTCATCTTGATATTCTAGTTGAATTTCGATTTGAGCTTCCAGAGTGAAGTTTTGAAAATTCTAAGTCTGGGAAGAATTTCGAGTTAGGCTCTATCTCGAAATTCATCTCGAAATTCGACTTAAGATTCGAATTCGAGTTACCAGTGTGCCTATTTCTTTCTTCAAAATATTCAAGATAAAGTCTATCTTACAGGGGATATTTTTGAATAGATCCTAGAGAATAACTTCGAGTTAGTTAATAACTTCGAGTTAGTCTCTATCTCGAAACTCAACTCGAATTTCGACTTGATGTTCGAGATAGAGTTCTCAGTTGGTTAAAGGGAATTTTTCGAGTTAACTCCTAACTCGAAACTTATCTCGAATTTCTACTTGAATTTCGAGATAGGTTTCCCTAGTACTGTTGCTGGTTTTTGCTGTTTAAATGGTCTTTAATGATTAAATGGTTCAAGTTTTCGAGTTAACCTATCTCGAAATTTATCTCGAAGTTCGACTTGATAACATTTCGAGATAAACTTCGACTTAAAATGTTCGAGATAGAGAAGACATGAAGATATCACAAGCTCAAGATGTGCATTGAAGTTTCAAGTTGAAGACCAGAATATTTTCTAAGTACTAAATATTCTAGATGACCAAGTAGAATATTTCTAAGTAGAAGTTCTACTTAGAAATTCGAGATGGCTAAGTAGAAATTCTCAAGTAGAAGTTCTACTTAGAGTGCAGCTTCAACATGACACATGGCATCTTCTGATTGGCAGATTTCCAAGCTTTCAAGATAAGGCAAGATTTATGTGGACATCATTGGGCCACGTACATCTTAGTCTTTGAAGACTACAGGACATAGATTACATGTAGTATAAATAGAAGCACTTGTGTAATGTTTTGAGTTAGTGAGCAATATTGAGAAAACACAAGAAAAAGAGAGAGAGTACATTCACAGAGCTTAGAATCATTCACTTCTCTCTGAACTTCTGTTATACTTTGTAATGAATGTTGTAGCAACCTTTTCAAGTTATATATAAGAAATATATTCCTTGAATCTGCGTGTTCATTTATTGCATCGTATTTATTGCTTCTCATATTCGAAAAGTTGTATTCACCCCCCTCTACAACACATTTGGACCTAACAAAAACGCAAAGCAAGGCAAAGAAGTACGAGCAAGAAATTATTAAAGGAATCACAAAACCGGGGTAAGAAGACTTACAAAGGAATCCGGAGAGCAGGGAACAAAGAACACTTGAATCGAAAGAAAGAACCTTTAGCCCGGAGCGCTAGACTTCAGAAGAGCAGAGTAACGGCAGCAAATGAAAAACTCGTAAAAGAAAAAATGAAGGAGGCGGCCACTATTTATAGGCAAAATCTTAAACCCCAAACGCCATGAACACGTGGCGGCCCAAAAAATCGGCCCACTATCTCCAAAATCCGGAGATAGTGGACGACAGCTGTTATTTTTCAAAAAAAAAGAGAGAAAAGAAAAGAAGAAATCCAAAAATGCATATATGCAATATTATATATATTCATATACGTACATTTTCGCACACCTACAGAAGACGAAGCCCCGGGATGCACACTTCAGTACCAACCCCGGGCCTGGGGGTAGCCAAAGCAACAAAGCCTTCAAATTCCAACCACTAGCCCCGATCGTACGTACTTCAGTGCACACCCCGGAACTGGGGGCAATCAAGGCAAAAGTTTCTCCCCCAAAGAAGACACGGACTCACAGAACAACTACAAAAACCTCCGGCCCCGAGAACATATGTCTAGCACTCTAGAGAATCCAGAAAGTTCACTCTCCAAGGTAAGAACACTTCTTACTACTACCCCATCCGGAGAATCCGCATGAAGGAGTGGGGGGCAAATGATAGGCCATAAACAGCCAAGGCCCAACAAGGAGCCCAAAACAATAAGCAAATCATCTCAAGAGAATAAGAATGGCCCAGCCCAGAGTAGTGGACCCCGGGCCCGGGGCCACCACCACGTGGCATGGTCCCCACCCCAGACTAGGGGACCCCTCGACTAATATAATTATTAGTCAAAGAAATAATTATAATAATATTTTTAATTATTATAATTATTTCTTTGATTTTAATTATTGTCAAAATAGTCGATAAAGCCGCGCTTACAATATTTTTTAAAAAATTCAATACATTTACGTTATATTAAAAGATCAAATCCCTCGAATAAAAGTAACATCTACATCAAACATTCAAACTGGTTTAAAATTGGTGACCAAAGAATACTTGTCACTTGTCAGTAAAATAATTCTGCAAAGAAAAATGGTAACAAGTTTACAATTTGAGAATTACTAAAATTACAACAGCATTAACTATTTGAATGACAAGACTACTCAAAATTGCAGATGACAAGCGGTTGCTTGCATTCAGATTATTCCTCTTGGTGTACTAGCTATTTTACAACAGGGAGAGGCACTTAATTCTGCTAATCAACACCACACAAATCAAGAAATTTGACCATATCAATTCGAATAATCAAGCACTGCATATCCTTGTACCCGTCAGAATGTACCCACCAAATGCACTCATCTGCATGTGTGGATGTGTTCTTGATGGTAAGACCTAAATAAACATATAAAATATCAGGATGCTACTGTCGTGGAACCATAAACATAGAAAGATGGTATAATACACTGAAATCTAGTTAAGAGAATCCAAATCTCTACATTGTTCAAAGAAGTGTCAGGACAAACACCCTATATATGCAAAATCTTCTGTGATCGACGCCAGTTGCATGCTACTTATTAGGCAAAATTACGGTACTTAATGAAATTAGAAAGAAATTCACTTCCAGGCACAGGAACTATGAGATCACCCATGGACACATTCAGCATCCAGTAAAGAAGTGGGAAATAAAGATACAACCTATTTCACTTTATTTGTATGCATATATGAAGCAAGACCGCTGTTTCTTTCTTCAACTTCTCTATAACCAAAAATATGGGTAATTTAAACTTCCAACCTCAAATCCCACCTTTGATCACCATTCCCTTGGTAGAGAGTGGCAGATTTTTTCAAGCAATATGTAAAAAATAAAGCATAAACTCTATTTATGACATCCAATCTATTTTTGGAGTTCTGGTACAAGAACTCTTTATCGTCATTCCTCCGGATCCACTCTCAAAAAGACAGGAATGGTTGACAGACTTTATATTCAGAAGTCTTCTTTATATAAAAGAAGACAATGAAAATACACACGAACAATTCTCCACTTTCTTATCTACTCAAATAATTTAAAGCTAAAAGAATCTTTTCCAGTCTCAATCATCAAAGCAGGAGATATGAAGGCTTTGGATGTAATCTAACTGCTTTTTTCCTTGTATCTAATCATCAATTTTTTTCCTTTTACTTTCTTCATATTGAGATACATTGTGTGAGTAGTGATTAACCACAAAATAATGCCAACTATCAAGGTGCAGCAGATAAGATGACATGGCAGACCTGATATTCACGTAGCCAGGGTTCTGCAATTTCCAGTCCAATTGCCATTTTCCCAAGCTGCAAATTGTGCATGCATGTTGCAAGCGGCTGCATTAAAAGATATCATGAGTATAAATTTCTCGTGGGCATATAAACCACAAAGCTATACAATAAATTAAAATCATTGCAAGTGCCAATATTATTGTACTGGAATAATAAAAAACCCTGCAGCAGAAAACCTGATATCTATAAAATATATATACATACGTATTTGGCATGAACCTGAATATATTGGTGGCAAATTGCAAAAGGAGCTGAATATGATAGAAGTGGGAGGACTTCTTTGACAATAGTCCAAGCATCCATATCGGGGACAGCCATTATGAGGCTGCATATTCATACAGAAATTATCAGCCTCAGCGATGCAGTCAATTTGTTAAATGGAAATTTCTATCAAATTTGCAATTAACCTTGAAAAGCCAGTTTCTCTCCACGACTTAATTGCCTCTTTTGGCGCTTTCTCTCCAGCTTTTGCAGCTTTGCAAGCCTTGGAAACTGGAGAAGCAGCTGTTTCCAAAATATCTGAATTATTATTTTCAGGTGTTGCCATCAATTCATCCATATTGCCAGAGTTTAGAGGTGGCGATGTCAATTTTTCCTGTACAATGTTATTCAACATCTCCTACTATTAGAGTGAAGGAATAAAAGAATAAATGTTTTACAATTTGTTAGTATGACCTACATTGGATAGACTCACAGTGTTACTAGAATCTTCTGGTTGGTCATGTTGCAGTGAAATTTCATTTTCACGGGCAGAGAGCTCAGTGAGAGGTGATTGCACAATTCTAGAACAAAGATCTACAATGTGAGTTTGTGTGGAATTGAAAAAAAAATAAAATAGAATACACGTTTGTTCTTCAATTTGCTTGCAACAAAAAGATACCCAAGACATCTCTTTGAGGACGGATTACCAGAATATTGAATTTAAAAGAACTTATAGACGGCGGATATCCGGGAATGGAAGAGCTGGAAGGAGACAGTACCTTTTGCAAATTTCATCGCTGAAGTTAAAACATCCTTACTATATCGATTGGATATGGATTTGCTCCAAGATAGGTATTGCATACGTACCCCATACCTATCATTAGGTAATGACATTCAACAATCAAGTGTTAGACATATACAATAACCCTCCGCAAAATTGTAGACCAACTAATAGCACCATCTCCTGTGTTGAGCTAAATACTTACTGAGCACCATCTAGGGACTAAACTAAGGTTGGGTGAACAGACATTTCAGTATGTTGTCTTAAAAAGTCCAAATATTGAAACCTCTGCTTTACGTACATAGTCAATTAGTTTGAACTTGCAAAAACACTACATCAACAATCGAGATTTGCATCGTATCAAACTAAATCCACTATTTTGTGCGTGAAATCATTTATAATACCATTAACACTATCAAAAAATAATAATAATAACTATAAAAAAAATATGAGGCCAGACACAATTAATTCATAACCAAGAGTACAAATAAATGAAATAAATGCAAAAAGCAAAGCCACACCCAAGAATTATACATTTATCAAATAATACTCAAATTGAAAGCCTCTTTGCAACTGCTCAAAAGATTCGAAAGTTATTAAGAATCTTTAGATTCTTTCAAAAGTTACAATCTTTTTTTTCTCAATGCAGAGGTCTTCTCAGGAACCTCCTCTCTACTCAAGGTATGTAACTAAGCTACATCTCACCCATCTTTTAGGAATAGCACTGCATCAGTATTATATAAGTAGTAATAAGAGTGTATTAGTAAGGGTAGTTGTGTCTTTTCCATTTCAGGAGTTAGTTACAGGAAGCTGAGTCTATAAATAGTTGATACAGTCTTGTAAGTTGTAATTCAGTTTATGCTTAATAAAGATATGAAAAGGGAACTTTGTTTCACTAACTTCTTTCTCCCTTCTCTCTATGGTTACTCTCTCTAAAAACCTATCTTTCTCTACAAATTTCTAATTAATTCTCTCTCTATCTCTACATTTCTGATCTGATTCTATCTGTTTCTATCTCTAAATCTCTGCTCTTACTCTATTTATCTGCTAAAACAGCTCTGTTTCTATCATTTCTGTCCCTATATTAGTGTAATTCAGCTTATAAATTTATAAAATACCAAAAATACTTGAAAACTCAGTTCAGGCACCTCCAGTTCATGACACCTTCCCAAAACCTGCTTCTGAGTGAGACATACTGACTACGTTTGGTTTGGTTTAAAACCCCACACCAAGAAAAAGGGACCAACTACAAACCTTCTTAATATATGTTGGAGCAAAAGATACCAGTTCCATTTCCATATATTAGGAATTAAAGGCAACTATAAACCTAACATTATAACAAACTATTTTTGGGAAAGGTCCTCAGGATCTAAACAATAAAACAATAGCATACCTCCCATTCGTTCTGCCACAGCACCAGTAAGAAGACCGCCGATCATGTCAACTACAAGGACATCGGAGTGTGCTAATTTCGCTTAATTCTAAATCGGTCAATGATTCTCCCCATCATTTATAGCATAGCTTGAATCTGGCATAATTTCTAAAATATCAATTTCTTGCATTATCTCGTAACTTAAATTAAAACATACAACCTGACAAGGTAATCTTCTTACAATATTTACAACACCTTAATAACCTAGCATTTGAATAAATGCTTAAACTAATTTAAGGAATCTTCAGAGGAAGGTTATCCGGAATATCGAACACAAAAAACTTCCACTGGCCGATGCTCAAGCTACAGATATGAATGTTGTATATCCCCTGATCATAACGAACAATCTGTATTACCTTGTAATCATCATGATGGTAATGAAAAGCCAGACCAAGCTACTTAACTGCGCAACCGAGTACATATGGAGGATCTCCTAGCAATGGGGATACCATATATATATATATATGGTACATTCTGTGTGCAACCGAAAGTCAGATAAACATGAACTCCCAAATCACATTCTCCCAATTCTCTGTAGCAGCATATTGGATTGCTGGTTTCGACATAACACATGATTCATTGTGGACACAGATATTTAAGACAAAATTAGGAGGGTCTTACAAATTCTCTTTTTAGCGCGTAAGGGGACCTACTAATAATTTGATTCCAGGATTTGCATACACATCTAAACCGCGAATAAGTTGACTGGCACTCTTATTAAAATCTTTACAATCAAATCTTCCACTAAATATTTCTTCAGGAACTCCATTAAGACAATCATAGCTCAAAGGTCCCAAAAACAGGGCCCACACTGGTTTAATTTTTTTAAATAAAACTATTCGAATATTATATGTGTGTCTAATACTAGCATACTTTTTCGCTCAAGACCTCTAATAATTACAGAAGGCCAGGTCTAGCCAATTATTTTTTAAGCTCGGTTACAAGACACCTGACTCATTTTCAAATTCTAAAACAAAGAAACATATCATTCAAGATCCAAATCAATAAAAAATTAAATTTTTACTGATAAGGGAATAAGCACAGACAAACAGGTATTATCAAAAAAAAAAAAAAAACAGACAAACGGGCACAAAAGAAGAAATTTTGGTTAGCTCTCATTCTATTTAACTTCTATGTCACATTAATACAGAAAACCCAACCTTTTCGAGTACCAGAGAGAACCCAACATTTTCAAGTATAAGGCAATAAACTAAAAGAAACATATTTGTATACCTATAACATAGGTTTAATATGTTGAGATTCTGCCAGACGTAATACATGATATTGTTGCTTACAAGATGCAAGGAAACCAATCTTTTGGTATTAGGTGCTCCCTCTAACCACTTTAACCTTCAACTTGAGACTTCTGGGTTAGATCGCACATATTTTAAAAAGTAATAAAAAGTTAAGTGCGATCAGAAAATCTCATTTAACATCTCTGTTTTCAACTTGCCTTTTCTTCTTTAAAGAACGCCTGTTGGATCACATCGATTATCTGGAAACAAAAGGCAGTTTTGTATGTTATATAATCATTATGCTTAACCTGACCCAACAAACAAGTTTTCGGAGCACCCCCAACAAATAAGTATTCGGAACACCCCCAGCATAACTTAGAATTTTTTTTTAACAAATTTAGACATTGCAATAACCCAAAAACGTAGATCTTATCTTATTTGCATCCTAGAACAAAAAGAATGTACTTACTTCCATGCATCAAAAACTGCACGAACTCGTTTAAAGATCTCATCTTCTGTTCCAGTACCATCAATCTGCAGGAAAAAAGCTCCATAACAAAAATCTACATACAATCTTAAAAAAACATACATCCATGGAGACTTGCAAATTAACACTGACTTCATACCCGGACGAGACCATTAGTACGGAAAATATAATTGAAAAACATAATAAATCTGACCAGTAGCACCCAGAACTAAAAACGATATACTTATGGCAAAAAATTTCAATCATTGAATTGCTTGATAGACATTAGCATTTATGTACATCTATTAGCGTGATAAATCAAAAACAAATTGGAAGAAACAATACCTTATAAAGTACTCCTTTGTTGGAATAATGATTTATAACGGGAAGGTTCAGAGATCTAAATGCTTTAAGGCGTTCCTTAACCGTATCAATATTATCATCAACCCGCCCCTACACCAAAATAAAAACACCTTTTACCCTTCCTTAATAAATTAAATAGCAGCATGACAAGTTTATCAATTTTTGTTTTCAATATGGTTAAATGATATACAAGCACCTCATTACGGCTTAGCACTCGTTTCACCATCACTTCTTCAGGGCAATCAAAGAAGAGCACAATATTTGGTTCTGCTCCGATCTGCACCTAACATTCTTATATTATCATTTTGCAAGGATCAAATGACCTTATTTGCTCAAAGTGACAAAGACTGAGTAATATAGCACCGTTCGTGTAAAATGCTACAGAGGTAGAATACCAATGTAGGTTTCAATGAATCATAAAAAACTCACAATACGTTCATAGGCAATACGATTTTCCTCGGTTCTTGGAAATCCATCGATAAGAAATTTATCATTTTCAGTTGATTCAATTGCTTTTCGAATTAGTCTGATTGTCACTTCTGAAGGAACAATTTTTCCTTTTGCGATTGTGTCAAGAATCATGGAGCTGAAATCATACCAAAGCATCAGTGCAACTTCACAAATTGGAAAGGTGTACAGAGGAAGACATTATTAGCTGAAAAAAAACTTGACCCCTACCCGTTTTCACTATTCATAGTTATTTCTTTTCTTAACAAATCACCAGCGCTTAGATGGGTGAATCCATAGGTGTCAACAATCCTCGAACATTGTGTACCTTTTCCACTACCTGGGCCTCCTGAAAGTACAAATCTTAAGCTTTAGCACTATCACAATTTAAGTTCTGTGGTATAAAGTCTACAAAATAGTCAGTTTGTATGATTTATTGTAGCTTCGCTATGCGAGAAATGTAACATAAGACCGTCAGTTGGGAGAGATGTGAACCACAAAGGTCTTATATATTAAATCTACAGAGAAATTGCACATCCATTTCTCCACAAGTTTCTAAACAGCTGGAAAAAAGCTACAATCTGACGATATATCAAAAAATGTGATGAATAAGAATACAGGAGAAAGAACAGATTTACACTTCCGACAGAAATGAAAATTTAAATGACTTTATCAAGTAGAGTTAATTACCCAATACAAAGGTGATAAATGGAGTTCTCTCTTTTGAGAAGATTCCACCTCCCGGCTGCATCCAAATGAATAATATATATTAACGAATCCAACATCTGGAAAATAAAAAAACAAAATGGATCCCTAGATCATAGATATCCTTTAATTAAGGAGGTAAGAAGAATTTATATTTAAAGGGTGAACTCGATGGTGAAGTTCTTATGCTATGTATGGTTAAGTTTGTAAAAATCTTCGGAACTGATTTAGAATGTTTTAAAACATGAAATTCTACCCAAATAGACTAGTATACCTGTGTAACTTGTACATTAAATTATATGACAAAAAGAAAGGCAAGTGAGTAATTAAATAGTTAAACAACAAGGCTTATAGCGCATGATCCAAGTGAGTTTAACTCTCTGATTTTTTTTAAAAAATTTTACATTAAATTCTTTGGAACCACATAGTAACATGCATATCATATTAGCGTCGGAATCATGGATATAGAATAGCAGGTATTGTGTACAGGTTAAATATGGACAACTATCTTTTGAGGTGAGTATAAATCATGAACTTATTTTATATATGTGCTACGTGATTTGTTTGATATGTATGTTACTATGTATTGACATGACTACATGGATAAATGTAAGGCTTGGAATTGTGTGATTTTTATTATGCGTATGTGTTTAATTTGAATATGAGAATAACGGGAGCTGCAATTGATTTCTTATACCAAAAAAAAAAAATTGTTATATGTACATGGTTATATGCAGGAACACAAAATCTTAGATTTAAAGGTTCTCATGTGATATTTGCATAGCATTCATCTGCATTTGACTAAATAAAAGGTGTTGTGACGATAGTCATAGTATTTACAATTATATAGGATACCTTCGGGTTATATACGGTGCCGACCAACAGTCGGACATAGACGGTGCCGACCAGACATACATGGAACCTACGGGTCATGTACACTAATGCAATACAAAGTTGACTAGTCACAACAAATAAATGAAATGGAGAGGCACATGTAATCAATAAGAACATCACCACCGAGTTCACAATTAGAAATTTTACCGGCCTTAAATATCTCCCATTTGAATTTTTTAACTTTGAGTAAAATTGAGATTTTATTAGAAAAAGAAAATGCTAGAGTTCCAAAAGCATTTCCTAAATGATTCCCAACAAGAGGTATTCCATGTATATATATGGATTTCAAGAATTAAAATAAGACACTTGATATTCATGAACAAATTCCGGAACCATTTCGGGATCCCTAACATTGCTCATAAATAAAACATAAATTTTCGTTCTTTTATAGTATGTTTTATAAAAACCATATAAAATAAATTGCAAGTCGCAAGTCTAAATCATTAAAACAAACACCTACTAGAAGAAACCGTAAAAGCAAGTCAAAACAATTATACCTCATTGGCAACATAGGTGCACGATTGCGATAACGCAGCTGCAGACCTAACTCGTTCCAACGACTTTCCGAAGCTCTGAAAACAAACACAATCAAACTATCAAAGACATAAACAACACAATCTATAAAATACATAAATATATCAACTAACCGATGAGGAAGAGGCAACTTTGCGCCATACGATAGACCACATGATAGCTTATTAACTTGAATTACAACCCTAGCTAGCTATATGAATACAAAATCAGATGAATGTAAGTTAAAAAAATCACGCATAATAAAAGAGGTTAAGATAATTAAAACAAACAAGTAACAAGCAATTAAGCAGGATATTAACAAGCACGTACATTATGGACTATTTACATTTATGAACACACAAATTCGTCCAAACATCAGACCACACGAACACACACACAGTCCCGATTACACACACACACGCACATATACAGCCGAACTAATCAAACTCTAACAATACAACAATCTCCCTTGGCCTTATTTTAACAAGAGAGCCGATGAAATTATTTTGGGGATGAACTGCTTATATTTAGGGATTTGGGGGTTAAAATGGGGAGGGTTAAAAGGGTAATTTACTAACTGAATTTTCTGATTTAAAACAATTTACAACTCCCTTATAAAATAGAAAATAAATGGGTAATATTGGAGAAAAATTATAATTTCATTTTTAAAATGTAGAAAATGAAACTATCTATCTCCCAATATTTTTAAAATATTTTTATGATAAAAAATGAATTAAATATTAAATTCTACAAGTTTTGATACATCTTTTACGTCGCTTTAAACAAGCCGACGTAAAAAGTACATCTTATACGTTGCCTTACACACAGTCGACGTAAAAAGTTCATCTTATACGTCGCCTTAAACAAGCCGAACATCTTATACGTTGCCTTAAAGCTCATCCAACCCTTTTTTTTTACTATTGTCTCTTTCACTTAATGTTTATACACTCATCTCATCCAAACCTATACCATCAATGTAGGTCTGTGATACAAATAAATAGTACACAAACATCATAATTACATAAATAATTAGTACAACATCGTAATTTTCCTTATATCATTAGTACATAAACAAAATATGAATACATAATACATTACACATGAATTACATATCAAGTCAAAACTCAATACCTAGACCTAAACTGCACATCATTTCTTTCAATTCGCTTAAATTTTCAATTAAGTTTCCCAATATTATACAAGAATTACATCTTGAGCCAAAAATCGAAAGCTAGACCTAAACCGTGCATCGAAACACAAAATCAAATGAGGATATATACTCTACGGTTAACAAAGTATTGCAACTATAGCTCAATTTAGTAGTACACGCACTTATGAGACATAGCTGTAAACATGGACATCTGAAATTAAAACAATTGCGATGATATAACAAGATTAAATCAAAATAAGAAAATAAGAAAAGATCGAAACTAAACCTCATACAAATCAATGCTTCTGGAGAGTTTGATTTGTACTCTTTGTGTATCCAAGCTCTGCTAGGAAGTAGAATAGTTTTTTTTTTTGAAACCAAAAACTGAGATACTATATTAAATCAAGACTTAAAACATCGATGAGAAAGGATGGAACATCACACCATTCCTTATGATCAGACAATGAACCAGCCTCTCTTGCTAATGCGTGAGCTACTGAGTTCGCTGAACGTCTAATAAAATAAACAGAATGGGACCCTAAGTCCTTAACAATAGAACGACAATCCTCTATAATAGACCCCAAGTAAGAGGAGTCCGACAATTTGTTATCAAAAGCCTGAATAACGACCAACGAGTCCAGTTCAATGTGCACACAACTTAACTCCAATTTCTTCAGCCACGATAAAGCCTCCTTGAAAGCAAGAGCCTCGACAATCTTTGGATTCACAACCCCAACCCACGAACCACCACACCCAGCAACAAACTGCCCCTGGTCATTCCTAATCACACAACCAAACGAACTCTTCCCCTCACCTGCAAACACGGCCGCATCAACGTTGCACGAAAACCAGCCCCTCTCAGGCTTCCTCCAGACCATCACCCCTTCTCTATCATTCGACTTACTACACAACGACTACTTGACTTGATCTCTTTGCCACTGAAATAAGAACGAACTCGCACTGTTAATCGCCATCACTGGAGATTTGAACTTTTTATCCCATACCACAATGTTTCTATGAGCCCATAGTTGCCAAACTATCGAGCAAATAATTTCTAATTCCTTCGAGCTTTTTGACTGAAACAATCCCATCATTATATCCTGGAAAGATGCATCAGGAGTCATGACAATACCCACCTTAGCAAGGTTCCAACAATTCTGAGCAAACTGGCAAACAAACAGACTATGCACAGAGTTCTCCAATGCTTCTTGACACACTGGGCATAAAGGATACACCTCGACGAACCTTCTTCTTAAATTATCCAACGTCGGGAGGCAATTCTGCAAGGCTCTCCACACAAGATTTTTAACTTTTGGAGGAACAACTAAGTTCCAAAGTTTAAGCCAGTTGAAATTCCCCCCAGACTAGGCACTCGACTAAAATCATGACATAAAATGCGATATGCACTTTTGACCGTATAAGTCCCCTTCTCCCCATCTATCCACATCCAAGAATCCTCTATCCTACTACCACTCAAAGGGATTTTCAGAATTTTCCGCACATCAGCCTCAAGAAAAAGGTCATTCAAAATCTCCAAATCCCATTCCATCTTATCGCTCACCATCAGACTACAAACCTTAGCTTCTTCCAAACCACTCCACACAGGCTTAAGAATCTTAGAATGACCAACACTAGGAAGCCATGGATCGTTCCAAATATTAACAGATTCACCCTTACCAATCCTTCGAATACTCCCCTCACAGACCAGATGTTGAGCAGCCAAAATACTACGCCAAACATAGCTTGGGTTGTTCCCTAAACCTGCCTCACTAAAGCACACTTTAGGGAAGTATCGAGCCTTCAAAAGTCTTGCAATAAACGAGTTCGGAACCGTCAGAATTCTCCAAGCCTGTTTACCCAGCATCGCCAAGTTAAACTCATGAATTCGTTTAAAACCCATCCCCCCAAATTTCTTAGGGTAACACATATTATTCCACGACATCCATCTAATTCCTCTACTCTTGTCCACATCCGACAACCACCAAAATTTATTCATAAGCACTTCAATTTCCTCACATAGCTTCATAGGAAGAAGAAACATACCAGCCACGTAAAAAGGGATAGATTGAATCACTGATTTGATCAAAACTTCTTTTCCACCCCTGGACACCGTAAGACCCTTCCAACTCTGTAACCTGTTCCAGATTTTCTCCTTTACATACCGAAACGTTTCCCACCTGTTGCTCGAAACCATCATTGGGAGACCCAGATACATAGAGGGTGTTTGGGATTGCTTAAAATAAGTTACTTTTGACTTAATGAAGGTATTTTTAACTTAAAGGAGAAAGTAAAGTTGTTTACTTTAAGTTGAATGAAAGTGTTTGGGTAATTTTACTTAAAGTTAAATAGGAGTTTAATAATTTTGACTTAAAGTGAAATTTGACTTAAAAAATTTTTAAATTCATGATATTTAAGCTTTACAAGAATTGTGAAGAAAAAAAATTTCATAAGTCATAAGTCAAAAGTACCTAAAAGAAACTTATGACTTAAAGCAGTTTTTTAACTTAAAGCCGGCTAAAAGCCGGAGGAGACAAACAGACCAAAACTAACTTAAAGCCGAAAACTCCTTTAAGGAGCATCAGCCAAACAGGCTGATAGTCTCCGACCGAATAGGGACTTGCAACACATGACTAATATTAGCTCCATCAGACTCCTGTACATTTCGACTAAAAGAGATGGACGATTTGAGAAAATTCACTTTCTGACCAGACGCTCTTTCATAGAGAAGAATACACTCTTTTATACATTCCGCCTCCTCCACATTAGCTCGATAAAACAAATAACTGTCATCAGCAAAGAACAAATGAGTGACCACCGGAGCTCCAATGGCAATTTTACAACCATGAATGGCACCCATAATTTGCTTTCTTTGAATTAGCGCCGACAGACCCTCCGCGCAGATCAGAAAAAGATAAGGTGATATGGGATCGCCTTGCCTTAAGCCACGACTAGGAATAATCAATCTCATTACCAGAAACGATAAATTTATATGAGACTGTCGACATACACAAAAAGATCCAGTTACACCACTTCTCATCAAAACCCATTCTCCTCAAAACACTCATCACAAAACCGCACTCCACCCTATCATAGGCCTTACTCATATCAATCTTTAGAGCTGCGTAACCCTTTTTTCCTTTAGTTTTCCGGTGCATCCAATGATTTATTTCGAACGCTACAATAGCATTGTCCATTATAAGGCGACCCGGCACAAAAGCGCTTTGAGCCTCATCAATAATACTAGACAGCACACCTTTTAAACGATTAGCAAGCATCGTTAGGTCCGATAAGATTGTAGAAGGGGGGGTTGAATACAATCTATACCAATTTATCGAAATTTGTCCTTTAAATAAAATTTAGTTTAGACAAATTTGAGCGGAATAAATTGAAACAATTTTCAAGTTGAATATAACAATATATTAACTTGATGGGTGTTACAATTTCAGTACAGATTAATTATCAAGTTGATAAAAACTAATTATAAAATTCGACATGAACTTTTCTAATTTAGTTAATAAAAATCAAGATAAGAAATAGGAAACTTAATTCGCTAGTAGTACAAGAATCACAAATAATCAAGTTCCACCGGATAAAATATTACAAAGGTGTTGAACTTGATTTTCTAGGAATTTATTTGTTCTTGGTGTTCTTGGTACGGTGAGAGAGAAATGGAGCAGCTTTTTGTTTGTTGAAGGATATTATGTTCTGTATGTTTGATATGTTGAGCCGCCTGTCTTTATATTCTTCTGCCTCTTCTGTTTTGTTTTTGCACTTGTTTAGACTATCCAGAGACTATCAAATGCACTGCAGACTATCTAGTTGAGCTGCAGACTACCGGTGTGACTATCATTGATAGACTATTAAATGGCTTGTAGACTATCCATTTAATAATACAGACTATCAATTACTCTTGCAGACTGTCGATATGACTATCAACTTAAAATCCAGACTACCGGTGTGACTATCAACATAGTCTGTACATGAATTAAATAACCAGTGACTCTTCCGGATTAATTCTTTTTGTAATCAAATGAATACAGCTGACAGACGAAAGCCAGTCGCAGGAGAAGAACTGCTAGACACGCGCGGGCTGTTTTGCGGTTTACCCATGGCGCGTGTCATCCACGCGCTCTGCAAGAGGGTGTAGATGCTGCCGACAAAACCATGTGCGGTGACAACACTTTTCTTTCAATTCAACGTAATTCATTTATTAAATAAACAAATCAAGTGACCTGCTGTGCAATTCATTTTCACCCAGAGCCTATTTCGTCTTATATGGAACGGGCTTCGTAGAAATGTTTTTTAACCCGCACAACTTATAATCTTTAATTAATAAATAATTATTTTAATCCAAAAATTATAAAAATAAATATCTAATATTATTAGATATTTATAAATATAATTTTCTAAACAAATAAAATATTTATTAATATAAAATTATAATTAAACTCTAAACTACGGTTACCTTAGCGTCTGGAACCGGAATCCTTTTGCTTAACAAAAAATATATCAATTCCAACCGGGATTCCAGCTTTAAGAATATATCACTTTCCATTCTGTTGTGATAATTCTATTTTCTCATAACCCGTCCAGGTGTAAGCTACGGTCTCTTGAGGATGTGAAACTGGACTCCTTTTGCTTAGCAAAAAATACAACAATTCTAACCGGGGTTTCAGCATTAAGAATATATCACTTAGAATTTCTTTATGATAATTCTTTTTCCTCGTAGCCAGTTCACTTGATAATAAAATCATTGTGATTAAACAATGATTTTCTCTCATACCAGTCTTGATAGCTTGAACCACTGAAGTTAATGATGAACAACCACTGTTGAATGTTGACACTCGATGTACTGTCTGGTTCATGAGTGACTAACCGCAATGACTGTTCTTCATATATTGACTTTAAAATCTGGTTCCTTTTCTTTTCTCATCTCTCTTCAATTCTTCTGTACTGTCTCTGTCACTGTTGAAATCTCTGTCACTTTAAATGAATCCACTTCTTAATAAATACTCCACTGAGGCTTGATCAGATGACTGAGCTTCTTTCAATGTAGTAATATCTCAAGTCTGTAGATTGACCTTGATCTTTTTCTTCTGACAGATAATACAATCTGAGATTCCTTGTGACAGTCTATATACTATTCACTATTACAATCTTGTTTAAGTTGAGTTGTATCCTCGAAATACAAATAGGCTACATCATATGCCTTTCAATCTCCCCCTATTTGTTTGTTAGACAATAACAAGCAAATACCTAGAGGATAACTCAACTAACTCACTTAAACAAGAAAAAGATTAAGCATTTAAGAGCTTAGCAAATAGTACATTAAAAAAATTTCTCTGGTTTAGATTTAACAATTCCAGAATCCTCAGTTTATGAAATGATAGATGATTGTTCCTCTAGCACTGAACTGATCTTCAATAGATAACTCATCTTCAATTCTGATTCTTCATATCTCTGCCTGATAATCCTTCATATCTTACATTGGTGATTATCAGCAGTTCTTGATTTACAATCACTTCCATTCTCTGACACAACTTTTCTCACTTAAGAAAAACAACTGCTCCTAATATATAGACAATGGTGAATCACTACCATTTCTATAACTTCTAGGAAATCTACTACTCCTCCACTTAGCCTTTATACATAGTACATTGAAAGACTAATAGAATAATATTGTGATGTAATCTTCTCCTTATATCTCCCCTTTCTTCTTAACTGAATCTCCCCTTACTTTTCCATCTAAGGCTCCCCCTTAGTAACTTGACTTGCTTGTCTTCCAAAGCATAGTCTGTAAATGCTCCCCCTTTCTAACCTACTCTTCTTTTTCTTGTACCCCTTTACTTCTCCCCCTTAGTTGAGGAATCCTCCAATCAACTAGTTGACAAAGTAGTTGTACCAATTATAGAGTTCTTTGTTAGAAATGAAGTTTCATTTTCTTCCTCACTGTGAGTGTGTGATAGTGTTTAGTGTACCTCACAAGTGTTTCACTCTTCTCTCTGTGTTTGCACTCTTGCTCACTAGTGTATCACTCATCACTCATAGCTCCTACATCCTTTAGTGTACCTGCAAGGAAAAATCACCCTAGCCTCTTCAAGAGAGGTCAGTGGTGGTGCAATGGGAGTTCGCAAATCCCAAATCCTCGTTGGACTCGTCAGACGATTCTGAGTCATAATCTACAAGTTGCTAATTTCCCTTTTTAGGGTTTTCAGATTTGAATTCTGAGAAGGTAAACAATGATCTAGAAATTTAGCATTTAGATCAAGATTTCCTTCTAATGTCTGTGAAGACACTTGGTTCATTAAAGAACCTTTAACTTATAATCCTAACCGTAAAATGGTTGAATTACAAGTTTCCGTCAATTCATCCTTAGTGTGTGCATTCTCACTTTGTGCATATGAAATATTTTGGTTAGTGTATAAGGTAGTGACTCTCCAACTTAATATCCCACACATCCTTATTTACTACATCAAGTGCAATTACTCCCTGGTGACCTTTAGTCTGATAGGTTACTTCCTTTTAGAGGGGTAAGTCAGAATGTGTTTGAGTTTGACTGTAGCCTGGGATAAAAGTTGTTGGGTTTACAACCTTAAGACTAATCATGTGAGAAAACAAAATTCCATGTAGATGAACCTGCATCACAGAATATGAGCAATAAAGATAGAATGATATACAGTTGTGATTTCAAAAGATTTAAAATGTAAGCAATCACAACTATAGAAAGAGATTTTGAGTTAGGAAGTTAAATAGATCTTGAGCCGGTTTTACTAAACAAAAACATAAACAAAAATCCAATTAACAATAAATATTAATCAAATTAATGAATGTTAATGTTTAAACCAATACAAACAAAACTATTTTATCATGTTTTAGATCCTGTATGTTAGATACCAACTGTTACCACTTGTTAACACTTGTTAGGTCTTGTCTTCCAATTGTTAGAACCTGAAAATCAAACATTAGTTCCTAAACAATTGAATTGACATATACCATTTTAATACCAACAATGTTCCTTAATAAGAAATTCTGTTAATAACAACAACACAACAAAGATTAAAAGTTAAGACAACATGATATGTGTGTGTTGAACAGAATAGGTACAAAAGAACCAAGTACAGGGACCTGTTTGTAAGTTTTGAAAGTATAGTGACTAAACTGAAAAACTATACAAACTATTTATATACACATGAAAAATAATATACAAAAATAAGAAATAATATACATAATAATAATATTAAATGAAAACTAAAAGGAAAAAAAATTACGATTTTTTTTAATTTAATTAATAATTTTTTTTATTATTTTTTTTACTATTCAAAAATAACTGTATTAATAATATTTACAGAAAATTAGAAATAAAAGAAAATAATTTGTAAAAATATTTACAACAATATAACTACTTAAAAATAGCTAAATAAATACCATAGGTTATCCTTTTTACGAAATCAAACATTAATAACCAAAGGACAAACACTACAAACCATTTAATAAACTATTAACTATTTACATAAATATTTTTAGTAAATTAATAAATCTATATATTTTCTTAATAAAGTAACTTTCTTATAGAAAATCATTTAAAGAGAAAATATGACTTATTAAATCAACACAAATATTCAAAAGTAATTTTCAACAAAAATAGATTTCGCACTAATTTCAACTTGTAAAATTTGAGAAAAATATTTTTAGAGAAAATTAAGATATTCTAAAATTAAAAGAAGTAAGTAGGAATATATTAAGAAAATAATGACAATGATTTAAGAATTAACAAGCAAGAAAATAAGTTGATAAAATAATTATACAAGTGATTTTAATAACAAATATTTACAAAGATAATCACTTATAAATTATTAAAGAGCAAACCTCAGATATTAACTAGTTTAATTACTAGGACTATTTAACATACCCAATTCACCAACAATTCTGGTGAATGTGGATTCGTCAAGAGACTTAGTAAAAATATCTGCTGTTTGTTCTTCCGTGGGTACAAAATGTAACTCCACGGTACCATTCATGACATGCTCTCTAATGAAATGATACATGATATCAATGTGCTTTGTCCTCGTATGCTGCACAGGATTATTGGAGATTGCTATGGCACTTGTATTGTCACACAAGATAGGAATTTTGTCAAGTACAAAGCCATAGTCCCTTAGTTGATTCCTAATCCACAAGATCTGTGCACAACAGCTTCCAGCAGCTATATATTCAGCTTCAGCTGTTGAGTTGGAAACTGTTTGCTGTTCCTTGCTGTACCAGGAAACCAACCTGCCACCTAGGAATTGACAACTCCCAGAGGTGCTTTTCCTATCTACAACACTTCCTGCATAATCTGAATCTGTATATCCAACAAGATTAAAACCAGAATCTTTAGGGTACCAGATGCCTAAGTTAGGCGTACCCTTAAGATATCTCAAGATTCGTTTTACAGCAATGAGATGAACATCTCTAGGATCCGATTGGAACCTTGCACACAAACATGTAGCATGCATAATATCTGGTCTACTTGCAGTAAGGTAAAGTAATGAGCCTATCATACCTCTGTAGCTTGTGACTTGGTAGAATTTTCACATGCTCCAAATTTCACAGCTGTAGATGATGGTGTTCTTGCTGAAGATGAGTCCTCCATTTGATATTACTTGAGAAGCTCTTTGACATACTTGGATTGATAGATAAATATTCCATCTGTCCTTTGACTTACTTGCAATCCAAGAAAGAACTTCAGCTCACCCATCATGCTCATTTCAAACTTACCCTGCATTAACTTAGCAAATTTCTTGCAAAGAAGATCATTAGTAGACCCGAATATTATATCGTCCACATAGATTTGAACTAATATTGTATCATTTTTATGTTTCTTTGTGAAGAGAGTTTTGTCTATGACACCTCTAACAAAACCATTTTCAAGTAAAAATTCAGAGAAAGTGTCATACCATTTCCTTGGTGCTTGCTTAAGACCATAAATAGCCTTGAAGAGAAAGTAGACATAGTCCATGAATTTTGGATCTTCAAAGCCAGGGGGCTGTTCTACATATACCTCTTCATCTAGCTTACCATTCAGAAAAGCACTCTTGACATCCATTTGATAAACCTTAAAGTTTGAGAATGTTGCGAATGCCAAGAATATTCTGATAGCCTCAAGTCTTGCCACTGGAGCGTAGGTTTCATCATAATCTATTCCTTCAGCTTGTGAATAACCTTTTGCTACCAGTCTCGCTTTATTTCTCGTCACTATGCCATCTTCATCTAGCTTATTTCTGAATACCCACCTTGTGTCAACCACTTTCCTGTCTTTGGGTCTGGGTACCAGCTTCCATACTTCTTGTTGTTTGAATTGATTGAGTTCATCTTGCATAGCAATCACCCAATCAGGATCAGAAAGAGCTTCCTCAGTTTTCTTAGGTTCCATTTCAGATAGAAACCCTGAATAGTTACATTGATTTTGAGTAGCACTTCTAGTTTTGACACCAACATCTAGATCACCAATAATCAGCTCAAAAGGATGAGCTCTATTCCAAACAGTCTATCTAGGAAGATTAGATCTTGATGATTCGCCTTGTTCTTCATTGTGATGTTGTGTATGACTAGTTGATCCTTCATTATCTCCCCCTGAGTTGTTGCCAGGTTGACTAGATGATTGTTCAGGAGTGTCAGGTGTATCTTCATTATTATCATTGTTTTCATCACCATTACCCTGATCATCATCATCACCATTTTCATTGTTGTCATTAGCATCAGCAAAAACATCAGGTGGATTGTCATCATCTGAATCTGGATCTGTCATGTCATTAAAAGATAGCTTTTCAGATGAATCCTCAGTTTGGATACTAGGGAGTTTAGTGTCATCAAATGTTACATTGACACTTTCACTCATTTTCTGTTGATCAATCACGTACACCCTGTAAGCTCTTCTTGTATAACCAATAAAAATTGCTTCATGTGCTTTGGCCTCAAATTTTCCACCTTGATCATCTCCTTCTTTAAGCACAAAACATTTTGCTCCAAATACATGAAAGTATTTGAGTGTTGGTTTCTTTTCATTCATAGCTTCATAAGGTGTCTTCATCAAGTCTTTGTTGATAAGAGTTCGATTCTGGGTATAGCACGCAGTGTTGACAGCTTCAGCCCAAAAGTACAATGGAAGCCTTGATTCACTTAACATAGTACGTGCAGCTTCAATCAAGGTTCTATTCTTTCTTTCCACTACCCCATTTTGCTGAGGAGTTCTTGGTGCTGAATATTGTCTGGTTATACCCTTCTCAGTGCAAAAATCATTTAGAACTGCATTCTTGAATTCAGTTCCATTGTCTGATCTTATAGCTCTCACTGGATACGTAGAATCTCGCTCAATTAATTTGATGTGATCAATCACCAGTTGTGGAGTCTCATCTTTAGAATTCAAAAATATGACCCATGTGTATTTTGAAAAATCATCAACGATCACTAGAGCATATCTCTTCCTTGACATGGACATCACATTAACTGGACCAAACAAATCCATATGAAGTAATTGTAATGGTTCAGTTATTGAAGATGTGTCAGTGCTCCTGTGACTTGCCCTTTTTAGCTTGCCTTTTTGACATGCATCATAAAGTCCTTCTTGAGTGAATTCCATTGAAGGCAAACCTCTCACCAACTCTCTTTTAACTAGAGAATTCATTGTCTTGAAATTAAGATGAGAAAGTTTCTTGTGCCATAGCCAACTCTCGTCATTAGATGCTTTAGTGTAGAAGCATGTGATTTCTTCAGTGCTTCCTGAGTTCATATTGGCTACGTACATATTGCCTTTTCTAACTCCTGTCAGTTGTGGCTTTTCATGTCTCTTGTGTGAAATTAGACAATTCTTCTTGTTGAAATAAACTTCATATCCTTTGTCACAGAATTGACTGACACTGAGCAAATTGTGCTCAAGTCCTTTCACAAAAGAGACTTCATCAATGATAACATTTCCAGCTTCAAGTCTGCCATATCCATCAGTTCTACCTTTGCTGTTATCTCCAAGGGTAACTACTGGGCCGGCCTTCTCCACCACATTTGTCAGCAGGGTTCTGTCACCAGTCATATGCCTTGAACATCCACTGTCCAAGATCCAGGTTACTCGTTCAACCTGTTCAACACCCTGCAATGACAAACGGATTAAACTTTCTTCGGAACCCAAGCTTGGTTGGGTCCAGAGTACTTAAAGAATTGACCTTTGTCAGGCAAAACAACATTTTTAACCTTGACACCATCAGTCAACAAACATTTTACCCTATAAACAGATTTGACAATCTTTTGTTTAATTTTGGGTATCCATGTTTGTTTAGCAGCAATAACATTTTTTTCATTGACTGGACATTTGACCTTGTAGACAGCCTTAGTAAAACTTTGTTTAGGCTTAAGTACAAATGTCTCTCTCCTAACATGAGGAGGACTAGCAGTCTTTGATCTAACATTATTATTCCTGTTCATATGTTGTCGAAGAGTAGTCTTATTATCACATGCATGATTACCATTAAAGTAAGCAGACATAACATTAAAAGCACAAGACATACAATTGACAACACCACATGCTTTATGAGAAGTATCAATAACAGGCATGGTATTCATGTTAGACATGTTATCATTCTGCTCCAACTTGTTATCACCTAACTCAATTTTAGATGAACTGGGAACAAACTTCACTGGTTTCATAGAAACAACCTTATTAGATTTAACATTTTTGGTTGTAGGTGCCTTAACAGATTTATCATTAACAAGGACTATGCCATTAGCACTGTCCTCATTTTTCATTTCTTCTTGAATCACAATAGAATACATGTTTGGTGGTTCAGAAACAGATTCTTTAAACATGGGTTTTTCAACATTCTTGAGAACGTGTGGTATACCTCTTTCTTTAGCAGGAATAGGATTAGCAGAATGATTGCTCAAAGAACCAACATCTTCTTGTAACCAAACCCTATTCCTACAGTTTGTTCTCTAGCTTGTTTGTTGAAGTGCTCTTTGGAAACTTTAACAGAATTATAACAAGCTCTAATCTGTGTTTCAAGTTCTCTAATCCTGATGTCTAGTTCAGCAATCCTATCAACTTGTTTTACCATGTATTCTCCTAGACCCTTTTCTTTGTAGTTAAGATGAGCTATTTCTTTTATTTGTTGATCTTGATTATCAGGCACCTTTTTTAACTCTAACACTTCATTTTCAAGTTTAGTGTTTAATAGAGTTATTCTTTCAATTGTTTTCTGTGCACAACCAATGGAACTATATAAGCTATTAATCAACTCAGCGTCAGTAAGAATTACCGGTGTTCTGTAATAGTCAGATGTCTCAGCATTTGCCACAAGCGCGAAATTTCCATATTCTTCGTCTTCGCTATCTGTGTCATCCCAGCTCCTTTCCCGAGCTACAATCACCTCCTTTTCAGAGCTGTAAGGTTGAACAACCTTAGCTTTCATTTTCACTGAGGCTTCACCAACCAAAGCAGTAGAAGTGTGTTGAGTGTTGAATACGGTAAAAGAATACAGAGGGGGGGGGTGAATGGATTCTTGAACTTTTCTTGGATTGAGTCTATGTAGCAGATAAGTGCCTGTGTGTGTAGAAGTGAAGGTGCGGATAAAGAAACAACACAAGACACAATATCACTTTAATCTAATGTATTATTAGATAAAGGTTGCTACAATCTGTGAATACAAATGGTTGTATTCTCAGCTTCGTTTTTCTCAGAGAGATATAGCTTACAGTGTATGAAAAACTTGACTAACAAAAAGTTTTTAAGTTATGAAGTGAGGCTGTGTCCTTATAGAACATGGATACAGCCTACTTACTACAAATAAGGTAGCTAAACAAATTACTTTCTAGTCTGTCTATCCTTTTTGAGTAAGTGTCCAAACGGTTACAGATTTGACTTTGCAAAGCCTGTTTAGATCCACTTCTTTAGCTCCTTGTCTCTTCTATATCTCTCCAAGCTTCCTTGTAGGCTTTCCAGAGCACGTTACAGATTGTGGTCCATAAAGTGCATTGGCTTGTTGCAGGTTTCTGACTTGTACAATTTCTTCAGTATTTTGTCTCCAAGAATGTATTCGAGAAGTGACTAAGTAAGTGATTCGAGAACTAGAATTGACTTGATCGATAACTCTGAGTTCTCGAATACTGTTATATTGACATATCGAACCACTTCTCGAATAGCTCTTTTCCATCAGGATTCCTTGAGTTGTCGAATAGAGCATTTGACTTATCGAATCCTCGAGATATCGAATAGCTTTCTGAGTCCTTGAGATATCGAATGGAGCTTTGACTTGTTGACTCTTTGAGAACTCGAATACCATCTTGACTTGTTGACTTCTTGAGTTCTCGAATAGAGTAGTAGACATATCGAATCCCTGAGATATCGAATGATATATCGAACAGTGTATTCAGAGATATCGAATAGTGTCTTGAGATATCGAATCTCTGACTTCTCGAATGCTGGACTTCTCGAATAGACAAATATACTTCTCAAATTGGTACTTAGGCAAATTCTTCATTTCTTCAAATCCCAACTATGATTATTTGACAGTCTTTAACTCCTTGCTTGAGGCATGAACCTTGGAACTTCTTTCAAGCATTATTCTAGACTCTATTTGTACAATTACACAACTAGGATTTGATGCCTACTACAAGTACAATACAAATAGAAACTCTACAACTAGAGGTTCCCTCAGTTAAGAGGTCATGTAAGTAATGCAAAGCATTACAAACAATTAGGCTTGTTATTAGATGTGTACAGGCATGCCTCTGTAACTAACAATCTCCCCCAAATTGTGAGTGAGACCCTTAGTCACAATTTCATGTCTGATAACAAGCCTAACATACATAAAGATAAAACTTTAAAAGTACAGGTATGTATATTGAACACATAAATGGAATTACAAGATAAATACTCTTACAGTATGATGAGGTACTAGCCATTTTCATTTGATTGCATCTCCATTGCTTTGGCTTGTAGATCATCATATTCTTTTTGTTTCCTTTCTTTCTCCTTTCTTGCAATCTCATCTATTGCTCTTATGATTTCTGTCATAGCATCCAATTCTTCAATCATAATAGAGTTTTTGAAATCTTCAAGCACTGGCTTCAGAATGTTGGCAGGATAGTGACTGAGTAGGTCCATTCTTATATTGACATTGTCTCCATTTCTTCTCCTATACTTCACCACATAGGGATCAAACTGAACTCTACACAATCCCTTTGCCCTTAGCTTTTCTGCTTCAATCTCCAGTCTGTCAATTTCTTTCTCCCTTTCTAACCACTTCTCATAGCAGCCCTTTCTTATCTTTTCAGCATAATCTCTCTTCATTTTCACAAAGTCAATCAATTCCAGCTTCCATACTTTCTCCACCTTGTCTTTAGAGTCCAGCAATGCAATGATTCTTTCTATCTCATACAATTTACCCCAATGTTGACAACCCCCTTGTTTGAATTTCATTTCTCTCCCATCAGTGTACTTGATTTCAAGGTGGTCATCCACAATTGCAGCATAGCATATCTTTTGAGCTCTTAGAAATTGCAGTTGCTCTTCATCAAAGTCTTCATCAAGTGGCTGGAGTTTTAATCCTGGAATGATTGTTAGGGCTCTTGATTTGGATAGCTTCACTCTTCTTGCAGCATGTTTAAATTTCATCCTCTTGACATGATTGCTTGACAGAAATCTTTGACCTTTGTTGGTAGACCATAGTAGTATTCCATTAGCAGTTTGCTTTCTGAAACATACACATGGTTTCTTGACTTGAATCTTCTTCTCCTCTTGAGGTGGTAAAACAGTTGCAGAAGCCATAGATGTAGATTTTGCTAGGTCACTACTAACAGTATTCACCCTAGACTTAGAGTCTTGTGTTGTGGTGAGGTTACTGCTAGCAGTGCCTAAGGCTTGCTGTTTTCCACTCTTCCTCTCATAGATTTTACCTTGGTCATCATCATTCTTCTTATCTTTGTCCCCCTTCTTCTTCTTGTCTTCATCACCCTTATCTCTCCTGTGATGTCTTCTCCTCCCATCACCTTTGTCTTCAAAATCATCATCCTTATTTCTCCTGGGTTGAGCCATCTCTGGAATTTCACCAGTTGCAATATAAGTTCTGAGGATGTGTAGTGCCTCAGTTTCTTCAGTATTTCTGGCTCCAACCTTCTTCTGTAATTGATCAATGATAGCAATGATCAGTCTGTGATTCCTAGTGGTGAGATCATGGGGAATGACCAATTGCTTGATATCTTCAATTCTGGTGCCAGACTGATAAATGATTGTCCATGGCTTCTTGATCACTTCTGGTAACCTTGAAGGTTGGCCATTCCTCAAATCATCAAACAGACTTTTGCTGTTCTCATTCCTCTTCTCAATGAGCTCAAGTATGACATCTATCTCTGAGTGTTTTAGGTCTTGTAGAGTCTGGTATGTTAGATGCCATATCTTTAATTTGGATATCATCACTATCTCCTTAATCCATAGATTATTGACTTTCTTAGGAATGACAGTGATGCAATCAATCTGCTTCTTCACCTCCCTCAGATAAAACTGAGTGTCACCAACCTGTTCCCTTATGGCTTTCAGAAACTCCAAGAAGGCTTTATCATGATAAACATCTGAGTTGGCAACTTCTTGTAGCTTGGCCTCAGTAACAACTTTAACTTCTACAGGCTTGGCACTCTCAGATATAGAGGTTGGAGGTTTGTTAGATGGCATACTCCCTACAACCACTGTGGTAGTTATGGATTGCTTTTGTCCTCCAGGAGTAGTGATGTGCACAGTTGGTAGAGTGACAACTGGCAAGGTAGATGGAGGCTCATCCACTTTGGATTTTCCTTTGCCAGGCACATTTGGTAGAGATTTTGAAGAAGCTCTTTATTGACCACCCTCTTTTATTATTATGCCTTTCTCCCCCTTTGTATTTGAGTTCCCTTTCTCCCCCTTTGGATTTGAGTTCCTTGTCTTCTTCTCCCCCTTAGGCTTGTTGTCAGGCACTGAGGCTGTAGAAATGTCCTTTGGGATTGAAGATTCATCAGGGAGAGGGAGACCCATATGCTTCATCATAGCAGCTAACATGGATTGTTGATGCAGAAGGACATCAGCTGTGGTGGATGCTTGAGTGTCCAACTGGTCATTTAGCAGTGCAACCTTGTCTGTAAGATGAGCATTGGACTTGGTGAGAGTAGCCACCTCCTTCTCAAGTGCATTCTCTTTTTTGAATAACTCAGTAGACTTGAAGCCAGACAGGGATTGTTCTTTGAGTCTCTGTACTTCAAATCTAGTCATGTCATGTACTGGGACCTCAGTGAGCAGTCTGTCTCCATATAAATTTTTGAACATGGTCCTCAGCATGGCATTAGCATCTGTGGTCTGATCAGATAGAATTTGAAATTGATGCCCCAGACCTGTGACAGTGTCCTTTAGCAGAGCTAGCCCATTGTCCATTTTGGTGCAGGTAGTGTTGCAGTGTTTGATGTCCTTGAACACACTGTCTAGCTGAGGGAATTTGGCATCAAAGGTCCTCTTGATTGCTTCTACTGTGGTGGTGGTCTTATCACACACTCTATTGACCTCAGTCTTAACACCTTTTCCAAGATAGTGAGCAGCCTTGAGGAATCCCTTGTGTGTATCATTCATAGCCTCATACACTTCACCAGGGGTCAGAGATTTGGCATTGGAACCCAGTGAAGTGAGGTATTCCTCCCTGAGATACTGAAGTGCTTCATCGAGAGTAATATCATATTTTCCTTGCAACCAGGCATCTATGTTGCCATCTCTCTCAGCATCATCAATGATCTTTGTCTTCTACACCTCCACATCATCCCTATGGCTTAACAGAATAGCCTCATAGTCTGGATTAGGCATGTCTGCAGTGAGAAGGTTCTGAGCAATCTTTGTGAACTCAGGAATCTGATCCACAATTAAGCTTTGAAGTGCTTCAACCGTCAATTGTTGTGGAGCAGACCCTGATCCTGAAGCACTGTCATGTTGCACAGGCTTCAGCCATTGTGACATAAAGTCAGAGCTAGAGCTAGGCAAGCTAGACTCCTCAGTTACAGATGCAACTTCTGTAACCGGATGGATTGACTCTACTACTGGTGTCACCATAGAAGTGGGATGAATTACACCAGCAGTTGACACAGGCACAGAGTCTCTAGTAAAAACTAGTGGAACCTCTGTGTTTGTGATGGTGTCATCAGGAGATGCCTCAGCATGCATTCCCTCACCATCTAAGTGTGGGTTCTGAGTGGTGAACAAAGTGTCATGCACTAAGTCACTTGAAATTATTGGCTCATCAAGAGAAGAGAATTCTTGATGATCAATACCTTGCATCTCAGTTGCCTGAGTTGCAGGTTCCAAAGAAATTTCAGAGTTAGATTCTGGAAGAGAAGTGTGTTTAAGAGTAGATTTTGGCAACTCCCCCTGAGAGATAGAGGGAGTTTCAAATGTGATGTGCTCTCCACTCAGTGTTGTGCCAGCCTTATCACTCCCATGTGCTGATTCTATACAAGAAGGTGCATTGGGGAGGATGCTTGATTCTATAGGTGCACCCTGTTGAGAGGAAACACCTAGTGAGCTATGTGCCCCTGATTTTACAACTTCAGCCATTTGTGTGACTGAAGAGGTGGTCTTAGTTTTCTTCTTCTTTGTCCTGTATAAGGGTGACTCAGGTTCCTCACCTTCTAGACCTAATTCAACAGCTAATGCTGCTTCAGATAAGATATTTAATGGTGCAGACATTACTTCCTTTCTCTTCTTTTTACTAACATCACCCTTTTGAGAGGATGATGCAGTTGGCTCAGTATGTGGTAGAGTGTTTGGTTGAGAGGGTTGGTTAGCAGGCCCTGGGTTAGCATTTTGTTCTACTTGCTTGGGCTGTGCTAACTTAGACTTTGCATCAAATGTTGGCATGTTGTGGGGATAAGTCCTAAACAAACTCTCCATATGGGGAGTTATGTTCAGTCTTACATCCACATCATTCCTAGTCTCCAAGTTACCAAAAATGAGTTTGGTCATGGACTTAGGATAGCCTATTTTATTTTTATCAATCCCAGGCAATTCAATCAATGAAGCATTTTTATAATTAAGTACAGATTGAATAAAGCGAGGGAAGAAAATATCAGTACCTCTCTTGGTTGTGTTCTTACCAAGTCTCCCATATAATTCTTGGAGGATGATTTGGCCAACATCAATCTTCTTTCCATAGGCCAAAGCATATCCAATTTGCTGTACAGGTGCACTGATTTGATCAAAGCTTGATTTCCTGGCAGTGAAGACTTGGAGAAGAGTTGCAAACACATAGCTCCACTCCTTTCTCAGATTCTTTCTGTTTAGCTTTCCAAGATTGATCCCATCTGAGTAGTTGATGAACTCAAGGAATTCCTCTAACTCTGCATTAGTGGCCATTCTGTCAAATGACTCTTGTTGTAGGCCCAGTGCTTGGTTCATGTCTGCAGTAGTGATAGTGATTTCCTTATCGTGAATCTTGCAGTAGATGATGTATGAAGTGATTGCGTTTTCCAGGGCTACAACCTCCACAATAGCAGTGCCCCAAAACTGTTCCAGGATATCTAGATACAGAGTTGGGTTGGCAGAGAGTGCATCCTTGATATATGACTCCGCCATCCATTTCACAAAGCACTTGAAATTGGCATTGGGTGCTTCAACATCACTAGTGAGAGCGATGAAGTTGGTGTTGAACTTTACTGTTGCCATTTGTGTAGAAGAGAGGAGAGAAATTGAAGGTTGAAGAAGAAATTTGGCTTTTCGTAGCTAGGGTTTCAGGGGTTTAGAGAGTGTAGATGCTTGAGAAATCGAATGAAATGAATCGAATAGATGTGAAATTGTATAAGTATGAAGTACTTGAATTGTCGATTAGCAGAAAGTTTTGTATCGACAAGTCAGGCATTCGAGAAGTAGAAAACAACTATTTGAGAAGTCAAGAATGGCTTAATCGATAACTCAAGCAGATAGAAACTCACAGCTGGCAGTTATCTAACTTCGAAATAATTCTAAATTAAATAAAATATGTTTTTATGAGTGAATTAAACTTTTAGACAAAAATCCAAAATCGGTTAAAATTCAGCGAGAATTCAGCTTTTTCAAATGATTCGAGAACTCAAATATAGTGTTCGAGAACTCAATCATTCGAGAACTCAGTTACTATATTCGAGAAGTCAAGAATACCTCTATTCGATATCTCAGAAAGACTCTATTCGAGAACTCAAGAGTACTCTAATGAGACTTATTAGAGATGTCGAATAGTGAATCATTCGAGAAGTCTGACTTATCGAACTATACCCATCACTCATAAAAATTTGATTTTCACTATCTTTTAAAATTTACCAGACATATTCATTGAAAAATATCCTAGAAAATTAAATAGTGATTTTCTCAAAATTTCATAGAAATCTTAAGTTAATAGAAATATGATTTTCAACATATGCAACAGATTTGAAATATTTATAAATCATATTTCAGCCAACACTTACTCCAAAAATATTGCGAATTTAGATAAAGTAAGTGTTTACTGCTGTAACAATCTAGATGGTGTATTCACTTAGCCAGAATCTGAAGAATTCAGCATTCCAATCTCACTTACCAACCTTGTGAAGGTGGCTTCATCTAATGGCTTAGTGAATATATCAGCTAGTTGTTTATCTGTAGAGACATAATGCAACTCAATGGTTCCATTAGTTGCATGTTCTCTTATGAAATGATATCTGATGTCAATGTGCTTTGTTCTAGAATGATTGACAGGATTGGCAACTATAGAGATTGCACTTGTGTTGTCACACATGATTGGAATTCTTTCCAACACAAGTCCATAATCTCTAAGTTGATTTCTAATCCAAAGCACTTGAGCACAGCAACTTCCAGCAGCTATGTATTCAGCCTCAGCTGTAGAAGTTGACACAGATTGTTGCTTCTTGCTATACCAAGAAACTAACCTTTGTCCAAGAAACTGGCAGCTTCCTGAGGTGCTTTTCCTATCTACTCTGCATCTAGCATAATCAGCATCAGAATAACCAACCAGATTGAACCCTGTGTCCTTAGGATACCATAATCCCAAGTTTGGAGTGCCCTTCAGATATCTAAAGATCCTTTTTATTGCAATCAAATGTGATTCCTTTGGATTTGATTGAAACCTTGCACACAAGCATGTAGCAAACATGATGTCTGGCCTACTTGCAGTGAGGTAGAGTAGAGAACCAACCATGCCTCTGTAGACTGAGATATCTACTTTCTTGCCTTTAGCATCTTCATCCAGTTTAGTGGCAGTGGCCATGGGTGTCTTGGCAGGTGAACAATCTTCCAAGTCAAACTTCTTCAATAAATCCTTGATGTACTTGGTTTGACTGATAAAGATACCATCCTTCCTTTGACTGACTTGCAACCCTAGAAAGAATGTCAACTCTCCCATCATACTCATCTCATATCTGCTCTGCATGAGTTTAGAGAATTTCTCACACAGTTTCTCATTTGTAGAACCAAAAATGATATCATCCACATAGATTTGAACTAGGATAATATCATCACCATGCATCTTGTAAAATAGTGTCTTGTCCAATGTGCCTCTAGTGAATTGATTTTCAAGAAGAAATTGTGATAAAGTATCATACCATGCTCTTGGAGCTTGCTTAAGTCCATACAATGCCTTAAGCAATCTGTAGACAAATTCTGGGAAATGTGGATCCTCAAAGCCAGGTGGTTGTTGCACATAAACCTCTTCTTCCAACTCTCCATTTAGAAATGCACTCTTGACATCCATTTGATAAACTTTAAAGTTTGAATGAGCAGCAAATGCCAAGAATATTCTAATGGCTTCCAATCTAGCAACAGGGGCAAATGTCTCATCATAATTAATGCCTTCCTGTTGAGAGTATCCTTTTGCAACCAGCCTTGCTTTGTTTCTTATTATTACACCATCTTCATCCATTTTATTCTTCAGGACCCATTTTGTTCCAACAATGGTTCTATTCTTTGGTGCAGGCACAAGTTCCCATACTTTGTTCCTTTCAAATTGATTCAGCTCCTCTTGCATGGCAATAATCCAATCTGGATCCAACAGTGCATCATCAAGTTTCTTAGGCTCAACTTGCGATAGAAAACATCCATAGAGGCACTCATTTTGAGTTGCTCTTCTAGTCCTTACTCCTGCATTAGGATCTCCAATGATTTGCTCTGCAGTGTGTGATCTATCCCATTTCCTCGAGTGTTCAGCCTGACTTCTCATTCTTGATGTTGCTTCATCATCCACATCATGGTCATCCTCATTTCCTCCCCCTGTGAAGTTGTCATTACTCACAGGTGTGTCTTGGATGCTTGTTTCTCCACTATCGATTGGCACAAATTCTTCTCTTGTATCATTAATCACTTGAGTTTGTTGAACTTGAGTTCCAACTCCAGTTTCAATCTCTTCATCAGAATCATCTAGATTATCAAACTTCAATGGATCTTTGTCTTCATCATTGGCTTCTTCTAGTCCAGGTAGTTTGCTGTCATCAAATGTTACATCTGTGCTTTCCATAACTTTCTTTTGACTGATGACATAAACCTTGTATGCAATTCTTTCCATAGAATAGCCAAGAAAAATTCCTTCAAATACTTTTGCATCAAACTTTCCAACATATTCAGAATTATCCTTTAGTACAAAGCATTTGCTTCCAAAAGTATGAACATACTTTAGAGTAGGCTTCTTTCCAGTCATCAAATTGTAAGGTGTCTTTCCAGTGTTTTTGTTGATAAGGGTCCTGTTCTGAATGTAGCATGCAGTGCTCACAGCCTCAGCCCAAAAACATGTAGGCATTTTTGCATCAAGTAACATTGTTCTAGCAGCCTCAATTAGAGTTCTATTCTTTCTCTCAACAACTCCATTTTGTTGTGGAGTTCTTGGAGCTGAGAATTGCTGAGAAATGCCATTCTCTTTGTAGAATGCTTCAAGTGTGGCATTTCTGAACTCTGTTCCATTATCACTCCTCAGTGCAATCATACTTGCATCGTTTGCCTTTGCTTCCTTGTCAACTTTCTTTATATGCTCAATAATTACTTGTGGAGCCTCATCTTTTGATGCTAGAAATTCCACCCATGTATACCTTGAAAAATCATCAACCATTACCAGGGCATACTTCTTTCTTCCAAGTGACATTATGTTGACAGGCCCAAACAAATCCATATGGATGAGTTGTAATGGCTTGGTTACTGATGTCACTGTCTTTGACTTGTGGCTTGATCTTTTCATTTTTCCTTTTTGACAAGCCTCACACACTCCTTCTTGGCAGAATTCAAGTATGGGCATGCCTCTCACTAACTCTCTTTTGACTAGAGAATTAATGGCCTTGAAGGTCAGGTGTGATAGTTTCTTGTGCCACAGCCAACAATCTTCATTTGATGCTTTTGAGTAAAAGCAACAAATTTTGTCCTTGTTTGCAGAGTCCATATTGGCTACAAACAGGCTTCCCTTCCTTACTCCAGATAGAGCAAAATCACCAGTCTTCTTGTGGGTGATCAAACATTCATCTTTGTCAAAATTCACTTTGAATCCTCTATCAGTAAACTGACCACACTTAACAGATTATGCTTGAGCCCCTTGACTAGTGCTACATCTTCAATGATGACATTTCCAACTTTCAGCTTGCCATATCCCAATGTGTTACCCATGCTGTCATCTCCAATAGCAACCATTGGGCCAGCCTTTTCCTCATACTGTGATAGCAGGGCCATATCACTAGTCATATGATTTGAGCATCCACTGTCCAAAATCCACATGACCTTCTTTTCACTTTCTTTGCCCTGCAAACACAAAGGTATTACTTTTCCTTTGGTACCCAAACCAGTTTGGGTCCATGTGACTTAGAGACAGTTTTATCATAAACAACATGCTTGTCAACTTTCTTAGTGCTAGTCTTCTTGTCACTGTTGGAAGTCTTAGAACCTGAAGTTTCAGACTTAGGTGACAGAGGTACCTTCCTAGCTTTAGGAGGACTTGAAGACTTTGACCTTGTGTAGTGTGTGTGAGAATTGTGACTGATACAACCATCAATGAATTGCCTTCTTAAATTAAAACAACTAGTCATAACATTCATATTGCATGGCATACAGTCAAATTTATCACAGAAAGGTTTATCTCTATGACTTAGAGGCACAGAACAATCATAGAAAGGTTTAGACACACTACCAACAGGTTTCTTGCATGCATGAGTTAAATGATTGGTACTGAAACAGTTCTGACAAGTTTTCCTAGGGGCATTAGGCATATAAGCATAGTTGTTATCCTTGTTAATCCCTAACTTGCCATTTCTGTTCTGTTTCTTCTTAGTCACTTTCTTTTCTGATTCACTCATCCCAGCTGAGACAAACTTAACAAACTTCTTAGGTCTTGGCCTATCAACTACTGGTTTCTTGGTCTTTGACTTGACACTCTCACTCTTAGAGGATGCTTGCTGTTCACTAGATTGTGCTTCATCCTCATCATTCAACATCTGCTTGATGAGTAAGGCATCCTCATCAATTTCAAATGTTGATTCCTTAAAAATTGGATTTTCAGTTTTTCTCAAAATGTGAGGCACTTTCTCATGAACAGTTGTGTCCTCTTCAATGACAGCATAGCCTTTCCTTTGTTTGAGAGAGTCATAGTCAAGTCCAATAGCTGCTTTGGGTTTAGCTTCAATTTTCTCACAGTAGGATTGCACTAAACCAGATGATTTCTTGAAAGTTTTTAGTTTGAATTCATTCTCAGCTAATTCATCTCTAAGAGCCTTCTCTACTTGACTAGCACATAAAACCTTGTTCTTCAAATATTCAACTTCTTTCTTAAGGTTTTCTACTTGCATAGTAGTTAGCTCAAATTCCTCATTCTTTTTGGTTAGTATTTCATTTCTAGTAGACAGTTTAGCAATCTCCTCATTAGCAGCAGTCATACTAGTATGAATATTAAACATTTCAACAGATAATTGTTCAATCATGCATTTGTATTCAGAAACAGACATGTCCATAGTAGTGAGAGATGGTACCTGAGAATCAGATGAAGATGAGTCATCCTTGGAGTTGGCCATCAAGGCATAGTTGCAGAATTCTTGTTCCTCTTCATCACTCTCAGAATCATCCCAACACTTCCCTTCAGCTATGTAGGCCTTACCATGTGTCTGCTTTTTCAGAAGGGCCTCATACTTAGCTTCGAGCTCAAGATAATCTCTATCCTTCTTTTTAGGCTTCTTGCATTCACTGGCAAAATGCCCTAGGTCATTGCATCTATAGCACCTTACAGATGACCTATCCACATAACTGGTTTTGAACTTATTTCTGTTTGGTTTCACAGGTGCCTTGTTCTTGTTGGCTGAATGGTTTTGAGTTTTTGGTTTGAAGGGTTGATTTCTTTTAAATCTGATGTTTGGAAATTTTCTGGCCATGAAAGCATATGAAGTATTTTCCATCCCATCAAGTTCTTCCAGAGTGTAAAACTCTTCTTCTTCTTCCTCCTTTTCCTCAACAGGTTCACTCACCCCAACTTCAGTTTCTTCATCATCTGCTACCTCCTCTATTCTTAGCTGACTTGTAGATGCTTCTAGGTCCAGAATAGATTTGTTGACAATCAAGGCACATGATGTGTTTATCATCCTACCTTGGTTGGCTTGGATAGCCCTTTTCTGAAGCAACTCGAGTTCATGAGTCTTTAGGACTCCATAGAGCACATCATAGGTGACTTTGTTCAAATCTCTCTCTCTTAGAGAAATGACTCTTTGCTCCAGATGATTTGGTGAAGACAACAGAAATTTCATATTTAACTCCTTGGTGCTGTAAACCTTTCCATTCATCTGCAACTCAGTAACTAGCTTGTGAAACCTTTCAAACATTTCAGTGATGCTTTCCTTGGGCTGTGCCATGAAAGCTTCATACTGTGTGACCAGTATCTGTTTCCTGTTTTCCTTAACCTCATCAGTCCCTTCACACAACACCTCAATGTGATCCCACATCTCTTTAGTAGACGTGCATGATGCAATGTTTGCAAATATTGACATGTCCATGGAATCAATGATAAGCAACATGAGGTGGCTGTCAAGAGCAACCTTCTCCCTTTCTGACTCTGTCCACTTTGATGGATCCTTGGCCTCATAAGTTCTTGGGATAGTTATGGTTCCAATAGTCTTCTCTGGTATCTCTTGTTGTGGAACAAAAGGACCATTCTTGAGAATCTCAGGATACAAGGGATGAGAGGCTTTAATGAACAACATCATCTTTATCTTCCAGAGGTTGAAGTTTTCTTTGTCAAACTTAGGGACCTTCACCGTTCCTGTAGTCTTTGGTGTATTCGAACTCATGATCGTTTCTCTGTTTTTGAATAAACAGCCCGCTCTGATACCACTTGTTGAGTGTTGAATACGGTAAAAGAATACAGAGGGGGGGGTGAATGGATTCTTGAACTTTTCTTGGATTGAGTCTATGTAGCAGATAAGTGCCTGTGTGGGTAGAAGTGAAGGTGTGGATAAAGAAACAACACAAGACACAATATCACTTTAATCTAATGTATTATTAGATAAAGGTTGCTACAATCTGTGAATACAAATGGTTGTATTCTCAGCTTCATTTTTCTCAGAGAGATATAGCTTACAGTGTATGAAAAACTTGACTCACAAAAAGTTTTTAAGTTATGAAGTGAGGCTGTGTCCTTATAGAACATGGATACAGCCTACTTACTACAAATAAGGTAGCTAAACAAATTACTTTCTAGTCTGTCTATCCTTTTTGAGTAAGTGTCCAAACGGTTACAGATTTGACTTTGCAAAGCCTGTTTAGATCCACTTCTTTAGCTCCTTGTCTCTTCTATATCTCTCCAAGCTTCCTTGTAGGCTTTCCAGAGCACGTTACAGATTGTGGTCCATAAAGTGCATTGGCTTGTTGCAGGTTTCTGACTTGTACAATTTCTTCAGTATTTTGCCTCCAAGAATGTATTCGAGAAGTGACTAAGTAAGTGATTCGAGAACTAGAATTGACTTGATCAATAACTCTGAGTTCTCGAATACTGTTATATTGACATATCGAACCACTTCTCGAATAGCTCTTTTCCATCAGGATTCCTTGAGTTGTCGAATAGAGCATTTGACTTATCGAATCCTCGAGATATCGAATAGCTTTCTGAGTCCTTGAGATATCGAATGGAGCTTTGACTTGTTGACTCTTTGAGAACTCGAATACCATCTTGACTTGTTGACTTCTTGAGTTCTCGAATAGAGTAGTAGACATATCGAATCCCTGAGATATTGAATGAGATATCGAACAGTGTATTCAGAGATATCGAATAGTGTCTTGAGATATCGAATCTCTGACTTCTCGAATGCTGGACTTCTCGAATAGACAAATATACTTCTCGAATTGGTACTTAGGCAAATTCTTCATTTCTTCAAATCCCAACTGTGATTATTTGACAGTCTTTAACTCCTTGCTTGAGGCATGAACCTTGGAACTTCTTTCAAGCATTATTCTAGACTCTATATGTACAATTACACAACTAGGATTTGATGCCTACTACAAGTACAATACAAACAGAAACTCTACAACTAGAGGTTCCCTCAGTTAAGAGGTCATGTAAGTAATGCAAAGCATTACAAACAATTTGGCTTGTTATTAGATGTGTACAGGCATGCCTCTGTAACTAACAAAGTGTCATCTACCCTTTCCTCATTTATTGTAAAAATGGTATCCCGGATATGCTTTGCATCTTTACAATTAACAACATGATTTTGCATGATTAAATCTAGGGATTCCATTAAAATCAGCTGTAGGTTCATATCCAGGGCAGCTTCCTCCTTTTCAGCAGGGGTATAATTATTAGGATCCTTTGGATACGTCCTTTCAGCAAATTCAACAACTCCATCCACAATTACTTCCTCTTCTGTAACCATATGAATTATTGGTCCGGTTTTCAATATTCCTAAATATTTAGGATTGGCCACTTGTAGAAAAAGGGTCATTTTCTTTTTCCACAATTCATAATTTTCCTTGTCAAATATGGGTATCTTAACAGAATCAACTTTTGATGACATGATGAATTTTTAAGTGAGTTAAAAATTCAAGATAAATTTTTGATTGAATAAAAATAGGATCTTGATTTGTGTATCAATCAATAGGCTCTGATGCCAATTGTTAGGTCCGATAAGATTGTAGAAGGGGGGGGGGTTAAATACAATCTATACCAATTTATCGAAATTTGTCCTTTAAATAAAATTTAGTTTAGACAAATTTGAGCGGAATAAATTGAAACAATTTTCAAGTTGAATATAACAATATATTAACTTGATGGGTGTTACAATTTCAGTACAGATTAATTATCAAGTTGATAAAAACTAATTAGAAAATTCGACATGAACTTTTCTAATTTAGTTAATAAAAATCAAGATAAGAACTAGGAAACTTAATTCGCTAGTAGTACAAGAATCACAAATAATCAAGTTCCACCTGATAAAATATTACTAAGGTGTTGAACTTGATTTTCTAGGAATTTATTTGTTCTTGGCGTTCTTGGTACGGTGAGAGAGAAATGGAGCAGCTTTTTGTTTGTTGAAGGATATTATGTTCTGTATGTTTGATATGTTGAGCCGCCTGTCTTTATATTCTTCTGCCTATTCTGTTTTGTTTTTGCACTTGTTTAGACTATCCAGAGACTATCAAATGCACTGCAGACTATCCAGTTGAGCTGCAGACTACCGGTGTGACTATCATTGATAGACTATTAAATGGCTTGTAGACTATCCATTTAATAATACAGACTATCAATTACTCTTGCAGACTGTCGGTATGACTATCAACTTAAAATCCAGACTACCGGTGTGACTATCAACATAGTCTGTACATGAATTAAATAACCAGTGACTCTTCCGGATTAATTCTTTTTGTAATCAAATGAATACAGCTGACAGACGAAAGCCAGTCGCGGGAGAAGAACTGCTGGACACGCGCGGGCTGTTTTGCGGTTTGCCCATGGCGCGTGTCATCCACGCGCTCTGCAGGAGGGTGTAGATGCTACCGACAAAACCATGTGCGGTGACAACACTTTTCTTTCAATTCAACGTAATTCATTTGTTAAATAAACAAATCAAGTGACCTGCTGTGCAATTCATTTTCACCCAGAGCCTATTTCGTCTTATATGGAACGGGCTCCGTAGAAATGTTTTTTAACCCGCAAAACTTATAATCTTTAATTAATAAATAATTATTTTAATCCAGAAATTATAAAAATAAATATCTAATATTATTAGATATTTATAAATATAATTTTCTAAACAAATAAAATATTTATTAATATAAAATTATAATTAAACTCTAAACTACGGTTACCTTAGCGTCTGGAACCGGAATCCTTTTGCTTAACAAAAAATATATCAATTCCAACCGGGATTCCAGCTTTAACAATATATCACTTTCCATTCTGTTGTGATAATTCTATTTTCTCATAACCCGTCCAGGTGTAAGCTACGGTCTCTTGAGGATGTGAAACCGGACTCCTTTTGCTTAGCAAAAAATACAACAATTCTAACCGGGGTTTCAGCATTAAGAATATATCACTTAGAATTTCTTTATGATAATTCTTTTTCCTCGTAGCCAGTTCACTTGATAATAAAATCATTGTGATTAAACAATGATTTTCTCTCATACCAGTCTTGATAGCTTGAACCACTGAAGTTAATGATGAACAACCACTGTTGAATGTTGACACTCGATGTACTGTCTGGTTCATGAGTGATTAACCGCAATGACTGTTCTTCATATATTGACTTTAAAATCTGGTTCCTTTTCTTTTCTCATCTCTCTTCAATTCTTCTGTACTGTCTCTGTCACTGTTGAAATCTCTGTCACTTTAAATGAATCCACTTCTTAATAAATACTCCACTGAGGATTGATCAGATGACTGAGCTTCTTTCAATGTAGTAATATCTCAAGTCTGTAGATTAACCTTGATCTTTTTCTTCTGATAGATAATACAATCTGAGATTCCTTGTGACAGTCTATATACTATTCACTATTACAATCTTGTTTAAGTTGAGTTGTATCCTCGAAATATAAATAGGCTACATCATATGCCTTTCAAGCATCTTGGAGACTATTTTCATCATCACATTACACAAAGAGATAGGTCTTAGATCGGCTATCATTTCTGGGCTTTCTTCTTTTGGAATAAGAACTACTAACGCATCATTCAGCTTCGCCGGAACAGTAGTTTCATTAAGAATGGAAATACACTCTTTCGACACATCTCTGCCAACAATATCCCAAAATATCTGGTAGAAACCAGGGTTCTTCCCATCCAGTCCCAGACTCTTATCAGGATGCATAGCAAAAAGGGCATCCTTCACATCGACATCAGTGAATTCTTGAGACAACACTTCATTCTAAGCATCCGTAACTCGAACCCCAATACAGTCCAGAACACTATATGCATCAATACCTTTAGTTGCAAATAAGTCCGTGTAATGACTTTCAATGAGCCCTCCCAAACCTGAAGACCAGTCCACCCAAATACCCTCACTATTTTTTAACCTATTCAACTGATTTTTCTTTTTCCTAGCTGAAGCATAGGAGTGAAAATACCTTGTATTGATATCCCCTCCCGCCAACCAATGCTGCTTTGCACGCTGCTTCCAAAAGTCTTCCTGTTGGCTTAAGATCCTTGAATACTCAACCTCCGCTTCTTTCAAGCACTGCAACGAAAAAGCATCGCTAAAACCTCTAAAGCAATCCATACGATCTCGACATTCCTTCAACCTATTCTTGAAATCACGAGTTAATCTCTCCCCCCAAGCTTTTAAATCCATAGCACATCTTTCAATTTTGTGACAGAAATCTAAGTTCTCCGATTTTCTCCAACTCTCCCCAACAATTTCACTACACCGCTCCTCTCTAAGCCAACAATTTTCAAAACGAAATCTATAGTTCTTCGGAACTGGTCTCCACACACTAACCTCAAGAAAAATGGCAGAATGATCAGATGTAGAAGCAATAAGGTTATGTACCTTATTCATAGGAAACATCGATCTCCACCCTTCATTGACAAAAACCCTATCCAACCTTTCTTGCACCCATCTCCTAGTACCCCTGCTTCTTTCCCAAGTATACGGATATCCCACCATAGGCAAATCAAAAACTCCACTATCCACAATAGCATCTCTAAAACCGTTAAGAAGCCAAGTAGGATGTTTATGCATCCCCTTCTTTTCCTCCGATCGAAGCAAATCATTAAAATCCCCAAGTATAACCCATGGAAGAGAAGACATAGCAGCCAACGATTTTAACAGCTCCCAAGAATCACGCCGTCTTGCCCTCTCCGGGAAGCCATAAAAACAAGTAAGACGCCAAGGAGATAAACTCTCTAAACTCACCTCTGCATCAGTAAAGTTCTGAGAAGAAGATAATATTTTAATAGACTGTGATTGTTTCCACATCAAAGCTAAACCCCCACCATTTCCCTGTACCAGCAACCGTAAAAAGACCTTCATACCTCATTTTTGCACGAATACACTCAATTCTATCATGATCCACCATAGTTTCCATAAGAAAAATGAACATGGGCCTTTTCATTTGGACTAGGTCCAATAAGACTTGAACTGTACGAGGATTACCCAGACCTCGACAGTTCCAAAATAAAGAATTCATTGTAGCTGGCGGGCCTGGGCTACAGGTCCCGCCAATTCCAAGTTTTTTTTGGTTCTGTTGGTGATCCACATTCATTACAATATCCAGCCCATCTGTTGGACTTGTCAAACGGCCCACCTTCTCAGTACCATCCGTAATCCTCTGCCTTTTCTGTTTAGATATTTTTATCCCTTCATTAAGAGATAAATCTTCAGTCAAATTTGAATTTCCTACAAATCCCTCCTGATTTCGAGGAAACCCAACTGATCTATCAACCACTCCTCTATTCACGTGCTGACCGTTACCAAAATTGGTGGCTTTGTCCCCAGCCTGATTACCATCATCCCCTTCTTCCTTTTCGACCTTCTTCCCCTGCGTAACTAAATCGCCGTTAGCTCCTCTCAACCACTGGTTTCCCGTGCTTGGCCCTAAATTCCTCATTGTTGCACGTAAAGAACTGTCATACTTCCTGGCCTCCATTCCTTGCGGATTATCAAACAAAGCCTCACAGAACTTCTCAGTGTGACCTATCAAACCACAAAAAAAAACAAAACGAAGGCAAACGTTCATATTTAAACTGGAGCCATAGCCATTCTCCCCCTGCTCTCTTAATGCGCATTTTACTCTTTAAGGGGCGATAAATATCCAAAGCAACTTTAACACGTAAATAGTTTCTACACATTCCTTGATGATTCCTAGAATCAGACTCCAGAAAACGCCCCACGTAATTGTCAATCGACTTCATAACATGTTCCGAATTAAAGCCAATCGGCACATCATGCACCTGGACCCAGATATATAACTCCGGTAGATTAATATCTTTTAACTGCTCGTCCATATTCAGTTTCTTAATAATCAGAACCTGTTGATTGAATGTCCAGGGACCATCGTTGAGAACTCTCTGCAAATCCAAGTCATGAAAGAACTTAAACAAGAAGATATTTGTGCGATTTGTCTCCTCCATAAACACCCCTTTCACAGGCCTCCAAATCGAAGAAAGCGTATCCTGCATAGCCATGAAATTCACCTTTCTGCTTGTGAGAAATCTGCCCACTAGACATCTCTCAAAGCCCACCAAGACATTGTCGTCTGGAAGATTCTCCAGAATAAGCCCACCATCATCGTCTTCATTCTCCAATGATAACTTTGAATACACATCCTCTAAAGATCCATTTTGAGAAGAACTCGCCATTTGAGAACACGAAAGCAAGAAAAAAGCCAATGACTAATATATAAGATAGATTGAAACTATTATAACGAAAACTCATCAGAGGATGAGACGGAGAAAAAACACATTAGAGGATGAGACTAGGAAGTAGAATAGTTTAAAATTTGTACTCTTTGTGTATCCAAGCTCTGCTAGGAAGTAGAATAGTTTAAAGGCATGTTTGGCTTCGTTATTTTATCTATAAACTTGGGAAAATATTTGTATACAGTTGTTAAAAGTTCTCGAAAACAAAAAATAAATTTAAATTGATTACTTTGTACTTTGTAGTATCTTATTATCAAATTAAACCATTACTTATGAATATTTTAAATAATACATTAAATACAATGAGTTTCAAAATAATACAATAAAATAATACATGTCACTTTCTATATAAATTTTAATACATATTTTATATTTGACATATAATTTTATAGTATCAAATAAAAAATAAAATATTTATAATCATGTAACTCAAGTGCGTGATTATACTTAGGGATGTTTCGTTGGGGGTAATAAACAAAGTGAAAGATAAACAAATATGCTCATTTACTTTGTTGGTGTTTGTTTTACAAAAATTGTCATTCTATTTTAGATTTTTCCAATATTCATCAATATTCATTCCCCCAATTTCACTTTTCACTTTGTATTTCCTTTACCTTTCCTCATTTCTTTTCTATTTTCAATTATAATTTATATATTAAATCATAGTAAAATATATTAATAGGCAAATCACTTTTAAAAAATAAAAATAATTAATAATTTAATTTTTATAAATTTAAAAAGTTTGATATAATTTTTCATCCAATTTCCGGATTGAAACCAAACATGTAATATATATATATATATATATATCATCTGGTCGAATGAGTTTTGTAAAAAGTTTTGTATGGTTAAATTATATATATATATGGTCTTGTTCTAATAGAAACTAACTTAGAATAGAAACTAGAAACTAAACCTAAATTAAATATGTTAAGCTAATCTAATGACCAAACTAGGGTTACCCAAATACAAAAAACGTATAAAATGCTTGGCTCTATTCAACAAAAAAATAAAAATAAAAATAAAAAAATACTGTTCAAGTGATGACGTGGCAGTGACGTCTGAACAATAATTTTTTTTTATTTTTTTGTTGAATAGAGCTAAGAATTTTATACATTTTTTGTGAAGGTGCCCCTAGCGGGGCCCTTAAAATAAATGAAATATAATTTATTTAATGTACGTTTCTAGTTTCTATTCTAATGTTGGTTTCTATTTGAACGCTAGCATATATATATATATATATATATATATATATATATATATATATATATATATATATATATATATATATATATATATATATCAAATTAAATGTTTAAATGATATCGTTGGTAGACATCTGGTTGCAATGAGTGACCATTTTGATATAAAATCCATAAAATAAAAGTGGATTTTGGATTGAGCCCATTAGACCTACTCATGCCAAGAAACGGACAAAACACCTTACTATTTAGTGAAGCCCAATATATATATAGGCTAGTGGTCAAATAGAAACCAATCTTAGAATAGAAACTAGAAACCAACACTAAATAAATTATATTTCATTCATTCTAATGGCCCCGCCAGGGGCACCTTCACAAAAAGTGTTTAAAATTATTGGCTCCATCCAGCAAAAAAAAAAATTACTGTTCACGCTGACGTCACTGCCACGTCAGCAGTGAACAGTAATTTTTTTTTTTTTTTGCTGGATGGAGCCAAGAATATTATGAACTTTTTGTATTGGGGTACCCCTAATTTGATCATTAGATTAGCTTGAAATATTTAATTTATGTTTAGTTTCTAGTTTCTATTCTAATTTAGTTTCTATTAGAACAAGACCCTATATAATAATGCTAGGACAAAACGCCTTACTATTTAGTGAAGCCCAATCTATATCTATACTATTATATAAAAACCGAAACATTAAAAATTTTGGTACCTGTTTTTTGGTACTTCGTGAATTTACTTATTTACCCTTCATATTATAAAGAAAAATAAATATACCTAAAATAAGTAATAACATAATATAATTAATGGTAATTAGTAATAATAACATAATCTAATTAATGCTAATTAGTCGATTGCCTTTTTCATATTTACTTTTAGTTGAAGATATTACCTTTATAAACACCTAAAAACATCAATCGTATCATATCTTTCGATCATTAATATTTTCTTTCGAATTAAAATACATTACCTTTTTAATTAAAAACAAATCTTACAATCATTATATATACCAGAAAATATCACATCATAATTTTCAAGAAAAAAACAACACCTAATAACCTAATATAATTAATGATAATTAGTCTATTAACATAATAAAATTAATGGTAATTAGTCGATTACCTTTTTCACATTAACATAATAAAATTAATGATAATTAGTCGATTCACTTTTTCACATTTACTTTTTTTGACAAACAAAGAAATTTTATTAACTAGAAAACTTAGCCGGAACAAACACCCGACTACAATACAACCAGGTTGGAAAACAATTAAACAAGCTAAACAATTAGCCGCATTAAACAAGCTAAACAATTAACCGCATTGTTTCCTGATCATTTTACAAGCCGAATATTTAAAATATTCTTGAAAGAAAAAAAGATTACAATAGAATCATAGTTAAAGATAGTACCTTTTATAAACACCTAAAAACATCAATAGTATATTCGTATCATATCATTCGATCATTACTATTTCCTTTCGAATTAAAATACGTTACCATTTTAATTTAAAACAACCTTGTTCACATTAACATAATAAAATTAATAGTAATTAGTCGATTGCCCTCTCCACATTTACTTTTAGTTGAAGATATTGCCTTTTATAAACACCTAAAACCATCAATCGTATCATATCTTTCGATCATTATATTTCCTTTCGAATTAAAACACGTTACCTTTTAATTTAATCATTAATATATACTCGAAAATGTTACACCATATTTTTTAATTATTAATAAAATATATGAAAAATTGTATACGTTATTTATAATAAAGAAACATTAGTATAAACAGTAAAGATGAGTATATTAAATTATAGCAAATTTAAATTAAAAAAATTATTATATAATAACATAATTGTAATATTAAATAAAATTTACAACATAATACAAAAAACCAGTGCATTCCATGGGTTATAAGCTAATATATTATAATGCTAGGAGATCGAAAAGCTATCAGAATCATTCAAGATAGTTTTCTTGAATTTTTTATTAAAATTGTTTTCTTGCATTAAATAACTCTTAATGATATATTAATTGGCATTAATTATACCTAAAAATATATTTATTTTATTTATTTATTTATTAATTTAGAAAACTTTATTTCAGCATTATAAATATTATTTCGGTAAAATGACAACTTAAAATTGTTTACATTGCGTCCTTTTTTATTCCTTATCGAATACCAATGCAGTTTCTTTTCGGACAATTATAGTACAGACGATCCTTAACTTCTCAAGCAATCTTTATTATTAGTGATTATGAAAATCGTAATAAATTATGAAAATATATTAATCTTCGCTTAACACCCGTAAAGGTAATACAAATAGTTTTTTTCTTTTTACACATGAATAAATTACACATGTGTTATGACCAAATCAATTAAATTGAAAAACCCAATTTTATCAATAGATTAAATCGATAAAAAGGTTATATACCTGTTGTTCATTATATCGTTCGAGATAAATTAATGTTTTAATTAGATAAAGTATTACACTACTATTGAACATTTATGTTTTGAGAGGGGCGTCGGCTTTAAAGAGTGTTATTATATTTAATATATATAACTTTGATCGTAAAAATTATGTTTGTATTATACGTAATTGCTACTTTTTATGTTTATGATATTTTTTAAGATTATCAAAATTTTAGATATAAATGAGAGTATTTTCAAATTTATAATTCATGTAAATTGTTTTGAATCAATTTTTTTTAGAAAAATCTTAAAAAAACATTAATTTTTAAAAATAATAAAAATTAATTTATTTGTTTTCAATATTTTAAAATGAAAATTTATAAACCGCGCGAATCGCGGATAAGTTGACTAGTTTAAATAACCCCAAAGGGTTGTTACATTCGTTGAGATCTCTTTGACAGTCTCACAGCTGCTACAACTTTTAGGCTTAGCCCTTAAATCTTAATCCGAGAAAAAAAAATAAAACTCAATCTGTTCCAGTAGTGAATTCTATTTATACCATTACTATGTAAACGCTTTCCGACACAATTTCGTGAGGAAATATTAAAAGAAAATGGCCATTTACACCACCAAAAGAATGTAAAATTATGTCTATTTTTTAATAGAAAAGTGATTTTCAACTTATTTAAATTATACCTTTGAAATATGTCTAGTGGCAGTTCATATTTTATTAATTACTGTATTTATATTAATTACTCCCATAGTCCTAATTGATTCTTTCATAGGGTATCTGATAACATTTTAAGGTGCATTTTAAGAATGGTTGAGTTTTTTTTTATAAAAGTAGGATTGTTCTATTTTTATAAATAAAAGAAAGTTGTAAAAATAATTTACCGGTTGGGACAAGAGGGAATATTAACCAAGTAATTACTTAAATATTTCTGTTCTTAGTAGCGGTTTGATTATTCTCGCCCAAAGAGAATAAACTTTTATTCCTAAAAAATGTGCTTACCAGCTGACAAAAAGCGCACCCTCGAGATCCATCCATCCATCCTTCCTTATAGACACTCACCCAACTGCCGACCCTATTTTTCATTGTGCCTCTCTACCTCTCAGTCTCTGAAGCCTATTTTCCCACAAGCACACCTACAGAGATCCAGATTTGAAGAGAGAAGGGAGACGATGGAGGAGCTCAGATTTGGTGATTTGAACCATGGTAAAATCGAAACAATTTAATCATCTACTGTTATTATATACATCCATATTGATTTTTTTATAAATGCTCATTACAAAACCCTAAATTATGGAGATGTTTAATTCCAATATTGTTTCTTGTGCCTATTTTTATTTTCTGCGTAATCTGGAAAATGATGGAGTTATATCGTTGTTTTAACAGTGTTACTGATAGAAAAGGAATTAGCGATGATGAGACAAAAAGCACCCCTTTTGAGAAACTAAAACCCCAAATCCCTGATAAGCAACTAGAACTCCTATTCCCTGATAAGAAACAGAAACAAAAAATCTTTGTTGCGAGGAGACTCCAGCATGAAAGGCGACTACAGGTAGGAGCTGCTTTGGATCCATTGTTTGAAAAAATCTTCCGTGGTGAGAATGTAAATTTAAGGATAACAGCTGAAAAAATCAAGGATATTGAAGAAAAAATCAACGATGTTGAAAATATTTTTCATGTTTTGAAATATCATTTCAAGAGTGTTCTTGAGTTTATACCCAATCTTAAATCATTTGGAGATATATTTTACACCATCACAAACTTAATCTACACCAATCTATACCAATTAAAAATCTACCAATCTTAATTTATTTATCCAAATTTGAAGATTTTGAAGATTTTGAAGATTGAGCTTGGAGTACCAATCCCAAATTAAGATTTTGAAGATTGAGCTTGGAATTTAAGGTTAGCTTTCTATTTATTCCATGGCTTCTTTCATTTTTTCAAAGTTAAAATCTCCTAGTAAGACACCTAGTAAGATTGAGATTGAGATAGAAAATGAAGATGTTAACGAAAATCCACACATCCCTAAAATAATAGATCTTGATGATGATAATAATGAAGATGTTAAGAATGATGATGATGATGGTGATGTTGTCTATGATGTTGATGATGGTGATGACAATGATGATGGTGAAGGTAATGGTGTTTCTTTGGATGATTTGAATAATGGTTACCCATGTGTTGGTCAATTATTCGATAGTTTAGATGAAGCGGAGAGGTTTTATAGAGATTATGGTAGGCGTATTGGTTTTGAAGTAATAATTAGAACTACACATAAACGTTCAAAAAATAAAAAGATTTGTTCGTGTTTGTATACATGTCGAAAGGGTGGGAGATTAGCGTCAAAATCATTGGATGATGAAGGTGAAGTTCCGAAAAAAAAGAAAAGAAATAGAGATTCTCTTGGTAGAACAAAGTGTAAGGCGCGAATGTATGTTGTTCATAGAGAGACATTAAAGAAGTGGGAGGTAACATTGGTTAATTTGATACACAATCATGAGATGGTTTCTGTGATAACCTGTATTTTTGTGGTAAAAAAGAAAATTATTATACTTATGTTAATTTTTTATATAAAAAGAATTTTTTTTACTCTTGTTTACATTATTTTAACTTAAAATACACTTCTTTAATAATTATAGTTTCAATAATATTTATAAATTTTTATATAAGTGTATGCTAATAGAAATGCTTAGTTGTCTTACTTAGTCAAAATTTATTGTTATGGATGGATAATGTTAAATGTATATGTCAGTTTAAGAATAGTGGGTCAGTTTAAGAATAGTGGGGTGATAACTACCCATCAACATAGGAGTACTGTACGTCAAAATTGTAAACAAATAGTAGTAACTTATTTCATTTACTTCTTGCACAACATCTTCATTCTCAGGTACGTTATGTTTTCTTCTTGGTTTCAAACTGTGTGTTTTAACTTTAATTACATTCACTCTTTTATTGTATTAATTCTTATAATTGTTATTTAATTATTTTTGAATACCTATTTATATATGTTGGTTGGACTTGATTTAATACAGTTCACTACTTCAATGTATATGATTCACACATTTTATTAAACATTGATATTTGTAATAAATTCAAATGTGCAAAGATATGTAATTTTTTAAATGCATAAATGCTAAATTCTATTAGATGATTCATGGCAAGCAATCTTATGTACACATGATTGTTGTGGATTAAAAACTAGGTCACGAATCGCAATTAATGCTAAGTTGGTTGAGCTTCTCGCTTTAATGGTTGTTTCTGTGTTCGAGACTAATCGGTCCTCACAGAGTGCCTACGTATCTCGTTATTGAGAATCAAGCCAAAAACGTAATTATGAGAATGAGGGGTAAGACCCTTTATATAGGCTGAGAAGCCCTGGAATTATGGTAGGAGTCAAATGTTTATTGTTATTTTGTTAATTTAGATTAGTTATCCAAGATTCATTCTAGAAATTTAATTATGACTTTATACATGGTCTAATAAGTGGTATTTGATTACTATAGTCATCTCATAATTTCTTATTGTTATTTAAATAAGGATTAATGCACATAACTTACTTGCTTGTTTCCTGTACATGCTTATGTTATTATATTAATACCTCGGGTTAGGTTGATTATTTAGATGTCTAGTTCGGTAGCATATTTGCTATCTTACTTTTTCTAAAACTTGGTCAAGAATTAATGTGATTTTATTTTGATAAAACATTTATCTAGGTTATCGGATTGTATTACTTTGTGATCGCAATTCAAGGTAAGTTAACTTTTCGGACCTTTATTTTTATTTTGAAATCTTTTAAATATTTTTGCACTATTTTTATTTTCTAAATTATGGATCAAGTATATTGTTTTAGAAATAAGAATTCCCAGTGAGCTCTGACTTATGAACCGTTAGTAATTGCGTATAGTTCCGGAACTAGCCTATGATACCTTACTAGGGGTGCCATTTATGATGCCTTCGGGAGTGCACACTTTATGATACCTTAGTAAGTGGTGCATTATTGACAAACTATGAACCTATGATACCATGTCACCGGGTATTCGTGGCCTTAGCAAGCTGTGGAATTAACTGATATGATTTGAACTTTGGATTTTTGAATAATGTTTTAGCTCTATGAAAAATTTGATACTTGATCCACTAGTTGTCGAATTGTTATCTTGCGGGACTCGTATAGCTCATTACTTACAAATTTTCAGGTGCTTAGCTTTGGAAACTTGGAGAAAAGGGACTTTGCAAGTATTTTGGAATAATGCTTTAGTGATAATGTTTTGCTTTTGGATTTGTGTTTCTTTTATTGGGATTTCACTACGCCATAAGTGAACATACTCAATGCTTTCTACAAAGTGTTGCACAGAAAGCGTTTCGTTAGCTAGAAATTTTGGGTCTTTTGCAACAGAGCTGAACTAGTGTTGCATTAGATATAATTTAGTGTTGCATATTACCCACGGTGTTTAACATCATGCAACACTAACTGATGGTGTTGCATTAGATATTTTATTATTTTAATAAATGATGACGTGGCAGAAGTGGGACCCACCTGACGTGGCAGAAGTGGGCCCACAATTATGGTTCGAACTGTTCAACAAACTTGGGCTTAATTTGTGTTCAACATCTAAGATTTAATCTTTGTTTGGTTTTGATTTTGAGGTATAACACTTACTGAGTGATACACGTTATACATAAGAGATAGGATATTGTACGGACTCACATGGTTTGTCTCCTTTTTTTTCTTTTATTTCTTGTGGATTTGTGTTGAGTTCTTTTATTTGTTTGTGGGGTTTTCAAGTTTGTGCATTATTGTTAAAGATTTGTACTTTCAAGTCAGTGTGTTTGGTCCTTACTTGGGTTCTTAGATTTGAGTTGTTGTTTGTGGGTTTTTGCTGTAGATTGTTGTTAAAAATCATGTACTGTTGGTTCTTTTTTAATGCCAATATGCTTTCGAATTTACTTCTAAGATTCTAGTTAGAGATTTTTGGTATGTGTTTTAAGCTCGGTGCATTCTGATAACACTACACCATAAACAGCCTATCATTACATATTTTTCATGGATGTTGCTAGAATATGTTACCTTAGCATGTTACTTTGGACCTAACAGAACATTTTGTTTTTTATGTTACCTCAGCCAAAAACGTGATGTTACCTTAGCTTTAAAATGTTGGATGTTAGTAACATACATGATATGTTACCTTAGATCATTAATAAACTCAATTTTGAATTTTTTAACCAAAAAATTATTTAATTATTTAAAAATCACATTTACCTTTATAATATTTGATTTTTTTAAAAAGTAAGAGTTTACAAATTAAATGAGGTTTTTTTTCGAATATCAAGGTATTTAATTGTTATTATTTTTTTGGTTCTATTTATTTATTAAATGTAAAATAGAAAATGTAAAATGTAAAAAACAAAATAAAAAAAAACAGAAAAATAATTGTAAAAACAGAGAAATAATGCACGGTTCCCAGTGAAATTTTTTAGCGGCCAATTATCCCGCCTCTCTCGTTCGACTCTCTCAATTATCTCGCTCTCTCTCTTAGTCTCTTACACTTACACAAAACAAAATACTCCTAATACTTCTACTATCTCTCTCATTCTACTCTCTCGTTCTCTCTCTCTCTCTCGTAAACCTCTCTCTCCCTCTCAATCTTCTCTAATTTTCTATCAAATTAGTACGTTAGGCTGCTCAATTGAATATGGGTTTGGTTTGAGGCTTGAAATTGGGGTTATTCAAATTAGGGCCTTTTCAAATTAGGGGTTCATTGTTTTTAGTTTAATTGATTCAATTTTTGCACTTAAACTTCAACTAATTGCGGTTTATTTTCGATTTCAGGCCTTCTTCAGTTTGGGCTTTCAATTTGGGGGCTTTGTAAGTGGATTAAGGGAATGCTGTAATGGTGTGCCAATACTACTCCATTAATCTTTCGATTTCGGATTTTTTGTCCATTGCTTTGTGTTTGCTTTGGTTGATATGTGCCAATACTACTCCATTAATCTCATCCTTTGTTGAATCTGTATGCTGATAACCAATCATGAACTTTTCTCCTTATATAAAAATTCTAAAAACTCGTTATGCAGGATGGTTCTCATTACATGATATATACACCGTCAGATCCACTACTCTTTGTTGCCATAAAGGTAAGAAATACAGCTTCTCTAGCACCCCAGATGTACTCATTCGCTATCTATCGTTATGTTTTGGAATTCTAAGACATCTTTGGACTACTTTTTGGTCTATTTGTTAAATTAAAGAGTTCAATAGGTGTTTTGGAAGATTAGCCTCTTAAAAACATGGTATGCCGCACACATAAACAATCTTGTTCACAAGCCAAGGTCTTTCTTACTGAAATGAACTCATCGTGATTTACAAGTCTTATTAATGTGAACTTACATAAAACACATAAAGTTTATTATCAAGTAGATAGGCCTATATATTTATATGTTGCATGTTTGGTTATCACTTATCAGAGGCTACCTTTGTATTGTCACTCACTTTAGCTATCTTGTTTATTGGGTTGCAGGATCAAGACGGGCACCTGCAAATTGCTGACGATGTAAGGAATCCCATTCCATTTTTTTCGGTCATTCATTCATTTACTGACCGTGGTTACTTTTAAAGTTATTGCTGCTTAATCGTGTTTGTCATGAACTTGTTTGTTTTCGGGTTTCTTTCTTCCTGCTAATAATTTAGTAAGATTTACGAGTCGATATCTTCTCAAGGGTGTTCCTAAGCATTTGTTACTCATAGAGATAAGGATCGATATTGTCAGCTTTTTATCGGTGCAGATTTTTCGTTGCTTTACTGAGCAGATTTGCCTGGTTAGCATATACTTTATAGCCAGTATCTGGAAACGTTATGGAACATTGTTGTACTACCCGAACTGTTAACCTGTTATTTCTGCAACATTCTGCTACACACGATTAAGATGTTTATCCAAATATTAATCTAAGTATAACGTTATGTTGATTGTGTCTGTAAATGTGAGCAGGAGCTTTTGGAGGTCCTTTATTTAGTTAAAGATTTGATGAAGCTAGCTTTGCTCATTATTTTTTTATTTCTACTATCAGTTCACCGTCTGTCCTTTCTGCGAGCAAGGACTTAAAAGCGAAAAGTCTAAGTCCAAGGGAGAGAGCTGTAAGTTCTTATAACCGATCAATTTAACTTTCTACATTGCATAGAGTTTAGCGATTTTACAATAGCATTGAAAACATAAAACTGGGTGATTCAACTGCAGAAGAATTACTACTCCTAGGGTATCCAGAAGGGAGAAACTAAAATAGATCACAAAAAGAGGCTAGTGGTTGCCACAAATAACAGGCTAGTCTACCTTCTGCACTTGAATTCCGCAAAGAGTTGTCAAGACTACCAGATATGGAACGGTTGCTGGCTATCTTTGCTAGCAGGTAAATTTATGGCATTTTCATTTTTTTTGCTTCCGTAAGGTGTGAAGCTAGTGGAAGGAACGCAAATAAGGAAAATTTTAGCAGGCCAACAAAAATCAGAGGAAAGTTTAATATTTTAGAGGCAAAATACAAACAAAGGACTAGTGACTAATCTTTTTCATCCAAGTCTAGTGGTTCCGACAACAATTTTGGTAACAAGACCCAGTACCTCTCTCAGATACAAAAAAAGATAACTGCATACTTTCTGCAGAGAAAACTAAATACCCCTTGTCGATTTTTTTGGCAAACTTCAGATGTTTTTTGGTGTTGGAGTTTACTTAATAGTATTTTCGCAATCCAATCTACTACTGATAAGTGGATTTTATATCCACCTGGAGCGTTCCATATCGGCTTAAATTGATTGTTTTGGACTGAAGTTTGTTATAGTTTTGATGTGTTTTGTGTAGATGTGCAGGCTTGCAAGAATGTCGATTAAGTTGGATGCTTCTGTCATTTTTGGAGATTAAATTGATTAAAATTCGGATTTCTGAGACGGTTGCGCAGTCTACACTGTTTTGGACATATCTGGAGTTCTAGAAGTCTGTTTTCAGCGATCTTACTGCCCACGCGAAGCTTGGGAGATTTTCTATTCTAACGGATTTATTTATGGAGCTTTAGTATCTTGATGCTTTAAAGATCTGTGTGTGATGTATATTTGATATCCTCGTATGGTTGTGCTTTATGAATTTAGATGCGTAGCTAACATTTAATTTGTTAATCTCTTGCGAAACGAGAGTGGATCTTGAGATTTAGAACTTGTCATGCTAGCATAGGATAGGTTGATGTTTTAACATCATGATTTGTAGTGTAAATAGAGATATTATGCTGCCCTATGTGATCATTATGGATAACTTGTTCTTCAACCGTTATGTTTTCAAATTCTATAGACATATAGGGTCTAAGTATAATTGGTGTCTATTCATCTTCTATCTCTTTTGTGGATGTATGTTTAGTTTGGTATACGTATACTGAGAGGTAGCGTGTACTTGTTTCGTGTTATCCGATCAGATATCATAACCATTGCATATAGTGATTAAAGGCGTCAGATATAAGCAAAGTATTTAATGAAGTTAGGATCCCATGCTTTCTCTTGGAGAAGTAATTCGATTTCAATTCTTGTTAGTTAGTTAATTCTTAGTTTGTTAATTTGCTTTTTAGTTAGATTTAGTTAATTAAAACCCAAATTTGTTATTTGTCTTAGCAGTGAATTAAAACCATACATTGTTGCATATGTACAATACTGAATTAAAAATCAGATCTCTGTGGGAACGAACTTGACTTCTATCTGTATTACTTGTGACCACGTACGCTTGCGTGATTTAGTGCAAACAAGTTTTTGGCGCCGCTACCGGGGATCTTCGGTGTTTTATTTTTGGTTTATGTGCTTGTCAATAGTGGTCGTTAGAGTTCACTGACTCGGATTTCGTTTTCTCATCTATTCTTGTATAGTTTGTTGGTGTTTCAGGTACTTGTCAGAGAGCGTTGACGTTGAAGATGGATTTTCTAACTTACTATGGAGTTCAGCAGGTGGTTAGTGTTTGTGAGCTATGTGCGGGCGCACATGAGACGTATCAGTGCTGGAGCAACCAAGGTGGTATTCAACAACCTCAACAGCCTTATCAGCAGTATCAAGGTCAACAATATGGAGCACAGCCTTACTATCCTCAGAATATTCTGCAATAGCAGAACCGGAATTTTTTGCAGCAGCATGACCCGTGGAAATCTTAACCTCTGAGTTATGAGGAACAACCATATTTTCAGTACCATCCTCAACAGTACCAGCAAGATGTCTTTGGTAGTGAAGAGTTTCAACATCAGCAACCTATTCCTACTTTTCAGTCAGATGAGGTTGATGATTTGAAGGAGATTAGGAAGGAGATTAGGATGCTTGTAGAGAATCATGAGAAGTCTATCAAATCTATGGGGACACTTGTTGCTCAAGTTTTGAGTGCCTTGGAATAAGAGAAACAACAATTCATACTAGAGGCAATTCCAAAAAATAACGGTGATTTGGAGCAAGGTACTACATGCTTAATTGAGGAAGACAATTTCCAAGAGGAGGTTAGCGTTCGCAAGCCATGTGAGGAATTTGATCATGTTAGTATGGAGGATGATTTGGAAGGGGCACTATTTGAGACAGACATTGATGAGCTACACAAATTTCAAGAATTGGTATGTGCGTACCAAGAGGACACTGATGAGCTACGCAAATTTCAAGAATTGGTATGTGCGTTCCAAGAGGTTGATGACCATGGGAAAGATGCAGGTCTTCTACTTGTCTCAGAGTTTAAAGATGGAGGTAGAGAATTAGAGCCAATGGAGGGAGTTCTCTTTGAGGAACCAAAGGCTTCAGCAACTTACATTTACCCTCCTCCATTATATTCAAGCAAAGCCCGCGAGTGTGTGTTGTTCTACAAATTGACAGATTTTGGGTCAACAGATGAAGGCATTGGAATAGGACGTAGTTCTTATACGAATATGCCAAGCGAGGAGAAGGGGTAGAAAGTGTGCCACCGTGATGACGATGAAGTCTCGCGAAGAGATGACCAGGCAAACTATTATCATCCTTAATGGAGGCTTGGAAGTAACGTCAAGCTATTGACGTTAAAGAATCGCTTCGTGGGAGGCAACCCACGCTTTTCGGCATTTTTATTTAGGTATATTTTCTACTATCCCTTGTATTTACTTCCATTCAATGCGGACATTGAATATTTTAAGTTTTGGGGTGGTTTGAGGGATTAGTAGTTGTATTATGTGTTCATGTAGGATTTCATGCTTTGCATATTAGTAGTAGTAAATTATGCATTTATGTTCGTGTTATCTACGTTTGTTTCATATAGGACATTCTGTTTTTATGTTCGTATTTCATGTGAGTTCATAATAGTTGCATTTGCACCCATGCTTGATAGGAATTTTGTGTTGTTGACGCTTTTGATTGAGAAGTGATATGCTTTGTTCTTGTGCACACACATACACTAGTAAGTTGAAGCTAGTAGACTTATTGAATGTTATAAGTGATTAGAAGGACATGAATATGTGCAAGATGATTTAGTTTGCATGCTTTGAATACAAGTAGGGGCGTTAGAGAGATTTTTGCTTGGGATTGAGTATGTTTTCCCGCCAAGTGAGCTTTTGAGCCGTATTGCATATTTGTTGCAATCTTATTCGTTTGCTTGTGTGTCCACGGATTGTTTGTATTGCTAGCAGTTGTTTGAGGTCTTTCTTGAAACGCATGACATTATTTGACGATTAAAATGATAAAGGTAATAGGAATAACCGCAAATTTTCCCATATTACCGTACCATGTTTACATGATCAATTAGTTAACCCGTTGAGCTTAATCCTATTTTTCGGTGATATACCACATTACTTGCCAAGACCTATTTCTTGTATTAGCCTTACATTAATTTGAACCCATATTGTCAAAGGCTAGTAGAGTGCTTAAGGGAGTAATAAGGTGTGCAAGGAGGGGTTTATTATTGGTCATAAGTTTGGGGGAAATATTGAAATTTGAAATTTGGGTTTGATTGTTTGCTTGATAGTCGGCATGTGTAATAAAATCGTGGGATCATTGTTATTGTCTATATTATTGTTGCTTTAGCTCTCGAAAAAAAAAAGAAAAAAAAATAGAAAAGAAAAAAAAGGAAAAAATATATATATATATATATATATATATTATGAGAGCATATTTGTGTTTATTGTGATCCCACTTTAGTCGACTATTCGAGTGTTTTGTTGCATAAAATTATGGGGGGGGGGAAAATAGGGTGTTATGTATGATTTATTATGGTACTTACCAGCTTTTGACACTTCACCTGTTTTGGTTTATTTGACATACCTTGTCCCTAGCCCCATTACAACCCAAATAAAGACCTTTTGATTATCGTCATTGATGTATGTTGTGTTAAGAGTTAGATTGATACCAAATGTCAAGCGTGTTTATGATTTTGTTGGAATTGAGTGATACACTTACCCTTGTTCTTGAGTGAATATTCTTTTGTGAGTGGATTGTGAGAGTTTGCTTGTTTTTGCGTATGAGATCCCGAGTTTTGTCTCAAAGATGTACTCTTGTAGGCTTAACATGTTTACTAACTTATTCTTACACTTGACATGGACTTGTGAGAACTTATGCATGTTCATTGAGTAGACTATGTGAATACTTGCACTTTCGACACCAAGACATTGCGTATTTACTTTGATTCTTAAGTTGATATGACATGAGAGGATTTGAAGGTATGGTAGGATATTAGTACTAGATTATTTGCATTTTCATTTAGTTGCATTCATGCATTGCATTGCATTGGATTTTGTGGGTACATTCGCTATAGGCCCTCACGAGACATTACTCGTCCACTAGGGCTGCCTAGGGGTTTAAAGGGCTTCTTGCATATGCCAAATGCAACCGTGATCACCTACGGAAGTGGTACTAGTTAGTTAGTTGTAATTGTTTATGCTTGAGGACAAGCATCAGTTTAAGTTTGAGGGTGTGATAAGTGGATTTTATATCCACCTGGAGCGTTCCATATCGGCTTAAATTGATTGTTTTGGACTCAAGTTTGTTATAGTTTTGATGTGTTTTGTGTAGATGTGCAGGCTTGCAAGAATGTCGATTAAGTTGGATGCTTCTGTCGTTTTTGGAGATTAAATTGATTAAAATTCGGATTTCTGAGACGGTTGCGCAGTCTACACTGTTTTGGACATATCTGGAGTTCTAGAAGTCCGTTTTCAGCGATCTTACTGCCCACGCGAAGCTTGGGAGATTTTCTATAATATGGGACAGGTGTTACACAAGCAGGTTGCGCGTGGTGGCCTTAGGTTTCGTGACAAACAGACTGATGGGCGCAGGTTGCACGCGCGCGGTGCTGAAAAATTACAATTTTTACTATTTTAGCCATATCTTGAGTTTTACAACTCCGTTTGAGGCCCGTAAGCAGTCCACGCGAAGATAACGGAATTCCGTATCATTCTAAAGTGGTCTGAGGTCCAAATACAACTGGAACGGTCCAGAAATACTGAAGAAAAGTCAGCTACAAATTTTCCTTAAAAACAGAATCAGTTTAGGAAACGTATTTTGCAGAAATTCTATTTTAACTCTATTTTGGGTATTTTCTTGCTGGGCAAGAATTATAGAGCCTATATAAACAATACCTATCATTGTAAATCAGATCATTAGGAGTAGAACCATTACATATCAATTACTTAGGTTTATTTGTATTTTTTTCATACTTTGTTTTTATCATGGTTTCATCAGATCCCATGATGACGAGAGGTTCAATTATGAGCTAATCGTTGTCATGGGATTCTAACGGATTTATTTATGGAGCTTTAGTATCTTGATGCTTTAAAGATCTATGTGTGATGTATATTTGATATCCTCGTATGGTTGTGCTTTATGAATTTAGATGCGTAGCTAACATTTAATTTGTTAATCTCTTGCGAAACGAGAGTGGATCTTGAGATTTAGAACTTGTCATGCTAGCATAGGATAGGTTGATGTTTTAACATCATGATTTGTAGTGTAGATAGAGATATTATGCTGCCCTATGTGATCATTATGGATAACTTGTTCTTCAACCGTTATGTTTTCAAATTCTATAGACATATAGGGTCTAAGTATAATTGGTGTCTATTCATCTTCTATCTCTTTTGTGGATGTATGTTTAGTTTGGTATACGTATACTGAGAGGTAGCGTGTACTTGTTTCGTGTTATCCGATCAGATATCATAACCATTGCATACAGTGATTAAAGGCGTCAGATCTAAGCAAAGTATTTAATGAAGTTAGGATCCCATGCTTTCTCTTGCAGAAGTAATTCGATTTCAATTCTTGTTAGTTAGTTAATTCTTAGTTTGTTAATTTGCTTTTTAGTTAGATTTAGTTAATTAAAACCCAAATTTTTTATTTGTCTTAGCAGTGAATTAAAACCATACATTGTTGCATAGGTACAATACTGAATTAAAAACCAGATCTATGTGGGAACGAACTTGACTTCTATCTGTATTACTTGTGACCACGTACGCTTGCGTGATTTAGTGCAAACAACTACACACACACACATAACATGGACGACCACAGAGCTTATAACTAATTTCTTAAATGCTTTATGGTACTTGGGATCATATGCTACTGCTTTCCCTTTACTAAATGGCTCCCCTACCGCACAAAAAACAGATGCATAAAATGTTAGGTGCAAGCACTTGTGTAGTTTAACCAAGTCTGGTAAAGAGCAAATTTTCCTTATTTTTCGCAGGTAGACATCATTTTTAAGAACATAACTCACAAAGGAAATATTAAACTTTTACACAAAAATCAGGTAAATTTTCCTTATTTTTTTTGCTAAAATCCTGTTCCAATACTCATATAATTTCATTGTAATGCACCATTTGCAGTTCTACTTTGCAGGCTTCTCTGGATGTACTTGCCTGAATTCCAAGCATAAGGGAATGACTTGAGCAGTTGGAAAAGATCAAGAGAGAAAAAATGGCCGCCAATACTCCCTTCCTTCTAGTATATGACGAAATTATGATACTTTTTTTATTAACTTTGGCTACTATCAAGTATGGATGTTAACTAGTTGATTTTAATTAAGTTTGTGAATTATTAGTATGTTGACTATGTAGTAGTGAATTGGTTTAGAATGTTTGGTGCCTGTTTGAGAGTTGGTTTAGTTTGTTTGGATTATGGATGTAATTTTTGGAATGGTTTATCGAAATGAAAAGGTTATTTAGGGATGCATAAAGTGTATGTGAAATTTTGTTCATTTTTTTCCAGAAAGATGTTACCTTAGCTAATGGAAATGTTGCTACATAAAAGCTAATCTAACATAAAAGATGTTACACTAGGGCATACAATGTTGCCAACAAAAGTGGGCTCACAGTGGGTCCCACAGTGGTCCCCACGTGGGTCCCCACATGGGTCCCTACGTGGGTTCCGTGTGGTCCCCACGTAGGTCCCACTGTGGTCCCCACGTGGGTCCCATTGTTTTTTTAAAAAAATAGACCTCTAAGGTAACATAGATTTTAAGTTAGCGTAGACCTCAGTTTTGTTACCATAGCAAGCTGAGGTAACATAAAAATGCATGTTACGTTAGGGATCAAAGATGTTAGCTTAGACCCCTAAGGCAACATGCTGAGAGCTATCACCGAAAAGATGTTACCTTAGCTATTTATGGGCCTAAGCTAACATATAATGTACCTGCTGTAACATTTTTTTGGTGTTACCGTAGGCTGTTTATGGTGTAGTAACTATATGATTTCAAAACAATTTTTTGTGTTAGTTTCTGTGTATTGTTATAATATGTAACTTGAATTTATCTCAGAGGCATGCTGCAGGTATGTATGAACTCTAGATCAGTATTTACCTGTAATTGCAGCTGTCTCAACCAAATACTATGCATTTTTCATGCTGAACAGAGAGAATGATTTATGCACCCGTCGGTTGACTAATACTGGTTGTGTATTCGTAATGATTAATCAGGGAAAGGTCCTTGAGCCTCTTGGAGCTATTACTTTTGGCAGTCAGTTCTTGGAGCCTAATGGTACAGTTTTAAACCCTAGATTCATAATTAAAAATTGGATATCCTTACTTATTTTTAGGGTAAACTATCTATTTAGGTTTATTTCCCAATCATATTCCTAATCCGAGGACAAGGCAACAATGAAATCCATCACAGAAGCAGTCCTAAGTAGCAACGCTGATTTGGGGATCATTTTTTATACAGACGTTGACAGGTGATTTGCATAAATTTAATGTTCTTAAGTAGCAAGGCTGATTTCAGAATCTCTTGATTGCTTTAATGTCTGCTATTGTTTTAGATGAAGTAAGTCTTTATTAGTCATTCAGTTTTCTATTTCAGACATGAGTCTGAACTATACAAGGGAAAAGAAGTATATTGAAATGTTTAATTACCTTGGAAACTATTATACATTGTAAATGTGACTGTGCATCTACCTCATTAGTCTTTAATTCTGATTATTCGCAGTTGGTCTTTAATTATAAATTCTCGTGGATTATTCACTTAAGCCTAATATACCACTGTTAAACATGCGTGCACATGATCTTTCGTTGCTGCAAATATGTGATAGTTCTAAATTAAACATTTCTTTAAATCTAAGGGTCAGAGCATTTCTTTTATGCTCTTTTTTATATTGTTATTGTCTTTATTATGGATTATGTATATGCCAGCTTTTGACACTTCAATTTGTGTTTCAGATTCCTTATGCATAGTTATATGTCATAAATTTGTACAGTTTGGTTTTTATAGATGTATGAAGTTGATTTATATCAACTTTTGGATTATAAACTTTTTATTCTTCCAGGTATACTACTTACTCGAAGGAGGAGCAATTCGTTGCATTCAATCAGTGCATGGTTACACATTGGAGGGTAGACCAATAAGGTCTGATCCTGTTGGCTTTAGTGGATGTTGCAGTGTTTCTTATCTATTTGCTTATGTATTTTTGAATTTTTAGTTGACGTACTTTGAATTTAGAATTAGTGCAAGTGCTTGATTTTAGTACATGTTGGTAAGAATTTGTAAAATTGTTACTTCAGTATTTTGTTGGCTACATCATCGCCTTGTGGCTGGTTTGTATTAGTTGTTTGTTGGCTTGGTTTGGACAGGATGGTTTTATGTATAAACAAAGCAGCCATTTCAATTTTTTTGTAAAAAAGTGTTGCATTTGACTATATATGATGTTGCATTATGCTATATTTAGTGTTGCTAAAAATACTTCTGATGTTGCAAAAACAAATATGATGTTGCCTTAGACCAAACTACTATTGCATTTGATAGTGTTCCCCATTGCTGACGTGGCACCATGTGGGACCCATTGCTGACGTGGCATGGCCCCCCAGTTGTGACGTAGCACCTTGTGGGTCCCACTGTTGACGTGGCATCTTGGTGGGCCCCACTGTTGACATGGCATCTTGTTGGCGTGACACCTTGCTGACGTGGCACCTGTTGAGTATTGAATACGGTAAAAGAATACAGAGGGGGGGGGGTGAATGGATTCTTGAACTTTTCTTTGATTGAGTCTATGTAGCAGATAAGTGCCTCTGTGTGTAGAAGTGAAGGTGCGGATAAATAAACAACACAAGACACAATATCACTTTAATCTAATGTATTATTAGATAAAGGTTGCTACAATCTGTGAATACAAATGGTAGTATTCTCAGCTTCGTTTTTCTCAGAGAGATATGGCTTACAGTGTATAAAAAAAAACTTGACTCACAAAAGTTCCTAAGTTATGAAGTGAGGCTGTGTCCTTATAGAACATGGATACAGCCTACTTACTGCAAATAAGGTAGCTAAACAAATTACTTTCTAGTCTGTCTATCCTTTTTGAGTAAGTGTCCAAACGGTTACAGATTTGACTTTGCAAAGCCTGTTTAGATCCACTTCTTTAGCTCCTTGTCTCTTCTATATCTCTCCAAGCTTCCTTGTAGGCTTTCCAGAGCACGTTACAGATTGTGGTCCATAAAGTGCATTGGCTTGTTGCAGGTTTCTGACTTGTACAATTTCTTCAGTATTTTGTCTCCAAGAATGTATTCAAGAAGTGACTAAGTAAGTGATTCGAGAACTAGAATTGACTTGATCGATAACTCTGAGTTCTCAAATACTGTTATAATGACATATCGAACCACTTCTCGAATAGCTCTTTTCCACCAGGATTCCTTGAGTTGTCGAATAGAACATTTGACTTATCGAATCCTCGAGTTGTCGAATAGCTTTCTGAGTCCTTGAGATATCGAATGGAACTTTGACTTGTTGACTCTTTGAGAACTTGAATACCATCTTGACTTGTTGACTTCTTGAGTTCTCGAATAGAGTAGTAGACATATCGAATCCCTGAGATATCGAATGAGATATCGAACAGTGTATTCAGAGATATTGAATAGTGTCTTGAGATATCTAATCCCTGACTTCTCGAATGCTGGACTTCTCGAATAGACAAATATACTTCTCGAATTGGTACTTAGGCAAATTCTTCATTTCTTCAAATCCCAACTGTGATTATTTGACAGTCTTTAACTCCTTGCTTGAGGCATGAACCTTGGAACTTCTTTCAAGCATTATTCTAGACTCTATTTGTACAATTACACAACTAGGATTTGATGCCTACTACAAGTACAATACAAACAGAAACTCTACAACTAGAGGTTCCCTCAGTTAAGAGGTCATGTAAGTAATGCAAAGCATTACAAACAATTAGGCTTGTTATTAGATGTGTACAGGCATGCCTCTGTAACTAACAATCTCCCCCAAATTGTGAGTGAGACCCTTAGTCACAATTTCATGTCTGATAACAAGCCTATCATACATAAAGATAAAACTTTAAAAGTACAGGTATGTATTTTGATTGAACACATAAATGGAATTACAAGATAAATACTCTTACAGTATGATGAGGTACTAGCCATTTTCTTTTGATTGCATCTCCATTGCTTTGGCTTGTAGATCATCATATGCTTTCTGTTTCCTTTCTTTCTCCTTTCTTGCAATCTCATCTATTGCTCTCATGATTTCTGTCATAGCATCCAATTCTTCAATCATAATAGAGTTTTTGAAATCTTCAAGCACTGGCTTCAGAATGTTGGCAGGATAGTGACTGAGTAGGTCCATTCTTATATTGACATTGTCTCCATTTCTTCTCCTATACTTCACCACATAGGGATCAAACTGAACTCTACACAATCCCTTTGCCCTTAGCTTTTCTGCTTCAATCTCCAGTCTATCAATTTCTTTCTCCCTTTCTATCCATTTCTCATAGCAGCCCTTTCTTATCTTCTCAGCATAATCTTTCTTCATTTTCACAAAGTCAATCAATTCCAGCTTCCATACTCTCTCCACCTTGTCTTTAGAGTTCAGCAATGCAATGATTCTTTCTATCTCATACAATTTACCCCAATGTTGACAACCCCCTTGTTTGAATTTCATTTCTTTCCCATCAGTGTACTTGATTTCAAGGTGGTCATCCACAATTACAGCATAGCATATCTTTTGAGCTCTTAGAAATTGCAGTTGCTCTTCATCAAAGTCTTCATCAAGTGGCTGGAGTTTCAATCCTGGAATGATTGTTAGGGCTCTAGATTTGGATAGCTTCACTCTTCTTGCAACATGTTTAAATTTCATCCTCTTGACATGATTGCTTGGCAGAAATCTTTGACCTTTGTTGGTAGACCATAGTAGTATTCCATTAGCAGATTGCTTTCTGAAACATACACATGGTTTCTTGACTTGAATCTTCTTCTCTTCTTGAGGTGGTAAGACAGTTGCAGAAGCCATAGATGTAGATTTTGCTAGGTCACTACTAACAGTATTCACCCTAGACTTAGAGTCTTGTGTTGTGGTGAGGTTACTGCTAGCAGTGCCTAAGGCTTGCTGTCTTCCACTCTTCCTCTCATAGGTTTTACCTTGGTCATCATCATCCTTTTTATCCTTGTCTCCCTTTTTCTTCTTGTCTTCATCACCCTTATCTCTCCTGTGATGTCTTCTCCTCCCATCACCTTTGTCTTCAGAATCATCATCCTTATTTCTCCTAGGTTGAGCCATCTCTGGAATTTCACCAGTTGCAATATAGGTTCTGAGGATGTGCAGTGCCTCAGTTTCTTCAGTATTTCTGGCTCCAACCTTCTTCTGTAATTGATCAATGATAGCAATGATCAGTCTGTGATTTCTAGTGGTGAGATCATGGGGAATGACCAATTGCTTGATATCTTCAATTCTGGTGCCAGACTGATAAATGATTGTCCATGGCTTCTTGATCACTTCTGGTAGCCTTGAAGGTTGACCATTCCTCAAATCATCAAACAGACTTTTGCTGTTCTCATTCCTCTTCTCAATGAGCTCAAGTATGGCATCTATCTCTGAGTGTTTTAGGTCTTGTAGAGTCTGGTATGTTAGATGCCATATCTTTAATTTGGAAGCCATCACTATCTCCTTGACCCATAGATTGTTGACTTTCTTGGGGATGACAGTGATGTAGTCAATCTGCTTCTTCACCTCCCTCAGATAAAACTGAGTGTCACCAACCTGTTCCCTTATGGCTTTCAGAAACTCCAAGAAGGCTTTATCATGATAAATATCTGAGTTGGCAACTTCTTGCAGCTTGGCCTCAGTAACAACTTTGACTTCTACAGGCTTGGCACTCTCAGATATAGAGGTTGGAGGTTTGTCAGATGGCATACTCCCTGCAACCACTGTGGTGGTTATGGATTGCTTTTGTCCTCCAGGAGTAGTGATATGCACAGTTGGTAGAGTGACAACTGGCAAGGTAGATGGAGGCTCATCCACTTTGGATTTTCCTTTGCCAGGCACATTTGGTAGAGACTTTGAAGCCCTTTGTTGACCACCCTCTTTTATTATTATGCCTTTCTCCCCCTTTGTATTTGAGTTCCTTGCCTTCTTCTCCCCCTTAGGCTTGTTGTCAGGCAAAGAGGCTGTAGAAATGTCCTTTGGGATTGAAGATTCATCAGGTAGAGGGAGACCCATATGCTTCATCATTGCAGCTAACATGGATTGTTGATGCAGAAGGACATCAGCTGTGGTGGATGCTTGAGTGTCCAACTGATCATTTAGCAGTGCAACCTTTTCTGTAAGATGAGCATTGGACTTGGTAAGAGTAGCTACCTCCTGTTCAAGAGTGTTCACCTTAGTGAATAACTCATTGGCCTTGAAACCAGATAAAGATTGATCCTGCAGCCTCTTCACTTCATATTTAGACAGTTCATGCACAGGAACATCAGTCACTAGCCTATCTCCATAAAGATTCTTGAACATTGTCCTCAGCATGGCATTGGCATCTGTAGTCTGGTCAGATAGATTTTGAAATTTATGCCCCAGACCTGTGACAGTATCCTTTAGCAGAGCTAGCCCATTATCCATCTGAGTGCAGGTAGAGTTGCAGTGTTTGATGTCCTTGAACACACTATCTAGCTGAGGGAATTTAGCATCAAAGGCCCTCTTGACTTCTGCTACTGAAGTGGCTGTCTTGTCACACACCCTGTTGACTTCAGTTTTGACTCCTTTGCCAAGGTAGTGTGCAGCCTTGAGGAAACCCTTGTAGGAATCATTTACAGCTTCATACACTTCACCAGGTGACAGGGATTTTGCATTGGAGCCCAGTGAAGTGATGTCTTCCTCCCTGAGATACTGAAGTGCTTCATCGAGAGTAATATCATATTTTCCTTGCAACCAGGCATCTATGTCGCCATCTCTCTCAGCATCATCAATGATCTTTGACTTCTGCACTTCCACATCATCCCTATGGCATAACAGAATAGCCTCATAGTCTGGATTAGGCATGTCTGCAGTGAGAAGGTTCTGAGCAATCTTTGTGAACTCAGGAATCTGATCCACAATTAAGCTTTGAAGTGCTTCAACCGTCAATTGTTGTGGAACAGACCCTGATCCTGAAGCACTGTCATGTTGCACAGGCTTCAGCCATTTTGACATGAAGTCAGAGCTAGAGCTAGGCAAGCTAGACTCCTCAGTTACAGATGCAACTTCTGTAACCGGATGGATTGACTCTACTACTGGTGTCACCACAGAGGTGGGATGAATTACACCAGCAGTTGACACAGGCACAGAGTCTCTAGTAAAAACTAGTGGAACCTCTGTGTTTGTGATGGTGTCATTAGGAGATGCCTCAGCATGCATTCCCTCACCATCTAAATGTGGGTTCTGAGTGGTGAACAAAGTGTCATGCACTAAGTCACTTGAAATTATTGGCTCATCAAGAGAAAAGAATTCTTGATGATCAATACCTTGCATCTCAGTTGCCTGAGTTGCAGGTTTCAAAGAAATTTCAGAGTTAGATTCTGGAAGAGAAGTGTGTTTAAGAGTAGATTTTGGCAACTCCCCCTGAGAGATAGAGGGAGTTTCAAATGTGATGTGCTCTCCACTCAGTGTTGTGCCAGCCTTATCACTCCCATGTGCTGACTCTATACAAGAAGGTGCATTGGGGAGGATGCTTGATTCTATAGGTGCACCCTGTTGAGAGGATACACCTAGTGAGCTGTGTGCCCCTGATTTTACAACTTCAGCCATTTGTGTGACTGAAGAGGTGGTCTTAATTTTCTTCTTCTTTGTCCTGTGTAAGGGTAACTCAGTTTCCTCACTTCCTAGACCTAATTCAACAGCTAATGCTGCTTCAGACAAGATATTCAATGGTGTAGACATTACTTCCTTTCTCTTCTTTTTACTAACATCACCCTTTTGAGAGGATGATGCAGTTGGCTCAGTATGTTGTAGAGTGTTTGGTTGAGAGGGTTGGTTAGCAGGCCCTGGGTTAGCATTTTGTTCTACTTGCTTGGGCTGTGCTAACTTAGATTTTGCATCAAATGTTGGCATGTTGTGGGGATAAGTCCTAAACAAACTCTCCATATGGGGAGTTATGTTCAGTCTTACATCCACATCATTCCTAGTCTCCAAGTTACCAAAAATGAGTTTGGTCATGGACTTAGGATAGCCTATTTTATTTTTATCAATCCCAGGCAATTCAATCAATGAAGCATTTTTATAATTAAGTACAGATTGAATAAAGCGAGGGAAGAAAATATCAGTACCTCTCTTGGTTGTGTTCTTACCAAGTCTCCCATATAATTCTTGGAGTATGATTTGGCCAACATCAATCTTCTTCCCATGGGCCAAAGCATATCCAATTTGCTGCACAGGTGCACTGATTTGATCAAAGCTTGATTTCCTGGCAGTGAAGACTTGGAGAAGAGTTGCAAACACATAACTCCACTCCTTTCTCAGATTCTTTCTGTTTAGCTTTCCAAGGTTAATCCCATCTGAGTAGTTTATGAACTCAAAGAATTCCTCCAACTCTGCACTAGTGGCCATTCTGTCAAATGACTCTTGTTGTAGGCCTAGTGCTTGGTTCATGTCTGCAGTAATGATAGTGATTTCCTTATCTTGAACCTTGCAGTAGATGACATATGAAGTAATTGCGTTTTCCAGGGCTACAACCTCCACAATAGCAGTACTCCAGAATTGTTCCAGAATATCTAGATATAGAGTTGGGTTGGCAGAGAGTGCATCCTTGATATACGACTCAGCCATCCATTTCACAAAGCACTTGAAATTGGCATTGGGTGCTTCAACATCACTAGTGAGAGCGATGAAGTTGGTGTTAAACTTTACTGTTGCCATTTGTGTAGAAGAGAGGAGAGAAATTGAGGGTTGAAGAAGAAATTTGGCTTTTCGTAGCTAGGGTTTCAGGGGTTTAGAGAGTGTAGATGCTTGAGAAATCGAATGAAATGAATCGAATAGATGTGAAATTGTATAAGTATGAAGTACTTGAATTGTCGATTAGCAGAGTTTTGTATCGACAAGTCAAGTATTCGAGAAGTAGGAAACAACTATTCGAGAAGTCAAGAATGGCTTAATCGATAACTCAAGCAGGTAGAAACTCACAGCTGGCAGTTATCTAACTCAGAAATAATTCTAAATTAAATAATATGTGTTTTTATGAGTGAATTAAACTTTTAGACAAAAGTCCAAAATCGGTTAGAATTCAGCGAGAATCCAGCCTTTTCAAATGATTCGAGAACTCAGATATAGTGTTCGAGAACTCAGTCATTCGAGAACTCAGTTACTATATTCGAGAAGTCAAGAATTCCTCTATTCGATATCTTAGAAAGACTCTATTCGAGAACTCAAGAGTACTCTAATGAGACTTATTAGAGATGTCGAATAGCGAATCATTCGAGAAGTCTGACTTATCGAACTATACCCATCACTCATAAAAATTTGATTTTCACTATGTTTTAAAAATTTACCAGACATATTCATTTAAAAATATCCTAGCAAATTAAATAGTGATTTTCTCAAAATTTCATAGAAATTTTAAGTTAATAAAAATATGATTTTCAACATATACAACAGATTTGAAATATTTATAAATCATATTCCAGCCAACACTTACTCCAAAAATATTGAGAATTTAGATAGAGTAAGTGTTTACTACTGCAACAATCTAGATGGTGTATTCACTTAGCCAAAATCTGAAGAATTCAGCATTCCAATCTCACTTACCAACCTTGTGAAGGTGGCTTCATCTAATGGCTTAGTGAATATATCAGCTAGTTGTTTATCTGTAGAGACATAATGCAACTCAATGGTTCCATTAGTTGCATGTTCTCTTATGAAATGATATCTGATGTCAATGTGCTTTGTTCTAGAATGATTGACAGGATTGGCAACTATAGAGATTGCACTTGTGTTGTCACACATAATTGGAATTCTTTCCAACACAAGTCCATAATCTCTAAGTTGATTTCTAATCCAAAGCACTTGAGCACAGCAACTTCCAGCAGCTATGTATTCAGCCTCAGCTGTAGAAGTTGACACAGATTGTTGCTTCTTGCTATACCAAGAAACTAACCTTTGTCCAAGAAACTGGCAGCTTCCTGAGGTGCTTTTCCTATCTACTCTGCATCCAGCATAATCAGCATCAGAATAACCAACCAGATTGAACCCTGTGTCCTTAGGATACCATAATCCCAAGTTAGGAGTGCCCTTCAGATATCTAAAGATCCTTTTTATTGCAATCAAATGTGATTCCTTTGGATTTGATTGAAACCTTGCACACAAGCATGTAGCAAACATGATGTCTGGCCTACTTGCAGTGAGGTAGAGTAGAGAACCAACCATGCCTCTGTAGACTGAGATATCTACTCTCTTGCCTTTAGCATCTTCATCCAATTTAGTGGCAGTGGCCATGGGTGTCTTGGCAGGTGAACAATCTTCCAAGTCAAACTTCTTCAATAAATCCTTGATGTACTTGGTTTGACTGATAAAGATACCATCCTTCCTTTGACTGACTTGCAACCCTAGAAAGAATGTCAACTCTCCCATCATACTTATCTCATATCTGCTCTGCATGAGTTTAGAGAATTTCTCACACAGTTTCTCATTTGTAGAACCAAAAATGATATCATCCACATAGATTTGAACTAGGATCATATCATCACCATGCTTCTTGTAAAACAGTGTCTTGTCCAATGTGCCTCTAGTGAATTGATTTTCAAGAAGGAATTGTGATAAAGTATCATACCATGCTCTTGGAGCTTGCTTAAGTCCATACAATGCCTTAAGCAATCTGTAGACAAATTCTGGGAAATGTGGATCCTCAAAGCCAGGTGGTTGTTGCACATAAACCTCTTCTTCCAACTCTCCATTTAGAAATGCACTCTTGACATCCATTTGATAAACTTTAAAGTTTGAATGAGCAGCAAATGCCAAGAATATTCTAATGACTTCCAATCTAGCAACAGGGGCAAATGTCTCATCATAATCAATGCCTTCCTGTTGAGAGTATCCTTTTGCAACCAGCCTTGCTTTGTTTCTTATTATTACACCATCTTCATCCATCTTATTCTTCAGAACCCATTTTGTTCCAACAATGGTTCTATTCTTTGGTGCAGGCACAAGTTCCCATACTTTGTTCCTTTCAAATTGATTCAGCTCCTCTTGCATGGCAATAATCCAATCTGGATCCAACAATGCATCATCAAGTTTCTTAGGCTCAACTTGTGATAGAAAACATCCATAGAGGCACTCATTTTGAGTTGCTCTCCTAGTCCTTACTCCTGCATTAGGATCTCCAATGATTTGCTCTGCAGTGTGTGATCTATCCCATTTCCTCGAGTGTTCAGCCTGATTTTTCATTCTTGATGTTGCTTCATCATCCACATCATGGTCATCCTCATTTCCTCCCCCTGTGAAGTTACCATTACTCACAGGTGTGTCTTGGATGCTTGTTTCTCCACTATTGATTGACACAAATTCTTCTCTTGTATCATTATTCACTTGAGAATGTTGAACTTGAGTTTCAACTCCAGTTTCAGTCTCTTCATCAGAATCATCTAGATTATCAAACTTCAATGGATCTCTGTCTTCATCATTGGCTTCTTCTAGTCCAGGTAGTTTGCTGTCATCAAATGTTACATCTGTGCTTTCCATAACTTTATTTTGACTGATGACATAAACCTTGTATGCAATTCTTTCCATAGAATAGCCAAGAAAAATTCCTTCAAATGCTTTTGCATCAAACTTTCCAACATATTCAGAATTATCCTTGAGTACAAAGCATTTGCTTCCAAAAGTATGAACATACTTTAGTGTAGGCTTCTTTCCAGTCATCAAGTTGTAAGGTGTCTTTCCAGTGTTTTTGTTGATGAGGGTCCTGTTCTGAATATAGCATGCAGTGCTCACAGCCTCAGCCCAAAAACATGTAGGCATTTTTGCATCAAGTAACATTGTTCTAGCAGCCTCAATTAGAGTTCTATTCTTTCTCTCAACAACTCCATTTTGTTGTGGAGTCCTTGGAGCTGAGAATTGCTGAGAAATGCCATTCTCTTTGCAGAATGCTTCAAGTGTGGCATTTCTGAACTCTGTTCCATTATCACTCCTCAGTGCAATCACACTTGCATCGTTTGCCTTTGCTTCCTTGTCAACTTTCTTTATATGCTCAATAATTACTTGTGGAGCCTCATCTTTTGATGCCAGAAATTCCACCCATGTATACCTTGAAAAATCATCAACCATTACCAGGGCATACTTCTTTCTTCCAAGTGACATTATGTTGACAGGCCCAAACAAATCCATATGGATGAGCTGTAGTGGCTTGGTTACAGATGTCACTGTCTTTGACTTGTGGCTTGATCTCTTCATTTTTCCTTTTTGACAAGCCTCACACACTCCTTCTTGGCAGAATTCAAGTGTGGGCATGCCTCTCACTAACTCTCTTTTGACTAGAGAATTAATGGCCTTGAAGTTCAGGTGTGATAGTTTCTTGTGCCACAGCCAACAATCTTCATTTGATGCTTTTGAGTAAAAGCAACAAATTTTGTCCTTGTTTGCAGAGTCCATATTGGCTACAAACAGGCTTCCCTTCCTTACTCCAGATAGAGCAAAATCACCAGTCTTCTTATGGGTGATCAAACATTTATCCTTGTCAAAATTCACTTTGAATCCTCTATCAGTAAACTGACCAACACTTAACAGATTATGCTTGAGCCCCTTGACTAGTGCTACATCTTCAATGATGACATTTCCAACTTTCAGCTTGCCATATCCCAATGTGTTACCCATGCTGTCATCTCCAAAAGCAACCATTGGGCCAGCCTTTTCCTCATACTGTGATAGCAGGGCCATATCACCAGTCATATGGTTTGAGCATCCACTGTCCAAAATCCACATGACCTTCTTTTCACTTTCTTTGCCCTGCAAACACAAAGGTATTACTTCTCCTTTGGTACCCAAACAAGTTTGGGTCCATGTGACTTAGAGACAGTTTTATCATAAACAACATGCTTGTCAACTTTCTTAGTGTTAGTCTTCTTGTCACTGTTGGAAGTCTTAGAACCTGAGATTTCAGACTTAGGTGACAAAGGTACCTTCCTAGCTTTAGGAGGACTTGAAGACTTTGACCTTGTGTAGTGTGTGTGGGAATTGTGACTGATACAACCATCAATGAACTGCCTTCTTAAATTAAAACAACTAGTCATAACATTCATATTGCATGGCATACAGTCAAATTTATCACAGAAAGGTGCATCTCTATGACTTAGAGGCACAGAACAATCATAGAAAGGTTTAGACACACTACCAACAGGTTTCTTGCATGCATGAGTTAGATGACTGGTACTGAAACAGTTCTGACAAGTTTTCCTAGGGGCATTAGGCATATAAGCATAGTTGTTATCCTTGTTAATCCCTAACTTGCCATTTCTGTTCTGTTTCTTTTTAGTCACTTCCTTTTCTGATTCACTCTTCCCAGCTGAGACAAACTTAACAAACTTCTTAGGTCTTGGCCTATCAACTACTGGCTTCTTGGTCTTTGACTTGACACTCTCACCCTTAGAGGATGCTTGCTGTTCACTAGATTGTGCCTCATCCTCATCATTCAACATTTGCTTGATGAGTAAGGCATCCTCATCAATTTCAAATGTTGATTCCTTAAAAATTGGATTTTCAGTTTTCCTCAAAATGTGAGGCACTTTCTCATGAACAGCTGTGTCCTCTTCAATGACATCATAGCCTTTCCTTTGTTTGAGAGAGTCATAGTCAAGTCCAATAGCTGCTTTGGGTTTAGCTTCAATTTTCTCACAGTAGGATTGCACTAAACCAGATGATTTCTTGAAAGTTTTAAGTTTGAATTCATTCTCAGCTAATTCATCCCTAAGAGCCTTCTCTACTTGACTAGCACATAGAACCTTGTTCTTCAAATATTCAACTTCTTTCTTAAGGTTTTCTACTTGCATAGTAGTTAGCTCAAGTTCCTCTTTTTGGTTAATATTTCATTTCTAGTAGACAGTTTAGCAATCTCCTCATTAGCAACAGTCATACTAGTATGAATGTTAAACATTTCAACAGATAATTGTTCAATCATGCATTTGTATTCAGAAACAGACATGTCTATAGTAGTGAGAGATGGTACCTGAGAATCAGATGAAGATGAGTCATCCTTGGAGTTGGCCATCAAGGCATAGTTGCAGAATTCTTGTTCCTCTTCATCACTCTCAGAATCATCCCAACACTTCCCTTCAGCTATGTAGGCCTTACCATGTGTCTGCTTTTTCAGAAGGGCCTCATACTTAGCTTCTAGCTCAAGATAATCTCTATCCTTCTTTTTAGGCTTCTTGCATTCACTGGCAAAATGCCCTAGGTCATTGCATCTATAACACCTTACAGATGACCTATCCACATAACCGGTTTTGAACTTATTTCTGTTTGGCTTCACAGGTGCCTTGTACTTGTTGGCTGAATGGTTTTGAGTTTTGGGTTTGAAGGGTTGATTCCTTTTAAATATGATGTTTGGAAATTTTCTGGCCATGAAGGCATATGAGGTATTTTCCATCCCATCAAGTTCTTCCAGAGTGTAAAACTCTTCTTCTTCTTCCTCCTTTTCCTCAACAGGTTCACTCACCCCAGCTTCAGTTTCTTCATCATCTGCCACCTCCTCTATCCTTAGTTGGCTTGTAGATGCTTCTAGGTCCAGGATGGATTTGTTGACAATCAAGGCACATGATGTGTTTATCATCCTACCTTGGTTGGCTTGGATAGCCCTTTTCTGAAGCAACTCAAGTTCATGAGTCTTTAGGACTCCATAGAGCACATCATAGGTGACTTTGTTCAAATCTCTCTCTCTTAGAGAAATGACTCTTTGCTCTAGATGATTTGGTGAAGACAACAGAAATTTCATATTTAACTCCTTGGTGCTGTAAACCTTTCCATTCATCTGCAACTCAGTAACTAGCTTGTGAAACCTTTCAAACATTTCAGTGATGCTTTCCTTGGGCTGTGCCATGAAAGCTTCATACTGTGTGACCAGTATCTGTTTCCTATTTTCTTTAACCTCATCAGTCCCTTCACACAACACCTCAATGTGATCCCACATCTCTTTAGCAGACGTGCATGATGCAATGTTTGCAAATATTGACATGTCCATGGAATCAATGATAAGCAACATGAGGTGGCTGTCAAGAGCAACCTTCTCCCTTTCTGACTCTGTCCACTTTGATGGATCCTTGGCCTCATAAGTTCTTGGGATAGTTATGGTTCCAACAGTCTTCTCTGGTATCTCTTGTTGTGGAACAAAAGGACCATTCTTGAGAATCTCAGGATACAAGGGATGAGAGGCTTTAATGAACAACATCATCTTTATCTTCCAGAGGTTGAAGTTTTCTTTATCAAACTTAGGGACCTTCACCGTTCCTGTAGTCTTTGGTGTATTCGAACTCATGATCGTTTCTCTGTTTTTGAATAAACAGCCCGCTCTGATACCACTTGTTGAGTATTGAATACGGTAAAAGAATACAGGGGGGGGTGAATGGATTCTTGAACTTTTCTTTGATTGAGTCTATGTAGCAGATAAGTGCCTCTGTGTGTAGAAGTGAAGGTGCGGATAAATAAACAACACAAGACACAATATCACTTTAATCTAATGTATTATTAGATAAAGGTTGCTACAATCTGTGAATACAAATGGTAGTATTCTCAGCTTCATTTTTCTCAGAGAGATATGGCTTACAGTGTATAAAAAAAAACTTGACTCACAAAAGTTCCTAAGTTATGAAGTGAGGCTGTGTCCTTATAGAACATGGATACAGCCTACTTACTGCAAATAAGGTAGCTAAACAAATTACTTTCTAGTCTGTCTATCCTTTTTGAGTAAGTGTCCAAACGGTTACAGATTTGACTTTGCAAAGCCTGTTTAGATCCACTTCTTTAGCTCCTTGTCTCTTCTATATCTCTCCAAGCTTCCTTGTAGGCTTTCCAGAGCACGTTACAGATTGTGGTCCATAAAGTGCATTGGCTTGTTGCAGGTTTCTGACTTGTACAATTTCTTCAGTATTTTGTCTCCAAGAATGTATTCGAGAAGTGACTAAGTAAGTGATTCGAGAACTAGAATTGACTTGATCGATAACTCTGAGTTCTCGAATACTGTTATAATGACATATCGAACCACTTCTCGAATAGCTCTTTTCCACCAGGATTCATTGAGTTGTCGAATAGAACATTTGACTTATCGAATCCTCGAGTTGTCGAATAGCTTTCTGAGTCCTTGAGATATCGAATGGAACTTTGACTTGTTGACTCTTTGAGAACTTGAATACCATCTTGACTTGTTGACTTCTTGAGTTCTCGAATAGAGTAGTAGACATATCGAATCCCTGAGATATCGAATGAGATATCGAACAGTGTATTCAGAGATATTGAATAGTGTCTTGAGATATCTAATCCCTGACTTCTCGAATGCTGGACTTCTCGAATAGACAAATATACTTCTCGAATTGGTACTTAGGCAAATTCTTCATTTCTTCAAATCCCAACTGTGATTATTTGACAGTCTTTAACTCCTTGCTTGAGGCATGAACCTTGGAACTTCTTTCAAGCATTATTCTAGACTCTATTTGTACAATTACACAACTAGGATTTGATGCCTACTACAAGTACAATACAAACAGAAACTCTACAACTAGAGGTTCCCTCAGTTAAGAGGTCATGTAAGTAATGCAAAGCATTACAAACAATTAGGCTTGTTATTAGATGTGTACAGGCATGCCTCTGTAACTAACAGCACCTTGCTGATGTGGCACCTTGTGGGATCCAATGCTGACGTGACATGTGGGCCCCACTGCTGACGTGGCACCATGGCGAGCCCCACTACTGAAATGGCTAAATATCTTATGCAACACCATGTGGTGTTACCTTTACGTGCTTTGGTGTTGCATAAGGCCTCTTATGCAATACTTTCGTGGTGTTGCAATAGCTTGGAAAAGCATTGCATTAGGAGTCTTACGCAACGTCAATATTGGCAACGCCCCTCTGGTGTTGCGTAAGGTCTTACGCAATGCTTTTTAGGTCTTTTGCAACTTTATTTGGGGGTTGCGTATGCTCACTTATGGCGTAGTGTTTGTATCAGACTATTTATTCTAGTTCTGTTTCAATGTTACATTTGGATATTATGTTCGATAATCTATGACATTCGAGACTTGTTTTTACTTTTTTAAATCTACAATTATTAGTGCAAAATGTCGGGTTGTCACAGTTTCACCTAGTAACGTACATTTCATGCAAAGGTCAAGAAACATAACACCCATCATGCGAGAATTGATTATAATTTTGAGTAAGTCGGGTATTGGGCCTCAACAATCTTTGAATGTAATGGGTGAGCTTACGGGAAGCTTAGAGAATATTGGATTTACTAGTCAAGACATTCAGAATGTTTTGCGTGATATTAGCTAGACATCATGTATTTGATTCGAGTGATGCCAAAGAAGGTTTGACATTACTCCAAGAATTGAAATGTAATAGTTTTGGGGAATTTTTCTATCGAGTAGATGTTGATGAGGATAATCGGGTGCGTTCCATGTTGTGGGTTGATCCAAGATCATTAAATGCATATAATTTTTTGGAGACGTGGTAGTATTTGACTCCACATACCGCACCAATAGGTTTAGTATGCCATTTGTACCTATTACGGGGGTGAACCACCACTACCAATCCATATTGTTTGGTTTTGCACTAATGAGGGATGAGAAAGAAAGTTCTTATATATGGGTTTTGAAGAATTGGTTGGAAGCTATAAGAAACAAGCCTCCAATCTCAATCATCACCGATCAAGACATTGCACTTGGAAATGTAATTGCCGAAGTTTTACCAAACACGAACCATCTTTATTGTACTTGGCATATAAGTACTAAATTCGGGGAGAAGTTATCTGGTTTGTACACATATGAACCACATTTCAAAGAAGATTTCAACTTATGTTTGTACAAGACAATGACGGTTGAATAATTTGAAAATAGGTGGGAAAATTTGGTTGAAAAATATAACTTGGTTGATCATGGTTGGTTGCAAGAAATGTATTTCGTTCGACATAAGTGGGTTCGTGTGTACACTAAACTTCATTTCACTACCGGGATAACAACTACCTCGAGAAGTGAGTCAATGAATGCATTTTTTGATGAGTATGTAAAAGCTAGCACCGGTTTGAAAGAGTTTATAGAGAATTCACAAAAAGCATTGGAGAAACAATATCTTCGTGAGAAAGAAGCGGACTATGAAACAAAGTATAAGGAAAGGTCAAGAATAACATCATCCTCATTGGAGAATCATGCGGCATCTATTTATACAAAAGAAATGTTTAGACGTTCTCAACACGAACTTAAACAAAGTGGAGCCTATATTGTGAATGAGAGAGCTTTCATGAGTACTATGCTATTTAAGGTGTACGAAGCACATAAGACCACGGTGGCGGAGGAAAATAGAAAAGTTTATCAAATAACCGTGGCCAATGATATGATAAATTGTATTTGTCGGAAATTTGAAAGTTCGGGAATGATTTGTCGTCATATTATTCGATACTTGAATATGATGCAATGGACGGAGATCCCTTCAAACTTAATTAACTTGAGATGGACAATTGGAGCAAATAAAATTGTCGGGTCTATATCGGATAAACCTCCTATCATTGGTGATATTCTTCAATCACAACCCACCCGATATACAACTTTGTGCAAAGCCTTTCAAGATTTAGCGGCTCGTGGAAGTTGTTCGATTCCAAGATTTAAATACGTCATGGGATTGATTGAAGAAGAGTCGGAATATGTGGACAATTTTCCTATGGAGATGCCTTCTACGAAAAAAACACCATCATGTGAGGATGAACGTGGAGGTGAAGATTTTGATGGCTTTAAAGATTTGAAAGACCCTATAATTTCCACCATTAAAGGTCGCAAGAGGGAAAGAATGAAAAGTGGCATAGAAATATCCACCCAAAAAAAATCAAGAAAATGTAATCTTTGCAAAGAACTTGATGCTAAACATGATTCACGAAATTGTCCAAAAAAAATTGATGATTCACGAAAAATATCAAGAAAAAAAAGGCGCAAAAGAAATGATTTGATTTTCTTGGATTTGGTTATCAATTTTCAATTTGGTTAGTTGTTTTTTTTTCGAGTGAATTTGGTGCTTGATGCTTGAAGTTCATTTTATTTTTTTAATGAATTTGGTATTGATTTGGTGCAATTTGAGTGAATTTTTGATTGATTTGGTGCAATTTGAGTGAATTCGGTGGTGGCTTGATGCTTGAAGTTGGTACAGGGAAAAAAGAAAAAAAACAGAGCAAAAAAAAAAAACTGGACTGTACTTACGCTATATTATATAGCGTACTACGCTATATAATATAGCGTAAGAACATGAGCAGTTTGCCCTGTTTTCCCTATTTTTTGAACACCCCCTGTATATCAAAACTCAACACAATCTCCAAAACCATCTCTAAAAACATCAACATACACAATCTCCAAACCAATCTCTAAAAACATCAACATACCAAAACCAATCTCTAAAAACATCAACATACCAAAATCAAACATTTTGAAAATCAAACCAACTAGTAACTTACCATCAATTTCAACACAATCTTTAACTTACAATTTCAACATTTTGAAAATCAAACCAACTAGTAACTTACAATTTCAACACAATCTTTAACTTACAATTTCAATATTTTGAAAATCAAACAAACTAGTAACTTACAATCTCTAAAAATTCCAAAATCAAACTAGTAACCTACAATCCCGCTAGTCTACAATCTTGGGATGACAAAGACATATGCCGAGCTTCGTTTTTATGGAGCTCCCAACCAATACGCCGTCAGAATGTTGTGATCACATCTTCATCCCATTTGACACCACACCAATCTTGGGTATTGCAAGTCAATATACAATCTATATATTTAATAACAAAAACTCCACAATCCCAAGAAGTGGCTTGCCTAGGTCGCTCATAGACGTTTTCAACATCAGGGAATACGACATGTTCGAATTTGTTAGGATCCAACCGATGCAACATGAAAGGGACCAATTTTTCCTATCAAACAAACATGAATTGTCTTAAAAATATACCACAATGTAAATATGGACTAACATAAATATGTACTACTAGAAATTAAAAAAAAGGAAGATAAAATATACCACAATGTAGAACTCCTCCGTGTATAATTGTTTTAATGTCATGTGAGTAGTATCGTCCCTTAAAGGATCAAACAAAGATACTCTAAAATTGGTCAGTGACCACAAGAATAGGATCCAATGACCGCTCGTTGCAACTGGCATGATAATATAGTCGAAATTGGTCACCATTTCTCCCCTTCCTTTATGCCATATGCTTTAAAGTCCACATCAATGGCCGCCCATTAAGTAGCTTTCCTTTTTGCGGGATTCTTCTTCATATTTTTGCAATGATGAGCCCCCATTACTTGGAAGAACCACGGTGACATGAAGAAATATTTGACCGGACCAATTTGATGACCAAAGAGGGTTCTTTCTCTTCTTTCAAGCAATACCGTATAGCAATCGACTATAGTATCCTCCACTTCATTGCCCGGTTTCAAAGAAATAACCGCTTTTGGACTACAATTAATTTGAAGATTTTTAGGCTTACCACATCCCCACCAATTTTCATTCAACCAATCCACTTTATGTATCTTGATCGGCTTTACAAGGGATCCTTTAATTTATCAAATTGGGTAGGATTAATAATTGGAGCACTAGGACCAACCATGTCCGTTGGATTTGTTGATAAACCCTAAAATGAACATAGTGAACAAATGAGTTATTAATGGCTTACTAATTGACAAACTGACATTGTGAAATTACAAATAAGAAATTATACCTCAATCAGAGCCTCTTCCAATTCGAAGTGTGCACTAGGATCATCGTCGAATTGGGTTGGATTAAGAATTGGAGCACTATGACCAACCATAAAAGTTTCTTGAGTATCATAAGGATGGTCATAGCGTTCATACCCCTCGAAATAATTTTCCTTTTCGGGACTAATTTCTTGGGTCTTTTTTGCCTTTCTTGCCTTTCTTTTAGGCAAACAACTCTTGAAATCGGGCCTTTCATATGTCGGGCCATATGTCTCGACATCAATTCATCAAATTTATTCACGAAGTTTGGCAATATTTCCTCGTGAAAAATCCCAGGCATATCATAAAAGCAAAGCCTACTCATGTCTCGAGCGGTACATATGATCTACAATACATATGAAGCAAGGACAAAGTATAAATATAAATACAAAAATATTCAACGAAACTATCTCAAATAACATACTCCATGTTATAAAAAATACGTACCAAGTCCATTGCCTTGGGATTGTCGAACTTGTCTTTCGGTTGTTGGAATATTTTCGGATCCTTGGTTGGTTTTTAAGGCGGCAAAATCTTTAATTTGGTAACATTATAGTACCAATCCATATACTCCTCTAGAGATATGGCATTCAAAGGTGGCCCCAAAATACCAACACCATTTTGCACAAATTCATTCCAAACAAGTACATATCGAGCAAAAGTGTGATAATGCTGATTTACAAAAGAATGTTCGGATCTCACCCTCAACGTTGCCATATCATCCGGCGGCGACGGCGGAATGCTTAATGGAAAACAAAACTGTCTTCCCACCCTTTCCGAAAGTTGATGCTCAACACCTTCAAAAAACACAAGGGGCACAAGAGCTAGACCGGCAAAAAAGGCCCACTGAAATTGGGGATCAAAACGCCGATAGAAGCGAGCATATGGCCTCCAATTAACCCATTGTGCGTCAAAGTTATCGAACATCCCGCGATATGCATCAATATTGTGATGCACGTTAAAGTACTTAGATTTTCCTGGGCCAACGGGAGCAACCACCCATGCCAAAGCCCTAGGCCATATATGCCCGGTTTGAGATGCTAGCTTAGGTTGTCCCAGACGCAACCTCTCACGTGCCCAAAGCATCAATATTGTCAAGCATCCCGAAATGGACCTACAATCATTATGACTTGCCTCAAATAAATTCCTATATAGACAGACAAGTGCTGCTGCACCCCAAACATACCCAAAAATTCTAAAAGTATCAATCAACAAGGGAATTAATCTTGGATGAGCCACATTGTTTGATTTTGTGGGGAACAATATCGCCCCACACAAATAAAACACATACCCCCGTGTATATATTTCAAGAAGCTCCCGATCTTCCTTGTTCGGGCACTTGCGATATCTCTCCCTCAAAAAATTTAATTTAACGCCACCTCTACCCAAAGCCTTCTCCCTTTCCTCGAATGAGAGTGTCGGATCCGGCCAATGACGTAACCAAATATTTTTTACATTAATTAGGTCACCCAAAGTTACCGCCTCTCTAACAACTGGAAGCCCCGTCAACATGTACACATCTTCAAGTGTAACCGTCATCTCCCCGAAAGTAAAGTGGAATGTGTTGGTTTCCGACCTCCAACGCTCCACTAATGAAGTAATTAAAGACACATAATTTTGCATAACGGTTTTTGGGTTAAACATTCCGAAACCCCAATGTTGTAAAAATTGAATTTGATACTCCTCTAATTCCAATTCATTAAGCAACGAGGTACTTTGACGGATTGTAAGTTTATCTCGATGATCACCAACCCATATGCTACTACTTATATGATTATCTTGGTCGGTAAGGAGAGAACGATAAACCGGGCCGCAAAAATCTTCCATCTAAAATCCAATACATACAAAAAACTTTAATGCATAAAAAAAATCTAAACTACACAAATCCAAACTTAATCCACAATTCAAACTTTAATCCAAACTTAATCCACAAATTCAAACCTTAATTCACAAATTCAAACTTTAATCCAATAAACTTTAATAATTCAAACTTTATCCACAATCTAAATTTTTTTAAACCGTAATTCGAACCCTAATTCGAAATTATTCACAAATTCGGAACCCTAATTCGAAATTATATATACAAAAATCTACATACATACATACATGTACACAAATCTACAATTAGATGATGATGATATATACATACATACATACATGTACACAATGATATATAGATACACGAAATGATGAAATTATGATGAAATTACTCACTTTATATGAAGAAATGATGAGCTTTACTTCCGATTTTCCGGCGGTTTTGCGTTTAACTTCCGATTTCCCGGTGGTTTGTAAAGGTTTGTGGAGATTTGTGGTTTGTGGAGGTTTAATTTTACAAAAGATGATATGTTTTCCAACCACAATACGCTCTATTATGTTAAAACCCCGATTTTTGAAAAAAAACCGCATACGCTATATAATGAAGCGTAAGTTAAAAACAGATCTGAGGGGCAATTTTGTAAATTTACTTACGCTCTATTATGTAGCGTAATACGCTATAAAATAGAGTGTAATACTGTTCATCCTGGCCATTTATTTTTATGATGGATGGTTATTAACGAGTTGGATGGATATTAAAAAATATACAACTGTGGCTGTAGAAGGGACCCCAATATTAATTACATATATAATTAATATTATCTTTAGGTAAAATGACACTTAAAATTGTTTACATTGCGTCCTTTTTTTATTCCTTATCGAATACCAATGCAATTTCTTTTCGGACAATTATAGTACAGACGATCCTTAACTTCTCAAGCAATCTTTATTATTAGTGATTATGAAAATCGTAATAAATTATGAAAATATATTAATCTTCGATTAACACCCGTAAAGGTAATACAAATAGTTTTTTCTTTTTACACATGAATAAATTACACATGGGTTATGACCAAATCAATTAAATTGAAAAACCCAATTTTATCAATAGATTAAATCGATAAAAAAGTTATATACCCGTTGTTCATTATATCGTCAGAAATAAATTAATATTTTAATTAAATAAATTATTACACTACTATTGAACATTTATGTTTTGTGAGGGACGTCGGCTTTAAAGAGTGTTATTATATTTAATATTTATAACTTTGATCGTAAAAATTACGTTTGTATTATAATTGCTACATTTTATGCTTATGATATTTTTTAAGATTATCAAAATTTTAGATATAAATGAGAGTATTTTCAAATTTATAATTCATGTAAATTGTTTTGAATCAATTTTTTTAGAAAAATCTTAAGAACATTAATTTTTAAAAATAATAAAAATTAATTTATTTGTTTTCAATATTTTAAAATGAAATTTATAAACCGCGCGAAGCGCAAATAAGTTGACTAGTTTAAATAACCCCAATGGGTTGTTACATTCGTTGAGATCTTTTTGACAGTCTCACAGCTGCTACAACTTTTAGGCTTAACCCTTAAATCTTAATCCAAGCAAAAAAATAAAACTCAATCCGTTCCAGTAGTGAATTCTATCTATACCATTACTATGTAAACGCTTTCCGACACAATTTCGTGAGAAAATATTAAAAGGAAATGGACATTTACGCCACCAAAACAATGTAAAATTATGTTCATTTTTTAATAGTAAAGTGATTTTCAACTTATTTAAATTATACCCTTGGAATATGTCTAATGGCAGTTCATATTTTATTAATTATTGTACTTATATTATTTACTCCCACAGTCCTAATTAATTGATTCTTTCATAGGATATTGATAAACATTTTAAGGTGCATTTTAAGAATGGTTCAGTTTTTTGTTGGGACAAGAGGAAATACTAACCGTAATTACTTAAATATTTCTGTTCTTATAGTAGCGGTGTGTGTTGCAAGGGAGGAAAAATTATAATCGAACTTTTGATTATTCTCGCCCAAAGAGATCTATATTCTTGACCGGGACCTATAAGTTATCAAACCAGGTCCTAATCTTTTCCTCATTGTTCTTTTATGTATTCCATTTAGTTTATGTTATTGCAGTATCATGCAACTATGGCCATGAACTTATAAGTTCGCGAACACTAGAAAACATTCGCTCCACAACCTAAAACCTAATTAGTAGTTTATCTGTTAATGAATAATGTATAGTAGAAAACATTCTGTTTAAAATGATATTGATCTGAATACTTAAATCTTTATAATTGTTTTTGTCTTCGAGGGGACATGAGGGAGGACCATTTGGTTCTTAGTCATTTTCCTGTGTTGGTGTGTGCTCCCGAAACTTACACTGATGTCATTATCCTTTTCCGACAACATTCGGGACCAATGTCTTCTGCTTTCGATTATTTAGATTCTTCTGCGCATAAAAATTAGTTAAACTTAAGAATGAATGTGACATGACTTTCTTCGAAATTAAATTTGAGTCGATTTCAAAATGCGACCACAAAGGCAGTTGGTGTGGATGTAAATGCCTGGAGTTTCCTTACCAAGCAATGCCCACGATATTTTATTTGTTAGATTTCATATTTCTCGCTTTTTACTTCTTGTATCATGATGGCATTGATAAAGTTGCATGAAGCTTGTGACGTTTGTATGTGTATTGTTTCTTAGTTCTACAGACAGTGAAAGTAGTAACTGTAATCCCATTTTTCGTTGATAATACCACAATTGCTTTTGGAAATGAATAGATGAATATACTGTTTATTTGGTTGCATCATGTGTTTTTGTCTCTTCAAGATCCATAAGTTATCATGTTTTCATGATCATCTGGCATTCAAATTGGCCATGCTAGGAGTTGGGGATGAAATTAACAAGTGCATGTGATAACACTGAAATATGAACAGCTATTTGGTACTGTATTATTTGAAGCTTTCCAAAGTTCTACCAGTTTCATATAATAATGTTGTTTTATACCTCTCTATGTTTGTAAAATGCTGGATTTTGTGTCAGAAAAACTTTATAATACTGAGAGCTATGTGTTTTTTAGGAACCTGAACGTAGATACCGGTTTTTCATTATATTTCATAAATTAGCCTGCTCTCTACTCTTTGGGGTAAGATCTGCGTATATTTTACATTTTAAAATCTTTTCTTCAAGCGGACTACGATGAATTGAAGTACTCGACCATGTAGCCATGTATGTAAGCAAATGCGTGTTCACATCAAAATTAAATGATAGAGCATAAGAATAATAGAAGACGACAAAAATGCAACAAGGCAGAATCAACATCTTGTCTCCACATTCAAATTGAATGATAGAGTATAAGAATATTAGAAGATGACAACAAAAGCAAACAAAGCAGAATCAACATCTTGTCTAGATTGTTTAGAATGCCAAAGTCATACGAAAAGTACTACACACGAAGGACTATATTCTGATTATTAACATTTCTCATGTCTTAGTAGTAGTTTGATAGTTTTTTAACGTGCATCAGCTTGTTCTGTTCCTCTTATTTAAAGCTTTTGCTGTAAAAATATTGTAATCAAGTGGGAAGGGACCAATCTTCTTTGGCTAGTTTTTTCTGTACAATTGTGAGAAGGAAACTGAGTGAATTGAAGATGTAACAATACATTAGAGGGCCTTTTCCTTTCATTTTCCTTTTCTTGTCAATTACTTATTATCGTTGTCTGTATTCATGCAACCACATGCATGATTGCAAGGAGGGGATAGGGATAGCAATGCAAAATAGTACATAAATACTTGTAAATATTATAGAGATTAGAGATATGATTCTTATAGGACTGCATTCCCTTGTTCTTTTTACCCACCTTTTTGTTTCCGAACTTTAGAAACTTTTAAACTCTTTTCATCTGTGCATAAGTAGAGCAGCAGCATGGAAACATACCAAACTCTGTCCATCGAGAGCTTTTCGTATCGTTGGTTAGCTAACATAAATCCATCCTTTGGAAGCCCAGGACATTCCTTTAGAGCTTCACTTGATGCATATGATGAAGCTTCATTCATAGAAATGGACCCCCAATTATCTTCCTCAAAAAGGTTCTTTAAAGTTTCCCAAGATTTTGATTTTCCTATATCACAGGCTCCTACGACTCTTGTTCATGCTGATGAGCTGATTTTCAATGGCTTTATAGTGCCTGTTTTTGTAAAACAAGTAAAGGCAGATGCATATGATGCTTCCGATCCAAATAAAACTTCACCGAGTCCTTCCTCTCCCTCAGAAAGGTTGCACTCGGATTCAGGTGACAGGACTCGTAGTTCGTCATTGAGGAAGTGTCGAAAGTTATCAAAGCAGATGTTTCTGAAGTATTTGGATTTTCTTAGGCCACTTTGCCAAAGAGTCGTCCGAGGACGAAGATCAGGCTCTAGAGTTGGAACCTGCACAAGACTGCATGGAGAAAAAACCTGGGCTTGTTCAGCTTCAACATCTCCGCGAGCAAGCGTAGCGTACCCAGCTGATAATTGGCGGAGGTCATGTGATTCCGAGAGCTCTATCTATGAAGCCGTTCTCCATTGTAAAAGAACAATCGGGTATGTTACAATTATAAACTTTGGTATAATTGTTTAGCCTTACATTTCTAGCCACTTCCAGGTTTTAACTTAGCTTCTTTTAAATAAACAGGTGAATGAGTGAATGTGTTGAAGCTGGAACAAGAAACACAAAAAACTGAGGTGAACAGAGGTAAAAATGCAAGGAAACTGAGAGGTCTCAGAGAAGATGATCATTCACTTGTTATAGTCGGCTAGTCCTATGTCTTATTTTATGGATGACAAAATGTATAGGAGCATTATTTTATCTTTGAGAAGATGGAGAAAGTAATCACAATAGCAAAAGATTGTTTTTTCTTCTTCATTCCTTGATGAAAATTCCCAATGTAACTATTTAAGGAATCTCAAGATAGTGAAAGTATTATTCTCTATTAAATGATCATTCTCAAGTTTCAGGTTTCTCGTACACTACCTGGACCAACTAGTTTAAGCTTTAACCTATTTTCACTAAGAACATTTCTAATGGTTCATGTTAAAAGAGTGTTAATTGTTAATGGTACATAATTTTGGCTTTTTGACCAAGAATAAATGCATGTACACAAGTACATAAATGATAACCATTTTGTAAGTATTACTGAGTAGAATCAAAATATATTTAGAAGTATATATTACTGCATCAATAATATTATAAGTGTAACATTTTTAATATAATTTGATTATAATTTAAATATGGATAGAAGTGTATATATGCTATTATTTTAATATAATTTGATGGTCGACCAAGCTGTGTGACACATTTATATTTGAATATTTAAAAAGTGTGCGATATTTAATAACAAGTGCATGATTAGTAGGTTGTGATTTTCTGCGAGTACAAATAGAAAATACCAAAAATATACCTAAAAATCACCATAAACAGACCTGTTCCTGACAAATTGGTATCAAAGCCCTCTAAATCGATCAACCACTGCTTCTACTATGTTGTGCACACTAAGACGAGTCGAGCGAGCTATGGAACTCAGTAATCGCAGCTGTAATGGTTGAGATATGGCAATTTCAGTTCGGGTGCTTTGTTCTGACTGGACTAGATCTGTAGTTGTAGCTAGTAAAAGTTTAGTGAAGTTTTAGAGATTCGACTCCTTTTTAGTGTTACTCTGTAGATTGAGTGGTATAACAACAGAAAAGTAACAAAACTAGCACAGAACTATTTAGTATTCTCCAAAATCCTAGAGCAAATATGTGATTATTTCTCATCTCCACTTAAGTATAGTTTCGTTTACAATATTAAACTCAGTACTCATTAGTTATCTATGCACATTCATACACAAATGCATGTGACTAATACACAAAAATGTATACATCGTGAAAAAAATTCCAAATTCATAGATAAACTTAATATTAACAAAATTCCAAACTTTTCATGAAATAAATTGGTAAAGATCATCCTACTGAGTGGCAATAAAAATAATTTGTAAAAGCAATTCTACTAATTTACGTTGGTAACCATAATTTGTGGCCTGCTGGCCTGCTATGATGATATAGAAACATTTCTTAACACCATGATATTTCTCTAAATCTTGATCGTGATATTTCTTCCACCTTATTACAATCACCATAATATTTCTCTAAATCTTGACCTAATACCTTATTACAATTTATTTCATGTAAATACGACCTTCTTTTCCTAATCCTATCAGCATTGGAAAATCTCTCCCTGGCTCTTCTTTAAGGATCCCTGCCTCTTCTTTTAACAGAAGATCATTTTCTTCTTGTGGCGACCACAATACCTCGACGGACTGTATTTCATTTTTTTGAATAGATTTAAGTGTTTGCAACACTGCAACGGAATCAAGGTACACTTGTCTCTTTTTGTTTGTAGATGGAATCAAGTGTTTACCAGTAGCAAGCACTGACACTGTAGCCAATGTATACTCATGTTCTATGTTGCTGGTATTAGCTTCAACCATACTATTCTTTTTATATTTGACACCGTCGACGTTCACAAATGATTCCTCGTCCTTGCCATATTTGTCGCGCTCTCTGTTTATAATTTGTTGGAAACGTTTGCTTAAGCTTTCCATGGAGTCGTACTGTATCTGCAAATTGGCAAGTATAATTGATGCACTGGATTCATGGTACAAATGCAGCCATCCAATAAGAACTAAAAAAGTGGCATGGTTGTCTAAATTATATTACAAATTTACAAGTAGGTTAATAATACTAGTCACATAATACTAGTCACAAATGGTAATGGTATAGAGAGTATTTGTGGTGGATGGTGCAACTTGTGCCAACTAAGGTGCAATACAAAATGTGGTTTTAAGATGATTAGGTAACAGATACATTATACATTATAAGTTTTTGAAAAAAAAACTTGCACTAAATGTAGATTTTTGAACATTGATTCAAGATTCAGTGGTGTATATTCTGAGAGCTGCTGACATTTTCGATCGTGAATCAATTAATAGTTTAGATTTAGAATTTAGATATATATCCACGAAAGATACAAATTGACTTACTGACAGATTGGAAAACTGGAAAGAGGATTCGTTCTGTTGAATAAGAGCTTTCACCACCTCTGCAAAAAAATTGCAAATTTATCTATCAGAAACAGGTTGATTGTGTGAGGATGATCCATTACATATATGAATATGATATACGAAAACTAAAAGGTAAGTAAAGATGCATTTCAAACAAAAATTAAAACAACAATGAGAAAGGTCCCAACTATGAGACAAAACCAAAATTAAAAACGGAGTTGGCTAGCACATAAATATTCATAATTTTCATTCATATAATATCCATATTAATACTTAATCTACCAAATTGAGTACTTTTTTTCGCAAATCTCATCGTATAAAATTTGCATTCCTACATCCTTAAACCTCTAATTTTGTTCAAAATTTGTCTAGAGTGTTTCACTCAATTCCTTCCAGCAAACAGAAAGGTAAAACCATAGGTTTAAAAAGAGGTGAGTGTGATGGTCGTCTCCAGGAGATGTACCTTTCCTGGATATTCAAATTCAAAATATGAAATGTTGGAATTAACTTTAAGTATTTGTAGACTAGACTAGTCTATTCTTGATTTGGTTACCACTTACCACTAACTACAAATATTGGGGCTATAATCAAATATGTAATAAGCTACTAAACTTCTTCCTTCTCATATTTACCATTTTGTTTAATTATTAATGTGAAAATCACAAGTACTACATGAAGATTATAGTTCTTTAATAATATTTACCAGCACTGACAGCAAGCACAACTCTAGTTACTTCTATGAATACTAATTTGTAGAAAAAATCCGCTTTTGCTGCATTTGTATTATTTTTACCAACAATTTTGTGATCACCTATATTGCCAATGCCGAATTTAATCTCCTGATTTAAATTCTGATTCATAGTTCTTCTACAGCTGATTCATCTTTGGTAAAAAAATGTTGCACATGTCACTTCCGCTAAATATCAGCTACTCCAGACTTCTTTTGGTGCTAGGTTATCAACTGATTCAGAGCATAAATTATTTGGAAAGGTTGTATGCAAAAAGGAGGGTAGAGGCCATGAATTGGAAACAAGATGCTTTAAATCTAATGGAGATTCCACATGATAAGAAGACAATAAGGCAGGTAATTAAAGGCACAAAAAGATGATACATTAAATATCTCTAATATGTCACCATCATGAGGTACAAGAAAGGATTAGTAGACAAAGATTACACACAATCAAAGTAATAGAGTACTATGGTACATTTGACTTGGTGCCTGAGATGGTTACTTCAGGAGTGTACAAAAGTTTGCAATAGCTACACCTAGAGTATGTTTAACAACCAGATGTTAATGATGCATTTCTTGATGGTGATTTACTTGAAGAGGTTTAGATGGATCTTCCTCTAGGTCGCATTAGACCCATTAATGACACTGATCTTTTACGTAAACTACATAAACAATATAAGAATTGTAATAAGTGCTCGGTAATGGTTTGTTATATAACAAGTAGTATAATTATTATTCGAATTTTACAATCTCTGGCCAGTGTTCTGCTTCTAATATTCAGCGAGGGATCTTTTTTTGCTGCAATAGTGGTAAACACAGATGAGGTTATTAAAGAATTAACAGTGATCACAAACTTAAAGAAGAAGATAACATTCATAGAACACAGCATACAGATCTGAGAATAAGTTTGTTACATTTCAGTATATATGCTCTCGAGCACAACTGCACAGCTTGTGTAACTAACTTCTAACAGAATTACAACAGTGAAATGACTGAACTGTCCTTCTAGAAATAGACCTTGTTGACTAGCCTTGACTTAACTGATTTACTAGCTTATTACTCCCCCTCAAACTTGGTGTGGAGTGGAAGAAACACCAAGTTTGTGTAAGAGATTACTGTGCTGAGATGCTTTCAACTGCTTAGTAAACAGGTCTGCAACTTGGAAGTAAGTAGGAACATGACAAGTAACAATGTCACCTGCTGCAATCTTGTCACGAATGAAATGGCAGTCGATTTCGACATGTTTAGTTCTCTCATGTAGCACAGGATTAGCTGCTATAGCCAATGCAGCTTGATTATCACAATTCAATACAGTAGGTGGCAAGTCGTGCAGCCCCATGTCCTTAAGTAAAGCACTCAGCCAAGTAATTTCACAGCTAGCCAATGCCATAGAACGGTATTCAGCTTCTGCACTAGAACGTGCAGCCACAGACTGCTTCTTGGTTTTCCAGGAAATGGGAGAAGCTCCTAGCAAAATACAATATCCTGATGTTGATTTTCGAGAAAAATCACAACTAGCCCAGTCAGAGTCACAAAATGCTGTTAATTGACTTGCTGATTTACTAGCTAACAGAATACCCTGTCCTGGATTCCCAGCCAAGTACCTCAATAGCTTCTTAGCAGCTTGCATATGTTCAGAAGTAGGAGCTTGCATGAATTGAGTAAGAACATGTACTGGATAAACAATGTCAGGTCGAGTAACAGTCAGATAAATGAGTTTACCTAAGAGCCTTTGATAAGGTTGTTGCTCTTGTAAAATCACTCCCTTTTCTGGACTTAATTTGACCTTAGTCTGCATAGGAAGTTTACTAGGTTTAACTCCCACCATATGATATTCTTTAAGCAAATCCATGACATATTTCTTCTGTGAGATAAAAAATCCTTCTGCAGATCTGTGAATCTCAAGCCCAAGGAAATAATTGACATCACCAAGATCTTTCATGTGAAAGTTGTTTGACAACATAAGTTTGAGATCATTAATCTTCTGCATTGACTCTCCTGCAATCAGTAGATCATCCACATATACCAACACTAGTGTAATTGTATTATTTTCAACTTTTGTCAGCAAACTATAATCCACCTTTGACTGTACATAACCATCTTGTTTCAGAGTGCTTGTAAGTTTACTAAACCAGCATCGAGGTGCTTGCTTTAGCCCATACAAACTCTTAATGAGTTTACTTACTAACCTGCTTCCCTGAGTAACCACTTGAGTAGTAGACACTTGAGTCAAATCACCACCAATTCTACTGCCAATACCAGTATAACCTTGTGGTAAAGTCATAAACACCTCCTCATCTAAATCACCATGTAAGAAGGCGTTAGTAACATCCATCTGAATTACATGCCAGTTCTTAACAGCAGCCACAGCTAAAAGAGTACGAACAGTAGCCATCTTAGCTACTGGTGCAAACGTTTCCCCAAAATCAACACCTTGCTTCTGTTTGCACCCTAAGATAACCAACCTGCTTTTAAACCTGTCAATTGTACCATCAGGTTTAAACTTTGTTTTATACAGCCATCTACAACTTATAGCTTGTTTCCCAGGTGGCAAAGGAGTGATAATCCAGGTTCCATTTCGTTCCAGAGCTTCTAATTCACAATTCATTGCATCAATCCAGTGTTGACTCTGAATTGCTTGCTTAAAAGTTGTTGGATCAGCCGCAGTAGTTAAAGAAGTCAGGAAACAACAGAACTGTGAAGAAACACCCTTTTGAAAAACAGTAGAATGATCACTGAGAGCAAAATTAGAAGCATAATCTTTCATCCAAACAGGAGTTTGTATTGTTCTTGATGATTTTCGAACAACAGGAGACACTTGATCTGTATTAGACTGATTGCTACTCTCTGTGTCAGTAGACTGAGTACTATCACTAGTATCATCAGAAGTATCTTCAGTATGAGAATTAAACTCAGTAAAATTATAATCAGTATTTGAGGAGGGAATGAACATATCATCCCAAATCTCTCCAGATGTAGATAATGATGAAGGCATTTGAACAGGTAATGGTTGCACATAACTAGATTTGGAATTAGAAGAATTATATGGAAACACTGTTTCTTGAAATAGCACATCTCTGGAGACAAGAATTGATTTGTCAAGTAAACTGAGTAATCTGAATCCCTTCTGTGTAGGTGGATATCCTATGAACACACATGGAATCCCTCTATTTTGAAATTTGTCAGTACTAACCACAGTTGAGGCAGCAAATGCTAAACAGCCAAATGCCTTAAACACAGTATAATCTGGAAAATCTTTAGTGAGAGTCTCATATGGAGATACATTGTGTAATACTGATGATGGTAGTCGATTTATAGTGTACACAGCAGTAAGAATACACTCTCCCCAAAAATCTATTGGTAAACCTGACTGTAACTTCAAAACTCTTGCCATTTCCAAGATATACCTATGTCTACGCTCCACTCTAGCATTTTGTTGAGGTTTGTAGACACAAGATGTCTGATGAATCATACCAGCAGAAGCATAAAATTGTACACACGCAGAAGTCTTGAATTCCAAAGCATTATCAGTTCGAAGAATTTTGACTTTACTCTGAAACTGAGTATCAGCATAACTAGCAAAACTTTGAAATACTGACAGAAAATCAGACTTAGCTTGCAACAAATACACCCAAATCATCCTTGAACAGTCATCAACTAATGTCAAAAAATACTTGTATTTAGACCTAGTAAGCACTCTGTATGGTCCCCATATATCAGCATGAATCAAATCAAAATTATCTTTTGCATGAGAAGAACTTAAAGTGAAAGGGAGATTGGTAAACCTGGCCATAGGACATGTTAAACACACTTTGCTCTCTGCATAACTAATCTGAGTATGCAATTGTGGAATTAATTTGAGTTTTGCTGCAGGTGCATGACCAAGCCTAGTGTGCCACAGCTCATATGAGTCCTTTGCCAGATTTCCAGTTGCACCATATGCTGACTGATTACACTTCTTGACAGTACCACTATCACACTTCTTGACAGTACCGGTATCTAGATAGTACAAACCATTCTTTAGGACCCCTGTCCCTTTAACAAGATTAGACTGTGAACTATGAATTACACACTTGTCAGGTAAGAACATAACTTTGCAGTCATTATCTTGAGCCAGCTTACGAATAGAAATCAAATTGTGATTGAATGTAGGTACATACAATACCCCTAGCAATTTTAAACCATTTCCAAGTTGAATATCACCAATATGAGAAATCAGTACATTATCTCCAGTAGGTAGTCTGATTGTGTATTATTCTGGTGCTATTTTGACATTTGACAATAAAGATAATGAAGATGTCATATGATCTGTAGCACCAGAGTCAATAAACCACTCACATTGCAAATTCTCCACATTATTACACATGACTACTCCTGAGAAACTAACCATACCAGAGAAAGGTGAATCCAACTCTTCTTCAGATGTATTGCTCAAAGAAGATGGTAACAATTTCAGCAATTGCTCTAGCTATTTTGCTGTAAAAACCATGTTATCATTGGTATCACTACAATCAGTTTGTGCAACATTAACCATTCTTTGGCCTTTGTTCTGATTTTGACTCCAATTTACTGATTGACCAGAACCACTACCTCCTTTCTGAGAACCACTTCCAGCTGTTCTTCTATACTTACTATGCCATTTTGGAAATCCAATGATTCTCCAACAGTCCATCTTTGTGTGACCTTTTCTCCCACATTCTGTACAAACTCCATTTTTGCCAGAATTATCATTAACACTTTGCTGTACTTTACCGTACATAGCTGCAATCTCATGTCCTTGAAATTCACCAAGAGTAGCTCTCTGTGATTCTTCTTGCTGAATCACAGAACATGCCATCTCCACAGTTGGCAATGGAACAGACATTAAAATTTGACTTCGTTGAGAAGCATAACACTCATCTAATCCATTCAGAAACTGGAATAAACGTGCTTCTTGTTTTTGTACTTCCAAGACATTCAGAAAACCTTGCATTTCATCACTAATTGTGTTCAACACAGGCATAACATTCATAGATTCAATTTCTTCCCAAATTGAACTTAGATTTGTGAAGTATTCAACTAGAGATGATCCATTTTGCTTAATACTAAACAAATCTTTATTCAGTTTATACTTTCGTGATCCATTCGTTAATTGAAAACGTTGTTCTAATATCTTCCACACATCAGCAGCAGAATTAACAAACAAAATCGATTTCTTAATCGAATCTGAGATATTATTATGAATCCACGAAATTACCATATTGTTGCACGTATCCCATTGCACAGCATCAGTTGCATCTGTAGTGCTTCGCTTTTCAGATCCAGTAACAAACCCTAGCCTTCGCTTAGATGTCAATTGAATCTCTATCGATCTTTTCCAGGTACGATAGTCATCTGAACCTTGCAATTTTGGAACACTGATAGACGTAGGTCCATCACTTGGATGCAGAAACAATGGATTCTGCAAGTCTGCGAACGAAAATCGACTCGTCGTCGCCATTAATCACTCTTCAATTTACAGAAATCAAGCTTCTAATTCATCAATCAACGAAAAACATTCACGCCATTGATGAAGCTTCAATCTCTTCGCAAATTGTATCTATATCACTTCGTGTTCTTTACAAGAATATACGTATAATCTTTCTTTAAGCGTGCCTTGGATCACAGCTCTGATACCATAAAGAATTAACAGTGATCACAGACTTAAAGAAGAAGATAACATTCATAGAACACAGCATACAGATCTGAGAATAAGTTTGTTACATTTCAGTATATATGCTCTCGAGCACAACTGCACAGCTTGTGTAACTAACTTCTAACAGAATTATAACAGTGAAATGACTGAACTGTCCTTCTAGAAATAGACCTTGTTGACTAGCCTTGACTTAACTGATTTACTAGCTTATTAGTTATCATCACAAGAAAGGACACATTACTTTGGTATACAAACCACTAGATGGTGAGTTCTGCATCAAGGATGTATATTACTACTAGCTAGGAGTTTAGCACTAAGTCACTAGGATAAGCTACTGACTGGTCTGTAGCTTCCAAAATTGGTGTATGATTTATCGTTATGTACCTGTTCTTTTAACAGTCTGCTTCAGATATGTCACTTTAAAAACTTATGAATGCCCTAAGCATGGGAGGGCAACGAAATGTTAAGTTTTATTAGTAGTTACAGATTACAATGCAAGCAGGTTAGATATTAACACAAGTTCTTCTGAATATATAGAATAGATGCAACTAACCATAAGCCATGAGAAATGCTTTATTTTTTTCCCTCATGGTATCAAGTTTCCATGAATATGTTATATGCATCCTCAGTGATAATAAGCAAGTAACTCGAGGGTCAAAAATAGAAAAAGTTCCAAAGAGCATGTGCACCTTTCAAATATGTAGTTCAGACCATTTAAGGTGGATGTATCTGCAAGTTCAGCTATATTGTTAAGCTTCCTTTGCAATACTCGTTCTTTATCTGAAACTGCAACCTTGATCCAAAAAAGCACATAGAAAAATAGACATGCATAATTATTTATGATTTTACATATCCTGACCATATATTAGTAATGGAAGATTACACTAAATTTGTATTTGACCTGAAAACATAGTATAGTTCCTATAGGCTTGACAACCGGTGTATCATCCCAGTCAGAAACAATAGTAGCTATTGTTGTACGAACATGTTTTTTTTCCTTTGAAAAACAGAGGAATGGATATAAATGTATGCTATCCACGGATTATAACATGTTTTTTTCCTATGAAAATAGCAAGACTTGTGGCAATTGCAAGAACAAGTGTTGTCTTTGGCTTCTTTGTCATTGTCTTTTTCCTTAATGTTGCAATTGCATTGTGTGCAATTAGAATCACAGGTACAGATAAACGTAAGGTGCCTTGAGTAGTTGTCATAATCAAGATAATCATCTGAATCAGAGTCCGAAGATGCCGTGGGATTACTTGTATTTACACCAACCTCCCCAATCAAAATTTTCCAATCTGCCACGTCAACTATGCCACATCATTCATTCGGGAACAATTTTTGAATAATAATTTGGGATACCTAACATTAATCATTTCGAAATCATTGATTTTTAATTATCTTATGCCAGTTAAAAACAATTTCTAGATGAGGAATTTGTGCAGAATTCTTGCATTGGGAATACGCAGTGCGCAAATATGTGACATCAGTAGCTCGAAAGAACAAAGTTCCAACATAAGCAATTTTTAATTTTTTTTTCTTGAAGGGCCGATATATGCAATTTAATGCCAAATCTTTTAACGACATGTTGTTGGAATATTGATAGCCGGTTAACAAAATGAATCAAAAAATTTCGAGTTGCAAAAGCAAAAATATACTAGGAGTTGATGCAATTGTACTAGAAGGTGGCCCTACCAAAAGCAAGTAGGCCACCACCACCATGTAGAATTTTGATACCTCTTTAAACTACGTTTAGAGTAACTTCTACAAAGTGGGTGTTTGGGGTATCTTAAAAAATGTAGCTTATAACTTATAAGCACTTATGTCATATAAGTGATAAGTAGAGCATAACTTATAAGTCAGTAAAGTGTTTGGTAAATCAGAACTTATAATCAGTAAACTGTTTGGGTAAATCATAACTTATAAGTTAACTTTTTTCTATAATTTTCAAAATATTTGTTTTTTATATTTAACAATGGATGTCAACGAATAGATCTCGATGAGTAGAGAAATTTGAGATATACATATCAATTTTCTAATGAATGGATCGAGAGATATATGATTTTGAAGATTTTAAGGATATTATATATTGCGTATATCGAGAAATAAGTTATAAGCATAAGTTGAATGTTAGGATTTACTAACATTCAACATATGGGATTATAAGTTATAAATTGAGCCAAAACTTATTTTGGCAAACACCCCCATAAGTGCTTATGGCCTTATAAGCCATAAGTACACAGTGAAATGAAAGCCCAAACAGGCTCAAAATAACAAGAAGACTTTAACGATAATGAAAGCCGTGTGGAGCTATGTCCATCTTCTAGAAACTCACCATTTCTTATCAATTTAGTGTACTAGTAATACGCTTTCCTCACAATTCTGTGACAAAAGAGCATAGCTGAAAAATCGCAAAACAATCCGGAGATTTATTAGAACAAATATGAGTAAGGTATATAAGCTTAATTATTCAAAAAAAAAAGGTAAAATAAGAGCATCTCCAAGGGCCCATAACCCTTATCTATATCTAGGGGTGTAAATGAGTCGAGCCGAGCCGAACTCTAAAATGTTCATGTATTGTTTGTTAAAAATTATCAAACTCGAATTCGAGCTCGAACTTGAATCGAGCCAAAAAATATGTTTGTGCTCGGTTCGTTAAGATAAAATGTTGTTCGCGAACCGTTCACGAACAGCTCGCGAACATGTCTCATGAGCTTACTCACGAACTTTTTATTTCGAACAACTCATTAAGCTTGTTCACGAGCTTGTTCATGAAATTATGCTCAGGAATAAATCTTAAATATTGCTCGCGAACTTATGCTCAAGAGCTCACTTATGAACAACTCATAAACTTGTTTTCTTATTTTTATATACAAAAATCTAACATTAAAAAAATTAAAAAGTCCAAAATTAAATAATTAAATTTATGTCTCAGCACTAAAAATAATAATAATAAATCATCAACCAATAAAATTATCACATCTCCTTATATAAAATATCGTTAGTCATACAAAATACTACATAACGATGTACACCATTAACTAGAATAATAAGAATATAAAATAAACAATTATAATATCTAGCATAAAATATAAGATATTCTAGTTAACGGTGTACAATTAATAAGAGTTTCGAAAGTATATTCTAATAATCAAACATATATTATATATAGGAGATTATCTATCGAAATTGTCTATGAGCCGCTAATGAACTCGAATACCGAGCATGTTAATGAGCTCAATTATCGAACTTATTCACAAACATGTTCATGAGCTATGTTCACGAGCTTTGTTCACGAACACGTTAACGATCTTGTTCGCGAGCTATCGAGTCGAACTTTACCATGATCAAGTTCAGCTGGTTTATCCTTATGTTAGTTACAGAGGCATGCCTGTACTCATCTAATAACAAGCCTAATTGTTTGTAATGCTTTGCATTACTTACATGACCTCTTAACTGAGGGAACCTCTAGTTGTAGAGTCTCTGTTTGTATTGTACTTGTAGTAGGCATCAAGTCCTAGTTGTGTAACTATACTTATAGAGTCTAGAATAATGCTTGAAAGAAGTTCCAAGGTTCATGCCTCAAGCAAAGAGTTAAAGACTGTCAAATAATCACAGTTGGGATTTGAAGAAATGAAGAATTTGCCTAAGTACCAATTCGAGAAGTATATTAGTCTATTCGAGAAGTCCAGCATTCGAGAAGTCAGGGATTCGATATCTCAAGACACTATTCGATATCTCTGAATACACTGTTCGATATCTCATTCGATAACTCAGGGATTCGATATGTCTACTACTCTATTCGAGAACTCAAGAAGTCAACAAGTCAAGATGGTATTCGAGTTCTCAAAGAGTCAACAAGTCAAAGTTCCATTCGATATCTCAAGGACTCAGAAAGCTATTCGATATCTCGAGGATTCGATAAGTCAAATGTTCTATTCGACAACTCAAGGAATCCTGATGGAAAAGAGCTATTCGAGAAGTGGTTCGATATGTCAATATAACAGTATTCGAGAACTCAGAGTTATCGATCAAGTCAATTCTAGTTCTCGAATCACTTACTTAGTCACTTCTCGAATACATTCTTGGAGACAAAATACTGAAGAAATTGTACAAGTCAGAAACCTGCAACAAGCCAATGCACTTTATGGACCACAATCTGTAACGTGCTCTGGAAAGCCTACAAGGAAGCTTGGAGAGATATAGAAGAGACAAGGAGCTAAAGAAGTGGATCTAAACAGGCTTTGCAAAGTCAAATCTGTAAACGTTTTGACACTTACTCAAAAAGGATAGACAGACTAGAAAGTAATTTGTTTAGCTACCTTATTTGCAGTATGTAGGTTGTATTCATGTTCTATAAGGACACAGCCTCACTTCATAACTTAGTAACTTTTGTTAGTCAAGTTTTTCATACACTGTAAGCTATATCTCTCTGAGAAAAACGAAACTGAGAATACTACCATTTGTATTCACAGATTGTAGCAACCTTTATCTAATAATACATTAGATTAAAGTGATATTGTGTCTTGTGTTGTTTCTTTATCCGCACCTTCACTTCTACACACACAGGCACTTATCTGCTACATAGACACAATCCAAGAAAAGTTCAAGAATCCATTCACCCCCCCATCTGTATTCTTTTACCGTATTCAATACTCAACAAGTGGTATCAGAGCGGGCTGTTTATTCAAAAACAGAAAAACGATCATGAGTTAGAATACACCAAAGACTACAGGAACGGTGAAGGTCCCTAAGTTTGACAAAGAAAACTTCAACCTCTGGAAGATAAAGATGATGTTGTTCATTAAAGCCTCTCATCCCTTGTATCCTGAGATTCTCAAGAATGGTCCTTTTGTTCCACAACAAGAGATACCAGAGAAGACTGTTGGAACCACAACTATCCCAAGATCTTATGAGGCCAAGGATCCATCAAAGTGGACAGAGTCAGAAAGGGAGAAGGTTGCTCTTGACAGCCACCTCATGTTTCTTATCATTGATTCCATGGACATGTCAATGTTTGCAAACATTGCATCATGCACGTCTGCTAAAGAGATGTGGGATCACATTGAGGTGTTGTGTGAAGGGACTGATGAGGTTAAGGAAAACAGGAAACAGATACTGGTCACACAGTATGAAGCTTTCATGGCACAGCCCAAGGAAAGCATCACTGAAATGTTTGAAAGGTTTCACAAGCTAGTTACTGAGTTGCAAATGAATGGCAAGGTTTACAGCACCAAGGAGTTAAATATGAAATTTCTGTTGTCTTCACCAAATCATCTGGAGCAAAGAGTCATTTCTCTAAGGGAGAGAGATTTGAACAAAGTCACCTATGATGTGCTCTATGGAGTCCTAAAGACTCATGAACTTGAGTTGCTTCAGAAAAGGGCTATCCAAGCCAACCAAGGTAGAATGATAAACACATCATGTGCCTTGATTGTCAACAAATCTATTCTAGACCTAGAAGCATCTACAAGTCAGCTAAGAATAGAGGAGGTAGCAGATGATGAAGAAACTGAAGCTGGGGTGAGTGAACCTGTTGAGGAAAAGGAGGAAGAAGAAGAAGAGTTTTACACTCTGGAAGAACTTGATGGGATGGAAAATACTTCATATGCTTTCATGGCCAGAAAATTTCCAAACATCAGATTTAAAAGAAATCAACCCTTCAAACCAAAAACTCAAAACCATTCAGCCAACAAGAACAAGGCACCTGTGAAACCAAACAGAAATAAGTTCAAAACCAGTTATGTGGATAGGTCATCTGTAAGGTGCTATAGATGCAATGACCTAGGGCATTTTGCCAGTGAATGCAAGAAGCCTAAAAAGAAGGATAGAGATTATCTTGAGCTCGAAGCTAAGTATGAGGCCCTTCTGAAAAAGCAGACACATGGTAAGGCCTACATAGCTGAAGGGAAGTGTTGGGATGATTCTGAGAGTGATGAAGAGGAACAAGAATTCTGCAATTATGCCTTGATGGCCAACTCCAAGGATGACTCATCTTCATCTGACTCTCAGGTACCATCTCTAACTACTATAGACATGTCTGTTTCTGAGTATAAATGCATGATCGAACAACTATCTGTTGAAATGTTTAATATTCATACTAGTATGACTGCTGCTAATGAGGAGATTGCTAAACTATCTACTAGAAATGAAATATTAACCAAAAAGAATGAGGAACTTGAGCTAACTACTATGCAAGTAGAAAACCTTAAGAAAGAAGTTGAATATTTGCAGAACAAGGTTTTATGTGCTAGTCAAGTAGAGAAGGCTCTTAGGGATGAATTAGCTGAGAATGAATTCAAACTAAAAACTTTCAAGAAATCATCTGGTTTAGTGCAATCCTACTGTGAGAAAATTGAAGCTAAACCCAAAGCAGCTATTGGACTTGACTATGACTCTCTCAAACAGAGGAAAGGCTATGCTGTCATTGAAGAGGACACAGTTGTTCATGAGAAAGTGCCTCACATTTTGAGAAAAACTGAAAATCCAATTTTTAAGGAATCAACATTTGAAATTGATGAGGATGCCTTACTCATCAAGCAAATGTTGAATGATGAGGATGAGGCACAATCTAGTGAACAACAAGCATCCTCTAAGGGTGAGAGTGTCAAGTCAAAGACCAAGAAACCAGTAGTTGATAGGCCAAGACCTAAGAAGTTTGTTAAGTTTGTCTCAGCTGGGATGAGTGAATCAGAAAAGGAAGTGACTAAGAAGAAACAGAACAGAAATGGCAAGTTAGGGATTAACAAGGATAACAACTATGCTTATATGCCTAATACCCCTAGGAAAACTTGTCAGAACTATTTCAGTACCAATCATTTAACTCATGCATGCAAGAAACATGTTGGTAGTGTGTCTAAACCTTTCTATGATTGTTCTGTGCCTCTAAGTCATAGAGATGCACCTTTCTGTGATAAATTTGACTGTATGCCATGCAATATGAATGTTATGACTAGTTGTTTTAATCTAAGAAGGCAGTTCATTGATGGTTATATCAGTCACAATTCTCACACACACTACACAAGGTCAAAGTCTTCAAGTCCTCCTAAAGCTAGGAAGGTACCTCTGTCACCTAAGTCTGAAACTTCAGGTTCTAAGACTTCCAACAGTGACAAGAAGACTAACACTAAGAAAGTTGACAAGCATGTTGTTTATGATAAAACTGTCTCTAAGTCACATGGACCCAAACTTGTTTGGGTACCAAAGGAAAAGTAATACCTTTGTGTTTGCAGGGCAAAGAAAGTGAAAAGAAAGTCATGTGGATTTTGGACAGTGGATGCTCAAATCATATGACTGGTGATATGGCCCTGCTATCACAGTATGAGGAAAAGGCTGGCCCAATGGTTGCTTTTGGAGATGACAGCATGGGTAACACATTGGGATATGGCAAGCTGAAAGTTGGAAATGTCATCATTGAAGATGTAGCACTAGTCAAGGGGCTCAAGCATAATCTGTTAAGTGTTGGTCAGTTTACTGATAGAGGATTCAAAGTGAATTTTGACAAAGATGAATGTTTGATCACCCACAAGAAGACTGGTGATTTTGCTCTATCTGGAGTAAGGAAGGGAAGCCTGTTTGTAGCCAATATGGACTCTGCAAACAAGGACAAAATTTGTTGCTTTTACTCAAAAGCATCAAATGAAGATTGTTGGCTGTGGCACAAGAAACTATCACACCTGAACTTCAAGGCCATTAATTCTCTAGTCAAAAGAGAGTTAGTGAGAGGCATGCCCACACTTGAATTCTGCCAAGAAGGAGTGTGTGAGGCTTGTCAAAAAGGAAAAATGAAAAGATCAAGCCACAAGTCAAAGACAGTGTCATCAATATCCAAACCATTACAACTCATCCATATGGATTTGTTTGGGCCTGTCAACATAATGTCACTTGGAAGAAAGAAGTATGCCCTGGTAATGGTTGATGATTTTTCAAGGTATACATGGGTGGAATGTCTAGCATCTAAAGATGAGGCTCCACAAGTAATTATTGAGCATATAAAGAAAGTTGACAAGGAAGCAAAGGCAAACGATGCAAGTGTGATTGCACTGAGGAGTGATAATGGAACAGAGTTCAGAAATGCCACACTTGAAGCATTCTGCAAAGAGAATGGCATTTCTCAGCAATTCTCAGCTCCAAGGACTCCACAACAAAATGGAGTTGTTGAGAGAAAGAATAGAACTCTAATTGAGGCTGCTAGAACAATGTTACTTGATGCAAAAATGCCCACATGTTTTTGGGCTGAGGCTGTGAGCACTGCATGCTATATTCAGAACAGGACCCTCATCAACAAAAACACTGGAAAGACACCTTACAACTTGATGACTGGAAAGAAGCCTACTCTAAAGTATGTTCATACTTTTGGAAGCAAATGCTTTGTACTAAAGGATAATTCTGAATATGTTGGAAAGTTTGATGCAAAAGCATTTGAAGGAATTTTCCTTGGCTATTCTATGGAAAGAATTGCATACAAGGTTTATGTCATCAGTCAAAAAAAAGTTATGGAAAGCACAGATGTAACATTTGATGACAGCAAACTACCTGGACTAGAAAAAGCCAATGATGAAGACAAAGATCCATTGAGGTTTGATAATCTAGATGATTCTGATGAAGAGATTGAAACTGGAGTTGAAACTCAAGTTCAACAAACTCAAGTGATTAATGATACAAGAGAAGAATTTGTGCCAATCGATAGTGGAGAAACAAGCATCCAAGACACACCTGTGAGTAATGGCAACTTCACAGGGGGGAGGAAATGAGGATGACCATGATGTGGATGATGAAGCAACATCAAGAATGAGAAGTCAGGCTGAACACTCGAGGAAATGGGATAGATCACACACTGCAGAGCAAATCATTGGAGATCCTAATGCAGGAGTAAGGACTAGGAGAGCAACTCAAAATGAGTGCCTCTATGGATGTTTTCTATCACAAGTTGAGCCTAAGAAACTTGATGATGCACTGTTGGATCCAGATTGGATTATTGCCATGCAAGAGGAGCTGAATCAATTTGAAAGGAACAAAGTATGGGAACTTGTGCCTGCACCAAAGAATAGAACCATTGCTGGAACAAAATGGGTTCTGAAGAATAAGATGGATGAAGATGGTGTAATAATAAGAAACAAAGCAAGGCTGGTTGCAAAAGGATACTCTCAACAGGAAGGCATTGATTATGATGAGACATTTGCCCCTGTTGCTAGATTGGAAGCCATTAGAATATTCTTGGCATTTGCTGCTCATTCAAAATTTAAAGTTTATCAGATGGATGTCAAGAGTGCATTTCTAAATGGAGAGTTGGAAGAAGAGGTTTATGTGCAACAACCACCTGGCTTTGAGGATCCACATTTCCCAGAATTTGTCTACAGATTGCTTAAGTCACTGTATGGACTTAAGCAAGCTCCAAGAGCATGGTATGATACTTTATCACAATTTCTTCTTGAGAATCAATTCACTAGAGGCACATTGGACAAGACACTGTTTTACAAGAAGCATGGTGATGATATTATCCTAGTCCAAATATATGTGGATGATATCATTTTTGGTTCTACAAATGAGAAGCTGTGTGAGAAGTTCTCTAAACTCATGCAGAGCAGATATGAGATGAGTATGATGGGAGAGTTGACATTCTTTCTAGGGTTGCAAGTCAGTCAAAGGAAGGATGGTATCTTTATCAGTCAAACCAAGTACATCAAGGATTTATTGAAGAAGTTTGACTTGGAAGATTGTTCACCTGCCAAGACACCCACGGCCACTGTCACTAAACTGGATGAAGATGCTAAAAGCAAGAAAGTAGATATCTCAGTCTAAGGAGGCATGGTTGGTTCTCTACTCTACCTCACTGCAAGTAGGCCAGACATCATGTTTGCTACATGCTTGTGTGCAAGGTTTCAATCAAATCCAAAGGAATCACATTTGATTGCAATAAAAAGGATCTTTAGATATCTGAAGGGCACTCCTAACTTGGGATTATGGTATCCTAAGGACACAGGGTTCAATCTGGTTGGTTATTCTGATGCTGATTATGCTGGATGCAGAGTGGATAGGAAAAGCACCTCAGGAAGCTGCCAGTTTCTTGGACAAAGGTTAGTTTCTTGGTATAGCAAGAAGCAACAATCTGTGTCAACTTCTACAGCTGAGGCTGAATACATAGCTGCTGGAAGTTGCTGTGCTCAAGTGCTTTGGATTAGAAATCAACTTAGAGATTATGGACTTGTGTTGGAAAGAATTCCAATCATGTGTGACAACACAAGTGCAATCTCTATAGTTGCCAATCCTGTCAATCATTCTAGAACAAAGCACATTGACATCAGATATCATTTCATAAGAGAACATGCAACTAATGGAACCATTGAGTTGCATTATGTCTCTACAGATAAACAACTAGCTGATATATTCACTAAGCCATTAGATGAAGCCACCTTCACAAGGTTGGTAAGTGAGATTGGAATGCTGAATTCTTCAGATTCTGGCTAAGTGAATACACCATCTAGATTGTTGCAGCAGTAAACACTTACTTTATCTAAATTCTCAATATTTTTGGAGTAAGTGTTGGTTGAAATATGATTTCACTACGCCATAGATGCCCAGACGCAACGCACTTCTACTGTTGCATTAGACACGTTTTTTGTTACAATAGACCTAAGGTAACACTTTTTCACCATTTCATCCGCTAATGTTGCCTCTGCTATCTAACGTAACGCTTTTGTTCTCAATAGTAACACTAAGAAAAGTATTACCTTAGGACCATACAGTAACACTAAATCAAACAAATGCAACACTAGAAAGGTGTTACCATAGCTTAGCCAAAAAAAGACAGAGGACACGTGGCATGTGGGGGCCCACGTGACACGTGTCATGATGGTTACGTGTCAAGGGGTGATACGTGGCTGGTGTCCACGTGGCATGTTGGGGCCACCTAACACGTGGCAGGTGGGGGCCCACCTGCCACGTGACATGTGTGGCCCACCTGCCCCGTGGCATGTGGGGACCCACCTGACACGTGGCATGTAGGACCCACCTACCACGTGACATTTGGGGGGCCCACCTGACACGTGGCATGTTGAGGCCCACCTAACACGTGGAATGTGGAGGCCCACTGCCACGTGGCATGTGGGGGGGGGACCCTCTCTATTGCAACACTAGATAATACTCTAATGCAACACTATATTATCTAATGCAACACTGCAATCTTGTTTTTAAGCAATATAACAGTAAGGCTAATGTAACACTATGTTTTTCAAAAGTTACACTAAATCTGGTTGTTATAGTAACACAAAATTTAATACTGCAACATTAGTAATTATAGCAATTACAACACTAACATTTAAAATTTTGCAATATCCGGCTTGTATATATAGTAATCCCATTACAAACTGTAATCGTCAAACATTCATAATCTATCTTCCATCAACCAAGACTCACAGATCTCCTCCATCAACCAAGAGTCACAGATCTCCTCCATCCACCACTTCACCAAAAAAGTGCATTACTCATGCTTCTGTTATCAAACTCATATGTGGGTACCTCACATGTATAGTCAACAGCCTGTTCAACACCAGCTGCCAAAATCCATTCAATACTTTCATCACCAGCTGCCAAAAGCCAAAAGCTTCTATTAGATTCCACACTAGATTATAGAGGCAGCCCCTACAATGATGTGTATTATTTTGATTAAGAACTAGCAACTCCATGCTTACAATGTTTGTAAAATTAAAAAATCATGTCATAACAAAAAGATTATAAAAATAAGACCTTGCATTTAGATGTCGTTCAATATTTTACAAAAAAAACATGCACAAATATTAATTGTCTCAAAACACTGCCAAGAAAGTTGATAATAGATGCTCTAGTCATACCCATTAGTTATTCTAGCTGTACTTTTTAGAGCACACCATGCAGTCAATGCAGCAAAAGGAATGGTGCTTGCCACCTGAACCAAAAAAACAAAGGTACAGAACCTTATATTATGGGTAGTAATTCTCTACAAATAGCACATTTGGCAAACATTCTAGATTCATGAACTTTATAAAATAGAATAATACATGCACTGTAAATAAGTATGGGAACCAAAGTTTTTATCTGGGAAATTCTGACTATGAAACAGAGTTTAGGACTACGTGTTTACCTATTTGTAATATTTTATTACAATTTTAATGTTACATAAAAATTGACCAGAGCTTTAATTAAAGCTGTTTACCAATCTTCACGGCCTGATAGGCCAGATACCCCGTTCATATATGGATGATATTTTACACAATTTAAAGGTAACTATGGTGATTATGGTGCTGCTGACACTTCATCGGCTGCTTAAACAACTTTTCAGACCAACTTAAAATAAAATCTGTCCACATACTTAATCATAGTGGAACCAAAGATGACCTTCCTATAAGCAGGTGCAAGGAGGTATAATTCATGCCAAATGCAGAATACACAAATTCATAAAATTATATTTTTGCTTTTGCCAAACAAAAGACACCGCTTCAGGCCTGAATCATTATTAATTATATAAGTTTAGCAAAAATAACTGTTTACAGGGTAGAATGAAATCATCAGATATCAGATAATATATACCTGCAACTGGTATATATATTATCTGATGATATGCATAAAAGGGAAGATATGCATTATTTCAAGCATTTTATTGAATTCCTAAAAAGCATTAAAGGAAGGCAATATGTATAATATATCAATTGTAACCAGATAATTCAGACTTATACTGACAAATCATCTTTGGCAACTATAACATCAAATTATAAAGCAACTTACCCATAAACCATAACTGGTATAAGATCTCTACCAGATTTTGCTACGATGGGATCGAAAGACTCCTGCCAAATGAAGCAAAAAAGTAAATTTATGTTAGTACAGGTGAAAACGTAATAATAAATATTAAACATGTTTATATACAAGACAGATACGAACAGGGGTGAATTGTTTCGCTCTTCTAGATACTAATACACTATGTTTAGTTTTCTTGTCGTCAGCGTTTTCACACATTAAGTATTTCAATCCCCCCCTCTTTCCAGACTATGTATTTGCATTTAAGAGGTTATTCCTTACTATTCTAGCCCTTCAACAAACTATGTTAATGTTTTGTGAAAATGTTATCGTAGAAGAAGAAACACACTCGTACTGGAATCTTCATATTCCCATGCCAATAGTATCAGTAAATCGTAGAAATAGGTAACACATCCTATGTGCAATTACTATGTGTCAAACAAATTACTAATGCATTTTTAGTACAAAATAAGGAGGAGAGCAGAACACTCCCTTTAGAAGTGTTACACCTGTTCAGAGTTTGGTACCTAATAAATGCCAACAAATATCATCTGGTAAAACATGCACTGTACGTAGCTTATTTAAAGACAACTGTGTGACCTTACATAGCAAGAGGGCTATTTAACCAAGGATCACTTTAAGGAGAATAATTTGTTTCTGCGGAAGACATACTTGAAGATGTAAAGACTATCGCGGTAGCAAATTCATGAATTCGTATATTCTCTTAACCTAATGGCAGTTACACCTGTCCTAATAAAGACTGGAATCAGAGGCAATAGAGTGTAAGTTTTTATTCTTGCTTGTTCTTCCATGAATTATATTTCTTAGAAACCTAGTCGTGTTGATTGAGAGTATCAAACCAACACCAACATGGAACTCAAACATCACCAAAGTTGGTCACTATATGAAACAAGAGTATAACCCATGACAACAAAATTAAACTTTCAGAAGTAATAAAATATAATGACTCGTGTATACAAAAATTGCTCAGCAAAGAACAAACACCAAAGTATTAGATATACTATCATTTTTCATGCCAAAAAGACTAGGATCAAGCATCTATAAATCACCGTTGCTTTATAGAACCAAAGAGTTCCTCAAATAAACGCTTAGGAGCTTCAGTACGGGCAACTATTTCTACTACTTTGTAAGAAGACTCTGGCTGAAGCAAAGCTTCAACAGCAACCTCCGCAACTTGATCTCTGGATATAGATCCATCATACAGTGTATCCTACACCAAGAGAGGGCATGAGAGACATAAATATAGGTACATGTCATGAACAACTACACAAATCTTATATTATATAAGTAGAATTGAATCTTAACTAAAATATCACCACAACTTTACCTCTGGTTCCATGACTATATTTCCTTTTGGGGGGTCATTGCGTAAACCACCAGGTCTGACAATAGTATAGTTTATACCAGATTTTCTGACATATTGTTCTGCTTGAAGCTTTGCTATCAACGTTAGTCCAAGAACATTCAGAATAATGTAAGCGGGATTCAGTATCTGTCCCATTGCAACACCATTCACCAAAATAGAACTTACAAGTTACAAGGATGAATCTTTTAACGCTGCACTTGTTGCAAGCATCAACAAGGTTGACTGTGCCAAAATTATCAACCTGCAAAAAAATTACTAAAATTAATGAAGACCACTCTCGAGAAGAATGCTTCTTAAGATAATTTACAAGAGAGATTAAAATACATTGCCGCAACCATTCAAAATTTGCAGTAACTAGTTTTTACACAAAAAGATTGACTGAAACTAGATAATAGCACACTAAGATTTATGGGGGAGGAATATATTACCAAGAATATCTGTTATTTTGACATAAATACTTGCACTTTGTTCATTAATCTAATGTGTACAGGATTTGGTTAGACTTGGACTAGTGGAAACAGCTCTGAAAACCATGAGATCTCCAAATCAAAAAAAGAGAAGATTCGTAAATTTAAAGACGATGTAAGTATATTACTGTTTCCCTAACTTTAAGTAATAATTGTTGGAAGGTTTTATAAGCACGGTATAGTACATATAAGAATGAGACCTATTGTTGTTAAAGAGGATCCTGAGAGGTTTAAGTTCTTTTGAGGCCTCCAATCAATGTCACTCGGGTTTTATAACTTTCCCCAATATTCATCATTCGTCTCCATTGGTAGCCAACATGGAACTCCTTTTCACACTACAAAACAACAAGATATTAATCCAAACAAAGGGTAACTGAACAGTATCAGAATAAGCATAGAAGATATCAGAATAAGATGGATTTGAGAGCAAGTTTTCACCTCGTCACTCAGTGCTTGTGCTTTTAAACTCTGAACAACGTACGGCAGTCCAAGGTCTACCAATTGAGCTCCAATAGTACCTTTGCTGAGCAAGTTCTTTAGTGTGAAGACTATAACTCGGATAACCTGAACTTGAGGATACAACAGACATCACAAAGATCAAACTAAGCTTTAATTTCTGAAGAAGTGACACAAATCGAAGCAGAAAAGTACGCTTACTAGAAAATGAACTCAACAAAAAAAAAAAGAACAGGGTATACCTTTTCTTTTTTGGAACCTCTGAGAACATCAATTAACTGCAACCAGATTCATAGTATGACAAAATGCAGACACAGAGACATGCTGTTTCAAGTAAAAATGTCAGTCATCAATTTAAAAATTTGAACTCAATTAGAACTTGTTCATATTTTTTGAAGAAACGGAGGACAGAGAGAGAGAGGGGGGGGGGGAGATAGTGGGAGAGAAAGGGAGGGATAGAGGGATAGAGGGAGAGAGTGAGTGAGGAGAGGAGGACCAAAACCCTAATTGAAAACCAACGTAGTAATGAAATTCTGTATATATTTATCGATTAATCGAAGTGAGAGAGTAAAACCCTAATCAATCACCTGAAAAATTTAAAATCAATTAGATCGAAAACTAATTAGAAAAGAGAAAAGAAAGGTGAAGAAAGAAGAAAATGGAATAGAGAGTTTTTGAAACTATGGCGATGGTGGAGAGTTCTTTGATGGCGGCTGAGTGTGTTAGGGTGAATGTAATAATGTGGACTTAGCTTACAATAATGTGGGTTTGGGAAATTGGGGGGAAAATTGCCGCCCACAATTTTTCACTTCTTCTTTCACAGTAATTTCATTCATTGAATTAAATATTTTGAAATTATATCAAATTATTAAGATAAATTTGGGTTGTAATTTAAAATTAAATTATAACAAGAAACAAAATTATTAAGATCCATTTTTTAATGTTATTGCAAAATTATTAAGATAATTTTTTAAATAATTTGATTTAAGGTTTCGATTTTTTAAAAAATATTTTCTGATGACCCAACCATACGGGCATCAAAATCCATCATTTTTATTGTTATTCCCAAAATTTTAGGGAAAAAAATTTATTTGATCGGGTAATTCAACGATCAACCAGTACTTTAACCGGAACCCCTAAACAGAGTTTCGTCAGGGTTTAATGATTCAATTTTTTAAAAACTATTTTTCGACCACTCGACCATACGGGAATCAAGATCCATCATATTTAATGTTATTCCCAAAATTTTAGAGAAAAAAAAAATTTATTTGATCGGGTAATTCGATGGTCAATTAGTACATTGATCGGAACCCCTGAACAGGGTTTCGTCAAGGTTTAAGGATTCAATTTTTTAAAAAATATTTTTCGACCACCCGACCATACTGGAATCAAGATCCATCATATTTAATGTTATTCCCAAAATTTTAGGGAAAAAAAAAATTTATTTGATGGGGTAATTCAACGGTCAACTAGTACTTTGACCGAAACCCCTAAATAGTGTTTCGTCAGGGTTTAAGGATTCAATTTTTTAAAAAATATTTCTCGACCACCTGACCATACGGGAATCAAGATCCATCATATTTAATGTTATTCCCAAAATTTTAGGAAAAAAAAATTTATTTGATGGGGTAATTCAACGGTCAACTAGTACTTTGACTGAAACCCCTAAACAGGGTTTCGTCAGGGTTGAAGGATTCAATTTTTTAAAAATATTTCTCGACCACCCGACCATACGGGAATCAAGATCCATCATATTTAATGTTATTCCCAAAATTTTAGGGGAAAAAAATTTATTTGATCGGGTAATTCAACGGTCAATTAGTACATTGACCGGAACCCCTAAATAGGGTTTCGTCAAGGTTTAAGGATTCGATTTTTTTAAAAATATTTTTCTACCACCCGACCATACGGGAATCAAGATCCATTAGATTTAATGTTATTCCCAAAATTTTAGGAAAAAAAAATTTATTTGATGGGGTAATTCAACGGTCAACTAGTACTTTGACCGAAACCCCTAAACAGGGTTTCGTCAAGGTTGAAGGATTCGATATTTTTAAAAATATTTCTCGACCACCCGACCATACGGGAATCAAGATCCACCATATTTAATGTTATTCCCAAAATTTTGTGAAAAAAAATTATTTGATCGGGTAATTCAATGATCAACTAGTACATTGACCGGAACCGCTGAATAGGGTTTCGTCAAGGTTTAAGGATTCGATTTTTTAAATAATATTTTTCGATCACCCGATCATACGGGAATCAAGATCCATCACAGGAACGATTTATTCTCCTCAATGAATAATATAATATAATCTACTTATAATAATAATAATAATAATAATAATAATAATAATAATAAAAATAATAAGGAAAAAACCTGAGCTACATAGTTTATGTATTAATGATGGAGAAAATCTACATAGTACATGTGCTAGTGTAGCGGTAGTCTAGTGCAAATAGAAGTCAGTGGTTCACAACCTAGAGGTCGGGGGATCAAACCTCATCATTGGCATTTTTTTTTAAGTAAAAGCAAGTGCATTTCTGGAGGGTGGAAAAGGTGTGGGGTCCACATGCCACGTGGCAGGTATGGGCCCACATGCCACGTTGCAGATATAGGCCCACCTGACACGTGGCAAAGGTGTGTGGCCCACCTGACACGTGGTAGTGTGGGACCCACCACCTGACACGTGGCAAAGGTGTGGGGCCCACCTGACACGTGGCAGTTGTGGGGCCCACTTGCCACGTGGCAGATGTGGGGCCCACCTGCCACGTGGCAGTTGTTTCCTTCTTGCACATGGCAGGTGTGGGACCCACAAGACACGTGTCATGTGGGGGCTGCCACCTAGGATTATGGGTCCCTTGACAAGTGGCATATGTGGGGCCCACGTGACACGTGGCAGTGGCTCCACTCAAATGTGACACTTCCACTAGCAAATGTAACACTGCTTGTAGAAAATGTAACACTTCTTTGGGACCCACATGTTTATTCTTTTTTACATTTATATATGTTAAAAAAAACAAATACAACGCTTAATCGCTACTGTAACACAACAATCTATTGCAACAGTACATGTTCTACTGCAACAGTACCTTCACAGGTAATGTAACACAATCTCAACTGTGTTGCAGTAGGTCAAAAAAGGTACCTCTAATGTAACACAAAGTGGGCGTTACAATAGAAAAGCATTGCGGACGCCAATCTGTGGCGTAGTGTTTATAAATATTTCAAATCTGTTGCATATGTTGAAAATCATATTTCTATTAACTTAAAATTTCTATGAAATTTTGAGAAAATCACTATTTAATTTGCTAGGTTATTATTCAATGAATATGTCTGGTAAATTTTAAAAGATAGTGAAAATCAAATTTTTATGAGTGATGAGTATAGCTCGATAAGTCAGACTTCTCGAATGATTCACTATTGGACATCTCTAATAAGTCTCATTAAAGTACTCTTGAGTTCTCGAATAGAGTCTTTCTGAGATATCGAATAGAGGTATTCTTGACTTCTCGAATATAGTAACTGAGTTCTCGAATGATTGAGTTCTCGAACACTATATTTGAGTTCTCGAATCATTTGAAAAGGCTGAATTCTCGCTGAATTTTAACCGATTTTGGACTTTTGTCTAAAAGTTTAATTCACTCATAAAAACATATTTTATTTAATTTAGAATTATTTCTAAGTTAGATAACTGCCAGCTGTGAGTTTCTATCTGCTTGAGTTATCGATTAAGCCTTTCTTGACTTCTCGAATAGTTGTTTTCTACTTCTCGAATGCCTGACTTGTCGATACAAAACTTTCTGCTAATCGACAATTCAAGTACTTCATACTTATACAATTTCACATTTATTCGATTCATTTCATTCGATTTCTCAAGCATCTACACTCTCTAAACCCCTGAAACCCTAGCTACGAAAAGTCAAATTTCTTCTTCAATCTTCAATTTCTTTCCTCTCTTCTACACAAATGGCAACATTAAAGTTCAACACCAACTTCATCGCTCTCACTAGTGATGTTGAAGCACCCAATGCCAACTTCAAGTGCTTTGTGAAATGGATGGCTGAGTCATATATCAAGGATGCACTCTCTGCCAACCCAACTCTGTATCTAGATATCCTGGAACAGTTTTGGGGCACTGCTATTGTGGAGGTTGTAGCCCTGGAAAACACAATCACTTCATATATCATCTACTGCAAGATTCAAGATAAGGAAATCACTATCACTACTGCAGACATGAACCAAGCACTGGGCCTACAACAAGAGTCATTTGACAGAATGGCCACTAATGCAGAGTTAGAGGAATTCTTTGAGTTCACAACTACTCAGATGGGATCAATCTTGGAAAGCTAAACAGAAAGAATCTGAGAAAGGAGTGGAGCTATGTGTTTGCAACTCTTCTCCAAGTCTTCACTGCCAGGAAATCAAGCTTTGATCAAATCAGTGCACCTGTGCAGCAAATTGGATATGCTTTGGCCTATGGAAAGAAGATTGATGTTGGCCAAATCATCCTCCAAGAACTATATGGAAGACTTGGTAAGAACACATCCAAGAGAGGTACTGATATTTTCTTCCCTCGCTTTATTCAATCTGTACTTAATTATAAAAATGCTTCATTGATTGAATTGCCTGGGATTGATAAAAATAAAATAGGCTATCCTAAGTCCATGACCAAACTCATTTTTGGTAATTTGGAGACTAGGAATGATGTGGATGTAAGACTGAACATAACTCCCCATATGGAGAGTTTGTTTAGGACTTATCCCCACAACATGCCAACATTTGATGTAAAATCTAAGTTAGCACAGCCCAAGCAAGTAGAACAAAATGCTAACCCAGGGCCTGCTAACCAACCCTCTCAACCAAACACTCTACCACATACTGAGCCAACTGCATCATCCTCTCAAAAGGGTGATGTTAGTAAAAAGAAGAGAAAGGAAGTAATGTCTGCACCATTAAATATCTTATCTGAAGCAGCATTAGCTGTTGAATTAGGTCTAGGAAGTGAGGAACCTGAGTCACCCTTACACAGGACAAAGAAGAAGAAAACTAAGACCACCTCTTCAGTCACACAAATGGCTGAAGTTGTAAAATCAGGGGCACACAGCTCACTAGGTGTATCCTCTCAACAGGGTGCACCTATAGAATGAAGCATCCTCCCCAATGCACCTTCTTGTATAGAGTCAGCACATGGGAGTGATAAGGCTGGCACAACACTGAGTGGAGAGCACATCACATTTGAAACTCCCTCTATCTCTCAGGGGGAGTTGCCAAAATCTACTCTTAAACACACTTCTCTTCCAGAATCTAACTCTGAAATTTTTTTGGAACCTGCAACTCAGGCAACTGAGATGCAAGGCATTGATCATCAAGAATTCTTTTCTCTTGATGAGCCAATAATTTCAAGTGACTCAGTGCATGACACTTTGCTCACCACTCAGAACCCACATTTAGATGGTGAGGGAATGCATGCTGAGGCATCTCCTGATGACACCATCACAAACACAGAGGTTCCACTAGTTTTTACTAGAGACTCTGTGCCTGTGTCAACTGCTGGTGTAATTCATCCCACTTCTGTGGTGACACCAGTAGTAGAGTCAATCCATCCGGTTACAGAAGTTGCATCTGTAACTGAGGAGTCTAGCTTGCCTAGCTCTAGCTCTGACTTCATGTCACAATGGCTGAAGCCTGTGCAACATGACAGTGCTTCAGGATCAGGGTCTGTTCCACAACAATTGACGGTTGAAGCACTTCAAAGCTTAATTGTGGATCAGATTCCTGAGTTCACAAAGATTGCTCAGAACCTTCTTACTGCAGACATGCCTAATCCAGACTATGAGGCTATTCTGTTATGCCATAGGGATGATGTGGAGGTGCAGAAGACAAAGATCATTGATGATGCTGAGAGAGATGGCAACATAGATGCCTGGTTGCAAGGAAAATATGATATTACTCTTGATGAAGCACTTCAGTATCTCAGGGAGGAATACCTCACTTCACTGGGTTCCAATGCCAAATCTCTGACCCCTGGTGAAGTGTATGAGGCTATGAATGATACACACAAGGGATTCCTCAAGGCTGCACATTATCTTGGAAAAGGTGTTAAGACTGAGGTCAATAGAGTGTGTGATAAGACCACAACCACAGTAGAAGCAATCAAGAGGACCTTTGATGCCAAATTCCCTCAGCTAGACAGTGTGTTCAAGGACATCAAACTCTGCAACACCACTTGCACCAAGATGGACAATGGGCTAGCTCTGCTAAAGGATACTGTCACAGGTCTGGGGCATCAATTTCAAATTCTATCTGATCAGACCACAGATGCCAATGCCATGCTGAGGACCATGTTCAAAAATTTATATGGAGACAGACTGCTCACTGAGGTCCCAGTACATGACATGACTAGATTTGAAGTGCAGAGACTCAAAGAACAATCCCTGTCTGGCTTCAAATCTACTGAGTTATTCAGCAAAGTAGATGCACTTGAGAAGGAGGTGGCTACTCTCACCAAGTCCAATGCTCATCTTACAGACAAGATTGCACTGCTAAATGACCAGTTGGACACTCAAGCATCCACCACAGCTGATGTCCTTCTGCATCAACAATCCATGTTAGCTGCTGTGATGAAGCATATGGGTCTCCCTCTACCTGATGAATCTTCAATCCCAAAGGACATTTCTACAGCCTCTGTGCCTGACAACAATCCTAAGGGGGAGAAGAAGGCAAGGAACTCAAATTCAAAGGGGGAGAAAGGCATAATAATAAAGGAGGGTGGTCAACAAAGAGCTCCAAAATCTCTACCTAATGTGCTTGGGAAAGGAAAATCCAAAGTGGATGAGCCTCCATCTACCTTGCCAGTTGTCACTCTACCAACTGTGCACATCACTACTCCTGGAGGACAAAAGCAATCCATAACTACCACAGTGGTTGCAGGGAGTATGCCATCTGACAAATCTCCAACCTCCATACCTGAGAGTGCCAAGCCTGTAGAAGTTAAAGTTGTTACTGAGGCCAAGCTACAAGAAGTTGCTAACTCCAATGTTTATCATGATAAAGCCTTCTTGGAGTTTCTGAAAGCCACAAGGGAACAGGTTGGTGACACTCAGTTCTATCTGAGGGAGTTGAAGAAGCAGATTGATTGCATCACTGTCATTCCTAAGAAAGTCAATAATCTATGGATCAAGGAGATAATGATGATATCCAAATTGAAGATATGGCATCTAACATACAAGACTCTACAAGAACTGAAACACTCGGAGATAGATGCCATACTTGAGCTTATTGAGAAGAAGAATGAGAACAACAAGAGTCTGTTTGATGACTTGAGGAATGACCAACCTTCAAGGCTACCAGAAGTGATCAAGAAGCCATGGACAATCATTTATCAGTCTGGCACCAGAATTGAAGACATCAAGCAATTGGTCATTCCCCATGATCTCACCACTAGAAATCACAGACTGATCATTGCTATCATTGATCAATTACAGAAGAAGGTTGGAGCCAGAAATGCTGAAGAAACTGAGGCACTGCACATCCTCAGAACTTATATAGCAACTGGTGAAATCCCAGAGATGGCTCAACCTAGGAGAAATAAGGATGATGATTCTGAAGATAAAAGTGATGGGAGGAGAAGACATCACAGGAGAGATAAGGGTGATGAAGACAAGAAGAAGAAGGGGGACAAAGATAAGAAGAATGATGATGACCAAGGAAGAGTCTATGAGAGGAAGATTGGAAAACAGCAAGCCTTAGGCATTGCTAGCAGTAACCTCACCACAACACAAGACTCTAAGTCTAGGGTGAATACTGTTAGTGGTGACCTAGCAAAATCTACATTTATGGCTTCTGCAACTGTTTTGCCACCTCAAGAAGAGAAGAAGATTCAAGTCAAGAAACCATGTGTATGTTTCAGAAAGCAAACTGCTAATTGAATACTACTATGGTCTACCAACAAAGGTCAAAGATCTCTGCCAAGCAACCATGTCAAGAGAATGAAATTCAAACATGTTGCAAGAAAGGTGAAGCTATCCAAATCTAAGGCACTGACAATTATCCCAGGATTAAACCTACCACCTCTGGATGAAAGCTATGATGAAGACCAACTGCAGTTTCTATGGGCTCAAAGAATCTATCATGTTGCCATTGTTGATGATTTTCTTGAAGTTAAGTATTCTGATGAAAGAGAGAAGAAATTCAGACAAGGAACATGCCAGCACTGGGGCAGGCTGTATGACATAGAAAGGATAATTGCCATGTTGGATTCTGAAGACAGAGTGGAAAGGGTGTGGAAGCTGGAGTTAATTGACTTTGTCAAGATGAAAAGAGATCACCAGGCAGAAATGAGAAAGAACAGTTAAAAGCTACTAAAGAAAAGGGAGGAGGAGTTTGCTGCAATGGAAGCTAAGGCTGATGAGTTGAGAGCTATGGGTCTGTGCAGAGTCAAGTTTAATCCTTACATCATTGAGTACAAGAGATATGGTAGAAATGTGAAGATTAGAATGGACTACATCAGCTCCTACTCTGAGAAACAGCTAAATGAAGTGCTCAAGGATTTATCAGGCTCTCCTCTAATTGAAGAACTCACTGCAATGGAAGATATCATTCTTGCCATGGAAAAAATTGCAAAGAAGAAAGCCAAAGAAGCTGAAGATAGGATGAAAAATGAGAATCTGCAAGCCAAAGCTCAAAAGATGAATCCAAAAGGATATGGCTAAGTAGTTCCTCATAACTTGTAAGAATACTTCTATGTAATTTCTTCAATCAAATTCATACCTGTAGTTTTAAAAGCTTTATCTTTATGTATGTTAGGCTTGTTATCAGACATGAAATTGTGACTAAGGGTCTCACTCAAAATTTGGGGGAGATTGTTAGTTACAGAGGCATGCCTGCACTCATCTAATAACAAGCCTAATTGTTTGTAATGCTTTGCATTACTTACATGACCTCTTAACTGAGGGAACCTCTAGTTGTAGAGTCTCTGTTTGTATTGTACTTGTAGTAGGCATCAAGTCCTAGTTGTGTAACTGTACTTATAGAGTCTAGAATAATGCTTGAAAGAAGTTCCAAGGTTCATGCCTCAAGCAAGGAGTTAAAGACTGTCAAATAATCACAGTTGGGATTTGAAGAAATGAAGAATTTGCCTAAGTACCAATTCGAGAAGTATATTTGTCTATTCGAGAAGTCCAGCATTCGAGAAGTCAGGGATTCGATATCTCAAGACACTATTCGATATCTCTGAATACACTGTTCGATATCTCATTCGATAACTCAGGGATTCGATATGTCTACTACTCTATTCGAGAACTCAAGAAGTCAACAAGTCAAGATGGTATTCGAGTTCTCAAAGAGTCAACAAGTCAAAGTTCAATTCGATATCTCAAGGACTTAGAAAGCTATTCGATATCTCGAGGATTCGATAAGTCAAATGTTCTATTCGACAACTCAAGGAATCCTGATGGAAAAGAGCTATTCGAGAAGTGGTTCGATATGTCAATATAACAGTATTCGAGAACTCAGAGTTATCGATCAAGTCAATTCTAGTTCTCGAATCACTTACTTAGTCACTTCTCGAATACATTCTTGGAGACAAAATACTGAAGAAATTGTACAAGTCAGAAACCTGCAACAAGCCAATGCACTTTATGGACCACAATCTGTAACGTGCTCTGGAAAGCCTACAAGGAAGCTTGGAGAGATATAGAAGAGACAAGGAGTTAAAGAAGTGGATCTAAACAGGCTTTGCAAAGTCAAATCTGTAACCGTTTGGACACTTACTCAAAAAGGATAGACAGACTAGAAAGTAATTTGTTTAGCTACCTTATTTGCAGTAAGTAGGCTGTATCCATGTTCTATAAGGACACAGCCTCACTTCATAACTTAATAACTTTTGTGAGTCAAGTTTTTCATACACTGTAAGCTATATCTCTCTGAGAAAAACGAAGCTGAGAATACTACCATTTGTACTCACAGATTGTAGCAACCTTTATCTAATAATACATTAGATTAAAGTGATATTGTGTCTTGTGTTGTTTCTTTATCCGCACCTTCACTTCTACACACACAGGCACTTATCTGCTACATAGACTCAATCCAAGAAAAGTTCAAGAATCCATTCACCCCCCCCTCTGTATTCTTTTACCGTATTCAATACTCAACACCTTAAAATAATGTTCGAGATCGACTCGTTTGTGAATCGAACCGAATCCGAACCAAGCTTTTTTCGAACCGAACGTCGAACCGTTCGCGAGTGTATCGGTTCATTTACAGCCGTACCTATATCTGAGACAGCTGGACACATTTAGGGTTTTCCTCCAAAAAAATACACTTCAATGGTTTGGTCCCTTCCCAATACATTTGAGGGGAGAAAAAGTACGACCCTGCATGTGAGGAACGAGAGTGCACACCCCTATATTGTCAGGTCATCTCCCGCTGCTACAATCTCCATCCAGCCGTTGTTTTTTTTGGGTACTTTTAAAATAGGGTACCAATATAGAGAATATCATTGGAGTAAAACAGTTTTTTGAACCCCTATATTTTTAATAATCATTATTTTAGGGGACAAGGATAGGAAAGGTCCTTGGAGATGCTCTAAGGCCCTAATCTTTCCTCTTGTCTTCTTCTGGATACCATTTGATCTACTGTATATGTTATTACAGTATCTTGCATCTTTGGCCATGAAGTTATAAGTTCGTGAACAGTAGAAAACAATGATCCACAACGGTACAACCTAATTAGATAATCTGAGAATGCATAATATAAAACATTTTGTTTTTAATTAATATTCTGAATAATTTAATCTTTATAATTGTTTTTGTCCTTCAGGGGACATCAGGGAGGACCATTTGATTCTTAGTCATTTTCCTGGTTTGGTGTGTGCTACTGAAACCTACACTGATGATGTCCTTATCTTTCTCCGACAACAATCGGGACCAATGTCTTCTACTTTCATTCTTTAGATTGTTCTGCGCATAAAAAATAGTTTAACTTCAGAATGAATGTGACATAACCTTCTTTGAGATTAAATTTGAGTAGATTTCAAAATGCTACCAATAAGGCAGTTGGTGGATGTAAATGCCTGGAGCTTCCTTACACAAGCAATGACCGCGATATTTCATTTGTTAGATTTCATAGTTCTCGCTTTTTACTACTTGTATCATGTTGGCATTGATAAAGTTATATGAAGCTCGTAATGTTTGTATGCTTGTTGTTTACATCTGTAAATTTATTCATTCCTTAGTTCTACAGACATTGAAACAGAGGATATGGGAATCTGTTAGTTAAACTAAACAATTGTAACGTACATCTTGTCTAGATTGTTTAGAATGCCAAAGTCATACGTAAAGTACTACAGACGAATGACTATATTCTGATTATTAACATTTCTCATGTCTTATTAGTAGTTTGATAGTTTTTAAGACTGCATGAGTTTGTTCTCTTCCTCTTATTTAAAGATTTTGCTGTAAAATATTGTAATCAAGTGGGAAGGGACCAATCTTCTTTGGCTAGCTTTTAAATTGAAGATGTAACAATACATTAGAGGGCCTTTCGGTTTTCCTTTTCCTTTTCTTGTCAATTAATCATTATCACTGTCTGTATTCATGCAACCACATGCATGATTGCAAGGAGGGGATAGGGATAACAATGCAAAATACATATATAGTTTCATATGTTATAGAGATTGGAGATGTGATTTTTAAATGAATGCATTTGCTTGTTCATTTTACCCACCTTTATTTCGGAACTTTAGAAACTTATACACTCTTTTCATCTGTGCATAAGTAGAGCAGCAGCATGGAATTATACCAAACTCTGTCCATCAAGAGCTTTTCGTATCGTTGGTTAGCTAACATAAATCCATCCTTTGGAAGCCCAGGACATTCCTTTAGTGCTTCACTTGATGCATATGATGAAGCTTCATTCATAGAAATGACCCCCAATTATCTTCCTCAAAAAGGTTCTTTAAAGTTTCTCAAGATTTTGAGTTCCCTATATCACAGGCTCCTACGACTCTTGTTCATGCTAATGAGCTGATTTTCAATTGAATAGTTAGTTAAAAATATCACATTCTTTAAATAAAAAAAAGGATAAAATAAGTTTTGAAATAATTATTATAAAAATTAATTTCTTTTGTATGTAGAACTATACTCAAGTCAAGTTTTGAAACCACCGATTCGTGCTGCTTTTTTTTGCTTTCTTTTCTTGAGTTCTTGTAGGAAAAGAAATTGTGAAATTGGAGTTGGAACTTAGATCACAAACTTGAGTTTGGTTAGAACAACGGCTCGTTAAGTACATGCAGAGCTGCTGGAGTGTCGGGTTCACAAAAGAGATCGTAAACACCTTCTAAATAAATTAAATGGAACTTTTGAGTAGTTTATCAGATATGTTTCAAGAGCTTGTTTATTGGAAAAAAAATCATTGAAAATGTTAAATTTCTTTAAGTTATGTTAGTGAAAAATAAACTAACTAGCGAAGGAAATTTGCTGACTACTGATTTTTTATTTTTTTTAAAAAAAAAATCTTGTTATCATATAGTAATAACAGATATCTGTTTGGGTTAGTATCTTCTAACAAATCTTGGTTTTAAGCACCACGAGATCTTGTAATATAGTGAAATACAAACTCACCTTTCGTATATGTTAATCTTAAACAAGAGTTGGTGTGTATAATATATTAATTACGTAGACGATGTCAGGTGCCTCGCTATGGTGTCATGTAACAAGTGTCAAAAATGACTTGCATGCTGAAATATATAATGAGATTAATGCACATCATCCCATTGTATAAAATGCATTGTTCTAAAAATCACCGAATCGATCGGTCCAAGTACTTCTTTTTAGGATATGATCCGATCTGAATCGTACTGATTTATGCCAAAACCCGATTTTTACATAATTTGGTCAATTTTCGTTAAACCAAATTTTGAATCATTCAATTTTTTATTATCAATTTAAGTGTAGTCATAAAATGAATGTATTTAATCATCATAACTTATTTTCAGTTGTATTGATAAATATTATCAAGTAAGTAATATTAATATTCGAACATTATTGTTATTAGTACATCATTCAAAAGGGGAAAAAAAGCTTAGTATAAAATTATTTTTCTCATTTCTCCAGAACTAAATCGAATTGATTCGATTTTCGATATTTACAACATTGATAAAATGTTTGCGATTTTTGGCATGATGAACAAAACTTACGTAGGAGTATTAGAATTTTCGATACTGTATGATTTAGTAGGCACGGGCTACGATGCATAATTGGTAAAAATACAATTAAACGGAGACAACAAATTACTACTACTACTAATAAGTAGGCAGGGGCTACGATGCATAGTTGATTAAGATACAATTAAGTAGACATGTGACATGTTTATAAGTTGGAGGTTTAGAGATCTGATGTGAGTGCACGTGGGTCATCAACCAATTTTAAGAATGGAACTAGTGTTTAGGTGGGGACATCTGTTTAGTATACTTACTCTGTAGCATTTTTCAATTTATTTTAGTTGGGGGCCTTATAAAACCCTAAATTGTGACCCAGCCCAACACATGAGTACTATAAATATGGAAAGTTAGTTGACTCCCATGTGTCTAAGACAAAGACAAACCCTAAAAAGATTGAAAAAGTAAAGGATGGCTACAGCTAAGTTTCACTTTCAACTCACCCACCACCTTGCCGGATTTTCAAGATCCCAAGGTATGATATTAATATACTCATATGAATAGATGAATAGTGTTATTAAATAGTACTCGACTTGATAGAGATGTGACTTTGATTGTTACTATTTTAAATAGAGTTGTAGATCAGACCCCATGGTTTATTTCATTACAGTGACGGTGACTATCACTTTTCTTTACTCATGTAGATCAGGATAGATACATACATAAATATATTGTCAAGAACATGATGGACCTTACCTAACACCCCACCCATGGTTTATTTCATTACAGTGGTGACCACTTTTCTTTACTCATGTAGATCAGGATACATACATATATTGTTTTTGTCAAGAACATGGTGGACCTTACCTAACACCCCACCCACTTACTTTAATTACACACATTAGATCAGACCCCATGGTTTATTTCATTATTTACTCATGTAGATCAGGATACATACATACATATATTGTCAAGAACATGGTGAACCTTAACAAACACCCCACCCACTTACTTTAATTACACATATTCTTTTTTCATTACGTGGTAAAAATAATATTAAACCCTTACTTGTTTACATGCTCTCAAATCCATGACTCTTTATTGTTTTATTATTACACTGTAGATGTAGATATACATCTATCTATATAATAGTTCCTGTTGCGTGATTGCTACAGTAATTATTCCAAATTAACTCTTTGCCCATACTATTCAGATTTATTACAAATATACCAGCCACTAATCCTACTGCTTTCATAAATAAATAAAAAGTACATAGCATACACTACAACAAGTACAGAACATCAGGACCAATTTTTGAAGCTTCTGTCCGAAGTTTACTTCAAATTCAAATTCAATTGAGTTTGGAGATTATACATCTACCAAGAATTCAAATTCAATTTCTATATACGAATTTGAATCTCACTTTCTCTCCACTTCTCTCCACTTCTCTCATCTCTATCAAACTTTTATTTTCAAATTTTACTAATCATGATTTTATTATTTTAATTGCAGGTGGATTTGTGATGGGTTGAACATGAAATAAAGATTAAAAGGTGCACTTCTAATTCAATTTCTCTTCCTAATTCTTTTTGCCATTATTTCTCAGATTATATAATTTTATTCATCTTTATGATATTCTTTATTGCCACGAAGTGTTCGATGGATTGAACATGAGAATAAGATTGATCATGATGATTTGCTAAAGGATCAATAAGAATCAACAAATATTTTTTCTAGGTATTTTTAATTTTCTTTTTGGCTTCAATTTTTAGGATGAATGTATGTATACAAATTGTTACATGTAGCTTATTGAAGATCGAGATACTCTCAATTTTCAGGATGTAAGTGAATTTTGCTCTCAATTTTTTTACCCTCTTTCTATTTGTGTTAATTAGTTATATCATTTGATAGTATTTTTTTCTTGATTGCAGGTTGTGCGGGAGCTTTAATTCATTCGTTTTATTTAAATTTATACAACGAAATAGGTAAGAAATCGTACTGTTGTTTCCATAATTTTGATTGATTTTGCTATTTTTTCCTCATTTGATTGGTATCATGATATTTGTCGTATAAGATGTTTGATGAAATCTCTGAAAGAATAGTGTGGTAGAACTTACTACACAGGAGTAGTAGTCGATACAATGATTTAGGCTAAGAAACTTTAGGTTCCCTAGGCTCTAGGACATGACAGTATGATTGATAATAATGAACACAATTGATTTGAGAATACATCGGTTCTTAAGAAGTGATGTAGGTGGATTTTGCTCTCATTTTTTTTACCTTCTTTATATTTATGTTAATTAGTTATATCATGTGATTCATTCTTGAATTAATATGTTAGCATAAGTAGGTGTAGATCAGAAACATTTAATTGTTTGATTAGAATTTGATTTATACATATGAGATGTTTCATATATATTTGTTATGATTTTTCACCCATTTTGTAATCACTTTGAAGTTGTAGAACTAATATAGTTTGACTAAGGATATGAGATTGTTGTGCGTAGTTGAACAAATGTTCTATGGATATTTTGCTTGATGAATGGATATTTACATTGGTTTTCTTGATGTGTGTATTGCAGGACAATGAGAGAAGCCTATCAAAGATGTACTCTATTGGATATTTTCTTCGATTGTTTGATAATTGCTTTGGTTTTTAACTATATATTGTAATAGTCCCTTTTAGTTTTTGATTTCTGTAAAAGTTTTCTATAGAATCTCTTGCTATTTTGTGTAATAGTGCAAGTTTATACCTATAAGAGATGAGGCTCTTTCCAGTTTATAAGTTTATAAGTTATAAGTTTATATAGTGATGTACATCCTCTTTCCAATTTTTGTAGCTTAGTTCCAATCAGAATGGTTAAATGATGGCAAGTGGCCCAGCTGATAGTCAATTGAATGGGAAGTTGATTGGCATGTTCTTCAGAGTTCCTACTGTGGATGTCTCAGTTGTTGATCTCACTATTAGGTTGGATACTGATAAATAATAATTATTTATTATTTGTGCTCTGTTTAGTATGTCATTGCCACTTTCAGGATCTCATATCTATTTTTTGCAGGCTGATACTGATAAAGATGAGCGTCTTTCACTAGATGAGATGATCGATAACCCATTGATCATGTGTAAAATTTTTCTTAGGGCTCAGAGAAGGTAATAAATAATATATATCTCTATTAAAAGAAATTAAAGTTGTGCAGGTTTATTATGTGTCTGTTATAAAAAACGTATACAAGGTTAGACATCAAAAACACCTTTACTACTTCATCTCTCAAACACTCAGTATGGGCATCATGTATATGATCTGCATAATGTATAAATTTTAGTTTATAATTTATACACCTCCCATGGCAAATCGTGAAAAATTCTTAACAGTTTGATTGAGAAATTAACAAAAATATGCTCACAAATAGTATGGGCAGCATGTATATGATTTGCATAATGTATATATTATGTGATTATTGTTCTTTTCTTTCTTCAGGAATAGTCTCTCACAAATCGTTTGGTTTATCTTATCCATTCAAAGGTAAAGTCAGCTGATTATGTACTTCTTTAGCGTTCTGTTATGATTCCAATATGAATGATTGCTAAGAATATTTCTTGCTTACTTTGATGCAGTTAAATGACACATATTATTGAGTAAAATATCCAAAATTTCTCAATTAGGTAAGCTTATAAATTTATGTATTCCAATTGTATGCTTTGTTTAGTTCTATGTTTTTGAAATTTTTCAGAATTAAATGATTTTATTTTTATGCAAAGATTAGTTGTTGCGGCTATTTGAAAAATCACCTTACAATATATTTACGATTTAAAATTAGCATAAATACAATTATCCAAGTAATTTCCTTCCTGATAAAAAATAGCAGTATATTTTAAATTCTAAAAGTAGGTTAAATATCATTCCATAGAGTTTCATTAGGAAGTAAGGTATATCTTTCATGATTTCTTCATTACTTATATCTTTCTTGATTTCTACAGATACTGTATATGAATGGTACGAGGCGCTACTGTAGGCAGTGCCGAGGAACCTCATACACAAGCCGATATGCATTAATTAACTTATAGAAACAATTATGGCCATATATATATATATATATATATTGTTTCAGTGCAAAAGCGAAAGTGGTTCCTCTTTATCTTCTTAAATTGACACAAGTGGTTCCTCTATCTTCTTAAGTGTATAAATGTATGATCATGACTTGGCGGACGATGGCTGCACAGAACAAACAACATCAAGCTACTTTAATATAGTATAATACAATTCTTTTCGTAACACTAACAATTACTCAAATATTTCTGTAACGCCCCCAAATTCCCTACAGGAATCTAAGTCGTCACATCTCTTGCGGAAGATTCAATCACCTGCTCACAATGAAATCTATAACAACATTCGTAGCAACTCCTCGGGTTATAACCTTAGAACAAGCACTCAATAGTTCCAAAATATATTACATCTCAAATTCACTTCCCAGAATCTCTAAAATACTATTACAACTCCAAAGTGCTAGATAATAAACATTATACAAATACCATCCCAGACTGCACCCTCCTCAGAAGCTATAAAATTAACACGCTGAATCAATTGACTTCTCTTTTCTTTAATCACGGTTCGCCATACTAGAGCCAGCACTGTTCGCCTCTGTTTTATAATATTTAAATAGCAAGTATGAGCCAGAGAATGCCCAGCAAGTATATATAGATATCATATAATACGATAAAAACTCGACAAAAATATGTTTTGTATCACTCTATAATATATCTACTTTTGAAAAGAAATCAACTCGGAAATTTTATAAATCTCAAAATACTACTCATATGAAATAATAAATATATCTCAATAACTTCTCAAAAATACTGCTTATATAAATCAATAACTTCTCAAAATATTGCTCGAAGATAAATCAAAAACTTCTCAAAATACTACTCGAAGATAAATCAATAACTTCTCAAAATACTGCTCGAAGATAAATCAATAACTTCTCAAAATACTGCTCGAAGATAAATCAATAACTTCTCAAAATACTGCTCGAAGATAAATCAATAACTTCTCAAAATACTGCTCGAAGATAAATCAATAACTTCTAAAAATACTCCATAGATAATATATTATAACAACTGCTCAGATCAACACCCTAGTTAACAGAACCACACAGGCATCGGTTAACCGATAGGATGTCAATGATTGGACTTCTTCTCAGAACGCCTACTCAAGTAATGGATGATCAATCCATTATCACTACTCGTTTACTATCGATAGAAGGATGAGCCGACGTCTCGAACACACCCTAAATACTACTCAGTTGGGCCGGTGCGTTACTCCGGTCACTTTTGCATCTCTAGTCCAGAATATAAGGTGTCGGAATCTTCGATCACCTTCAACAATAAATTCGCTTAGGCATCACGGTAAAAGAACACGTGCACCTTTATTTACTTCTCAATAAAATACTACTCCAATATTGTTCAGAAACAATGAACAATAAACACCTCCAATAATTTAGTTTTCCTCTCGAATGAATAGAGGAAATATTGTGAAAAACTGTTCTGATTATGGAATCGAAATGAGGTGACCCATATCAGTATACACAACTTACTTTATATATAAAACCCCACTCTTAAATATAAACATTCTGTAGTATGAAAATATTATTAAATATATATTTATCATCTCTTCTACGAATACGAATGAAGTATCTCAATAAACCTCCCAACAATATGGCCAACTCATGAAATAAATTTGAACAACTCGTATAATAATGTATCCGGATAACAGCTCAACAATAATATATATGTATGTAAATTGCATGAATAAAATCAGGTATAAATCACTAGAAAGAATACTTGATATTTGTATAGCGGAAACTTAATTATCATATTTAAAAAAAATATAAATACTCCGAACGATGGGGTACGAATTAGTAAACTTGCAATTATGGATTTAAATCTATTCAACACATTTCATATATTGGAAAATACAGATACTCTGAACGATAGAGTATACATAAATAAACTTGCCTGGTTCTGCGGTATGATATTCCAACCTGCTCCACGTTTCTGGTTCTCCGGCATTTCACCTTCTCGGGCCTAGTTCAGCTATTATTTAACTCAACTTTGAATCACCTTTCGATCAACTTCTATTCACCATTATATAATACTTATGCACATCTACAACTTTCGTTCTTTAAGCTTTTCCAAACGAGCCTCCTAACTTATCCGAAATCCTACCCCAAAATGGTTCCTCGAATCATTTCTTTAGAAAATCATAATTAACTTCCTATGTTCCGCCATTTTTAATAATTCCGGTTTTAGTCTCTAAAATAATCTGATTCAATCCGGTTAATTTAAATAATCCGAAAATATCAGTCTTCCAAAATAAATCCGTATTTATCTTTATTTATTCATAAATATCTCCCCTTTTATCAACAATTATTAAATTACTAAATCACGATCAAATAATCATTAATTATTTCTATTTAATTAATTAATTAATTACACCATTGACATCCTATATCAAAACTCAATCAATAAATAATCCTCAAACAATTATCCTACTCCCCGATAAAGAAACATAATTAAATAAATAAATCCTCGAACCAATAATTAATCCTCCAATTAAATAAATAAACCCTCAAATCAACAATTAATCCTCGAATTAAATAATTAAAATCCTCTAGAACAATTTATCCTCGAATTAAATAAATAAATCATCAAGATACAATTAATCCTCGAATTAAATAATTAAATCCTCAAGACAACAATTAATAATCGAATTAAATAAATAAATCCTCAAAACATCATCTTTCTAAATTAATATCGTATTTAATTCTATTTATTCATAATTATTCTTTCTTTTTATCAACGAATCATTAAATCTCCAAATTAAGTTCAATTAATCACCAAAATATTTCTAATTAATTAATAAATTAATTATACCATTTTTAATAAATTATTTACTACTAACCCAATTAAATAATATTTCTAATTTTAACGAAACTAATCGAACCCTTTTCTTTATTTATCCCCGATTAAAACAGTCAGACAAACAATTTTATTAACACTGTATTATTTTATTAATATAATTCCCGAACAACCATTTGATCACTAATTTTATCAATACGCTATTATTATATTATTATTTTTATTACACATCGGTGTGGGCCCACCTGCACTCCCCCTCCCCTGCGCCTCTCTCCACCTCCCTCGATCCATCTCTCTCCCTCTCCTCTCTCAATCTCTCCGGCATCTCTCTCCCCCCCTCTCTCTCTTTCTCTTCCTCTCCCGTATCACTCTCTCTCGCCACCACCTCTCCCATCTCTCTCTCTCTCTTTCTCTCTCTCTCCCTCTTGTTGACTGAGGGCGCGCCCTCCATCCTGCTGTCTTCTGAACCCTTTAATTGCCTTGTGATAACAATCTCTCGAGTCATGCTGGGATCCTCGAATTGTTCCCACACCATTTGGCGTAGGAAACTTCATTGCAAGATGATAGATGGAGGTCACAACCTTCATTTCTTTCAACAAGGGACGTCCCACCAAAGCATTGTGTGATGATTCCACATTCAAAATCATGAAATCCATCATTTGTGTTACAGAAAGGGTCCCTTCCCCAAGAGTTACTGGTAATTTGATAGCTCCCATGACCTTTACAGATTCGCCCGAAAAACCATAGATCCATCCGTGATCTTGAATCATATCCTTGTCTAGAAGTCCCAGCTTTCGATAAGTACTGTAATACAGAATATTCACCGAACTCCCATTATCAACAAAAACTCGATGTACATTCTTGGACCCAATCTGAATCGCCACCACCAAAGCATCATTATGAGGATGGTGTACCCATCTTGCCTCTTCCTCAGTAAAAGTAATATCAGCAAACTCCCCTTTGAATAATTTAGGTGGCCTCAACTCTAGACTATTCACATTTGTAAGAGGTCGATACCTCGCTTCTCTAGTGTATCTCTCCATAGCATGATTGCTGTCACCTCCCAGGTGGTGTCCACCAAAGATAGTGTGAATGCTTCCTTCCTTCACAAACTTCTTCTCCTCAGGCCTGTCATCCACATGGGGGGCGCGCCCTCCATCTCTCTTATCAGGATTCTCCTTATGTTTTTTCACCTCTCTGACAATCCATTCTGTTAGATATCCTTCCTTGATTAAATCCTCAATCTCATCCTTCAATTGACGGCACTCATGAGTATTGTGCCCAGAAGATTCATGGAATTCACAGTACTTTCTTTTATCTTTACTTTGCCAAGAAGAGAGTGGCTCTGGCTTTCTGAAGAATCCTTTATTTTTGTTCACTTCAAAAATATGTTCAATGGAGGCTGCTAAGGGTGTGTAATTACCCGGCCTTTGATCATAAGTGTAAGTATCTGGGGGACCCCAGTTTCTGCCAGATTCAGTTAAGTTCACACGATTGGCTCCTGTTGCTATCCGGCGAGTTGGACTAGGAGACCTATCCTTCCTCTTTCCGACCTTTACCTTAGAACTGTTTTGACCATCAGTCTTTCGATTATCTGCCAATGATTGTTCCACAATCTTGAAAGATTCAGCTTGTGCAAACACATCAGCCAATGTCGGTGGATCTCGTCCTTGGAGATGTTTCCAGAAATCAGTTCCCACTGATAATCCAGCAATTAGAAAACTCTTGAGTGTTTCATCAGTTGCTCCTCTCACCAGAGTTGATTCCGAGTTAAACCTTTTGAAGTAAGATTGCAGACTTTCTCCTTCCCTCTGCTTAATATTGGCCAAAGTTGTGACGGGAGGAGCGTATTTCACTGCTGCCTGGAATTTAGTCAAAAACAAATTCCTCATTACCTGCCAAGATGTAATAACTCCCGGGCCAAGTTTCTGAAACCATTGCTGAGCACTCTCCCTGAAAGTTGCTGCCAACAATCGACACCTGGCCAGCTCTGTCACTTGATAGACATCCATCTCGATGTCAAAACGTCCGAGGAATTCGACAGGATCTGCATTTCCATGAAAGCGCAAATCATTTGTCATAGATCTATACCCAGTAGGAAGCTGCGCCTCTCTTACTTCAGTTGAGAATGGAGAGGAAGTTTGTGCAGTAGCAGATATTCTTCCTCCATCCAAGTGAGCAAGGAGCTTCTTCAAATCATCCACATTGAAAGTTCCAACCCCGGGAACATTCTGAATATTTGGTTGTGCCACAGTTTGAGTACCCCCTGGAGGTGGAGGTGGAGGTGGAGCCGCCGTCTCCACTCCTTGATTCCCTGCCTGTGGCTGAACAACATCCTCTTGAGTTTGAGTTTGTGTTTGCTGACCTTCTGGATTTCCATGAGGTTGCGGATTCCCCTGAGAATTTCTCTGATATTGTTCTCCTGAGTGAGGGCGCGTCCTCGATCTAGACTCATCAGAAGTACTTGGAATTTGATGAACACGAAATCTTCTACCTGAGGGCGCGCCCTGATGACGAGGGCGCCCATTTCCTTGATACCAATCCCTTCCTTTATCACCGTTATCACGGTTTCCTCTTGCTCCAGAGTTATGAAAAGTTTGTTTAGATCCAAGGGGCCGCGACCTGTCGTGAACAGGGGGCGCGCGCTGTGGATTATTGTTACGAGCAAGAGATCGTTCATGTCCAAGGGGCCTCGACCTGTTGTCAGGGGGCGCACGCTGTGAATCATGACTCCGTGCAAGGGCTCGCTCATGTCCAAGGGGCCTCGACCTGTTGTCAGGGGGCGCACGCTGTGAATCATGGGGCCGTGATTCCAAGTATTTGCTTTTCTTCTGTGGCTCAAGGAGTACCATCCTTAAATCGTCGTCATTAAGCCTTATCCCAAGGCGTTCCTTCAAGCTGGCATAATCTTTCTTTTCTCTAGCTATTTGCTCCTCATCCCTTTGAATTTCGCCAGGAGTGCGTCCCGAACGATGAGGATGAGGGCGCGCCCTATCTTGAGGATTTGACAACCTGCGCTCAGAATTATCTTCACTAGGATATTCAACAATCGGATCAGAATAATCTAACCTTCTAGGAGTGATCAGCTGAAATCTCCTTTCTTGATTTTCCTCCCTTCGAGAATCTTCCTCAATCTGAGGGGATTTGCCTGATCGGCGATGATTTCGCGGGATACTCCGAGATTTTCTCCTAGATTCTTGCACTTCCTCCACAGAACTCAACCTAGCCCCGAAACTATTTATGGCATCTCCCATACGATACAACTGTTCCATTAATGCCGCGTTACTAATAAGAACGGGCGGCTGGCCACCACCGGTGGCTGGAGTTCCATGGTGATGTGGAGGAACATGGATTTCCTCCGGAACATAAGCTTCGTGATGAGCTTGGTTACCCCCCAAGCTATCTTCAGAATCGTAACAATCCTCTTCGTGAGAACCTCCGCGTTGATTGTGAGACATCTTTTCCTCCTAAGATGAAGATCTTGATTGGCTCCCCTCCTTCTAGCGCCAATTTGTTGACGGAGGAATTTGGTAACAACAAATTTCGAGGTACTTCGCCGGAAACAAGATCTACAGCGGTGGTCCTTTGCCGAAAAGAGTGGTAGTGTGTAGTGGCTGTTTGTGATTGGTGGCTGAGATTGATAGGGTTAGTGGCGGCTATTCAGAGCTCTCGACTTCCAACCCCTCAATTTGCCTACGTACCTCTATATTTATAGAGGATCAAGCCAGACGTAGTTCTTGGAGAGCAAGAAACCCAAATGGGCTTAGATAACGGACCAGCTTCCGGAATGTTCTACTATGAGGCCTAACCACAAAGGCCCAAGGCTCATCCAGGATCTCAAGACTTCACGGATAAGGAAACTTCCCCCGTCGAGGACTAGTCCTATCCGCTACCAGCTATTTCTTGATTTCAAGGATGCAGGTATAGCCGTGGTTTACCCCAAGTGCAGAACGCATCCCTGTCCCCCGAATGAGAAGCACCCACCAGATAGCAGGACAGGTGATCCAGAGCTTTTGGGTGCAAAGTGCAGGATTACTCCAAAGTTCCCCAATGAGAGCGCGCCCATTGGCTACAGGAACAGAGCTCCCAAAGCACACACCAGAAAGTCCTCATCTTTCCACCTTAGGGCGCACGGATGCCTCCCTTAGCGTCTAAGAAGGGTCCTTATATCCAGGCAAACCCCTGGAGGTCTTCTGCGACGGACATCCCCCTCCTGAGATACGACAGGAGGGAATTCTTCAACTTCTAGAATTCCAGCTTGAACAGATTTGTCTCCATATTTCACATGTAGGGCGCGCCCTCACTATAAGGAAAGCCAGGGCGCGGCCTAATTTTTCAATCTTAAGTCAAAATCCTAATTTATTATAGAATTCCCCAAATTAAAACCATATTTGACCCGAATCCATCTTGAAAATACCCGAACCAAATTTTGGCTATAACACCTCTCTCTCTCTCAATCTCTCTGTTCTCTCCATCAATCTCTCTCTCGCTCAATCTCATTCTCTCTCGATCCCACTCTCCCTCGACCCCCTCCATTTCCATCTCCCTGTCTTTCCCTAAATCTCTCTCTACCTCCCTCACTCCCCTCTTCCTCTCCTCTCTCCACTCTCTCCGTCCAACACCTCCTCCGTCTCTCTCCCTCAAGCTCTCCATCTCTCCCTCCGCTTCTATCTGTCTTTCCCCTCTCTTTCTCTCCGTCGCCAACACCTACAACCACCGCCCCTCCCCTTATAACTCCGTAACTCCCCTCTGTCTCTACCCCCTCTCGCACCCTCCTCTTTCTTTCCTCCCTCGCCTCCCTCTCTAATCTCCGACAACATTAAGGAACACCACCACCACACGAATCCAACACCCAACATCAAACCCACATCGGAAAACAACCACAAATCCGAACGATACAAATCCGATTGACACACACCCACCATAGACACGCGAAGCTCTCAGTAATAACCAATCCAGAAACGAAAACGAAAGAAAAAAATGAATAAAAGAAAATTGACTACCTCCGTTAAACTCTGTTTTGTGTATATATGTTCTGTGGGTTTTTGTCGTAAAAATGAAAGAGATGCAATCATGTTTGTCTTAGTTTTTGTTTCTATGTATTGCAAATAAATGGCCCGGTTTTTTCTGTTTTAAACGACTTAAAAGGAAAACAACGTGGAAATTAAAAAAATAAAAATGGGGGACAAAAATGAAGTGGGCTATTTAATAATTAAAAAGAATTAATTGTGGGAGACAATGGAATTTTAGTGCTCCAATAATATTTTTAGTGGACAATTTAAATAATTAAAATGGGAGACAAAAATTAATGCAGAAAATTAAAAAATAAAATAATGATTATGTTTATATTAAATGAAATATTTGGTGAAAAGATATCGTTTTTCCCCGATTAATTAATTAAAACGAAATTCTAATTTCATTTCTTAAAAATAAATACGACTCAAAATTTAAAAATACGAATATATAATTTTAAAAATTTATAAAACGTAAAAAAAAATATACATACTAGTGCATCTTTTCTAAAATATTAAATAAAAATATCGAGTAGGTTCGAAAAATTTATTCGAAAAATTTACGGATATTACAATTTCTTTCTTAAAATCAGGCAATAACATCCATATACCATCTACAAGTAATGTGTGATTTCTACTTCCAATGTCCAAGAAGATGCAAGCATTTAGAAATCATGTAACCTATGTAATTTATTATGCCACTTTGTAATGTAAAAACATTTTGTGATCAGTAATATAAAAACATATTGTCCATTTAACTTTATTAACATTTATAATCTTTAATTCATTTTTTAAAACGAAATTTTAAAATAAAGTGGCCCAGCAACGCGGGCTTAAATACTAGTACATATATTGTCACAAGAACATGATATGACCCCCACACACACACCCAACTGTTTCAGTCTTCTTTCTTCTTTATCTGATTTTTTGATGCCCACCACCTACACAAAACAAACAACACATTGCATAAATTTATTATTTTTTATTTCCAAATATTAACAAATATTACTACCTACAGTTGCCATCAGGCAACCCACTGTGTCATGCAACAGGCCACCTAAGCCTAATAATTATAGGCCCATCAACATCCCTAAGGCTGGAGGAGGACCCATCAACATTTCCAAGGCTGGAGGAGGGGGAAAAGGCTGCAAAGAAGCCCACTAAATCCTGATGAGCACCCTGCTTGGGTCACTGACCAGTACCCTCTTCTAGACCTCATTGAGATTCTCTCAATCGTCTACAAGCGTAAGAATTTCAATATCTTGTAATTACTTTTTTGTTGTTTTTTTCCTACTTATCAATTACTTTCCTATTGATTTTCAGCCATTGGCAACTTCAATGTCATTGTGAAAAGCTTTGAAGTTTGGGTCATGATTTTGAACTTGTTGTGGAAGCTCATCAATCTTCTAATTGAAAGGAAGAAACATGCTGCTAAGAAGAATGAGGAGTATGTCACTGCTAAGAAGAATGAGGAGTATGTCACTGCTAAGAAGAATGAGGAGGATGTCACTGTCTAATAATCTATTTGCCTGTCTAATCTATTTGGCTACCTTTTGTTTTTGTGTAATAAATTATTCTCTCATGTGGATTTATTACTATTCTCTAAATCTATTTGGCTACCTTTGTTTCTGTGTAATAAATTATTTATTATTATTTTCTATTTATTACTTATATATCCTGTTGTGAATGTCCTATTAAACCAAAAGAAACTTGAAAGAATTGACAGATTATAATCATCACCAACCTACTTTGATATATTCCAAAAAAACTATCAGTGTGTTCACTTACCTCTGCTACACGGGTCCAAACCATTTCAACCCCAGATCATCCATCCGAGCTAAATCTAGTTCCCGAAGATTTTACAATGTCCACGAGCTGCTCAGTACAGATGTAATTAGCATATTAGTACCTTAAGAAGAGAGTATTTAATAAAAGGTTGATATCAACGCATCAGAATATTTAAGCAAACAAAAATCCTACAGGAAATCAGAAATGAATAACACCTTCCAGGTTTCCACAGTTCATAGAGAGTCCAGTTCCACGGATAACAAGTGTAGGATGGATTTTAAGCCCGTCCCTCTCGACACCAACATTTTTGGAAGATCGGGCATCATATGGGCAACAACCTATAATAAATACATGAATACCATCAACTCAGATGCAAAATTATAACGACAAAATGAATACATGTAGATGTAGGCTTTAAAGCTACAAGCGGGTATTTAGGGGAATTTTGCTCTTTAAAAAATGGTTATATCAACTTTTAAAGAAAAAAGCCTATCTTTTATGGCATCTTAACTCCTGTTGGATGAACTGGAAGTTAATATACAAAGATTAATCTGAACTTGAATATCATCAGCCAGGTCAAGGTGCTTTGATTTTCAGAAAGATAAGAAAGAATGTAACAACATACTTCTATACTGCAAATACACTTTCTAATAGACATGACAGAAAAGCACCTTAAAACCCAGGCATCATTTGCCAGGCAAAAGCAATCGGCCACAGCTGCTACAGTGTGGCCTCTATTAGTGTCACGAGTAACATCTTCATATGTACTCTATACTACGACGATTTCCAGACGTGTACAGCCATAAGAGAGCATCTGCCGTAAATGAGGTCCAAGGCAGTAATCTGGCCTCCTGGAAATTAGCAAACCATTCGGTAACTCGAAATAACTTTAACCAAATATTTACAAATATTTGGTAGATACTATCATCAACCTTAATTGATTGATAGAGCTCTCCCTGCAAATATGTCAACAGTAGATCAATACGTATTACAATGACATTTTTCGAGAAAACTAAATGTGAAGGTATGACAAATAGCATGAACACAAAATGCACAAAGCACTTACATCAATGATTGGAGGCTGACCCTTCAGTCCCACCTTCAGATGGTTTTTCTTCATCTCAAACGAAATGGACCTAGACTTTGTTCCAAGAGGCACAGGGAATGTTGATAGTGACATCTTGCAGGGATTGACTCCAACTGTAGTTCTCCATGTCCAGGCCATTGCTAGCACTGGGAGCTGCTTACATAAAAAAAAAAGAAATTAATTGTCTATAAAATCTCAGGAAAAACGTTCTTGTAAGTTCTTGAAAACAAGAACACGTCTATTATTCAAGTGAAACTGTAAAACATCACAAAGTCAAAAAAACTCAGTAGGCATATCACACAAAGTAACAAAAATTAATAGACCTATAAAGTTATACATGATCTTGACTTAAAATCAGTATGGTGAGAAAGGATTTTCCTGAACCCTTTGTTGGGACGAATTGATGTTTTATTAGCTATATTTTCAAAAAGTCATGTATGGCGATTTGGGGAAAGTCATAGAATGAGCAATACACCAATTCTCTTAACATACATACACAGATACGTGAATAAATACTACATTCAAATAGGGATTCGAATACAAAGATAATGGCATTCATTCTCACTCCACTTAATCATCGATTGCCAAATTCTTAATCAAGTCTAAACTACAATCAACTAATTCATACACGAGCATAAAGTTATCAAATGACAACACCTGCTAAACTCTCATCTACAAACCAATTACATACTTCAATAAGATCAAAGATTCTATTACTACTATTTTACTCCTTCATTTGAGATAATTACACTTCTACTACACGAACTCCATTACATTCAAATTCAACACACACAGTGTATAAAACTAATAAACACAATCGAGACGAGTTCTCCTACTCACCAAAAACACCTAAATCAGTTTTATCCTTCTTAAAACAAATTCCAAACACAATTCCATACATAAATATACATACAGTATATTTAAAACAACACGCACATGATACTCTTTTAGTTATAGTACTTGTGAAGTCATTAAAAATATAGCGAGTCAGTTAACATATTAAAATCTTTAGTTGCAAAGCAATAACATATAGTATGTGAACAGACACTAGAACCACAAACAATTGGATAACCAAAAATCTGATTGGCCATCTAAATCAAAAATCTGCACAATGGATCTCTAAAGTCAAACACGCACAGGAGGAATCAAAAAAGAGACATGAGCTATAGATAAAAATCTGCTCAAGCAGTTGTTACATCTAAATCAAGAATCAATACATTGGATCTATTAAAATCAAACAGACACGGGACAGGGAGGGGGGAGACCTGATCTATAGTTAAAATCACAGAAACACATACACAAATACATAAATGCATTATTAAAATATGAGAAAACATGCTAAATAAATTGGCAATTGCGCAAAGCAATTACCAAGCAGTTGAATTCAACTGATAACTCAAGCAGTTGTTACACAGGTTTTCAAAAATCTCATTGGACATCTAAATCAAGAATAAAAAAAATACATAAATGCATTATTAAAATATGAAAACTGAGAGTACATGAAATCCAAAATCACAAATAAAGAAGAAAGAACAAAAAAAGGGAGCCCATGATCATAATTGGTGGCTGCAGTACAAACTCAAAATAAAATTTTAAAAAAAAATGATTTACAAGTTGAAAGCTTTAAATCACAATCAAAAATTGAATGTGTTTGAATTAAAATCAAAAATTGAAGGGCTTTAAATCAAAATCAATGAAAAATAAAATACTGAAAGCTTCAATTCAAATTCAAAATCAAAATCAATGAAAAATAACAAATTGAAAGCTTGGTTTTGAATATTAATACACAAATGAACATGAATTCAATGAAAAAAGGGGAGAATTGCTTACAATTGAAGAATAAAAATCCCAACTATGAAGTGAAACAATCTTAATTCATGGCTACACAGGGAATTTGCAGAGGATAGGTGTATAAAGATCGAAACTTTTTGAGAAAAGCAAGCAATATGAATTGCCAATTACAGGAATCAAATACCAAATTTCAAGTTTTTGGGGAAAAGAAGAAGAACTAGGGTTAAATTGGGGGAGATGTATTGGATATGGAGGGGTTGTTTGGTTTATATATATTGGATCTGGATGCTCCGCCCCAACTTTACCTACCCACCCCTTTTAACGCTTCTGATTTTTCCTCAATTTTTAACGGCTTTGATTGCACCGCCTATCCTCTTTATTCTTTTTTCTTTCTTTTTCTACTAATTATCCTACTTTATCTTTTTCTTTAGGATTATTCGATAAATCAAGATTAATCGGAGGGATTAATCGAAATAAAAACTGGATGTATTTTAATATTATTTAGTATATTACTATGATTTTATTAGTTACTAGCTTCAAACCCGTGCGATGCACATATTTTTTTAATATTTTATGAAAATTTTACATTAACTTGAATTAATTTTTTTAAAACATGATTTTTGAATGCTTAAAATTTTTAAATGAGATTATTTGATGATAATTATATAAATGTTATCCGTAATATTTCTAAAAAATGAGAGATTTTAGTTAGAAATTTAGAAAAGATGATGATTTTAGTTGAAAAGGATAATTGGTTAATTATTAGTAATTATAAATATTTTTTTTATTTTATTAAATAGAATGCCCATAATATAATTGGAAAAATAGAGAATTTGGTTAGAAAAAATTAAAAAGGTAACATGTTTTAGATGAAAAAACAACTATCTGAAACTCAATTTCTCTAATAATAGCGGAATTTAGTGGTACTGCTTCCCAAGGATTCAAGCATCTATCTGGTAACAATCCTCGAGATGTTGATTTGTTTTTGCTCTTGTTCCTAACTTCCCTACACATGTCTTGTATAAGGTTATGCATCTGAAACTTATTATCCTCATCAATTCTTAATAGACATTTTTCCACTGGAACTGATATTCAAACGTCTGGACAATATCATAAATTTTGAAAATATGAGCAGTCTCATCTTTATCCTTTCCAACGAAGATGAAAGCAATGTCAACGAAAAATTGACGCCTCCTCATCACCTGATTCATTGTAGCTAGGTTGCGGAGTTTTATTTATATCGTTCTCTATTTCTCGAACTTTTTCGAGTTTAGCTTCCCACCATGACAGATGAGTCCTACCACGCAAAGATGAAAGAGCTAATGGAAGACTCAGCATAAATTACATCGCTTACTGAGTAGTTTAACATTCAAGTTTAACAAGATTTGACCATAATTAACTTGAATTATTAACTTAAGAGTCAACTTCCCTAAAAAAAACTTAAGAGTCAACTAGTAACAACTTAACTGAAAAATATAATATTTTAATATTTAATTTATTTATTATATTTTTATTTAGAAGTACGCGAAATACGACATGAAACATATACGAAATAAAGGTACATGAACACGAAACGACATGAATTCTTAATGGGTCGTGTTTGGGTTTAGCATTCCCATACACGAAATACAAATGTACACGATTTAGCAAAAAAAAAGATACGAATATTCATGACACGAAAGTATATGATACGAACGAATTGCTAGGTCTATTTAAATTTACTATTTGCATACACGATATGAAAGTACACGATATAAATATATTTATATTTATATATTTAAATATTAATATTTTATAATAAATATATGTATAAATATAATACATGTGTATATTTATTTGTATATTAATACATGATTTAATAATATTGTATGTAAATATGATTTTATTATACTAGTTTATAGATTATATGATTAAACAAAATAGAGTATAATAATTTATTATGGATATAATTTAATTTTTTAATATTAATTAATAAAATTATTAGTAATAATAATAGTAATTTAATAAATGACATGGTTTTTAACTAATTATATAAAATCTTAATATAAATTTGTTGTTACCGGGATTCGAACCTTGGATCTTTAGAAAAGGATTTTAAATATAAAATAATCCTTATTATTAGATCTAACGGTTATCATCTATTTACTAAATATCTGACATTCACTAATTTTTTAACTGTTCAACTATTGAACCAAACTAATAACAATCATATCCATATTTATTTATTACTCCAATTTAGTATAGATATAGATATAAGAGAAAAGTTCTAGGCAGTACTCATTTAATTGGAGTATTTGGAGTACATATACGTTCTGCATTCAAAACATTTTAAAATTTATTATTTTGCAAATCTTATTATATGAATATCATAATTTCATTGATAATCTTGAAAATCATGTATGGTTTGCAATATATTTATCTTGAAAATCTTTTATGTTTTGCATTCAGAACATATATGTTTTGCAATTCAAATGTGTTTTGCAGAACAATTCGTTTTGCAATTTTTTGTTAGCAAAACATACAAAATTTTCAAGATTTCTAATGAAATAGTAATATTCATGTAATAAGTTTTGCAAAATTATAAATGCAAAATATATATGTACTCTAAGTAAGTAGTCCATATAACTTTACTCATTGATATAAATATATTAAAGATTTATTTATTTATATTCACTTTTACGCGACAGAAATGATACAAAAGTATGAATAGGAAAGTATGCCAGGTCAAAAAGTATACAAAAAGGAAGAGGTTATGGTTGGGGGAGAGGCATAGGCAGACAAAATGGGTAAGAATCGGGAGTGCTAGCTAGGGTTTCGGTGTTTGACAAAGGGAGAAGAAAAAGCAACCAATGGAGAAAATGGAAGGTCAGATAATAACGAAGAAGTTGGAGAAGAAGAAAAAGAGGAGATGCACAATTACAACTAATCATCAACAACAAGAATCAATTGGGGAAGACAGATTGAGTAGCTTGCCCGATGACCTCATTCATCACATTCTCTCCTTTTCCGATATGAAATTAGCGGTTCAAACCAGCGTTCTCTCGAAACGATGGACACTCTTATGGTCTAGTCTCCCTTTTCTCAATATTATTGATCATGATTTGAAGTTGGCTGAAAACTTTTTGTCTCATCGTAACCATGCTTATGATATTTTGAAATTTCGTATGTGTGTATTTCGTGACCAACCATGGTGTTTATATCGCAAGTTTCTTGATTATGCAATTTCACACAATGTGCAACACCTTCAAGTTGATTTCCCTTTTTATTTTAATCCTATTGAGTTATCCACCTTTAGTTCGTCTTCCGTAAAAACACTCAATTTGAAGTTGCATTTTGATCACCTGCTAGAATCGGATCGTTGTTGGGATTTACCAGCTTTAACAACTCTTGATTTGCCACAATTAAGAAGGATGACCTTACCGGAATCATATTTGAACTGCTTGTCCTCTTTAGAGTCGCTGTATCTTAATAATTTGAACTGCTTGTCCTCTTTAGAGTCGCTGTATCTTAATAATTTGAACTTACCAGATGCCGTTACTTTGCTTTCTCTTAAGACTCTTTCTCTGATAAGCTGCAATGTGCCCTCAAAATCTTGAGATTTACCAGCTTCATTAACTCTTACATTGGATGTTATCGAATTTCCTAAGGAAAATGCAATCGGCTTCTTACGGGGACTAGTCAATCTACAGAATCTCACCCTGTCTTTCGATGAAAGCATAATGAATGATTGGGTTATAGATTGTCCCCAACTTGTGAACCTTGAAATCAATGACCAGGCGATTACTACCGATACTCATCTTGCTAAGATCTTGGTTACTTCACGGAAAATCCGCAATTTCAGTTCTTTTGGTTTCTTTCCAATCTCATTTGAAGTTTCGTAGTTGGAGAATGTGAACATAAAATTATGCGATGTCTCTGGATGCAGGACTATCAAACTATCCGGGACTAGTAAACTAACGAAGAATGTGAAAAAGTATCTTGGCCGGATTACTGATATGTTTCGGGGGCTTTGCAAGACCAGGATTCTTACTCTGGATTTAGGGACTATTAAGGTGAATTTATACTTGTTTCTTTTGATGTTATAGCCTTCAGTTTATTATCACTTCATTGCCTTTTTTTAATTGAATATAGTAAGTAATTTGATTATGTAACTAGTGGCATTGGTTAAGTATCTCTCACATACCAACCTTTATCATAACTGTCCCTTCCCCTTCAACTTATCCATGTAATGTTCTGTCTTCATAGTAAATTTTTTGTGTGAGTGTATTTTGACGGACTATTTGAAGTAGCAAGTACCCTTGTTATTTTCTTTATGAACCATCTGGTAAACAATAGTTGCAGTTTATGAGTATCAGTCCGGAACTATAGGTTTTTGAGTTGTATGTTCGAATGCTTTTTTGGTTTTATGTGTTGTAAAATGTTAAGAAATGCAGTAAACAGTTCAGAGAGATTGAGAAATATGGCAGATTAGATTAGAGATCGAATTCAGCGAGATAATAGCAGAAATAGGATAGATTCAGAGAGATAGCAGAGAATTAGAGAGAGATAGCTCGAGTAAGAAGACTGAGAGACACTATAGAGAGAAAGAGACAGAAATGGTGAAAATCCATTTTCGGATATTCAAATTCATCTCAAATATACAGTCATTACCACTGTATATAGAGTATAGACTCAGGTAACTAACTAATTATAAAAAGACTCAATTACCCCTCTTCTTATAAAGACTCAAGTATTCCTCTTGTAAGGTACTACCTCATTCTTATCTTTACTTCTACCTAGCTTATTACCATTAGTACTACTGTCATCCTAATATTTTTCCCTCCTTGAGATATAAATCCTCATGGTGGATCTTGCACTTCTTAACTTTCTTCCACCTGGATCAAGTACATCTCTGCTAAGTTTTCTTTTCATTTCATTCATCTAAAGCTCTTTTCCGTTAGGAACATCCTGCAACAATTGCTGAACGTTTAGTATTCCAACAGAACCACCAACAAGTTAAGCATTGTAAAACAAATCATATTTCCTCTTGGATCAACAATGGTTATTAAAACCCTTTTCCTTGAGGCCTCATGATCTCTAAGTCTACTTGCCTTTTCAAGGCCACCTTGTCAACTTACAGAATCTCACCCAATCACCCTGTCTTTCAAGGCAAGCATAATGCATGATTGGGTTATAGATCGTCTCCATTTGGTGAACCTCGAAATAATGACCACTTGATTACTACCACAACTCATCTTGCTAAGATATTGGTTACTTCACAGAAAATCTGCCATATCAGTTCTTTTGGTTTCTTTTCAATTGCATTCGAAGCTTCAGAGTTGGAGAATGTGAAGATACATAATTGGATGTCATTGGATACATGAGTATTAAACCAAATTAAAAATATGAAAAAGTGTTTTGGCCGGGTTTGTGATATGTTTCGGCCTTTCGGGGACTTTGTACTGCCAGGATTCTTACTCTGGATTTGGAGACCATTAAGGTAAATTTATCCTTGTTTCTTTTGATGTCATTAGTTCATTAACAAACTAACACTTTATTACCTTTTTTAAATTGAAGATAGTATAAAATATTTGATTTTGTAGATAATGGCATTTGTTAAAGTATCATACAGGCAGGCCTTCCACTCTTTATAGTACCTTTGCAGACATTGGTCAATGGTCATCCATGGTTAAAGTATTTCTCATGTACCAACCTTAAACATTAGGCTCCCTTTACCTCCAATTTATTTATGTAATGTTCTGTCTTAATAGTAAATGTTAAAAGTGAGTTTTTTTTACGGACTATTTAAAGATAAAGTATGCCTCTTACTATCATTATGATACCATCACTTTAACAATAGTTGCAGTTTATGAGTTTCCTAAGTAGATCATGATTGTGCATCTCGCTTCAACTCCTTTAGTGATATTTACTTTGTAATATTAAACAAATCAGTTTATAATGTATGATAATATGATTATAACTGACTTTATATTAAAAGAGTGGTTGATTAATGAATGATTAATTATGAAATTTAATTTAAAATATATAGTGGTATATCGTGATTGATTTCAAATTTAAAATTGTGTTTTTCTAATAATTTGTTTTAAATTAGAAGTGTTAACTAACCATGGTTAAAGAGGTAGGGTGAGATTGTAAATAAAGAAATGTCTAAATTTTAGGAATTAGCTCTGATTGGTTCTAAAATAATTTCTCGATTCTGATTGGTTAACTGACGTGTGATAGACTCAGGTATGATAATAAAGGATATTAAATTTAAATTTGGAAAGATTATTGACTTAACAAAATGTATATTTAAAATTTTAAAATATAAAATTAAACAAACATAACGTAAACATGAAAATTTAATTGTATTTAATTTAACGAGAAGTGATGAGTGCATGATTCCAAAATGTAATGAAGGAAAGTTCATTTAATAACATTGAAAACGTGCAAGTCAATATTGAAGTCAGATAATCAAACTCATTGATTGAGGGCAAGATTGTAACTTCAGATTACTGCGTAAAGCAATTAATTAATACATTTAGCAATTATGTTAAAAAGGAGTTGGCTACATATAAATATTTATAATTTTCATTCATATAATATCCATATTAATACTCAATCTACCAAATTGAGAATGAATATCCAATCCTCCTTCCCAATGAGTACTTTTTTTTTCGCAAATCTAATCGTATAAAATTTTTGCATTCCTACATCCTTAAACCTCTAATTTTGTTCAAAATTTGTCTAGAGTGTTTCACTCAATTCCTTCCAACAAACAGAAAGGTAGAACTGCAGGTTTAAAAAGAGGTGAGTGTGATGATAGTCTCCAGGAGATGTTCCTTTCCTGGAAATACAAATTCAAATAATGAAATATTGGACTTAACTTTAAGTATTTGTAGACTAGACTACACTACAAGAAAAACTCAATCAGACAACACATTTCACACAACAGTTAAACAAAAAACTGTTGTCCCGAAAAAATAAACAACGGTGAAAGTTTTGTCCTCGTAAAACTGTTGTCGGAGTCTTTTTATGACAACAGTTTTGCAACCATTGTCTGAGCGGTACGCTCTAATAAAATCAGACAACAGTTCTAGAATATATGTGTTGTGTGAATCTTTTCATACAAGTGTGTAGAACTGTTGTATGTAGACAACTTTATATTATTTTCAGACAACGCTTTTGGACAAAGCCGTGGTGTAAGTTAGACAACAGTTTATTGGAAGTGTTGTTGTATGGAAAATCAGACAATGTGTTTTAAATACCGTTGTCAGAAGGAAAGTTGATAGACAATGGTTATTAACATTGTGAGATAAATGGGTTTCATACAACAGAGCAGAAAACTGTTGTTTGATCCTATTTAGAAGACGGTTATAAACATTGCCTGCTAGAATAACTGTTGTCTGTTTAGTAAGGATAGAAAAAAAAAATTACATGTACATATTACATCCCAACACAAACCAAACCAATAATCTGCCAATTCCAACAGATTTGCAAACTAAAAATCAACCAACCAAGAGACTAGCAAACTAAAAGTACTCAACCAAATTTGGAAAACCAAATACTTCCGTAAATTATCAAGTTAGTCCAATCGGACAATACACAAATCTCATACTTTGACAAATTGACAAAATCCATCGGAATAGAAGTAATGATACAATACAGAGCTCCTAGTTAGTAACAGAGCACACCAACTCTGTTGGACAGTTATGGAGTACTTTTACATTACAATCGAAATGAGTTTGGTTTAATACTAGCACCAGCACGACATTACAATTTGCTTCTTGTCTTTGGTAATATCCTGCTGCGTATCCACTCTTTCCAAGGTCTTCTTTTGACACCGTTAAATCTGCATAAACATAAAATATAACATTAACCTTAATTTGGAGAAGTTTTATAGAGCAAAAAAAATTTAGGTGTATAATCTATAATAGATAGCATCTCTCCAGAGTCCTCTTGCTGCAGTCCACGGTAGCCATACTTGTATGTCCTTCGAATGATTATTTTAGCTATGGTAAAATCATCATCTATTATAAAAAGAGACATCAAGTCGAAACATTCACAACTTGAGAAGTCAAAATTCAACTAGATGATGATTTTACCACTGCTAAAGTAATCTTATGAAGGGGTTCCTTTAGATGAAACTTTTGATCAGTAGAAGCACATCTAAATAATATGAGTTTCACATAATCAGTAAGTCAGCAGTACATGGAGTTAAATATGTTGAAATAATTGAACTTCAATCCAATGCAATGATATATATTACCATCATGGAAGTTGAATCCCTTCTTCTTCCTCCCGCATATAACTAGATTTTTCCTCGTCAAGTTCGTCAACATTGGGGAATATTGGCACGTGCAGCTCATTCTCAAGTTCTATTTCTACCGATCCATCATTTTCAGCATCAAATTGGTCATAATAGTTTTTTTCTGGTAATATCAACACAACAGACCAGTGTTTGTCGAGAGGATCATCAATGTAGCAGACTTGCTTAACATGTTTCCCTAGCACAAAAGGATCATTTACAAAACCTAATTTGTTTAAGTTAACCAATGTATATCCCAAGTCATCTAGCTTAACCCCTTTGTTCATATCTACCCAATTACAACGAAATACAGGGACTCTAAAGTTGTTATAATCTAACTCCCATATACTTGTTATAACTCCATAGTAGCTATGTGAAGTATGTTCAACAGTTTTATCCTTATCGACAACCATTAATGCATCCGCAACAACACAAACACCACTACATTGAACCTGTCGATTATCATCGCGCTCCTTGGTGCTATAGGTAACACCATTTATTTTATAACCGCTGAATGTAGGAACAATCTTGTTAGGACCTTCTGCAATCCACCTTATCTCATCACGTATGTTATTATGTTCATGCAACAATTCTGATTCAATCTGTCCAAAAATAAATTGATTTAAACTAATTATTCAATACAAATAAATATCATAATTATAATTTGTAGAATGTGTAAAAATAAAAAGCTTACCTTTTTCCGGAACCATTGGGGGAATTCATCATTTTGCTTGTTTTTTAGCCAGACTTGGTCATTTTCATGTTGCTGGTATCTTGTCATCAAAGTTGCCATATGTTCACTACAAGTAAAATCAGTTACATTAATATTTTAATCAAAATGCAAAAAAAAAAGGAAATAACACACACACACACATGTCAGTAACTTACTCAAAATATGGCCTAACGTCCTTGCTATTTTGCAGAGAACACAAGTGTGCTAGGTGCAAGTCCTCTTTGCTCGGCTTTATCATTGTCGCACCAGATAAGGGTCTGCTAATTGCATTCTGCTCATGCCTAGCATTTTTTGGCAATCCTATGGTACCTTCTTCAAAATTCACCAAACATTCAACGGCCTCTTCGGCAACATTTGCCTCGGCAATACAGCCTTCGGGATGAGCCGGGTTTCGTACATATCCCTTAAACGCCTTCATATACCTCTCGAAAGGATACATCCAACGTAGAAATATTGGCCCACAAAGCTTAACCTCTCTTACAAGATGAATTGAGAGATGGATCATCACATCAAAGAACGAAGGAGGAAAGTGTTTTTCCAGCTGGCATAATGTTTCCACCAACTGAGATTGCATTTTTTCCAATTTATCTACATCGATGACTTTACTGCAAATTGCCTTGAAGAAAAGGCAAAACCTTATTATTGTGTACCTGACTTGTTTTTGCAGTACCGATCGAATTGAAATTGGAAGCAAATGATGCAATATCGTGTGACAATCATGAGATTTCATTCCAACAAGTCGAAGATTTTCCATATTTACCAGATTCTTGATATTTGAACAAAATCCATCCGGTAACTTCATTTTAAGAAAGGACGAGCAAACTGTTCTTTTTTCTGCATTCAATAAGTTCAATGATGCCAACGGTACCTTCTCTTTCTTTCCGGGAGTTTTTGGCCTCAGCTCTGTTCTTATTCCCATTGCAGCCATATCAAGACGGACAGACTCCCTATCTTTTGTCTTTACTGGAATATTTAGCAAAGTTCCAATTAAAGCTTCATATATATTTTTCTCGATGTGCATCACATCAAGAACATGCCTAACTGGCAAATACTTCCAATATTCAAGTTGGAAGAATATAGAAACCTTCTTCCAAACGGGTCGAGCTTCACCTTTCTTCCATCGAGCTTGGCGTTGTGTCTTACCAAAGACATGGCCCTTTAGATGTTGTACTCTTTCAAGAACCTGCTCTCCAGTTAACGGAATAGGAGCAACCCCTTTCTCCACAGTGTTATCAAAAGCTGATTTTTGCCTTCTATATGGATGATGACGGTCCAACCACCTCCGATGCCTCATAATCACTGTCTTCCGATAATTAACCAGCCTAGTAGCATTTGTGTTATCAACACAAACAGTACAAGCATTATACCCTCTAATGACGTTTCCCGACAAGTTCCCTAAGGTCGGATAATCACTTATTGTCCATAATAAAATGCCCCTAAGTAGGAATGACTCTTTCTTATATGCGTCGTACACTTGTTTCCCGCACCACAACTCCTGCAGATCTTCTATAAGTGGTTGAAGGAACACATCGATATCATTTCCAGGCTCAGTCGGTCCTGATATCAACAAGCAAAGCATAATATACCTTCTCTTCATACAAAGCCAAGGCGGAAGGTTGTAAACTGATAGCAAAACAGGCCAACTTGAGTAATCAGTACGGTTCCCACGAAAAGGATTAAAACCATCGGCGGATAAAGCTAACCGAAGGTTCCTACTCTCTGATGCAAAATCAGGCCACTTTTGGTCGACATCCTTCCATGTTATCGAGTCAGCCGGATGCCTCATTTTACCATCTATTTGTCGCTCGGTTTCATGCAAAGTCATGTCCTTTGCAATTTGAGGTGTATTGAACATATTTCTTAATCTTGGTATCAAAGGGAAATACCATAAAACCTTAGCAGGGACTCCTTCCAGTTCCTCTCCTTTCTTATTCAATTTCCATCTGGAGGCCTTACATATGCGACAAGTAGTCTCATCTTCATCTATCTGGCCACGATATAAGAGACAATTATTCGGGCAGGCGTGTATCTTTTCATACCCCATTCCTAATACACATAAGGTTTTCTTCGCTTCATTGAAGGAAGAAGGGAGATTGTTTTCTTCCGGAAGCAAAGTCCCAATAAATAACAGAACTTCAGAGAAACATGAATCAGACATACCATGCTTCACTTTCAAGTTGAATAACTTAACCAAAGCTTTCATCGTAGTGTAACTCTCACATCCAGGAAACAGAGGTTCATGCTCACCTTTCACCAGGTTGATGAAATCTGAAGAATCTGAAGAAATATCATCATCATCGTCGCTGGATTCACCCATTGTCGTGGAGCCTTGATTAATAGATTCTGAAGTGTCGGCTTCATTTACCAAATTTGGCTCCCCATGCCAAATCCAGCGTGTATATGTTGTATCAATTCCATGCTGAAAAAGATGGCTTCTAACAATCCGAGCCTTCCATGATTTGCTATGTGCGCACTTCATGCATGGACAACATATTTTATCTTCATTATACCCATTTTCAAATGCAAACATTAATAAGTCGTCCACCCCTATTTTAAACTCTTTTGATCTTCTATCAGCTGTTAACCATGATCTATCCATCTTTTAATATGAAATCACTATAGACGTCTGAATAGAACCTCAAATCCAACACAAAACGTGATTACAACCATCACCATCTGAAAAAAAAAAGTGACATACATGGTTATTATGGTGTCAATAGTAGTAAAACTCATGGAGTTCTAAAGTGTAAGTGAGGCACACACACAAGACAGTAAAACAAGACAATAACACAAGACAATACAGTGAAGAAATAAATAATGTTAAGTTGTTAACTAAATCGTAAACTCCAAGGCCAACTGGTATACTAATCACTCAAATTCTGCAAAAACTATTAGAACTGAAACAGAATTACAACCCCAAAATTGACCAAAAACAGGAGAGAACTATTTCCCCCAAATTATTAAACATGAACCCTAATCCAAAGTTCCACACTATCGATAAAAACTAAATCAACCAACGCTAATTGAAGTGTAGAAACATCAAAACGTGTTCATCAAAATGAATTCTTTGACACAAATCAAATTAATTAACACAACTGAAATCATTAACGTGTTCAAAATGAATTTACCTAAAATGAAATTAATGGAGGTCTTGAATCCGTGAAACTAATTGAGGTCTTCAGAAGAAGCCCGAGGCTCATATATATACTCAAGCCGATGATTCGCTCCGCAGCAGCCTCGAACCAACAACAAGATTTTGTTGTGAATAATACTAAAATGGTATTAATGGAGGTCTTCAATCACTGATTAATGGTTTCTCAAGAAGATGTTGAGAGAAAGTGAGCTAACATAGAAAGAAACTGAAAAAATGGAGGAGAAACTGAGCTAACAAATAAGGAAAGTGAGCTAACAAAGAGAGAAAGGGAAAAAATGGATAGAAAGAGAGGATAGAAAGAGAGACAAGCTCGATAATTGTGGTCTTATTCGGACACAATTATTCTAAATATGTTTTCTTTATTTCATTGGTTTATTTTGTTTCGTTAAATATTTTATATATATTAAAATTATTTTTTCATTGAAATCGGTTGTATTTATTTATTTATTATGGTATTTATTTATATATATTAAAAAATACAGTTATTTTGTAGTTTACAACCCGTGCAAGACAAATTTAATACTTATAACACGTGCAAGGCACAAGTTAATTATCCGGTATTACGAAAGAAATAATAGTTTTAAAATTTACACTACATACTATTATTTAGCAAGGTTGTAAAAATAGGAAATTGGTTTGATTCAGTTTGATCTTCAGCATCTGAGTATTCGACCAATTTTTTTAGTACTCGTTTTCAACATCCGAGTAATCGTCTGAGTACTCGATACGATCCGAATCGGTTGATCATCGATTTCCGAGTACTCGTCCGAAACAAGGGTTCAGGAACTAGTTTGTTAGAGAAGATTGTACTCGGGGTAGTATAGTTCTTAGAGAGCATTTGGTTCAAGGGACAAGGTGTTTCAGCAAGCTGCTATCAACAACGGGTGCATAGAGAGATATATTATTGGATCTTGTAATGGGAATTTTCGTTGATCAATAATATATTCTCTTACCGGGTTGCTAAGAGACCAGGACGTAGACCGTAGAGATTAGGGGTCGAACCTGGCTAAAATAAGGTATTGTGCACGTTAGATCTTGCTAGCTAGACACATGTTCGATACATAAAACCAATTAATACGAATAACGGAATACAAAATGCCTCCACCATATATTCTATATTCTGTTATTCATATCAAACTTTGAACCTTAAACCCTAAACACTAGTGTAAATCCTAAGTCAAAGCCCTAAACTCAGCCGTAAACTCTAAACCCTAAACACTATTGTAAACCCTAAAGTCCAAACACTACTATAAATCCTAAGTCAAAACCCTAATCATCGATTATCCAATTAATCAGTAAAGGTGACTCTACCGATTAATACAGTAGTTAATACCGATTCGTTGATCAATAATATATTCTCTTACTGGGTTGCTAAGAGACCAGGACGCATAGACCGTAGAGATTAGGGGTCGAACCTGGCTAAAATAAGGTATTGTGCACGTTAGATCTTGCTAGCTAGACACATGTTCGATACATAAAACCAATTAATACGAATAACGGAATACAAAATGCCTCCACCATATATTCTATATTCTGTTATTCATATCAAACTTTGAACCTTAAACCCTAAACACTACTGTAAATCCTAAGTCAAAGCCCTAAACTCAGCCGTAAACCCTAAACCCTAAACACTATTGTAAACCCTAAAGTCCAAACACTACTATAAATCCTAAGTCAAAACCCTAATCATCGATTATCCAATTAATCAGTAAAGGTGACTCTACCGATTAATACCGATTTTAGTCAAAACAGTAGATAATAGTCTTCATTGTGTAATTGTAAATTTGTAAAATCGTTATATATGAATAACTAATCGATGTAAGTTTACAATAAAAGGTTAGAAATATCGAATATGAAAAGTTAAACTTCTTCAAAATTATACATTGGAAATGTAGGATACGACGTTTTAACCATACGATAAAATGTAGAATTTTATATCGACATTGAATTTTGTGATAATTAAAAATTTTAGTTAACAGACAACGGTTCAGAATGAAACTGTTGTCGGAAATAGTAATATACAACAGTTTTGGTGGAAAACCGTTGCTCAGTTACATATTAGACAACGTTGTCAGATAACGGTTTATTGTCGAAACTGTTGTTAAATAGATTTTTTAACAACGGTTTTTAGATATAACAACCGTTGTATGTATATTTTCAAAAAGTTGTACGTTTTTTGGGAAATTTTTGTTTGACTTTTATTAAGAATTAAAATATAAATATATTTTGGGACTAATCTGGTTCGTTAGATTAAACCAGATCTGCATCTCAGCCGTTCATTTGATTTTTCATTTCCCTCTCTTTTTTTTCCCCCTCTTTTTTTTTGTTTCCCCCTTTTTCATTTTGATTTTTCAGACTTTCCCCCTTTTTTTACTAACTCCACTTTAATAAGGTAAAAAACAACTGCTTCTCTCTTTTATTACAAACAAACGCTTCTCTCTTTCAAACAAAAACTTCTCTCTTCTCTCTCACCGGCGATTCACCGGCGATTTTCATCTCTCTCACTGTCAAACTCAACTGTACTGGTACGTTGTTGATTATGAACCATTTTATGAAACCCATTTTATGAAACCCTAATCAGATTTGGGGGTTTTTGATTTTCATATCACAAACCTTCATCCATTTTTAGGGGTTCTTGATTTTCACATGTTCTTAGCATAAAACTCCTCTTTTTTACCTTAATATTATATTTTTGATTTATTTTGACCCTAAAACCCCATTTCTAATTTGGGGGTTTTTGATTTTTTGGTGATTTTCACATGTTCTTAGCATAAAACTCCTCTTTTTTACCTTAATATTATTTATATGCTTGGTGATGTTTGTTGAGAGTTGATTCGATTACATGCATTTAATTTTGCATCTTTATATGCAATTTTGGCTATGAAATTTTGCTTGCAAATTGTGGCTAGTTTCTCTTCTCTGTTTTGAGTGTTAATTACTCTATTACTTCTCCATGTGTTGTGTTTTGAATGTTTTCGTATGCTTTTAGTGTTTACATATTTTTTTTTGTTTTGCATGCAAACTGTAAATTTTTGTGATAAGTTTTTGTGATGATATGCCTTCTTTCAATACTGACAGTTTAAATATTTTTGATTGAAAATCTTGATTGGAATTGTTGATGCTGATTAATACATTGGCTTTTATATAAAACTGAATTTTTGATTTTGCGGATTCTTTTAATGGTTGTCTATTTGTCTTATAAATTAGAGTAGTTTTATTGTCATGTCAAGCATGTCACATGTACTTATTCATTGTTTTTGTGTTGTATAGATTATGGCTAGTCCGAAAAAGAAAACTGAGTCAAAAAAGAAAGCGTCGCAGAGGATTGTGATGAAGAAGAAAGAGTTCAAGAAGAGCAAACCATCTGCATCCCATCCATGTACCTTGAATGTGATTAAGGCTTTAAGAAAGACGAGGTCTTTAAACAACCAGACCCCCATTCTGACCCCACTCCTTCGTGTTCTTCCCCAATATCTGTGAAGAAGAAGCCCATATCTGAAAAATTACAAAAACAAATTTCGAAGAAAAGGAAAAAAGGAAAACTTGCTACCACGCCTAACAATACTCAAGGACTAAAACTACTTAAGCGAGGCTGTGTAACGATGCGTCGAATTTTGAAACGCAAGATCATGGGGATCAAACTGACTGTGACTTTTAATGAAAAAGGAGAGCCATTTGGTGAAGAAGCGACAGAGATGCAGTCATATATTGGAGTTTTGGGAAGAACCAAACCACCAATCTGGCATGATAATTGGAATTGTGTTCCTGGGGAGATAAAGACGAAGATTTGGGACTGTGTGCTGGTAAGATGAATTTGCAAAGTTCTGTTTTTTTCTACTATCTATTCTTTTTATTACTTACAAGTTACATCTCTTAACTTTTGTTTTCCTATTTATGTATGTAGATGGCTTTTGTTGTACCTCCATCCGCTAAGAAGATGGTTATACAATCAGCCGGTCGCAGATGAAGGGAGTTTAAAAGTCGACTGACCAGAAAATACATTCTTCCTTATCGGGATCAGCCTGAAATGTTGGCCCACCCTCCTGCAGATTTTTCTTTCATAGAAAAATCGCATTGGGACATATTTGTTGCTGATCGCATCTCGGGTGAGTTCTGGGAATGTCATGTTGAACAAGCAAAAAGAAGCAAGTTGAGTTTATTCCCACATCGGATGTCTCGAAGAGGTTATGCCAACCTCGAGCACGAATGGGTGAGTAATAATGAAACAACATGCTTATTTGTGGATACATACTATTTTTTCAAACATGTTTATACTGCTACTAAGGTATAAATCAACATATGAATGCAGTCTCAATCGCATCCGGATGAAGAGGAATTAAAAGATCGATCGGACAGCTGGATCGTAGCAAGGATGGACGAAGATGGTAATTTTTTAAATGATGCTGTTGCAGAAAAAGCTAAGGAAATTGTAAGTTATTAATTTGTATCTTAATTCAAAGTATTCATTAGCTCATGCTTTCAACCTTTTTTCTAAACTATTAGCAAACTTTGAATATATGGTACACTTGAAATTGTAGGCAAAGTTGAAGGCGGAGGTTAAGGAAGGGAAAGTAAAAGTGGACGGTCTTAATGATGTTTTGACAATGGCGCTTGGTAAGCCTGAGCATCCAGGAAGAGTACGTGGCCAAGGAACTACTGTGAAGCAGTCAGTTTACTTCGATCTTCCAAGGCAAAATAAAGCCAAGACCATGGATGAAAAGATACAGGAGAGAGTTAAGAAGTGCGTGGCAGAGGAGACTACAAAGGTTATTAAAGAGAGAGATGCAGTTTGGGCTGATGTAGTGGAAAAGCTCAAAGCGGAGTTGTTGACAAAGACTGCGGGACAAGATGGTAGTCCGAAACAGGCTTCTCAACAAGCAAGTTGTCACTCTAACGGTGGGATTGATGTAGATGTAGGTGTAAAGAATCTTGAATCACCTGAAAGTGCAAGGAAGATGCATAATGTTCAACAAGATAAAGATGTTCATAAAGTGAAAATGATTGACACTATATTTGTTGATTTTGGTGACATTAAGGATGATAACAAGGTGGCTGGTGCGGATGCCAATTGTAAGGTGGCTGGTGAGGATGGAAATTGTAAGGTGGATGGTGAGGTGGATGGTGAGGATGGAGATTGTAAGTTTGTTGTTGAAAAGAAGATAGGTGAGGAAGTGAAAGTGAATGCATCCGGTAGTTCTGTTTGCAAATTGGCTGTTGGATCGCTGAGCAACGTTGTAGCTTATGCAGAGATTCATGAAGTACTAGTTCTTGATGGATGTGAGCAGACAATCCATGGAGTAAGACTTGGAGAAGAGAATGCAAGAGTTTCAATCACTCGAGTCATTCAGTGCGGTGCTAAGATTCCCTTCCCTATCGGTGATGACATTGTGACTGTGGAACAAGCCATAGGAACTTTTATTGCATGGCCGAGAAACCTGATAGCAATAGGAAACAATAGCACTTCCGATGGTTTCTCAAAGGTCAGATTGTTTTTCTATTAGTGTGCTTAGTATATCTAGTATGTTTATTTAGACTGTTTCTTCTTACTATTTTCACGTGCATTTTTTCAGAAAAATAAGAAAGGTCATCACAAGAAAATGAAAAGGACGTATAAAGTAGTTGAAGATGTTCGAGCAGAGCTTTTTGTTGAGATGGATGCAAATTATCCTTCTGCATTGAAGCGTTTGTGGACATGGGCAAAGGATTCCTTGGCTGATGAACGGACAATGTCTTTTCAGCTAAGCGAAGAAGCCTTTGGATCTACAAAGAAGCAAGTCATTTTCTTATCAGATATACATGCAGTGTGCTCTGGAGGTGAAATTGCAGGGTCTCTCATTTGCCTTTTTATTAAGTAAGTTTCTCTGCAATTTCTTTCATTTTTTCGTAGATAGTCCCACAATAAAACTGAGAATCTGTACTCACTACTGCTTAATTTTATATGTAGCCTCTTAAATGAATTTGTGAAAAAGCATAAGATGACCAACATGATAAGCTTCGTAGATCCTAGAACGATTGGTGCCATTGGATGTGGTAATGCAGGGCAGAGGTCGCGTGCACTCGCTGCACGATTTAAGAATGCTAAGAAAGATGAATACTTTCTCATGCCTTACAATGCCGTGTAAGTGTTCATACCATAACTAGCTACTTAGACATTCTCAGATAAATTTTTGAGCTTTAATTTCAAACTTGCTCCATGGTTCATGTTTGCATAGGAACCACTGGACTTTGACTGTTGCAAATCCTGAGGCAGAGATTGTCTACTACATGGACCCTCTAAAACGTCGAATTGCAAATGAGGAATGGGTGGATGTTGTCGACAAGTAAGTTCAAATTCTAAAGTTTGTGTATTGATTCTTGAACCTTAATACACCATATCTTTTTGTGCTTTGAATTTTTGTTAATAAATGTTAATTTTGTTACAGCGCCATTAAAATGTACAAGGAGGATCTGAACAAGGTTTCAAAGAAGAAAATATTATGGGAGAACATGGCGGTATTAATTCATTCTCATCATATTTTATTTATGTCATCGAAGGAGATTGTAAATAAATTTTTATTTGGTACTTCAGGGAGTTCCACTGCAGACAGGGAGCAAGGACTGTGGCATGTTCGTGATGAGGTACATGAAGGAAATCGTTGAGGACAACGAGCTTCAATTTGCTGCTAAGGTGAGAATTTCACTTATTATGGGTTTTCTGATCAACTTTAGACGTACTTGGTTCTTTAGGATACTAGTAAAAATACGTGACTTACAAAAAACCTTTGGTTATTTTTCAGTGGATGCGCAGGTCGAGCTTGGTTTATACTGATGAGGACATTAACGAGATCAGGACTGATATTGCGAAATATTTTATGAAACGCCATGCACGTTAGGTTCTACAGTCTGGTTCTTTCTCTTGTTATGAACTGTTATGAACTAGTAGTGAAGTGGAAGTTTTATGTATAGTTGGTGATGGGATGATGTATTTGGTGTTCGGTGAACTCTATTAGCTTGTTTTGTGTTTTTGGTGGATTGATCGGTCTTAATTTGGTATCTATTTCGTCATTTTCTTTTGTGTTTGGTATCTCTTTTGTGTTTGGTATCGTTTTGTTTCATAATGTATTTGCTCATTTGGTTTGTCACCTGGTTGAACCAAATGTTGATTGATGGAATTTAGTTTTCAGATTCCATTCGTGGTTTGTATGAAATGTGAATTTGATTTGCAAAAAGTCTACGCTTAAACAGATTACGGTGTTTTAAATCAAAATACCCATTGTACGAACAAAACTGGGACAACAGTATAGCATTGTTATACATTGTTATACTGTTGTGTCTGCAATCGTTTTATAACGGTGAACTACAATATAGCGTTGTCTGAAAACTTCAACTACAATATGTGTTACACTTAAAATGTTGTCTAAAGAGCTTTCGGATAACAGTGAACCAAAATTGAGCTGCTTTACTAACTGTTGTCAAATGCTTACACAATGGTTAATGCTTGTAACAAACTGTTGTCTAACCCCAAAAACGACTACATGTGTGTTTGTGTACTCCGTTGTCTAACACCAACGGAGATGACGGGGTTGCAATAAAACTGTTATGGTTAGGATTTCAGACAACAGATGATTACATGTGACTGTTGTTTGAAAAAGAACCTGGCAAGATTGAGAACCCTTTGCATAACGTCTATTACATGTTGTCTATTAGTCAGAAAACCGTTGCATCATGCTGTTTCCAGTAACAGTTCTGATTATATAACTGTTGTGTTACGTAATTTTTAACAACGAATTAAAACTGTTGTGTTACCGTCTACTACGCATCGGCTAAATAACCGTTGTCTGCCTTCAAACAAACACCTGCCGGATAGACAACGAAAAAAACGCATGTCAGACAACGGTGAAAATGTGTTGCAGGATCGTGTTTTTCTTGTAGTGCTAGTATATTCTTGACTTGGTTACCACTAACTACAAATATTGGGGCTATAATCAAATATGTAATAAGCTACTCTTCCTTCTCAGTATAAGCCATTTTCTTTAATTATTAATTTGAAAATCACAAGTACATGAAGATTATAGTTCTTTAATAATATTTACCAGCACTGACAGCAAGCACAACTCTAGTTTCTTCTATGAATACTAATTTGTAGAAAAAATCCGCTTTTGCTGCATTTGTATTATTTTTACCAACAATTTCGTGATGCATTTCTTGATGATGATTTACTTGAAGAGGTTTAGATGGATCTTCCTCTAGGTCGCATAAAACCCGTTAATGACACTGATATTTTACGTTAACTATATAAACAATATAAGAATTGTAATAAGTGCTCGGTAATGGTTTGTTATAACAAGTAGTATAATTATTACTAGAATTTTACAATCTCTGGCCAGTATTCTGCTTCTAATATTCAGCGAGGGATCTTTTTTTGCTGCTATAGTGGTAAACACAGATGAGGTAATCATCACAAGAAAGGACACATTACTTTGGTATACAAACACTAGATGGTGAGTTCTGCATCAAGGATGTATATTGCTACTAGCTAGGAGTTTAGCACTAAGTCACTAGGATAAGCTACTTACCAGTGACGGAGCCAGAAAAATATTTCAGTGGGGGCTCAAATTTTTTACGATTAAATATATAACATAGTTGTGATATTTATAAAATTAGATTGGAGAAAAATAATCTAAAAAAATGAAATGTTACTTATTTATGTAGTAAAAAACATTTGAGATATGTGAATAATAGAACTTGTGATATGTTGTAGATAATAAAATCATTTCTGGGTAATAATATGTGGGGGCTCAAACCAAAAAATTAATATTTTTCACATTTTTCTAATAGGTTATAGAACTGTCATGGGTGCACCGGGGGATTTTTCTAATAGGTTATAGAGCTGCCGTGGGTGCACCGGCCCCCACGGTAGCTCCGTCCCTGCTACTGACTGGTCTGTAGCTTCCAAAATTGGTGTATGATTTATCATTATGTACCTGTTCTTTTAACAGTCTGCTTCAGATATGTCACTTTAAAAACTTATGAATGCCATAAACAGAGGAGGGCAAGGAAATGTTAAGTTTTAAGAACAAGTGTTGTCTTTGGCTTCTTCGTCATTGCCTTTTTCCTTAATGTTGCAATTGCATTGTGTGCAATTAGAATCACAAGTACAGATAAACGTAAGGCGCCTTGAGCGGTTGTCATAATCAAGATAATCATATGAATCAGAGTCCGAAGATGATAATGAACCGTGGGAAGAAGAAGAAGAGGAAGAGCCTTCCATTCTACCATATGAACCAGCGAATGCAGGCTATGGGATATGCATGCAAGCAGCCATAGTTATAAAAGTGAAGACTACACCATATGATAACAAAGACGCCAACATTTTCGATAGAAAATCAATAAAGTTACGACGATAGGTAAATTTGTAGAATGAACAACACAGGGCTTCATCATAATCAACTTATCAGCAGCAAATAAATCATTTTTAAGACAATAAGTATGAACACTACGATTATCATTATTAATCTTAATATTATTATTATTATTATTATTATTATTACACTTAAACGAGGTGACTTGTCTCGAAGAATAAGAACAAGGCGGCAACGTGAAAACCTTGGCATGGCACTTCCATCCCATCATCATTCCTCCGGATCAGTAAAAATGTAAAGTAGGGTTTAAAATTCCTCTTTCTATGTTTTACAGTCCTGGGCCAATGGGCCAATACCCCTGCTGATTTCAAAGAGGAAGGGCAAAGGCCGATTGGGCAAATTTTATTCTTAATTAGATAAGCCCAATTTGAATAACCCCAATGGGTTCGTAAAGATCTCCTTGGCAATCTCACACTCTCAATGCTACTCCAGCTTTTCGGTACCAGTAGTACCGAAAAGCAATCCCCGATATTTGTTTGAACAAATATGCAATTGTAAGGTATATCGTATATAAGTCCAATTAGGGTTGTCAAACGAATATTTCGGATTTGGATATGACTATATCCATATCCGTATCCGAAATTATCGGATTCGGATACGAATAATATCCTATTTACTTCGGATACGGATAATATTCTATTTTTTTCGAATAAGAATACAAATATTTCTGACGGATATTGGATTTTTCAAATTTTTTTGATATCCAAATTGATAATATTTTTAAAAGGGACTTATATTATGATATATTTTTAATATGATATATTAATATATTATATTGATCTAATATATATGTTTAAAAAATGTCTACAATTAAATATTTTTTTGAAAAATATAGTCTACACTTAAATATTTTTTTGAAAAATATATTAAATAATGAACAAAGACATATATTATTAATTATATATACATTATAAATTATAAATATTATACATGAATATATATTAATTTTTCCATTTTCAGATTCGGATACGGATAATATCCTATTTATTTCGGATGCGGATAATATTCTATTTTTTCGAATACAAATACAGATGTTTCGAATGGATATCGGATTTTTCGAATTTTTTTGCTAGCCCTAAGTCCAATTATTCAAAAAAAATGTAAAACTAGGCCCTTTTTTTCAAGAATAGTGCTAGGTATCCCAAATTGGTACCCAAAAAATGTTCCCAAATGATGTGGCATTGATGAGTTGGATGTATGGAAAATTTTAATTGGTGGGATTTATATGGTCATGGCGGGCCCATTGTAATTATAACCATTCAGATAATGACATGTGTATTTTGGGAAAAAATTTGGGTACCAATTTGGGGTACCTCGCATTTTCCTTTTTTCAATAGCAAAGTGAGTTTCAACTTATAAATTAATTAGTTATCAAACTAGGCCCTAATCCTTCCTCTTGTCTTTTCATGGATACAGGATACCATTTGATCTATGTTATTACAGTATCTTGCAACTTTGGCCATGAAGTTATAAGTTCGTGAACAGTAGAAAACACTGATCCACAACGGTACAACCTAATTAGTTAATCTGTTAATGCATAAAATAAAAGATTCTGTTTTTAATTTATATTCTGAATAATTTAATCTTTATAATTGTAATTGTCCTTCAGGGGACATCAGGGAGGACCATTTGATTCTTAGTCATTTTCCTGGTTTGGTGTGTGCTACTGAAACCTACACTGATGATGTCCTTATCTTTCTCCGACAACAATCGGGACCAATGTCTTCTACTTTCATTCTTTAGATTGTTCTGCGCATAAAAAATAGTTAACTTCAGAACGAATGTGACAGGACCTTCTTTTAGATTAAATTTGAGTAGATTTCAAAATGCTACCACTACGGCAGTTGGTGGATGTAAATGCCTGGAGTTTTCCTTACCAAGCAATGACCGCGATATTTTATTTGTTAGATTTCATAGTTCTCGCTTTTTACTACTTGAACAAAGTATGCGGAATAGTGTTTAGTGTTTTGGTATTGAAAGTGTTTAATGTTTTGGTATTGAATACCTCTTTGGTTAGTGTTTAGTGTTTTGGTATTGAATACCTCTTTGGTATTATGTTTTGCTACAAAGGACCTGCCTATTTATAGGCCTCAAAATATGTTAAGTTACATCATGCCTTACATAGACAAGCCTACAATATAAGACTTTGAATATTGATTTGTTCAACTTTCAAACTAGCCTACAATATATGACCAAGATTATTAGCCATTTATTCAACCCACTTGGTAAAGCATTAGAAGAGTTTGTCAATTCTAACACTCCCCCTCAAGTTGGGCAGTCGGTGCTCCAATGCCCAACTTGCGTAAAGTCTCATCGAAGCCTTTAGTATTGACTACTTTTGTCAGGATATCAGCTAATTGATCCTTTGATCGAACAAACGGAAGTTTGATTGTCTTATCTTCCAATTTGTCCTTGATGAAATGTCGGTCTATCTCGACGTGCTTCGTTCTGTCATGCTGGACCAGATTTTCTGAGATACTTATAGCTGCCTTATTGTCACAGAATAGCTTACATGTTGTTTTCTGTGGAAAACCAAGTTCATTCATGAGTTTTCGAATCAATAGGATTTCAGTTATTCCTTTTGCAATTCCTCTGAATTCTGCCTCTACACTTGATAAGGCCACCACCTTTTGGTTTTTACTTCTCCAGGTGACCAAGTCACCACCTACTAGCAGGGGTGAGCACGGTTTTCCGAAAACCGGTTAAACCGACCAAACCAACCCGACCAAACTAAAAATTTAGTTTTTTTTGATTTGGGTTGGTTATGGTTTTAAATTTTTAAAACCCGAAAATTTTGGGTTGGGTTTGGTTTTACTAATTTTTCCACCCGATTTAACCAACCCGACCATTAAGATTAAATAATATATAAATATTATTTATATATATATTATATATAGTTTTAATATTAATTTTATTACATTCGATATCAAATGTTTTAGACTTCTTTTTTTTAACTAAGACTTTTGTGAACTTAATGTATGATCCTTTGGAAATATTTGAAGATTTTGTAATTTATTTTATAACTGCTTTGATGAAACTTTATGCTACTATTGGTTTGCTTTGATGAAACTTTATGCTACTATACTATTCGTTCACACATGTTGTTGCCTCTTTTTTATTATTTAATAATGGTTTTAAATCGAAATCGACCAAACCAAACCATTATAATTAGGTTGTTTTTTTTAAATGTTATGGTTTTTGGTTTGGTTATGGTTTAAAAAATTAAAAACCCGAAATTTATGGTTTGGTTGGTTTGGCGGTCCTAAACTGCCCAAACCACCCGATGCTCACCCCTACCTACTAGAGTAAAGTACCCAGAAGTGAATTTCCTGCCATCACGATCTCCTGCCCAGTCTGCATCTGTGTAGGCAATTAGATCCAGATGATCATTTTTGGCGAAGTAAATTCCCGTGCTACTTGTACCCTTTAAGTACCTCAAAATTCTCATTACTGCTGTCATGTGTTGCATTTATGGGAGATGCATGAACCTGCTCACCACTCCTACAACATAAGCTATATCTGGTCTTGTGTGAGCTAAGTAAATGAGTTTTCCCACAATCTTCTGATATTGTTCTCTTTTAGCTAGTTTTGCTCCTTCAAGGATTTGAAGACCCTGATTAGCAACGATCGGTGTCTCAGCTGGTTTACAGTCTAGCATTCCTGTTTCTACCAGAAGATCAAGGATAAACTTTCTCTGGTGAATGAAGATTCCTTGTTTAGACCTCAGAACTTCTATGCCAAGAAAATACTTGAGAGTCCCCAAATCTTTCATCTCAAATTCTTGAAATAGTTTTCCTTTTAAGTCAGTAATCTCTTTCTCATCATTTCCAGTAATAATCATGTCACCCACATAAATTATCAAGCAAGTGATTTTATATCTAACCTTCTTCAAGAATAGGGTGTGATCTGAGTTGTTTTGATTGTACACAAACTTCTTCATAGCTTTTGTGAATCTTCCGAACCATGTCCTAGGGGACTGTTTTAGCCCATAAAGCGCCTTCCTCAGTCTACATCCTTCTTCATCTCCAAATTCCTGATAATACCCTGGTGGTGCCTCCATATATACTTTTTCATCAATACTTCCGTGAAGAAAAGCATTTTTTACATCAAACTGGTATATGGGCCACTCCTTGTTTGCTGCTATTGAGAGCAAGACCCATATTGTATCAATCTTGGCTACAGGAGAGAAGGTCTCAGAGTAGTCAATTCCATATATCTGGGTATATCCTTTAGCCACCGATCGTGCCTTGTATCTCTCAATAGTTCCATTTGCTCGGTATTTGATAGAGAATACCCATCTACAACCTACTTTTTTTCCCTTTTGGTAGGATGCATTTTTCCCATGTTTTGTTTCTCTATAGAGTTGAATACTCATCTTCCATAGCTTGTTTCCACTTTTCATTTCCAAGGGCTTCCTCCACTGTTTTGGGAATGTCAGTGGAGTATACCGAGGCGGTAAAAGCCATGGCTGTGCTGGACAAGTTCTCATTGCTGATTCTCTTTACAGGATATTTAGACCGTTGGGCTTCATACTCTGGATCATACCTTCTCGGTGGAACTCCTCTTGTACTTCTCGGGGGTAACTGATACCTGTTTGGAACACTATCACTAGGAAAAATATTAGTTTCAGTAATAGTATCAGTTCCAGAGTTCTCAGAATTAACCTCTGCTGAGGAGAGGTCATCAGAAGGATGCTCATTAGACGGAACTGGAGTGGACATAAGAGGAGATACTGATGCTTCAGGAGCAGCATCGGTGGTATTACCTACTTGTGTTGTAGGATCTGGATTCATCACTTCTGGATATATTAACCAGCTAAGGTCATCAAGGTCATCACTCAAACTTTCCCCCTAAGGACTAAGCTGGGTATAGTAATAAGACTGTTCAAAGAACTCACAGTCTAAAGTATTGTAGATTTTGTCCTGGATAGGGTCATAACACCGATACCCCTTTTGATTAACCCCATACCCAAGAAAGACACATTTAACAGCCCTGGGTTCTAGTTTGGTGCGCACCCTTTTTTGAAATGAACATAGACAATGCATCCAAAGACTCGAGGAGGTAAGGAATGTGAAGATGGAATTGAGACGTGTGACCCAAGAGTATTGAGGGGTGTGTCGTAATTGAGGGGTTTTGTGGGAAGGCGGTTTGTGAGATAGGTAGCAGTAGCAATAGCTTCGGGCCAGAAGTGAACGGGAACGTGAGATTCGATCATAAGGGCTCGGGTGATTTCAAGAAGGGTTCTATTTTTTCGCTCGGCTACACCATTCTGTTGAGGTGTGTAAGAACATGTGGTTTGGTGGAGGAGGCCATGGTCAATAATGAACTGTTTCATATTCAAGTTAATGTATTCCCCCCCCATTGTCAGACCGTAAAATTTTTGATTGAGCTTTGAACTAAGTGCAAATCATGTGGTAGAATTTAACAAAGACATCAAACATTTCAGACTTGTGTTTTAAAAAATACACCCAGCTCATACGAGTACAATCATCCACAAATAAAACAAAATATGAAAAATTATGAAGGGTAAAATCTGGAACTGGTCCCCATACATCAGAATGAATCAAGGCAAATGGTTGAGTACTAAGAGTCAGACTAGGATAATATGAGTGCTTATGGCTTTTAGCTAAAACACATGCTTCACAGTTCAAATCTACGGCAATGTTCTTTAAAAAGGGAAATAATCGTTTGAGATAACCTATGGAGGGGTGACCTAGCCGATGGTGCCACATCCAGAGTTGATGTTCTGGTGATCCATGAGCAAGCAAAGCGTTACCATTTTGAGTCACCTCATTCACATAGTATAATCCTCCTCGTTCAGTACCATGACCAATGATCCGTCCCGTCTGAGCATCCTACACAACACAACCAGATGATGTCATTAGAACAGTACAGTCAAGTTCCCTAGTTAATCGGCTAACAGATAAAAGCTTGTGAGTAAGACTAGGAATTAAGAGGCAGTTTTGTAAATGGATATTACAGGTAACATCCACAGTTCCGGCCTGGGTAACGGGAATATATTCTCCGTTTGCACTTTGGATTTGGGTACGATGAGTGTTGTTGGAGGACACAATATCGGAAGAATCATAGGTCATTGTATCGGTGGTCCCACAATAAAAAATCCATGGATTGGATATTTGGTTGCATAGGAGGCCCAAAGAATTTTGATTTCCGGTGACTTTGCTTTCACGGACTGTACCTGCTGTCTGATCAGTATGTAGCGCTGTTGTGAGGGAGTTGTCGCCATTACCATCCGGACCACCTACAACTAGGTTGGCCTTACCGCCGGTCCTGTAAATTATAGCCTTGGAGGTGGCCTTCCTCTGCTTCAGGTCGTCCCACCATTCTGGATACCCGATGATTTTGAAACACCCCTCCTTGGTGTGTTTCGTACCACCACAATGGCTACACTTGAGCTGGGTTTTATCCTCTCGTTGGAATGACAAGGATTCCGACCGGTGTTTCACGAGGAGCCCACTACCAATCTCTGAAGGTTCTCGTCCCAATGATGAGTTGTTGGCCATTATGCCGCGACGGGCAATCTCCCGTCTTATGGACGCATAGGCTGCGTCAATGGTGGGTAGTGGATCTTGATACAATATATCCCTCTTTTCTTTGTCTAGAGTATCACTTACTCCGGCCAGAAATTGGTACAATCTTTGCCTTTGTATGAAGGATTTAAATAAAGTAATGTCTTCTGCACACTTCATGGGGTTGGGCATTCTCCTGTCTATTTCCTTCCACAGAGTGTTGAGTTTACTGAAATAAATTTCTATAGTGTCCCTTCCTTGTCTCATAGTTGCTTCCCTTGAACTTAGATCATAGATCTGGAGTTCGTCTCTCCCACTGCTAAGGATAGTTTCAATTCCCTTCCATAGTTCTCGGGCAGTCTTGTAATCCAAAAATTGGTTCACAAGATCTCCATCAATATTTTCAATGATCCAAGACAAGACCATCGAGTCCTTTTGAGCCCACTGTTGGTACTCAGGGTCATCTGGTGGAACGGGATTGGTCGTGACATGGTTGATCCGGCCTCGACCACCATTAGCAATATGCATTAATTTACACCATTTGGTGAAATTTAGTTTTTCGACAACATGCACCGTTTGTGATATTCCGGTTTCCGGGAGGTTTGCATTTTTTTGTAGTTTCTGAAATAATTGGAACATTTGTTCCATTTGTTCCATAGAGACTAATTGTGTTGTGCCTAATTGTGTTGTGGTTTCTGGTTGTTCAGCCATTGTAGGTAAGAATATGATTGTGGTTTCTAATTGTGTAGTTTCTGGAAGGTGATGAGTGAATAGTACCGTATTTGTGAACAGTGAACAGTACCGTATGTATTTGTGAACAGTGAGCAGTACCGTACGTATTTGTGAATAGTGAACAGTACCGTATTTGTGAACAGTGCCTTCGTCTCCGGTGAAGAACAGTGCTTCGTCTCCAGCGATGAACAGTGAACAGTGCATTCGTCTCCGACGATGAACAGTGAACAGTACCTTCCGACCGAAATAGTGATCGGGAAAAAAAAATATTCTGAATCCCAAATCATACCTTAGAGCTCTGATACCATGAACAAAGTATGTGGAATAGTGTTTAGTGTTTTGGTATTGAAAGTGTTTAGTGTTTTGGTATTGAATACCTCTTTGGTATTATGTTTTGCTACAAAGGACCAGCCTATTTATAGGCCTCAAAATATGCTAAGTTACATCATGCCTTACATAGACAAGCCTACAATATAAGACTTTGAATATTGATTTGTTCAACTTTCAAACTAGCCTACAATATATAACCAAGATGATTAGCCATTTATTCAACCCACTTGGTAAAGTATTAGAAAAGTTTGTCAATTAATTCTAACACTACTTGTATCATGTTGGCATTGATAAAGTTATATGAAGCTCTTAATGTTTGTATGCTTGCTGTTTACATCTGTAAATTTATTCATTCATTAGTTCTATAGACAGTGAAAGAGAGGATCTGGGAATCTATTAGTTAAACTAAACAATTATAACGTACTATGACTACATTTTTTGCTGATAGAATAGGGTAGGGCTCCCGGCTCCATGTTGCCACTCCCGATTGCCTTTCAAAATGATTAAATTAATCTACAATTTATTTGTTGCATTTTGTGTTTTTGTCTCTTCGAGATCCATAAGTTGCCATGTATCCGTGATCACCTGGCATTCAAATTAGCCCTGCTAGGAGTTATGTATAAAACAAGCGCATGTGATATCATTGAAAAATGAACAGATTTTAAGGGTTGAATTATTCGAAGCTTAGCAAAATTCTGCCTTTTCATATGATAATATTGTCTTATACGTATGTTGTACCTCCATGTTTCTATAATGACAAGAGCTAGGTGTTCTTTAGGAACCTGAACATAGATACTGGGTTTTATTCAAATTTCATGAATTATCCCACTCTCTCTTTTCGGGGTAAGATCTGCGTATATTTCACTTTTCTAAAACCTTTCTTCCAAGTGGACTAGGATGAATTGAAGTACGCGACTATGTACTCATTTAGGTGAGCAAATACATGTTCACATAAAAAAATGGAGCATAAGAATAATAGAAGATGACAAAGCAAACAAAGCAAAATTAGAATATATCTTGTCTCCACATTCAAATTGAAAGATAGAGTATATATAAGAATATTAGAAGATGACAACAAAAGCAAACAAAGCAGAATCAACATCTTGTCTAGATTTTTAGAATGCCAAAGTCATACGAAAAGTACTACACATGAAGGACTATATTCTGATTATTGACATTTCTCATGTCTTAGTAGTAGTTTGATAGTTTTTAAGAGTGCACGAGCTTGTTCTCTTCCTCTTATTTAAAGCTTTTGCTGTAAAATATTGTAATCAAGTGGGAAGGGACCAATCTTCTTTGGCTACCTTTTAAATTGAAGATGTAACAATACATTAGAGGGCCTTTAGGTTTTCCTTTTCCTTTTCTTGTCAATTAATTATTATCACTGTCTGTATTCATGCAACCACATGCTGCAAGGAGGGGATAGGGATAGCAATGAAAAATACATATATAGTTTCATATGTTACAGAGATTAGAGATGTGATTTTTAAAGGAATGCATTTGCTTGTTCATTTTACCCACCTTTATTTCTGAACTTTAGAAACTTATACACTCTTTTCATCTGTGCATAAGTAGAGCAGCATCATGGAAACATACCAAACTCTGTCCAGCGATAGCTTTTCGTATCGTTGGTTAGCTAACATTAATCCACCCTTTGGAAGCCCAGGACATTCCTTTAGAGCTTCACTTGATGCATATGATGAAGCTTCATTCATAGAAATGGACCCCCAATTATCTTCCTCAAAAAGGTTCTTTAAAATTTCCTGATAGAGTATATTTTTATATATAATCTAGATGATTTTATTCTCATATTTATTGTGTTTTGCATTGATTTGGATTTTTATTTAATAGATTTTATTGTTTTATTGTAGGAAATAAAGAATTCATGACTTGGAAGGATTTGGAGCAAAAAGAGCTATTTTGGAGATAAAATAGGAGAAAATTCGTATTATTGGGCTACACTGGCTGTTCTACACTGTTTTGGCCATATCTTGAGTTCTAGAAGTCCGTTTGAGGCCCGTAAGCTGTCCACGCGAAGCTTGTAGAATTATCTTTGATTCAGAGGTGGTCCAGTAAGCAAAATCCAACTGGAAGAGCCCAGAAACAGAGGAGAAAAAGAAGTGACGAATTTTACAAGGAATCCTATTCAGTTATGGAATCCTACTTGTAATTTATTTAGAGTATTAAAATACTTTTATTGGGCAAGACTTTTAGAGCCTATATAAACACATCTAGGGTATTATTTTATGGGGGGAGGGAGAAAAAGGATGTAATATTAGATCAGATAATATAGTTTAGAGTAGATTAATATTATTAGTTGGAGATGTAGAGAAACACCATGACTCTTCTTTTGGGTGACAACATTGAAGTTTGAAGATTTTGTTCTCTTAATCTTTTCTTTATTCTTATTAGTTTAATTATGTTTTCTTGTTTTACTAGTTGTTTTACTTGTTTAATTATTAGCGAGTAGTTATTTCTAGGGCTTAAAGGGAATCCATGTTTGCACTAATATTGACATGATTTTCATAGTGGTTTGATTGGTTATGGTTAATTCTGATTGATATGTTTTAATCATTAATTTGTGTAATTGGCCAATATCATGGATTAATTATATGCAAATAGGGGTATGGATCGAGAGATTTACTTACTAGAGGCACACATACGATTAGCAGAATTGAATTTGAGTGCGGAAGCATCATTGGATTTCTGAGAGCGTTAATTCTTGGAAGAGATTAACTTACTCTAATTACCTGATTGATTGAATTACTAAAAGTGGTTAATTGTGTTGAATGTTTCGAGAGTGTTAATGCTTGAAAGAGATTAACATACTCTAGTTATAGGATCACATCGATTGCTTTAGCTTAAGAGCCAATTGTGTAAGTATGGTGGACCTGATTGCCCTAGGTTTTAAATAATTTGTTTATCATCTGTTTAATTAGTGTTAATTTAGTTTAATTACTTAATTAATAATTTCACATATTCGTATGACCCTTGAAACAATTAGCGATAACTGAAAAGGAATTAGTAGAACCTGTCTCCTTGTGGATTCGACCCGCTTGCCATCTGTACTAGCAATAGACACCGTGCGCTTGCGGTTAGGTATAATTTGACATATCAAGTTTTTGGCGCCGCTGCCGGGGAGACAGCGAGTTTCTACTGATTTTAATTTAGTTGTTTAGATTGTTTCCACTGTCTCGTTGGAACTTTAGTTCTAATTGAGACAAATTTTACTGTGTTTTCTTGGTTTTGTTGAGTGTCTACAGGTTTGCAATGGGTGAAGTTGATACCTTTGCACTCTTATCTTCCCTAGTAGAGGCACATACTCGAGAGATTGCCATGTCGAAGACTACAGAGCCCACTATGCGTCCAATGAGTATCAATGAGATGTCACAAGTGGCCCCTAAAACTTACAACTTCTGTCAAATTTGCGGTGTGCAGGGTCACTTTGGTTTTGAATGCTCTTACAATGTCTATAATTCTCAGAGTGCTCAGTTGGGACAAATGAATTCTTTTGAAGAAGGATATGGGTACAATCAGTATTCAAACACTTTTGATCAAGAATGCGTGAATCAACCAGATTTCTACTACCAGGACAATGGTGCTCAAAATTTTTCATATCATAATCAACAACAGTTTGAGCAACAATATTATCAATCATATGAGCAGCCGCCACAGCAAGAATATCAATATCCTCCTCTACAAGAAAATCTACATGTTTCTCAACCCAGTGTAGATGTACAAGCTGATCAGACAAATGAGATGTGGGATATCTTGAATAAACTGCTAAAGAGTTCTGAAGAACAAGTCGAGGTAATCAAAGACTTAGAAACTCAAAGTTTGGCGATTGAATCTCAAATTGCACAGTTGGCTAACTCTTCTACTACAGGGCATCTCGACTATTTACCATCATCATCTATCCGATCCGAAGAGGACCTGACTGCTATCAATCTCACAAGCGATCAGGAATATGATAGTTTCTCCATGTATGTTGATGATGAGGCCATTGATAAAGAGAAGGAGTATGCCACCGATGACGAGATCAATGATGTTGCTGCTACCAAGGACAATGTGACTGATGATGAGGTTACAAAGGAAAGCAATACAGAGATGGTTGTTGTTTCTCTTCCACAACCTGTGACTAAGCTACCATGTATTGATAAATTTGCTCTCGATCTAGCCTCTACTTACAAGGCTTCTTTGCTCAAGAACACTTATTTCAAGGTTGATGTGATAACAAATATTTTCCAAGATGATATTTCTAAAATTCTGGTTGAGGATCCATACAAAGTGGCTTATACGTTTCAAGCTCGAGAAGAGGGAGAAGATGGAAGTATTTATTAGCCAATGATGTGATAAGCCAAGATGTCCGAATGACTCCAGTGAAAGTGAGGAGTGAAGAAAAGCCACCACCAGAGCCTCCTCCTTATGTCAAGGGAGTTCAATATTTTCGTGGTGTTGAATTTTATCGCTGTTTTATCACAAAGTTTTCCAAAATTGCACAAGCACTCTCTCTATTGCTTATTAATGACATATTTTATTTTACTGATGCTTGTTTGGAGACTTTCTGCAGGATAAAGACAACCACAGATGTTCTTGATACTTTTTGTGGTGGCGAGTTTATGATCGAGAAAGTGGATATTACGCCTTTACCGGAGTATTTTTGAGGAGGTCAAGCTAATGACTCTAAATAAGCGCTGCTTGGGAGGCAACCCAAGATTTCATTGGAGGATCGGTGCACTTCATGCTTTTGCATAGGGGAGTACTTCTTTCCTTCTCTTTCATATATAGTAGAATTGCTTAGTTATTTGTTCATTCCAAGTCTTGTTGTGTACATTATTCCTTCATCTCTTTCTTTAAAAAAAAACAATTTTGAGTGTTGTTTTTTTAAAAAAAAACTGTTAAAAAAAACGGATTTTGGGTGTGTAACGCAGGAATAGCCTGCGTTTCAGAGCAGGTTGCGGTGGTAATGCGCAACTTGCGCATGCGTGACTGCCTTAAGCGCAGTTTGTGTAGCTGATGCGCAAGTTGCCGCTGCGTATCTGTACTGTGCGAAAAATGCCCCCCACGAGCGCCAGTTGCGCGTCCTTAAAAAAAAAATCAGCGCTGGTTTTCTGTTTTGTACGAGTGTTCACCTCTGTTTATATAAAAAAAAAACTTTCTCAACCCAAATTTTATTTATACTCTTATCTCTCCACCTAATTCTTTTTCTATTTCAATTCCAAAACCCCCCATCTCTCCTTAAAAATTCTAAACCTATATCCATTCTAATTTTTTTTTCTTTTATTCATTAGATTCTTTTTCTATCCTATATCAAAGTTCAAATCCCATCCAAAATTTTTCCTTTTCACATTAAAATTCTTAAATTCATCCTATCACTCCATTATCTATATATACCCATCCTATATTTATTCTAATTCATATTTATTATTATTATTATTATTATTATTATTATTATTTTTCTTTATTATTTTTGTATTTTATTTAGGAATTTTTTTTTGTATATATTTTTTTTCTTTTCTTTCTTTTCTTTTATATATTTGTTCATTGAGGACAATGAACCACTTAAGTGTGGGGATGAGCTCTCGATGATTAAAAAATTTAAAAAATTAAAAATACCAAAAATAATTCTAGCCATGCAATTTGATTAGTTGTTGTATTTTGCTTGATACACCCATGCATGTGTAGAAATATTATGTTTATGGACGCTTTTGTATGAGAAGTGACGTGTTTTGTTCTTGTGCACACACATACACTAGCAAGTTGAAGCTGGTAGACTTAATTGGATGTTGTAAGTGATTAGAATGACATGAATATGTGCAAGATGACTTGGTTTACATGCTTTGAGTACAAGTAGGTGCGTTAGAGAGTCTTGTTACTTGGGATTGATTATGTTTTGTCACACCAAGTGAGTTTTGAGCCTATATGCATATCTTTTGCATGATTTTTCGTTTGCTTGAGTGTCCACATGTTGTTTACATTGCTAGCACTTACTTGAGATCTTTCTTGAAATGCATGACATTACTTGATGATAAGATGATAAAGGCAATTAGGTATAACCTCGTATTTCCCATATTTCCACATCTTTTATACATGATCAATTAGTTAACCCTTTGAGCCTAATCCTATTCTTTCGGTGACAAACCACATTACTTGCCATTATCCTTTTTATTCTATTGGCCTTACATTGAATTTGAACCTAAATTGTCAAAGGCTAGTATCGTGCTTAAGGGAGTAATAAGGTGTTCATAAAAGGGGGGGTTATTGATGATCATACCATTGGGGAATATTGATTTTGGGTTGATGCTTGCTAGTCGAAATTCATAAAAATATCTATGGATCATTGTGTTTATTCCTTAGCTCTCAAAAGAAAGAAAAAAAAACAGAAAAAAAAGAAAGAAAAAAAAAAGAGAAAAAAAATTGAATAAATTTGAGAGCATTCTTATGTTTGTATGATCTTTTTTCATTCGACTAGTCAAATTATTATGAAAGGGGTATTGAAAATCTTAAGTGTGGGGAAGATGGAAAGGGAATGGAATTATTTATATTGTTGGGTACTAGCTTTTGACGTTAACTTGTTTTAGCTTTACTTGACATACCTGGTCCCTAGCCCACGCTACAACCCGAATAAAGACCTTTTGATTGTCATCAGTGATGTATGTTGTGTTGAGAGTGAGATTGATTGCGAGTGTCAAGTTGTGTTTATGATTTTGTTGGAATTGAGTGATACACTTAACCTTGTTCTTGAGTGAATATTCGTTTTTGAGTGAAAGGTGAGCTATTACTTGTTTTGGCATAGGAGATCCCGGGTTTAGACTTAAAGATGTATTTCTTGTGGGCTTAGCATGATTACCAACGATTTTTACACTTGACATGAATTTTTATGACCTTTTGCATGTTGGTTGAGTAGACTACGTGAATACTTGCACTTTCGACACCAAGACACCGTATGTTTGCTTTGATTCTTAAGTTGATGTGGCATGAGAGGACTTGTGTGTGTGGTGTTGTGTTAGCATTGATCTTTTGCATGGTTAGATGAATTTTGTGGGTATATTCACTATAAACCCTCACGAGACAACACTCGTCCTACTAGGGCTGCCTAGGGGTTTAACGGCTTGTTGCATATGCTCAATGCAATCGTGTCATCTACGAAAGTGATGTTTGTTAGGACTTAGTTTTTATTTCACTTATTTGCCCGAGGACGTGCAAATGCTTAGTGTGGGGATGTTTGATAGAGTATATTTTTATATATAATCTAGATGATTTTATTCTCATATTTATTGTGTTTTGCATTGATTTGGATTTTTATTTAATAGATTTTATTGTTTTATTGTAGAAAATAAAGAATTCATGACTTGGAAGGATTTGGAGCAAAAAGAGCTATTTTGGAGATAAAATAGGAGAAAATTCGTATTATTGGGCTACACTAGCTGTTCTACACTGTTTTGGTCATATCTTGAGTTCTAGAAGTCCGTTTGAGGCCCGTAAGCTGTCCATGCGAAGCTTGTAGAATTATCTTTGATTCAGAGGTGGTCCAGTAAGCAAAATCCAACTGGAAGAGCCCAGAAACAGAGGAGAAAAAGAAGTGACGAATTTTACAAGGAATCCTATTCAGTTATGGAATCCTACTTGTAATTTATTTAGAGTATTAAAATACTTTTATTGGGAAAGACTTTTAGAGCCTATATAAACATATCTAGGGTATTATTTTATGGGGGAAGGGAGAAAAAGGATGTAATATTAGATCAGATAATATAGTTTAGAGTAGATTAGTATTATTAGTTGGAGATGTAGAGAAACACCATGACTCTTCTTTTGGGTGACAACATTGAAGTTTGAAGGTTTTGTTCTCTTAATCTTTTCTTTGTTCTTATTAGTTTAATTATGTTTTCTTGTTTTACTAGTTGTTTTACTTGTTTAATTATTAGCGAGTAGTTATTTCTAGGGCTTAAAGGGAAGCCATGTTTGCACTAATATTGACATGATTTTCATAGTGGTTTGATTGGTTATGGTTAAATCTTATTGATATGTTTTAATCATTAATTTGTGTAATTGGTCAATATCATGGATTAATTATATGCAAATAGGGGTATGGATCGAGAGATTTACTTACTAGAGGCACACATACGATTAGCAGAATTGAATTTGAGTGCGAAAGCATCATTGGATTTCTGAGAGCGTTAATTCTTGGAAGAGATTAACTTACTCTAATTACCTGATTGATTGAATTACTAAAAGTTGTTAATTGTGTTGAATGTTTCGAGAGTGTTAATGCTTGAAAGAGATTAACATACTCTAGTTATAGGATCACATTGATTGCTTTAGCTTAAGAGCCAATTGTGTAAGCATGGTGCACCTGATTGCCCTAGGTTTTAAATAATTTATTTATCATCTGTTTAATTAGTGTTAATTTAGTTTAATTAGTTAATTAATAATTTCACATATTCGTATGACCCTTGAAACAATTAGCGATAACTGAAAAGGAATTAGTAGAACCTGTCTCCTTGTGGATTCGACCCGCTTGCCATCTGTACTAGCAATAGACACCGTGCGCTTGTGGTTAGGTATAATTTGACGTATCATTTCCCAAGATTTTGATTTTCCTATATCACAGGCTCCTATGACTCTTGTTCATACTTGTTAGAATATAATATAAGATCCATATAAGGCCTCCCTCTAACACCTTAAGGTTTTAGATAAAATCTGAAATTTATACCATTGAGTTCACACAAATTTTTGAATGATGAGTTGTCATATTCCCGCCCATTATCACATTGAATATTTTTTATTTCTTTATCAAATTGAGTACGAATAAAAGTGCGGAATTTGACAAAGGCGGAAAAAACTTCTGATTTTCTTTTTAGAGGTAAAGTCCATAGAAAGTTGGTATCATCATCCAAAAACAACACATAATAACGATGCCCAAGTGAACTCAAAACAGGAGAAGTCCAAAGATCAGTATGAATTATATCAAAAACTGAAGATGTAAAATTAATAGAAGAATAAAATGGCAATTTAACATGTTTCCCAAGTTGACAACCATGACATACTGAAGAACGACGAGTTTTATTACAAATAATAAGATTTTTATTTATAAAGGAATCTAAAACTGGAGCTCCCGGATGACCTAGACGATCATGCCAAGTAGATGAAGAAATTGCAGCAAAAGAAGATGGATTGGTGGTTGTAGTTGAGGCAGTTGTGATGGGATAAAGGTCACCATAGCTATTGCACCTCGTAAGATGCATCCCCGTCTGAAGGTCCTTCACAGAAAACCCAAAAGGATCAAATTCAACAGATACAGAATTATCCATAGTAAACTGACGAACAGATATCAGATTTTTTATTAACTTAGGAGCATACAAAATGTTTGTGAGAGTAAAGGGAGGGTGTGGTGGGGATAGGTGGGACTGACCATAACCAGAAATATGAATCATATGACCATTTCCGACAACAATATTTTTGTTTGTGCTCGAATTAAAATAGGATGAAAGAGTACCTTCGTTGGATGTCATGTGCGAAGTGGCACCAGTGTCTATATACCAACTGTTGTCTAGGGGTTAAGTGTCATGGTGTGTAGAGCGGCATCAATATCTGTTGGAGCATATGCAGAAGATGTTGCACCACTGAAAACTTGTTGTGGCCGAGATCCTAACACTCCTGGTGCTGTAGAGGCTTGACGTATGGGGCCTTGTGGTCTGGTCCATGGTCTACTAGGATAGGGACACGGTGGTGTTGCCCATGGTTGTTGTGGCCAGGGTGAATAGGACCAAGGCTATTGGAAGGATTGTTGCCACTGCTGATTTTGTTGCTGGTGATAATTACCCCAGCGACCACCACGACCCCTCCCACGGCCGTTGCCTTTTCCCCGACCACCACGGCCATGTTGTGAGTTGTTCCTGCCTCTAGGAGATGAGTTCTGACCACCAGAGGGTTGAGAAGAAAGTGGGTCGTTTTGACGAGAAGAATTATTAGATTACATAAGAGCAGTTTCAGAGACATTAGTGATTGTGGTTTATTGAGCTTGACGTGTTTCTTCAAGAGTGAGCATGGACCGTGCCTTGTAGAAAGTAGGAAGAGGATCACTTTGTTGAAGAATGGTGGCTATACCACTATAAGTCTCAGTAAGGCCAGCAACTAAACGAAGAATGAGCCTATCATTTGATACTGGACATCCGACATTAGCCAATTGGTCTGCAAGCACTTTTAGTTTCTGACAATATGCTGAACAATTTGGGAAATCTTGTAGAATAGTAGATGAGAACTGGTTTTCCAGGTAGAGGGCACGAGAGTTTTTATTATCATGGAAAATATCACAGAGACGATCCCATGCTTGTTGAGCCGTAGAGCCGGGTTCAAGAATTGTGTGAAGAAGATCAGTAGATATCGTACCGTATATCCACTGGAGTACAACAGCATCTAGACGATCCAATACATCTTTATCAATTTCTGCTTCTGAAGAAGCTTCCTTGCCTTTCTCCTTGGCAGATGGTGGTACGATGTGATCAAGTACCTGATAAGCACGTGCAGTAATTTTAAAAAGTTCGGCCCAAGAAGAATACTGCACGTTTTCCATATCCAAGGTTACTGGAATGAACTTCTTGATATTAGAGATTGAGAGTGCAGGATGAAAAGGAGATGTTTTGGTTGAATATGTCATCTGAGAAGAGGATGATTATATAATAGATTTTGGAGGAAGAAGAAAGTGTCACCTTATATGGATCTTATATTATATTCTAACACTCCCCCTCACTCGAAAGCCCATTTATGGGTCGAAGAGTGGATCACGGGCGCCCATCTTTGAGGCATAAATTTGCCTTCGTGTCCGAAATAAATTGTGAGAATATTGGGGATCGCGGAGAGTCGAACCTGGGACCTCCGCGCGCCTGAGCTCTAATACCATGTTAAGTAACCAACTCATCTAAAACCTTAAGGTGTTAGAGGGAGGCCTTATATGGATCTTATATTATATTCTAATAATGCTGATGAGCGGATTTTCAATGGCTTTATAGTGCCTGTTTTTGTAACAAGTAAAGGCAGATGCATATGATGCTTCCGATCCAAATAAAACTTCACTGAGTCCTTCCTCTCCCTCAGAAAGGTTGCACTCGGATTCAGGTGACAGGACTCGTAGTTCATCATTGTGGAAGTGTCGAAAGTTATCAAAGCAGATGTTTCTGAAGTATTTGGATTTTCTTAGGCCACTTTGCCAAAGAGTCGTCCGAGGACGAAGATCAGGCTCTAGAGTTGGAACCTGCACAAGACTGCATGGAGAGAAAACCTGGGCTTGTTCAGCTTCAACATCTCCGCGAGCAAGCGTAGCGTAGTCAGCTGATAATTGACGGAGGTCATGTGATTCCGAGAGCTCTATCTATGAAGCCGTTCTCCATTGTAAAAGAACAATCAGTATGTAACAATTACAAACTTTGGTATACTTGTTTATCCTTACATATCTTGCCTTAAATAATTCGTCGAACTTCCAGGTTTTAACTTTGCTTCTTTAAACAAAAGAACTGAGGAGAACAGAGGTGGGAATGTGAGGAAACTGAGAGGTCACTGAGAAGATCATCCTACGCTTGTTATAGTCGGCTACTCCTCTTTGTCTTATTTCATGGATGACAATGTATTAAATATTGGAGTTTTTTCAATGTATTAAATATTGGAGTTTTTGTTTGAGATGACGAAGAAAGTTATCATAATAGCAAAAGATTGTTTTTTCCTCCATCTTGATAAAAAAAATCCCAGTGTAACTATATAAGGAATCTCTCTATATGTCAAGATAGTGAAAGTATTATTCTTTATAAAATGATCAATCTCAAGTTTTATGAAGTATTAATCAGATTTATAGTCTACCTTTCTCTTAATCAAATGTTCCTTAAGAATTGTACCTCGAATCTCGTGCCTGAGTTCTGATTATCATGTTAAGTAACTAACTAATCTAAAACTTAAGATATTAGAGAAAAGCCTTATATAAATCTTATATTATATGTTACCAACATGTTACGCTAATTGTCTATCTAACCGCACAATGCACCTCGAATAAGCATCTAATCGTCCAAATTTGCCTTGCGATTGAATTTTTGTATGCGGCTGTCTAAATTTTGGTCAAATTATACTACCTTAGTCCCTTGATCAGATCACCGTCTAAATTAGGAATGAGGATACTATTTTCTAATTGACATCCATTTTCACTTTTCATTGTATTTTCTGTGTTGTCCAATATGCTCTTAAGTCTTAACCACCGAGTAATGCATAATCCAAATAAGCCAACGCAGTACATAAAATAAATGTGAGAATACACATATATAAAATGATAACCATTTTGTAAGTATTGAAATCAAAACACGTATAAAAGTATATGTTATGGTACAACATCAATAATAATATTATACAGTAACTTATAAGTGTAACATACTAATATTTGAATACAATTCGATGGTAGGCAAATTGTATGATAAATTTATATCTCAATAGGATAGTGTAGTTGATGGCAAGTTCATGAAGTGTGTGATATTAACCTGCCAAACAAAACTAGCACATCCATGTTTTATAACAATTAATTAGAACAGATTTACCAAATTTGGATATATATTTTAAACTTTTTGGTTGGTGATTAGAATTTAGGATACTCCAAAATCCTAGAGCAAATATGTGATTAATTCCCATCTCCACTTAGTTTTAATTTAATATATAATCTGAAACTCAATACTCATTAGTTATTTATGCATATTTATACACACAACCCATGTGACTAATACACAAAATGTATACATCATGAACAAAATTCCAAAATTTATAGATAAAACTTAATATTTACAAAATTCCAAACTTTTCATAAAAAAAATCCCAGGTAACTATAATTTGTGGGCTGCTATGATGGTGTAGATGTTAGGCAGCAGCCAGCAGCCTTATTTATTCTTTCCAACCTCACCAAATTCACACCCACCAACCCCCCACCTACTACATCTTCTCTTCTATAAATACTCTTCTCCTCCTTCATTATCAAACACACCAAAATTCTCTCTTCTCTCTCTCTATAGCTGCTAGATAGTCCGTCTAGTAGGGGAGCCGGTTTAGCCCGCTTTCAGGAAGTGTCGGGATAGAAGGTCCTCGTGCATAAACTATTTCTTAGGGTACTTGGGTTTGACTACAGCCATCAGAGGTGGTCCCGCTACAAGGGTGGTGTCTTTCTATCAAGTTGTGTGGTACTGTCCGGGTTGGGAGAGGGAGAGAAGGAAAGGTTGTCGGGAAACAGTGATAGGAGGAGGTTTTGAGATAAACACTTCACTGAGTTGGGGATATACATAATAGGTATTGTAGGGCTGAATTTTTGTATGAAATTCAAGGGACCGAATACCCGGATATTGTAATCTCTTTTATCTAGTGTGAAGTTGTTGCTCTTGTGGATGTAGGCTGGGCCGAACAACGTTAAATCTCTTGTCTCTTTTACTGTATTGTTGGTTTGTTTCTTCATTACTATCACGTATATTTGTGTGATCTAAGCACACATATTTACCAAATCGCTTCCGCATTCGCAGGGAATCAGGCAGATTCCTAACAGTTGGCATCAGAGCTAGTTATGTCTAAATTATTGGTGCCGAAGGAAAGTCGTTAAGAAAAGTGGTTGTTTAATTTGGCGCCGTTTGACGGAAGTGCTCCCATTGTTTTTTGACACAAATATAATCAAGATTTGTATGAGAGATTAACAAGAACACACGTTTTAGCAATTAGGGCTGTAAATGAGTCGAACCGAGCCGAACTCTTAACTGTTCGTGTATCAGCTCGTTATAAATACATCGAACTCGAGATCGAACTTTGATCGAGCCATTATTTTTGTTTGTGTATCGACTCGTTAAGAAAAATTTTATTCACGAACATGTTCGCGAACAGTTCACGAACAGTTCACGAACAGGTTTAACGAGCTACTTTTCACGAATATCTCATGAATAGTGTTCATGAACACCTCAACCTTTTTTTTCTAGAAAATTTTTAATGCAATTAAAATAAAATAAAATTGGGGATGAAACATTGAAAACTTGAGTAATGCTTCAAATTTAGACTTATCAACGAATCAAATTTGGATCAAGTTTAGTTACAGTAATACATAACGAACTAATGTTATAATTTATAATGTAACATATGTAAAATTTATTTTTTTTCCAAGTAACATATGTATAATTTAATTATTATTAATAAAAAATTATAAATTTAAACAAAGAACATATAACGAATAGACAAAACAAGCTAACATATTATTTGTAACACTTACTTATATAATTATTTACAAATTATTGTGAATTCAAGAACTCCAATTAAATGTTAATGAAATATGTTCACGAACATATATATATGAAGTTTGTGCTCAAACTTATTCATGAACCATATTTACAAACAAGGTTCACGAACTTGCTCATGAACTATATAATCGAACTTGTTCGCGAACTTTCGAGCCGAACTATGTCGTGTTCGGGTTCAGCTAATTTACGAGACGAACCTCAAAATTGTGTTCATGTTTGACTCGTTTACAAAACGAACCGAACTCGAATCGAACTTTTTTCGAACCGAACACCGAACTGCTCGTGAGAGTATCGACTCATTTACAATCCTATTAGCAATTAAAAACTGTTTGGAATTAATAATTCCTCTCTCGTGATGTAAACTATCACAAAGAGCTGCTTAGGTTACAATGAATGAATAATTCGTTGTTCGATCCCCTTCTAGGGTTAACCTAACTGTATTTATAAAACATACAGCTGCTATACAATCATAAATTGATACTGCTATAAATTATCTATACAATTGATATCAATCACGATTGCTACACGTCTCCTAAGTCAACATAATCTCTTTGACAGCTATCCAATCTTCAAAGATATTGCTTCCATATTTATCTTCAATTAATCTTCAATCAGGAGCATAGTGACCCATCCCCTTACACTTGTAGCATTGAATCTCAGACTTATCTTTCTTCCTGGCCAATTGATTAATTAGTTGTTTGGATTGGTTTGTGTGCGCAAACGGAGATCATGGCAAGTATTAAAGGATTCACGGTGACTCCATATGATGGTAAAAGAAGTTTTACTCTTTGACAGAGAAGGGTAAAGGATATCCTAACCCAACAGAAGCTAGCAAGGGCTTTGAAGGGGAAGGAGGGAAAACCAACAAAGATGAGCGATGAAGATTGGGAGGATGCTGAGTCAAAATGCATTAGTACCATCAGACTATGCATTGCTGATAACATTATCAATAATGTTATTGATGAAAGCACGCCGAAGAAATTATGGTCAAAGTTGGAGACATTGTATCTCGGGAAGAACTTGACTACAAAGTTAAATCTGAAGCGCGAGTTATACAAGCTGAAGATGGCAGCTCAAGGCAATATTATTGAGCACATAAATGTGTTTAATGGTATTGTTGATCAACTTGAAAAGGTTGATGTAAAATTGGAGGAAGAAGATAAGGCCCTTATTCTTCTTACTTCGCTTCCGGAGTCATTCGATCATTTGGTCACAATCATTTTGTATGGAAAGGACACGATAAAAATGGAGGAGGTTCAGTCAGCACTTTTGTCAAATGCTGGAAGGAAGAACCAGGATGGTGATAAGGATGAAATGACAGTTTTGACTTTGCGTAGTCAAAATGATAGAGGAAGGGGTGTTATGAGAGGATCTATCAATAGCAGGGGTAAATCCAGAAACAGTGAAAAGGGCATGCAGTGCTTTGGTTGTAAGGAGTGATGTCATATTAGGCCGAATTGTCCGCTTAATAAGAAGGATCCAGATGCATCATTGGTTGTGGTTACTCTCGATTGTGAAGATGTTTGCACCGTCTTCGATCGAGGCACTAGTTCTCCAGGGGAATGGATATTAGACTCAGGGTCATCTTACCATGTATGTTCCGAGAGGGGGCATTTTGACAAATTCCAAGATACAAAGAATGAAACAGTTTCTTTGGCTGATAGATCTACTTGTGAGATCAAGGGGATTGGAATTGTGAAAATCAAAATGTTCGATGGAATAGTTCGCAGCTTGAACGGGGTAAGATATGTGCCAATGCTGGGGAGAATCTAATATCTATCGGTCGGTTAGCTTCAGAAGGCTACAGATGCTTTGTAGTAGGGGGAGCTATGAATATCAAAAGAGGCCGTGTGGTTCGGATGAAGGGAGAGCTACGTGGGGGAATATATCGTCTAATTAGTACGTGGCTAGAACGTACTGGAACTTCGAAAATCTGGTTATCTCGTGCACGAGGGAAGAGTGACTTGAAGGATACTGCTGCGGTTGTATTGCCTTCCAGTCTAGACGATGGTGCAAAGACTGATGGGATAGATGCTTGGTCGAAGGGCTTCCACGACATCAACGAGTAGTTGGTGTGTTGCGGCTGCATATGGGCATCGATCAACACGAATCAAGTGAGCAGTGAACCATGCAACAGATTGATTTGTTTGATATGCAGTTGGGGAGTAAATGAAAGATCGATGGTCACACTTGTGTGTGTGATGGTCACAATTGCGTGTGTGATGGACTATATATGGGATTGGCCGACCTGAATCAAGTGAGTATGTGTGTATACAACAGATTGCTTCACATGTATGTAGTTGGACAAATAGAGGTCAATGGTACACTTGTGCGTATAGTAAGTGGGCATTCGAGAATGAATGAGCAAACTAGGGTATAGTTTGGAGTCTTGGACTCCAGGGGAGTTTTGTCATAGGGAATGATACGGATCGATGAAAAGTTAGAGTTGTGCCAACAGTGCGCATGTATGGAGTGCAAGTGAAGAGCTGTGAGTTTGGAAAGAGGGGGAGATTGTTAGGCAGCAGCCAGCGGCCTTATTTATTCTTTCCAACCTCACCAAATTCACACTCACCAACCCCCCACCTACTACATCTTCTCTTCTATAAATACTCCTATCCTCCTTCATTATCAAACACACCAAAATTCTCTCTTCTCTCTCTCTATAGCTGCTAGATAGTCCGTCTAGTAGGGTAGCCGGTTTAGCCCGCTTTCAGGAAGTGTCGGGATAGAAGGTCCTCGTGCCTAAACTATTTCTTAGGGTACTTGGGTTTGACTGCAGCCATCGGAGGTGGTCCCGCTACAGGGGTCTTTCTATGAGGTTGTGTGGCACTGTCCGGGTTGGGAGAGGGAGAGAAGGAAAGGTTGTCGGGAAACAGTGATAGGGGGAGGTTTTTAGATAAACACTTCAGTGAGTTGGGGATATACATAATAGGTATTGTAGGGCTGAATTTTTGTATGAAATTCATGGGACCGAATACCCGGATATTGTAATCTCTTTTATCTAGTGTGAAGTTGTTGCTCTTGTGGATGTAGGCTGGGCCGAACCACGTTAAATCTCTTGTCTCTTTTACTGTATTGTTGGTTTGTTGCTTCATTACTATCACGTATATTTGTATGATCTAAGCACACATATTTACCAAATCGCTTCCGCATTCGCAGGGAATCGGGCAGATTCCTAACAATAGACACATTGCTTAACATAGTTATTCATATAGTCTAGAAACATGAATACATACTTCGATAGCCCAGGACATTCCTTGATGGCTTCACTTGTTGCATATGATGAAGCTTCATTCAGAGAAATAGACACACAGCCATCTTCCTAGAATTGGTTCTTTAAAGTTTCTCAGGATTTTGGATTTTCCTATACCACGGAGTCCTATGACTCTTGTTCATGCAGATGAGCTGATTTTCGATGGCCTCATAGTGCCTGTTTTTTTGTCAAACAACAAACAGCGAAGGCTTTGTCAAACAACAAACAAGCGAAGGCAGATGCATACGACGATCCATAAAATGATCATTTTCAAGTTTCATGAAGTAATAAGATTTATTGTTGCCTTTCTGGTTAAGGCTTAAACATTTTTTTTTTTTTTGCTAATTAAGGCTTAAATAAATGTTTGTTACGAGCATCTGATGACAAAAGATTGTCAAATGTCATGTGACATATGTCTTGGTAGTTTGCTAATTACCTCGAATTGCCATTTGTTTGTCCAAATTTGCCTTGCGATAAAAGCTAAGTACTAAAATGTAGTCAAATTAGATTACATTAGTCTCTGGATCAGATCACTTGATCGTATGTTCCACCTTGTAAAACGCAAATGAGTTTACTATTTTTTAATTGTCAGTTTTTTCACCTTTCGTTGTATCTTATGTGTAATTTGTTGTGTCCAATATGCTCTTAATTAACCACCCATATCCAAATGAGCCAACACATCACATCACATCATTTTTTGGGACCAAGAATAAATAACACATCACATCATTTTTTGGTTTTAGATTTTTTGTAATTAAAATCTAAAACCAAACTTTGTGGATCCAATGGAATTTTACTCAAATTTGCAGGTGTAAAAATAACAAATATATATCAAACAATCTAAAAACAATTATTCAACCTATATATCCAAGAAAGTTTATGTGGCGAAAATATATAATTAAACTTTTTTGATTGTTCCATAGAATTTAGCATCCTCCAAAATCTTGGCGATCTAAAAGAAAATATATCTCCAGTTCTGATCTCCATTTAGGTCATGCTTAATTTACTGTATTAAAATCAATCCTCATTATTTATCTATGCATTGTGAAAGTAATACACAAATGTATTCACCGTGAGTAGTGATTTAGTTATGCACCCTAATTATAATTGTGATTTATAGATAAACTTATTATTAACAAAATTCTAAAATTTTCATCAACAAAATCCCATGTTAATACAAAATGTCGAAATCCCATGGCAATGAAGATAACTTGCAAAAGGCTTTGGACAAACAAATATTCCATTATTCCGCTTAATGTTAGAAACTATACATTAATCTTTGAGGAAGCAAGCTGGAAAAATTTGAGAGGCATATGACTATATGAGTATGACTCTTTGAGAAATAAGATGAAGAAAATGATTACAATAGCAAAAACTTGTTTTTATGTCCATCTTCTTAAATAAAAATTCTCAATGTAATTATATAAGGAATCTCTCAGATTCTCTATATCACACGACAGATTCTCTATATCACACGACAATGGAAGTGTGTTATTTTCAATAATATACGATCATTCTTAAGTTCTACGAAGTAATCAGATTTATTGTCGGCCTTTTTACTTTTCATTGTCTACTATTTTCTTAACCCAACGTATCAACTTAGAATGACATTGTAATTTTCATGAATTATATATAATCAAAATTTGGACAAAAGTATTTGATATAGTAGAAAATCAATTGAAAGTGAATATCTAGAAAGTGTTTAATACTTGATGAAGAATAGTAAACACTGAAAATTAAACTATGATTCATTAAACTATGATGAAGTATTTAGCCTCCTCCTATATCTTATAGGTCTGAGAAAAAATATGTGAACACTTCTCATCTCCACTTAAATGTAATTTTGGTTACAATATTAAACTAGTACTCATCAGTAATTCTGCATGCACAAAAATGCATGTGATTTACACACAAATGTATATATTGTGAGTTTCGCTTTACTGCGATGGTCTTAATATAGACCAGCTCACTTAGAGGCAATAAAGATTGTAAAAACTTCTACGTATTAATTTGTTAGAAATTCTACATGACAATTAGCAAAAAAAAAATAAAAATACAGGAGGTAAGTTGTTCTTTTTTACCTTTTTTCTTCGGTTCCAACATTATTTTCTCTCATAAATTTATGAGTAGTATTAGGGATCCGGAATTGGATCCCCAAAAAAGTTCCCGAGGTATTGATGATTTGACAATATGGATTATTTTAATTGGTGTGATTGATATTAATTTAGGAGGATCCATCGTAATATGACCAATCAAAAGATAACACGTGCAATTTGGAAAAAATTTTGTGATCCAATTTGGGGACGCTAGCATTTTCTTTAATTTAATTTTAAAATAGAAAGAATAATATATTTTATGTACGTAAGAATTAGTTTAAGTAATCATCAAACTTTCTATAAGGTTGTGTTCATGTACTTAGGGAGAATGGAATGAGATAGGAATATAATGAAAATTGTAAATAAAATTTATGAAGAAAGAAGGGCTGTTTGAGGAAATAGTGAACAAATATGAGGAAAAAGAGGTTTTTAATGATGAAAATTGCAAGGGAAATGATGATGATGGAGAATGAAACATTTCTTCCAAAACATGTAGGTTAGAACTTTAGTTTAAATTATGTGAAAAGGAATGAAAATTTAAACATTTTTCCAATCTTTCCCAAATAAGAATACAAGTTTCATTTCATTTTACCCCACTTTAATAGTGAACATAGCCTAAGAGTTATGTAAGATGCGAACTAAATTGCGTTCATAATAAATAAAAAGCGAGGGCTACTAGCCTGCTGCTATTATGATATAGTAGCATTGGTTAAAGTAATATTTCACAAGTGCTCAAATGAATTTAAATATATAGCTTGATAAAGGGGAGATTTTGTGCATTTTGAATAACTAATAAGTTTATATATTTTACAAAATGAATATCTATTGTGATAAATTTTGAGGGACAAAGTAATTAATGAACACAACATCTCTCAAAATTTTGTAGAAGACCATTTTTCGTATTCTATACGCTGTGCACAACAGCTAAAGTCATTGCAACTTCTTAAACCGTAAACCAAAGGCCCTCTTGAGTCGTATCATGCCAAAAGGTTTTTGCATCATTGGAAAGTCCTAATATACTCGATCTTACCCTTATTTTTTTATTAAGTACTTAATTCATTAATTGGGTTTGAACTTAACTCTTATAAATGGTATTTTAAATTTAAAAAAAATCAAAAACACTTCCTACATATTATTTCTCAAGAGATAAAATAGATGAAATGTTTGTAGGAAGATATCTCCTGCTAAAACAGCGTCCAGGATAACAACATGAGTCCCTAGCCACTAGCCAGGCTATGGACTACTCTGTTCGTAGAGGGAGAAACAAAAGCCAGCGGCACATTATCAAGCTGCAAAAACAAATTTTTACGATTTTTAATCACCTGACCAAAAGATGATACAATTGAGACATTGCTTTTAATGGCCTGTACTACTGTTTGGCAATCACACTCTGATTAACAACTTCGACCAATCCGAATTTTTGAAAAATCAAGCAATATTATTAAAAAAATAAAACTCTAAAAATGTATATAAATTTTACAAATTTTGGTGTTGGATGGTTGAAAAAAAAGGCCTAAATCTAAATTTTGCTTGAGATCTATTAATTGGACGCCATCAACTTGCACATTTTCTTGATTTTCATACCCATCTTATATGTAAAGAAACAAGAGGAGTGGAGGAAGTACTAATTCCTGAGATCTAAAATTTATGATTCTAAACAAAGATTCATCTTGGTGGTGGTGACACCAGATAATTAATAAGACCGTTAGTAAATTCCAAATTTCACTAAATGAAATTATTATTTTATTTTATAATCATTTTCAAAGTTTCATTAGACTACCTTACACCCTTGATCAGATCATCACTTGATCGTACTAGTTTCACCTCCTAAATTGGTTTGGAAATGAGGATAGCATTTTCTAATTATCGGTTTTTTCACTTTTATATTGTTGTTAAATATGCGGGCAATCACTGCATCAAATGAGGTAAAAACACATGTCATATTATATGATTTTGGGTTTGAAAATACTAATTTACTTGGCCTATAAATGTTTTATTGATTTTGTTCTTTGATTTTACAACAACCTCGAATCACAGTGTAAATTGTAATATATAGAAATCAAAATATGGACAAAAGAATATGACCTAGTCAAAATCAATATAAAATATTTGAATATTCTTAAAATAGGTGATAGTAATGAAGCATTGCAGTTACTAGCGGTTTGTTTAGCATTTCACATAAATTTATTTCTTAACCAATAAATTATTTGTAATACAAGCCACTGACCATTTGCATGTGCTCCTCTTGACATCTTTTGTTAGTTTAGTATTAGAATTTAGCATGCATCCTCCAAAAATTTAAAAATAAAATTAAAAATATGTGATAAATTCTCATGTTCACTTAAATGTAATTTAGTTTATGACATTTAAAACAAATACTCAGTAATTTATGCACAAATGCATGTGATTAGTGCACAAATGTATATATTGTGAGTTGTGATTTCCTTCGCATTTCTATGGTGTTTTTTTTTGGGTCACATTTCTATGGTATTTTATAGATAAACTTAATACGTAACAAAATTAATACCAAAATTTAAATAAACAAATCCCAAGTTAATACAAATCAGCTCACTTAGAAGCAATAAAAGTTATTTTAAAAGGCACCCTGACTAAATAAAATTCATTTACTTAAATATTTGTGATGGCCGACGGATTTTTTATGGTCGTCCGTAGCCATCATCGGAAGAATTTCTCCCTTCTTTCTTGTTGTGTTTATTTTTTGTGTGTCGTTGTCTGTCCCTTTTTTTCCTTTTTCTTCTCCTTTATCTAGTTTTTATTTTTTGTTGTGTCATCATACTGAGCATGTGTATCAACTAGCAACTGACACGTGGCCCTGAGCCACTCTTTAGAGCAGGTGACTAAATAGAGCTATAAGTGCCACATGTAAGCTTCCCGGATTTCCAGGAATGACCGGGTCTTGTATGGATGCCAGGTATTCATATGTTTAACCATGAGGTGTACATCTCAGGTTCTATGGAGGTCCAAAGGGATGTAACAATATTAGCCTTGCTAAGGGTTTCTGCGTCACCTCTGGAATGTACACAAAAGAAATGTTGCTGGTGTGTATGTCATTTTGTTGGACTTGGTGTTTATAGTGCCGTAGGCCCGTAAGCTTGCAAGTATTAATCGTTATATGTTTAGAACTTGTAACTCTGATGGGCCGTAGCCCGTAGGTGACAACATGAGTGCAGTAGCAAATGTTGCAGTCCAGCATTGGAGCCGGAGGAAACGTAACAATGGTTGCCGTGGGAGATCACAAAGTGAGGTTGTCACAGGGATGCCTACAGACAGAAATACTCGGATTCATACATGATACTTTGTGCCGTAGCCAGCTGATGATACTTTGTGCCGTAGCCAGCTGATTTTTCGAGCCGTAGCCATGCATATTTTGAATCTATCAATTTGAAACTAGACGCTGTTATTTGGACACAGATTGATAAGCTAAAATTAACAAACATTTTGATGTCACGTAAATGTATATCAAATCTGGAGCTTATATATGTGATGTAATACATCTACCCATTTACGTTCATAAATTGATAAAGGCTCAGTCTAATGGCGAAAACTAAGATTTTGTGTACAATATAAATAATATTTATACATTTGATTTGACTCTCTTTTATGATTTGTATTGTCGTTATGGCTAGTATGCATTCATAAATTTAATGTAAGGCAGGGAACCTATATACCCATAGTGGGTGCCTGGAAATTCATCAAGCTCGGACCTTGATAGATTACGGGATATTTAAAAATATTCACTCAATTTTTTTTTTTAAAAATCCACTTAATAAAATTTTTAATCAAACAAAAAAACTTAAGTAAAAATTAAAAAAAGATAAAAAATAGTCAAAATTATTGATAAATATGTAAGGGATTGTTTTAAAATAAAAGCTAAAAACATTACTCTAAAACATAAAACATTTTCATGTGTTTTGGGATGTAAGGGCTAGCATGATGCAATTACAATATAGTAACATTGTTAAGGTAATAGTATTTCATTGAAGTGCTTAAATGAATACTCCTTCCGTCCCTAATTAGTTGTCCAGTTTCTATTTTTGTTGGTCAAATTGACTCAAATTTGACTGAAATTTATATATATTACATAATGAAAAAATTTTAAAAAATTATACCATTGTAAACTACCTCTAATTTATTTTAATATGTGATTTTTAGTTTTTTAAAATAATAAACGGATTAATTTTAATCTTCGGTCAAAAGTTAGTCAATTTGACCATTGAAAAGTCAAACTAGACAACTAATTAGGGACGGAGGGAGTATTAGATAGGAGGGACTAGGGAGGTTTTTATTGCTTCTAAATATATTATGATTTATTATTATTATCATTTAGCATTCTCCAAAAACTAATAAATCGAAAAAGATGGGCTCAGGAACAAGAGAGAAAATTCTCTAAATAACTCACTTTTATTACTCAAATTCAATGTGTTTTACAATGCTCTAAACATGCCTATTTATACTAATGCTAGAGGTCCTTACATGCAAATAATGAAGTCCTTAATGCAAATAAATAATGGTAGGTGGAGTAGGTGGTGTTTTTGAATGGTAGGTGGAGTAGGTGGAGTAGGTGGTGTTTTGACTTCTAATTTTTCACATGGGTGGCTGTGGTGGCTGGTTAACTTCTGGAATCATACTCCCCGGGTTGGAAAGAACTCGACCTCGAGTTTTTAGTATTCTTCATTGTCCAAATAAGGCGAAAGATCAGCAACATTAAAAGTTGCAGAAACACCATATGTTCCAGGCAGTTCTACTTTGTAAGCATTGTCATTGATTTTCTGCACAATTTTGAATTGTCCATCAGCTCTAGGTGACAACTTGGCATTTGGTTGATTAGGAAATCTCTCTTTTCGTAAATGAATCCAGACTCCAACTTTAAAAATCTTTTGCTTTCGATGTTTGTCTCGCTGATTTTTGTATATGGAATTTTGTTTCTGTATCTGCTCTCGAACTTGTTCATGCAGTTTCTTGATTTCCTTCGCTCGACTATCTGCATCAGAACTGAATTGTTGTTTGTTGGTTGACGGAGTCAAATCAAGTGGGCTAAGTGGACGGGTGCCATATACCACTTAAAAGGGGCACTTTCCCGTGGACTGATTAGTTGAATTATTGTAAGCAAATTCAACTTGAGCCAGAATAAGATCCCACTGCTTCAAGTTTTTACCAACAAAACTTCGAAGTAGATTTCCCAATAGTCGGTTGACAACTTCGGTTTGTCCATCAGTCTGAGGATGGCTCGCACTACTAAACTGCAGCTTAGTTCCCATCTTCTTCCATAAACTTCATAGGCTTCTCCTTTGATAATTGTGATAGTTCTCCAGTTTGGACAGTTTGAAGCAATGTGACCAAAACCTTGGCATTTAAAGCATTTAATGGCCTTGTTTTTGTTTTCTATAGAAATGGTTTTAGGAGAGGGTTGGGTGGAAGAGCTGGCTTGGTTGGTAGGTGGCTTCTGATTGTAAGGTGGTTGGTTTGCTGGAGAGAAATTTCTCGTGGTAGATCTTTTGGGTAGCTGCTTCTCTACTCGCGTAGCAAGACGAATAACATCTTCCAACGAGCAATATTGTTGAAGTTCAACACCATCAGCAATATCAGTATTTAATCCTCCGAGGTATCTGGCAATGGTCTGCTCCTCTTTTTCTTGTATATCACACTACATCATCAACTTCTCAAATTCTCTTGTGTATTCTTCGATTGATAAATTCTTCTGACGAAGATTTTGCAGTTGAATAAACTTGTCTTGGTAGTAGTGAGGAGGAAGAAACATTCCGGTTAATTCCTTTCGCATTTTTTCCCATGTTTTGATCTTGCTTTTTCCTTCTCGGTCTCGCCTTTTTTTAAGATTTTCCAACCAAATGGAAGCATGTTTCCTTAATTTCACAGCAATAATCTTCACCTTTTTTTCTTCGTGAATATCCTTATATTCAAACACCCTTTCGACTATTTGAAGCCAATCGATGAAATCATCCGGTTGAAGTCTTCCTTTAAAGTTAGGAATGTCAACTTTAATGTCATCATGTCTGACATGTGGCCTTTGAGGTCGACGATTTCTAGGTGTTAAAGAATCACTGGAAGATTCTTCATCTTCTAGTTGACGCTCGTTTAACAAGACTTGTTGGGCTTGCAAAGCATCTTGAAGTTCCTGAATTTGTCTCCGCATGTCCGCCATTTCAACATCTCGCAGAGGTTGTCTTCGTGGAGGCATGTTGAAAAATAAATTTTCAGTGAACAGTGCCCGTGAACAGTGCCCGTGAACAGTGTCGTATGAACATTGTCGAATAAACAGTACCGTATGAACAGTGCCGTATGAACAGTACCGTATGAACAGTGCCTTCTTCTCCGGTGATGAACAGTGTCGTCTTCTCTGGTGATGAACATTAACTCCGCCTGAACAGTGTCGTCTTCTCCGGCGATGAACAGTGAAGAGTGAATAATGAACAGTAAATTCCGACCGAAATAGTGACCGGAATTTCTGTTTTTTTCCCACTCAACTCCGGGATCTAAAAGCTTGCTCTGATACCAAAATATGGCTCAGGAACAAGAGAGAAAATTCTCTAAATAACTCACTTTTATTACTCAAATTCAATGTGTCTTACAATGCTCTAAACATGCCTATTTATACTAATGCTAGAGGTCCTTACATGCAAATAATGAGGTCCTTAAATGCAAATAAATAATGGTAGGTGGTGTTTTGACTTCTAATTTTGCACATGGGTGGCTATGGTGGCTGGTTAACTTCTGGAATCAGAGATTATTGTATCATATTTCTCATCTCACACTTAGGCGCAAATGAAGTGAAGTTATGATATTAAAATTAACATTCATTAGTAATTTATGCACAAATGCATGTGATTTATATTAGTTATTTGTGCTCATGTGATTTGTGAAGTTATTATTTCTCATGAGCAATCCCAACTAAGAATTATGATAGGTCAGCCCAGTTACAGTACAAGATGACTAGACCATCTAATGTAACTACTAAGGATATTTTTGGGTCAGGCCCAACCCATAAAAATCATCTACCCAATTAAGTGATGTGTAATTTTATTCGGTCAAATTAATTTAATCCTTATATCATAGAAAATTAGTAGACATTTAGGTGCATTTCTTTCTATGTTATCATGATCTCAAACAAGATTTGCTAAACATTTTAGCACACAACTTCTAAAATATGTCGTCTCATAGAGTTGATGGGTAAATATTTATTTATATCTACTAACTTCTTGATAAAAATGGAGGATACTGTGATTGTGTAAGACTCTTGTTCAACCGAATCAACAAACATATTGTATGTTAATGTCCCCTAGCTGTTATCAATCTTGAGCTTATTGATACATGTGTTCCATTCATGTACAGATGATTTGTTAGAATGGTGGCTTGAATCCCACCTACCACCACCTACCCCCACCTACCACACCTAACCCACCTACCACACCTAACCCCTTAGAATTGTATCTATAAATAGAAATGCATGTAGGGATTGTAAATGCATCTGAAAAAAACCTCTGTAATCTGTTTATCATCTCAAATTATAAACTTATTTCTCTTCTGCCTATAATCTTTCTTGCTTCCGTTATAACAAATTGGTATCAGAGCTTTGGTTGAATCTGCTGAAAAAATTCTCGTCGGAATTTTTTTTAAGCTCGCCAGAATTTTTGCCGGAGTTACTGTTCATCGCCGGAGAAGACGACACTGTTCAGGCGGAGTTACTGTTCATCGCCGGAGAAGACGTTACTGTTCATCGCCGGAGAAGAAGACAATGTTCATACGGTACTGTTCATATGGCACTGTTCATACGGTACTATCCATACGGTACTGTTCACGGGTACTGTTCACGGGCACTGTTCACGGGTACTGTTCACATATACGGTTATGGGAGAAAGATGTCTGGTGGTATTAATGTTAATGTCGACAAATTTACCGGGAGAAATAGTTTCAGTCTATGGAAATCAAGATGCATGCCCTGTTAAAACAACAGGGGCTCTGGGCGCCGTTGAACACAAAAACGGCTGTTTCTACAAGCGCTGAGATGACCATTCTGGAAGAAAAGGCACATTCAACAATTCTGTTGTGTCTTGCAGATGATATTATTACTGAAATCGCGGAGGAGGATACCGCGTCTGATCTGTGGTTGAAGCTTGAAAGTCTTTACATGACGAAGTCTTTAACAAACAAGTTGTTGCTGAAGCAACGTCTGTTCAGTCTGCGAATGCAGGAAGGTATGTCTCTTCGAGATCACTTAGATCAATTAAACACAATTTTATCAGAATTGTGTAATATTAATGTTAAAGTTGAAGATGAGGATGCTGCTTTGATTCTGTTAGTTTCTTTACCATTATCGTACGAGAACTTTGTGCAATCGTTTATTGTTGGTAAAGATACTATTTCTCTAGAAGAAGTTAGATCTGCTCTTCATTCTAGAGAGCTGCGCCATAAGGCGGCTGGTACAGGTGCAGATAATCATGCTGCTGGGTTGGTAGCTAGCGGGAGTACCGGACATGGAAAGTCGGGGAAGTATAAATCCAAGAAACCAGATTCTAAGGGTTTGAGAGCTAATGATGTCTGCAATTACTGTAAAGAAAAGGGACATTGGAAATCCGACTGTCCCAAGAAAAAGAAGCAACATGATGCTGCTGCAGGAACTGCTGTTGTAGCTGATGTTAATTCCGAAGAAGATATTGCTCTAGTTGCTGTCAAGGACACGCATCACTCTGATGTGTGGATCCTTGATTCTGGAGCGTCTTATCATATATGTCCGCGCAGGGAGTGGTTTACAACCTACGAGCGAGTAGACGGTTGCAAGATTTCTATGGCTAACAGTTTTACTTTTGAGACGGTTGGATTAGGCTCGATTAAAATTCGGACACATGATGGTAAATTCTGCACATTGAATGATGTTAGGCATGTTCCACTTATGACAAAGAATCTGATATCTTTGAGTATGTTAGACAGCAAGGGTTTCAGTTTTCAAGGTGAAGGTGGAGTTTACATGTCTGCAAGGGTTCTAATGTGGTTCTGAAAGGTGTTAAACGTGGTACCTTGTATCTTCTTCAAGGTTCTACATTAACAGGTTCTGTTGCTGTTGCGTCTTCGGAAATTGAAAAGGAAAATATGACCAGTTTGTGGCACATGAGGCTTGGTCACATGAATGAAAGGGGGATGCAGATTCTGTCAAAAGCTGATCTTATTTGTGGTCATAAGGTCACAGGTCTCGAGTTTTGTGAACATTGTGTTTTTGGAAAGTTACATCGCAGCAAGTTTCGTAAAGCAATCCACAAAACAAAAGGCACACTTGATTACATCCATTCTGATTGTTGGGGCCCTTCTCGGGTGGAGTCTTTAGGGGGTCACAGATATTTTGTGTCAATGATCGATGATTTCTCAAGAATGACTTGGTTGTTCATCATAAAACACAAAAGTGAAGCCTTCAAGGTTTTCAAGCAGTGGAAGGCGCTGGTGGAGAAACAAACAGGGAAGAATATTAAGAGGCTGCGAACAGATAATGGCCTGGAATTTTGCTCGTCCGAGTTTGCAGATTTCTGCAAGAATGAGGGGATTGCTAGGCATCATATAGTCATGGATACACCACAACAAAATGGTGTAGCAGAGCTGTAACGGTCCCAAAATCCGGGGTACAGATATGGGGCCACTAACCATAAACAATAATATAAACTCTAAATATAAACATTATATAAACGGATAAAACAATAAAACCCCTTAACCAAGATCGCATACAGGTTATGGTATGAAACAAACTATCGAACTACATCATTACAATTCAATCTCAAAATAAAAAAATAAAATACATTTCTGCGAATAAATGAAATCACTATCCACTCTATCTCCAACCTCGAAAATTCTCAATCCACTATCTGTATGAGATCCATATCTTGAATGTCTCTTCTCGCTGCCCGGAGGTCACTACCCACTGACCACTACTAGGTCTACTAACTCCACTATTAGCTGGAGAAAACAAACAAAAGCAAGAGTGAGCCAACAATGCTCAGAAAGTGCAAATAGTGATACAATATCAACAACAATTTATAAAATCTTGAAAAACAAGGTTTAATCAACATGTGCTGCGAAAGAAGCAACCCAAGAACTTAAATATAGCATTGACAAGATAACCGACATGGCTCCACTAAAAGTAGGAGCATCAACAATGGAACTGATAAAAGTTCTGATAACAAGACATACTCGAAATGGCTTCAAGAGAAATCAGGTCTCAAACAACTCAATCTCAAAGTATAGATTAGAATTGGATTTTTTTTATTTATTTTTTAAAAAAAACAATAAGGTTAGGCTGCTGATCAATCACGCACTAACCCCGGACAAACGCACACAGTAATGTCCTTAATGGATCCACGGCACACATTGGCCTTTACATCTGACCATTAAACTGGCCTTCCCGAAGGGACATCCGTTGACCATAATATGGTCTCCCCGAAGGGACTTCCGAAAACATTCCAATTCTATATCCAACGCACTAGGTGTCGGAACAATCGACAACCTCTGTCAATCAAACAATGACTGGAAACTCACGTTCCAGGATAACGACTTATGCTTAAAAGTCAATGAGGAAATATCTATCTCTTTTAGTATCAACAAGTTCGATACACTACCGGGTGATAAACAAACAATCAAGATCTTCAATAATTATCGACAAGTTCGATAATCAATGGGGTGGAGAATATAAGGAACATCAATTGAATGAATATCGACAAGATAAACATAAGTAAATGGGGACATAACATCATTATATTTATTGAAGAGAAAATCAACCTGGGCGACAATAAAGGATATAAATAGCCATAAGATTACTAACAAGCAAAAACTTTAAGTTGGAGCAGGGGCATGATCAAGCATAGCGCGCTTAATAAAATTTTACAACACGTTGAGTGGTTTGGGTCAACATATGTGAATGGAGTAATTTTAAAAAAAAAACAACTATTTGTAACATAATTCCAAGAAAATTAATTGTAAATCAGTTTGAAGAATACATCCCCTAAAAAGGTCAATTGGGTAAAATACATTAAAATCGGGAATTTCGTGAACAGGTATTTATAAGGATTTTAAAACTTGGACTTTCTATACTTAGAGAATTTCTTAAACATTTTCGACGAAAATGAAAGAAATGGCATTCCACTGAGGAACCCAATAACATACCATGAGTAAAGTATTTTTGTGGAAAAAGGTTATTGGTAAGATTCCTTAGAAAAATTTGGTATTCGAACTGAGAATGGGGAAAATAAACACTTTCATACTAATTGAAGAAGTATATCATTTTCTAAACATATTTGACCAAACTATCTTATATGACAAAAAGGAATGAATTGCATCACTTGAAAGATAAGTGAAGAGCAAACACTTGCCTCGATTTACGGAGTTCTCGATCCTGACATTGATCCTCGACTCAATTTCCATCTCTACTTCGTAACTCGCCACTTTACATTAATTCACCCGTTGGCTTTGATATTTGTCCCTTTGTTCGTCTTTCCATTTCTCACGCACTGCTCTTGACCAGGTTTCCTATTCAAACCTTTTCAAGGTCAAATACTATTTTAGTATCCAACTAAGCAAAATCTTATTGTTTTGCTCTACTCTACCCATACGCGTCCTATAACACTTACATATACAATACATATAGACATATTCATTCATATTCACATAATAGTCTTACTATAATCAACCAAGTCACATAAACACATCACATAACCATTTCAAAACAACACAATCACTTAATATTTAAAACCACGATATATTCTCGAAATAAACCACTAATACATATACTTAACTCTTAGTAATCATAACACACCTTCAAGCATTGAAATTAAATAAGTTAAATAGGTTTTAAATAGATTTGCAGGGGATTTTTAGAAAATTTTGGCATGAGGTATTCGTTTATCGGACTATGGGGACAGCCCCTCAATATCAATCACAAACAATTTAACCCTGTTTTTACAAAAGATAAAGCTGCCTCAACTTGCAGCAACATAAAAGTAAACAAATAAGAAAAGTACCCGCCCAGACATGCGGCACCTAGCACATAATGATTTACATTACACTACTACTTACGCTACACCAATGATCGTATTTCTCACGCATTTTAATGATACACGTGATAATCAATCATTGATGTTCGTAAGCCCTAGGGAACAACCCCTAGCACTAACTATTACTTACGCTATATCAATGGTCACATCACTTAAGTATATTAATTATACTCGTGATAGTTAATCATGGATATTCGTAAGCCCGAGGAACTAGTTGAAGAGAATTACACAAGTCTTTAAATATTGACATTTAAGACTTGTGATCTCGTTGCAACTCCTCGCAGATAACACATAATAAAATAAATCTAACAATTACTCTTTGATATAAATCACATTTGAAAACTATGCAACCAATAAATGAATTCATAATATTATATAAAAATTTAGAAATAAGCTTTTTGTAATTTGAACCATCCCGGGATCACCGCTCAATTTCAATCAAAACCATCATGACCACACACCTAACTCACCATCAAGTATCTGACAAATACCACATTCAACAATTATTAGGACTCGACTACGATATTTAACCCATATAAGCCATTTACAATTAATAAGGTCATGTAAACCCCAATATTATACAACATATAATAGTTAGTAACTAAAAGTCATTTAACCACATATATTTCACCACCACATACATGACCACTACTACGATAATTATTTATCCATATATAGACCAACAACAACTAATTGACAATTATGGCTTCCAACAGTTAATACGACTCGACTTGTAGCATTTAGCACGTAAATATTTATTGATGACCATATAACAAGTAAGTCACATAAACCTTTAATTATCGACTCGATTAAACCCAATTCTCGCATATAAGACATTTATCAAATACTACGGTCAAACTCGATTGTTGACCAACTCGATTATCATTTAATCAATTAAGTATGACAATTTCATATAACCACTTAATCATTTTATTCATTTAAAACGAATCATAATAATCTTTAAATCTAACATCCACTCCGACTATTAAACTCGAATATTGACGAGACCATAATTAATCTCACAATTACAATTAGCAACTAACAATCTAACAATTAACAATTATTAACTCGAACATTTAATCGGACTCATAATTAAACTCAACAATTATAATTATCTATGCTCTCCGAATTGAATCACGAAAATTAAATCAATAATATCAAAATTAAATCTAATTAAATTACAACAATTAACATAATATTAATCGAATTTACAACCAATAAATAAAATAATTAAAAGTAAAGTAAGATATTATACCATATCATCACCGGAGCCAATTCACCGGGAAATCACCCTTGTCGGAGTCTCCCTCACGAGTCTCTCGCCCCACCACTGGTCTCTCCTCTCTCTCTCTCTCTCTCCCACCTGGTTGCCATATCTCATCCTCCCCCTGCCGCCTATATATCCACGACCGCAGCCCCTGCTGCTGGCCTCGCCTGACACCGCGGGAACCACCGCCGCCCGCCACCGCGCGCGGTGGTTTCCCACTCCCCTCTCCCCGAGCTGCTTCCACCTCCACATACACACACATATACACGATTGTACACACACACACACACACTACACACATACCCACACGCATATATATATATATATATATAATATATATATGTATCACTCATCCCCAAATTCAATTCATCCCTCAATCTCTTTCTTTCTTCTCTTCTTTTCTTTTCATTTTCTACTCTCCCCATTTTTCCCGAATGTTCTCGACTGTTGCGTTTTTTAGAGTTATTGGGCTTGGCCCAATACCTTAAATCACTACCAACACTTAAATTTGGCCCAATAGCAATACTAATCATTCCCTTTTAAAACTAATAAACAAATTTTTATAAATCAACATTAGATAGAAAATTTGGAAAAATTAAACTTTCCATTTTTAAAATAAAGAACATAAATTTACAAGCATGCCCATATTTTTAAAATATTTTTCAGATAAAAAATGAATTAAATATGAATTTTCAAAGTTTTGATCCTTTAAATACAATAAAACTCTTAAAATCATTTTAAAATACCGAAACATCCAAATTAATTCACCCAACCATTTTAAAAACTAAATAATATGATAAAGACAATATTTCAAAAGATTTCATGATTTTTAAGCCCTCCGATAATTTTATAAAATTTACAGAGGACCAAAAATGCATGTTTTAAATATTTTTATTCCTCAAAAATACAAATAAAAATACACCGACTTTCACATCTCACACAAATCATCATATAAACACATAAACACAACTTCACATATTTTTCACCTTCACAACAATATTCACATAATATAACTCATAAATTATAATAAATAAATAATTCGAAATTCGAAATTTTCTAGGTCGTTATAAGAGCGTATGAATCAGACACTTCTGGAGAGAGCAAGGTGTATGCTCTCCAATGCTGGACTAACTAGAAGATTCTGGGCAGAGGCGGTTAGTACAACGTGTTATTTGATTAATCGTGGACCTCACACAAGTATCCATCTCAAAACTCCTTTTGAGAAATGGTCTAGTAAGCCTGCTGATTACTCCAATTTAAGAGTTTTTGGTTGTACTGTTTATTATCATGTAAATGAGGGTAAATTGGAGCCACGAGCTAAAAAGGGAGTATTTGTTGGCTATGGGGATGGGATTAAAGGTTATAGAATCTGGTCTCCATCTGAAAATAGGGTTATACTGAGTAGAAACGTAGTCTTTGATGAAAATTATATGTTTAACCCTACCGTGAAGTCTACGATTGTTTCAGAAAGTGGTGGTGTTGAGATATAGGTGGAGCAGGAAGTCACTCAAGATGAGAGTGAACCACAACAAGAAGTTCAGCAACCACAGTCAGAATCAGAATCATCAGTACCAGTAGTAAATCAGCATAGTTTGGCTCTTGATCGATCGAGGAGAGCTAAGTATGGATTGCCTCCAAAGAAATATGGTTTTGAAGATATGGTGGCATATGCACTACAGGTAGCTGAAGAAGTGGATACTAGCTCTGACGAGCCATCCACTTACAAAGAAGCGGTGACATGTACGGAATCTATAAAATGATTTGCTGCAATGGGAGATGAAATGGAGTCACTTCAGAAGAATAAGACTTGGGAATTAGTCAAGCGGCCTCGAGACAGAAAGATTGTTACTTGTAAATGGGTCTACAAGAAGAAGGAAGGAGAAACATCGGTTGAGGGTATCAAATATAAAGCTCGATTAGTAGCTCGAGGGTTCACTCAGAAAGAGGGAGTAGATTATAATGAAATTTTTTCACCAGAGGTCAGACACACTTCCATCTGGGTGCTACTAGCAATAGTTGCACATCAGAATCTGGAGCTTGAACAACTCGACGTGAAGACAGCTTTTCTGCATGGAGAGCTGGAGGAGGAGATATACATGACTCAGCCAGACGGTTTTCAGGTTCCTAGAAAAGAAGATTATGTTTGCAAGTTATTGAAGTCCTTGTATGGGCTAAAGCAGTCTCCGAGGCAGTGGTACAAGAAATTTGATAGCTATATGAGAGGTATTGGCTACACCAGGAGTCCGTATGATTGTTGTGTTTATCACAGTAAGACAGCAAATGGTTCTTTCATTTATCTGGTCCTGTATGTAGATGATATGTTGATAGCTGTAGAGAACAAGTCTGATATTCAGAAGTTGAAAGGTCTCCTCAGTGCTGAGTTTGAAATGAAAGATTTGGGTGCGGCTCGGAAAATTCTGGGAATGGAGATTTATAGGGATAGAAGCAAAAAGAAGCTCTTCCTGTCACAGAAGGGATACATTCAGAAGATTTTGTCAAGGTTTGGAATGTCTACAGCAAAGCCCATAGATACTCCTAGTGTTGCAAATGCACATCTATCTGTCGCTTTTTCACCTAAGTCCGCTGAGGAAAAAGAGTACATGTCTCGAGTTCCCTATACTAGTGAAGTAGGAAGCTTGATGTATGCAATGGTCTGCACTAGACCCGATCTTGCACAGTCTGTCAGTGTTATTAGTAGGTTCATGGGTGATCCAGGCAAGGAGCACTGGCAAGCTGTGAAGAGGATATTTCGGTACTTAAAAGGTACGTCTGATGTTGGTCTCATTTATGGAGGTGATACTGAGTGTTTGGTGACAGGGTTTTCAGACTCTGTTTATGCTGGAGATGTTGACAGTAGAAGATCTATGACTGGTTATGCTTTCACTCTGGGTGGTTCGATTGTCAGTTGGAAAGCTACTCTGCAACCTACAGTGACTTTGTCTACTACAGAAGCAGAGTACATGGCATTGACAGAAGCCACAAAAGAAGGAATCTGGTTGAAAGGATTGGTCAGTGATTTGGGTCTACATCATGATCAGGCTACGGTATTTTGTGACAGTCTCAGTGCAATCTGTTTAGCCAATGATCAAGTCCATCATGAGCGGACTAAGCACATAGATGTGAGATATCATTTTCTAAGAAGTGAGACGAGAATTAAAGTGAGAAAAGTGGGTACTGCTGATAACCCAGCTGATATGCTTACCAAGCCGGTTCCACATAGCAAGTTTCAACATTGTTTGGACTTGCTAAATGTTCGGAGTTGTTGACTGCTCATTCAAGGGCAAAATCTGAGGCAGAAGAGTTTTATCTGACACATCTGGCATTATTATAATGCGTCTGGTACATCTAGCATTATTATGATGCATCTGGTACATCTGTTATCTGTTTTTGTGAGAGGATTCAAGTCAAGATGGAGATCTGTTATCTGGTACATCTGGCATCATTATGATGCATCTGGTACATCTGTTATCTTTTTTTATAAGTGGATTCAAGTCAAGGTGGAGATTTGTTAGAATGGTGGCTTGAATCCCACATACCACCACCTACTCCCACCTACCACACCTAACCCCTTAGAATTGTATCTATATATAGAAATGCATGTAGGGATTGTAAATGCATCTGAAAAAAACCTCTGTAATCTGTTTATCATCTCAGATTTATAAACTTATTTCTCTTCTGCATATAATCTTTCTTGCTTCCGTTATAACATGATTGTTGCAGCATATTTTATCATGTTTATTATGACATATGATTGTTGCAACATATCTTATCGTGTTTATTATCCGCAATAAAGAGCAACACGTATTTTTTAACATATATATAAACTTAGTGTAAAAGGTTTAGAATTCCTATCATACCACTAAGGAGGTCGTAACAAGCAACCACATATGCCAGGAATTAGCCAGATTTAGACTATTTACTTTATCATTCATCGTTATAACTGTGTGGTCTGTTATCTTGATGTAGTAACATTACTTAACATAAGATTTCAGCCAAGGGCTCAAATGAGAACATCCAACCTTGTTTTATTCAATAGCTTGATGACATTTAGTTTCCAAACTAATACGGTTTGGTAGGAGCACATATTTATAAGGTATCTTTTGCTAAAATACCTTATCATAAAACTTTTCTCTCGAAGTTTTCTAGCACTCATATGCTGTGCACAGCAATGTCATTGGAACTTCAAGTACTGCAAACCAAGTTCCTCTAGGCCATGCACAGTGCAGAATGCAGTCACATAATGGAGAAGTCCCGTTGCACCCAGCCTTACCTTATATAGGGGGTGTTTGTCTACGGAGAAAAATGGACTTATCTGAGGATAAGTCCGTTTCAACTTATTTCGGACCGTTTGTGTGCACAAGTAGAATGGACTTATTTTGCCAAATAAGTTGATAAGTGATAAGTTAGTAATGACGTACTTTTTTCCAACTTATTTCGTATTACTTGATTTTTTAACTTGTTTAATATTTTATATTTTTACATTTATATTTATAAATGTCATATGCATGTACTGGGATTATTATATTAAATAATTAATATTTTTAAATTTAATTTAATAAATATTTTACCAACTTATAAGTTAAACACCCAAACACGAAAATATAAGTTGTAAGTCACTTATTACTTACTTCATATAAGTTACTTACTTCATATAAGTGTTAAGTAACTTATTTTAAGATTTCCCAAACGGCCCCATAATATATTTATAGAATAATTAAGATTTAAGAGATTCCCAGGGATTGAACAAGTGACATAACTAGGGCTGCACAACTTTCCGGTCTGGACCGGTAAATTAGACCGGACCGGGTCTACCGGTCCAAGGACCGGACCGGACCGAATATAACCGGTCCGGTCCCCGGTCCGTAAAATCAAAAAAATCCGGTCTTCGGTCCGGTCCGGTCCAAACCCTGAAAACACCCGGTCCGGACCGGATCAGGCCGGATTTTATGTATATAGTTAATTTTACATTATTTTGTCTTTTAAATTATATAGTTTAAAGATTAAATATTCACACATAACATATTTTAGTGATCCAAATTGGTAAATAATAAATTTATGAAATAGAATATGTAAACACTACAATATAAATGATTAAATTTCATATTTCATACTATATATAATTTATAATTACGTTTACAAATTAATGTTACTTTACAAATAATATGACATTTACTTATTTTAAATTTAAATTAACTTACCAAGTAATTTATAAATCAATAAAGAATGAAAATGAAATTATAAAAATTAATTTTTTTTATAAAATATTAACAAACCGGTCCAAACCGGTCCGGTTCCGGTCCGGTCCGGGTTTTTCCGGTCCGGTCCGGTCCCAAAGACCGGTTATGACCGGTCCGGTCCCCGGTCCATGAATTCAATAAAATCCGGTCTTCGGTCCGGTCCGGGTCGGTCCGGTCCGATCCGGTTTTAGACCTTTGTGCAGCCCTAGACATAACTGATACAAAGAGACACCAGAGCATCCCATGAAGCACAACCTTCTAAGTTCCTCTGTGTCCAAATTGTGAAGATGGTTTGACACCGAGTTTCTCTCTTGTAACTGTGAAGATTAAGACAACTTCTTCCTCATATACTGCAATGCAATGAGACTGTTTCAGAAAATGAGATACTGTTCTAGAAAGCTGAAACATGTGAATTTTCCTCACTGGCGCCTGAACCTGAAGATTTTACACAAGCCTCAATCTCTTTGTAAACTTGAGGTAGTTTTCGCTTTCTTTGATATCAGTGCTACCATGTCTCCTATGGTACCATTTTCGGACTGTTTTTGGCCTTTTGTCACTTATAGAAATTGCAATCGCATTCGAGAGAAGGTCTCGACGCACAAAAGCATGGAAAATTGTTATCACGAGCAGGGCTGTCACTGTGATTGTTGCAACGACACGAAGTACGATAGACAATGACTTAGTTATAACATTTGAGACTTCAAGTAAGTACCTAAAGGTTGCAATGGCATTACCAGTCATTGGGAAAGTGTAGGCCCACCAAGCCACTGAAAACCTATATATGAATGGCGGTGGAAATAAAGCTCAAACGTCAGACATTCAAATTTTAAGGGAGTCGTCAATAACTGAGACAAAATCCATATTGTGGAAAATACCTGAATCCTCGAAAGAAATTAACTCGATCAGCCTGCAGAATTAAAAAGAGGGAGGGACTGTTAGCCACAAATATTTAAGTAAACAAGTCTAACGGAACTTCAACCAACTTGATGAGTTTCCATATTTATTTTAGCATCATTCTAGGATTAGTATCACAACTTTTTGTGCAAACGACATGAAGAGTAAATTTATTAATTATACAAAACTAAATTTCATTCATCCTAGACTTGAAAATATAAGAAACGTGAATAATGCTATGGGCACCAAAATTAGTTCCCAAAATTTTCCCCAAAGACACGTGGCAAATTCTGATTCGTTGTAATAATTAATGGGCCCCCTGTATTCACACCAACAAAATCAATCAAAAAAATCCATACTGTCACATCAACCATGCCATGTCATTTGGTAACAATTTTTGGTACATAATTTTGGTGTCTCTAGCACTACTCAAGAAACGTTGTAAATAAGAAAGGATTTGTGGTTTGATAATGCAAAAGAACTAACCAGTGAGAAAAAAAAACAATGGATAAGCACCATAGAATAATGTTTACTTTCGTGCTTATATGGAGAAATCCCATTGTAGTACTTGTGGCTAAATTTTTCCACATTATGGCTTGGCTGCTGAGACCAAGGCATAAACCAAATGCAGAGATGGGGTAACGAAGAAGAAATGGCCACAGTTTATCCTGTGGAAACAGTATCTCCTTTGAAGGCTGTAAGTTTGATGACAGTACAAAAGTACAGATAATATGAACAAAATTTTAGTAGTTCAACTGGCAACGAGAACTACATATGAGAACTACATATGGAGGATATGATCCACGGAGTCTGAAGGAAACTTGGATTTTGCTTCTCAACCAAGTTCTGAAATTTGTATTATGAAGATTGAAGAGAATCGAACAATAATCATCATGTTACATTACTAAATAATGTGTACAACTATTATGACTACATATATCTTTATACACTTTTTATATATACAAACTAGTGGTACGCATTTCTCGACTTTCTTCAGATATCTTTCATTTTATCAATTTTCTTTATTAACATCTGACCGTTGAAGCATATCAACATTCAATTTTATGTGCTGTAGCAGCCTAAAGAAAACAAAGTCCTGGGGGGATCTGCATTGTGCATCACAGCAATATTGGAGAAATGGCTGACGCATCAGGCATCAACATGTTGACTGTTCTCGAGCACTGCCGTGTTTCACCACCACCTGATCACTCTGTTGCCGAAAACTATTACATCTCACTTTTTTCCATATATTTTGGCACAATTGGCCTTCCCTTAGCCGTGTTTTCTTCTATGATTTCCCCTGTTCTACAACAGAGTTTATGCAAACAACTGTTCCGCATCTCAAGAAATCATTAGCCTCAACTCTAAAACACTACTATTTTCCCTTCTGTGGTAATCTAATAAGCCCTACAAGTCTTTCTAACAATACTACCCCTGCGATTAGGTGCCAAAATAGCGACTCAATTTCTCTAATAATAGCGGAATTTAGTGGTACTGCTTCCCAAGGATTCAAGCTGGTAATCATCCTCGAGATGTTGATGATTTGTTTGCTCTTGTTCCTAAGTTCCCTACACATGTCTTGTATAAGGATATGCATCTGAAACTTATTATCCTCATCAATTATTAATAGACATCTTTCAACTAGAACTGATATTCCAATATCTGGACAATAATCATAAATTTTGAAAATATGAGCAGTCTCATCTTTATCCTTTGATTTCCTTCCCAACGAAGAAGAAAAGCAATATCAATGAAAATTGACGCCTCCTCATCACCTGATTCATCGTAGCTGAGTTGCAGAGTTTTATTTATATCGTTCTCTGTTTCTCGAACTTTTTCGATTTTAGCTTCCCAACATGACAGATGAGAGTCCTACCACGCAAAGATGAAACCAATACTTTCAGAGCTAATGGAAGACTCCAGCATAAACTACAATGCTTACGGAGAGCTCTATGAAAATTGAAACTTACAGACGGTAGTGATTTTCCAGCTAAAAAGCTCCAATGACTCGTTTAGTTCCTATCTGCTTCTGATATATCTACTTTTATTTGATGTATCAGGTCTGTATATCTTGTTGTAATGATAATTCTACTTTCAGCAAAACAAGTTATGAACCCTTACCAAATAACTGCTAGATTGGTCCAAACTCCAAATCATCCAGAACAATCAGAGTTTTCTTAGAACAAAGAATTTGTTTTAAGACCTTACAAAGTTACAATCCTTCCTTTTGAGAATCCCAACTAAGAGATCCTCAAGTAAAGGAAGTAGAGGAGTTCCTCCCTGTGAATATTGTTTTACATTTTAAAAAAAAATGTTGATATCAAATTGATTGGAATATTTATTGTACAAGACTTTGACAGTTGTAGCTTTCCCAACTCCGGGCATCCCACAGATCCCAATGGCATGGACATCATTTGCCTCCATGCTTAGTTTCTGATATACCTCTTCAACAGCAAAATCTATTCCGCACAGATATTCCTCAGAGTGTAATACTTTAGAGTGTAAAGGTTATCTGTCTGTTGCATGCTAATTATTATCATATATTATCTGACCCAGCATTCAAGTTTCTATAAACAAAAAAGAATCAAATTGCAAAAGCAATATGTTCCAGGTGACGAACAATTAGGAGTAAACTCAACTTCGTTGCAATAAGAAATTAATAGTTGTTACAATCTCTTGAGTAGCAATGGCATTAGTTACGTAGTAGCTAGTCATGACAATTCATTAGTTGGTGACAAATTTAAGTGCTTTGTGGACAATTAATTACAACAAAAAATAAAGCTGGACAAGAACAAATAAAGGGGCTTACTCAGTTGCATCTTTTCTCAGATGGTATCCTGAGAGCTCCACGATTTCAACAACAGCAGATTTTCCCTTCTCCACCATATCCACAGGGTGATAGTTCTGTGACCTTCATGAGCTTCTCTTAAACTCTGTTCCTGGTACCTTATGCCCGATGGATCAACATGGTAAATTACAGGAACAACCTGATTTTTATGTTCTGTTGCAACTAAGGATCTCTAGCAGCTTATTAAGGCACCATGGCGAACGAACGACAACAAACTTTTTTGAGTTCTTTATTGCAGTCCCGATAAAATTTCTTGGCCCTTTCTAGGTGCAGGATCATCTCCGAAGGTTAGAATTCCAGCTTGAACCAAAGCAAAGTAAAGATTGGCAATAAAGTTACTGCAATGTCCTTGTCATAACATAAAAGCCTAGGAAGACATCCCGGGTAGGATCAGTTAATTATTTACTTGTGGTAACCACGGAAGGAGGATAGTCAAAAATTGAAGAATGGTAATGAGCTTGGGCAGATATTTACTAGTTTTACTCTAAAGTTTCATTCAAGCCTGGCATATTTGAGAATATGCTGCCATTGACCAGTTCATTGAACGTGACCAAATATGAAAATAATCCTGTCGCCCGGGCCAATAACCAGAATATTGGTCAACAGGATTAGTTTCATATTTGGTTACGTTCATGACTCCTGAGTCATGACAATATAAACTCTAAACCATGCTCCATGTCTGTCATGACTCATGACTCTACACTTTATCGGGTATTATTTTTCGAGGTTCAACTGTAGCCTGCTTCATAACCAAAGCAACAAAATTTATGACTATGACTGAAAAAGGGTTATTTACAATGAAGGTATTGAAAATGTAATGAAGACAGAAATTGAAGTAGATAAATAGAGCTAGAGATTAGGTAAGAGGAAGAGTACAATACATTCATTATATACATTTAGCACAAAATATTATATAATGTAATTTAGTGATTCCAAAGTGGATATTTTTCCCCCTATTAGCTACTGTATTTTGTGTAAAGTGCACGGATCTAATAAACTGAAATTTATGTACAAAGCAGAGTAAATGTTTACCGGCAATGTTTTTCCTTCTTGATAATTTAGAGGTACTAGATGATAAGCCGTGTGGGGATTTATGTTAATTAATTACTAATTTTTTATTTAATTAAATATTTATAAAATTATCTATACTATTATATAAATTCCGAAACATTAAAAGTTTTGGTACCTGTTTTTTGGTACCAGTTTTTTGGTACTTCGTGAATTTACTTATTTACCCTTTTTAAAAAAAAAATAAATATATGATATTTATACTTTTAAAACACCTATAATAAATAACATAATACAATTAATGGTAATTAGTCGCTTGCCTTTTTTTCACGTTTACTTTTAATTGAAGATATTACCTTTTATAAACACCTAAAAACATCAATGTCCAATCATTAATATTTCCTTTCGAATTAAAATACGTTACCTTTTTAATTTAAAACTAAACTTCATTAATATTTTTTTTTGAACGTTACCTTTTTAATTTAAAACTAATTTTCAATCATTAATATATACCCGAAAATATCACACCATATTTTTCAATTGTTAATAAAATATATTAAAAATCTGCATATGTTGTTTATAATAAGGAAACATTAGTATAATCCGTAAACATTAGTATATTAAAATTATATTAAATTAAAATTAATTAATCTATACTATTATATAAATTCCGAAACATTAAAAGTTTGGTTGGTCGGTTGGTTGGTACCCATTGAATTTACCTAATTACCCTTGCATCCAATTACTAACCTATTGATTTTACTTATTTACCCTTACTCAATTACTTTCCTTCTTGAGGTTAAACATATTATCTTCTTTTATATTTTATCTAACTACAATTTTTCCTTTATTAATCAATTTCCCTTTACAAGTTAAACATATTATCTTTTCTATTTTTCAATAACTAAATAATTTGCTTTTTCAGGTAAAATAGAATATCTTTTACATTTTATTTAACTAAAATTTCAATAATTTCCTTTTTCATGTAAAATACAATATTCTTTTATATTTTATCAAACTAAATTTTTTCCTTTATTAATCAATTTCCCTTTTCAAGTTAAACATATTACATTTTCTATTTTTCAACAACTAAATAATTTCCTTTTTTCAAGTAAAATAGAATATCTTTTACATTTTATTAAACTAAAATTTCTCTACCTATTGATTTTACTTATTTACCCTTGCTCAATTACAGATCTATTAAATAATCAATTTCCTTCTTGAGGTTAAACATATTATCTTTTCTATTTTTCAAGAATTAAATAATTTTCTTTTTCAGGTAAAATACACTATTCTTTTATGTTTTATCTAACTAAATTTTTTTCCTTTATTAATCAATTTCCCTTTTCAAGTTAAACATATTCCTTTTTCTGAATAACTAAATAATTTTCTTTTTCAGATAAAATAGAATATCTTTTACATTTTATTTAACTAAAATTTCAATAATTTCCTTTTTCAGGTAAAATACAATATTCTTTTATATTTTATCTAACTAAAATTTTTCCTTTATTAATCAATTTCCCTTTTCAAGTTAAACATATTACCTTTTCTTTTTTTTAACAACTAAATAATTTCCTTTTTCAGGTAAAATAGAATATCTTTTACATTTTATTTAACTAAAATTTCTCCATTTAATAAAATAGTTTGAGCAGTTTTGTTTAATAAAATAACATAATTATATTATAATTACTATTAACTAATCAAATACACTTTTCACCCAAAACACGTTCTCTTTTCTCTAACTAACATATCTCTTTTTCCAATTATATCATGCACGGTTACCTTTTTTCCTTTTTCTTACTAAAACCTTTCTTTTTCCAATTATATCACAGACGTTTCTATTTTAAAATAAATAAATAATAATAATATAATACTAATAATTAAACGATTACCTTTTCTGCTAAAACGGATCTTCTTTCTATTTTTTCTAATTAAATCCCATTTTTTCTAGAAATATCACGGGCAACATTAATTTCTCATTTTCTAAAAACTATGATCAATTTTATTTAGTAAAATGACATAATTAAATTATAATTAATATAAGCTAATCAATTAACTTTTTTCACATAAATCATGCCATCTTTTTAATTTTTACGTTACCTTTCTATTTTCTCTAACTAAAATCTCATTTTTTCCAATTATATTAAGGATGGTTCTATTTAATAAAATAAAATAATAATATTTAATATTAATAGTTACCGATTACCTTTTTCAGCTAAAACATATCATCTTTTCTAACTAAAATCCTTCTTTTATTAGAAATATCACGGGCAACATTAATTTTTTCCTTTTATAAAAATATTACGTGCAATTGTATTTAATAAAATAACTTAATTAAATAATAATTACTATAAACTAATCAATTATTTTTTTCACCTAGAACATGTTATCTTTTTAATTTTGTCTAACTAAATCCTATTTTTTCCTAATCATATCATGGACATTCTATTAATAAAATAAAATAATAGTTTTATAATTACCTATATTTAACCGATTACTTTTTCAACTAAAACCTATCATCTTTTCTATATTTTCTAACTAAAATCGCTCCATTTCTAGAAATATCAGGGATAACATTTATACAATTATTATCAAATCATCTCATATAAAAATGTAAGCCTCCAAAATTCATGTTTTAAAAAATTAATTTAAATAAATGAAAAATTCATATAATATTAAAATAAAAAAAATCCGTGCATCGCACGGGTTTTAAGCTAGTAATTATATAATTGTCGAAACATTAAAAATTTTGGTACCAATTTTTTGATATATGTTTTTTGGTATTTCGTGAATTTACTTATTTACCCTTCATTATAAAGAAAAATATATATGATATTTATATTATTAAAACACAAAAATAAAAACTAACATAATACAATTAAAGGTAATTAGTCGATTGCCTTTTTCACATTTACTTTTAGTTGAAGATATTACCTTTTATAAACACCTAAAAACCTCAATCATATCATATTTTCCAATCAATTCGTATCTAGCAATAATTAACCAAAAATAAATAATAACATAATACAATTAAAGGTAATTAGTCGATTGCCTTTTTCACATTTACTTTTAGTTGAAGATATTACCTTTTATAAACACCTCAAAACCTCAATCATATCATATTTTCTAATCAATTCATATCTAGCAATAATTAATATATACTCAAAAATATCACATCATATCATATAATCAGTAACAAAATATAATAGAAATTCGTATTACGAATAATGACCATTAAATTTTTAGTAAAAAAATCAGAATCATTAGATCTAATTATTAAATATATTATATGATTAAATTAATTTACTAAAATTTCAAGTTTCAAATTTTATCAACAACATATTTATTTTAAAATTTTATAATATAAGTTTTAAACCATGGATATCATTAACTAACTTTATATTAAATTATTAATATTAAAATTAAAATAAAATATTTTAAATAACGATTATATAAAAATATAATTATGACATAAAATAAAATTTATTACATATCAACAAAAATCCGTGAATCGCACAGGTTATAAGCTAATATTATAAAATTATAAAAAGAATTATGTTATTTGCATAAAAAATTTATACGATTAACAAACTATAAACTTAGATTGTTTAATAGAAGTGCATGGAAACACGTTTCAGTTGTTTTCATTGAAAATTATTTAAGATAATTGATCGTAATCTTTTTTATTCTAAAGTTATAATAAAAAAATTGCTAATACAATATAAGAATTATAATAATAATAAGATTTCAATTTTATTATGTTTTTTTTAAAAATAACATATAATCGCAGGGAAAATTGTTCTAGAGTATTGTATAGAAACATATTCTAGTTGTTCTCCTTGAAAAATCCTTCGGAGAATTGATCGTATTATTTTTTTTATTCTAAATTATGATTAAAAAATGTATTATAATTATAATAGGATTTCAATTTTATTATTTTCTTTAAAAAATAACATAGAATATAAGGGAAATATGATTCTAGGGGTGAAACTAATTTTTTATTTAAAATTGTAATAAAAAAATTATAATTATAATAGGATTTCTATTTTATTAAAAAAAACAACATAGAAACAGAATTATAGTAAAAATAAGATTGTAGGGGTGAAACCAAAATATAGTGCGAACCAAAAAGGGGTGAAACCAAAATATAGTGTGAACCAAAAAGTGGTACCGTTAAAAGGATGTTTCGCTTATTAATAAAGGTTATAGATGTCATTACACTGAAGTTGAGGGTTTATTTTTGTATCACATGAACCCCAAACATCTTGACCTTCACTACTCTTCCAACTGGAACTTTGAGTGTAGAATCATAATACAATAAGCTTGGAATAGAGACCTTAATCCTATCTCCACTTTTCATTGACATCTTCTCTCCTGTAATGCATTTTACGCTCGACTTTGCTTCACCAACTCCAGTATGCACTTGGATTGGATAGTTCTCTGTTAAACCCTCTGTTTCAGTTGTTGTTATAACGGAAGCAAGAAAGATTATATGCAGAAGAGAAATAGTTTATATTGATCTTGAGGATAAACAGATTTACAGAGATTTTCAGATGCCTCAGATGATTTCAAATGCTTACATGCATTTCTTATTTATAGACAAAATCTAAGGGGTTAGGTGTGGTTGGTGGCTGCCGGAGGAATAGTAGCCGCTGGAGGAACAGTATTCAAGTAAAACTAACAAATCTCCACCTTGACTTGAATACTCACAAATAACAGATAACAGATGTACCAAACGCATCATAATAATGCCAGATGTACCAGATAACAGATCTCCACCTTGACTTGAATCCTATCACAAAAACAGATAACAGATGTACCAGATGCATCATAATAATGCCAGATGTACCAGATAACAAATCTCCACCTTGACTTGAATCCTCTAACAAAAATAGATAACAGATGTACCAGATGCATCATAATAATGCCAGACTTACCAGATAAAAAACTCTTCTGCCTCAGATTTTGCCCTCAAAAGGGCAGTCAACAACTCCGAACATTTAGCAAGTTCAAACAATGTTGAAACTTGCTATGTGGAACCGGCTTGGTAATCATATCAGCTGGGTTATCAGCAGCTATCAACATATCATCTACATATAGGACCAGATAAATGAAAGAACCATTTGATGTCTTACTGTGATAAACACAACAATCATACGACTCATAATGTAGCCAATACCTTTCACATAGCTGTCGAATTTCTTGTACCACTGCCTCGACGACTGCTTTAGCCCATACAAGGACTTCAGTAACTTGCACACAAAGTCTTCTTTACCAGGAATCTGAAAACCATCTGGCTGAGTCATGTATATCTCCTCTTCCAGCCTTCCATGCAGAAAAGCTGTCTTCACATCGAGTTGTTCACGCTCCAGATTCTGATGTGCAACTATCGCTAGTAGCACCCTGATGGAAGTGTGTCTGACCAAACTGTGCTGATTTACTACTGGTACTGATGATTCTGATTCTAACTGTGGTTGTTGAACTTCTTGTTGTGGTTCACTCTCATCTTGAGTGACTTCCTACTCCACCTGTTTCTCAACACCACCACTTTCAGAAACAATCGTAGATCCACGATTTATCAGATAACCTGATGTACTAACTTCTTCCGCCAAGAATCTTCTAGTTAGTCCAGCATTAGAGAGCATGCAACTAGCTCTCTCCAGGAGTGTCTGATTCATACGCTCTGCTACACCATTCTGCTGTGGTGTATCCCTGACTGTATGATGCCTAGAAATCTCTTCTCTCTCCAGAAGTGTCTGATTCATACGCTATGCTACACCATTCTGCTGCGGTGTATCCCTGACTGTATGATGCCTAGAAATCCCTCCTCTCTCCAGAAGTGTCTGATTCATACGCTCTGCTACACCATTCTGCTGCGGTGTATCTCTGACTGTATGATGCCTAGAAATCCCTTCATTCTTACAGAACTCATCAAACTCAGATGAGCAAAATTCCAGACCATTATCAGTTTGCAGCCTCTTAATCTTTTTCGAGGACGCGATAGCAACAGAACCTGATAACGTATCAGTTCGCAGCCTCTTAATCTTCTCCGAGGATGCGACAGCAACAGAACCTATTAACGTAAATCCTTGAAGAAGATACAAGGTACCATGTTTAACACCTTTCAGAACCACATTAGAACCCTTGCAGACATGTAGAACTCCACCTTCACCTTGAAAACTGAAACCCTTGTTGTCTAACATACTCAAAATATCAGATTCTTTGTCATAAGTGGAACATGCCTAACATCATTCAATGTGCAGAATTTACCATCATGTGTCCGAATTTTAATCGAGCCAATTCCAACTGTCTCACAAGCAAAACTATTAGCCATAGAAATCTTGTCACCGTCTACTTGCTCGTAGGTTGTAAACCACTCCCTGCGCGGACATATATGATAAGACGCTCCAGAATCAAGAATCCACACATCAGAGTGATGTGTGTCCTTGACAACAACTAGAGCAATATCTTCTTCAGAAGTAGCATCAGCTACAGTAGCAGTATCTGTCAAATTGTCCTGTTACTTCTTTTTCTTGGTACAGTCAGATTTCCAGTGTCCCTTCTCTTTACAGTAATTACAGATATCATTAGGTTTTGGACCCTTAGGAACTGATTTCTTCCCCAACTTTCCATGTCCATTACTCCCGCTAGCTACCAACCCAGCAGCATGATTATCTGCACCTGTACTAGTCGCCTTATGGCGCAGCTCTCTAGAATGAAGAGCAGATCTAACCTCCTCTAGAGAAATAGTATCTTTACCAACAATAAACGATTGCACAAAGTTCTCGTACGATAATGGTAAAGAAACTAACAGAATCAAAGCAGCATCCTCATCTTCAACTTTAACATCAATATTACGCAATTCTAATAAAATTGTGTTTAATTGATCTAAGTGATCTCGAAGAGGCATACCTTCTTGCATTCGCAGACTGAACAGACGTTGCTTCAGCAACAACTTGTTTGTTAAAGACTTCGTCATGTAACGACTTTCAAGCTTCAACCACAGACCAGACGCGGTATCCTCCTCCGCGATTTCAGTAATAATATCATCTGCAAGACACAACAGAATTGTTGAATGTGCCTTTTCTTCTAGACTGGCCATCTCAGCGCTTTCAGGATCTGTCGTCGATTTTCTTTTTAACGACGCCCAAAGCCCCACGCATCTTGATTTGCCACAGACTGAAACTATTTCTCCTAGTAAATTTATCGACCTTAACGCTAATACCACCAGACATCTTTCTCCCAGAATCGTATATGTGAACAGTACCGTATGCGCGAACAATATCGTATACGTGAACAGTGCCGTATGAACAGTGTCGTATGAACAGTACCGTGTGAACAGTGTCATCTTCTCCGGCGATGAACAGTGTCGTCTTCTCCGTCGATGAACAGTAACTCCGCACGAACAGTGTCGTCTTCTCCGGCGAGCTTGAAAAAATTCCGGCGAAAATTTTCTTTTCGAAAACACAACAGCTACAACCAAGCTCTGATACCAGTTTGTTATAATGGAAGCAAGAAAGATTATATGCAGAAGAGAAATAGTTTATATTGATCTTGAGGATAAACAGATTTACAAAGATTTTCAGATGCCTTAGATGATTTCAAATGCTTACATGCATTTCTTATTTATAGACAAAATCTAAGGGGTTAGGTGTGGTTGGTGGCCGCCGAAGGAATAGTAGCCGTCGGAGGAACAGTATTCAAGTCAAACTAACAGTTGTAATAACAGCTCTCATGTAGTGTTTCCACTTCTCTTTACTGGCTTTGCATGTATAAACAGCCCAGAGTACAAGACCTAAGAAGTTAGATCCAAAGCCTGGTGTTATATCAAAAGAGACTGTACACCCACTGCTTTTATAGTTGAACCATGCTGGAACCTCCCTGTTTAGTAGATGAGCGTTAAATGTATGGTGGTGTTTTCCATCCTGCAACATAAAATAAAAATGTGAATAGATTTATAGAAGTGAGATTGTGTGTCATTGACCAACAACAACATACATGAAGGAAACTCTCTTCCAAACTTATTGATTTCAGATTGTTGCACCAAGTAACATTCAATTGTTCCAATTCCTTTAACATTGACAAATCTGGGAGTTCTTGTAAGCTTGTGCATTTTTCAACGCAAAGCCTTGAGGTGGGTAATTGAATCTGGCAGTTTCTTAATTGCAGTATACCTTGCAACAATCTTCTTTAACGCTTTCAAATCACCAATATAAACAACTCAGATAATTTAATTGTTTGATAGACACGTACCAAAAGTCACTAAAATTGAAAATATTTATGCACAACTACATTTTTAATACTTCATAAAATTGAAAATATTTAGGCACAACTACATTTTTAATACTTCTAATATTGTAAATTACAAAATTAAAAGTACCTAATTCTTGGAGTACATGAATTAAATCCATCTTATTCATTTGATTATTATATTATATTTTTCTATGTTTAATTGACACTATTTTTTATACTAAACATAAATATTAATTATATTGAATTTTTAGAATGATTAAATTTGTTATATTTAGATATGTGTATAAGTTAATTTCAAAGTAATTGTTTTATATTTTTAAAGATGTGAATAAAATCTTGACAATCTAGATTTTAAAAGCACGAGATTTTTAACTTATATGTATAGTTATTACTTTAATTTTTGAATTAAAATTAATTTTTGTTTTTATTTAAAGTATAAGTTTAAAATAGTTACATTCGTGATAGTTAAATTAAAATAATTGTATTTACTTTAGTTAGAATAGATATCATGTTTCAAGAAAAATTGAATTTTTCTAAAAAATTCCATTGATGGGACAACATACCAACTAATCAATTAAGATAATACTACATATGGTTAACAATTTTATTTTGGAATATTTAATTGTTAACATTTCAAAATTTTCTAGTAAAATTTTAATAATTTAAAAACTTAAATGAGGATCACTATTTCTCACTAACTCCTGCTCATTCAATCCCATTCATTTCTTAACATTTTGGTGTAATCTATCGCTTATATATTAATGGATCTCACTACTTTACCCATTTTTCTTATACTTTTCCACTACTTTACCCACTTTTCTTATACTTTTCCACTACTTTATTCTCATTTTTTAATCTTCGTGCCGAATCAAAAAGTTAACAATTCAATGGAAAGGAAGGAGTGTGTTTAATAACTTTCAATGTATATATACTTTTTTACTCTAATGCTTTTTTTAAAAAAATTACTTAGTACTCCCTCAGTTTCAAATTAGTAATCTACTTTCAAAAAAAAATTGCTTCAAAGTACAGTAATTGTCTCACTTTTACTTTCAAGGTAATTTCTTTCATTATTATTTTAATTAATATGTAACTTCACTATGGTAAATTGGTAATATAAGAGTAGAGTATTTATTATTAATTTATCATAGATACTTTATAAATATTAATTATTGGAGTCCTAAGTTGTATATAATACTACATTCTCGACTTTATTTCGATTTTTAGTTAATAGACTACTAGTATACAACTTTACTATTAAATTAAATAATATATAAAATTGTTATTTTAATTAATTAAATTAGTTTAATATTTAGTGGCATAACGCGGTATGCATGGCATACCATACCATTAAGAAGGGGTTTTGCTTTTAATAAATAGTATTGATATTATAGATACTATAAAATTGTTCAGTTTCCTTGTTTTCTTTTTCAAATTCCGAACATACAAATTGGGTTAAATGGTTTCTTATGATAATATGCATGTAAAACATATTTTTAAATATTAACTTTAGTTTTATTTTGAAAAAGAACTTCAATTATAAATGAATATTATGAATATATTGATTATTAAGAGAAATTATATCGTTGGCCCCTTCCACAAAATCTTGAATTTGCTTCGAGGCATATCAAGCAATATTAGTTTAGGCTCTGTTATTGAAATCGGCCGATTTCTGAAAAATCGCCGATAAATCGGCCAAAAATCAGTCAAAATTTTGGAACCGATTCGGAAGATTTTGCAAAAATCGTCGATAAATTGCCGATTTTTCAACCGAATCACCCGATAAATCGTAAATCGATACCTCAACCGATTAGTTCCGATTTTCGAAATCTACAACACTGAGTTTAGGTGGACAAAATGTATAAGATATTGATAAGTGGATTTTATATCCACTTATTATGCGCTAAATAGACCTAAATTGGTGGTTTATCCTTAAGTATTTTGTGTCTTTTAATTAGTTTTATGTTGTTTCAAGTCTTTGTAGTGCAGAACTCACAGCTTCAGGTATCCTGGCGATAAAAGGTTAAAAGTCGGTGGATTTCTGGCTCAGATTGACTGGCTACGAGGAAAAGGAATTATCATAAAGATGTTCTGAGTGATATATTCTTAAAGCAGGAATCCCGGTTGGAATTGTTATATTTTTTTCTAAGCAAAAGGAGTCCGGTTTTAGAGCCTCAAGAGACCGTAACTTGCATCTGGACGAGCAATGAAGAAATAAGAATTATCACAAAAATATGGGAAGTGATATTTTCTTAAAGCTGGAACCCCGGTTGGAATTGATATATTTTCTGTTAAGCAAAAGGAGTCCGGTTCCAGACGACCAGAGACCGCAGCTTAGACAATAAAGAATTATTTATATTATTAAATAATTTTATTAATTTAGAAAATTATATTTATAAATATCTAATAATATTAGATATTTATTTTTATAATTTCTGGATTAAAATAATTATTTATTAATTAAAGATTATAAGCTGTGCGGGTTAAAAAGCATTTCTACGGAGCTGATATTAAAAGTCAATTACCGCCAGTTGCGGAAAAGAATTCAAAATTGGCTTTGCAATTTTCTTGGACAGTTGTTAGAATTAGGCTGAAGACTTTTCTATATCTGACTTTGTAAATTGCTTGTGGTGTGCTAAATTGTTCTATATATATGAGTGATTTTGCATAGGTTGAGAATCCGGAGAACTGAATTTGCAGTTGTGTACTCTCTCCACAATTTCTTAGCTTTCTGTTGTAATTTCAAGTTCATTTTATGCATTTTAAATTTCTGAAAACAGTTTATTTTTATACAGTTTAAATTTCTGTAATGTTATTATATTTTAAACACTTTGAATTTCTGTAATTTTATTTTATTTTATACACTTAAAAATTTCTAAAAAATTATTATAAGAATTAATTTAAGATTTTAAGGGGATTATCAGGAGGGCTTCTCTATTTTATTCGGTGATTAATTTATTCCCAAAGCACATCAGAATTGCTTTTGGATTAACAACTTTGTGTGACCAATTCTGTTCTGCACTTCCACAACACACCAATCGACAGGCGTGGCTGCCACACGCGCAGAGAAATTGCTGCCAAAGCTGGCGCGTGCGCGCCACGCGCGGAAGGGTGAGAGTGGCAGGGTGGACTACACGCGCAAACCAGGGAGAGCAATTTTTGTTTCAGCCGGCCAATTCCTGGAGCAACAGCAGGTAAGTTACTTTACTTTACTTTTCTTTTGTTTACTTTATTAAATGCCGTGCTAAATTCCTTGTAGTGTAATAATTTGTTTCGTTATTTTATATTTTTATTAGCTCCGTTATTATTAGATGTTATAGGTTCTATTTCTTTTATTTTTTAAATTTTTCGTAAATTCTTAATTAATTTATAAAATTTTCTACCATGATTTTATTTAATTCCATAAAGGTGCCTAGTTTAATTATGAGCTAAACACTTTCATGGGGTTCTAGTGTAATGAATTGTTAATGCTCATGTTAATTTGATAGATAATTTGTGTTTACAATTTCTATATAAGATTGCCTTGCATGGTTGTTTTAATTGAATATAGGTGAATAGCTAACATCTATTGTACCAAATCTCTAATGATTGCGAAAGTGGATTTAAAGATTTAGGGTTTGCCATGCTAGCATAGGTATGTCGGCTTCTCCGCATTTCGGATTATAGTTTCGAAAGAACATTATTCCCCTATGTAGTTAATTGCGGAACTTGTAATTAAATCGATTGTATCACCCATTCACATAGACATATAGTGTTTTGGATATAATTGATGCCCTTATAACTTCTATCTCTTTTGTGGATGTTTATTTGGAATGGTATGAGTTAATTGAAAGATGGCTCATATTAGTGTCGTGTTCCCGCTAGCTTTCTTAACAATTGTAACACTTTAATTCTTGATAGTTAATAGAGCTAAAACATTCATGAAATTAGGACCCCATGCCTCTATCATATTATTTTAAACAAATTAGCCGTTACTTCATTAGTTAATTGTTATCTGCAAATAAGCCATTTTAGTTCGTTCATGCTTCTATAATTAACCAAACATTGTTGAATAGACATATTTACTAAAATAACCGAGTCTTCGTGGGAACGATCCTTATTTCCCTATATTGCTTTTGGACTGCGTACACTTGCGTAGAGAAAATAGCGAACAAGTTTTTGGCGCCACTGCCGGGGACTCGGTGTTATTTTTGTTTATGTGTTTTACTACAATAGAAGTTAATTTGTTTGACTTGAACATTTTGTTGTGAAGTGATTATTTGTGTACAGATACTTGGATTTTTATGCTAACACGTTCTAAAGCATTAAAAGCCAAACAAGTACTTGAACAAGCAAATATTCACAAGATGGACGGAGAAGGCGAAGTAGTTGCACCTGCAGCAGCAAGGGCTTTAATGGACTACTCACAACCGAAGATTGATGACATCCAGTCAAGCATCATTCGGCCAGCAATTACGGCTCCTACATTTGAAATTAGATCCAGTACTATTCAGATGGTGCAGAATCAAGTACAGTACGGAGGAACTGCAACGGAAGATCCTAACTTACACATCAGGAACTTCATAGAAATATGCGACACATTCAGATTCAACAATGTGTCAGATGATGCTGTGAAGTTGAGACTTTTCCCGTTTTCATTAAGAGACAAAGCCAAGGGTTGGCTACACTCTCTACCACCAGGATCTATCACCACTTGGGCTGATCTAGCTCAAAAGTTTCTTAGCAAATTCTTCCCCATGGCTAAGACTGCAGCTATAAGGAATGCTATCACTCAATTTTCTCAGCAGTCTGGTGAAACTTTATGTGAAGCTTGGGAGAGATACAAAGAAATGCTTCGACAATGTCCACATCATGGCATGCCAAACTGGATGATCATAAATTGTTTCTATAATGGGCTAGGAATGCAATCAAGGCCAATGGTAGATGCAGCTTCAGGGGGAGCACTATGGACTAAAAGTTACGAGGAGGCCTACGATCTTATCGAGATGATGGCAGCTAATGAATATCAAAACCCAACTCAGAGAATGCCACAACAGAAGGTAGCAGGAATTCTTAATATCGACAAAGCCACTTCCTTAGCAGCTCAGCTAGAGGCTTTGAAATTGAAAGTAGACTCTTTGACAGCACAAGGATTTCATCAAATTGCTAGTGTTTGTGAGTTGTGTGCGGGCGTACATGAATCAAATCAATGTGCCATCTCAAACGAGTCGGTTCAGTTCGTAAGCAATTTCCAGAGACAGCAACAGCCAGCTGATGTGTCAAATTATACCTAACCGCAAGCGCACGGTATCAATTGTAGTAGATACTAGCAAATACGGGTCGAATCCTCAAGGAGACAGTTTCAGTTTCAATTCAATTGCTATCAATTGTTTCTAGTCACAACGATTGTTTGAGAATTGTGTTAACTACTAAAACAAATTTAACAAAGTTTTAAATCAATTAATTAAGGGATCTAGGGCAATTCAGGTTCACCATGTTTACACCAAACAAATCACAAAAGTATAGCTTTTCAATGGGATTAAGTAATTAAAGCAATGGTTAATCTTTCTCAAGCATTAACGCTCTCAGAATATCTAATGATGTTCTCACACTCACCTTCAATTCTACTAATTGTATGTAAGCCTCTAGTAGTAAAATCTCTCGATCTATTACTCCTATTGCAATCAATTAATCCATGATATTGCGCAATTACACAAATTAAGAATTATAACATATCAATCAGAATTACTCTTTATCCATCAATCTACTAATCAAATTACGCCCAAATCATGGTGCAAACATGGCTCCCCTTAGTACCCTAGAATTAAACTACTCACTCATGGTAGAAGTAAAAACAATAAGAATAATGAAAGAAGCCATGTAAAACATATAATAATAAAACAAGAGAATAAAGAATACCTCAAACTTTGTATTAACGAAGAACAATGAAGATCCAAATTAAACCAAGTGCTTACAAAGGAAGAGATGAAGAGAGAAACCAAAACCCTAGCTTTTGCAAAATATATAAAATACGTCCTATCTGTCTCTCCCTCTCTATCCCACGTTTTTATAATATATCCCCCAATAAAATCTGATCTCTTTCTTCTAATAAAAGTATTTTTAATATCCTAATCAATTTACAAAAAGATATCCATAATTAAATAGGATTTTCTTGTAAAATTCGTCACTAATTTTGCTCCTCTGTTTCTGGGCTCTTCCAGTTGGATTTTGCTTACTGGACCACCTCTAAATTAAAGATAATTCCCTAAGCTTCGCGTGGACAGTAAGATCGTCAAATTCTGACTTCTGAAACTCAAGATATGGCCCAAACAGTGCAGGCAGCCCGTGTAGCCCAATATTACGAATTTTCTCCTATTTTATCTCCAAAATAGCTCTTTTTGCTCCAAATCCTTCCAAGTTATGAAATCTTTATTTCCTACAATAAAACAATAAAATCTATTAAATAAAAATTCAAATCAATGCAAAACACAATAAATATGAGAATAAAATCATCTAAAATATATATAAAAATATACTCTATCAAACATCACCACACTTAGCATTTGCACGTCCTCGGGCAAATAAGTGAAATAAAAACTAAGTCCTAACAAACATCACTTTCGTAGATGACACGATTGCATTGAGCATATGCAACAAGCCGTTAAACCCCTAGGCAGCCCTAGTAGGACGAGTGTTGTCTCGTGAGGGTTTATAGTGAATGTACCCACAAAATTCATCCAACCATGCAAAAGATCAATGCTAACACAACACCACACACACAAGTCCTCTCATGCCACATCAACTTAAGAATCAAAGTAAACATACGATGTCTTGGTGTCGAAAGTGCAAGTATTCACGTAGTCTACTCAACTAACATGCAGAAGGTCATAAAAATTCATGTCAAGTGTAAAAATCGTTGGTAATCATGCTAAGCCCACAAGAAACACATTTTTGAGTCAAAACCTGGGATCTCCTATGCCAAAACAAGTAATAACTTACCTTTCACTCACAAACGAATATTCACTCAAGAACAAGGTTAAGTGTATCACTCAATTCTAACAAAATCATAAACACAACTTGACACTCGCAATCAATCTCACTCTCAACACAACATACATCACTGATGACAATCAAAAGGTCTTTATTCGGGTTGTAGCGTGGGCTAGGGACAAGGTATGTCAAGTAAAGCTAAAACAGGTTAATGTCAAAAGCTAGTACCCAACAATAATCATTATTCAATTCCCTTTCTATTAAAACAAATACTTCCCCACACTTGGATTTTTCAATAACCCTTACATAATAACTTGACTAGTCGAATGAAGAAGGATCATACAAACATAAGAATCACTCTCAAATTTATTTTTTTTCTTTTTTTTCTCTTTTTTTTTTCTGTTTTTTTTTCTTTCTTTTTTTCTTGAGAGCTAAAGAATAAACACAATGATCCATAGATATTTTATGAATTTCGACTAGCAAGCATCAACCCAAAATTAATATTCCCCAAAAGTATGATCATCAATAACCCCCTTTTTCACACCTTATTACTCCCTTAAGCACGATACTAGCCTTTGACAATTTAGGTTCAAATTCAATGTAAGGCCAATAGAATAAAAAGGATAATGGCAAGTAATGTAGTGTGTCATCGAAAGAATAGGATTAAGCTCAACGGGTTAACTAATTGATCATGTATAAAAGGTGTGGAAATATGGGAAACACGAGGTTAAACCTAAGTGCCTTTATCATCTCATCATCAAGTAATGTCATGCATTTCAAGAAAGATCTCAAGTAAGTGCTAGCAATGTAAACAACATGTGGACACTCAAGCAAACGAAAAATCATGCAAAAGATATGCATATAGGCTCAAAACTCACTTGGTGCGACAAAACATAATCAATCCCAGGTAACAAGACTCTCTAACGCATCTACTTGTACTCAAAGCATGAAAACCAAGTCATCTTGCACATATTCATGTCATTCTAATCACTTACAACATCCAATTAAGTCTACCAGCTTCAACTTGCTAGTGTAAGTGTGTGCACAAGAACAAAGCACGTCACTTCTCATACAAAAGCGTCAATAAACACAAGAATTCTACGCATACATGGGTGTATCAAGCAAAATACAACAACTAATCAAATTGCATGGCTAGAATTATTTTTGGTATTTTTTAATTTTTTTTTAATTTTTTTGTTTTTTTTTTTTTTTAAACAAGTAATACACTACGTTGAGAACACCTCCCCACACTTAAGCGGTTCATTGTCCCCAATGAACTAATGAACAAGATACAAAACTACAACTATAAACAAAATAAAACTACACTAAAAAGAAAAGAAAGAAAACTCCCCTGGAATCCAGATGTCGAGTGTGAAAACCATCCCTCCTTTGCTTAGGAGCCATAATAACCAAAACTGCATTCAACAATAGCTTCACCAACAACCACCAAGAAATATCCTACCAAAAACCACCAAGCAATATCACACCAAAAATACCCAATTAACAAGAATATTACAAAACCCCCAATTTACAAGAACACAAATTCGTAATAAAAAATTAGAGAAGAAAAATCCCAACTACGAATCAAAGAGGTGAACTTGTACTAATTTTCCCCCAAACTTGAATTTTTTAGAGATGTAGAGGAAGAAAATAATAAATTGGGTGTGTATGTATGGGTATAAATAGATAATGGAGTGATAGGATGAATATAAAAATTTTAATGTGAAAAGGAAAAATTTTGGGTGGTAATAGGGTTTAGGGATTAAAAAGAAAAAAAAAATAAAAATAAAAATAAATAAATAGTAATAATAATAATAATAATAAATAATAATAATAATAATAATAATAATAATAATAATAATAATAATAAAAAATAAGAATTAGAATAGAAATAGGTTTAGAATTTTTGAAGAAAAGATGGGAGGTTTTGGAATTGAAATAGGAAAAGAATTAGGTGTAAAGGGGGAGTATAAATAGAATGGGGTGGAAAAGAATTTTTTTTTTTTTTTTATAAGAGACAACAGCGCACAGTGAACAGCTGAAAATTTTTCCTTCTCTCCTGGAACACGCGCAGACTGCGCGATTGAGAAGCAAACTGCCCCCATTGCAGATGCGCATACGCAAGCTGCGCATCACCAGCGCAACCTGCCTCTCTTCCAGTAACGCAGGCGCAGCCTGCATTACATAGCCGCAAACTGCCCCACTTGCAGAAACGCAGGGGCAACCTGCGTTACTGACCTGCAAATTGCTCAAAAAACGTTTTTTTTTTTTTTTTTTTTTTTTTTTTTTTTTTTTTTTACAACAACACTCATTTTTTTTTTCTCTCTCTTTTTTTTTTCAACAAGGCTTGGGTTGCCTCCCAAGAAGCGCTTTTGTTTAACGTCGTTTGCTCGACTCAGCTGGTTCAGATCTCCGTGGAGGGGTTGTCAAGGTAAATCGCTTCCATCTCTCCTACGAATGCACCATCCACATATAATTTAAGGCGTTGACCGTTGACCTTAAATTTTGTTCCATCTCTTCCCAAAATTTCAATAGCACCATAAAATTTGACATCGGTGACCGTAAAAGGTCCAGACCATCTTGATTTGAGCTTCCCCGGAAAAAGTCGAAGTCTGGAATTGAACAACAACACCTTGTCACCAACCTGAAAATCTCTTTTCTGAATCATCTTATCATGCATCTTCTTCGTTCTCTCCTTGTAAAGACGAGAATTGTCATAAGCATCAAAACGAAGCTCATCTAACTCATTAAGTTGAAGAAGTCTCGCTTGCCCCGCAGCCTTCAAATCCATGTTGAGTTCTTTGATATCCCAAAAGGCGCGATGTTCCAACTCCACTGGCAAGTGACATGCTTTACCATAGATCAACCGATAAGGAGTGGTTCCTATAGGTGTTTTATAAGCCGTCCGATAAGCCCACAAAGCATCATCTAACTTCAAGTACCAATCTTTCCTTGACTTTGCAACCATCTTCTCCAAAATGCTCTTAATTTGTCGATTAGAAACCTCCACTTGGCCGCTTGTTTGAGGGTGATATGCAAGAGCAACCTTGTGAGTAACGCCATATTTCTTCAATAAAGTTTCGAACTGTCGATGGCGAAAATGAGAACCACCATCACTTATCACTGTCCTTGGAACTCCAAATCGAGGGAAGATAATATTCTTGAAAAGCTTCATAACCACCTTGGAATCATTAGTTACTGATCCAACTGCTTCAACCCACTTGGACACATAATCAACTGCAACTAAGATGTATCTCATCCCACAAGAACTTGGGAAAGGTCCCATAAAATCAACACCCCATACGTCAAATATCTCGACTTCAAGAATACCGGTTTGAGGCATCTCATGACGTTTAGAAATATTACCCGTCCTTTGACATGCATCACACGCCAAACAGAAAGCACGAGCATCCTTAAATAAAGAAGGCCAAAAGAACCCGGATTGAAGTACCTTAGCAGCAGTTTTGGAAGGACCATGGTGACCTCCACATGCGAGAGAATGACAATGCTTGAGAATGTCATGTACTTCGAACTCAGGGACACATCTACGAAAAATTCCATCAGCACACTTGCGATACAAGAAAGGGTCATCCCAAAAATATTGTTTAGCATCATGATAAAACCTCTTCCTTTGCTGATAAGTCAATTCTGGAGGGTGAGATCCACTAACACAGAAATTTGCAAAATCTGCATACCATGGAGTTTGAGTAGCTACCGAAAACAAATGATCATCTGGAAAAGAATCATCAATAAGAGTGTTTGACGCAATATCAGATTTGAACCGCAACCGTGAGAGATGATCCGCAACTACATTCTCAGCACCCTTCTTGTCTTTGATTTCCAAGTCAAATTCTTGGAGTAACAGAATCCAACGAATAAGCCTTGGCTTTGCTTCCTTCTTCGCCAACAGATATTTAAGTGCTGAATGATAAGTGTGAACAATGACCTTGGAGCCAATGAGATAGGATCGGAATTTGTCAAGAGCGTAGACCACAGCTAGAAGTTCCTTCTCAGTCGTAGCATAATTGACTTGAGCTTCATCCAAGGTTTTACTTGCATAGTAGATGGCGTGCAATACCTTGTCTTTCCTTTGACCGAGAACTGCTCCAACAGCATAATCACTTGCATCACACATGATTTCAAATGGAAGATTCCAATCTGGAGATTGAATGATTGGTGCACTTATCAAAGCTTCCTTAATCCTGTTGAAAGACTCCAAACAAGCGTCAGTAAACACAAAGGTGGCATCCTTAAGCAACAATTGAGTGAGGGGTTTTGCAATTTTTGAAAAATCTTTTATAAAACGACGATAAAAACCCGCATGACCAAGGAAACTCCTCACTCCCTTGACATTAACAGGAGGAGGAAGTTTCTCAATCACCTCAATTTTTGCTTTGTCAACCTGGATGCCACGTTCAGAAATCAAATGACCAAGTACCACTCCTTCATTGACCATGAAGTGGCACTTTTCCCAATTCAAAACCAAATTCACCTCTTCACAACGTTTAAGCACTTTAGAAAGATTATGCAGACATACATCAAAATCAGACCCATAAACACTGAAATCATCCATAAATACTTCCATGATAGACTCTATGAAATCAGAAAATATGGCAGTCATGCAACGCTGAAAAGTAGCAGGGGCATTGCACAAACCAAAAGGCACTCTACGATATGCAAAGGTACCATATGGGCAAGTAAATGTAGTCTTTTCTTGGTCATCAGGATGTATAGGGATCTGAAAGAACCCTGAATATCCATCTAAATAGCAAAAGTACTTATGCTTAGCAAGTCTTTCTAACATCTGATCAATGAAAGGGAGAGGGTAATGGTCTTCTCTAGTAGCTGTGTTTAACTTACGGTAATCAATGCACATTCGCCAACCGGTGACAATTCGAGTGGGAATTAATTCATCTTTATCATTCTTAATTACCGTTGTTCCTCCTTTCTTAGGGACTACCTGAACTGGGCTTACCCATTTAGAATCAGAAATTGGGTAAATGATGCCCGCATCTAACAATTTCAAAACTTCTTTTTTAACAACCTCTTGCATGTTAGGGTTCAAGCGACGTTGTCCCTGTATGCAAGGCTTATGGTCATCATCTAAGTGAATTCTATGCATGCAAAAGTCTGGGCTAATCCCCGTAAGATCATCAATACTATACCCAATAGCTTTTCTATGTGCACGCAAAACAGTAAGAAGTTTAAAAACCTGGTTATCATCAAGACTAGAGCTAACAATCACAGGACAAGTCTTTTCATCATCAAGAAACACATATTTAAGATTAGATGGCAAAGACTTTAACTCTAATTTGTTTACCTGAGGTTCACCACAAGAAGTGACAGTGTTGGTTACCTCACAATTCGGATCAGCTGCACCATCCAACTCATGAATCAATGAATCGACTTCAGCATGTCCTTCTCCTTCTGAAGCTTCAAGCATGAGCACTACTTCCAATGCATCATTTAATAGAATCTGAGGCGTCTCATCTTGGACAATTTTATCTATAACATCAATCCTGCAGCAAGTATTCTCAAGCAAAGGGGATTTAAGAGCAGAGGTTAGAGTAAAAGTAATTTTATCATCACCAACACTCAATGTGAGAGTCCCACTTTTAACATCAATAACAGCACCTGCAGTACAGAGAAATGGTCTACCTAAAATAATAGGTATTTGGCTGTCCTCTTCCATATCTAGAACTACAAAGTCTACAGGAATATAGAATTTTCCAACCCTAACAGGCACATCCTTTAAAATTCCAAGGGGATATTTTATCGAACGGTCTGCCATCTGCAAAGTCATCTGTGTACATTTTAATTCTCCCATATTTAGTTTTTGGAAAACCGAGAGAGGCATGACTGAGACAAAGCCTATTGGGCGCTGAAGAAGTTGAACTTTGACTTAGCAGCAGCAGGTGAGAAAAGAATGCTTCAGATTAATGAACTGGATGAGTTTCGACTACAGGCTTATGAAAATCACAAGTTATACAAGGAAAAGGTCAAGAGATGGCATGACAGACGTTTGGTGCAAAAGTCTTTTGTACCAGGGCAGTTAGTTTTGCTTTTCAACTCTCGTCTTAGACTTTTTCCAGGGAAACTTAAGTCAAGGTGGTCAGGACCATTCACGGTTAAAACGGTGTTTCCACATGGTGCAGTGGAAATTTTTTATAAAACACCGGAAGCAGCTTTCAAAGTAAATGGACAGAGGTTGAAGCCATATTTTGGTGAACATGTGAATAGCAAAGCAGAAACCGCAGTTCTTGGTACTACCGATTAAAGTGCGAAAGTGAAGTCGAGCTAGCGACAATAAACAAGCGCTTCGTGGGAGGCAACCCATGTGTTTCGGTGTTTTCAGGTATGTTCTCTACTATCCCTTGTAATTACTTCCATTCAATGCGGACATTGAATATTATAAGTTTAGGGGTGGTTTGTGGGATAAGTAGTATGTATATGTGTTAGTAGTCTTTGTGAGTCATTGTGTTCATATAGGATATCATGTTTTGCATATTTAGTGGTAATTCATGCATATTTGTTCGTATTTTCTATGTTGTTTCATTTAGGACATTCTGTTATTGTTTGTTTGTTTTACCATGTGAGTCATATTAGTTGCATTTTCATGGCATGCATTCTTCATGATCCCTTAGGACGAGCTGATTCTGATTGATTGGTGGATGTTGATTTAGGTGTGATGATGATGAGTAGAGGGCTGATTTATAGTTCCTATGAAATTGACTTGCATGTTTCAGAAACACAACTTTTACACAGTCTCATTGGGTGCTTTTTGGGCTAGGTTAGGTTCATGCCTGTTGGATGTTTTGAGATTTAATCACTTGTTTATTCTTAGAATTTTCGTTATTCCCTTGATAGCGTAGGAACACTAAAATCTAAGTTTGGGGGAAAACAGGGATTTCATGCTAAGTGGTAATAATTGTCAATAAAGGCTAGGCGTGAAATGGCTAGTAGCCGGCTCATATTTATATGAGTAGTCTAGGGTTGGAAATGAGAAAGGCTCATTCCAGATTGCGGAAAAAAAAAGAGTCAGAAGTCCAATTGATTATATGCAAAATTAACCAGAATGAGCTCTTTAATACTCGAGTAATTAAGTCTGAGGGGACTTAGTCCTAGTAACCTAAAGCCCTTGTGGTTTGGGATTGCTGACCTAACACTCGCTACATGGGTATTATTGTATAAGCCTTTTTGGGTCTCATTCATTGCACGGTTAAATAAGCATGCGTATTGTATATGTAGTGTCGTAGTATAGTAATAAAGAATGAGTTTCTGTCTACCTTGGATAAGGGTAGAGGTGTTCCTAGGTTATGAAGTGTCTGCAGTTTATTCTAGTTATAAACCTGTGATTGTCTTGACGGAAAGCATGTATGGTTTTTGACCTAGTTTTGGGAGTATTTCTGATGAGCATTGCACACAAGCACGTTTCTGTTCATGTATTTGTTAGTATACGGGGACTTAGTCGAGCTCTGCTTGGAATTGTTGCATTCTTTGGAGATATTTGCTTTTTAGTTGATTTTGGTTAGTTTAAAGGGGATCCTTGCATTTTTCAAGTAGTTGCATACATATAGTTAGTTGCATGTTAGTTGCATTATAGGATGGATTTTGTGGGTACATTCGCTATAGGCCCTCACGAGACCTCACTCGTCCACTGGGGCTACCTAGGGGTTTAAAGGGCTTATTGCATATGCCAAATGCAATCGTGATCACCTACGGAAGTGGTACTAGTTAGTTGTATATAATTATATTGTTATGCTTGAGGACAAGCATCAGTTTAAGTTAGGGGGTGTGATAAGTGGATTTTATATCCACTTATTATGCGCTAAATAGACCTAAATTGGTGGTTTATCCTTAAGTATTTTGTGTCTTTTAATTAGTTTTATGTTGTTTCAAGTCTTTGTAGTGCAGAACTCACAGCTTCAGGTATCCTGGCGATAAAAGGTTAAAAGACGGTGGATTTCTGGCTCAGATTGACTGGCTACGAGGAAAAGGAATTATCATAAAGATGTTCTGAGTGATATATTCTTAAAGCAGGAATCCCGGTTGGAATTGTTATATTTTTTTCTAAGCAAAAGGAGTCCGGTTTTAGAGCCTCAAGAGACCGTAACTTGCATCTGGACGAGCAATGAAGAAATAAGAATTATCACAAAAATATGGGAAGTGATATTTTCTTAAAGCTGGAACCCCGGTTGGAATTGATATATTTTCTGTTAAGCAAAAGGAGTCCGGTTCCAGACGACCAGAGACCGCAGCTTAGACAATAAAGAATTATTTATATTATTAAATAATTTTATTAATTTAGAAAATTATATTTATAAATATCTAATAATATTAGATATTTATTTTTATAATTTCTGGATTAAAATAATTATTTATTAATTAAAGATTATAAGCTGTGCGGGTTAAAAAGCATTTCTACGGAGCTGATATTAAAAGTCAATTACCGCCAGTTGCGGAAAAGAATTCAAAATTGGCTTTGCAATTTTCTTGGACAGTTGTTAGAATTAGGCTGAAGACTTTTCTATATCTGACTTTGTAAATTGCTTGTGGTGTGCTAAATTGTTCTATATATATGAGTGATTTTGCATAGGTTGAGAATCCGGAGAACTGAATTTGCAGTTGTGTACTCTCTCCACAATTTCTTAGCTTTCTGTTGTAATTTCAAGTTCATTTTATGCATTTTAAATTTCTGAAAACAGTTTATTTTTATACAGTTTAAATTTCTGTAATGTTATTATATTTTAAACACTTTGAATTTCTGTAATTTTATTTTATTTTATACACTTAAAAATTTCTAAAAAATTATTATAAGAATTAATTTAAGATTTTAAGGGGATTATCAGGAGGGCTTCTCTATTTTATTCGGTGATTAATTTATTCCCAAAGCACATCAGAATTGCTTTTGGATTAACAACTTTGTGTGACCAATTCTGTTCTGCACTTCCACAACACACCAATCGACAGGCGTGGCTGCCACACGCGCAGAGAAATTGCTGCCAAAGCTGGCGCGTGCGCGCCACGCGCGGAAGGGTGAGAGTGGCAGGGTGGACTACACGCGCAAACCAGGGAGAGCAATTTTTGTTTCAGCCGGCCAATTCCTGGAGCAACAGCAGGTAAGTTACTTTACTTTACTTTTCTTTTGTTTACTTTATTAAATGCCGTGCTAAATTCCTTGTAGTGTAATAATTTGTTTCGTTATTTTATATTTTTATTAGCTCCGTTATTATTAGATGTTATAGGTTCTATTTCTTTTATTTTTTAAATTTTTCGTAAATTCTTAATTAATTTATAAAATTTTCTACCATGATTTTATTTAATTCCATAAAGGTGCCTAGTTTAATTATGAGCTAAACACTTTCATGGGGTTCTAGTGTAATGAATTGTTAATGCTCATGTTAATTTGATAGATAATTTGTGTTTACAATTTCTATATAAGATTGCCTTGCATGGTTGTTTTAATTGAATATAGGTGAATAGCTAACATCTATTGTACCAAATCTCTAATGATTGCGAAAGTGGATTTAAAGATTTAGGGTTTGCCATGCTAGCATAGGTATGTCGGCTTCTCCGCATTTCGGATTATAGTTTCGAAAGAACATTATTCCCCTATGTAGTTAATTGCGGAACTTGTAATTAAATCGATTGTATCACCCATTCACATAGACATATAGTGTTTTGGATATAATTGATGCCCTTATAACTTCTATCTCTTTTGTGGATGTTTATTTGGAATGGTATGAGTTAATTGAAAGATGGCTCATATTAGTGTCGTGTTCCCGCTAGCTTTCTTAACAATTGTAACACTTTAATTCTTGATAGTTAATAGAGCTAAAACATTCATGAAATTAGGACCCCATGCCTCTATCATATTATTTTAAACAAATTAGCCGTTACTTCATTAGTTAATTGTTATCTGCAAATAAGCCATTTTAGTTCGTTCATGCTTCTATAATTAACCAAACATTGTTGAATAGACATATTTACTAAAATAACCGAGTCTTCGTGGGAACGATCCTTATTTCCCTATATTGCTTTTGGACTGCGTACACTTGCGTAGAGAAAATAGCGAACAAGTTTTTGGCGCCACTGCCGGGGACTCGGTGTTATTTTTGTTTATGTGTTTTACTACAATAGAAGTTAATTTGTTTGACTTGAACATTTTGTTGTGAAGTGATTATTTGTGTATAGATACTTGGATTTTTATGCTAACACGTTCTAAAGCATTAAAAGCCAAACAAGTACTTGAACAAGCAAATATTCACAAGATGGACGGAGAAGGCGAAGTAGTTGCACCTGCAGCAGCAAGGGCTTTAATGGACTACTCACAACCGAAGATTGATGACATCCAGTCAAGCATCATTCGGCCAGCAATTATGGCTCCTACATTTGAAATTAGATCCAGTACTATTCAGATGGTGCAGAATCAAGTACAGTACGGAGGAACTGCAACGGAAGATCCTAACTTACACATCAGGAACTTCATAGAAATATGCGACACATTCAGATTCAACAATGTGTCAGATGATGCTGTGAAGTTGAGACTCTTCCCGTTTTCATTAAGAGACAAAGCCAAGGGTTGGCTACACTCTCTACCACCAGGATCTATCACCACTTGGGCTGATCTAGCTCAAAAGTTTCTTAGCAAATTCTTCCCCATGGCTAAGACTGCAGCTATAAGGAATGCTATCACTCAATTTTCTCAGCAGTCTGGTGAAACTTTATGTGAAGCTTGGGAGAGATACAAAGAAATGCTTCGGCAATGTCCACATCATGGCATGCCAAACTGGATGATCATAAATTGTTTCTATAATGGGCTAGGAATGCAATCAAGGCCAATGGTAGATGCAGCTTCAGGGGGAGCACTATGGGCTAAAAGTTACGAGGAGGCCTACGATCTTATCGAGATGATGGCAGCTAATGAATATCAAAACCCAACTCAGAGAATGCCACAACAGAAGGTAGCAGGAATTCTTAATATCGACAAAGCCACTTCCTTAGCAGCTCAGCTAGAGGCTTTGAAATTGAAAGTAGACTCTTTGACAGCACAAGGATTTCATCAAATTGCTAGTGTTTGTGAGTTGTGTGCGGGCGCACATGAATCAAATCAATGTGCCATCTCAAACGAGTCGGTTCAGTTCGTAAGCAATTTCCAGAGACAGCAACAGCCAGCTCCAAATTCCTACCATCCGAACAACCGAAATCATCCAAATTTCAGTTGGAGCAATAATCAAGGAGGAGCACAACAATCACATCAGCCCTACCAACAATCTAATCATCAGCCATTCGGAGCTAAGCAGTATAATCCATCTGGATTCCAGCAACAACAGGGGCAACATTTTCAACAACCATATGCTCCTAGACAATTTCAGCCCCCAGGATTTCAACAACAAAAATCTTATGGAAATCCTGGACAATCTTCGAATGAAAAGACTGAATTAGAGGAGTTGAGGTTGGGCCAAAAAAGCCAAGCGGCTTCCATTAAAAATCTGGAAACTCAATTGAGTCAACTCGCTAGTTTCATGATGAGCCGACCACAAGGAACACTCCCCAGTGACACTGAACTTAATCCTGGGAAAAAGGATAATCACGAGCACATCAAAGCAATTACCCTCAGATCAGGGAGAATCACGGAGGATGCTGAGCTAAAAGATACAGAAAAAATTCTGCCAGACAACGGAACAGAAAAAGCAGATTTGGGAGACACAAAGGACATGGGCAATATATCAGAATCAAAGGAGGAGATTAAAGAAAATGTGCCAACTCCTAAACAAGCTGTCCTCGAGCAAAAAGAGCAAGTCTACCCACCTCCACCATTTCCTCGACGAGTGCAAAAACAGAAATTAGACAAGCAGTTTGGCAAATTTCTTGAAGTCTTTAAAAAATTACACATCAACATTCCATTTGCTGAAGCTCTCGAACAAATGCCAAGCTATGCCAAATTCATGAAAGGCATTCTCTCGAGGAAATTAAAACTTGAAGACTTAGAGACCGTTGCTTTGACGGAAGAATGTAGTGCGGTATTGCAGCAAAAGTTGCCGCCTAAGCTGAAAGATCCAGGGAGTTTTACAATACCATGCACCATTGGGAGATTATCTTTCGACAAATGTTTATGTGATCTGGGAGCAAGTATCAATCTTATGCCATACTCGGTTTTCTTGCAGCTTGGTCTTCCTGAACCAAAGCCGACAAGTATGTCCCTTCAGTTGGCTGATCGATCTATCACCTATCCTAGGGGAGTTGTTGAAGATGTGTTGGTGAAAGTAGACAAACTCATCTTTCCTGCTAATTTTGTCATTCTTGATTTCGAAGAGGACAAGAAGATTCCTATCATTCTTGGTAGGCCATTTTTAGCAACAGGACAAACGTTGATTGATGTCCAAAAGGGGGAACTGACAATGAAGGTGCACGATCAAATTGTCACCTTCAATGTTTTCACAGCTATGAAATTCCCAACAGAAGAAGAGCAGTGTCTGAAGATAGACTTGATTGAGTCTACGGTGCAAGAAAAGTTAGGGCACACGCTCATGAATGATACTTTGGAAAAGGCCCTCAGTGGGGAGTATTCATTAGATGAAGATGACATTGATGAACAATTGCAATATCTGGATGCTTTGCCGTGGCAAAGAAAATTTGAAAGACCAGTTGAATCGCTGGGACTGCCAGAATTAAAAGGACCACATCAGCAATTAAAGCCATCTATCGAAGAAGCTCCACCTCTAGAGCTCAAGCCACTACCGGATCACTTACGGTATGCTTCCCTTGGTGAAAAATCCACTTTACCTGTGATTATTGCCGCTAACCTTTCAGACTCCGAGGAAGACAAGCTCTTGAGAGTTCTTCGAGAATTCAAATCAGCCATTGGTTGGTCTGTTGCGGATCTAAAAGGAATCAGTCCCGCATATTGTCAACATAAAATTCCACTGGAAGAAGGGAGTAAACCAACAGTAGAACACCAAAGGCGGTTAAATCCTATCATGAAAGAAGTGGTAAAGAAAGAAATTCTCAAGTGGCTAGATGCTGGTATCATCTATCCCATTTCAGACAGTTCATGGGTAAGTCCAGTGCAATGTGTGCCTAAGAAAGGAGGCATGACAGTAGTTGCCAATGAAAAGAACGAGCTCATTCCGACTCGTACAGTTACAGGGTGGAGAATTTGCATGGACTACAGAAAGCTGAACAAAGCTACAAGGAAGGATCACTTTCCCCTTCCATTCATTGATCAAATGCTAGACAGGTTGGCTGGGCATGAATTCTATTGCTTGCTGGATGGTTATTCAGGATATAATCAGATTGGTATTACTCCAGAAGATCAGGAGAAGACAACTTTCACATGTCCTTTTGGCACTTTTGCGTTCCGACGCGTTCCTTTCGGACTTTGTGGTGCACCTGCTACTTTTCAGAGGTGTATGATGGCAATTTTTTCGGATATGATTGGTATCAATGTGGAAGTGTTTATGGATGATTTCTCAGTCTTTGGGAAATCATTTGATGAATGCCTCAGAAATCTAGGCATGGTGATGAAACGATGTGTTGAGACTAATCTAGTACTCAACTGGGAAAAATGTCACTTTATGGTAAAGGAAGGCATCATTCTTGGGCACAAGGTATCTGGTAAGGGGCTAGAAGTGGATAAGGCTAAGTTGGAGACGATTGGAAATCTCCCTCCACCAATTTCAGTTAAAGGAATTCGCAGTTTTCTTGGTCATGCGGGTTTTCATCGGCGATTCATCCAAGATTTTTCGAAAATATCTAAACCTTTGTGCAATCTGTTAGAAAAGGATATTCCTTTTAAATTTGGTGAAGATTGTTTGGAGGCATTCAAGCTCTTAAAGAAGAAATTGACAACTGTGCCCATTATCACTGCACCTGATTGGAGTGAACCTTTTGAATTAATGTGTGATGCAAGTGACTATGCAGTGGGAGCTGTTCTTGGTCAACGGAAGAATAAGGTGTTTCACGTGATTTACTATGCTAGCAGAACTCTCAATGATGCACATCTGAATTACACTACTACAGAAAAGGAACTCTTAGCTATTGTATATAGCTTCGAGAAATTCAGATCGTATTTGCTCGGAACTAAGGTAGTGGTGTTTACAGATCATGCAGCCATTCGATACCTAATGTCGAAGAAAGATGCTAAGCCACGGTTGATTCGTTGGATTCTGTTGCTTCAAGAATTCGACTTGGAAATCAAGGATAGAAAGGGTACTGAGAACCAGGTGGCTGATCACTTGTCTCGGTTAGAGGAACACGGTAACTCAGCGGATAAAACTCTCATCAACGAATTTTTTCCTGACGAGCAACTTTTTGGGGTGAACAATGAAGAACCATGGTTTGCAGACATTGTGAACTATCTTGTAAGCAATGTCATCCCGTCGGAATTTTCTTATGCCCAAAGAAAGAAGTTTCTTCATGATGTAAAATGGTACCGATGGGATGAACCCTTCTTATTCAGACAGGGAGCTGATCAGGTGATTCGGAGGTGCATTCCGTTTAGTGAGGTTGAAGGTATTTTGCATGACTACCATTCTACCACTTATGGAGGTCATTATGCTGGAGAGAAGACAGCCACTCGAGTACTTCAGGCTGGGTTTTATTGGCCAACACTGTTTAAAGATGCGCATCAGTTTGTGTTGAGATGCGATAGATGTCAAAGAATTAGTAATATCTCTAGGAGGAATGAGATGCCTCTGAATATGCTGTTGGAAGTAGAGATTTTCGATGTGTGGGGGATCGATTTCATGGGTCCTTTTGTTTCTTCATGCAATAATCAGTACATCTTGCTAGCGGTGGACTATGTTTCTAAATGGGTCGAGGTGAAGGCTTTACCGACCAATGCCGCTAAAGTGGTGCTAAATTTTCTGAATAAGCAAGTTTTCACACGTTTCGGAACTCCAAGGGTAATTATCAGTGACGAAGGATCACACTTCTACAACCGCAAGTTCACAGCATTGATGGCAAGGTACAACATAAATCATCGTATTGCTACGGCCTATCACCCTCAAACGAATGGCCAAGCAGAGGTTTCCAACAGAGAGATAAAACGGATCCTAGAGAAGGTCGTGAATCCTTCAAGGAAGGACTGGTCACTAAAGCTTGATGAAGCTGTTTGGGCTTATAGAACAGCTTACAAAACACCTTTGGGCACGTCACCTTTTCAGCTAGTATATGGCAAGGCTTGTCATCTACCTGCCGAACTAGAACACAAAGCCTATTGGGCGCTGAAGAAGTTGAACTTTGACTTAGCAGCAGCAGGTGAGAAAAGAATGCTTCAGATTAATGAACTGGATGAGTTTCGACTACAGGCTTATGAAAATCACAAGTTATACAAGGAAAAGGTCAAGAGATGGCATGACAGACGTTTGGTGCAAAAGTCTTTTGTACCAGGGCAGTTAGTTTTGCTTTTCAACTCTCGTCTCAGACTTTTTCCAGGGAAACTTAAGTCAAGGTGGTCAGGACCATTCACGGTTAAAACGGTGTTTCCACATGGTGCAGTGGAAATTTTTGATAAAACACCGGAAGCAGCTTTCAAAGTAAATGGACAGAGGTAGAAGCCATATTTTGGTGAACATGTGAATAGCAAAGCAGAAACCGCAGTTCTTGGTACTACCGATTAAAGTGCGAAAGTGAAGTCGAGCTAGCGATAATAAACAAGCGCTTCGTGGGAGGCAACCCATGTGTTTCGGTGTTTTCAGGTATGTTCTCTACTATCCCTTGTAATTACTTCCATTCAATGCGGACATTGAATATTATAAGTTTGGGGGTGGTTTGGGGGATAAGTAGTATGTATATGTGTTAGTAGTCTTTGTGAGTCATTGTGTTCATATAGGATATCATGTTTTGCATATTTAGTGGTAATTCATGCATATTTGTTCGTATTTTCTATGTTGTTTCATTTAGGACATTCTGTTATTGTTTGTTTGTTTTACCATGTGAGTCATATTAGTTGCATTTTCATGGCATGCATTCTTCATGATCCCTTAGGACGAGCTGATTCTGATTGATAGGTGGATGTTGATTTGGGTGTGATGATGATGAGTAGAGGGCTGATTTATAGTTCCTATGAAATTGACTTGCATGTTTCAGAAACACAACTTTTACACAGTCTCATTGGGTACTTTTTGGGCTAGGTTAGGGTCATGCCTGTTGGATGTTTTGAGATTTAATCACTTGTTTATTCTTAGAATTTTCGTTATTCCCTTGATAGCGTAGGAACACTAAAATCTAAGTTTGGGGGAAAACAGGGATTTCATGCTAAGTGGTAATAATTGTCAATAAAGGCTAGGCGTGAAATGGCTAGTAGCCGGCTCATATTTATATGAGTAGTCTAGGGTTGGAAATGAGAAAGGCTCATTCCAGATTGCGGAAAAAAAAAAGAGTCAGAAGTCCAATTGATTATATGCAAAATTAACCAGAATGAGCTCTTTAATACTCGAGTAATTAAGTCTGATGGGACTTAGTCCTAGTAACCTAAAGCCCATGTGGTTTGGGATTGCTGACCTAACACTCGCTACATGGGTATTATTGTATAAGCCTTTTTGGGTCTCATTCATTGCACGGTTAAATAAGCATGCGTATTGTATATGTAGTGTCGTAGTATAGTAATAAAGAATGAGTTTCTGTCTACCTTGGATAAGGGTAGAGGTGTTCCTAGGTTATGAAGTGTCTACAGTTTATTCTAGTTATAAACCTGTGATTGTCTTGACGGAAAGCATGTATGGTTTTTGACCTAGTTTTGGGAGTATTTCTGATGAGCATTGCACACAAGCACGTTTCTGTTCATGTATTTGTTAGTATACGGGGACTTAGTCGAGCTCTGCTTGGAATTGTTGCATTCTTTGGAGATATTTGCTTTTTAGTTGATTTTGGTTAGTTTAAAGGGGATCCTTGCATTTTTCAAGTAGTTGCATACATATAGTTAGTTGCATGTTAGTTGCATTATAGGATGGATTTTGTGGGTACATTCGCTATAGGCCCTCACGAGACCTCACTCGTCCACTGGGGCTACCTACGGGTTTAAAGGGCTTATTGCATATGCCAAATACAATCGTGATCACCTACGGAAGTGGTACTAGTTAGTTGTATATAATTATATTGTTATGCTTGAGGACAAGCATCAGTTTAAGTTTGGGGGTGTGATAAGTGGATTTTATATCCACTTATTATGCGCTAAATAGACCTAAATTGGTGGTTTATCCTTAAGTATTTTGTGTCTTTTAATTAGTTTTATGTTGTTTCAAGTCTTTGTAGTGCAGAACTCACAGCTTCAGGTATCCTGGCGATAAAAGGTTAAAAGACGGTGGATTTCTGGCTCAGATTGACTGGCTACGAGGAAAAGGAATTATCATAAAGATGTTCTGAGTGATATATTCTTAAAGCAGGAATCCCGGTTGGAATTGTTATATTTTTTTCTAAGCAAAAGGAGTCCGGTTTTAGAGCCTCAAGAGACCGTAACTTGCATCTGGACGAGCAATGAAGAAATAAGAATTATCACAAAAATATGGGAAGTGATATTTTCTTAAAGCTGGAACCCCGGTTGGAATTGATATATTTTCTGTTAAGCAAAAGGAGTCCGGTTCCAGACGACCAGAGACCGCAGCTTAGACAATAAAGAATTATTTATATTATTAAATAATTATATTAATTTAGAAAATTATATTTATAAATATCTAATAATATTAGATATTTATTTTTATAATTTCTGGATTAAAATAATTATTTATTAACTAAAGATTATAAGCTGTGCGGGTTAAAAAGCATTTCTACGGAGCTGATATTAAAAGTCAATTACCGCCAGTTGCGGAAAAGAATTCAAAATTGGCTTTGCAATTTTCTTGGACAGTTGTTAGAATTAGGCTGAAGAGTTTTCTATATCTGACTTTGTAAATTGCTTGTGGTGTGCTAAATTGTTCTATATATATGAGTGATTTTGCATAGGTTGAGAATCCGGAGAACTGAATTTGCAGTTGTGTACTCTCTCCACAATTTCTTAGCTTTCTGTTGTAATTTCAAGTTCATTTTATACATTTTAAATTTCTGAAAACAGTTTATTTTTATACAGTTTAAATTTCTGTAATGTTATTATATTTTAAACACTTTGAATTTCTGTAATTTTATTTTATTTTATACACTTAAAAATTTCTAAAAAATTATTATAAGAATTAATTTAAGATTTTAAGGGGATTATCAGGAGGGCTTCTCTATTTTATTCGGTGATTAATTTATTCCCAAAGCACATCAGAATTGCTTTTGGATTAACAACTTTGTGTGACCAATTCTGTTCTGCACTTCCACAACACACCAATCGATAGGCGTGGCTGCCACACGCGCAGAGAAATTGCTGCCAAAGCTGGCGCGTGCGCGCCACGCGCGGAAGGGTGAGAGTGGCAGGGTGGACTACACGCGCAAACCAGGGAGAGCAATTTTTGTTTCAGCCGGCCAATTCCTGGAGCAACAGCAGGTAAGTTACTTTACTTTACTTTTCTTTTGTTTACTTTATTAAATGCCGTGCTAAATTCCTTGTAGTGTAATAATTTGTTTCGTTATTTTATATTTTTATTAGCTCCGTTATTATTAGATGTTATAGGTTCTATTTCTTTTATTTTTTAAATTTTTCGTAAATTCTTAATTAATTTATAAAATTTTCTACCATGATTTTATTTAATTCCATAAAGGTGCCTAGTTTAATTATGAGCTAAACACTTTCATGGGGTTCTAGTGTAATGAATTGTTAATGCTCATGTTAATTTGATAGATAATTTGTGTTTACAATTTCTATATAAGATTGCCTTGCATGGTTGTTTTAATTGAATATAGGTGAATAACTAACATCTATTGTACCAAATCTCTAATGATTGCGAAAGTGGATTTAAAGATTTAGGGTTTGCCATGCTAGCATAGGTATGTCGGCTTCTTCGCATTTCGGATTATAGTTTCGAAAGAACATTATTCCCCTATGTAGTTAATTGCGAAACTTGTAATTAAATCGATTATATCACCCATTCACATAGACATATAGTGTTTTGGATATAATTGATGCCCTTATAACTTCTATCTCTTTTGTGGATGTTTATTTGGAATGGTATGAGTTAATTGAAAGATGGCTCATATTAGTGTCGTGTTCCCGCTAGCTTTCTTAACAATTGTAACACATTAATTCTTGATAGTTAATAGAGCTAAAACATTCATGAAATTAGGACCCCATGCCTCTATCATATTATTTTAAACAAATTAGCCGTTACTTCATTAGTTAATTGTTATCTGCAAATAAGCCATTTTAGTTCGTTCATGCTTCTATAATTAACCAAACATTGTTGAATAGACATATTTACTAAATAACCGAGTCTTCGTGGGAACGATCCTTATTTCCCTATATTGCTTTTGGACTGCGTACACTTGCGTAGAGAAAATAGCGAACAGATATATGCGTTCACGGACAAAAATGCCATCTAATGCACCTTAAACTAGGAAATAAATTTTTCAAATTTCCTTTAATATTAGGTGCACCGATTATTTGAAGTAATAAAAGTAGTCGATTATTCATGTGTAGAAGTGTTAAATCTAACACTAGTAAACCTAGTATTTTGGATAAATTCTCCTAAATTATTGAAATTTGGAGAGTACTATACGATCTAAAGAGTTAGTTTTATACAAATGGGAAATTGGCCCAAACAAATATAGAAAAGTTGAGAAGTTAAAAATGAAGTCCAACAAGGAAAAAACCAAAAAAAACCCTAGATATTTTAATTTTTTTATTTAAAATGTAAACATATTTGTATTTACAATTTTAGAATATAAAAATACTTTTTATTTGCATGAATTATCATATCTTTAAAATATTAAAATATCTTTAAATTAATCACTGTAAAAATATATCTTTGTACGAATTTTCACATTTTTTTAACTAGTAATTTATTTATTTTTTTGAAACGCAGAGGAAATATATTAATAATAAACTGGCCATTAGAAAATTATGTTTATGTTTTGGGTTTGTTTTTGAAACAAAATTATGTTTGGGTTAATGGTTACTTATAAGTATATCGGTAATTTCGTACATGATATGAATAATACAAAAATTCAATGTTTGTAACTGAATTTTGAGTAGACGACGTGAAAATACACAACTTAGATTTATTATTGTGTTTGAATTTAGACCCGACAATTTCGTATACGGCAAGAAAATGATACCAAAATGTCGTGTTTGTGATTATCTTTTCGGTACATGAACACGAAATTACACGGGTAAATTTAATATCATTTTTGGATTTACCCTTAATTAGTACATGACATGAAATGAAAATATGCGAAAAACATAAATAATTAAATAAGATTTTTAAAATTATATAAATACATATTATAAATATATGTTGTATATGTAGTTTTTACAAAAAGAATATAGAAAATATTTAAAATTTAAATTTATCAAGATTTGACCATAATTAACTCATTATGAATTATTAACTTAAGAGTCAACTAGTAAAAATATAACTGAAAAATCTAATATTTAAATTTTTTAATTTATTTATTATATTTTCATTTAGAAAAGTACACGAAATACGACACGAAATAAGGGTACATGAACACGAAACGACACGAATTCTTAATGGTCGTGTTTGGATTTAGCATTCACATACACGAAATACGAATGTACACGATTTAGCAAAAAAATACGAATGTACACGACACAAAAGTATACGATATGAACGAATTGCTAGATCTATTTAAATTAATTACCTTTTGCATACACGAAAGGAAAGTACACAATATAAATATATTTATATTTAAATATTAATATTTTATAATAAATATATGTGTAAATATAATACGTACATGTGTATATTTATTTGCATAATAATACATGATTTTACAATATTTTATGTAAATATAATTTAATTATACTAAAGCACAGGTTATTTTTTAAATAATTTTAAAATTATGTGATTAAACAAAATAGAGTATAATAATTTATTATGGATATGATTTAATTTTGTAATATTAATTAATAAAATTATTCGTAATAATAATAGTTATTTAATAAACTAGTGTTCTACCCGTGCTACGCACCGACCGATAAATTGTAATAATAAATTAATATAAATATATTATTTTTATTTTTATTTAGAAAAATATATAATTTTATTGGAATGTTAATTAACATAAGTATAAAATTAATTATCCATGAATTCATACCAATTGAATTAATATTAATATTATGAACCACTCATCAAAACAAATACAACCCCCGTTGAAAAGTTCAAAATCTCTTTTTATTGTTTTTTTAAAATCTAGCTTTCGTTTTATTTCTCTCTTTGTTAGAGAATATTTCTACGTATCATGTTAAAAAAAAAAATTCACCCATATTATGAGAATTCGGTATATTTATTAAATATCGAATCCTTAAAATATTTATTATATTAATTTATTGAAAATATTTGTATGATCGTGGTTAATTTTTCGATTACATATTAAAAATATGTAGAAACTTAATCCTCACGACTCCAATAAATCATTAGACTGTCTATCAAAAAAAGTTGAATGTTTCAGCGATATGAGAAAGGATATCTACTGTGCAAAATATATGAAATTATATTAATAGAAACTTTCATCTAATCTAGTTTGCTATTTGATTGTTCAATATCATTTTTACAAATTTATATGTCCTTTTATTAATGAATTGATTTACTATTAAAAACATTATCAACTAACCAAACAAATTCAATATATCGCGTTATTGGAGTAACATATAATTGTTAGATTTTATGGTTATTGCCCTTAGTTTATTTGTGAAGACAAATTAAAATGTGCATTTTCAGTTTGGAAGTTTGTATTTTGGTTTTTTTTTTTCTTAGTAAAACATGAAATAATAAATTTTAGTTTTGTTTTATTCTTAAAATAAGACATATGAAAATGAGTATCACCTTGACTAACTTGTGAAAATAAGCTATTGTCCATAAAATTGAAATCAAGTGTGTAATATATAAACACATAATCACACTATTATATATGTGTCATTCTAATTCAGATTTTGGGTTAAATAACATGAAATTCATTTTCCTTTAACAGTGAGTATCTTTTTCCTACATATATAAGAAGAAATAGATTATGTAGACCTGACAAATCGTTTTTACATTCATGTCATGTACTTTAGGGTCTTGAATGAAAATGACATGATATTAAATCGTGTACCTAAAATTTGAACAGAAAATGACATTAAGTTACACAAATTTTTTCGTGTGCACGAAATGAAATGAAATACGCGAATAGAAAAAATATAACAAGTATATGAAATATTACTATGTATCCAAGTTATGTAATATAATTATATGTCTTAGAACAACATTGAGATGTTACAAAACAAAACTAAGAGTAGTAGCACGCATGGTGTAAAGTCTCCCAAACAAAATGAAACCCTCCTTTTTATTTTTTTCTTATTTCTCGTTAACAAATATATCTCTTTCTGTAAAATCTTTCTATCAAGTTATTTAGTTTTCTTAGCCATTTTTTATGCTTTGTTGATATAAAAAAAAATAGTCAATCAACCAAGCAAATTCAGTATATGCTCTTAGGTTAAGATATGAGAATTGATACTATTACTTTAATTCAAGAATACAAAATTCAAAAAGGCACCCTTTTATTAAAAACAATATATAATTTTAATTGTACCAACCTTTTTATTTATCATTATTAATAATTTTTATAACAAAAATCGTAGCTGCTGCTCTCGCTCTCTCTCTCTCCACCTTTCCCAAAAGATGCTAAACTAAAGTTTAGGAGCTGATATCAGTTTTTTAAGTTTTTTCTAAAATTTTTATATTGATTTTTCTTTATTTTTCAATAAAAATATCATTGAGAGTCTAGTACCCCGTTGCCCGTTGGTAGATATTATCTACCAAATATTAGATTTTGTGCTAACTCCTTGTAAATGATAAGCCCTATTTTTCTTTTCCCTGATTTTACTTTGGTTTTCACTAAATATCTCTGTTTATTGAGAGCCTAAAATATCCTGTTCGTGGATTTTGTCTACTCATATATTAGATTTTGTTATATTAGTTCATTGATTTGGATAGTGTAGAATCACAGTTCTGGTCGGTTGTTTGAATACGTTATGACAAATCACATATACATATTGCTCACGTTTATAACAAATTGTTAGATTATCTCGCCGAAGAGACTGTATAATTTAGAGACATAAGCTAGAGATATACCATAATTGAAGATCTGTTCAATGATTGGATAAAGGAAATTAGTGAATAATTTACAATGTGTTTGTTCAATTTTAATTGTTTTTGTAGATGTTGTATGACCCTTTTATTGATGATTTTTGCAGGTTTGATTATTTTTATGTATGACATACGTCCTTTTATTGATGAATTAATTATCAATAAATAAATACTGATTTTAAGAAAATTTGTGCTAAATTGACCAATTTATTATGAAAATATTCACTAAAAATATTTTCATTGACTCTGTAATATTTTTTATTTTTTGATTGATAATTTATACACCAAATAATGTAACGTACTATTTAAGAGTATATTTAATATTTTGAATAATTCAAATATATTGTCAGTTCAAAATTTGTTTCTATTAATTAATGCATAGTTAAAAAATTTCGTAATTAAAATGTTAAAAGATGATTGATTTAAAATTCATTATAATATTTCGAGTCTTTGAGGATATGGATTTTATCCAAGTTATTTTAAATCTGATTCAAATCCGATTTTGTAGTGTTAACTTACATGCATTAATTAATTAATTTTATTAAAAGATTATGAATAAAAACATTTTTGAACTTTTAAAAAAAATCGAATCTTTAAAGGTATGAAGTTTATCCAAGTTATTTAAAATCTTTTTTGAAATCAGATATTTTCAAATCAATACAACTACTCACAAATCAATACAACTTCCTTCAACCGCGATACAACTTGTAATCGAACAAATAAATCATCTCACTCTAACCTACTCACAAATCCATTGTCACTATATACTTTACTCGAATTGCAGGGCATATCATCAAACATAATTTAAAGTTTAAATAAACTAATATAACATTTCAAATCAAAACCCATCAAAATTAAGAATTAACATATAAAAATAAAACCAAAAATCATGACCAAACAAAACTCCATTAATAAGTCGCCGAAATACAAACATAACCATGTTCAGAACAAAAAGTACATAAAACTAAAACAAAAACAAACGGGGAACTTAATTCTAAGACAAATAGACAATGAAACTAAAACATAACAAAGCTTCAAAGTCTATTATGAAAATCAATTTATAATGTAGGAGAACATGATTGTGATTAACTTTATATTAGAAATTGGTTAATTAATGAATGAATTTAATTTAAAATATGTAGTAGAATATCATGTTTAATTAATTTCAAATTAAAATTGTGATTTTTATATATAACTATATATAAATATATGATTGTAGTTCACGATAAGTAAATTAGGATGAGAATGATATGATTAATTTAATTTTAGTGATAAATTTTGATTAGCACTTATATATATATTGTGAAAATCGCTTAATAAATATTTATACAGTCCTGATTGATTTTAATTTAAAATATATTTTTATTATATTTTTTAATATATGTATATATTAAATCAAGTAACTACTATATTTAAATTAAAATGGTTAATGAGCTAGGGTGAAAATGTAAATAAGGAATATTTTTAATATAACAAGATTGGTCTAAAATTTAGGAATTAGCTCTAATTAGTACTAAAATAATTTTTTTTCTGTTTGGTTAACTGCATATGTAAATAGGGAAAATTCTTCATATAACATGATTAGTCTAAAATTTAGGAATTAGCTCTGATTGGTTCTAAAATAATTTCTCTTTTCTGATTGGTTAATTGCATATGTATATTAGGAAAACTCTTAATATAACATAATTGGTCTAAAATTTAGGAATTAGCTCTGATTGATCCTAAAATAATTCCTCTTTCTGATTGGTTCCTTGCATACTGTGGTAGACTCAGGTATTATAATAAAAGAAAGATAGTTCGTCATTTCAAAAAACTTAAGTAACCACGATAAGTAAATAAATAAGAGAATGATATGATTAATTTAATTTTACACTACGCCATAGATGACCTATTGCAACCTTTTGGCATGGGTGTTACCACTATGGGTGTTGCCATAGCTATGAAAATTTTGACCTATCGCAACCTTTTGAATGTGGTGTTACCATAGGTACAAAAGTATGTTACCATAGTTATAAAAGGTGTTACAGTGGCTAACACCATGAGTTGTGTTACCATAGAGTATTCATGAACAAAAATTTTATTTTATTTAAAATTAATGATTTAATAATTATTTAACTTTAAAAGTAATTAATTTTAATAAAATCATTTAAGTTATGTTTGTAAAAATTATTATTCCATGAAATAATTAAATTATTTAAATTTCATAATTATTAAAATATTTTTAATAAATTTAGAATAAAAATGTTTAAAATAAAGTAATATTAAAAAATTATTAAATTTTGATTAAAATTATTAAACAAATTAGTAGAGAAAATAATAGTTTGTATAAACTGTGAATTATTTGAAAATAATAATTTTAATAATTATAATTTAATATCAACAAATTAAAATAAATTTGTAATATTTCATTAAAAACAAAAATAAAATAAAAGTACACAGAATTTTGAGATGGGCTGAGCGGAAAATGAAAATTGAGAGCGGCAAATCAAAAACTAAGAGCGGCAAAAACAAAAATTTAGAATCAAGGTCAAATAAATCGGGGGAATTGGGGGAAAAAACACTTTTGTCACCTCTTTCACTTCTTTCACCTTTCTATTACGGAACTTCTCTCACTCGGCTCTCTCACTAATTCAATTAGGGTTCAAAGATTCAGTTAGAGCCGGTATGAAGTTTGGTTCAAGAATTCAATTAAGGTTCGCGCTAGGTTAATGAAAGTTTGGTTGAAGAAAGCATGGTTTGTGTTTGAAGGTATTTGATATCAATTTGAGGTATAAATCTCTATTTGTATGTTTCAATTTATGTATTTTTAGCTTGGTTTAGATTATGAAGCCAATTGATTGAGTTTATCATCTTATTTTTTTATGTTTAAGGTGAAAGGCATAGCAGATGTTCAGATAATATTTAACTGAATCTCCTGAATTTAAACCTTACGAAGTTTGATAGGCGGGGTATATAAACCTTTTAATTGCTAAATGAAAGATATTCTTTTGTGTTGTTTAATTGTTGTACGATTCAAGATTCATTTAAGTGATTCAACAGTCTGGTCTATATCTTTCAATGCCACTGGAGACAAAATGGTTACTTCTAGGTAAGAAACTTCTTGCTTTCTTGCACTATGCTTTTTGGATATTTATGCTACTATTGTATGTTGTCTTGCTGTGTTCATGATACTGGAAAAGACATTTATATATTAGTTGCTAATATAATGATACCAGTTGTCTTGAGTTGACTTGGCAGTGATGATCTTTCCATAAGAGTATGGGGTACAGAAGGGATGCAGTCTTGTTATGTCTATAGACCTTGGTAATGAACTTGCTTATGCACAGTCTTGAGTCTTATTTTATTGACATCACTTACAATACTGTACCTCTGCAAGGAATTGGACTTCTAGATTCTATTTACATGGTGATTGTCCATGATTCATGATAATTTTAAATTAATGTGTACTGGGAATTACTGTGTTCTGACTTCTCAGCTTAAGAGTTGCTTATAAAATTTATGTAAGTATCCTAACGTGTTCAACATTTTTTAATATGACTTCATTGTGGCAGAACATCCTTAGACAATTCTACTCATATCAATTAACTCTTAGTCATAAACAAGGTAGGGCAGCAATACTAGTCCTTTGTTGCAGTACGACCCTATCTGAGGCCATGCTCGTGAGACACCTTTGGCATCTAGAACTCTACACCTCACCCTGATTAATCATCTTCAGCTTCCAAGTCGGTGATGCGTCAACTTTCCGATTATTGTCTATGTTGCATATTTTAGTTTCTTCTGTCTACTAGCCCATTCAATAGCATAAACATATCAATTTGAACATCTTTTTAATTTTTTGGCTTCTTAACAGCCAATTCGTCAAATCCTAGAGTCACAAGTCAGGGTTAGTGGCTACCTTTGTTTTTGTAGATTTGTTTTATACTTAGGTATACATCTGTTTCTTTGTTTTAAAAAGCCTGTATTAATCCAATGCCTGATGTAGTCTTGCATTTTTCTCTCTAGCAATTATAGAGTGTTAGTGCTTTACTATGGTAATTTCCTCTTGTTGTGCAGTACTTTCTTATCAATCCAATGATAAGTGCTTCACTCCTAGCTTCTTTACTATGTGAGTTTGCTTTCTGAAGTTTCTTATCTAAGTTATTGATTCTCTTTGTAAGCAGTTACGTAAATATTTAAGTTAATATGCAGTTGGCATTATTGGCAACATACATTGCCGATGATTTTCTAGCCTTGTATCACTGTGTTAGAAGTCTGGCTATCAAAGAGCCTTTTCCAGACGCGTAGGACAACCTTATGTTACTCTTTGAAAAGGTATGGGCTATCTATTTAGAAAATTTACTATCATGGAAATAACTAAATATCTCTTAAACAGACTTTGCTTTTAGTTTTTTTTCCTTCGTCATTTTTTTAAATTGTTTTTGCTATATTGCAGAACAAGTTGTCTCCAGTGCACTCACTTTCTAGTGAGATACAATATGATCTTTCAAAACCATCAGAGAGATGTTTCATTAAGACTAAGTCACAAGAATGTAGTGGTTCCTCAAACAAGAAAGTTGGAAACCACTGAACATGCTTCATCTGGAGTAACTGATCTATAGCCTCTCTTTGTCAGAATGACAAGTTTCTTTTTTTGTAGAATCAAGGTAATTGAGTCAGTGTATAATACCTGATACCTCTTATGTGCAGTGTTCAGGAGGAGGTTTCATCTGTAAAACAATCCTTTGAAAGCATAGAGGTATCCTATTATTTTTCGAATATGACAACTTAAATAAATTATCATCTAATGACGTTTAACACAATCAATTTATTATTCAATTAAGCAAGCGTAGTGTATGGAAGTTAATTGGAACTTGGATATATTAGTGTCTATGTCAAAGCAGTTGACTATGCTGCTACTGGTTCTTTTACGGAGCTTTCCAATAGAACTTTGACTACTGTTCTTTCTTTAGTTAATCAGTTTAGTTTAGTTGTTAGATATAATGTCAAAACTCAAAAGACAATCTCAAGTAAATTTTAGAAACTGTCTTATTTGGTTTCATTCTAATGCATACACTTGTAACAGGCTGGTCTCCCTCCTGGTGTTCTGAACGTAGTTTCTGGATATGGTCCAACAGCTGGAGCAACTCTAGCAAGTCATATGGATGTGGACACCGGTTGACTTTTGAAATTTACCATGATATTAGCTCCAGTACTTGTACATTTTAAGTTTTGTTCATTAGCTAGTGTTGGTAGATATTTTTGGATGATTTGGTTGGTTTTGTACTAGATGATGTTATTGAAATGATGTTGGATGATTTTATTGAAATGTAATTAATTTGGTTCTTGAATATTTAAATGTCATAATTTTTTTGTTATTAAAATTAGTTATAAATGATTTTAATTATGTAACACTCAATGTGTTACAATTGGTAAAAGAGGGTGTTACAATAGATTGTGGACCCCACCTAGATGTGGGCCCCACCTGTGGGACCCACATGTGACACCTGTGCAAAATTGTATTATCTGTTGTAACACAAAAACTATGTTACTATAGAGTGTTTAAGATGTTGCTATAGAGGTTTTTGGTAACCACATTTGCTATGTTACCTTAGGTTGTGTTTTGATGTTACCTTAGATACCTGTAGTTACTGCTGAGAACCTAACACAGCTGAAGTGTTACCATAGCCCTATTTTGGCCTATGGTAACTTCAAAATGGGGTCTATGGTAACACAGTTTGGGGGTTGCTATATGCCATCTATGGCGTAGTGTTAGTAGTAAATTCTGATCGCCTCATTTATATATTTATGAAAATTTAATATATAATAATGTAATGGTAAATATGGAAAACTTCTAATATAATATAATTGGTCTAAAATTTATATTTACATTAAAATCAATAATAAATACACAATTTTGGAAAATGGCTCTACACATTGAGAGGTGCGTAAAGAACATATATAATAGTATATAAAAATATAATTGTGATTGATTTTAAATTAAAAAATATGATTAATTAGTTAATAAGTATTTATGAAAATTAATATGTAATACATAACTATATAATATAGTATGATTGTAGTTGATATAAATAAAATATAGTTCGTAATTTCAAAAAACATAAGTAACCACGATAAGTAAATTAAGATGAGAATGATATGATTAATTTAATTTTAGTGGTAAATTCTGATTGGCTCGTATATATATTTATGAAAATTTAATATATAATAATGTAATGATAAATAAGAAAAACTTTTAATATAATATGATTGGTCTAAAATTTAGCATTGATCTCTAATTGGTCCTAAAATAATTCATAATTTTCTGATTGGTTACTATAAATATTTTTTGACATTAAAAAATATGTAATACATGGATATGTTAAATCAAGTAACTACTAAATTTAAATTAGAATTGTTGACTAACCATGGTTAGTATAATAGGATGAGAATGTGATGTGTCAAATTATACCTAACCGCAAGCGCACGGTATCAATTGTAGTAGATACTAGCAAATACGGGTCGAATCCTCAAGGAGACAGTTTCAGTTTCAATTCAATTGCTATCAATTGTTTCTAGTCACAACGATTGTTTTGGAATTTTATTAACTACTAAAGCAAATTTAACAAAGTTTTAAATCAATTAATTAAAGGATCTAGGGCAATTCAGGTTCACCATGTTTACACCAAACAAATCACAAAAGTATAGCTTTTCAATGGGATTAAGTAATTAAAGCAATGGTTAATCTTTCTCAAGCATTAACGCTCTCAGAATATCTAATGATGTTCTCACACTCACCTTCAATTCTGCTAATTGTATGTAAGCCTCTAGTAGTAAAATCTTTCGATCTATTACTCCTATTGCAATCAATTAATCCGTGATATTGCGCAATTACACAAATTAAGAATTATAACATATCAATCAGAATTACTCTTTACCCATCAATCTACTAATCAAATTAAGCCCAAATCATGGTGCAAACATGGCTCCCCTTAATACCCTAGAATTAAACTACTCACTCATGGTAGAATAAAAACTAATAATAATAATAATGAAGAAAGCCATATAAAACATATACTAATAAACAAGATGAGATAAAGAGTACCTTAAACTTTGTATAAACGAAGAACAATAAAGATCCAAATTAAACCAAGTGCTTACAAAAGAAGAGATGAAGAGAGAAAAACCAAAACCCTAGCTTATGTAAAAATAACGTTTGTATATGTCTCTCTCCCTCTATCTCACGTTTTCTCTTCCTTTTATAATAAAACCCCTTAATAAAATCTGATATCTATCTCCTAATAAAAGTATTTTTAATATCCTAATCAATTTATAAAAAGATATCCATAATTGAATAGGATTTTCTTGTAAAATTCGTCACTAATTTTGCTCCTCTGTTTCTGGGCTCTTCCAGTTGGATTTTGCTTATTGGACCACCTCTGAATTAAAGATAATTCCCTAAGCTTCGCGTGGACAGTAATTTCGTCAAATTCTGACTTCTGGAACTCAAGATATGGCCCAAACAGTGCAGGCAGCCCGTGTAGCCCAATATTACGAATTTTCTCCTATTTTATCTCCAAAATAGCTCTTTTTGCTCCAAATCCTTCCAAGTTATGAATTCTTTATTTCCTACAATAAAATAATAAAATCTATTAAATAAATATCCAAATCAATGCAAAACACAATAAATATGAGAATAAAATCATCTAAAATATATATAAAAATATACTCTATCAAACATCCCCACACTTAGCATTTGCACGTCCTCGGGCAAATAAGTGAAATAAAAACTAAGTCCTAACAAACATCACTTTCGTAGATGACACGATTGCATTGAGCATATGCAACAAGCCGTTAAACCCCTAGGCAGCCCTAGTAGGACGAGTGTTGTCTCGTGAGGGTTTATAGTGAATGTACCCACAAAATTCATCCAACCATGCAAAAGATCAATGCTAACACAACACCACACACACAAGTCCTCTCATGCCACATCAACTTAAGAATCAAAGTAAACATACGATGTCTTGGTGTCGAAAGTGCAAGTATTCACGTAGTCTACTCAACCAACATGCAGAAGGTCATAAAAATTCATGTTAAGTGTAAAAATCGTTGGTAATCATGCTAAGCCCACAAGAAATACATCTTTAAGTCTAAACCCGGGATCTCCTATGCCAAAACAAGTAATAACTCACCTTTCACTCAAAAACGAATATTCACTCAAGAACAAGGCTAAGTGTATCACTCAATTCCAACAAAATCATAAACACAACTTGACACTCGCAATCAATCTCACTCTCAACACAACATACATCACTGATGACAATCAAAAGGTCTTTATTCGGGTTGTAATGGGGCTAGGGACCAGGTATGTCAAGTAAAGCTAAAACAGGTTAATGTCAAAAGCTAGTACCCAACAATAATCATTATTCAATTCCCTTTCTATTAAAACAAATACTTCCCCACACTTGGATTTTTCAATAACCTTTACATAATAACTTGACTAGTCGAATGAAGAAGGATCATACAAACATAAGAATGCTCTCGAATTTATTTATTTATTTTTTCTTTTTTTTTTTCTATTTTCTGTTTTTTTTTCTTCTTTTTTTTTCTATTTTTTTTTCTTTTTTTTTTCTTTTTTTTTTCTTTTTTTTCTTGAGAGCTAAAGAATAAACACAATGATCCATAGATATTTTTATGAATTTCGACTAGCAAGCATCAACCCAAAATTAATATTCCCCAAAAGTATGATCATCAATAACCCCCCTTTTATGAACACCTTATTACTCCCTTAAGCACGATACTAGCCTTTGACAATTTAGGTTCAAATTTAATGTAAGGCCAATAGAATAAAAAGGATAATGGCAAGTAATGTGGTGTGTCACCGAAAGAATAGGATTAAGCTCAACGGGTTAACTAATTGATCATATATAAAAGGTGTGGAAATATGGGAAATACGAGGTTAAACCTAAGTGCCGTTATCATCTCATCATCAAGTAATGTCATGCATTTCAAGAAAGATCTCAAGTAAGTGCTAGCAATGTAAACAACATGTGGACACTCAAGCAAACGAAAAATCATGCAAAAGATATGCATATAGGCTCAAAACTCACTTGGTGTGACAAAACATAATCAATCCCAGGTAACAAGACTCTCTAACGCACCTACTTGTACTCAAAGCATGTAAACCAAGTCATCTTGCACATATTCATGTCATTCTAATCACTTACAACATCCAATTAAGTCTACCAGCTTCAACTTGCTAGTGTAAGTGTGTGCACAAGAACAAAGCACGTCACTTCTCATACAAAAGCGTCAAGAACACAAGAATTCTACGCATGCATGGGTGTATCAAGCAAAATACAACAACTAATCAAATTGCATGGCTAGAATTATTTTTGGTATTTTTAATTTTTTAAATTTTTTTGGATTTTTTTTTTTTTTAAACAAGTAATACACTACGTTGAGAACATCTCCCCACACTTAAGCGGTTCATTGTCCCCAATGAACTAATGAACAAGATACAAAACTACAACTAAAAACAAAATAAAACTACACTAAAAAGAAAAGAAAGAAAACTCCCCTGGAATTAAGATGTCATGTGTGAAAACCATCCCTCATTTGCTTAGGAGCCACCCACTCACCAACAACCACCAAGAATTTCCTGCAAAAACCACCAAGCAATATCACTCCAAAAATACCCAATTAACAAGAATAATACAAAATCCCCAATTTACAAGAACACAAATTCGTAATAAAAAAATTAGAGAAGAAAAATCCCAACTACGAATCAAAGAGGTGAACTTGTACTAATTTTCCCCCAAACTTGAATTTTTAGAGATGTACAGGAAGAAAATAATAAATTGGGTGTGTATGTATGGGTATAAATAGATAATGGAATGATAGGATGGATTTAAGAATTTTAAGGTGAAAAGGAAAAAATTTGGGTGGAATTTGAAATTTAATGTAGGATAGAAATAGGATTTAGGGATTAAAAATAAAAATAAAAATAAAAATAATAATAAAAAAAAAAATAATTATAATAATAATAATAATAATAAATAAGAATTAGAATAGAAATAGGTTTAGAAATTTGAAAAAGAGATGGGAGGTTTTGGATTTGAAATAGGAAAAGAATTAGGTACAATAGGGGTATAAATAGAATAGGAGGTGAAAAGAAATTTTTTTTTTTATAAAACAGCCGCACAAAACTGATGAAACACTCTGACAAAATTCTGACAGGCCCTTCTTCACGCGCAGCCTGCCGCGCAACTGAAGCAAATTGCTCCAAGTACAGTGGCGCAGGCGCAAGATGCGCGAAACCCCCGCAATCTGCCTCTATTCCAGTAACGCAGGCGCAGCCTGCGTTACACCCCCGCAAACTGCCCCACTGCCAGAAACGCAGGTGCAGCCTGCGTTACAGAGCTGCAACCTGCTCAAAATTCAAATTTTTTATTTTTTTTTTTAATTTTTTTATAACTAAACAATTCTACTATATACGAAAGAAGGAAAGAAGTACTCCCCTATGCAAAAGCATGAAGTGCACCCATCCTCCAATGCAGCCTATGTACCACATCCATGGGTTGCCTCCCAAGAAGCGCTTCTTTAACGTCAATAGCTTGACGTCCTCAGAAATACTCCGATGGAGACGGAATATCCAATTTCTCGATCATAAACTCGCCACCACAAAAAGTATCCAGAGTGTTAGTGGTTGTCTTTATCCTGCAGAAAGTCTCCAAACAAGCATCAGTAAAATAAAATATGTCATTAATAAGCAATAGAGAGAGTGCTTGTGCAGTTTTGGAAAACTTTGTGATAAAATAGCGATAAAATTCAACACCACGAAAATATTGAACTCCCTTGACATAAGGTGGAGGTTCTGGTGGTGGCTTTTCTTCACTCCTCACTTTCACTGGAGCCATTCGAACATCTTGGCTTATCACATCATTGGCTAATAAGACACTTCCATCTTCTCCCTCTTCTCGAGCTTGAAACGTATGAGCCACTTTGTATGGATCCTCAACCAGAATTTGAGAAATATCATCTTGGACAATATTTGTTATCACATCAACCTTGAAATAAGTGTTCTTGAGCAAAGAAGCCTTGTAAGTAGAGGCTAGATCGAGAGTAAATTTATCAATACATGGTAGCTTAGGCACAGGTTGTGGAAGAGAAACAACAACCATCTCTGTATTGCTTTCCTTTGTAGCCTCATCATCAGTCACATTGTTCTTGGTAACAGCAACATCATTGATCTCGTCATCGGTGGCATGCTCCTTCTCTTTATCAATGGCCTCATCATCAACATACATGGAGAAACTATCATATTCCTGATCGCTTGTGAGATTGATAGCAATCAGGTCCTCTTCGGATAGGATAGATGATGATGGTAAATAGTCGAGCTGCCCTGTAGTAGAAGAGTTAGCCAACTGTGCAATTTGAGATTCAATCGCCAAACTTTGAGTTTCTAATTCTTCAAAACTCTTTAGCATTTTATTCAAGATATCCCACATCTCATTTGTCTGATCAGCTTGCACATCTACACTGGATTGAGAAACATGTAGATCTTCTTGTAGAGGAGGATATTGATATTCTTGTTGTGGCGGCTGCTCATATAACTGATAATATTGTTGCTCAAATTGTTGCTGATTATGATATGAAAAATTTTGAGCACCATTGTCCTGGTAGTAGAAATCTGGTTGATTCACGTATTCTTGATCAAAAGTGTTTGAATACTGATTGTACCCATATCCTTCTTCAAAAGAATTCATTTGTCCCAACTGAGCACTCTGAGAATTATAGACATTGTAATAGCATTCCAAACCATAATGACCCTGGACACCACAAATTGGACAGAAGTTGTAAGTTTTAGGGGCCACTTGTGACATCTCATTAATACTCATTGGACGTATAATGGGCTCTAGAGGGTTGAATGAGGCAATTTCTTGAGTGCGTGCCTCCAACATGGAAGAGAGTAGTGCAAAAGTATCAACTTCACCCATTGCAAACCTGTAGACACTCAACAAAGCCAAGAAAACGTAGTAAAATCTGCCTCAATTGGAACAAAGGTTCCAACGAGACAATGGAAACAATCTAAACAACTAAATTAAAATCAATAGAAACTCGCTGTCTCCCCGGCAGCGGCGCCAAAAACTTGATGTGTTAAATTATGTCTAACCGCAAGCGCACGGTATCAATTGTAGTAGATACTAGCAAATACGGGTCGAATCCTCAAGGAGACAGTTTCAGTTTCAATTCAATTGCTATCAATTGTTTCTAGTCACAACGATTGTTTTGGAATTTTATTAACTACTAAAGCAAATTTAACAAAGTTTTAAATCAATTAATTAAAGGATCTAGGGCAATTCAGGTTCACCATGTTTACACCAAACAAATCACAAAAGTATAGCTTTTCAATGGGATTAAGTAATTAAAGCAATGGTTAATCTTTCTCAAGCATTAACGCTCTCAGAATATCTAATGATGTTCTCACACTCACCTTCAATTCTGCTAATTGTATGTAAGCCTCTAGTAGTAAAATCTTTCGATCTATTACTCCTATTGCAATCAATTAATCCGTGATATTGCGCAATTACACAAATTAAGAATTATAACATATCAATCAGAATTACTCTTTACCCATCAATCTACTAATCAAATTAAGCCCAAATCATGGTGCAAACATGGCTCCCCTTAATACCCTAGAATTAAACTACTCACTCATGGTAGAATAAAAACTAATAATAATAATAATGAAGAAAGCCATATAAAACATATACTAATAAACAAGATGAGATAAAGAGTACCTTAAACTTTGTATAAACGAAGAACAATAAAGATCCAAATTAAACCAAGTGCTTACAAAGGAAGAGATGAAGAGAGAAAAACCAAAACCCTAGCTTATGTAAAAATAACGTTTGTATATGTCTCTCTCCCTCTATCTCACGTTTTCTCTTCCTTTTATAATAAAACCCCTTAATAAAATCTGATATCTATCTCCTAATAAAAGTATTTTTAATATCCTAATCAATTTATAAAAAGATATCCATAATTGAATAGGATTTTCTTGTAAAATTCGTCACTAATTTTGCTCCTCTGTTTCTGGGCTCTTCCAGTTGGATTTTGCTTATTGGACCACCTCTGAATTAAAGATAATTCCCTAAGCTTCGCGTGGACAGTAATTTCGTCAAATTCTGACTTCTGGAACTCAAGATATGGCCCAAACAGTGCAGGCAGCCCGTGTAGCCCAATATTACGAATTTTCTCCTATTTTATCTCCAAAATAGCTCTTTTTGCTCCAAATCCTTCCAAGTTATGAATTCTTTATTTCCTACAATAAAATAATAAAATCTATTAAATAAATATCCAAATCAATGCAAAACACAATAAATATGAGAATAAAATCATCTAAAATATATATAAAAATATACTCTATCAGAATGGTAAATAAGGAAAACTTTTAATATAATATGACTGGTCTAAAATTTAGCAGTGGCCTCTGATTGGTCCTAAAATAATTCATAATTTTCTGATTGGCTAACTGTGCATCTAACTCTATACCTGGGTAGACTCAGGTATTATAATAAAAATATAGTTCGTGATTTCAAAAAACATAAGTAACCTCGATAAGTAAATTAAGATGAGAATGATATGATTAATTTAATTTTAGTGGTAAATTCTGATTGGCTCGTATATATATTTATGAAAATTTAATATATAATAATGTAATGGTAAATAAGAAAAACTTTTAATATAATATGATTGGTCTAAAATTTAGCAATGATCTTTAATTGGTCCTAAAGTAATTCATAATTTTCTGATCATGGTTAGTATAATAGGATGAGAATGGTAAATAAGGAAAACTTTTATTATAATATGACTGGTCTAAAATTTAGCAGTAGCCTCTGATCGGTCCTAAAATAATTCATAATTTTCTGATTGGCTAACTGCATCTAACTCTATACGTGGGTAGACTGAGTCACTCAGGTATTATAATAAAAGATAACATGGTTTATAATTACTAATATTTAATCTTAATGTAAATTTGTTGTTGATTAGATTCGAACCTTGGATCTTTAGAAGGGGATTTTAAATATAAAATATTCCTTATTATTAGATCTAGCGATTATCATCTATTTACTAAATATCTAACGTTCACTATTTTTAAAAACTGTTCAACTATTGAACCAAACTACTAACAATTATATCCATGTTTATATATTACTTCTCCGTCCCATTTGATTTTTTACATTTTTTTTACACTTTCTGGCACACATTTTAAGGATAGTTTCATGATTTTTTTTAAAAAATTTCTTTTTTTTGTATAAAAATATATACATTATATTTTAATACAAAAAATAAAATTTTAAAAATAAATCATGACACTACCATTAAAATGCACTTTAAAATGCGTGCAAACCTCATTCAAAAGACCTTAAAATGCGTGCAAACCTCATTCTAAATAATAAAGTATTCACTAGAACCGAGGGAGTATAATTTAGTATAGATAGATATAGGGGGTGTTTGGGAAAACTTTTTTCCAGAATAAGTCAACTTATTTTAAGACAAATTTAAGTTAGAGATTCCTAACTTTCCAACTTATTTTTGCAACTTATTGAATCTCAAACATACATTAAATATTTGTATAAAAAAATTATCAAAATATAAAATTTTTACCCGAAAATAAGTTCATAAGCCCATGAAATAAGTTTAGGCAAACAGGCTAATAAATATAAATATATTTAAGATTTATTTATTTATTTATCTACTTAAATTCAATTTTACGAAACAATAGAAAGTACAAATAGGAAAGTATGCCAGGTCAAAAAGGAAGAGATTAAAGTTGGGGGTGAGGCTGAGGCAGACAAAATGGGTAAGCATCGGGAGTGGTAGCTAGGGTTTCAGTGTTTGAAAAAGGGAGAAGGAAAAGCAATCAATGGTGAAAATGGAGAAGAAGAAGAAGAAGAGGAGATGCACAACTAGAAATAATCATCAACAAGAATCAGTTGGGGAAGACAGATTGAGTAGCTTGCCCGATGACCTCATTCATCACATTCTCTCCTTTTCCAATATGAGATTAGCGGTTCAAACCAGCGTTCTCTCGAAACGTTGGAAACTCTTATGGTCTAGTCTCCCTTTTCTCACAATTATTGATTTGAAGTTGGCTGAAAACTTTTTGTCTCATCGTAACCATGCTTATGATATTTTGAAATTTTGTATCTGTGTATTTGATGACCAATCATGCTGTTTATATCGCAAGTTTCTTGATTATGCAATTTCACACAATGTGCAACACCTTGAAGTTGATTGTACTTTTTGTTTTAATCCTATATTTGAGTTATCCACCTTTAGTTCGTCTTCCGTGAAAACACTCAATTTGAATTTTGGTTACCTGCTAGAATCGGATCGTTGTTGGGATTTACCAGCTTTAACAACTCTTGAGTTTTGTTGTCGATTATTAGAAAGGTCGACCTTACCGGAATCATATTTGAACTGCTTGTCCTCTTTAGAGTCGCTGTATCTTTATAATTTCAACTTACCAGATGCCGTTACTTTGCTTTCTCTTAAGACTCTCTCTCTGATATGCTGCAATGTGCCCTCAAAAGCTTGGGATTTACCAGCTTTATTAACTCTTACATTGAGTGATGTCGAATTTCCTAAGGAAAATGCAAACGGCTTCTTACGGGGACTAGTCAATCTACAAAATCTCACCCTGTCTTTTGACGAAAGCATAATGAATGATTGGGTTATAGATTGTCCCCAACTGGTGAACCTTGAAATCAATGACAAGGCGATTACTACCAATACTCATCTTGCTAAGATCTTGGTTACTTCACGGAAAATCCGCAATTTCAGTTCTTTTGGTTTCTTTCCAATCTCATTTGAAGTTTCGGAGTTGGAGAATGTGAACATAAAATTATGCGATGGCTCTGGAGTTGGAGTTGGAGAATGTAAACTAACGAAGAATCTGAAAAAGTATTTTGGCCGGATTACTGATATGTTTCGGGGTCTTTGCAAGACCAGGATTCTTACTCTGGATTTAGGGACTATTAAGGTGAATTTATACTTGTTCCTTTTGATGTTATACCCTTTAGTTTATTATCACTTCATTACCTTTTTTTGATGGAATATAGTAAGCAATTTGATTATGTAAATAGGGGCATTGGTTAAGTATCTCTCACATACCAACGTTTATCATAAGTGTCCCTTTCCCTCCAACTTATCCATGTAATGTTCTGTCTTCATATGTGAGTTTTTGTGTTGTATATTTGAATTTTTTTTTGGTTTTGTGTGTTGTAATATGATAAAAAATGCAGTAAACAGTTGAGAGAGATTGATAAATATGGCAGATAAGATTAGAGATCGAATTCAGCGAGATAATAGCAGAAATAGGATAGATTTAGAGAGATGGCAGAGAAGTAGAGGGAGATAGCTTGAGCAAGAAGATTGAGAGACACTATAGAGAGAAAGAGACAAAATTGATGGAAATCCATTTTCGGATAATCAAATTCATCTCAAATATACAGTCACTACCACTGTATATATAGACTCAGGTAACTAACTATTTGTAAAAATATTCAGTTACCCCTCTTCTAAGGTACTACCTCATTCTTATCTTTACTTCTACCTAGCTTATTACTATTACTACTACTGTCATCCTAATATTCATCCCTCCTTGAGATATAAATCCTCATGGTGGATCTTGGACTTCTTAACTTTCTTCCACCTGGAGTCCTGGATCAAGTACATCTCTGCTATGTTTTCTTTTCATTTCTTTCATGTAAAGCTCTTTTCCGTTGGGAACATCCTGCAACAATTGCTGAACGTTTAGTATTCCAACAGAACGACCAACAAGTTAGCATTGTAGAAACAAATCATATATCCTCTTGGATAAAAAATGGTTATTAAAACCCTTTTCCTTGAGGCCTCATGATCTCTAAGTCTACTTGCCTTTTCAATGCTACCTTGTCAACTTACAGAATCTCACCCAGTCACCCTGTCTTTCAAGGCAAGCATAATGCATGATTGGGTTATAGATTGTCTCCATTAGGTGAACCTCGAAATAATGACCCCTTGATTACTACCACAACTCATCTTGCTAAGATCTTGGTTACTTCACGAAAATCTGCAATATCAGTTCTTTTGGTTTCTTTTCAATCGCATTCGAAGTTTCAGAGTTGGAGAATGTGAAGATACATTATGGGATGTCATTGGATACATGAGTATTAAACCATTTAAAAATATGAAAGTATTTTTTCCGGGTTAATGATATGTTTCGGGGACTTTGTAATGACAGGATTCTTACTCTGGATTTGGAGACCATTGAGATAAATTTATCCTTGTTTCTTCTGATGTCATTAGTTCATTAACAAAATAACACTTTATTACCTTTTTTAAATTGAAGATAGTATATATATTTGATTGTGTAGATAATGGCATTTCTTAAAGTATCATACAGGCATGCCTTCCACTTTTTATAGTACCTTTGCAGACATTGGTCAATGGTCATCCATGGTTAAAGTATTTCTCATGTACCAACCTTAAACATTAGGCTCCCTTTACCTCCAATTTACTTTCTTTTTGACAGACTATTTAAAGATAAAGTATGCCTCTTACTATCATTATGATATCATCAGTTTAACAGTAGTTGCAGTTTATGAGTTTCCTGAGTAGATCATGATTGTGCATCTCGCTTTATCTCCCTTAGTGATATTTACTTTGTAATATTACATACTGCAAATGGAAACTTATAACCAACTGTTTCATTATGCATGTTGATAATTAGGTCTACATTGCAACTCAGGTCCATATTTTAATATTTTTGTTTTGTTATTTAGGCACTTTCTTCCATTTTGGAGGTTCTTGTACATTCTCCTCCTCCATTCTACCACTTAAAGTATGTGAAGGTACCACAGGGATACAAAGAATCAAGTATGTCCCCTTACCTCAAACTTTACTTACTTGGTAACTCCCCAAAAGCCACCATCGTGACTACATTGCCTCAGGTACTTGATATATTTGTAAAACTTTTTGGAAATTCGATGCATTTCTTTTGTCTTAATTTGTAAACAAATATGTGTATGCTGTATTTTGTTACATGTCACAATCACAGGTCCCATGTTAGCTATTGTTTTTAAGCCTGCCTATCTATAGCTTAAGTGTACAGTTTACTGAAGTCTAATACCCAATTCATTTGCTAGATTCTAGTATATTAGCTAACATTTTTAAAAAAATGTTATTATTTTGTATAATTTCATAAAATACAATTAAGAATTAAACAGCAAATATCTGTCCAAAGAAATATTTAGACTATAACATGACCACAAAGATTACTCCTTTTTTCTTTTTAGTAAAATTAAAATAAAGAGTATCAATTACAAAAAATTTCTCCAGTGAAATCTGAAATAATTAATTTTCCTCAGTTCATATGATATAATTTGAACTATATACATAAAATATGATTAAATTTTAAACTCAAATTGGTACGTAGCCTCTTATATTGTGAGAGTTTGATGATCTCTTCCTCAGGAATGTATCTTCTCTATGGTACGTCCAGTTTTTTTCTCCCAGCTTGAAATCAAATTTAATTGAGCGGTAACATTTTTGGGAAGCCTGTAGATAACTAGACCATTTTCTGGTCGTGGATCTGTTGCGACTTCACTGTATATTCGGCTATGTCTTTTTCGTAGTTGCACACAACTACGTTCAAATTTAAAGATAAAATTGTTGGATCATAAAGGGCAAAATTTTGTTTCTAGAAATCAAAGCTTCAACACCCTAACTAAAAATCCAATTGTTTGTTTCAAGTAATCCGTACACACGTAGGCTATGTTGTGTTTGGTTGGGGAAATTGGAGGGAATGGAATTTGAATTAGAATATAGTCGTATGTTTAAAATTTTCATTCCTCACACTATTCCATTCCTAACCACCTAATAAACTAGAGTTTAAACCCACTATTTTGAAAAGAAATGATCCATTCTCCTCCTACTCATTTTCTTCACAAATCCTATCATAAAAAACTTTGAATCCACTCATTTTTTTTTTTCAAATCTTACCTCTTATGATCATTGTTTTCCTTCAAGTTTTATCCATTCCATTTTCCCCCAACCAAACTCACAGTTCCTTGCATTCAGGCATCTCTCATGAGTTCTTAATTTCTGAAATATTAAAGTATAGACTTACACTTGGCTTCACCATTCCCATAGATAGTAACTTTGTGGAGCTTTTCATCATAGGGACAAAGCAAGAAATTAACAAAATATGCTCCAAATGAGTTTTCAGAAATAAATGTATACGGTATTCCAGATTTTTCAGCTACCCTTCTGACTTCTTTCTTCTTGTCACAACATGCTTGAAACAGTGGCAATGGACTGATTCTATCCACTTCATTTCCAAATTCTGATGGAATAAATCGCTGATACACACAAATGGAGCTAGAAAATTATATGTGTACATAATGATTTCTATAATTGCAAAAATCATCTTAATTTAGCAGTTTAATTATCAGAAAATTATATGTTGCCAGCTTCTTTCATTGCTCTTATTATTTTGAGTTGTTCAAGGCATGGGAGTACTCCTAATGTCACATTAACAATATCTACCTGACGAAGCACCTCGACAAGCTTGTCATGTTCATCTAGTTCTCCCTCTTCATAATCAGCCCATCACCCTCCCGATTACAGAATACCGGTCTAATATTCCAATGTTGGAAAATAATAAGCGTTTTGGAGTGGCAAAGGCTGCAGTTAGATTACTTTAGCTAGGTTGGAGGGTGGGCAGAAAGTAATTTGAGTTCAGAGGCTAGCTTATGCATTTGTGTTTTAAAGGTGTTTATACAGATCAAATACTGAAGGCATGTCAGCTTGCTAGCTGGTCTTGCTGCAGCTTGCTAGCTGGTCTTGCTGCTATAGAACTGACAGCTGACTATGGAGATGCACTTTTTCGCTAAATATTTCTGCCTCATATTCTAGAAAGTTCCGGTTTCGTTTCGGTTTTAAAATTCCGGTTCGCTTACAATCGGTTCAGTTTCGGTTTCGTTTCGGTTTTAAAATTCCGGTTCGGTTACAATCGGTTCAGTTTCGGTTTTAAAACCGCATCGATAAAAATGAAAAATCCTAATATTAGAATTGAAAAAATGTAGATTATTCAGAGTTTTATGATTATTCAGAGTAAGAAGCACAATACTATACATGCCTTCAACTAATTTACAAAGAAAGCACAACAAGAACCCTTGTGCACAGAGTTCTATCAACACCCAGTAGCTTTATTTAAATTAACTTCTAAATGAAACTGCAAGTTCTGTCGGCCCAATGAACTTATATATAGCTAAACAAGCTAAAAAATGTGTCCATCCAAATCTCATAAACCCAAGCTCCGGACTATGAAATATATGTATTTATTAATTAAGTTTTTATATATGCTTATAGTATATAGTTTTTTACGTACATTTTTTTAATATTTGGATCGGTTCGGTTTTTTTCGGTTCGGTTTCAACTTATAACCAGAACCGAACAATTAGTTTCGGTTTTTAATGATTTTTACCGGTTTCGGATTTATTCAGTTTTTTGCTCAGCAATACTAGAAACTGATAAGGATGGCTGATGTAAATTATCCAAGATACATTTGTTATTAGCATCAGCAAGATACATTTCAGCCAAGTTTTTGTTTTTTTCCAGGAAACCATGATTCCTCGTACAGCGGCAGCTTCTGTGAGAGCTCAAAATGTGGTGATAGAAGAGCCCTTGGAAGCTCCAACAAAGGTGTTTATTGATTCTGAAATTAGTAATGAAATTGTGTGTGTTGACACTGTGGACATGGGAGTGCAAGAAGAGCAGGTTGTGCAGAATTCAGAAGTACATGATGACAGGATAATTAGGTGTGTTGGTGCTCCAGTTAAAGAAATAGTTAATGATCGGGTGAGCTCTTCTGGGAAAATCAGTGATATTGGGTTATGGCACGGTCATGAGGTTAAGTCCGAGTTTGTTTGTCTTCTTGATCACATTATGAATAAATACCCAGAAACCTTTGAGCACTTTGCCACCAAGAACAAGGAGTTGTGTACAATGAAGCTCAATATGTTGTGCACCACCGTGAATAACTTCACCAAAATTCGTATGACCGAGGTTGATAGTGAGATAATTACTGAGTACATGGATTTATTTGATGGCTTGAAGAAATTTGGATTCAACATAAGTTGGCTTGTGAGCCGGCTAAACTACATAGAACATCTCCGGTTTTCACAGCCCCTACTTTCTGAGCTTCATGCAATTGACTGTCATATTGATGACGCAAAAAGATCATTAGAAGATTTGCAGTTTCGGATTGTTGACACCAAAACTAAATTGCAAAATTTGCAGACTCTTCGTGCTGAGAAGATGCAAGAGATTCAGAAAGCTTTTGGAACTATGGGCACAAGCCTTGCTGTTGGCTACATTGGAGATGATCTCTTGCCAGGTCCCTAATTTTCACCAGACTTAGTTGCATGTTTAAGAATAGTTTGGACTATGTAGTACCTTGTATCCTCGAAATCCAGTAGCCTGCTTACGGGCTTTGTATAAACCTGTTCATGGTGTTTGGTCTCTACTAATTGTCCTGGAAGTGTTTGTATGCTTGCCTGAAATATATCTTGCAAGATGTTTTATGACGAGCTGTGTTATACTTTACAGTCCGCATTCTACATTCTATAAGTTGAAAATTTGGAGGAACCGGTATTTTTGAACAATGAATGCTTCAGTTTTGTAGTTATTGCTTTAACAAAAGTCTTTTTTACAAGAAATCCTCTCCGACATCACATTGCTTAAAACACGGTTAGAATAACACTTTGCAACTATATTATGTTGTGCCATCACATTGCCTCAATTGTAATAATTATTTTTTATATAATACTTTTCATTATTGAAACTAAACCGATATTCATACGAAATCAAATTTATATCTCGTATCAATAAAATTAAATGAACACGTTAATAAACCTGGATGAAGATTGAAGAGGAAATATGTAAGCAATTAATTTGCGGTTTTATGATCAACTTAGACAAAAATTACATCACATTAAATAATTTGTTAATATCGAAGCAAATTAAGTTGTAATATGATCGAAAAGTAATTTATTAACACTGCCCCGTTTGGTATTGCTGTTGCAGACAGCAACAGGAGCTTATTTATGAAAAGCAGGTAAAATGTTGTTTGGTAAATTTTAAAAGCAGCTTTTCTGAAAAGTGTTTTTGGCTGAAAAGCTGCTTTTAGAGAAAGCATGTCCCCCTTGCTTTTGAAAAAAACTGATTTTCAGCTTTTGCTGAAAGCAGTTACTGATATCAACATTAAACCTCACCAAAAACATTATTTTTTTAAAAATAACACGTAAAACATGCATATATCAAAAATATTACCAAATAGTTACCTGATTTTTGCAACAACACTTATTTTAACAGCACTTTTTGTAACAGCACAACAGTTTTTAACAGCAATCCCAAACAGAGCCATAATTAGTTACATTTAAAACCAACTTCTTATGTTTATTGGAAGAGATTTTTCCAAAATTTGTGTCAATTCTGAGGTACTCATTGAGGAAATTACAACTATTAACCTAATCTGTTGTGTTGTGAAATAAAAAATAGGTTACGAATCTGTAATTAATGCTAGGTTTCGGGAGCTTCGTGCTTTAATGGTTGTTTCCGTTTTCGAGACTAATCGGTCCTCACAGAGTGCCTACGTATCTCGTATTGAGAATCAAGCCAAAAACGTAGTTCTGAGAATGAGGGGTCAGACCCTTATATAGGCTGAGAAACCTTAGAATTATGGTAGGAGTCTGAGACTTGGTGGGCAAGCCACCGCCTTGAGAAGGTTCTAGACTCCTTCCTTGTAGGAATCAGTTTCCATGTTAAAGTATGTATCCTGGAGTCTAAGTCAGGCAAGAGTAATATCCTTATTTGACTCTTATTTGCTGAGCTGTTTATTACCCATAATATTAATTACGAAATTAATATTATAACTAGGGTTTGGGCCCATCTGGTGGGCCCCACGTTTTGACCATATTGGGTCTAATTAATGCCACATTAAATGTGTCTTTAGTGCTTATTTTTAGCCCATATCATTTGCCCCCCAACTTCTAGGAAAACTGATCAGGTTTTCCTTGAAATTTTATCGGCCTTTTCGAGACTCAAGTCAGGGTTTATCGTTGTACAACAGTTTTTTTATGAGTACCGTCTTGATGTAAAGCGTGGAGCGACCGACGCATTTACGACGATCTTAAACGACCTAAACGGCGTTAAACGGCACTAAACGGTGCTAAACAGCCTTAAACGACGTTTAAACGATGTTAAACGATGCTAAACGGCACTAAACGGTGCTAAATGGCCTTGGACGACGTTTAAACGATGTTAAAAGACGATAAACGGCGTTAAACGGCGCTAAACGGTGCTAACAGCCTTAAACGACGTTTAAACGATGTTAAACGACGCTAAACGTTGACCTCGTTTCAGTGCTGAAAATCATCCGAAATTCGTTGAAAAATTTGAGTTCTGGGACCACAAACTACCCGTGATCGGCCGGATCAACGGGTAGCTCATGGTCGGCTAGCCCGTGGTCGGCCGAAGGGCCTCAGATCACCATGGTCGGCCAGCTGGTGGTCGGTTGGCGTCCCCCGGGCGCGGTGGTCAGCCGCTTCGTGGTCGGCTGCTGCTCCTTCGGGCGCGGTGGTCGGCTGCTTCGTGGTCGGCTGTGGCCCTCCGGGTGTCGTGGTCGGCCACCTCGTGGTTGGCTAGGAAATCCGGACCCGAAACCATTCGTGGTCTTAAAAAGAATCATGGATCTAGGATCTAAAATCATCTGTAATCTTGAAGATCAAGGATCTTGATCTTGATCTCAAATTATTATAATAGATCTAGGATCTAAAATCGTCCGTGATCTTGAGGATCAAGGATCTTGATCTCAAATTATTATTTTGGTCATTCGTGACTTCTAGAGAAATTACTCCTTAATTTACAATTAGCATTGCTAATCTTGTACTTACGGCTGATCTCCTTAATTAATTCCTTAAGCGTAATTAGCCTTTCAGAGGTCATTTGTTTTGCATCTTTAGCAATTATATCTTTAGCAATTATATCTGCTGTTTCTCCTCTAGCTTGGATAGGGCATCAACCTTAACGTTCTCTTCCCTCGGAATATGCTCCACATAGCACTCATCAAACTGAGTTATAACTGCTTTTACAACTTTCAAATACCTTGCCATAGTTTCATCCTTGGCCTCAAATTCGCCATTCACCTGCGAGACTACCAGTCTTGAATCTCCACAAACTTTGAGGTTCTTGACCCTCATGATTCTGGCCAAGCCCAACCCGGCTATCAATGCCTCATACTCAGCTTCATTGTTGGTAGTAGGAAAATCCAACTTCAAAGCATACTCAACTGTGAACCCATCGGGGCTTTGCAAAACCAAACATGCGCCACTAGATTTTGTTTTTGATGCTCCATCAAAATAGAACACCCAATACTCCTTTAGCTCAGGTACAAGTTCTTCATTTTTATCCTCTTTCCCAGGGGTAGTTATCATCTCCTACCCCCGACTTCTTGGTTGTTAATAGTGCATTCAACCACGAAGTCAGCTAGTGCCTGAGCCTTAATGGCTGTTCGAGGCTTATACGTGATGTCAAATTCTCCAAGTTCAATCGCCCACTTGATTAGCCTTCCACTGGCCTTTGGGCTATGCAATACGTTCCTAAGCTGCTGGTCCATCAGGACTTGAATCTTGTGCGACTGAAAGTACGGTCGTAGCTTCCTTGAAGCTGTTATCAATGCCAAAGAAAACTTCTCAATGGGAGAGTAATTTAACTCAGCCCCGTGCAACACCTTGCTCACATAGTAGATAGGCTTCTGAACCTTGCTCTCTTCTCGAATGAGAACAGCACTTATTGCTTGTTCGGATACCGCCAGGTATAGATAAAGAGTCTCCCCAGGACTTGGTTTGGCCAACAACGGGGCTTCAGCCATGTACTTCTTCAGCTGTTCAAAGGCCTCTTGGTTCTCAGGAGTCCACTCAAAATTTTTCAATTTCTTTGTACTTACGGCTGATCTCCTTAATTAATTCCTTAAGCGTAATTAGCCTTTCAGAGGTCATTTGTTTTGCATCTTTAGCAATTATATCTGTTGTTTCTCCTCTAGCATGTATGAATTATAACGATCCTTTCTGTATAAAATGAGCAATTTTTTTCCTTTTTTCATCTTCAAACGATAGATGACCTGTAAACGCGAATCAAGCTGAACTTCAACCTGACATAGCAAGTCATGCTTCTTCTATAAAAGAAGAGTGGTAGCCTTCATTTCATTCACTTCTTCATTTCAAAGTCTTCAAGTTTTTAAGCTCTATAGATTTCTAGTCCCAATCGGGGATCAAGTTTCAAGATCAAGTTCAAGTTTCAAGATCAAGTTTCAAGATCAAGATGTCAGAAGACAACCGCCCAGCTGCTCCTCCTGTCTCCATGATGAAAGCATTTGCCAAGAGGAACAAGATGAGGACAACCAAAGGTAAGGAAAAAATAAAACCCCTTCATATGTTGAGCATAAATTTGAATCCCTACTAGATCTACTAAACATCATGAGGGAGGTATTCCCCAATAGTGCAAGTTAGACTCATTTAATAGTCCATGCAAGTTAAAGGAGAGAGATGTCGAAGAGATTAGGAGAACATATCACTTTCCAGATGCTATTAAGGTTCATCGTCCAAGTCCAACATACAGAACCTGCAACTGGCATCCTGAGAGGATTTGTGTTCACTGGGGTGCCCTAGATGTTGGGTTAAGATTCCCGGTTGATCCTTTTATCGTCAGATTGCTGGCGGAGCTTCAAATCGACCCTTGTCAACTGTATCCCAATGCCTGGAGGTTCATCATTATTTTCATAATAAGATGCCGTCAGCTGAGAATTCCACTGTCTATTACAATGTTTCGGAGTATCTTTGGGGCCAGAAACTCTACTGACTGCAAGAAAGGATGGGTCAGCCTTCAACACCGAGCCAAACTTCCGCACATGGTGAATCCCTTTTCCTTTCCAGATTCTCAGCATTTCTGGGAAAGGGATTTTGTAATCCTTAAGTGGGAAGGTGGTGATTGGGGTGACTTCTTTGTGAAGAGATTTGGATTTGTGGAGGATAGTTCACATTTCGTGTATGAACTTAGTGATGAAGAGCTACTAGATCGAGATAGGCTCCTTGCGGATGATGGCCGTACCCATTATAAGACTTTTCTGAATGAAAAGAATTTCGTTGAGACTGGCCTTAGCTTTCTTTCTGTTGAGGGTAACTTTCTTACTTAGCCATATTATGAACTCTATTTGTTCTTATTCTGATGTTTTTCATATTGCATTTCAGCTGCTGAGGAGATTGACAGTCGTCCTCAGAACCAACCGACTGTAACTAAAAGAATGAAGAAAAAGGCTGTTGAACTACTGAATCCCACTAAGCCTCGCGTCCCTCACTTCTTGGAAGACTGCTCCCAAGGCGGGAAAAGATCTCGAAACGCCGACGGGGGTATTAGGACCCCTTTTATACCGTCATGGGGTATCTGTGAACAAGATTCAGTCTTTGGGAGCCCTCACCTAGCTCTAGACTAGTCCAAGCTTTCAATTACTCCTCCCGATAGAGTGATTTTAAATGCAGGCGACAAGATGGATGAATCTCAGCTTATGGGCGCTCAAGCCTTATATCAGGTATGACACTCCTTCTGGTAGGTTTGGTGTTGTTTGTTGATCTTGACTTTATAAACTCCTTATGCCTTATCAACTTCCCTATTGCAGGCTAATGCCTACTTTCAGACTGTCTCCACCCAAGGCCGAGCCTTTAGGGATGAGAATGTATCCTTGAAGACTGATTCAGCAAGGTTCAAGGAAGAAATTGACGATCTGCATTCTCAAGTTACCCGTGCCGAAGCGAATGCTTTATCCTCCCTAAAGCAAATTGCTCCTTTCGCCAGAAAGAAGATGGATGATGCTCACAAGGTGATTGAGGCCTATCATAGGTCCGAAGATTTTCTGAAATTCATGGATGAACCTGACGATGAGGTGCGCCCCTTCAACATGTTTGTTGGTTGGGACAAGTCAATCAATGTTATGAGTAACAAACATCCCTCAGTTGTCATCCCATCTGACTTTCCTTGCCCTAACTGGACTACGGGCGGCGAGAACCGTGCAAACCTTGCTTCTGGCTCGAGGACCTAGATTGTTCCTCAAGCATCAGGTTCTGGTTCTAGAGGCAGCCATAGATCTTCTGGTTCGGGATCCAAGAGGCATCCCCCAGCTGCTAGTCAAGAATCAAGCTCTTCGGGATCTCGTGGAAAGAAGCCCCCGCTTGCCAGGAAGGTTGGAGTAGTTCAACTATCGATCCCTGGCAAGAGGATGATCCGAAATGAAGGCAGTTCAAGCTCATCTTCCAGAAAGGAAGAGACTGAAGTTGTGGAGACTACCTCTCAGCCAATGGTGGTTGCTGAACAAGGCGGTACTGAGGAGGAAGATTCAGATGATGAGGAAGATTCAGATGAGGAGGAGTCGGACGAGGAAGAATCCTCGGATGAGTAGGTTGGGATCACCCCATGGCCTTGCATGGCCCCGTTTAGCCTTCTGTGGCTTTATTTCCTTAGCTTTCAATCAAGGTCCTTCGGGACTTAACTCTTATTTGCTTGTTGTAATTTAACTTAAACCAGGGCCCTTCGGGGCGTTCTATTTATGCATTTGTTTTCTTTATTCATATGCTCATTTATTTTCAGTACTTGATCTTTCTATACTTACACTCAATAGGTGCTCGGTACATAAATAAAACATAGAATCATAAAATGGAAAATAGATTTGCATTGATAACTTGAAAGTGGGTTCAACCCTTACATAGCTACTATGGTCCTACTCGGGGTACTAGACCTTGGAATGGTTTCATCGAACCTTATTTCTACTTCTCCTAATAAATAGATAATGAGTTAAGTCCTTACAAGGATAGCTGAAACATAATAAATCTTCAGGTTCAAAGCATGCCAAGTACGTGGCACTTCGTTCCCATCCAATGTCTCCAACTTGTAGGATCCTTATCCTAGTGTCTTCCTAACTCGGTACGGCCCTTCCCAGTTAGAGGCTAACTTTCCCTTCTGCCCAACTCCGGAAGCCTTTATCCTCCTAAGAACCAAGTCACCTTGCTGGAAAAACCTCTCCTTAACCCTATGGTTGTAGTAAAAAGGTGCTTTCTTCTGATGCTCCACATTCTTGGCATTTGCCTCGTCCCTGATTTCATCAATTAGATCAAGGGCGAGCCTCGTGCCTTCTTCATTGGTCTCTTGTCCGTATGCCTTAACTCGAGGTGATGCATGCATGATCTCCAAGGGCACAACTACCTCGGCTCCGTAAGCCAGCAAAAATGGGGTTGCTCCAGTTGTCAGCTTACAAGTGGTGCGGTATGCCCATAGTATATGCAGTAACTCATCCACCCAAGTGTTCCTTGAGCGTTCAACTCTTTTTTTCAGTCCATCAAGGATAATTCGATTAGCTACCTTTGCCTGTCCATTAGCTTGTGGATGTGCTACTGAAGTAAAACGAAGCACGATAGCATTTTCCTCGCAGTACTTCTTAAACTCTTCATTGTTGAACTGTGTCCCGTTATTTGTCACAAGGATTCGGGGAATTCCGTACCTACAAATAACGTTCTCCCAAAAGAACTGGCAACTTGCTTGGTGGTTATCTTGGCTAAAGATTTAGACTCAATCCACTTGGTGAAGTAGTCGATGGCCACTATCAAAAACTTTCTTTGTGCTGAAGCCATAGGGAAAGGACCAAGTATGTCCACCCCTCACATTGCAAACGGAATAGGAGAGTTAATCGAAGTTAACATCTCAGGCGGTTGCCTTACAATTGGAGCGTGCTTTTGGCATCTGTCACACTTCTTAACATAATTCTGTGCATCGGCCAACATCTCTGGCCAATAGAATCCTAGTCGTGTGATCTTGTGAGCTAGGGCTCTGTCCCCCAAGTGTTACCCACAGATCCCTTCATGAACTTCTTCCAATGCTTCTTTTGCCTCTTGAGGCCTCAAACACTTCAAGTATGGGATAACAAACGACCTCTTGTACGGGAGGCCTTTGATCAAGGCATATCTCAATGCTCTCACTGACAGCTTTCGTGCCTCCAGGGCATTGTCAGGGAGCCATCCAGTTTCGAGGTGAGCTTTGATAGGATCAATCCATCAACCTCCTACATAAATTGGTGCCACCAGCTTAGAGTTGATGGTCGGGGCCTTCAAGACCTGGAAGTAGACACTCCCTGCATAATTCTCAATTTCAGAAGAAGCGAACTTGGACAGGGCATCAGCCTTAACGTTCTCTTCCCTCGGAATATGCTCCACATAGCACTCATCAAACTGAGTTATAACTGCTTTTACAACTTTCAAATACCTTGCCATAGTTTCATCCTTGGCCTCAAATTCGCCATTCACCTGCGAGACTACCAGTCTTGAATCTCCACAAACTTTGAGGTTCTTGACCCTCATGATTCTGGCCAAGCCCAACCCGGCTATCAATGCCTCATACTCAGCTTCATTGTTGGTAGTAGGAAAATCCAACTTCAAAGCATACTCAACTGTGAACCCATCGGGGCTTTGCAAAACCAAACATGCGCCACTAGATTTTGTTTTTGATGCTCCATCAAAATAGAACACCCAATACTCCTTTAGCTCAGGTACAAGTTCTTCATTTTTATCCTCTTTCCCAGGGGTAGTTATCATCTCCTACCCCCGACTTCTTGGTTGTTAATAGTGCATTCAACCACGAAGTCAGCTAGTGCCTGAGCCTTAATGGCTGTTCGAGGCTTATACGTGATGTCAAATTCTCCAAGTTCAATCGCCCACTTGATTAGCCTTCCACTGGCCTTTGGGCTATGCAATACGTTCCTAAGCTGCTGGTCCATCAGGACTTGAATCTTGTGCGACTGAAAGTACGGTCGTAGCTTCCCTGAAGCTGTTATCAATGCCAAAGCAAACTTCTCAATGGGAGAGTAATTTAACTCAGCCCCGTGCAACACCTTGCTCACATAGTAGATAGGCTTCTGAACCTTGCTCTCTTCTCGAATGAGAACAGCACTTATTGCTTGTTCGGATACCGCCAGGTATAGATAAAGAGTCTCCCCAGGACTTGGTTTGGCCAACAACGGGGCTTCAGCCATGTACTTCTTCAGCTGTTCAAAGGCCTCTTGGTTCTCAGGAGTCCACTCAAAATTTTTCAATTTCTTTGTACTTACGGCTGATCTCCTTAATTAATTCCTTAAGCGTAATTAGCCTTTCAGAGGTCATTTGTTTTGCATCTTTAGCAATTATATCTGTTGTTTCTCCTCTAGCATGTATGAATTATAACGATCCTTTCTGTATAAAATGAGCAATTTTTTTCCTTTTTTCATCTTCAAACGATAGATGACCTGTAAACGCGAATCAAGCTGAACTTCAACCTGACATAGCAGGTCATGCTTCTTCTATAAAAGAAGAGTGGTAGCCTTCATTTCATTCACTTCTTCATTTCAAAGTCTTCAAGTTTTTAAGCTCTGTAGATTTCTAGTCCCAATCGGGGATCAAGTTTCAAGATCAAGTTTCATGTTTCAAGATCAAGATGTCAGAAGACAACCGCCCAGCTGCTCCTCCTGTCTCCATGATGGAAGCATTTGCCAAGAGGAACAAGATGAGGACAGCCAAAGGTAAGGAAAAAATAAAACCCCTTCATATGTTGAGCATAAATTTGAATCCCTACTAGATCTACTAAACATCATGAGGGAGGTATTCCCCAATAGTGCAAGTTAGACTCATTTAATAGTCCATGCAAGTTAAAGGAGAGAGATGTCGAAGAGATTAGGAGAACATATCACTTTCCAGATGCTATTAAGGTTTGTCGTCCAAGTCCAACAGACAGAACCTGCAACTGGCATCCTGAGAGGATTTGTGTTCACTGGGGTGCCCTAGATGCTGGGTTCAGATTCCCGGTTGATCCTTTTATCGTCAGATTGCTGGCGGAGCTTCAAATCGACCCTTGTCAACTGTATCCCAATGCCTGGAGGTTCATCATTATTTTCATAATAAGATGCCGTCAGCTGAGAATTCCACTGTCTATTAAAATGTTTCGGAGTATCTTTGGGGCCAGAAACTATACTGACTGCAAGAAAGGATGGGTCAGCCTTCAACACCGAGCCAAACTTCCGCACATGGTGAATCCCTTTTCCTTTCCAGATTCTCAGCATTTCTGGGAAAGGGATTTTGTAATCCTTAAGTGGGAAGGTGGTGATTGGGGTGACTTCTTTGTGAAGAGATTTGGATTTGTGGAGGATAGTTCACATTTCGTGTATGAACTTAGTGATGAAGAGCTACTAGATCGAGATAGGCTCCTTGCGGATGATGACCGTACCCATTATAAGACTTTTCTGAATGAAAAGAATTTCGTTGAGACTGGCCTTAGCTTTCTTTCTGTTGAGGGTAACTTTCTTACTTAGCCATATTATGAACTCTATTTGTTCTTATTCCGATGTTTTTCATATTGCATTTCAGCTGCTGAGGAGATTGACAGTCGTCCTCAGAACCAACCGACTATAACTAAAAGAATGAAGAAAAAGGCTGTTGAACTACTGAATCCCACTAAGCCTCGCGTCCCTCACTTCTTGGAAGACTGTTCCCAAGGCGGGAAAAGATCCCGAAACGCCGACGGGGGTATTAGGACCCCTTTTATACCGTCATGGGGTATCTGTGAACAAGATTCAGTCTTTGGGAGCCCTCACCTAGCTCTAGACTGGTCCAAGCTTTCAATTACTCCTCCCGATAGAGTGATTTTAAATGCAGGCGACAAGATGGATGAATCTCAGCTTATGGGCGCTCAAGCCTTATATCAGGTATGACACTCCTTCCGGTAGGTTTGGTGTTGTTTGTTGATCTTGACTTTATAAACTCCTTATGCCTTATCAACTTCCCTATTGCAGGCTAATGCCTACTTTCAGACTGTCTCCACCCAAGGCCGAGCCTTTAGGGATGAGAATGTATCCTTGAAGACTGATTCAGCAAGGTTCAAGGTAGAATTTGACGATCTGCATTCTCAAGTTACCCGTGCCGAAGCGAATGCTTTATCCTCCCTAAAACAAATTGCTCCTTTGGCTAGAAAGAAGATGGATGATGCTCACAAGGTGATTGAGGCCTATCATAGGTTCGAAGATTTTCTGAAATTCATGGATGAACTTGACGATGAGGTGCGCCCCTTCAACATGTTTGTTGGTTGGGACAAGTCAATCAATGTTATGAGTAACAAACATCCCTCAGTTGTCATCCCATCTGACTTTCCTTGCCCTAACTGGACTACGGGCGGCGAGAACCGTGCAAACCTTGCTTCTGGCTCGGGGACCTAGATTGTTCCTCAAGCATCAGGTTCTGGTTCTAGAGGCAGCCATAGATCTTCTGGTTCGGGATCCAAGAGGCATCCCCCAGCTGCTAGTCAAGAATCAAGCTCTTCGGGATCTCGTGGAAAGATGCCCCCGCTTGCCAGGAAGGTTGGAGTAGTTCAACTATCGATCCCTGGCAAGAGGATGATCCGAAATGAAGGCAGTTCAAGCTCATCTTCCGGAGAGGAAGAGACTGAAGTTGTGGAGACTACCGCTCAGCCACTGGTGGTTGCTGAACAAGGCGGTACTGAGGAGGAAGATTCAGATGATTAGGAAGATTCAGATGAGGAGGAGTCGGGCGAGGAAGAATCCTCGGATGAGTAGGTTGGGATCACCCCATGGCCTTGCATGGCCCCGTTTAGCCTCTTGTGGCTTTATGTCCTTAGCTTTCAATCAAGGTCCTTCGGGACTTAACTCTTATTTGCTTGTTGTAATTTAACTTAAACCAGGGTCCTTCGGGGCGTTCTATTTATGCATTTGTTTTCTTTATTCATATGCTCATTTATTTTCAGTACTTGATCTTTCTATACTTACACTCAACAGGTGCTCGGTACATAAATAAAACATAGAATCATAAAATGGAAAACAGATTTGCATTGATAACTTGAAAGTGGGTTCAACCCTTACATAGCTACTATGGTCCTACTCGGGGTACTAGACCTTGGAATGGTTTCATCGAACCTTATTTCTACTTCTCCTAATAAATAGATAATGAGTTAAGTCCTTACAAGGATAGCTCAAACATAATAAATCTTCAGGTTCAAAGCATGCCAAGTACGTGGCACTTCGTTCCTATCCAATGTCTCCAACTTGTAGGATCCTCGTCCTAGTGTCTTCCTAACTCGGTATGGCCCTTCCCAGTTAGGGGCTAACTTTCCCTTCTGCCCAACTCCGGAAGCCTTTATCTTCCTAAGAACCAAGTCACCTTGCTGGAAAAACCTCTCCTTAACCCTATGGTTGTAGTAAAAAGGTGCTTTCTTCTGATGCTCCACATTCTTGGCATTTGCCTCGTCCCTGATTTCATCAATTAGATCAAGGGCGAGCCTCGTGCCTTCTTCATTGGTCTCTTGTCCGTATGCCTTAACTCGAGGTGATGCATGCATAATCTCCAAGGGCACAACTACCTTGGCTCCGTAAGCCAGCAAAAATGGGGTTGCTCCAGTTGTCAGCTTACAAGTGGTGCGGTATGCCCAGAGTATATGCAGTAACTCATCCACCCAAGTGTTCCTTGAGCGTTCAACTCTTTTTTTCAGTCCATCAAGGATAATTCGATTAGCTACCTCTGCCCGTCCATTAGCTTGTGGATGTGCTACTGAAGTAAAACGAAGCTCGATAGCATTTTCCTCGCAGTACTTCTTAAACTCTTCATTGTTGAACTGTGTCCCGTTATTTGTCACAAGGATTCGGGGAATTCCGTACCTGCAAATAACGTTCTCCCAAAAGAACTGGCAACTTGCTTGGTGGTTATCTTGGCTAAAGATTTAGCCTCAATCCACTTGGTGAAGTAGTCGATGGCCACTATCAAAAACTTTCTTTGTGCTGAAGCCATAGGGAAAGGACTAAGTATGTCCATCCCTCACATTGCAAACGGAATAGGAGAGTTAATCGAAGTTAACATCTCAGGCGGTTGCCTTACAATTGGAGCGTGCTTTTGGCATCTGTCACACTTCTTAACATAATTCTGTGCATCGGCCAACATCTCTGGCCAATAGAATCCTAGTCGTGTGATCTTGTGAGCTAGGGCTCTGCCCCCCAAGTGTTGCCAACAGATCCCTTCATGAACTTCTTCCAATGCTTCTTTTGCCTCTTGGGGCCTCAAACACTTCAAGTATGGGATAACAAACGACCTCTTGTACGGGAGGCCTTTGATCAAGGCATATCTCAATGCTCTCACTGACAGCTTTCGTGCCTCCAGGGCATTGTCAGGGAGCCATCCAGTTTCGAGGTGAGCTTTGATAGGATCAATCCAGCAACCTCCTACATCAATTGGTGCCACCAGCTTAGAGTTGATGGTCGGGACCTTCAAGACCTGGAAGTAGACACTCCCTGCATAATTCTCAATTTCAGAAGAAGCGAACTTGGACAGGGCATCAGCCTTAACGTTCTCTTCCCTCGGAATATGCTCCACATAGCACTCATCAAACTGAGTTATAACTGATTTTACAACTTTCAAATACCTTGCCATAGTTTCATCCTTGGCCTCAAATTCGCCATTCACCTGCGAGACTACCAGTCTTGAATCTCCACAAACTTTGAGGTTCTTGACCCTCATGATTCTGGCCAAGCCCAACCCGGCTATCAATGCCTCATACTCAGCTTCATTGTTGGTAGTAGGAAAATCCAACTTCAAAGCATACTCAACTGTGAACCCATCGGGGCTTTGCAAAACCAAACGCATGCCACTAGATTTTGTTTTTGATGCTCCATCAAAATAGAACACCCAATACTCCTTTAGCTCAGGTACAAGTTCTTCATTTTTATCCTCTTTCCCAGGGGTAGTTATCATCTCCTACCCCCGACTTCTTGGTTGTTAATAGTGCATTCAACCACGAAGTCAGCTAGTGCCTGAGCCTTAATGGCTGTTCGAGGCTTATACGTGATGTCAAATTCTCCAAGTTCAATCGCCCACTTGATTAGCCTTCCACTGGCCTTTGGGCTATGCAATACGTTCCTAAGCTGCTGGTCCATCAGGACTTGAATCTTGTACGACTGAAAGTACGGTCGTAGCTTCCTTGAAGCTGTTATCAATGCCAAAGCAAACTTCTCAATGGGAGAGTAATTTAACTCAGCCCCGTGCAACACCTTGCTCACATAGTAGATAGGCTTCTGAACCTTGCTCTCTTCTCGAATAAGAACAGCACTTAGTGCTTGTTCGGATACCGCCAGGTATAGATGAAGAGTCTCCCCAGGACTTGGTTTGGCCAACAACGGGGCTTCAACCATGTACTTCTTCAGCTGTTCAAAGGCCTCTTGGTTCTCAGGAGTCCACTCAAAATTTTTCAATTTCTTCAATGCTTGAAAGAAAGGCAAGCACTTGTCACCAGACCTGGAGATGAATCTCCCTAGGGCTGCAACTCGGTCAATCAGCTTCTGTACATCTCGTATAGAGCGGGGTGGTTCCATGTCCATAATTGCTTTGATCTTGTCGGGGTTGGCCTCTATGCCTCTTTTTGAAACCATCAGACCCAAAAACTTTCCTGATCCAACGCCAAAAGCACACTTGGCTCGATTCAACATCATCTTGTGGTGTCTCAACACTTTAAATGCTTCTCTGAGGTGCTTAATGTGGTCCGCCTTGGAAAGGCTCTTGACTAATTAGTCCTCCATGGTTTTTCCAATCAGGTGGGCGAACATCTTATTCATCAGTCGTTGGTAAGTAGCGCCTGCATTCTTTAGACCAAAAGCCATAACAAGATAGCAGAAAACACCAAAGTCAGTTATGAAAGATACCTTTGGGATGTCATCCTTGTGCATCTTAATCTGATTGTAGCCGCTGAACCCATCCATGAAGCTCAACATCTCATTTCCAGCTATGGCATCTATCAACATGTCTATCCTCGGGAGGGGAGAACAATCCTTTGGACATGCATCATTCAAATCAGTGAAATCTATACACATCCTCCACTTTCCATTTGCCTTCTTGACCATCACCGGGTTAGCTAACCATTCGGGGAACTGAATCTCTTCAATAAACCCAGCCTCTAAGAGCTTGTCAACTTCTTGCTTAATGGCCTCCTGCCTCTCAGGAGCAAAATTCCTTTTCTTCTGCTTTATCATCTTCCGTTCAGGATCAACGTTCAGCTTGTGAGTTATGAATTGGGGATCAATCCCTGGCATATCAGCCGCAGTCCAAGCAAACACATCATTGTTCTCTTGCAAGAATGCCGTTAATTTGCCCTTCAAGGGTTCCTTCAGCGAAGCTCCTATATATATAACTTTCTCAGGGTCGCCCAGCTCTAGAGGTATGGGGACCAAATCCTCTGCTGGCTTCCCTCGGTGTTCATCATCACCACGGACATCCATGTCTTCAATCGGGAGTACCTGCCCCCCGACTCCATCAGCTCTTAAAGCGGATACATAACAACTTCTTGCCATCTTCTGGTCGCATTTTTGTTCTCCAACCCCATTCCGGGTTGGAAACTTAATCTTCATGTGGTAAGTTGAGGCAACAGCCTTGAACGCATGAAGTCGAGTTCTTCCTAAGATTGCGTTATAAGTTGAGGTCGCCTTTATTACCAGAAAGTTTAACATCTGAGTAGCCTCCTTAGGTTCTTGCCCGATCGTCATGGGCAGCTGGATAATCCCTTCTACTTTGGACTCAACTCCATTAAACCCGTAGATGGGCATGTTGGTCGGGGTCAACTAAGAGTCAGTATACCCCATTTTCACGAACACATCATGAAACAAAATATCAATTACAGGAGTTATGAGCAATGGGTTGTCATGGGGGAACTTCACCCCTTCAAGGTCAGAGTCATTAAACCCGATTGTAATTTCAGTCCTAGCACGTTTAGGGGCCTCTCCCACTATATGCATCACCTCTCTGGCATACGCCTTTCGAGAGTTTCGAGATGTGCCGGCCGCTGTCGGGCCTCCCCAAATCATGTTGATAACTGGCCCTCGGGGCTGCGTGTTACGATCACGATCATTATCCCTTCTATCATTGTCTCTCCTGTCGTAATCCCTTCTTTGGGTTCCACGATCTTCACCCTTAGTGAATTTATTCAGTTTTCCTTTACGGATGAGGAATTCAATCTCGTCCTTCAACTGTCTACAATCATCCATATCATGTCCCACATCTCAGTGGAACCTACAGTATTGATCCTTGTTTCTCTTTGCGGGATCACCCCTGAGTGGCTTCGGCCATCGAAAGCCCTTATCCTTCTCAATTTCTAACAAGATTTGGCTCCTAGGTGCGTTCAATCTTGCATAGTCAAAAAACCTTGGTCCCAAATTCTTCTTTGGTAGTGATTCAGAGTCTTTGCTAGTACGGGGATACTTGTCCCTAGCATCATACTCTTGGTCTTGCTTTCGCTTCTTGGAGTCGTTGTTACCCTTTCCATTACCTCCGACGGCTTCTTAAAAATATGTCGCTTCTAATATTTTCTTAAAATGTTTTCTAAGCATTTTATAAAAACTTTTTTGTTTTTAATATTAAAATTAAATTCATTGACATACGCTCAGAGTGATACTCACGTATTCTAATACTCTTTTATTAAATTTTATAATAAATATGTACATATAATTATTTTAAAGCCGATGCCCGTTTTAAAACACCCTTACTCAATGCTCAGAAAGTGAGAATTTGTTTAAAATAACAAAAATCAACTCCTTAAAGACCTCTTACTTTTTCCCATACCAAACTACAATCATAATTTCTATAATTTATAAATATTAAATATAACTAATTAACGTTTTTAAACACCGTCTCCCATCTCATAACATACATGCATGATTAATTGATTAATAATAGTATAAGAATGTGTTTAGTTAGAATATTAATTTTTCCAACACAAAATAATCAAACAACGAATGGGTATTTTTTTTATTTAATCGACGAAAAAAAGGGTCGACTTGATTCAATTTAATCGAGCTGGTCACACCCCGTGTGTAATTTATTCATGTATAAAAGTAAATTCCATGATATCACTTTTATTTAAATTGTGGATGTTAATCGAAAAATATTTATACTTATGTATCTTATCATGATTCTCACGATCATTTGATTACGAAGTTATCGAAAATTTAAAATCTTTTATTATTTGTTGCAAAAAAAATTGCAATGATTTTGAATAAGGATTAGAAATGACACGATAAAAATAATTTCATTTTATTGTTTTGCCTTAAATTATTAATATTTTATAACAAAATAATAATAATAATAATAATAATAAAATTGTTAAACTTTTATATTAAATATGAAATAAAGTTTAATTAATATATATTTAATAGGTATAATTAATGATGATTAATTAATGCAAAAAAATTGTTTTAATAAAAAAGTCAAAAATATGAAAATTCAAGAAAAGTATTTTGAAGCTTCTGAGTGTAAGCCTCTCCGATCTCCTGCTATCAATATATATATATATATATATATATATATATATATATATATATTATATATAAAGGAGGATGCGCGGGATTTTAGGTGGCGCTATTAAATTGTCTCAATCTATTTTTCTAATTTTCTAGAATTTTTGAATTTTAAAGATTAAAAGTTCTATTGGAAGTAGAATAGGAGTTAATTTATAGAGAGAATAAGAGTTCGAATTTATAGAAAAAACATATAAATAAAAGTTCTATTAGAAGTAGAATAGGTGTTTGAATAGATAGAGCAGACATATAATTAAATATTTTATAGAAAGTACGATCTTCTTAAATTATATGATTAGAAGTTCTATTGAAAGTAGAATAAGTATTTGTGAGGCATATGATTAAAAGTTCTATTAGAAGTAGAATAGAAGTTAAATTTTATACAAAAAAAACATATAAATAAAAGTTCTATTAGAACTAAAATAGGTGTTTGAATATATGGAGCAGACATATAATTAAATATTTTATAGAAAGTACAATCTTATTAAATTATACTTTTTATATTAGTTAATTATACTTCTATTAGGAAAATTTATTCATAAATCCAGTACTATTGTCATAAAAAAAGTCATCATATTTAGAAAGAAAGGAATTAATGTGTTAACATAATAAAAGAACATTCTCATGCTGAGGAATCCTAAATAAATACAGTAGTATCTATAATATAAAGAGAAAATAGGATGAAACTCCATAAATTTTTAGAAAGTCTAGAGAAAATATAAATTGGAATTCACTATATTTTTTAGGTTTTGATTTTAAGGGAAAAAGTTGTTGTGTAAGATAAGTATCATCAATAATATGTAATGAAGTTGGAATTTCGATCCCAAACGAGAGCGGCTCGAAACATGTTTAACGGGAAGACAGCTCACTATAAAAGATTGTATTAGCTATTAAATTATCATATTGATGTTATAAATTTCATTTATTTTTAGGATTTAATTTTTTTGATAAATATTATCATACAAGTGATATATGTAAAAGTTAGGTTTTTGGTCTTAACGAGAGAGCGGATCAAGAGTAATAACCGTGTTTAATGAGAAAGCGGTTCATTAGAGAATACCGTATAAAAGATGTTTGAATATATAAGTAATACATCAAATAAAATGTTTTATTGGAAGTAGAATATGAGGACGGTGGAGACGTTTTATACGAATTTTTTAAAACTATATATCTTTTTTCCTATAAATCCTTTATGTTAACTTTTTATATTAATTATACTTGCATTAGAAAAATATATCCATAAATTTAATATTATTCCCGTCACGAAGAGTCTTCGTAATTAAATTTTTTTTTTTTGATATGTTAACATAACAGAAAGACATTCACATGCGAAAGCTGTAAATAAATACATGAATATCTATAATATACAGAAAATTTAAGATGTATTTTCATCTTTTAAAACTCCAAAATATTATAAAGTTTAAAGAATATAAAAATTAGAATTTACTCTCTTTATATAATGAAGTTAGAATTTCGGTTCCTAATAAGAGCTGCTCGAAACGTATTTAACGGGAAAACGGCTCACTAGAAAAGATTGTATTAACCATTAGAATTTGATACTGATGTCGTATATATATTTTTTTAATTTTTACGGTTCGATTTTATGGATAAAAATTATTTTATAAGTCTTTATAATACATGTTAAAGTTAGGATTTATATCTTATATTCGATGGAGTTATATTCGATGAAGAGGTAAAGACGATGGAGAATGCGATTAAAAAAATTTGATGTCATCATTGATACTCAAAAGAAAATCGATTAAAAAAATTTGATGTCATCATTGATACTCAAAAGAAAATCACTACAAAATTCTATGTAACTGAAAAACAAAAGCACTATCGAATCTTGTTGAACATCTAAATATATTTTGAATTATTTTATTATTATTATTTAGAGGGTGTTTGGGATTGCTTAAAATAAGTTACTTTTGACTTAATGGAGGTATTTTTAACTTAAAGGAAAAAGTGAAGTTGTTTACTTTAAGTTGAATGAAAGTGTTTGGGTAATTTTACTTAAAGTTAAATGGGAGTTTAATAATTTTGACTTAAAGTGAAATTTGAATTAAAAAAATTTTAAATTCATAATATTTAAACTTTACAAGAATTGTGAAAAAAGAAAAAAAAAAAAAAACTCCGTAAGTTATAAGTCATAAGTCAAAAGTACCTAAATGGAACTTATGACTTAAAGCAGTTTTTTAACTTAAAGCAGGCTTTAAGCCGGGTTTGCCAAACAGACCATTTCCGACTTAAAGTTCAAAACTCCTTTAAGGAGTGTTTGCCAAACAGGCTCTTAGTATCCTCCAAAAACTTATAAATCGAAAGAGATTATTTTATCATTTATCATTTCTAGATAGGTGCAAATAAAGTGAAGTAAAGATATTAAAATTAACATTCATTAGTAATTTATTCACAAATGCATGTGATTTATATTGGTTACTATTTCTGGTCATGTGATTTAGGAGTCATGAGTCACGAGCAAAGCCAGATCATGACCTACCTGAATATAATATAGGCCAGCCCAGTTAGAGACAATAGAAGATGGACCTAACACGTGCCACCTCACTTAAGTATACAAGTTACAAACTACTACTGTACTTACAAAGTATTACTGGATCAGGCCCAACCCATCAGAATCATCTACCCATTTGCGTAATGTGTGATTTTATTCGGTCAAATTAATTACTTAATATCACAGAAAATTAGTAAACATTTGGGTGCATTTCTTTCTATGTTATCATGATCTTGAACAAGATTTGCTAATCTTTTAGCACAATACTTTTAAAATATGTTGTCTCGCAGAGTTGCTGGGTAAATATTTATATCCACCAAAACTTGATGATAAAAATGGAGGATACTACGATTTTTAAGACTCTTGCTCAACCAAATCAACATATTGCTTGTTGATGTCAATCTTGAGCTTATTGAAACATGGATCCGTTTTCTTGACAAATGATTGTTGCAGCATATTTTATCTGACGTTTATTAGGACAAATGATTGTTGCAACATATCTTATCGCGTTTATTATCCGCGACAAATGATTGTTGCAACATATCTTATCGTGTTTATTATTCGCAATAAAGAGTGACGTCTACATAAACTTAAGGTAAATGTGTTAGAATTCTTACCACTAGGGAGGTCTTAGCAACCAACCATATGCCAGCAATCAGCCAAATTTATACTAAACACATATTCTAACTTTCATATTTATAACTGTGGTCTGCTATCTTGATGTAATAACATTGCTCAACATATTTCAACGAAGTGCACAAATGAGGAAATCCAATCTTGTTTTATTCAATAGCTTAATCTTTAAATGGTAGCTTTTGCTAAATACCTAAACATAACAATTAACTCTCATTTCTTGCAAGCAATTCTTCACATTCTATACGCTGTGCACAGCAATGTCATTGGAACTTCAAGAACTGTAAACAAGTTCCTCTTAGGCCATGCACAATGCAGAAGGAATTCACATAGGGGAAAAGTCCCAATGCACTCAGCCTACGTTATTTATATATAAATCCTTGACATAGCTGATACGTAGAGACACTTACTCATCCCATCAAGCACAACGTTTTAAGTTCCTGTTTTGTCCAAGATGTGAAGATGGTTCGACACCGAGTTTCTCACTTGCATATGTGAAGATTTCGACAAAGGGATATTGTTCTAGAAAGCTGAAACATGTGTATTTTCCTCATGGGCGCCTTGACCTGGAGATTTTACACAAGCTTCAATATCTTTGCCATTTGAGTCTGTAAACTTCAGGTAGTGTTCGGTTTCTTTGGTATCCGTGCTACCATTTCTCCGATGGTACCATTTTCGGACTGCTTTTGGCCTTTTGTCAATTATAGCAATTGCAATGTCATTAGGGAAAAGGTCTCGACGCACAAAAGCATGGAAAATTGTTGTCACGAGCAGGGCTGTCACGGTGATTGTTGCAATGACACAAAATACGATGGACAGTGACTTAGTTATAACATTTGAGACTTCAAGTGAGTACCTAAGGGTTGCAATGGCAGCACCAGTCATTGGAATGTTCCTTGTATTCTTGCCCATGCCATTGAAGCGACACTAGGTGCAGCAACAAAAAGAAAGAACACGGGATGGAGTTCCTTTGGGAGCGTTTCATTTGTTGGAAGCCTCTGGTAAAGTGTAACAAACAGGACTGTGTAGTGAGCCAGTCCAATAGCAAAAAAGAAAATCGGTCCTTCTTTTAGCCCCATTGTTGCACCCAGTAGTGCCCCCACAAAATTCCCAACAACAGAAAGATGGTTAGATGGATTTGCCACCTTTGAAAGTCTTCTCTGTCCTCCTGACATCCACTGTCCGTATATCTTCAGCTCAAGGATTAAGATAGGTGTCATAAGGACATACCATAAAGCTGGATGCAGGTCTTTTGTTAAAGAAGGTGGAACTCCTAGAGCTAAGAACAATAAGGCTATCCATGGAGCGAAGAAGAAGTTGACACGTATTGGATGATAGTACTCACGACGAACAGCCTCAAAGTAGAATACAATCTTCAGGATGTAGATGAAAGCGACTATGGAAAAAAGAACAATGGATAGGCACCATAGAATAATGTTTACTTTCGTGCTTATATGAAGAAATCTCATTGTAGTACTTGTGGCTAAATTTTTCCACATTATCGCTTGGCTGCTGAGACCCAGGCATAAACCAAATGAAGAGATAGGGTAACGAAGAAGAAATGGCCACAGTTTATCCTCTGGGAGCAGTATCTCCTCCGAAGGCTGTAAGTTTGATGACAGTAAAAATAATATGAACAATATATTAGTACTTCAACTGGCAACAAGAACTACATGAATATCAATTTTCTGGCATGCAAAGGCGCACTATTTGACAATTGTATTTATAATTCTGTAAGTGATGCTTGAATGGACACAAATTAGAAAAGGTAACAATTTCTTACGAAAGAAACTTTACTTTTTGATCCGTGTATAAAGGTTTTTGGTTTGACAAGTAGAAACCATATCTCGAAATGCAAATTGTCACAAAAACAGTGAGAATCTGATTAACTTCTGATTACAAAAACAGTGAGAATCTGATTAACTTCTTAATCAGATTACATACCCTTAGAGTATCCAATTCCGGTCCTTCCAAAGCATCAAAGTATCGGTGCACAGGTACAATTACCCTTCCACGCAAATGTGACAATTGCCATTCAAATTTTCCAGAAAATGTTTTTAAAGAATTGTATCTTATATCTGCTAGAGTCTTGCCCATGGGGTTTTTCAGGGGGCGGTCAGGATATTTTCCAATTGCAACTGCATCATTTAACACAGAACCTTTAGGTATCGGCTGGGATGAAATATTGGTTGTTTGAGTTTTGGAATATCAGTAGAAACTAGAGAGTGAAGATTTTGAAACACCGCTGCTGGAAATTAATTCACAATCATCTTTGAAGAGAATTCTTGTTTTCCCTTCCAAGTGGACTTCTATAGGAGAAGGTGGCATGTTGATGGAAACAGATGGTGTTCTCTGGTGGGACTGAAAATCACGGTTCTGAATCTCGACTGCATCTATCTTGGTTTCCTAGTGCATGAAATATATATATAAAAAACAAAATACAACGGTTCTTTAGTGGTGAAAGTAGATAATAAGTGTAATGATATAACATCTACAAAGTGCTGCGACTCATGTTGATGGAATGACATATTAAGTTATAGCGAGGGAATCTAAAATGGAAGTGACATACATTATTGGTTAAGAATAACAGAAATTTTGATGGAATGACATATTGAATTACGAGCGAGGGAAAGACTGTATCAATGTCCGGCTCAGTGTCTTTGTTCACACTATCAAAGCATTCCAATTCATGAGTAGACAGATCTTCCAAGAGTGGTGGAAGTGGATCAGGGGAATCCATCTTTTCCAAATCAGAGTTCATGTTCTTTTCCATGGTGAAAGTCAACATGATCTCGTACTGATCACTTGCAATAAGTAATACAAGTATGTTGATACTTAGGTTGAATGAAAATTAGAAATGGTATATACATATCAAATGTTCTATTCTTGTTGTGCTCAGATGTACTTTATCAATTATTTAAAAACGCAGAATGTGAGCGATTGATCGAAAAAGTACAAGATTTCTTAATTTGTGATCACCAGGACAAAATGCAAGATCCATTAAAAAGTTGATCAATATCTTACCCTTCAATAGTACTTAGCCTAATGTCAATTTATCTATCAGGTACTAGCCGTGTTTTATTCTATGATTTCCCCTGTTCTACAACAGAGTTCATGCAAACAACTGTTCCACATCTCAAGAAATCATTAGCCTCAACTCTAAAACACTATTTTCCCTTCTGTGGTAATCTAATAAGCCCTACATGTCTTTCTAACAATACTACCCCTGCGATTAGGTGCCTAAATAGCGACTCAATTTCTCTAATAATAGCGGAATTTAGTGGTACTGCTTCCCAAGGATTCAAGCATCTATCTGGTAACAATCCTCGAGATGTTGATGATTTGATTGCTCTTGTTCCTAACTTCCCTACACATGTCATGTATAAGGTTATGCATCTGAAACTTATTATCCTCATCAATTCTTAGTAGATATCTTTCCACTAGAATTGATATTCCAACGTCCAGACAATATCATAAATTTTGAAAATATGAGCAGTCTCATGATTCATTGTAGCTAAGTTGCAGAGTTTTATTTATATCGTTCTCTGTTTCTCGAACTTTTTTGAGTTTAGCTTCCCACCATGACAGATGAGTCCTACCACGCAAAGATGAAACCAATACTTTCAGAGCTAACGGAAGACTCCAGCATAAATTACAACCCTTACACTGTGTTCCCGAAACAAAGAAAGAAAAGAAAAGAATAGAAAATGGATAATTTTCTTTTCTTTCCAAATCTTTCCAAAAGTGGGAAGAAAATTTTGGAGACAAATATACATGAAATTTCTTTCTAAATCTTTAGAAATCAATTCTTTTCTCTCCTAAAAAATCATTCAGGAACAAGTTGAAGAAATTAAATTTCTCACTTTCTTTTCTTTTCTTCCTATAAAATGTTTCTGGAACACAGTGTTACTGAGAGCTGTTTGAAAATTGAAAATTGAAAGGGTTTCATGTAGAGAACTGAGAGACCACATCCACCTCCGTTGATTTCTTTCTAATTTGATGGCTTGGATAATTCAGCTATTAATTAATAAAAAATAACATAAATTCCATATTTGTATCAAAAGGACATAATTGGAAAAACAAAAACAAGCAATTAGCTCATATATGGAAGTAAAAATTAATCAAATTATTTGATTGAATTACTGATTTTGAATTAAATTAACATCTAGTCATCTACTACATAACATTAATGTGCATAAAAATTTGTGTGCACGTCTTTTTCAAGATGAGGTATTCAGATGGATAAGATTTGATCGAGGATGTCATGATTCTTTACATGTTTCAATTAATCAAATTACATAAATTAAATAATGTACTCTCTCCGTCCCAATTTACATGTCCCTTTTCTAAAATACACACATATCAATATCAATATCAATATCAATATCAATATCAATATATTCTTAATGTCTGCTAGTATTGCATTTTAAAAATTACTGCTTTTACCCTTCAATTTTTTAATCTTCTTTATTTCTTTGATGCCCTTTTTTATCATTACACAGGAAAATTACAGCTTTTATCCTTTATGTTTTTAATCTTCTTTATTTCTTTGATGTCCTTTTTTGTCATTACACAATATTTCGAGTGACCCAATTTAGATTGGATCGACCCAAATCTCCTTTATTAATCAATTTCCTTTTTCAGATTAAACATATTACCTTTTCTATTTTTCAATAACTAAATAATTTACTTCTTAGGTAAAATACATTATCTTTTACATTTTATCTAACTAAAATTTCTCCATTTTTAAAAACTACGATCAATTTTGTATAATAAAATAACATAATTGTATTATAATTAGTATTAAATAATTAATTACCTTTTTGAGCCAAAATACGTTACCTTTTCTCTTTTCTCTAACTAAAATCTCTCTTTTTTCAATTGTATCATGGACGGTTACCTTTTTCAAACACGTTTCTTCTCTTACGAAAATCTCTTTTTTTCCAATTATATCACGGGCGATTCTATTTAATAAAAATAAAATAATAATATTATAGTACTAATAATTAACTGATTACCTTTTCAACTAAAACGTATCATCTTTTATATTTTTTCTAATTAAATTCCCTTTTTTTCTAGAAATTTCAGGGGCAACATTAATTTCTCATTTTCTAAAAACTATGAGCAATTTTATTTAGTAAAATAACATAATTAAATTATAATTACTATAAACCAATCAATTACCTTTTTCACATAAATTATGTCATCTTTTTAATTTTCACGTTTTCTTTCTATTTTTTAAAACTAAAATCTCTATTTTTCTGATTTTATCACGGGCGGTTCTGTTTAATACAACAAACTAATAATATTATAATATTCATAATTAACCGATTGCATTTTTTTATCTAAAATGTATCAATTTCTATTTAATGAAATAAAATAATAATTATATAAAAACTAATAATTAGCCGATTACCCTTTTCAAGTAAAACCTATAATTTTTTCTATATTTTCTAACTAAAATCCCTCATTTTCTAGAAATATCACGGATAACATTTATATAATTATTATCAAATCACATATAAAAATTTAAGGCTCCCAACTTTATATTTAAAAAAAATTAACTTAAATTAATGAAAAATTCATATAATATTAAAAAAAATTCGTGGATCGCACGAGTTTTAAGCTTGTATAATAAAAATTCGTATACAACGAATAATATCCGTTATATTTTTAGTTAAAAATTGAACTGTTATATACTTATATAAAGGAGAAACGAGGGGAGGTAAAGTGGCGCCGGTCAAATAGCTCGGTTCTATTTTGTTAAATTTCTCAAATTTTTGAATTAATAATTCCAATGATTAAAAAAATCTCAATTCCATTTTAAAACTTTACTAATAGAGGAAACTAAATATATAGTTTCATTATTTTTACCTATAAAATCTTTACTAATGAAGTAAAGTAAATATCTAAATTGCATTTTAAATTTTTACTAATCGAGGAAACTAAATATACAATTTCAATATCCTTACCTTTAAAATTGCATTTTAAAACATTGAAAGTTTGGTCGGTCGGTCGGTCGGTACCTATTGTTTTTACTTAATTACCCTTACTTAATTATAAATAAAATTTCTCCTAATAACTGATCAATTTATGTTTTCAAGTAAAACATATTAAAATAATCAATTTCCTTCTAAAATACGTTACATTTTCTATTTTCTTTAGCTAAAATCTCTTTTTTCCAATTAAATGATGCCCTTACTTAATTATAAATAAACAATTTCCCAATAACTAATCAATTTTCTTTTTCAAGTAAAACATATTAAAATAATCAATTTTTTTAAAAAAATGTTACCTTTTCTATTTCCTTTAGCTAAAATCTATAGTTTTCCAATTATATGGCGCCGGTCGGTCGGTTGGTTGGTTGGTCGGTACCTATTGTTTTTACTTAATTACCCTTACTTAAATATAAATAAAATTTCTCCTAATAACTAATCAATTACTGTTTTCAAGTAAAACATATTAAAATAATCAATTTCTCTAAATTGCATTTTAAATTTTTACTAATCGAGAAAACTAAATATACAACTCAATTGCATTTTAAATTTTATTAATAGTGGAAATTAAATATCACTAACAAAATATAATAAAAATTCGTATACAACGAATAATATCCGTTAGATTTTTAGTTAAAAATAAGAACTATTATATAAATATATAAAGGAGATCCGAGGGGATCTAAACCTCTACTATTATCCTTCATTTTTTTAATAATAATATTATTAATGATAATTAGCCGATTGCCTTTTTCAATTAAAAAATGTTTACTTATAATTGACATGATATTACCTTTTATAAATACCTAAAATATCATATCTTCCAATCAATAATTTTTTTCTCTCTAATCAGCATTTGGAGCGATCCAATTGGATCAACCCAAATCTAAACCTCTACTATTATCCTTCATTTTTTTATTAATAATATAATTAATGATAATTAGTTGATTGTCTTTTTCAATTAAAAGATGTTTACTTATAATTGATGATATTACATTTTATAAATACCTAAAATATCATATCTTCCAATCAATAATTTTTTTCTATTAATTAAAACACGTTGACTTTTAATTTAAAACATAATATTGCAATAATTAATACATACCAAAAAATATGACTTCATATCTTCTAAACACTAACAAAATATAACAAAAATTCGTATACAACGGATAATATCCGTTAGATTTTTAGTTAAAAATTAGAACTGTTAGATTCAATGATTAAATATATTACATGATTAAATTTATTTACTAATTGCATACCCAAAAATATTACATCATATCTTCTAAGCACTAACAAAATATAATAAAAATTCGTATACAACGAATAATATCCGTTAGAATTTTATTTAAAATTAGACCTGTTAGATCTAATGATTAAATATGTTACATGATTAAATTTATTTACTAAAATTTCAAGGTTCGAATTTTGTCAACGATATTATTATCCTTCATTTTCTTAATCTTCTTTATTTCTTTGATGCCCCTTTTTACCATTACACAGCATTTGGAGCGACCCAAATTAGATTGGATCGACCCAAATCTAAACATATACTATTTTTTGTCATTACACAACATTTGGAGTAACTCAATTGGATCGACCCAAATCTAAACCTCTACTATAGTATTATCCTTTATTTTTTTTATCTTTCTTTATTTCTTTGATTCTCCGTTTTGTCATTACTCAAATCTATCTCTGTCATTTTTCACCTTCAAGTCCATGCCGCTCAAATCTTCACACTGCTGGATTTTGATGCATGTTTGCACTTTTCAGATTTGAAAGCTGGGTTTTTCGCCAAATTAACATCTCAACCCCCTGAAGTAGGGTTAAGGTATGTGTACCAGACCTCCGTACGGGTCATATATGTTTGGTTCCAGTTTTCAGTTTGGCCATAAGAGTTAAGTTTTTATTGATTTCACAATATTAAAAATTAGACAGGATAATATTTGTTTGGTTTTGATTTTGGTTTAGAATTTAAGAATTAAAGTTTTAATGAATTACCCGATGTTATAATAATATACAGGACACCAGAAAGGTACCTTTAAAATATTTGCTTGGCCTTTCAATTTTTTATTTTACATGTCGTAATAACAAAGGTAGTTGGAAAGATTACCAGTTAATAACATTGACACAGTACGGACCATGTTATTTGTAAATAATCTTGGGACTCATTTTGATACTTATAGACATTATTTTGTTTTCATGCAAGTTTATGTTCTTTATGGATTTGTTCAACTTAATGTTCATGGGGTAGACATGCTACGTACCAGAAGGTCTTATGGAATAACATACTTTTTATCGGATGTCTCCGAAGGGACTATGGAATAGCATACTTAGAAGCTCAGACCCACGTCACAAGCCTCGCCCTCTGGGTCAGGTAACATTGCTCTTATTTATGCTCTAAATATCTTTTTTACTCGCGTTCAATTTCACTTCATATATGATCTCATATTTAGCACTTTCACGTGAGCTCCATATTAAAATATAAAAGCACTAACTTTTCCCTTTTTCAGTTTAGTTGGCTTTTTGAGAGAGAATAGGTAATGGAAAATGTGATTAAAAAAAATTATATATGTAAACTACGTAAATTTGTTTGATTAAAAAAATTATAGCATATTTTAAATATGTAAACTACGTAAATTTGTTTGATTAAAAAAAATATAGCATATTTTTCATAAAAAAAATATCAATAATATAATTTACGCAACACTCTATAATGTTTCACTTGGTTAAAACACTTAAGAAAATCTTATCTTATCTAAAAAATGACACATGAATGCTTCTTTATAATTAATATTTTTTAATAAAATACTTAAGAGAATCTAGTCTAGTTGAAAATTTTGTTTATTTACGAAAGTTTGTTATTTTAAATAATTAACATATTTTTTAATAAAAGAATCTATGTAAATACTTAATAAAAATACTTATTTTAAGATTCTGTTAAGTGTTGTAAAATTCTATTAGGTGGTTTATCATTTTGAGAATTTTTTATTATTATAAGATTTTGTGAAACACTTAATAGAATCTCGTCCCAAATGACATAGGAATATAATTTTAATAATTAATATTTTTTAGTAAAACATTTATCAGAATCATGTCTAGTTGTTAAAATAATTTGAATAATTTTGCATATGTCTTCCATTGGTCACTAGTGAGTAATATGTTTCAATATTTCAATTTTTTCTTTTTTGAGGTTTGTATCTTTTTTAAAAAAAAGCCTTAATTAATGATCCATCTTAGTCATATGTTTTTTTATTATTTTTGAGATTCTTTAAGGTGTTTTAATATTTTTAGTTATTAAGAAAATTTTTAGTTACAATTAAATAAAATTTAAACATTTTTTGGGAGATTTTCTAAGGTGTTTCAAACAAAAGAAAGTTCTAAATTTCGTATTTTTTAACATGTTTTAAAATATACTTCTTTACTTTGATTTTTCTAAGAATTTCTTATACTTGTTTCTGTTTTTATATGAATTCTTTTTTGAAAAACTTATTTGTGATAAATAAAAGATGTGTTCACTTAATGAAATTCATGAAAATTTTTAAAAGTGAATTAATTTATTATACAATACAAAATATATTGTTATTTTTTCATACACATAATTTCTTAATATTATTTTATTAAAACAAATAATATAATCTAAATCAATATTTGGATCTTTTCTATGAAAAAATTACTGAAAAAGTTTAGATGCAAAACACAACAAAATGTAACATTTAATTTTTTTACAACACAAAATAGGGTTTATTGTTTTTTTAATCGAAAAATTTGTTTATTTATGAAAGTTTGTTATTTTAAATAATTAACATATTTTTTAATAAAAGAATCTATGTAAATACTTAATAAAAATACTTATTTTAAGATTCTATTAAATGTTATACGAATCTATTAGGTGTTTTATCATTTTAAATTCAAAGATTTCCGTTCATGTTAAATGTTTCCTTCAAAATTCCAAGATTTCCGTTCATGTTAAATGTTTCCTTCAAAATTCCAAGATTTTTCATGTTAAATATTCCGTTATGTACACTTATATTGACTTTCCAAAAATACATTAAAAATCTACTTCCTCCGTTTCTTTTAGTTGGCACATTTGAAAAAAAAAATTGTCCCCAAATAGTTGTCACATACCAACTAAAAAGGGACGGAGGAAATATTTATTAAGAATTAATCAATAATTTATATTACACCCTCTTTCTAATTTGCAAAAGGAAACATATCAAATATATCATCAAAAATCTTTACAATTCATTTTGTGGGAAAGGAACCAAATCTACCCCTATATTATTTTATTAGATATTTATATTAATTATTTTAAAACTTTTGATATTCTTCAAAGAATTATAATATTTATATTTAAAATAATATTTTTAATTTTTAATATTTGTTCGAATTAAATTTTTTTTTTGAAACACATAATAGAATCTTGATGTGTAACATAATATTTTTAAATGTAACTCAATTTTTAGAAGAAATTTATATTTTTTTTAAAAAAAATACTGAAATATTATGTAATACATGAAGGTCTATTAGGTGTTTTGTTAATTACTTTGAAATTGTTATACTATAATTTTGAATATAGTTACGCACAAGTACAACACTGATCATCGAAAATTTAAGAAAATTTATAGGATTTTTTTATAGCATGTCTTTTAAAATATTATCGAAGGAATCTCAAGAAGATAATAAACAGAAAAAAATTGATATAATGATTTGAAACACGTAAGAGAATCTTGCTGTATTAGACGATATTTTTATATTTAACTTAATTTCAAAAGAAATGTATAGTTTTTTTTAAATGTATACTCCCTCCGTCCCAGTGATATGTATACATTGTGTTTGGACATGAAGACCAAGAAAATGTATAAAAAAATGAGTAAAGTTATATGAAAAATGGGTAAAGTGGTGGGACATATTAATATTTAATAATAGATTTGAGATAGTGGAGGAAAGTAGTGGGTGTAATAGTATTTTATATTATAGATTTGAGATAGTGGAAGAAAGTTAGTGGGTGTAATAGTGTTTTTTATTATTAAAATTTTACTATTTTTGGAATGTATAGAAATGATGGGATGTATAGAAATGAATGGGACGGAGGGAGTAAAAAAATTATTTAACCCACTAATATTCTTTTAAGTGTTTTCTTAATTATTTTAAAATTGTAGTAGTATTTTATCAATATTTATATTAATTTTTTTAAACATTTGAGATTTTTCAAAGCATTATAATATTTATATTTAAAATAATATTATTAATTTTTGAGATTTTTTGGAATTAGAATTTATTTTTGAAACACGTAAAAAATCTTGTTGTGTAACATTATATTTCTAAATATAAATTAATTTTAGAAAAACGTATAATGTTTTAGAAAAAAGAAATATATAGAAATATTATGTAATACATCAAGGTTCTCTTAGGCGTTTTGTTAATTAATTAGAAATTTATATTACAATTCTATTAAATATTTTATTGATATAAAATAAGTTTTGAATATAGTTCGGCACAAGTACAACACTATAAATGATGATCAAAAATTTAAGAAAATCTATAGTATTTTTTTAATTAGATTTCAATTTTTTATAGCATGTCTTTTAAAATAATTCTCAAAACAAAAAGATAATAAAAGGAAATAAATTAATATAATGATTTGAAACACATAAGAGAATCTTGGTGTATTAGATGATATTTTAATACGTAACTTAATTTTAAAAGAAAGGTATAGTTTTCTTTTTTTGAAAAATGTATAAAACTATTTTGTAATACACCTAGATTCTCTTAGGTGTTTTGTTAATTATTTTAAAATTGTAGTATTATTTTATTAGATATTGATATTAATTTTTTAAAAACTTTTGAGATTCTTCAAGTATTATAATATTTCTATTTAAAATAATAATTTTAATTTTTAAGATTTTTTCAAATTATAATTTAATTTTTTTTTAAACACGTAAGAGAATGTTGGTGTGTCATATAATATATCTAAATGTAACATAATCTTAGAAAAAATGTATATTTTTTTAAAAAAATAAGAAATATATAAAAATATTACATAATACACCAAGATTCTCTTAGGTATTTTGTTAATTACTTTGAAATCGTAATACTGCTTTATTAGATATTTTTAATATTTATATTTAATTTGATTTCAATTTTTTATAGCATGTCTTTTAAAATAATTCTCGAAACAAAAAGTTAATAAAAGGAAATAAATTGATATAATGATTTGAAACATGTTAAGCCCAAAATTCGGTTCGGGTATTCTAAAATGGATTCGGGTCAGATACGGGTTCAATTTGGGGATTTTTCAGGATAAATTAGGGTTTTGATAAAGATTTGGAGAAGGAGGACGCGCCCTTACTTCCTATATGTGGAGGGCGCACCCTGAGAAGCATAAAGGCAGAATGAAGACAATTATCAACAGGTTTTACAAAGATTATTGAAGAATTCCCTCCTGTCGTATCTCAGGAGGGGGATGTCCGTCGCAGAAGGCCTCCAGGGGTATGCCTGGATATAAGGACCTATCTTAGACACAAAGAGCGCGCCCTAAGGTGAAAAGATGGGAACTTTCTGGTGTGTGCTTTGGGAGCTCTGTTCCTGTAGCCAATGGGCGCGCTCTCATTAGGGAACTTTGGAGTAATCCTGCACTTTGCACCCAAAAGCTCTGGATCACCTGTCCTGCTATCTGGTGGGTGCTTCTCATTCGGGGGACAGGGATGCGTTCTGCACTTGGGGTAAACCATGGCTATACCTGCGTCCATGAAATAAGGAAATAGCTGGTAACGGATAGGACTAGTCCTCGACGGGGGAAGTTTCCTTATCTGTGAAGTCCAAAGTTCATGGACGAGCCTTGGGCCTTTGTGGTTGGGCCTCATAGTAGAACATTCTGGAAGCTAGTCCGATAATACAAGCCCAATTAGGTTTCTTGCTCTCCAAGAACTACGTGGGCTTGATTGTAACGCCCCCAACTCCACCCTGACAGGGGACCCGGGTCGTCACATTGTCTCAATATCCTGCAACACACGATAACTCAATAATAAAATAAAATATTTATTTCAACGGAACATAAATGTCCCACTCCGCAGTTCCAAGATCGTCTCACAAAATAATACAATCCAACTTATTTCATCTCTGGATAATATCTTACATAAGTTCATAAAAATAGAAAATAAAGGTTCCAGCGGGATATTCTAATTCTTGTCAGCATAGTCTGAAGCTTTTCCCTTTCCTCTGGATTCCAGGCTGGACGTCTCGCATCTTTCCATCTTGACAGCTGAACAAAATGTTTTAAAGCAAGAATGAGCAACTATAGTGCTCAACAAGTTCTTTCATTGCTCGGGGTATAAATATAATAATATTTACCGAAAGAAATACTCAAAATTTTAATGTAGGATATCACAATCTGAATTGGCTCAAACTCATCTCGAAAATAGCATACTTGAAAGACTCAATACTCATTTCGAAACAAAATACTCGAAAGAATCAATACTTTTCTCGAAACAGAATACTTGAAAAACTCAATACTCATCTCGAAACAGAATACTTGAAAAACTCAATACTCATCTCGAAACAGAATACTTGAAAAACTCAATACTCATCTCGAAACAGAATACTTGAAAAACTCAATACTCATCTCGAAACAGAATACTCGAAAGACTCATTTGATATAACTCTGATAATTCAATACTCATATCGAAAATATAATACTCAAAAGTCTCAATTGATAGACCCAAACAACTTATCTTTGAATAAAGAAGTTGGAATTTAAAAGCTTGAGAATCTGGTCATCCTCCTCTACGATACCCCACAGCAAGATCAACCGTTGTGTCTCAAGTACCGCACACCCGTGATACCCCATAGCACGATCACTACTATGTCGCAAGTACCACCATACCGTTTTGCTAGCAAAAAGTTGGTTGAAAAGTCAACCTGGCAACACTTGTGCCAAAATATTCTCGTGTCCGTATAACGGTACACAAGTCTCTTTTTTTCTCTATAATGGGCCTCTTTCCCGAAATTGACCAGTAGAATACAGAATTCCCGAATAATTTGTGAACAGATAACTTGAGATAACTCTTCCAGGAAAATATTTACCAATCTGGCGGACTGCCATTCTAACTCAATTGTACCCTCAATCCGAACAATGGACTGAGGTAAACTCTCAATAATAATATTTTATTGGTTGACACAAACAAAATGCCAAACCTTGACAATAAAAACAACTATCTCGAAATTACGAGCATAGTCTTAAAATGAAGTAATTGAGAGTTGTACTGAACAAATAGTACTTCTCGTATATTTATAATACTCAAAATTGATGAACGTTTAATTAGAATATTTATCACTTGATCGACGAGTAAAATCTCTACCAACTATAATATTTAAAACTCCTATCGGTTAATTCGAACGAGGAACCAACTAAAAGATAATCAATAAATGATTGTTGAATTTGTACAATAAATTCAACCGAAAAGAATGAATTTAACTATCCCAAACGAACGAGATTAATTTCACTGAATCAAAATAATAGTCGTCTCGAATTAATGAGATCGACCCGATAGCAACAAATTTATTTCTACGTTTATAGGGAGTATAATTCACAAGTAACTAAATTATAATATTTAACGAGAAATAATGCTCAAAAGAAATTATTGCATCATAAAGAGCAACAGATAAATCTCAATATTTGATATCTCGAAAATAAATACGACAGATAATCTCATAATTGATAGCTCGGAAATAAATACGACAGATAAATCTCATAATTGATAGCTCGCCAATAAATACGACAGATAAATCTCATAATTGATAGCTCGTAAATAAATATGACAGGTAAATCTCATAATTGATAGCTCGTAAATAAATATGACAGGTAAATCTCATAATTGATAGCTCGTAAATAAATAAATCATAAAGTAATACGAACAGAAATACACAGTTTCCAAAAGTTTAGGGTAGGAATGAACTTGCCTCGATCTCGAAGTACGAATAATTGCAGATAAAATTTATACTCTACCCGTGAACTTGGCTTCGATCTACGGCTCGGGAATTATTCTCTAAAAATGGCAACCAGAAAAACGTGAGCGATTCGTCAAAATCAAGTATTTCTAAACCGCTAATATAGGATCTAAATATTAAAATAATATTAATAAAATATTTCTCGAAAATCTCTACAATAATTAACGGATAAATAACTCTTCTCCGAACTCAGGAATTAAATCTAGAAAATATATAATATTTCCTATATCCGTAAATCCCACTTTATTTAATAATGTTAACCTCTATTTATTCTCAAAATAAAATAACTCCAGAATCCATTTTTAGTCAGTTTAAATCTATAATTATTATTAATCTCACTAATTAATTTCTCTTCCATTTTTAATCTCGTAAATAATTTAATAATAATCCGATCTTAGCCTCTAAATAATCTGGTCCGATCAGATTACTCAAAATAGTTCGAAAATGTTTAATATCAGTCTTCTAAGATAAAATCAATTTAATTCTATTTATTCACAATTAATATCTCTTTTATCAACGAATCACTACATCACATTTTTATTTAATTAATTAATCAATCTTACTATTTTCATTAATTTATTTATTACCAACCATTATTAATAATATTCCCATTTTTAACGAACCCAATTATAACAGTCAACACAAACAATTCGGGACATTATACCTTCAACGGCGCGCCTCCTCCCCTGCAAACCCCTCTCTCGATCTCTCTGACCTCTCTCTCTCTCTCTCTCTCTCTCTCTCTATTTCCTCCCCTGCATCTCTCAACAATCTTTCAATCTCTCTCAATCTCTCTACCCCTCTCCGTTCCTCACTCTCTCTTCCTCATCCATCTCTCCGCTCTCTCTTCTCTTCTCTCTCGTCCCAATCTCGCCCTCCGCTTCTCTTCTCTCCGCCTATCTCTCCTCTCTCGACCCAATCTCCCCATCTCCGCCTCAATTTCTCTCCCACTGTATCCATCTCCCCATCTTTCTTCGATCCTCTCTGTCTCAACACTCTCTAGTCGACTCCCTTTTTTCAACAATCTCTCAATCTTTTTCCCCTCCCTGTTCTCTTTCCCTCCGCCGTTACTCCTCTAACCCCGCCCCTATCTCTCTCACTCTATCTCCCTCTCCTCTCGATACACCAACAACCAAACAATACACAACAACAACAACACACCACAATCAGTCTCTGATTCAAACCTCCATCACACACAAAATTAAACACCCACATCGGAACATAAACCCACCTTAATCTCTAAGTACAAATCGAGCATGTTACCACGAGTTCGGAAACAACCAGGAGAGAAAGAAATAAGAATGAAAATAACTAAAACACTACCTGTGGTTGCTCCGTTTTGTATAATTAATATGGTTCGAGTTTATGGTCTTTACTCTGTTTTTGGTGTTTATGAACCTAGTCGAGTTTTTGGTTTTAGAAGAATGAGATAGAGGATGATATCTCTTGCAGAAAACAAACAAAATGATGGGGTGTGTTTGTGTTTTGTTTTTGTGACAAGTGTGTTTGTAAATAAGGACGAGAGTGCTCTGTTGACTTGATACAAAAAAATATTATTAGTGGCTTATAAAACATAATCATGTATCCGTTTAGTGTGTTTAGTGGATGTTTATCAAATTAAAAAGAATCAACACATGGGGAACAACACAAGTGCCATAATAATGACTATATTTAGTGCAGGTTTTTGGTGAAAAGAGATCGTTTCTTCCGTCCTGGCTAATTAAAACGAGACTCTAATTTCGTTCTCTAAAATAAATTCGATAAAAAAATAAAAATCCTATTTTCCTAAATTTCCTAATTTTAATGAATACCAAATAAATATAATTATATAGATATAATATAATATTTACTCACATATGAATATATAAAATTTCGAAAATTTACGAAAGTGTGCTAATTAAAATATACTAGTGCATCGCTCTTAAATAAAATTTAAATATCGAGTATAAATATTTGTCGAAAATTCGCGGTTATTACATTGATCCTCTATAAATATAGAGGTACGTAGGCAAATTGAGGGGGATGGAAGCGAAGAGCTACGAGCCACCACAAAAAACCCTCTCAATCTCAGCCCCCAATTCATCACAACCACCACACTCCGGTGACTTATTCAGCGAAGAACCACCGTCATAGATCTTGATTCCGGCGACAGACCTCAAACTTTGTTGTTACCAAATTCCTCCGTCAATAAATTGGCGCTAGAAGGAGGGGAGCCAATCAAGAATATAATCTTAGGAGGAAAAGATGATTATCGTGACGAGAGTTTTAATTTAAAAGTCGATTACTACTCGGAAGAATTAAGAATATACGAAATTGGAGAGGATTTGATTAATAAAATCATGGTCAGACACAAGAAATGGAGGGTTATCTACCAGTGATATACAAGTGCAAGCATCATGTGACTCATGTCTCAGATCGAAGTTATCGATTTACATGGCAACAGGTTTAAAAAAAATTAATTAACAACAAAGAAGTAAAGCATACGACATGTTTGGGATGAAGTTTGATATTGCTGGGACCCATGCTACTAACACGCACAACATTAAGGCCAAGCAAGAGACAACAACTAGCCTGATCAATTCGATCACAGATAAGCTCTCTCATTTTTCTTTTATTTTATTTATTTTAATTTTATAATTTAATCGTTAATCATGTCATGCATTAAAAAAAATTATTGTGATACCAAAATTTCTATGTTTTGCATTTAAAATATTTGAGTAAAATCCCTTTTATAAAAAAAAGGACATGTTTTTTAATATTTGTACATAAATATTATGCATACTTTTGAATAGATAATTTAAATATATTATTTTTAAAGTATGTATAAAGTATAATTCTAATTTTTAACCAATTCCAAAATATGTTGGAAAACATATTTTAAAAGATAATGCATATTACAATATTTCTAAAATAGCATATTATTATTATTATTATTATTATTATTATTATTATTATTATTCTAAAATAGCACTAAAATATCACCCCCAAAGATTTATTATTTCAGATTTCTTACTCACACTTTGTTGCATCTATATAGGAGTCCAGGACTTTAAAAAGAAAAGCGACCTGGAGAAAAGTTTGTGGATAATAGTGAAGATAGAAGAGGGTGCGTCCACGAAGAAATATATAAAGTTAAAACAGACAATGGGAAAGAGGAAGGCTGTCAGTAGGAAAATGGAAAAAGAAAAAAAATACTCCGTATAAGGATGTTGGTAGTTGGTGGGATCTGATGCATCAAGGAAGTGCAAAATCAAAATGAAAGCTTCATCTTCAAAAACAAGAAGCAACAATACGTGAAGTGGGCTTGAGTTTGGAGTTTGTTATTGAACCTGGGCCCGCGGGATCGTTAAGGAGGTCAATTTTTAAATGCTACGTGAGGTACATGTAAAAGAATATTGGACCTGCTCAGTTACAATTTGGGCGCGCCTTGAGTAAAAATCATGAAGACTGCACGAGGCCTATATTTTCAAAAAAAAAAATAACTACATCGAGTTATTTGATTTGTAAGTCACAAGCCAGGGTGTTTCAAAAAAAAACAAAATAAAAAGAGAGAGAAGATAAGGATGTTCTATTATTTATTTGAAGGTAATGGATTGATTTTTTGTATGAAAAAGAGAACATGAATATGCGGTGAATGGTGATGCTCTGTCAAGGCGCGCCTTGTAAATAATGGGTTCGATGATTGGAGTTATAAGGAAAGAAGAGTAATTTGATTAATTGATGGAGGTGGTTTGTGTGACCGAAAATATACTCCATGTATGGCCGAATGGTTATATAAAATGTCAGTGGTTAAAAAATGGTGTTTCAATAAGGGAAATGGAGCAAGGTGATGTTACAGGACGCGCCTGGAGTAAATAAATGAAAATTAAAAATGAAGAGCAGGAGGTGTCATTTCAAATTTGAATAAGTGGTCTTGTGAGATTGTATTGGTGGTGGTGGTGTTCAGTGACGCCAAAAAGAATATTGAAGAAGTTAGAAGGAGCGATTCGAAATATGATTTGAATAAGGACGTTTCAGGGAAGCAATACAATTATCGGGATCTCGCCCTTACTATTATGACATGTCTTCACCATCAGGATGCGTTCTCAAGGACTCTCAGGCGCACCCTCAAGGTGGTAGTCAAGGCTCGGATGATTTCCACCAAGTTCTGGGAGGGTGAAAAATCTTGTTCACAGAAGATCACAAGAACTGTCAACCGCAACATTCCAATCTATAAGGATGCGCTCTAAACATGTTAGATATTCTCAAGAGGCATCTCCCTCTGAAGACGCCCTCGGGTAACATAAGTCAGTGCACGTCCTCAGTTAAATCCGGGAAGATGAGGAGAACCTTGCTGGAAAGAGAAAGTTGTAAATGGTGAGTTTTGTTAATTCAAGTAGAGAATGCCTCAGAAGACTATTAAGAAGAGCGCCTTCCCCTGACTGGGCGCGCCTCCAGGTAATCTACAACCTCTATATTATTTTACTTTATATATTTATTGCATGTATAAAGTTATAGGGGATTGTCTGACCAAGAAAACGGAGAACACTTGAAATCGAGGCCCTGTGATCCACAGCGCGTGTCCCCTGATTATAGGTTGAGGCCCCAAGGTCGTAAGCGAGCCCCTCTATGAAGAAACAATACTTTGCTACTAAGGACGCGCCCTCGTATCTACAATGACCTGAATGATAGGCATCAGGGCGCGCCCTAACTTATCAACCTCATGTTGTGGCTTCGTCTGCAAGTATGAGCGCAACGATTCATGGATTTTTTTTTTTTGCTTGAAGAAAATTATGTTGATGTGCGGCCCCATGAATCTTAGAGTGCGCCCCCTGATAGGCAGGTTGCGGCCCCAAGGTCATGAGTGAGCCCCTCTACACAATAATGATATTCATCCAGACTAGAAGAGACTTTGTCATCACCCTGAGCAACTCCAACGGCTCTCTCTTAAAATTCCCCTCTTAGGATGCCTCTTTAAGAGATGATCTTCAAGGAATAATATACTGACGCTGGGGGGTAGTACTGAAGCACCTCCCCTTTAATGGATGCCTCCTAGTGAGATGCCTTTTCATGAGATGCCCTTTAATGGATGCCTCCTAGTGAGATGCCTCTTCGTGAGATGCCCTTTATTGGATGCCTCCTAGTGAGATGCCTCACATTGAGATGCCCCTTCATGGGATGAGATTTGAAGTAGCCCGTGACCGGAGAATGCACTCTTTCTACCAGAAGTTGATTGAAGTAGAGCGATGCCTGAATAGTAGACTACAAGGTAAATTAATTACCTCCTAGTCTAGGGGGGTAGTCCATGTACACTTTCCCTAGTATTAGTTGAGTGAAATTTTCAACTTTTTCAAGAATGCAAGATTGTGCCGGTAGGACACGCCATGCACGGGGTCTGTTGGAGGATTGAAAGCATTTGCCTTGGTAGAAGTCTCCTCCATGTTTGAGTAAGAATTGCTCTCACCATTGTCTTTAGTGGGTGGAGTTGGGATTTCGGACGATCGCAAAAGTCTTCCCACTTTTGAGGATGCGCCCTTCATCTCAATAGCCTTTTGAAGCCCCAGTGCAATCCTCTTAGATTTGATGGTTGCAGCTTCCTGAACTCTGAAGTCATCAATCCAGTTGATAGTATCTTGATCAAATTTTGATATGTCTCACAATCAAGGTGGAGGTTCTCATGAAGAGAATGGTTATGATTTTGAAGATAGCTTGGGGGTAATCAAGCTCGTCACGAAGCTTATATTCCGGAAGAGATCCCTGATCCCCCACACCACCGTGGAAATTCGGCTACCGGCGGACAGTTGCCCGTTCTTATTAGCAATGTGGAGCTAATGGAGCAGTTATATCATATGGGAACTGCCATAAATAACTTCGAGGCAAGATTGGATTCGGTGGAGCACGAGCAAGGAAGTAGGAGAAAATCTCGGAGTACTTCACGGAATCACCGTCGAACAGGGAAAGCTTTTCAAGTTAAGGAAAGCTCTCGAAGAGGTAAAGAAGTGCAGGATGCCAGCTGTTCAGGAAAAAGCACCCCCTCACCCACATCGCTCAGGGAGCGCCCCCAGTGAGACTCAACATGATGAAGAGAGGCTTGCTAAGGAAAATATTGATTTTGTTAGTTTGAAAGAGCGCTTGGGGATAAAAGATAATGATGATGATCTGAGGATGTTGCTCCTCGAGCACCAGAAGAAAGAAATACTTTAAATCAAGGCCTCGTGATCCACAGCGCGCGCCCCCTGATCACAGGTCGAGGCCCCTTGGACATGAGTAAGTTCTTCCTCGTGGTAATACTGGAAGAAGAGGTAGCCGTGATAGTGGTGATAGAAGAATGGAGATATGTCGAGGAGATAGGTGACTTCATAATAAGGAGGGCGCGCCCTCAGGTGATAGATCACCTTGTATTGTTCAAGTTCCTATAAGTACCTCTAGTAATGTGAGGTCGAGGCCACGCCCTCCCTCGAAAGGAAAGTCTCAAGGAGGTTCTCAGGGGAATCCACAGATTAAAGAAAATCCACAAACTCAAGGTCAAAAGGAACAAACTTATACTCGAGAGGTAATTCTCACACAACTTCATGCCGGAGTTCCCGGAAATGCTCAGACGACGGCTCAACCTCTACCCTTGGGGGGGTACTCAACTTATACTCAAGTGTGGGCATCTTTAATGTCGTCGACTTGAAGAGGCTTCTTTCTCACTTGGATGGAGGAAGGATATCTGCCACGACATAAACTCTTTCTCCATTTTCAATAGAGGTTAGAGAGGCACAGCTCCCTACAGGATATAAATCTATGACCAATGATCTACGTTTTCATGAAAATGCAAACCCTGTGGAGTTCTTAGGATGCTTTGACATTGAGATGGATGTTTACCAAGTAACTGACTTGGCTAGATGTTGTCTGCTGGCAACAACTTTCAGGGACAGTGCTTAGCAATGATTTCAAAAGCTTGGGTCTGGAATGATTACCTATTGGGAGACGATGAAGACTTTGTTCTTAACAAAGTTGCAAGCAACAGTGAAGTATGCTCTTCCCGTTACAACTCTGGCCAACATCAAGCTAAAGAAGGAGAAAATCTTCAATCTTACTTTAAAAGATTCAATGCAGAATCCGCTTTGGTTAGAGGAACAATCGATGAGACACTTAAGAGTTTCTTGATAGCTGGTTTGTAAGTAGAGACGGATTTCTGGAAGCGTCTTCAAGAAAGGGATTCAGCTATGTTGGTTGATGTTTTTGCACAGGCTGAATCTTTTAAGATAGTGGTGCAATCCTTGGCAGAAGATCGGAAGACATAAGCTCAGGGAACGCTAAGGGGAAGATTACAAGTCCTGTATATTGTACCGGAATCGGTGCTAACGGAGTGAATGCAACTAGTGTTGGAAGAGAATGGGGAACTCCAGATACGTATTCTTATGATCGAAGGACAAATAATTACACTCCGTTGGCGGCTTCGATTGAACAAATCTTTGAGGTGAACAAGAATAAAGGGCTTTTTAAGAAGCCGGCTCTTCTGTCTACCTGGAAAAGCAAGGATAAGAAGAAGCACTGTGAGTACTATGAGTCGACAAGTCACAATACTCATGAATGTCGTCGGCTGAAGGATGAAGCATCGATTGAAGATCCTCGAAACTTTGATTTTGGTCCGAGAACACCACAGCCGGTTGAGAAGACTGGTCCTGCAGAGAACTCAATTTCAATTATGGTGGATGAAAAGGATACGAGTAAGGTATTGAAAATCGGATCTCAGTTGAATTCCAATGCTCACCAACTTTCTTTTGAATAACTTGGATGTTTTTGCTTGGAGTCATGCTGCTATGGTGGGAATTGATCCAGAAGTTATGTGCCATCATTTAAATATAGATCCTACCAAGAAAGGAATTCGCCAGAAACTTCGACCAGTAAGTGGAGAGAGAGCTATAGCGTTGAAGGAAGAAGTGGACAGAGTATTAAACGTTGGTTTTTTTAAAGAATCCTACTACCAAAGTGGTTAGCTAACTTGGTTTTTGTTTAATGGGAAAGGGAGGACTTGTGTAGATTTCACGGATTTGAACAAGCCTTGCCCTAAGGATAGTTTTCCTCTTCCTCTGATTGATCAGTTGGTAGATATAACAGTAGGGCATGTTCTTTTTAGTTTCATGAACGCTTATTCGGGTTATAATTAGATTTCCATGTACGCGAGCACACTTCTTTCATCACAGATAGAGGATTATACCGCTACATTGGAATGCCCTTTGGCTTGATTAATGTAGAAGGAACTTGAGAAGACCATGGAAGTATAAATGGATGACAGCTGAAGGGGTCCGTACGTCTTAATATCATAAGGCGCGCCCTCTGAAAATATATATATTTAGCTTTAGTGCGAGCCCTATGAGAGGTTTACACTTTTGCATAATATCTCTTGTTTCTTACGCCGAGTTAGCTCATGTAAGCTTAGAGATGTGGTGCATTTGTGTTATTCCTCGACGAAGAAATCAAAACTAATGTTGTCATGAAGAATTGAAGGACGCGCCCTCCGCATAGAATCTTGAAGATAAGAAGAGTGAGGACGCGCCCTGAAGAAGAATAGCTACGAAGAGATTTTGGTTTCTTGAAGACTGAAAATTCCATGCTTCATCTTTGATTTTACATGGAATTGGGGGGTAGTTGTTATGCCCAAAATTCGGTTCGGGTATTCTAAAATGGATTCGGGTCAGATACGGGTTCAATTTGGGGATTTTTCAGGATAAATTAGGGTTTTTATAAAGATTTGGAGAAGGAGGACGCGCCCTTACTTCCTATATGTGGAGGGCGCGCCCTGAGAAGCATAAAGGCAGAATGAAGACAATTATCAACAGGTTTTACAAAGATTATTGAAGAATTCCCTCCTATCGTATCTCAGGAGGGGGATGTCCGTCGCAGAAGGCCTCCAGGGGTATGCCTGGATATAAGGACCCATCTTAGACACAAAGAGCGCGCCCTAAGGTGAAAAGATGGGAACTTTCTGGTGTGTGCTTTGGGAGCTCTGTTCCTATAGCCAATGGGCGCACTCTCATTGGGGAACTTTGGAGTAATCCTGCACTTTGCACCCAAAAGCTCTGGATCACCTGTCCTGCTATCTGGTGGGTGCTTCTCATTCGGGGGACAGGGATGCGTTCTGCACTTGGGGTAAACCATGGCTATACCTGCGTCCATGAAATAAGGAAATAGCTGGTAACGGATAGGACTAGTCCTCGACGGGGGAAGTTTCCTTATCTGTGAAGTCCAAAGTTCATGGACGAGCCTTGGGCCTTTGTGGTTAGGCCTCATAGTAGAACATTCCGGAAGCTAGTCCGATAATACAAGCCCAATTGGGTTTCTTGCTCTCCAAGAACTACGTGGGCTTGATCCTCTATAAATATAGAGGTACGTAGGAAAATTGAGGGGGATGGAAGCGAAGAGCTACGAGCCACCACCAAAAACCCTCTCAATCTCAGCCCCCAATTCATCACAACCACCACACTCCGGCGACTTATTCAGCGAAGAACCACCGTCATAGATCTTGATACCGGCGACAGACCTCAAACTTTGTTGTTACCAAATTCCTCCGTCAACAAAACACATAAGAGAATCTTGGTGTATTAGATGATATTTTAATACGTAACTTAATTTTAAAAGAAAGGTATAGTTTTCTTTTTTTGAAAAATGTATAAAACTATTTTGTAATACACCTAGATTCTCGTAGGTGTTTTGTTAATTATTTTAAAATTGTAGTATTATTTTATTAGATATTGATATTAATTTTTTAAAAACTTTTGAGATTCTTCAAGTATTATAATATTTCTATTTAAAATAATAATTTTAATTTTTAAGATTTTTTCAAATTATAATTTAATTTTTTTTGAAACACGTAAGAGAATGTTGGTGTGTCATATAATATATCTAAATGGAACATAATCTTAGAAAAAATGTATATTTTTTTAAAAAAAATAAGAAATATATAAAAATATTACATAACACACCAAGATTCTCTTAGGAATTTTGTTAATTACTTTGAAATCGTAATACTGCTTTATTAGATATTTTTAATATTTATATTTAATTTGATTTCAATTTTTTATAGCATGTCTTTTAAAATAATTCTCGAAACAAAAAGTTAATAAAAGGAAATAAATTGATATAATGATTTGAAACACATAAGAGAATCTTGGTCTATTAGATGATATTTTAATATGTAACTTAATTTTAAAAGAAATGTATAGCTTTCTTTTTTTGAAAAATGTATAAAAATATTTTGTACCCCACCAAGATTCTCTTAGGTGTTTTGTTAATTATTTTAAAATTGTAGTATTATAATATTTCTATTTAAAATAATATTTTTAATTTTTAAGATTTTCAAATTATAATTTAATTTTTTTTTGAAACACGTAAGAGAATCTTGTGTGTCATATAATATATCTAAATGTAACATAATTTTAGAAAAATGTATATTTTTTTTAAAATAAGAAATATATAAAAATATTATGTAATACACCAAGATTCTCCTAGGTGTTTTGTTAATTACTTTGAAATCGTAATACTGCTTTATTAGATATTTATATTAAAATTCAACTAAATATTTTATTGATAATATAAAATAAGTTTTGAATATAGTTAGGTACAAGTACAACACTATAAATTTACCCACGAAGATTCTTTTAGGTGTTTTGTTAATAAATTTTATTAAGTATTTAATCATTTTAAGATTCTTAAGAGAATCCATGTCAATATATATACAAAATTTTGGATATTTTGTTTTTGGAATATGAGCCTAAATTTTTTTTTAAAAGTATATCAACGTAGTTAAAAATATCAACATAGTTAAAGATATATTTTGTAAAATTGGTATATATTAATAAAACAAAAATACTTGGGTAAATATAATAAATAATAAATATGAATAAATTAATATTTGTTTTTATTTAGAACACATAATAAAATATACATTAATATTTATTTTTCATTATATTATTTCAAAAACATTGATCTATCTTAATCACATTTTTTATTATTTTTAAGATTCTTTAAGGTGTTTTAATTTTTTAAGCTCTTAATAATCAGTTTTTGTAAAATACTTAATCTTTTTCAAAGACATTTTCTTAACAACATTGAGATTTCTTAAGATATTTTCTTAACAACACATTATTTATTAAGTTGCTTCAAAATGTCAAGAATACATTGAATCTTTTTAGGAATATTTCTTAATTTAATTTTTTGAGATTCTTTTAGGTGTTTTGAAGTATATAAATAATTAATCTGTTATTGACGAAAAATAAATCTCTTGCTTAAAAACAATTTAATTACAATCAAAATATAAACAATATGTAGAATCTTAGGTAGATTTTCATGTTCCTTAAAAAAAGTAGATTTTGCTGTAGAACACTTAAAACAAACATCCAATTATCTTATATGATCATACAAAAGAACACTTAGTGGATCAAAAAATAGTTGACAAAATCTTAAAATTACACCCGGATTATACTCTCTAGGTCCACATCTAGGAGCAATCTGCAATACTTTTCAATTAGTGGATCATTCCCTTGTAACTAGTCCTTCATTACATTGCCCTAGATGTTATTATACCACCAGCACCAATCTTTGACAACTAGTGATTTTTTCAGGCCAAAATAACACGGTCCACTATTGTCTTCAAATAAACATGTTCCTACTTTCTCGGATCAGGGTTTACGTACCTTCATAAAGATTAGCCAGACTTCTTCATCCCACAATGTAAGATCCCAACGGAACACCTTTCTTTACACATGAAAACCCTTTACTGAATTTTTAAAAGAACACCTAACCAAACTGGAAATAGTACACACCAAAGACAACATATAGGCTAAATAAATCAACCAAAACAACATCTATATTGAAATGTACACTCCCACGCACAACAATCTTTCAACCTCTAAATAAGAAAAAGACCAAGATATGGTAGACCATACAACAACCACTTCTAACTCTCTAATATACGACAATAGTACTATAAAATAGAACTAGCACAGGATAAAAAAACGTCTAGAACACTTAATAGAATCGGATATTATGTTAATTAAACATAAAATTCAACCTGTTGATATTCTTCTCCAATTGATACGTGTTCTTGTTCTATAATCGCATATATATAGATGTATGTATTTGTACGCATATATCTAAGAAAAAAATATATGAAGCAATCAAGTCTTATTTTGTTCCCATAACACAAAGATAGTGATTGAACCTGTCAAATCCTAAATCAAGCTGTTTCCAAGTTAAAGAAAATCAGACGGGCAATCAATTAAAAACAGTAGGATAATGACACCCATTCTCTGATCTATTTACAAAAATGCCATTATAATTTATTGAATAAATTTTATAATAATTATAATAAATCAATGGTCTTAGATGGGATCTCTTGGTTTTCTTGATAGGGAGGTTCTCCCTAGAACTCTACTATATATATATATATATATATATATATATATATATATATATATATTAGAGTTCAAAAAAGAGGTCGAAAATGACAACTGAAAAATGAAACTTGAAATCAGAAATTTAGTTGCATTTAGTTGAATGTGGTTGCATTCAGTTGAATATGCACATGCGGGGCCATTCAACCCAAAATAGCACCCACCTTTAAAAAAAAAAAAGGACACGGGCGGTGGAATGAGGGAGGCACGTGAGGAATGAGGGGGAAGGATGGGGAAGGGAAAAGGGGACCTAGTATTTTTGCAATTTTGAAACTTAGGTTGATAAAATTTTGCTTATCACATTTGGCGTGAGAGGAATGACCGGGCTCACAACAAAGGGGCTTTTCCTCCAGACAAGCTCTTACATGGCATTAAAGTGGATCTCCACTCACGGCTTGCCACTGTTAAATGGTTTTCTGATAACTTGTGTAACAGGCAAGAACTATATTATTGGATAGCTTAGCTTAGCTTAGCTCGCTGCCTTTGTTGGCTTTGGGCAGATGTTCTTTTGGTTTTTCATTTGCTTGCAGCCTCTAGTTAGTTCCTTCTTTCTGTTGAAGGTTTCTATCTAGATAGCTATTGTGTCTTCTTTCTATTTAATTCAAAAATTTAGAAAAAAAAAATTGCAAATAACTATTCTTACCAAAAGTAAATGTGCAAAAAATTACTTTTTCCTATATATTTATGAAAAAAGCCCTATAATATAAGAGTAGCTATATTATTAATTATATTTATTATGAATCTATTATAGAGACTTTTAATATTAATTAAAGGAGTCCTAAGTTCTATCCTTTATTATAATACTTGAATCTAACAATGTTTAGTTAACCAGTCAGAAAATTATGAATTATTTTAGAACCAATGATAGATAATTCCTAAATTTTAGACCAATCATGTTATATCAAGAGATTTCCTTATTTACAATTTCACCATACCTCATTGATTAGTTAACACTTCTAATTTAAATACAATAATGATTTTATTAGACGTATCCATAAATACATATTTTTCTTATTTACAACTTCACCCTACCTCAATAATCATGGTTAGTTAACACTTCTAATTTAAATACAATAATGATTTTATTAGACATATCCATAAAGACATATTTTTTAATATTTACACATCCATAAATACATATTTTTTAAATAAAAATTACTAAAAATTACTATTTTAATTTGAAATCAATCATGATATACTATTATATATTTTAAATTATATTTCATAACTACTCATTCGTTAACAACCACTTTTATAATATAAAGTCAATCACAATCATATTATCATACATTATAAATTGATTTTCATAATATATATGGTATAATTATAACTGATTTTAAATAATTATAATATAAATCAACTATAAATATGAAAGACATCGGATTTTAAATCAAATTTTAAATAATTTGGATAATTTCCATACCTTCAAATACACAATTTTTTTTAAAAGCTCAAAATTTATTTATTCATAATTTATTAATAAAATTAATTAATAAATGCATATAAGCCAACGCTGCATATATTTTAATTATTTAAATTATTAAATATATGCTAGATGCGTATTATTATTGGTTGGTGAAAAAATTACCAATCAAAAAATAAAAATTATTTTAGCGACAATCAGAACTCACTTCTAAATTTTCAATCAATCAATCATATACAAAATTTTTATTATTTACCATGCTAATTCTAATTTACTAATCGCGGTTAAATTAAATTTAAATATAAGAATATCTTCATTTAATAAATTCGTATATCACATGGTTTTTAATTTTAAAAAATTACTACTAACCGTAACTAATATTTTATATAAATCCACATAATAGTGAATTACACATGTTTATATATCTTTTAGTTATGAATTTTTTTTAACATCATTTATTATAATACCCAAATCTACCATGTATTAGTTAAACAATCGTAAGATTGTGAATTATTTTAGTATCAATCAGAGTCGAGATCAATTAAACTTAATGTAACATGTCTCTCTAGCGGATCTAGATTCTACGTTTCAGCCAAAATTAAACTCGACTCAAGCTAAACTTATTAACAATAGATTTTTGTTTTTTAATATCAATTAACTAAATATAATAACTGCTAATATATAAAATATTTAACATAATAACTACTAATTTTTATTTTAACGATTAATTAATAATCAATTTATATAAACTAATAATACCTCAAATATAAAATTCTTACACACTGAAAAATAAAATTATTATATCAATTTAATCATTACAAGAAATTTAAGCCGCTTATTACCCTATCCTCTATCAGACCTATCCAACTTTGATGAACTAAGTGTTTATATCAATTCTCCTCCACATGCTTAAATCATATCAATTTCGGCTAAGGTACTACTTCGTATCTTTTATTAAATGACAGACTATACTTGGATATATATATATATATATATATATATATTATTTTTTATTTTAATTATATATATATGTATCATATTTTTTTTGTTTTAATTGTCCAATAAAATCAATAGAAAAACGATTCTGACAAAAAAATAATTGGAAACGATTTAGGATTTTATCATCCCTATTCCAAATCCTCCCAAGGTTAATTCCCATTAGAATATTCGATGGTTAGCTCCAATCATTCTACGACTTACTAAATTGTAGGCCTCAATCCTTACCACATATATTACACCAATTTGTTTACATTATTAGGCGTGCCTATAGATAAATGTTTTTATTACCATGTTGAGTTACCAATGTTATCATTCATAACTTAGCTTCATGATCACTAATATATATACCCTTACCACATATATTACACCAATTTGTTTACATTATTAGGCGTGCCTATAGATAAATGTTTTTTTACCATGTTAAGTTACCAATGTTATCATTCATAACTTAGCTTCATGATCATTAAAATATATATATATTGTATTATTATCCATACATTTAAAAGTACATATTGTTTTTCTTATATGGCCTTTCTAGAAGGGGTCAACGCCCGTATAAGATCTGTTTCTCGATTCCTCTAAAGCAAAATTTTTCTAGACCCTTGAAAGTCGCTTCTTGAGAAAAACACACAAGTCACATTCAATAAAAATGCATTAAATAGTTTTTAATTTCTTCGATACATCAATAAAAAATCTCTTTTATTCATCAACTTAATTGCTAATAACTTTAATATTATATATATTGCTATTTCACCAACTTAATAATCAAAGGGAGATCATGAATGGCCATAACCGTTTAGAAGGCATCTTGAAATTACAACATGAATCAATGACAAAAGGTACAGAAACAATCTTAAAATCATTAATTGTCATTTATTTTGAACCAATTTTCAAATATAATTATCATTAAAAATCAAACCCATTAATTTTTCTATAATTATCATTTTGATTATTTTTCCTTAAATTTATTTTGTGGATTCCTATTAGTTAAAAAATCCAAGAGTGTAAAGTCAATTAATTAGTAAGTCCACATTAAAATTAATATTAAATTAGATTTACTAATAGTTAAATAAATGTTTTATAATTATCTTTCAAAATAAGAACCAACCATTTTTTTCATTATTAGCATTTTAAATATTTGTCCTTAATTTAATTTGTGGTTTAACATTAATTAAATGAAATTCAGGAATGTAAAGACAATTACTTAGTAAGTTCACAATAGATATAATATTAAATTAGATGTACAATTAGTTAAATATATATAAATTTGATGTGATACATGTGTAAATAAAATATTAATTTCAAAGATATATTTAATTAATTTATTACTTCAACATTTATAAAGTTTATATTTTTTTTATGTCTCATATTTTTCTCCGCTTTTAACCTCACTTCCATATTTTACAAGCTAATCAAATTGATGTATATGAAATATATACGTTAACTTGACAAATTACAATAAGTTGAAATTATATCATTTTAAATTTTATTTATAGTTTGTATAAATCAGTCTACGAAGTATATCACATCAGTCTTTATATTTTTTCTAGATTATATCACATCCCGTTGAGCATCCTTTCTCAAACTAAGTATTACTACCGTAGTTGTATATCTACTAAGTATTTTTATTTGTTAATTTAAATTATTAGATTGAAAAAAGTTAATGTTTATGATGATGCTATTTTTTGTAAGAGTTAATCACTTTATGTATCTACTTTTGATGTTCTTGCTAACAAAAGTACCTACACACTTAGTCACACACTAGTTCTGTTCTTGTTTTAGGAAATCATGCATGTTCCAAATTAAAGCATATAACGTTTCTCAACTTAATAATACTATATTAATATATTTGTTCGTGTGTCGAATACATATTATGCCACAATTTTTTTATTGTCACATTAGTTATAAAAACTACCTATATATATTCTTCAAAATCATTTATGTACTTTGGTAGTCAACTTTAACATAGGTACTCTATAAACTCAAGTCACGAAATTATATAACCTGTTAAGAGAATAAACTTTACCACTGCTTACTCCCTCAAAAGATTTTCAATTTTAGTATTTTCTTATATTTTATGGATTTTCATTATTGTTGGTCGATCCTAAATATAAATGAATTTCATGACATAGTTAATGATTGCTATTGCTTATCCGAGAATGTAAGGTGAATTTTATTTTAATTTTTTTGAAAATTAAATTTTTTAGTTTATTTTATTGGCAGGTCACACATACGCAAACAACGAAATGTTATTAATGGGAAATGTACTCTCAATAAAGTAATTTATGGTGTATGACTACAAACTTTTGTTGCCACATTCGCATTCGAAAAAGTAATAAAATATATGATAAGTATGGTCGTTTGACATGTGTTGTTAACAGTATTTGTACTGTAACATTTTTCTGACCTTTATGGCCAAGCGCAATTTTTTCATATGAATAATTTGAAAATTACCGAATAATATACATAACTTTCTTATTTAATTACAATCTATTATTATAGTCTCTATTAGTACCATAACAAACATGTTGATATCTGACATATTATGATAGAATATTAACTAACTAAATAAAACCAAACCAAACCAAACCAACCCAAACCAAACGTGCCCAGTTATAATACCACTCAAAGTGGTGTCGGGGGAGGGTAGATGTACGCAGACCATGCCCCTATACAATAGGGAGGCTGTTTCCGACTTTACAGATACATTGAATCTGGAAGTTACATCTATATATAACAAGATTGCTCGGTTAATAGTGTGTTAAGGTCACTGGCAACGACCTACTTCAATACGATGAAATTTCCATTTTATCTTTAAATGTAAATATTCATTTGTCATGGGTTTAAATGTTTCTAAAACTATGACTTAAGATTTATTATATCACTCACTCAATCAATTTATTATTTCTTTTTATTATCCTTAATATAATTTATCCATTGTGTGGGGGGAAAATTATAAACAAGCTTTTCATGCTTTTGAGACTTTTTTGAATTCCAACGAGATTATTTTATGAAATTAACGAAGTAAAAACTGAAAAAGAAACCAAGTTAATAGAAGTAATTTATGTGAAGTGCAGGTAGGCCTACACAACATTTCGAACTAGATCGGTAAATAAGACTGAATCGGGTCTATCAGTCCAAGACCCGGACCGAATCATATAAGCAGTCCGGTCTCCAGTCCTTAAGATAAAAAAAAATCCGATTTTCCGTCATGTCCGGTCCAAACCCAAAAAAAAAAACCAGATCAGATTGAAGTATGTGTATGTAGTTTTTTTATATTACTTTATTTATATAATATAGATATTAAAAATTTGAATACATCATAATTTAACAAACTAAATTAGTAAAAAATTTGATGAAATGGTAGAGTTCAACATTACATCTAAATAATTAAATTTAAAATTTTTATTTTTTGATACATATATATATATATATGGTAATTATTTAATATTTTTTAGAATTGTACCTTCGGTGCGTAGCACGGGTAAAATGCTAGTTTAATACTATATTCCTGATTTTTTTATTAATTAAAGGAGTCATAAGTTCTAATTGATACTATATTCATGACTTTTATTTCAATTTTTGATTAATAAACTCATAGTATATAATTTCATTATTAAATTAAATTATTATATAATATTATAATATTTAGTGGCATACCGTGCATACCGCGGTATTCATGGCATACCATTTAAAAGGGGTTTCTGTTTTTAATAAAGAGTATAGATTAACTTAATAGTCAACTTGTAAAAATTTAACTAAAAAATCTAATATTTTAATATTTTAATTTATTTATTATATTTTTATTTAGAAGTACACGAAATACGACACGAAACATATATGAAATAAAAGGTACATGAACACGAAACGACACGAATTCTTAATGGGTAGTGTTTGGGTTTAGCATTCCCATACATGAAATACGAATGTACACGATTTAGCAAAAAAAAGTTATGAATGTACACGACACGAAAGTATACGATACGAACGAATTGCTAGGTATATTTGAATTTACTATTTGCATACACGATACGAAAGTACACAATATAAATATATTTATATTTAAATATCTAAATATTAATATTTTATAATAAATATATGTATAAATATAATACATGTGTATATTTATTTGTATAATAATACATGATTTTTATAATATTGTATGTAAAAATGATTTAATTATACTAGCTTATAACTCGTGCAAAACACGTGTTACTTTTAAAATTATATGATTAAACAAAATAGAGTATAATAATTTATTATGGATATAATTTAATTTTGTAATATTAATTAAAAAAATTATTATTAATAATTATATTCATGTTTACTAAATATCTAACATTCACTATTTTTTTAACAGTTCAACTATTGAACCAAACTAATAACAATTATATTCATGTTTATTTATTATAATTTAGTATGAATAGATATAGATATAAATATATTTAAGATTTATTTATTTATTTATCTACTTATATTCAATTTTAACTTTTAAGAAACGATAATAGGAAAGTATGTGAGGTCAAAAAGGAAGAGGTTAAAGTTGGGGGTGAGGCCGAGGCAGAGGTAAGCATCGGGAGTGGTAGCTAGGGTTTCAGTGTTTGACAAAGGGAGAAGGGAAAGCAATCAATGGTGAAAATGGAGAAGAAGAAGAAGAAGAGAAGAACTAGAAATAATCAACAACAAGAATCAATTGGGGAAGACAGATTGAGTAGCTTGCCCGATGACCTCATTCATCACATTCTCTCCTTTTCCGATATGAAATTAGCGGTTCAAACCAGCGTTCTCTCGAAACGATGGACACTCTTATGGTCTAGTCTCCCTTTTCTCAATATTATTGATCATGATTTGAAGTTGGCTGAAAACTTTTTGTCTCATCGTAACCATGCTTATGATATTTTGAAATTTCGTATGTGTGTATTTCGTGACCAACCATGGTGTTTATATTGCAAGTTTCTTGATTATGCAATTTCACACAATGTGCAACACCTTCAAGTTGATTTCCCTTTTTATTTTAATCCTATTGAGTTATCCACCTTTAGTTCGTCTTCCGTAAAAACACTCAATTTGAAGTTGCATTTTGATCACCTGCTAGAATCGGATCGTTGTTGGGATTTACCAGCTTTAACAACTCTTGATTTGTCACATTTACAATTAACAAGGATGACCTTACCGGAATCATATTTGAACTGCTTGTCCTCTTTAGAGTCGCTGTATCTTTATAATATCAACTTACCAGATGCCCTTACTTTGCTTTCTCTTAAGACTCTTTCTCTGATAAGGTGCAATGTGCCCTCAAAAGCTTGGGATTTACCAGCCTTATTAACTCTTACATTGCGTGCTGTCGAATTTCCTAAGGAAAATGCAAACAGCTTCTTACGGGGACTAGTCAATCTACAGAATCTCACCCTGTCTTTTAATGAACGCATAATGAATGATTGGGTTATAGATTGTCCCCAACTGGTGAACCTTGAAATCAGTGACAAGGCGATTACTACCAATACTCATTTTGCTAAGATCTTGGTTACTTCACGGAAAATCCTCAATTTCAGTTCTTTTGGTTTCTTTCCAATCTCATTTGAAGTTTCGGAGTTGGAGAATGTGAACATAAAATTATGGGATTGCTTTAGATACAGGACTATCAAACTATCCGGGAATCTGAAAAAGTATTTTGGCCGGATTACTCCTATGTTTCGGGGGCTTTGCAAGACCAGGACTCTTACTCTGGATTTAGGGGCTATTAAGGTGAATCTATACTTGTTTCTTTTGATGTTATAGCCTTTAGTTTATTATCACTTCATTATCTTTTTTTGATTGAATATAGTAAGTAATTTGATTATGTAACTAGAGGCATTGGTTAAGTCTCTCTCACATACCAACCTTTATCATAAGTGTCCCTTTCCCTCCAACTTATCCATGTAATGTTCTGTCTTCATATGTGAGTTTTTGTGTTGTATATTTGAATGTTTTTTTTGGTTTTGTGTGTTGTAATATGATAAGAAATGCAGTAAACAGTTGAGAGAGATTGATAAATATGGCAGATTAGATTAAAGATCGAATTCAGCGAGATAATAGCAGAAATAGGATAGATTTAGAGAGATGGCAGAGAAGTAGAGAGAGATAGCTTGAGCAAGAAGATTGAGAGAAACTATAGAGAGAAAGAGACAAAATTGATGGAAATCCATTTTCGGATAATCAAATTCATCTCAAATATACAGTCACTACCACTGTATACTCAGGTAACTAACTATTTATAAAAATATTCAGTTACCCCTCTTCTTATAAAGACTCAATTACCCCTCTTCTAAAGTACTACCTCATTCTTATCTTTACTACTTCTAGCTAGCTTATTACTTATTAGTACTACTGTCATCCTACTATTCCTCCCTCCTTGAGATACAAATCCTCATGGTGGATCTTGGACTTCTTAACTTTCTTCCACCTGGATCAAGTACATCTATGCTATGTTTTCTTTTCATTTCTTTCATGTAAAGCTCTTTTCCGTTGGGAACATCCTGCAACAATTGCTGAACGTTTTGTATTCCAACAGAACCACCAACAAGTTAGCATTGTAGAAACAAATCATATATTATCCTCTTGGATAAAAAATGGTTATTAAAACCTTTTTCCTTGAGGCCTCATGATCTCTAAGTCTACTTGCCTTTTCAAGGCCACCTTGTCAACTTACAGAATCTCACCCGGTCACCCTGTCTTTCAAAGCAAGCATAATGCATGATTGGGTTATAGATTGTCTCCATTAGGTGAACCTCGAAATAATGACCCCTTGATTACTACCACAACTTATCTTGCTAAGATCTTGGTTACTTCACGAAAATCTGCAATATCAGTTCTTTTCGTTTCTTTTCGATCGCATTCGAAGTTTCAGAGTTGGAGAATGTGAAGATACATTATGGGATGTCATTGGATGCATGAGTATTAAACCAATTAAAAATGTGAAAGTATTTTTTCCGGGTTAATGATATGTTTCAAGGACTTTGTAATGCCAGGATTCTTACTCTGGATTTGGAGACCATTGAGTTAAATTTATCCTTGTTTCTTTTGATGTCATTAGTTCATTAACAAAATAACACTTTATTACCTTTTTTTAAATTGAAGATAGTATATATATTTGATTGTGTAGATAATGGCATTTCTTAAAGTATCATACAGGCATGCCTTCCACTTTTTATAGTACCTTTGCATACATTGGTCAATGGTCATCCATGGTTAAAGTATTTCTCATGGTTAAACACGATAATATCGTTTTTGTTTTTACCTTTTCTGTACATGGACATGAAATTACACAAGTAAATTTAGTGTCGATTTTGGGTTTACCCTTGAGTACACGGTGAAAGGCCAATATAACTAAATTCTATTGAACAATGCCCAAAATGACACTTGGCGGACTAGTTGTCCAAAATGACCAGAGAATTACGTATGGATGCGAGGGCCACACACGCATAACTCAAATGCGTAGATTTTCTTTTTTTAAAAAAAAATTCAAACCACGCATATGTTTCATGCGTTGTACATTTTATTTTTTTTAAAAAAAAATTAACAAGACTAGCTCTCGCATACGGTTCATGCGTTGCATGGGTGGGAGAGAACCACACATTTTGCACATGCGTAAGTTTTGTTTTTTTTAAAAAAAAATTCTTTAAAATCAATAAAAATCTACCTGATCTAAAACCCAAAATGGAACTGTTGAACCCAAAAGGTTAATTGTTGAACCCCCAAGAGAATACCGATAAAATTTAAGAATTTTAATTAAAAAATTGAATATTTCTTACGGAGTCCGACGTCTTGATTTTAAAAAATCGGGGGTCAACCCTTTTTTTAAAAAATTCAGGATAAGTTAGGGTTTAGGGTTGTAAGAGCAAGTCCAACAATGTCTTAATATTGTCCTAAATCAATATTTAGGACATTAAGTCACTTTCTGTGCTCCAACAATATTCTAGTGGTGCCTTAATATCATGCCCTTTTTTAAGGCAACTCTATACTTGTCCTAAATCATTTTTAACAATCAAAAATTAACTTCCCTCCTTTTCTACACTTCTCTCTCTCTCTTTTTTCCCTTCCCTCAAATTCTAATTCAAATATATTATTATTTTAATTTATAAGGCACAAGTATAAGGCATGTTTTTGGAATTGATACACAAAAATCATGACTTAAATCACTAGTAAATCACTAGGACACTATATTTTATTATATTTATAAGGCACCAACTAGGACTTTGTTGGACTTGCTCTAAGCAACCCTAAACCCTAAGTTCGTATACGGTTTATTCGTTGTTCAAAATATTTCTAAAACCAATTATGGTAATGTTGAACCCAACCCCAAAGGTTAACTGTTACCAAGTGAATTCAGATAAAATTTAAGAAGTTTAATTAAAAAATTGAATATTTCTTGCTGAGTCCGACGGCCTGATTTTTAAAAAATCGGGGGTCAGCCCCGATTTTTTTAAAATGAGGATAAGTTAGGGTTTAGGGAACCCTAAACCCTAAGTCCGTATACGGTTTATTCTTCGTTATGATTATTTCTAAAACCCAAAAGGGAACTGTTGAAGCCTTAACTGTTGAAATACCAAGAGAGTACAAATAAAATTTAAAAATTTTAATTAAAAAATTCAATATTTCTACACCCCAAATGTAATCCGTTGAACCCCAAATAAAAAATATTTGACCCCAAAGATTAACTGTTCCTACGAAAGCCAAATAAAAACTATTTAACCCCAAAAAAAATTATATTTTAAATAATATTTTTTTTAAAAAAATTGAAAATGGGGGTGGTTCTAGAAATGGATAAGTACCAATTTTTTGTTTGTCTGAGAAAAGGTAAATCAAAATCTGAAACGGGTGATTTGATTGATTGTGTTTCCAAACTAAAGAAAACTACGCATTCTATATATGCGTAGTCTGTTACGCACATGCATATATTAAATGCGTAGTTTCCACTTTATGCTGGGTTGCTTTCTGGCATTAGGGTAAAAGAAAAAAAAACATACGCATTTGCAAATGCGTAGACTCTATACGTATAACCTAAATGCGCATCTCTTTGGCTATTTTTATTTTGGGCATTCCACATGCCAATGGATATTTTGGACAGGTATGTTATGTTTTTGTGTTAATTTGGTCATTTTCTCTGAGTACACGACATGAAAATGAAAATACACGAAAAACAAAATTAATTGAATAAAAATTTTAAAATTATGTAAATATATATTATAAATAAATGTTGTATAAAATAGTTTAAATTTTAAATTTAACAAGATTTGACCACCCTTAACTCATTATGAATTATTAACTTAAGAGTCAACTAGTAAAAATTTAATTGAAAAATATAATATTTAAAATTTTTAATTTATTTATTATATTTTTATTTAGAAGTACACGAAACACAACACGAAACATATATGAAATAAAGGTAGGTGAACACGAAATGATACGAATTTTTAATGGGTCATGTTTGGGTTTAGCATTCACACACGAAATACGAATGTACACGACACGAAAATATACGATGCGAACGAATTGCTAGGTCTATTTGAATTTACCCTTTGCATACACGATACGAAAGTACACGATATAAATATATTTATATTTAAATATTTAAAATTTAATAATTTATAATAAATATATGTATAAATATAATACATGTGTATTTATTTGTATAATAATACATGATTTATAATATTGTATGTAAATATGATTTAATTATACTAGCTTATAGCCCATGAAAATCACAGATTACTTTTAAATATTTTTAAAATTATGTGATTAAACAAAATAAAGTATAATAATTTATTTAATAAATGACATGACTTATAACTAATAATATAAAATCTTAATGTAAATTTGTTTTTGACGGGATTCGAACCTTGGATCTTTAGGAGAGGATTTTAAATATATAAAATAATCCTTATTATTAGATCTAGCGGTTATCATCTTTACTAAATATCTAATATTCACTATTTTTTTAACGTTCAACTATTGAACCAAACTACTAACAATTATATCTATATTTATTTATTATAATTTAGTATATATGGATATAAATATACTTAAGATTTATTTATTTATTTATTTACATTTAATTTTACGCGACACGCGAAAGTATAAATAGGCCCCAGGTCAAAAAATATACAAAAAGGAAGAGGTTAAAGTTGGGGGTTGAGGCCGAGGCAGACAAAATGGGTAAGCATCGGGAGTGGTAGCTAGTGTTTCAGTGTTTGACAAAGGGAGAAGGAAAATCAATCAATGGAGAAAATGGAAGGTCAGATAATAACGAATAAGTTGGAGAAGAAGAAAAAGAGGAGATGCACAACTAGAAATAATCCTCAACAAGAATCAATTGGGGAAGACAGATTGAGTAGCTTGCCCGATGACCTCATTCATCACATTCTCTCATTTTCGAATATGAAATTAGCGGTTCGAACCAGCGTTCTCTCGAAACGATGGAAACTCTTATGGACTAGTCTGCCTTTTCTCACAGTTAAGGATTTTAAGTTGGTTGAAAACTTTTTGTCTCATCGTTACCATGCTTATGATATTTTGAAATTTCGTATGTGTGTATTTCATGTCCAACCATGGTGCTTATATCGCAAGTTTCTTGATTATGCAATTTCACACAATGTGCAACACCTTGAAGTTGATTGTACTTTTTATTTTAATCCTATTGAGTTATCCACCTTTGGTTCGTCTTCCGTAAAAACACTCAATTTGAAGTTGCATTTTGGTAACTTGCTAGAATCGGATCGTTGTTGGGATTTTCCAGCTTTAAAAACTCTTGATTTGTCACAATTAAGAAGGATGACCTTACCGGAATCATATTTGAACTGCTTGTCCTCTTTAGAGGCGCTGTATCTTAGTAATTTGAACTTACCAGATGCCGTTACTTTGCTTTCTCTTAAGACTCTTATTCTGATAAGGTGCAATGTGCCCTCAAAAGCTTGGGATTTACCAGCTTTATTAACTCTTACATTGAGTGTTGTCGAATTTCCTAAGGAAAATGCAAATGGCTTCTTACGGGGACTAGTCAATCTACAGAATCTCACCCTGTCTTTTGAGGAAAGCATAATGAATGATTGGGTTATAGATTGTGCCCAACTGGTGAACCTTGAAATCAATTACAAGGCGATTACTACCAATACTCATCTTGCTAAGATCTTGGTTAGTTCACGGAAAATCCGCAATTTCAGTTCTTTTGGTTTCTTTCCAATCTCATTTGAAGTTTCGGAGTTGGAGAATGTGAACATAAAATTATGCGATGCCTCTAAATACAGGACTAGTAAACTAACGAAGAATGTGAAAAAGTATTTTGGCCGGATTACTGATATGTTTCGGGGGCTTTGCAAGACCAGGATTCTTACTCTGGATTTAGGGACTATTGAGGTGAATCTATATTTGTTTCTTCTGATGTTATAGCCTTTAGTTTATTACTCCCTCTGTCTCTTTTTATTTTTCTTATTTGAAATGTCGGGATTGTTCATAACATGAGACAAATTACTAATTTACGTTTAATCTATAAGACCAAATTTAGTCATGAGTGATCTTATTGGATTCGTATTTATGAGTACTTTAATACAGTGAAGTTTTTATATTTAAAACTAATACGAAATTGAAGATATTAACGATCAAAAGTGTGTGTTGGCAAACGTGTCCAGTCAAAACAGGAATGATATTTAGAGACGGAGGGAGTATCACTTCATTACCTCTTTTGGATTGAATATAGTAAGTAATTTGATTATGTAACTAGTGGCATTGGTCAAGTATCTCTCACATACCAACCTTTATCATAAGTGTCCCTTTGCCTCCAACTTATTCATGTAATGTTCTGTCTTCATAGTAAATGTTATATGTGAGTGTATTTTGACGGACTATTTGAAGTAGCAAGTATGCTTGTTATTATCTTTATGAACCATCTGGTAAACAATAGTTGCAGTTTATGAGTATCAGTCCGGAACTATAGGTTTTTGAGTTGTATATTTGAATGTTTTTTCGGTTTTGTGTGTTGTAATATGGTAAGAAATGCAGTAAACAGTTAGAGAGATTGAGAAATATGGCAGATTAGATTAGAGATCGAATTCAGTGAGATAATAGCAGAAATAGGATAGATTTCGAGAGATAGCAGAGAATTAGAGAGAGATAGCTTGAGGAAGAAGATTGAGAGACACTATAGAGAGAAAGAGACAAAATTGATGGAAATCCATATTCGGATAATCAAATTCATCTCAAATATACAGTAACTACCACTGTATATAGACTCAGGTAACTAACTAATCATAAAAATATTCAGTTACCCCTCTTCTTATTAAGACTCAATTACCCCTCTTCTAAGGTACTACCTCATTCTTATCTTTACTTCTACCTAGCTTATTACTATTAGCACTACTGTCATCCTAATATTTCTCCCCCTCGAGATATAAATCCTCATGGTGGATCTTGCACTTCTTAGCTTTCTTCCACCTGGATCAAGTACATTTCTGCTATGTTTTCTTTTCATTTCTTTCATGTAAAGCTCTTTTCCATTGGGAACATCCTGCAAACAATTGATGAACGTTTAGTATTCTAACAGAACCACCAACAAGTTAAGCAAATCATATTTCCTCTTGGATCAACAATGGTTATTAAAACCCTTTTCCTTGAGGCCTTGTGATCTCCAAGTCAACTTGCCTTTTTAAAGCCACCTTGTCAACTTACAATCTCACCCAATCACCCTGTCTTTCAAGGCAAGCATAATGCATGATTGGGTTATAGATTGTCTCAATTTGGTGAACCTCGAAATAATGACTTCGGTTGTTTTCCAAGAATGTTGGGCCAGTTTCAGAGTTGGAGAATGTGATGATACATTATGGGATGTCATTGGATACATGAGTATTAAACCAATTAAAAATATGAAAAAGTATTTTGGCCGGGTTAATGATATGTTTCCGGGACTTTGTAATGCCAGGATTCTTACTCTGGATACCATTAAGGTAAATTTATTCTTGTTTCTTTTGATGTCATTAGTTCATTTTCAAATTAATTAACACTTTATTACCTTTTTAAAATTGAAGATAGTATATAATATTTGATTGTGTAGATAATGGCATTTGTTAAAGTATCATACAGGCATGCCTTCCACTCTTTATAGTACCTTTGCAGACATTGGCCAATGGTCATCCATGGTTAAAGTATTTCTCATGTACCAACCTTAAACATTAGGCTCCCTTTACCTCCAATTTACTTTTTTTTTTGACAGACTATTTAAAGATAAAGTATGCCTCTTACTATCATTATGATATCATCAGTTTAACAATAGTTGCAGTTTATGAGTTTCCTGAGTAGATCATGCCTGTGCATCTTGCTTTAGCTCCTTTAGTGATATTTACTTTGTAATATTAAATACTGCAAAAGGAAACTTATAACCAACTGTTTCATTATGCATGTTGATAATTAGGTCTACATTGCAACTCAGGTCCATATTTTAATACTTTTGTTTCGTTATTTAGGCACTTTCTTCCATTTTGGAGTTTCTTGTACATTCTCCTCCTCCTCCTCCATTCTACCACTTAAAGTATGTGAAGGTACCACAGGGATACGAAGAATCAAGTATGTCTCCTTACCTCAAACTTTACTTACTTGGTAACTCCCCAAAAGCCACCATCGTGACTACATTGCCTCAGGTACTTGGTAACTTTTTGGAAATTCGATGCATTTCTTTTGTCTTAATTTGTAAACAAATATGTGTATGATGTATTTTGTTACATGTCACAATCACAGGTCCCATGTTAGCTATTGTTTTTAAGCCTATCTATAGCTTACAGTTTACTGAAGTTTAATACCCAATTCATTTGCTAGATTCATTCGTTTACTTCACTTGAGAAATTAAATAATTTGAGTATGGTTAGGGTCTTTTTCGTAGTTGCACACAACTATGTTCAAATTTAAAGATAAAATTGTTGGATCATAAGGGGCAAATTTTTGTTTTTAGAAATCAAAGATTCAACACCCTAACTAAAAATCCAATTGTTTGTTTCAAGTAATCTGTACACACATAGGCTATGTTGTGTTTGGCTGGGGTGAATGAAATTGGAGGGAATGGAATTTGAATTAGAATATAGTCATATGTTTAAAATTTTCATTCCTCACACTATTCCATTACTAACCACCTAAACTAGAGTTTAAACCCACCATTTTGAAAAGGAATGATCCATTCTCCTCCTACTCATTTTCTTCACAAATTCTATCATAAGAAACTTCGCATCCACTCATTTTTTTTCTAATCTTACCTCTTATGATCATTGTTTTCCTTCAATATTTATCCATTCCATTCTCCCCAACCAAACTCACAGTTCCTTGCATTCAGGCATCTCTCATGAGTTCTTAATTTCTGAAATATTTAAGTATAGACTTGCACTTGGCTTCACCATCCCCATAGATAGTAACTTTGTGGAGCTTTTCATCATAGGGACAAAGCAAGAAATTAACAAGATATGCTCCAAATGAGTTTTCAGAAACAAATGTATACGGTATTCCAGATTTTTCAGCTACCCTTCTGACTTATTTCTTCTTGTCACAACATACTTAGAAACGGTGGCAATGGACTAATTCTATCCACTTCATTTCCAAATTCTGATGGAATAAATCGCTGATACACACAAATGGAGCTAGAATGTGTACATAATGATTTCTATAATTGCAAATCATCTTAATTTAGCAGTTTAATTATCACCTTTAAGTTGCCAGCTTCTTTCATGGCTCTTATTATTTTGAGTTGTTCAAAGGCATGGGAGTACTCCTAATGTCACATTAACAATATCTACATGACGAAGCACCTCGACAAGCTTGTCATGTTCATCTAGTTCTCCCTGTTCATAATCAGCCCATCACCCTCCCGATTACAGAATACCGGTCTAATATTCCAATGTTGGAAAACAATAAGTGTTTTGGAGTGGCAAAGGCTGCAGTTAGATTACTTTAGCTAGGTTGGAGAGTGGGGAGAAAGTAATTTGAGTTCAGAGCCTAGCTTACGCATTTGTGTTTTAACGGTGTTTATACAGATCAAATACTGAAGGCATTTCAGCTTGCTAGCTGGTCTTGCTGCTATAGAACTGACAGCTGACTATGGAGATGCACTTTTTTGCTAAATATTTCTGCCTCATATTCTAGAAAGTTCCGGTTCCGTTTCGGTTTTAAAATTCCGGTTCGGTTACTCGGTTTTAAAATTCCGGTTCGGTTACAATCGGTTCAGTTTCGGTTTTAAAACAGCATCGATAAAAATGAAAATTCCTAATATTAGAATTAAAAAAATGTAGATTATTCAGAGTTTTATGATTATTCAGAGTAAGAAGCACAATACTATATACAAGCCTTCAACTAACTTACAAAGAAAGTACAACAAGAACCCTTGTGCACAGAGTTCTATCAACACCCAGTAGCTTTATTAAAATTAACTTCTAAGTTCTAAATGAAACTGCAAGTTCTGTCGGCCCAATGAACTTATATATAGCTAAACAAGCTAAAAATGTGTCCATCGGATGAAATATATGTTATTAATTAGATTTTTATATATGCTTATAGTATATAGTTTTTTATGTACATATTTTTAATATTTGGATCGGTTCGGTTTTTTTGGTTCGGTTTCAACTTATAACCAGAACCGAACAATCGGTTTCGGTTTTTAATGATTTTTAACGGTTTCGGTTTCGGATTTATTCGGTTTTTTGCTCAGCCCTACTAGAAACTGATAAGGATGGCTGATGTAAATTATCCAAGATACATTTGTTATTAGTATCGGCAAGATACATTTCAGCCAAGTTTTTGTTTTTTTTCAGGAAACCATGATTCCTCGTACAGCGGAAGCTTCTGTGAGAGCTCAAAATGTGGTGATAGAAGAGCCCTTGGAAGCTCCAACAAAGGTTTATACTGATTCTGAAATTGTGTGTGTTGACACTGTGGACATGGGAGTGCAAGAAGAGCAGGTTGTGCAGAATTCAGAAGTGCATGATGACAGGATAATTAGGTGTGTTGGTGCTCCAGTTAAAGAAGTAGTTAATGATCGGGTGAACTCTTCTGGGAAAATCAGTGATATTGGGTTATGGCACGGTCATGAGGTTAAGTCCGAGTTTGTTTGCCTTCTTGATCACATTATGAATAAATACCCAGGAACCTTTGAGCACTTTGCCACCAAAGACAAGGAGTTGTGTACAATGAAGCTCAATATGTTGTGCACCACCGTGAATAACTTCACCAAAATTCCTATGACCGAGGTTGATAGTGAGATAATTACTGAGTACATGGATTTATTTGATGGCTTGAAGAAATTTGGATTCAACATAAGTTGGCTTGTGAGCCGTCTAAACTACATAGAACATCTCCGGTTTTCACAGCCCCTACTTTCTGAGCTTCATGCAATTGACTGTCATATTGATGACGCAAAAAGTTCATTAGAAGATTTGCAGTTTCGGATTGTTGACACCAAAACTAAATTGCAAAATCTGCAGACTCTTCGTGCTGAGAAGATGCAAGAGATTCAGAAAGCTTTTGGAACTATGGGCACAAGCCTTGCTGTTGGCTACATTGGAGATGATCTCTTGCCAGGTCCCTAATTTTCACCAGACTTAGTTATATGTTTAAGAATAGTTTGGATTGTGTACTAATTGTCCTGGAAGTACGTGTTTGTATGCTTGCCTGATATCTTGCAAGATGTTTTATGATGAGCTGCGTTATACTGTTGTTGTTTTATTACCTCCTTGATACTTCGGAATTTCCGACCTTACAGTCCGCATCCTACATTCTATATGTTGAAAATTTGGAGGAACCGGTATTTTTGAACAACGAATGCTTCAATTATTGTCTGGTATCTGTAGGTCGGTAGAATGCCTCTAGCATAATAAGAAGTCCTCAAATTTTGTTTTTAATAATTCTCATATGCATGATGGGAGAACATTAGCATCCGTTGGTGATCCAAGGCTTTGTAGTTCTTAGTATTAGATTAGCTGCAAGCTTTAGAGATATTAGGAGTTTTAACTAACTTCCAAGTTTAAAGTGGTAGACATAGTTTTTATGTTTGAGTTCCGATTATATATGCAGAACTTGGGAATGAAGCAATTTACATAATAAAATTAGATGCAAAAATTACTCGAATTTACTCCAAGCAATGAAAATTTAGTTCAGAAAGTTATGGATTTAACTTCTGAAAATACTAAGATGCTTAGTGTATGTTTACATTTAGGCCTGCAATACCATTGGTTTTGGAAGCATGGAGTATTTAATAATTTATTTTAAATATTAGATTTCAAATAATATAAATATAATTTGAGTTGTCATTTCAAAGTTTCAAATTATATTTATTAATATCTGAATGTCTTAAATTTCTTTTATTTTTTGGCTAAGTGAATGTCTTAAATTTCGAATATTATATTATCCAAATATGTTTATATTCATCAAAAATGTAATTTGATTAAATACAAAAAATATCATATAAATTCAAGTTGCCAAACATGTCATACTTGCTTTAACAAAAGTCCATTTAAATTAATAAAATTGCTTAAAGTGATAAATGAAAAATGAAAATTTTTAGTCAATATCTGTTTGGGTAATTTTTATTATGAGGGACTTAAGAATTATTAAAATTGTAAACATAAAAATTAATTTGATAAATTATCTATTTGAATAATGATATTAACTTTTATCAAATAAAATTCTCAAAATAAAATAAAATAAATCATTCAAAAAAGTAACTACTACCAACTTTTGACTTTAAACAATTTATTTCTCTTTAAATTTAAATTTAAGCAAATTTCTGATTTATTACATAAATAATCATTTTTTAATTTAAAATAAAAAAATAGCTTTAAGCCGGGCTTAACCGTACACAAACCGGCTCATTGTGTAAAACTATATTATGTTGCGCCATCACATTGCCTCAATTGTAATAATTATTTTTCATATAATACTTTTTGTTATTGAGACTAAATCGATATTCATATGAAATCAAATTTATACTTTGTATCAACAAAATTAAATGAGGAGGAAGTATGTAAGCAATTAATTGGCGGTTTTACGATCAACTTAGACAAAAATTATATCACATGTAAATAATTTTTTATTAAAATTTTTCCAATTTCAAAGATATACATGTGCTACCATATGCCTAATCGGATAATATTGAAGTAAATCAAGTTGTAATTTGATCGCAACACATCCTAACCAGATAATATTATAGCAAATTAAGTTATAATATGAGAATTACCAAAATGCCTATTTTTCCTAAATTTTTGCCTAAAATACTGATTTTGAAAAAAATGACTCGAAATATCAACGGGATACAGAGTTTCGGTCTCCGTATTACCCTAATACGGTACACCGTGTACCATATTATGCATGATACGGAATACGGTCTTCCGTGTTATGCATGATACGGCTATGCATGATACGGCGGTGTTCCGTGTTAAGTGGGTGCGCAGCACTGTCACGAAACACCGTCCACCGTATCATGCATAACACGGAAGACGGAGCTCCGTATCATGTCCTGTTACGGAGGACGCTCCTCCGCATCACATCCCCTATCACGGTACACGATGTACCGTGTCTCGTCAGTAAAAAGGGTCATCCAGTTTGTCAGGTGATTATTTTGGGCCATCACCCATTTATAATTTGATCGAAAGTAATTTGTTAACGCTTAATAATTACATTTAAAATCAACCTCTCATGCTTTTTTTTTTTGAGGTATTCATCGAGCAAAAAAACCAACTATGAATGACGATGGATAATGTCCTTCCATAATTCATTACTGTATTTTTTTTTATAAGCAAAGATTTTATTATAGGTGGTGTTTGGCTTAGCTAGAAGTTGTCTTATAAGACAAATAAGTCAATAAGTCCTTATCTTGAAGTGTTTGCCTACCAACTTATTTTAAGAACTTATGATCTTAAAAGTTCTTAAGTTGAAAGTTAGAAAGTAACTACTTTTTTCCAGCTTATTTACTATTCACTGATCCCTCCGTTTTTAATTGGATTTTTGCCGTCAAGCGGCGATATTTTTTTCAAATCTAACTTCACCATATTTTTCTCCATCTCCCAACGATCATTTTGCATACCATATGTGTTATATTTCTACGCGATTTAGGAAATTTGTATAAAAATATTTGTTCTACAGTAAACTTATAATTTCTGATTTACCAAACACTTTAATAATTTATGAGCTCCTTATAAGCTCCGCCAAACTGGCGCTTACTTATCACTTATAATCAACTTATGGGTTTAAAGTCATAAGTTACTTTTTTTAAGCTAAGCCAAACGGGCTCATAATAAGCCGTAAGGCCAGTCATGGTACAACCACTGATACAAATTTTCACTGAGTTACCACTGATACAATTCTCACTGAACATACAACTACTGAAATCTGGTCTTCAAAATAACTATCGCTGCACATACTTCCACTGAATTTGATCTTCAATTTTTTGTAATGCCAAACACCGAAAGAGCAATTCCAGGATCAAAGTTCAGAACCTGTGATTTAATTATAGTTGGTTTCTAGACCGCATCAATCACGATTTACGATCTAAAGACACTATAAGAAAATTATTCAGCCTTAGTTGTAATTATAGTTGGATTAAAGATCGTATCAATCACGATAAACGATCTAAAGACACTATAAAAAAAATTATAGAACCCGAGTTCTATATATAGTTGGTTTCTAGATCACATCAATCACGATTAATGATCTATAGACATTATATATTGATTTAGAACCCGATTTTTATTATAGGCGGTTTGTAGATCAAATAAGTCAAGAATGACAATCTAAAAACACTATAGAGAATTAGAACCAGGATTTTAATTATAGTTGGTTTTTAGGTCGCATACTACCACTGAAAATACCACTGAATGTTATGAATCCCTAAAAGCGACCTAAAGACACTATAAAAATTTGATCCTGAATTCTATCTATAATTGGTTTTTAGATCGCATTAATCATTATTAGTGATCAATAAACACTATAAAGGCTTATAGTTGGTTTCTAAATCGCATTTGTCAAGAATGACGCTCTAAAGACACTATAGATTAAGAACCGGGGTTCTAATTATAGTTGGTTTTTAGAACACATCAATGAAGAATGACGATCTATAAACACTATAAAATTCTGAACCTGCAATCCCTTGTTGTTGCTTTTAGCATCTGCCAACAATCTCTCAATCCACCTCTGAAGCTTCTACAGAAACTGTCTGATCCTCAAATGATGAACCACTGATATTCCTAGCAAAAGGGCCTCGTTAAAAACCCCACAAGAGTAAAACCCAAAGGGAAAAAAACTCAAGGGGGGGAAAAAGTGCCCTCTCGCCGAAATACTGATGAACCCACTAAACAAATAAATATCCCTGATTGGTACTGAGCATAGCCCGCTAGACAAGAAGATGACTTTCTCGCATCTGAGCTGCGGCCTTGAAACCTCGCAGACTTACCTTTTGTAGACACAAACATTAGTATAAATTGAGAGAGAATTGAACTTTTATTTTTACCAGCTTCTGGACTTTATTGAATTTGCAGAACCTCCCAAGTTTATCCAAACTGAGTATTACCTTCACACACATTCCCAAGTTTATCCTGAAACTGCACAACCACCTGCGTAATATCCCCTTCCACAACCTCACAAACCACCTCCCTAGTATTCAAATTCCCGAAATTCACCACCTGAGCACACACATACCCATTATCATGATACCACCTCTGCACCTTATCCCGAATCTTCTGCAACAACCTTGCAGTCACCTGCCCTTCCACCGCCAACATATCCAAAATCTCCCTATGAGTCGAAGCAGGCAACATACAAGACCTAGACCTTTCCATTCTCTTCTTATAATCCCTCGAACCCTCATAAACTCCATCCTCTCCTTCTCACTCATCTCCATCGAATCCATATCCGTAGTCTTGGACGGAGCCATCAACCCCACATTAATACACTTAAACCTATCCGCCACGGACCAACTACTCTCCACAAAGGAAATCGCAATCCCAATTAGCCAACGTCTCCAACTCCTTCTGCAATTAAGCTTTGGTGTAAATTTCACAAGGCTTAATCGTAACCATTTCGTTAAAAGAATCATCACTACCAATACTCTCCGAAGTCAATTAATCGACAAACACAACCTCCGAGACCTTATACTTCTTAAATCCATTCCACTTATTCATTTGCAATACCACATTGGCAGATAAACCGTGAGGATCCCACTCCGATTGAGATTCATCTTCTTTCGCATTCGCAACCAAGTAAGACTGCAATCGAGACCAGAAACCACCTCCTCTAGCTCCTCCATCACCTCCGCCGCCTCCTCTAATAGAAGTCTAGTAGAAGTCTGTTAATTTCCGACTTCCTGGAACCACAACTCCACCATCAAACTCCACCAACAACTCTGACCTGTATCCTCTCTCTTATTTGCTGAACTGAGGACCTAACCCATATACACACGCACGGAGCCGGAATTATCCGAGTTCCGGGAACCCATCGGAAAAATCAAACTGAACAGATCGGAGATGAAATGGGTATATAATGACAGATGAGAGCAAGAAGAGCAAGGAAATATGGAGCGTGGGGCAAGTGAAATCAGTTATGGAGGTGAAAAAGATGGTCAACGATGTTGTTGGTTTCCGGCGGGAGGCAAAAATTGCTATCTGTTTCTATAATAAATAATTCAAAATCTAATTGATATCAATTCATTACTGTATTGATGAGCGGTTTAAATTAATGAAAATTCATTTTTTTTTCTTGGCAAAAAAAAATCTTTTTAGCATTTCAATTAACTTGTATGTAAGTCGGGAAATGAATACATTTTATAATTTATAAGTAGCATCTATAACCTTTATTAATAAGCAAAACCCTCTTTTAATGGTACTATTTTTTTGGTTCACACTATATTTTGGTTTCACCCTTTTTGGTTCGCACTATTTTTTGGTTTCATCCCTAAAATCCTACTTCTACTAGAATTCTATGTTGTTTTTTTTGAAAATAGAATAAAAATAAAAATTCTATTATAATTATAATTTTTTTATTTGTAATTTTTTGATAGAAACGAATACAAAACACAATCTAGGGTTATTTGATATAAATTTTTGTAAAAAACCAAAGAATACATCATATAACATTTTATTAAACACTATCAAATCTATAAACTTTTATTAATAAATCTCTTATGGTACTTTGTAACAAATTTGGTTCCACCCTTATTTTGGTTTCATCCTAAATTCCTAATTTCCCTAAAATTACATTATTTTCTAAAAAAATTGTTTGGAATTCTGTTGTAATTATAATTCTTTACTATAATCTTACTGAATTGTACAAAATATGTATCCATTAAAACCATAACAATGTATGTTTTGTTTTCTTGATTGTCTTAAAATAATCGTAAATAATTAATAAATAAAATCTATATCTATAAGCTTTATTAATAAGCAAAACCCTTTTTAATGTACTATTTTGTACCAAATTTAGTTCGCACCATATTTTGGTTTCACCCCTACAATCTTATTTTCCCTAGAATTCTATGTTGTTTTTATAAATAAATTAAAAAAATTCTATTATAATTATAATTCTTTTTACTAAAATTTATAAAAAAAAAAGAGACTACGAATAATATAACATATGTTGATCTAGGGTGACATGCTTATCTATAACAAACGAAATTCATTTTTAACGGTAATTGGGTACCAAAATTTGGTTCCACCCAGATTCCTATTTATCCTAGGATTCTATATTATTTTTAATAAAATAATAAAACTATTAAATACAAATATAATTGTAATTTTTTTATTAGAACTCTATTCAGTTATCAAATAACGTATTTATCATAATCATGTACATTTTTACGTATATAATAGAATCATTTAGTTTTTTTTTCTCGATTTTACAAATAAACAATATATAAAATGACCTTTATTAATAAGCAATTTTTTTGTAAATAACGAATCTTTTTATAATAAATTAATAAAAATAAACTATTGAGTAATTAAACTATTGAGTTACATAAGTAACGTAATTTTCTTTTGTACCTTTATCATTTTTTAAAATATTTTTTGTAATAAATAAAATAAATCTTATAAAAATTTAATAAAAAAATGATCAATTTAAATAAATTATCTCGACCCGTGCTTGGCACGCGATATCATCTAGTATAAGATAGGCCAAACATCTTTAGATTCCTTGTACATGGGACTTCGACATTTTTTGTTAGTTATTAGTAGATATTTAGCATGCATCTTCCAAAATCTAAGAAAAATTATGTGATAATTCTTATCTCCACTTAAATGCAATTTAGTTTACGATATCAAACCTAATGCTCATTAGTAATTTATGCACAAATAAGTGTGATTAGTGCAATAATGTAAATATTGTGTGTTGTGATTCACTTCTGCATTTTTATGGTGTTTTATAGAATTTTTTTTTTGTCAGGTATGGTGCTTTATAGATAGATAAACTTAATAGGGTTTTGGTCCCTGACAATCATTTGTCAGGGAGCTGTTATATAATAATCGGTTTCTAAACCGTTGGATCGTTGATCCAACGGCCCCCCGGAACAAAATTTTTTTACTGTTCGCTATAATTTTCCGCGGACAGACAATCTTCCGCGGACAGGCAATCTGCCTATCCGCGGAAAATTATAGCGGACAGTAAATTTTTTTTTTTTTTTAATCTCAACCGTTGGATCAACGATCCAACGGCTGTGGAACCGATTGTTAAATAACCGGTCCCTGACAAACGATTGTCAGGGACCTGGACCCAACTTAGTGCCCGTTTGCCAAATCTGTTAATGCACTTATAAGTTACTTATTTTGGAAAAAATTTCGTATTTACATACTTTTTTTTAGAAAAAAATGTGTATAGGGGAGTTTAATATTCATAATCTTGCAAAAATAAGTTACTTATTTCAGAAAAAAGTACATATTTCCTAACTTTTTTCCAGAATAAGTAACTTATTTCTGAAAAATAAGATTTCCCAAACGGGTCCTTAATATGGTGTTTTATAGATAGATAAACTTAATATGTAACAATATTCCAAAATTTAAATAAACAAAGCCCATGTAACAGATCAGCTCACTTTGCAATAAAAAATTGTAAAAAGGCACGCTGATTAAAAAGCAATTCATTCACATATTATTAGAACTAGCTTCAATTCCCGTACAAGGCATGAGATTGTTCTATTTTATAATTGATATTGCAGTTTTTTCATTACATTTTGATATTAATATTAACAATTGATATTGTGATGATTAAAATTTTTTTTAGTTGAGCGCATTCTTTTTTAACCAATTTTTATTTTATTCTCGTTTCAAGATCTCCCATTTTGGTTAAAACATTCAAATGTACTCTTTATTTTTCCAAAGTGCTCATAGTCTTATATTTCTTATATTTGATATTACAGAATGTTAAATAATGCGCCAAGGCCAAGAAAGTATTAAAAAATATTGTATTAGACACATCTTTATAAAGTAAAAATACTAAATTACAGTACACAAAATATGTAGATTGCATAACAAAAATATGTAGTTAGCAATCTGAAGTTAATGTTCCAATATTATTTCTTCAATTATAATGAGTTCCAAGGCTTCCATACTCGTGCGAGACACAAACTTCTTCGAATGCTTAGTTAATTACAATGTAACGAAAGTGTTATAATTAAGTAGATAGTATTAAATAAACATATTAAATACGAATTAATTAATGTATATTAATGAATGCACATATTAAATACGATTTTTAATTGATGTGTATTAATGAATGCAGAGGATCAAAATGATAATTTAGGATGAATTAAAATAGTACATGTTGTGGTATTATATATATAATAGATAATAGATAATAGATTTTTCACATTTTGTGCACAACAATCAGTGTGTGAGTAAGGACCCCGTTAAAGTCCTGCTTGTCTTTCAAAACATAAATATCTAAACTCACCATGACCATGGAGAAACTACGTGAATTTTTATCTTTAAATGCGATTAAAAAAATTTCATGTCATCATTTATACTCAAAAGAAAATTCACTAAAAAATTCAATATAACCGAAAAACAAAAGCACTATCGAATCTTGTTGAACATTTAAATATATTTTGAATTATTTTATTATTATTATTTAGTATCCTCCAAAAACTTATAAATCGAAAGAGATTATTTTATCATTTGTCATTTCCAGATGAGAGAATTACCAAAATACTTATTTTCCCAAGTTTTTGCCCAAAATACTGATTTTGAAAAAAATGGCCCGAAATACCGACGGGATACGGAGAATCGTCCTCCGTGTTAGTATGACACGGAGAAGCGTCCTCCGTATTATGCATGATACGGAGCTCCGTCTTCCGTGTTATGCATGATACGGTGGACGGTGTTCCGTGTTAGGTGGGTGCGCAACACTGTCACGGAACACAGTACACCGTATCATGCATAACACGGAAGATGGAGCTCCGTATCATGCCCGGTTACGGAAGATCGAGTTCCACAACACACCCCCTATCACGGTACACGATGTACCGTGTCCCGTCAGTAAAAAGGACCCTCCAGTTTTTCAGGTGATTATTTTGGGACATCACCCTTTCGAGATAGGTGCAAATAATGTGAAGTAAAGATATTAAAATTAACATTCATTAGTAATTTATTCACAAATGCATGTGATTTATATTTGTTATTTCTGCTCATGTGATTTATGAGTCATGAGTCACGAGCAAAGCCAGATCATGACCTACCTGAATAGAATATAGGCCAGCCCAGTTAGAGACAATAGAAGATGGACCTAACAATTACCAACTCACTTGAGCATATGAGTTACAAACTACTACTTACCAAGTATTACTGGATCAGGCCCAAGCCATCAGAATCATCTATCCATTTAAGTAATGTGTGATTTCATTCGGTCAAATTAATTACTCTACTTAATATCATAGAAAATTAGAAAACATTTAGTGCATTTCTTTCTGTGTTATCATGATCTCAAAAAAAGATTTGCTAATCTTTTAGCACACTACTTTTAAAATATGTTGTCTCACAAAGTTGCTGGGTAAATATTTATAACCACCAAAACTTGATGATAAAAATGGAGGATACTATGATTTGTAAGACTCTTGCTCAACCAATTTAACATATTGTCTGTTGATGTTCCCTGATCAGTTATCAATCTTGAGCTAATTGAAACATGGGTCCGTTTTATGGACAAATGATTGTTGCAGCATACTTTATCTCGCGTTTTTTAGGATAAATGATTGTTGCAACATATCTTATCGCGTTTATTATCCGCGACAAATGATTGTTACAACATATCTTATCGTGTTTATTATTCGCAATAAAGAGTGACGCCTGCATAAACTTAAGGCAAATGTGTTAGAATTCTTACCACTAGGGAGGTATTAGCAACCAGCCATATGCCAGCAATCAGCCAAATTTATACTAAACACATATTCTAACTTTCATATTTATAACTGTGTGGTCTGCTATCTTGATGACTTGAAGTAGTAACATTGCTCAACATATTTCAACGAAGTGCATAAATGAGGAAATCCAACCTTGTTTTATTCAATAGCTTAATCTTTAAATGGTAGCTTTTGCTAAAATACCTAAACATAACAGTTAACTCCCATTTCTTGCAAGCAATTCTTCACATTTACGCTGTGCACAGCAATGTCATTGGAACTTCAAGAACTGTAAACAAGTTCCTCTTAGGCCATGCACAATGCAGAAGGAATTCACATAGGGGAAAAGTCCCAATGCACTCAGCCTACATTATTTATATATAAATCTATAATAAACTAGGAGATTTCGAGGGATTGAATCCTTGACATAGCTGATACGTAGAGACACTTACTCATCCCATCAAGCACAACTTTTTAAGTTCCTCTTTTGTCCAAGATGTGAAGATGGTTCGACACCGAGTATCTCTCTTCCATATGTGAAGATTTCGACAAAGGGATATTGTTCTAGAAAGCTGAAACATGTGTATTTTCCTCATGGGCGCCTTGACCTGGAGATTTTACACAAGCTTCAATATCTTTGCCATTTGAGTCTGTAAACTTCAGGTACTGATCGATTTCTTTGGTATCCGTGCTACCATTTCTCCGATGGTACCATTTTCGGACTGCTTTTGGCCTTTTGTCACTTATAGCAATTGCAATGTCATTAGGGAAAAGGTCTCGACGCACAAAAGCATGGAAAATTGTTGTCACGAGCAGGGCTGTCACGGTGATTGTTGCAATGACACAAAGTACGATGGACAGTGACTTAGTTATAACATTTGAGACTTCAAGTGAGTACCTAAGGGTTGCAATGGCAGCACCAGTCATTGGAAAAGTGTAGGCCCACCAAGCCAACGAAAACCTATAAATGATGACGGAAATAAAGCTTAAAACCTCAAACATTTAAATTTTAAAGGAGTCTTCAATAATAAATACAGAATCCATATTGTGGAAAATACCTGAATCCTCGGAAGAAATTAACTCGCACAGCCTGCAGAATTAAAAAAGAGGGGGGACTATTAGCCAACATATAATTAACTGAACAAGTGAAACAGAATTGCGACCAACTTGATGAGTTTCCATATTTATTTTAGCATCATTCTAGGATTAGTATCACATCTTCTATTGTAAACAACACGAAAAGTAAATTTGTTAATTACTAAACTAAATTTCATTCATCCTAGACTTGAAAATATAAGAGAGGTTTAGAAGCAACAATCTGCATTACTGAGAATTGTAATAAAAAATGTAAGTACATAGGATTTGAGGTTCAATTATGCAAAAGAACTAACCAGTGAGAAGTAAAGGAACAAAGCGATGAAGAAAGCAATCCTTGACCCAAAATCAAATGATCCTTGTATTCTTGCCCATGCCATTGAAGCGACACTAGGTGCAGCAACAAAAAGAAAGAACACGGGATGGAGTTCCTTTGGGAGCGTTTCATTTGTTGGAAGCCTCTGATAAAGTGTAACAAACAGGACTGTGTAGTGAGCCAGTCCAATAGCAAAAAAGAAAATTGGTCCTTCTTTTAGCCCCATTGTTGCACCCAGTAGTGCCCCCACAAAATTCCCAACAACAGAAAGATGGTTTGATGGATTTGCCACCTTTGAAAGTCTTCTCTGTCCTCCTGACATCCACTGTCCGTATATCTTCAGCTCAAGGATTAAGATAGGTGTCATAAGGACATACCATAAAGCTGGATGCAGGTCTTTTGTTAAAGAAGGTGGAACTCCTAGAGCTAAGAACAATAAGGCTATCCACGGAGCGAAGAAGAAGTTGACACGTATTGGATGATAGTACTCACGACGAACAGCCTCAAAATAGAATACAATCTTCAGGATGTAGATGAAAGCGACTATGGAAAAAAGAAGAATGGATAAGCACCATAGAATAATGTTTACTTTCGTGCTTATATGAAGAAATCCCATTGTAGTACTTGTGGCTAAATTTTTCCACATTATCGCTTGGCTGCTGAGACCCAGGCATAAACCAAATGAAGAGATAGGGTAACGAAGAAGAAATGGCCACAGTTTATCCTCTGGAAGCAGTATCTCCTCCGAAGGCTGTAAGTTTGATGACAGTACAAATAAATTGAACAATACATTAGTACTTCAACTGGCAACAAGAACTACATGAATATCAATTTTCTGGCATGCGAAGGCACACTATTTGACAATTATAATTATAATTGTGTAAGTGACGCTTGAATGACACAAATTAGAAAAGGTAACAATTTCTTACGAAAGAAACTTTACTTTTTGATCCGTGTATAAAGGTTTTTGGTTTGACAAGTAGAAACCATATCTCGAAATGCAAATTATCACAAAAACAGTGAGAACATGATTAACTTCTTAAAAAAGGTCATCAGATTACATACCCTTAGAGTATCCAACTCAGGTCCTTCCAAAGCATCAAAGTATCGGTGCACAGGTACATTCTCCATTTCAGTAGTCCGTGGAAGGTCTGTTTCTGTCTCATTTACCCTTCCACGCAAATGTGACAATTGCCTTTCAAATTTTCCAGAAAATGTTTTAAAAGAATTGTATCTTTTATCTGCCAGAGTCTTGCCCATGGGGTTTTTAAAGGGGCGGTCAGGAGATTTTCCAATTGCAACTGCATCACTTAACGCAGAACCTTTTGGCATCGGCTGGGAATGAAATATTGGTTGTTTGAGTTTTGGAATATCAGTAAAAAGTGGAGAATGTGAAACACCGCTGCTGGAAATTAATTCACAATCATCTCTGAAGAGAACTCTTTTTTTCCCTTCCAAGTGGACTTCTATAGGAGAAGGTGGCATGCTGATGGAAACAGATGGTGTTCTCTTGTGAGACTGAAAATCACAGTTCTGAATCTCGGCAGCATCTATCTTGGTTTCCTAGTGCATCAGACATAAAAAATTTAATAACAAATACAGCGGTTCTTTAGTGGTGAAAGTTGATAATTACTGTATTGCATTATCCACATAGTTGCCACAGCCAATATAAAATATAGAAGAGAAATGATATAACAGCTACAACTTCATTACAAAGTGGTGAGACACATATTGATGGAATGACATATTGACTTACAACGAGTGAGGGGGAGATTGTATGAGTGTCCGATTCGGTATCTTTGTTCAAACTATCAAAGCATTCCAATTCATGAGTAGACACATAATTGATGAGCGGTGGAAGTGGATCAGGGGAATCCTTCGTTTCCACATTCCAATTTCTGTTCTCTTCCATGGTGAAGTGTATATTCCTGCAGGTCAACATGTTATCATACTGATCACTTGCAATAACTAATAAAAACATGTTGATACTTAGATTGAATGTAAATGTGAATTGTCATTTGCATATTAAGTGTTCTGTTCTTGTTCCGCTAAGATGTACTCTATAAATTCTTTAAAATCACAGAATGTGAGGGGATGATCGAATAAGTACTAGATTTTTTTATTTGTTATCGCCAGGATAAATTGCAAGATCCCTTAAAGAGTTGATCAAAATGTTACCCTTTAATAGATTTGCCTATTGACAGTTTGTACATACATCAGCTTATAACTTGGCAGAAAATTTGATGCAAATCACAATGGTACTACTTCAGTTTCTATCTCAGCTCTAAAGTTCTTAATTAGTTGTGAATATTAATCAAACCGCTAAGGTCATGGGAGGGAGCAATTAGCAATTGGATTAATCACTTATAGACTGATCTAATTTTAGGCTATCAACCAACTCCATTCTTTTTCTTTTCCGAGAAAATCAACTTGCTTAATTCGAACAATATTCAAAAACGAAAAAGCCAACAAAAACTTCCATGTCAAGAATGAGTCGAGGTGTCGCGAAAGCTGGCCAGACACCGGATTATCAAAGAATGACAATTTCAGCAAAATTCTCGTTTTCGCTCCCATTTTTGGACAATGATCTATTAATTCATCATACATAAACACATGCTATGTTTATAAGAGACAAGCTAAACAAACATAAGCAGGTGCAGTACAATTAGTCACTAATCATACAACATAAACAAAAAATGGAACAATAAAAAGACAGCCCAGAATACAAAACTGATGCTAAACCAATAAAATGTTAAGCCCAGATCGTACCTTAAAGCGTGACAAAAACCCAGAAATAAGTCTTGATCATACAGAATTTAAACTCGAAACTGAGGGTTTAGACTGAAATATATATGTGGGGAAATGAAGGGAGACTTTTTAGAGAGATAGAGAGTGAGATTTTAAGTTCTTTATTTATCACGCAATTTATGGATGAAAGAAAGAATCAAAAGCTGTATTTATATAGCAAATTTATGTGTTGTATATTTACACATGCATGTTCATGGGACATAATGCAGCTGCATTATGTGAGAATGATTGATTTAATGTCCCTTTGTCACGTAATTAAATGATTTCTTAAACAAAAATGCACTATTTGCCGGTGATTAATGGCAACACTGCTTTAACTTTGGGTACTGACTAAAATTTGCTTGATGATGAAATTAGAATTTCGAAATGAACCGAATAAATTATCGGTAATTTTTGAATGATAACCGAATATATTTCTAATTTAACCGGGCTTCTTTATTTATTAGAACTATTTTAGTTTAACCCTTTCTTTGTCAGGATTGATCGGAACTGTTTTAGATTAAGAAATGTTAAATTCCCAAAATTGTTCCAAATGCTTAGTTGTTAAAATATTATTGATTATTTTCTCATAAAAATGATCCCATATTTTCGGAATTGTTTGGTACTCTTTTTTTTTTTTTTAAATGGATTTCGTACTCTTTTAGATGTATACAATATGCATTCCTTGCGCAGCTCTACATCTATATTCTATGATATAAAACAGTTGTCACGTTGAAAACAAATTGCATAAACTAAAAACAGCTGTCGAAAAGATTTGAGAAAATTTTGTGTAGAGATGCGACAAACCGCAGCCATTATATTTATACCAAAGTTTTGGAAACCTGGCATTTTAGTATGGGTGGTGAAAGGTGATATATGCATACCCCAAATTGATTATTGCACATCTTTCCTTCTTTATTTTATCAAAATACTCCTTTTTTTGAGTCATTATATTTTATTGATTTACATTCGTTTATAATTTTTAATCATGTTACATTGTAATATTTATACATTTACTATATAATTAATAAATAATTTATTATTGATAAGCATGGAATCAACAACATATTATTTTAAAATATATGCTAATTTATATAATGGAGATAAAAATAATGAAACTAATAATAATAATTATTCAATTTCTTTGGTCAAAATAGAATACTCTAATTATGATTGTATTTCAATAGATAATTGTGGTTCACTTTAATTTTTTTAGCAAAAATTGATTCATATCTTTTATTATCTGTTTTTAGCCATAAACAGTGACTGATTATAACTAAATTTAAGATTTTAAAAAAATTCTATTAATTATTGAAATATAATCATTATTAAAATACAATCATAATTATAGTCTATATTAATCCTTTCTTATGCCGCTGCTAATTTGATACGTACGATCTGATAAAAATTTATAATTGAAATAAAAGTTGTAGAAAAAATTAAAGTATTCCTCTTTAACCAAAAATATTGAATCGAAAATTTGAATAAATATTATTATGAGTTTCATTATATATTTTCATCTCCACTATATAAATTAGCATATATATATATATATATATATATTAAAATAATGTTTTGCCGATTCTATGTTTATAAATAATTTACGTGTTAATAATTAATTTATTATTTTTAAAGTTATAAATTTATAAATTATCTAATAAGTATATAAATATTACAATATAACACGATTAAAAATTATGAAAGAGCATAAATCAATAAAAGGTAATGGATTAAAATCAAAGAAAAGCCGTATTTTGGTAAAATAAAAAAGAAAGGATGTGCAACAATCAATTTAGGATGTGCGTATATCATCACTTTTTTAGTATTCCTAGTTTGGTATCGGTTGAATTTTGAATTTCTAATGATCATTAATTCATTATCATGTATCTAATCATTTTTAAGTTTAAAGCAGGCGCTGTTATGGGTGAAAGAATTGAGATTTAGAACCCGTTTTGAATTATTTAAAATAAGTTATTTTTGATTTAATGGAGGTGTACTTTAAGTTGAATGAATGTAGGACTATCAAAAAAATCCGACAAATTCGATATCCATTCGAAATATCTGCATTCGCATCCGAGAAAAAGCGGATATTATCCGTATCCGAAATAAAGCGGATATTATCCGTATATGAATCCGGAGTATCCGAATCCGAAATGGAATATATATAATATTTGAATTATATAATTTAAGATTTATTTTCTATTAGCATGTAGTGTTTATGTGTGTTTATTAATTAAATAATACATTAATACAAATTTTATATAATTGTAACAATATTATAGACATATATAAAAATTTCATTTGAGTTTAATATTTTAAAGATAATAAAATTAAATATTTAGTACGACATTCACGGTTTTATTTTTTCTAAAGAAAAAAAAAATTTTGTTTTGAAATCATCAATACGCGTCAAAAAAATCTGAAAAATCCGATATCCGTCCGAAATATCTGCATTCGTATCCGAGAAAAAGCGGATATTATCCGTATCCGAAACAAAGCGGATATTATCCGTATCTGAATCCGGCAATTTCGGATACGGATACGGATATAGGCATATTCGTATCCGAATTATCTGTTTGATAGCCCTGGTGTTTGGGTAATTTTACTTAAAGTTAAATGGGGATTTAATAATTTTGACTTAAAGTGAAATTTGATTTAAAAAAAAATAAAATTCATAATATTTAAACTTTACAAGAATCGTGAAAAAAATTTTTTTGATAAGTCAAAAGTACCTAAATGAAACTTATTACTTAAAACAGTTTTTTAACTTAAAAGCGGGTTAAAGCCTCTATTGCCAAACATCCCAAAAATGACTTAAAGCAATTTTTAAGCTCCCCTTGCACAACACCCTCTTAAGAACTGTGTTTTTGAAAGTATGTAAGGATATCGGAGAAGATTGTAGGGGTTGTTTGAGTAACCTGTTTCCAGAATAAGGCGATTTATTTTAAGAGAAAGTCTAGGTTCATAATTTTTTCTGAAAAAATTAACTTTTTTACAAATTATAAAATCTCAAACATATATTAAATACATGTATAATTTTTTTTTTCAAAATATGAATTTTTTACCTAAAAATAAATTCAAAATAATTTACTTTTAAGTCTGGCACACGCCAATATTTTCACACAATTATTTTGGATTGTATTGAATACCGTAAATACTTTGAGAAGGTGGTAAACTGGTAATCTATCTATATTATAAAAGCTGTTGTGTTTTTCAGTGTAAAATTACCAAATTATCCTTCCGTATTTACATTTTTTACCACTTGACTATGTTGACTAATACGATTATTTCATTACAATCATACGCGTGTCACTTTTTTATGTATTTTAGACAGCTGTTGCAAGCTTCTTGGAGAAGCTTATGCTTTTTCCCAAAATACATTCATGATACATATAATTGAATTGGAATTCCAAATTCAAAATTTAAAGTACAAGATCTGAAAGTGCAGTACTCCTCTTTGCTCTAACTTTTTATTTTATAAATCTAAGTTTGATAAATGAATTTGAATCCTCTTACTTTTAATTATTCATGTTTGATCAGATTTAAATCTTTTATTTACCATCATATTTTAGGTTAGATTATCGTGCGTTTTCTAAGTTCTTTTCCTTTTTTCAGATGTTCGATCTTCCTTGCAAATATGGTCACAAAACAATGCTCTTCAATTGGATAAAGAAATTTGAAGGCAATTTCTTGCATTCTCAGATTCTCAAAGAAATAAGGTGTGTATTATACATGAAGTTGTTGTTTCCTCTTTAATTTCCCATGGTCAATGCCGATTTTGTTTAATTGAGTTAATGGTTTGTTGTTAAGATATTTTTGTTTATAATGCAATTTTTTGTTTTGATACATGTATGTGTTTGTTGATATGTCACAAAGAATATTGATACATGGGCTTTTTTTTATAGAATTTTTGAAAGTGTTCGAACATGAATAAATTAAACGAATGTTAAGAGTGTTGATATTCAACATTACAACTGCAAAACCTGAATGTTCAAGATGGGAAAAAATAACTCCTGCAATTAAACGAATGTTAAGAGTGTTGATATTCAACATTATTTTAAAAATTATCTTCTAACTTGTGTGCTCTGGACGTCATATTCAACATTCATGACGACGTTAAAGGTTATAAATTTTAAAGGTCAAAGCCTATGAAAACTGTAGCACGCAAAGTAATATACTCCCTCTGTCCCTTATTGATCTTCCCATTTAAAATGTGGGGACTGTTCATAACATGAGACAAATTATTAATTTACGTCTATTTTATAAGACCAAATATAGTCATGAGTGATCTTGTTGGATTCGTATTTATGAGTATTTTAATACAGTGAAGTTTTTATATCCAATACTAATACGAAATTAAAAATATTAACTAGTAAAAGTGTGCGTTGGCAAACGTGCCCGAAGGAAATGGTAAAAGTTTTTAGGAACGGAGGGAGTACAAAATTTGTAGAAAATGACTTTGGCCAGTTGTTAGTGAATGGTTCGAAAATGAACGTGTGTGTGTATTAAGAAATAATTAAATGAAAAATAAATTGATGTTACCGGAATATATAAGATAATAAATATTATTTACACGGCCAACATTTATTTGTACAACACTCGTTTGAGTTAACAAATTAATTTAATGGTATAAATATTATGAAGGGGACAGCTGACAACTATACAAAGATTGAAATATGTAACGTACCACTACCACAATAGGAGTATATCAGTTTAAATTCAGAACTGATATTCAAGTTTAGCTGTTTCGAGCTAGAAATTTCACATCTTACTAACTGAACTGCGATAATTTCGATAATCAAGATTAAAATTACAATATAAAAATTAATTTTTAATTTAGTTTTGATAATTTGATTATTTTCTAATCCATACCTTTTTTTTTTGCAGAAATTTATAATCCGTACCTTAATCGATAAAATTTTAATTCAAAATTTAACAACAATGCCTATAAGTCCATTTCAAAAAAAAAAAAAAACAATGCCTATACGTATTAACGCAATATATACGTTCATAAATTATAATATAGTATGAGTGAATGAAGTGGACACTTAATTGGATCCAAGATCATGACCTGTATTTCTCGAGGGCTCTGGCAAATATTTGCTAGGGAACTGTTTCATAATATATGTTTTCGGGATAACAATAATGTCCCCATTATTTCTATTGTTCATGTATCGCAAAAATTTTTTACGGTACGATGAACAATAAATTTTTTATATGAAAACAGGGGGTGCATTTTTATAATTATCTCATACCACGAAAAATTTCTACAATACGATGTAAATGATCCAACGATCCTAAAAGCATATGTTACGAAACAGTTCCTAACACGGAAGCCATTTCTCATTTCTCAAAGTCAAGAAATAGTTGATTTGTTTACGAAGTTTGAGATGACATGATGCGTTAAAAGACAATGAAATTAGGTAGTAATTCTTACATGCATGTTTAAGTTGGAGAACAAGAGTGGTTGTGACTAGACTTACATGATGTGAAGAATTTTGAACAAACCTAATTTTACCTGAATTTTACTTACTTTTCATTTTATAATCTTGGAAAATACAGGAAGAGATTGAACCATGGATTTGAAATTAATTAACAAAAATCGATGCAAAATTACACAATAAAAAACATTAAAATTTCATTTCTATTTACGTAAACAAAGTATATTTTAATAAATTTTTAAAATTTTGGAAAATATAGGAAGAGTTTTAACCATGGATTTGAAATTAACTAACAAAAATTGATACAAAATTATATATTAAAAATATATTAAAATTTCATTCATCACAAAAATAGTGAATGTGACTAATTGATGTGTATGAATTTTTCTCGTGTACTCTTAAAAATCCTAGAGAAGTCGTCACTATCTTGAAAGATCCCTCCGGCGGTGGCTTTTCCATCGATCGGAGGTCCCCTTTTCTTGTCTATTTATTTCATTAAACATCCTCCTTTTGTGAGAATTGTTAGTATCCATTTTCTTTGGGTGTTTGATTGTCCTCCGTTTTGGAGTGATTAGTATGTTTTGGTATGTTTTATTTTATTGTTTTGTTTCTCGAGAAGGATTCAATTGGTGATTTGGGAGATCTGAAAAACCCGCATCAAGGTTGGGTCGGTGGTGGAAATCGTAAAAACTCACCTTGCGCAACAAAAGATTCATTGGACGATCACCGGAATTAACTGTGCGAAGGTCAATTGTGATGCTACTGGTTTCAGAGTTGGTGTAGGCTGGATTGATCGGAAAGTCATTGTAATCTTTTTTAGGTCTGAGAATATTTAAATTCTATTTGTTAAACGATCTGCAAATATGGCTGCTAATCAGTTAACAAGAGAGTCGTATTCAATCCCAGATCGAGTTTTCAATAGGAGTTATGTTCCTATTGATGTTAAGAATGTTTTGTTAAGTTAATGAAACTTATTATTTGTTTGTAAAAAAAAATGTGTACGAAATTTAATTCAAATTTTGGTTTTTCCCCTTCGTTTATCTAATTTTTTGGCTTTTTTCCAATATTTATGTTTTTTTAAAAGGACCCGCACAATGTTTCATTGCGGGTGCATTTATTACTCTTTCAACGGCTTACCAATCACCTTTCTTCCCTACCCAAATTTAAACTCAGTTTTAAACAATTTTGTCTTCTATTTTTATACTTCCTCTGTCCCATGTAATTCTTTACATTTGTGGACTAATTTCCGGCTCAGATTTTAAGGTGCATTTTAAGGATAGTTCTATAAGAGTATCTCTAAGGGCCCATAACCCTTACCCATATTTAGACATGTGGACACTTTTAGGGTTTTCTCCCAAAAAAACACGCTCCAACAATACCCTCTGTTACCAATACATTTTGAGGGAGAAAAAATAGGACCCTACATGTGAGGAACCAAATTACATCCCCTTTCATCTCCCGCTATAATTTTTTGGTGAATAAATGAAGAATGGGCTTATTCATGGAGGCCCATTAGGTTAATTTATAAAGGATGCATTTAAATTTCAAATTTTAAATTTCAAAAAACTAACTAAATATTATTTTTAAAAAATAGGGTACCAATATAGGGTTTATCATTGGAGTAAATCATACTTTTGTTTCCTTATATTTTTAAAAATCTTTTTTTTAGGGGGTTAAAGGAAAGGGAAAGTCATTGGAGTTGCTCTAACTTATTTTTGATATTTTCTTTTTCTGTATAAAAATAGAACAATCCTATTTTTATACAAAAAAAAATATCAAAAATAATTTAAAGAACTATCTTTAAAATACACCTTAAAATACGTGTCAGATACGCAGTTTTTTATGTAAAGAAATGGATGGAACAGAGGGAGTACCAATTTTTGGAGAGAAAAAAAAATCAAGATTAGTGTTTCTCATGACTTCTTATTATTTGATAATGATTCAAATTAATCTACTGATTATAACGACTTTAATTATATAATTACATTCGAAATAAAAGATTTTATCGTAAAATTTTTAATGATAATGATAATGAAATTCATGAAACAATAGATGTTGATTATATTGATGATGTTGTTGATAATGTTGGAAGAAAATTTGTTGATGCTTCTAATTCTAAGGGAAAAGAAAAAATGACTTTTGAAAATGATGAAAATGTTAATATTGAAAAAAATGATAAAGTTAATGATGATGCTAATATTGAAGAAGGAAATTTTGGATCTATTTTTGTAAATGTGAATAATGTTGTGTCTTGTGTTGGTATGCAATTTGATTCTTCACAAGAAGCTGAAGCTTTTTGTAGAAATTATAATCGTAATATGGGATTTGAGATAATTATTAGGAGCACTCATAAAGAAAAGAAGTTGATGAGCTTGCGTCACGGATGTATATTTGTCGGAAGGGTGGGAGACGGGGCTCGAACACACCGAATTGTGAAGTTATTTATGGATAAAGGAAAGCGTGCAAGATATTTTATTAGTCGAAACGATTGTGAAGTTCAAATGTCTGTCACTCATACAGTAAATTTTGAACAAATAGGAAGTAACTACAGTCAAGTTAGAACATAATCATTGTATGATTACACCGGATAAGTTACAATTTATGCAACATAACATATATTCAGTTACCCGATCGTTAATTAAGTTGTTTCATAAATTGGGGATAGCGACTGCGAAAATAAAGAAATTACTTAGTGAATCCTATGGTGGTATTCAAAATCTTAGTTATTCTAGTGAAGACATATGTAATGTCATACGTGACATTCGACGGCAGTTGTTTGATTCTGGTGATACGAAGTGTGGTTTGGCTTTGCTACGAGAATTGAAAGAAACTTGTGATGGAATTCTATCGTGTGGATGAGCAGAGTCGTGTCAGGGGTTTGGTATGGACTGATTCTCAGTCGCTTAATTCTTACAAGAATTTTGGAGCCATGATTACCTTTGACTCGACTTATCGTACTAATAATTATTGTATGCCTTTTTTACCTGTTACGGGAATGAACCACCACTACCAAATTATCTTTTTTGGATTTTCACTTATAAGGGACGAGAAAGAAACATCTTACAAATGGATTTCGGAAATATGGTTGGAAGTTGTTGACAACATACATCCCTTTACAATTATTACCGATCAAGACATTGGTTTAGGAAATGCTATTGCAGCATATGTCACAAACAAATCATACATTTTGTACGTGGCATATAAGTAAAAAGTTTCCCGAAAAATTATCTTCTTTGTATACTCGATTTCCGAATTTTAAGAAATTTTTAAATCATGTGTGGACAAGTCGTTGTCACCTATCGAATTTGAAGGTAATTGGTTGAAAAGTACTGTCTCGAAAATCATGTTTGACTAAATGAGATGTATGCAATTAGAAGACAATAAATTAGTGCTTACACAAAACAATTTTTTTCCACCAGAATGACTACCGCTTTAAGGAGCGAGTCCATGAATTCTTTTTTTGATGAGTATGTTAAAGCATCAACTAGTTTGAAAGAATTTTTGAGAACTCACAAATGGTTTTGGAGAAATAATATCTTAATGAGAGTGGAGCCGACCACGAGACTGAGTTCAAGAAAATGGGACTCATATAATAATCTTTGGAAACTCATGCATCCATGATTTACGCAAAAGAAATGTTTAAGCGTTTTGAATATGAGCTTCTAAAATCGGATCTTTTACTGTTCAGAGCGTTAAACATGATAGAAGATCTTTTCCTATGATGTACTTGGTAGAAAAATTCACAGTATCGGAGAATTGTAGAAAACTTTATACTCTATCGGTTGCATTTAACGGGACAATTTCATGTGTTTGTAAGATGGATCTTACAAAAAGATGGATCTTGATATCCATACGGTTGGATCATTGTGAAATATATTTAAAATCGAAAGACGAATCAGGGACGAAACCCTATTCAGAAGTACTAGTTGACTATCAAATTACCAAATCAAATAAATTTATTTTTTCTGAAATTTTAGGAATTACATTTAAAAAGATGGATCTTGACATCCGTATGGTTGAATTGTCGAGAAATATTTTTTAAATAATCGAAACACGAATCAGGGACGAAACCCAATTTACGAGTGCTAGTCAAAGTACTAGGTGACTATCAAATTAATAAATCTAATAAATCTATTTTTTTCCTGATATTTTTGGAATAACATTAAAAAAGATGGATCTTGACATCCGTATAGTTGGATCTTCGAAAATAATTTTTCAAATAATCAAAACACGAATCAGGGACGAAACAGTAGTTAACCCCTAAACTTTAAAATTTCTCTTACATGAAAAAATTCATTGAAGCTCCACATAATTAATAATATTGATAGGTTGATTAGGCCTATGAGTACTATTTTATATAATTTCCGGTGCTATATATAACATATATCGTCATTGTTTAAATTTTCATTTGGCTTATTGGATCAGTTTATTCTCCTCTTGCCAAAATCAGTACATCCATTGCTACTATTAATACTACTAATATTTTTAGTTCTCTAGTTGTTTTCATAGTGAGTATAATTAACTGGATGTGTATGAATTTTAAATTAAAATTTTGTTTTTTTATTATTAATTTTATAAATTAGTTAAAATTGGGGAAAAATGAAAAAAATAGAAAATTAGTGAAGTATGGTACTATTCATCACAAAACAGTGAGTATGACTACTTGGGTGTGTATGAATTTTAATTCAAATTTTGACTTTATTTCTTTATGACTAATTGGGTGTGTATGGATTTTAAATTAAATTTTGACATTTTTTCTACTTTAATTTATTTTTCTGGCCTTTTCTCCCATATTTATTTAATTTTTGAAAATTTCCATTCGAAATATAGGGCATGTTTGGTACCATGCTTATAAGCCGACTTATGGCTTATAAACCTATTTCAATTTATGAAGGTTGTTTTTCTATCCAACTTATTAACTCAACATATAACTTATATGTTGATAAGTTAAAAGTTTGCAGCGACGTACTTTTTCCAAACTTATTTCTTATTACTTGATTTTTTTACTTGTTTGATATTTTATATTTTTGCATTTGTATTTAAAAATGTCATATGCATGTATTGAGATTATTATATTAAATAATTATAAAATTTTAATTTAATTTAATAAATATTTCACCAACTTATAAGTAAATTTGTCCAAACATTTGTATAACTTATATAATTTTTATACTTATCACTTATTTTAAGATATCCAAACGCCCACACAACATTGTGGACAGCCCGCAATAAAACAATACGGGTATGTTTGGGATATGGACCAATTTCTTAGTAAAATATATTAAATTTTTACTCCCTCCGTCCCATCTATTTGTTTACATTTTACCAAAAGTGTCTGACACGCATTTGAAGGTGTATATAAAATATAGTTCCATAATTTATTTTTATAATTTTATGATTTTGAATAAAAACTGAATGTTAAAATCTTTATTCCAGAAAGAAAAAAATTAAAATTAAAAATAAATTATAAAATTATATTTTATATACACCTTAAAATATGTGCCGAATATTGCTTACAGAGGCCTAAATAATAGAATTTGAGGAAATTATGAGAGAGAAAACTGGGTCTGAGTTATTATAAGTGATTTGTACTTATAAAGTAAGAGTCTTGCACGGGGCATTTTTGTAAATATAAACCTTTTTTTAGTAATTTTACATAAATACCCTTTAATTTGTATTAAAAATGTTTTAACCTAAATTTGTATTAAAAATGTTTTAAGCACATGTCCTGAGAAGGCACATGAAACCCATTCTCAAAAATACTCAATTTACTGATTATTTTTCCAAAAATATGACGAAAAATTGTATTGGAGGTTGCAAATGTTATATTTGGTGTTGCAAACTAGATTGCACAATATTTTTTAAAAAATATTTTAAATATTCTGCAACATAGGTATCAATATATATATATATAAAGGAGGATACACGGGAGTTTAGGTGGCGCTCTAAAAGCGTCTCAATCTATTTTTATAATTTTCTAGAATTTTAGAATTTTAAACAATAATAAATTTAAAAATATCATTTAACATATTAGAAGTAGAATAGGTGTTCGAATTTATAGAGGAGAAGAGTTGGAATTTATAGGGAAGACATATAATTAGAAGTTCTATTGGAAGTAGAATAAGTATTAATAATGCATATGATTAAAAGTTCTATTGGAAGTAGAATAGGATTTCGAATTTATAGAGAATAAGAGTTCGAATTTATAGAAAAAACATATAAATAAATATTGGAAGTAGAATAAGTATTAATAACGCATATGATTAAAAGTTCTATTAGAAGTAAGACAAGACTATCTATAATATAAAGAGAAAATAAGATGTATTTTCATTTCTAAGAGCATCTCCAATGGAGAAGACCCCTTAGCTAAAATCACAAATACATTACCATAAATAAATTTGAGTATTTACCAAATGTACTGTCCTTTTTTACTTTATTTGCAATTATACTGTACTGTTGAAAACCTTGCAAATATACGTTAATTTCATTATCTCTCTCATCCATTACCTTTTCATTATTTTTTCCTCTCCTGTATTCTATCCTCTTCTCCCTTTATTCTTTTCTTCTTACTCTCTTCTCCCTTCTTCCTTCTTCTCCCTCCGCTACCACACTTCCCGATTGGCCTCCTCCGATGCCATCTCCTTCCTATCTCCGACCCCGACCTCTTCCGATCTCCGACCCCGACCTCTCGACATCCACTCCTTCTCCGACGCCATCTCTAACAAATACCACCACCATCATCGTCACTTCATCGTCGACCATCATCTTCTTCAGAAAGGGGCCGCAGGCCGACAACCATCATCGTCGACAAGAAGGAAGAGGCAGAATATTCTCCGATATGTTCCAATCATGAGTATAGTAATGTTGATTTGAGATGTATATGGTTGATTTAAGTGGATTTGAGTTGTTTTTGGTCGATTTGGATTTATAAAATTAAGTTGCAATCAATTGTTTTGGGTAGCTTTCATATTTACTAAAATGTTAAAAAAGTTGTAAGTGTAGGAGCGGTGGGGGCCCAAGCAGTAGTAGGCGTTAGCCTTAGGTGGTCGGTGGTTGCTTTTGGTTGAATCCGTATATTTGCAATTTTTGTCTAATACATCGTATTTTTGCAATTAATATCGTACTTTTGCAATTATATTTTTAAATGAATAGTATTTTTGCAAAATGTTTATAACCGTTAGGTATTTTTCAAAAAAGCCTAATAAATTTTATAGAAATTATGTTAAAAAAACATCACTCCAATGGAACATTACTGTTAGCAAAACATTTAGATAATCTCTTTTCGTTGGCTATATTTGGCCAACCTCTCGAGACCTGTAAGAAAGATTTACATGATCAATTACCTTAAAAGATATAGATTCTATTAATAACAAACTGAAATAATAATAGCATACTATATTTACAATATATACAACATTATAGCCAATATACCATTGGAGCACAACTTCTTACAGGTTCGGCAAATTTTACATAATCAATATTTTATCTGATTTAGCCAACCATTTTTAGCTAATATCATTGAAGATGCTCTAAAGCTACATAAATTTTAGAAAGTGTAAATTGGAATTCATTCTATTTTTTAGGTTTTGATTTTAAGGAAAAAATTGTTGTGTAAGATAAGTATCATTAATAATATGTAACGAAGTTGAAATTTCAATCCCAAATGAGAGCGGCTCGAAATGTGTTTAACGGGAAGACGACTCATTATAAAAGATTATATTACCTATTAAAATATCATATTGATGTTATAAATTTTATTTTATTTTTAGGATTTGATTTTTATTTTTATGGAAACGTATTTAACGGGAAGACGGCTCACTAGAAAAGATTGTATTAACTATTAAAATTTGATACTACAGTCATAATATTTTCCTTTTTATTTTTACGATTCGATTTTATGGATAAAAATTATTATATAAGTCTTTATAATATATATTAAAGTTGAAATTTCGGTTTTAACGAGAGAACGGCTCAATCGAAAAAATCGTATTTAACAAGAAATCGATTCATTAGAGAAGATTATTTAATTATTAAAATTTAATATTAATATTATAATATAACGTAAATGTATTAAATTTTTTAAAAAATATTGTAACGCCGCCGCGAAGCGCGGCTTTATCGATTAGTTTTTGTAAAAAAAACACTAGAATTTCCACACCGACACTTCAAAATTCAAATATGTAAAAATGTGTCCATGGGTTATATATATACTTATATCTCCGACTCTGTCCTCAATGGCTCAATGTAAGCGGCCCATATTAGTTTGGACCAATTTTGCCTTGACATGTAGGGATGACAAAAAAAAACCGATCCGACGGATACCCGATCCAATTCGACCCGATTGGATCTTATCGAACCCGATTTTTTGGATTTGGATTTGGATTTGGATTTGATTTTTAAACCCGAAAGAGTTTGGATTTGGATTTGGATATTAGCTATATCCAACCCGATCCAAACTCGAAACCCGAAAACCCGATCCAAACCTGAAACCCGAAAAAAACCCGATATATATACATATATAAATTATAATTTATATATTATAATTTATTCCTTAAAAATAAATACCCGTTACTTAGTTACACTAGGTAATTTTGTTCAGACAATTTTGATACACATGTTGTGCTACTATGAAATTTCTTAGTTCAGGCAATTTTGATACACATGGTGTGCTAGCTAGTCTTCTAGTCTACACTTTGTCTCTGAATATTTATGTGGATATTTATTTGCAATTGTATTTTAATTTTTATGTCTTTAGATATTAATAGTGATGTAACTTGGACTTATTTATTTTCATGTCTCTAAAATCTAGATATTTATTTGCTATTGTAATTTTAATTTTTATGAAATTTAGCTTAAAAAAATATTACTACTTTTTTACAAAGAATTAAAAATTTCGGGTTTGGATAAAACCCGAACCCGATCCAAACCCGGTGGATCGGGTTTGGATTTTGAATTTCCAAATCCATTTGGATTTGGATCGGGTTTGGATTTGGATTAAGGATTCGGGTTTGGATTTGGATATCACAGATATCCAACCCGATCCAACCCGTTGCCATCCCTATTGACATGCCTAAGTTGAGCCCAATTCTCAATTGTATGTCCCTATCAACCTATCCAACATCTATGATTTAAAAGTACATCTTTTCTGAAACAATGTAAAAATTTGATAATATGGTCTTAATTTTTTAAAGTATTTTGATAATATGGTCTTATATATTTCTTAACTTGTTTGGGACATGCAATTAATTTGAAATTTTGGTTGTGGTACCATTGACATTTTTTGATAATTCAAGAAAGATGGAATTAGAATTTGATTCAATCACAGACAAAACATATCAGTATCATTTGAAATAAATTTAATATTTATGTATACATAATTTATTTTCTTCTGCCCTATGATCTGATTTTTTAAATACTGATCAACAAAGTATGTTTAAGGGATTAAAAAAATTACTTTTATTTAGAAAGACACTAAAGTTTGGAACTTAGAATATTGTGTGGACTGCATAAAAAGGCTTTTTAATCTTAATTAAGGCAAAAAAAGAAAAACACTATAGTACTCTAATTTAAAGCAAAAAAAAATTAGGTATTGTCATTTTTAATAATGAAGCTAACAAACTAGATTTACAGATAGATGAAATGAAGAAGATGAAGATACATTATGTTAAGCTTGAGTACAAATTACAGAGTAGACTAGTATTTATACATCTATAGAAACATTGTACACAAGACTGTATCAATCTAAATCGTAACTAATTTTGCTGATATGTCCTTGCCAGTTGGCTTCGTGCCAGTTGTCTTTTTGTCAGTTGGAATCATAGCTTGTATATCAGTAACATCCCCCCTCAAGTTGGAGGGTTGAAACATGTTAACAACACCAAACTTGCTGGTTAGAAAGTGTAACTGAGCGGAGGTAAGGCCTTAGTAAAGATGTCAGCAGGTTGAGAGAATGTAGAAATCTGAGCAGGCTTAATGATTCCTAGTTGAAGTTTTTCACGCACAATGTGACAATCATGTTCAATGTGCTTTGTGCGCTCATGAAAAACAAAATTCGAAGCAATGTATAGAGCAGAATTATTATCACAAAACAAGGTGACACGTGTGAGAGTGTGAAAGCCAAATGTGCGTAATAGACTAAGAAGCCAAACTAACTCACAACATGTGTCTGCCATGGCTCTATACTCAGCCTCAGCTGATGATTTTGAGAATGTATGTTGCTTCTTGCATTTCCAGGAGATAAGAGATGAACCAAACTTAATACAAAAACCTGTGAGTGATTGTCTTGTAGTTTGACAACCTCCCCAATCAGAATCACAGAATGCAGTTAGAATTGGCTGAGAAGTAGCAGAGTAGAATAACCCTTACCCAGGAGAACCTTTAAGATAACGAAGAATCTTATAGGCAGCATGCAAGTGATCAAGTCTTGGTTTGGCAAGAAATTGAGACAATACTTGAACAGGATATGCAATATCTGGTCGAGTAATAGTCAAATACAGTAAACGACCAACAACATGTCTGTATATAGAACCATCAGAATCAGACAGGAGAGCACTATTGCTTTTCTGTAGAGTATGATTTTGTTCAATGGGAACTTTAGAAGGTTTACACCCAAGAAGACCAGTATAAGTAAGAATGTCCAATGTATACTTGTGCTGATGAATATAGATACCAGAAGAAGATCTACAAACCTCAACACCTAAAAAGATTTTTAAGGCACCCAAGTCTTTAACTTTAAAACGAGAACTGATGTAGTCAATGCCTTGTTGAATAAGAGATTTCTGAGTACCAGTAATGAGGATATCATCAACATATACTAACACTGCTAAAAACTGAGATCCAACCTGCTTAGTAAACAGACTGTTGTCTGCATGAGATTGAGTGAATCCATTTTCTTTAATAGCAGTAGCAAACTTGGTAAACCAGCAACGAGGAGCTTATTTGAGACCATACAGAGATTTCTTGAGTTTACATACCCAATTACCTGGATCAGTAATGCCATTTAACACAGGTATAGAGGAAAGTTGAAAGTAACCAGGTGGAACCTTCATATAGACTGTTTCATTTAAATCACCATGCAAAAATGCATTGGTGATATCTAGTTGAGTAATATGCCAGTTCTGATAAGCAACTACAACAATGAATAATCTCACAGTTGTCATCTTTGCCACAGGGGCAAAGGTTTCAAAATAATCTAAGCCATAAGTCTGTGTAAAACCCTTGGCTACAAGATGAGCTTTGTATCTCTCAACTGATCCATCAGGGTTATATTTAACCTTGAATAGCCACTTACAGTCAACAATGTGCTGATTTGGTGGTTTGGGAACTAATTCCCAGGTATGGTTGCTCTCAAGAGCATCTAATTCAAGTTTCATGGCTTTAAACCAGTTAGCATCCTTGGCAGCTTGAGAAAATGTGTAAGGAGTAGGAATAGCTGAAGTAGCACATAGATACTTCACATAGGTAGGTTTGAAGATAGTATAAGCCATGTATTTAGTAATAGGATAAGTACAATTTGACTTAGCCATGGTAGAAGAAGGTTGACCAGTGTAATCCTTGTATTTGGGAGGTATAGTTTTAGTCCTAACTGATTTACCTTAGCTAAAGGAATAATGGACTGAGTTGCAGGACTATTAGAGGTGTCAACAGAAGTATTAGAGGTTGAAGTATCTGCAGCAGTTGATGGAACAACTGAGGATATTATTGTGGAATCATGAACAGGTGATGAAGTATTATCATCAGAGATAGGTGTATCAGGAAATATATAACTAGTAGGAGCAGATGACTTAACAGTCTCAGAGGTAGCATGAAAAGGGAAACAATGTTCCACAAAGACAATATCTCTGGATATATAGCACTTTCTAGTGTTAATATCCATAATTCTGTAGCCTTTCTTATTGAAAGGATAACCAAGAAAGATACATTTCAGAGATTTTGAAGCAAATTTATCATGAGAAGAATACAAATCAGAGATATAGCATAAACAGCCAAACACTCTTAGAGAGCTGTAATTAGGTGGTTTTTTGAATAGAATTTCATATGGTGATTTGAAGTTGAGAACAGAAGAAGGTGTTATGTTGATCAAGTGAGTAGCAGTAAGTAAGCAATCTCCCTAGAAAGAGAGGGGTAAGTTGGATTGAAATCGAAAAGACCTTGCTACATTGAGCAAGTGTTGATGCTTTCTCTCTACAACCCCATTTTGTTGGGGTGTATGAGAGCAAGTGGTTTGATGTAAGATGCCTAAATTCAACAGATGATTAGTAAGATCAGAGTTTAAGAACTCTGTGCCATTATCTATTCTAATGATCTTGACTGTTTTGTTGAACTGAGTGTTGACATACACAAGAAATTGTTTAATAAGAGAAGGTACTTGAGTCTTATCTGAAAAGAGAAAGGTCCAAGTACATTTTGAACAGTCATCAACAATAGTAAGAAAATATGAGCATTTACCATGAGTACATTGCTTATAGGGATCCCATACATCACAATGAACCAACTCAAAGATTTCAGCAGATTTAGTATTGCTAGAAGGAAAACTAAGTCTGAATTGTTTAGACATATGACAGATATCACAGATCTGAGTAGTATCTGATTTACAAATAGAAATATGACTGAGAACAGTTCCAGAAGGATGACCTAATCTCCAATGCCACTTGTTGGAGTCAGACAGAGTATTGTTAACTAGTAATGCACAAGAATTAGACTGAAGTTTAATGGAGGATAACTTGTAGAGGCCCTCATCTAGTTCACCAATCTCTGTCTCCATCAGTTGAGCAGGGGCCTGTAACCAACATTTAGTAGTAGCAAACAAAATTGTACAAGAGAGACTGTTGGTTAGTTGAGGTACATATAGTAAATTGCACTGAAAGTTAGGTACAACTTGAACATCCTTCAAAATAATAGAAGATGTCAATATGACATTTCCTATATGACTCACAAGAGAGACAGCACCATTTGGAAGATGCAGATCAGAGTTAACTTTCTTAGGATTGTCAATTAATTCAAGAAATGGAGTAATATGATGAGTTGCTCCAGAATCAATGATCCAAGTATGTTTAGAAGAGTTAAACTCAGTATGACTGGCAAAGATAACAGAGTTGGTTGAGTAAGATGATTTAGTACCTGCACATTGAGTACTAGAGTTTGTAATCCAGGGTGCAAATGCTGAGACATTATTGCTGGACATGTTAGATTGAAGCATATTGATAAGCTGTTGACATTGAGCATCTGAGAGACTGTCTGAGTTGGCACCAAATGTTGAGGGAATGGATTCAATATTTTTGTCTGAGATAGCAGATGAGGACACATTTGCTGCAGATTTTTGCTTGACAGATGTCCTAACTTTAGGTTTTGATTGACCATGTAACCTATGCCACTCCGGATAACCATGAAGTGCAAAGAATTTATCACGAGTATGTCCAGTAAGAGTACGGTAATCACAGACAATAGAGGCATCAGTAGACTTCTTATCAAATTTTCCTTTATTTTGAGACTTGAACTTGTTACCAGAAAATTGTCCAGCCCTAACATTCATGGCCATTGACTCAGCAGTAACAATAGTATGACCAATAGAACCACGTTGATTCTCTTCTTGTAGAAGCAAATTATATGCTTGACTCAGATCAGGTAGAGGACTCATCAATAGAATTTGACCTATGGTGTTAGTATACTGTTCACTATGTCCCATCATAAATTGACTTACTTTCATCATCTGTTCATGCTTATCCAATTTCTGAGTATTACTGCAAGTACATGTAGCATTTGTGCAAGTACATCGAGGTATTGGTGCAAGGTTATCAAGTTCATCAATAAGTCTTCTAAATTCTGTAAAATATGCAGTAATGGATTTTGTGCCTTGAGTAAGTGATGCAAGCTCTTTTCGTAGATTAAACAAGCGAGGCATATTATTTTGAGCATAGCGAAGATGCAAGTCATCCCAAATTTGTTTAGCAGTTGACATATAGAAAATACTTTTACGAATTTCAGCAGAAACAAAATTCAATATCCAGGATATTACCAGATCATTACTGCGCATCCAGAGAGATAATTGTGACGAGTTTGCATCAGGTTTTGCTTGAGTTTCATCAATAAACCCTAGCTTCAACTTTGCAGAAAGAGCAATTGATACAGACCTACTCCAATGGTGATAATTGTGATCTGTAAGAACATCACTAACTAGCGAGAGACCTGGATGATCAGAGTTACTCAGATAATATGGATGATTTATGTCGATTACAGTATTTGTTGCCATTGATTGTGAAGAAGATGCAGTATTAGCTGAAATCACAGCAGCATAAGATCGCATACTTTAACAAACACAATCGATGACACAGAACTTCACAAATGATCAAAGAATGAAGCTATTCTGATGAATAGATCAAGAACAAAATGCAGATAGAATGATCCAGAGAGATCAAGTAATGTATTGAGAGAGAGATCGAGAGAGATTGAGTAAGATCGAGAAAAAAAGTAATCTCGAGTAATCAGTATGACGAATCAGATAGAAGATATACAGAGTTTTGTCTCTGATACCATGTCATTTTTCATAATGAAGCTAACAAACTAGATTTGCAGATAGATGAAATAAGAAGATGAAGATACATTCTGTTAAACTTGAGTACAAATTACAGAGTAGACTAGTATTTATACATCTTTAGAAACATTGCATACAAGACTGTATCTATCTAAATCGTAACTAACTTTGCTGACATGTCCTTGCCAATTGGCTTCGTGCCAGTTGTCTTTTTGTCAGTTGGAATCATAGCTTGTATATCAGTAACAGGTATGTATCAGTAATTTAGTATCTAATTGTCAAGCAGTCGGCTACAACTAGATCATGGGCCTAATGGAACATGATCGGTTAAGCATATTGACACATATGCAATTACTAAAAAATTATTAGCATAATCCAACCAATTCAACGTTTAATTAAGGGCATGAGACAAATTATAACCATATTATGAACTGATGAAAACAGAAAGTAGTGGTTGTAATTCACTGCTTTTAGCTGGATACACCTTTTCTCCAAAAAAAATGAATAAAATAAATAATATAAGTATTTAAATATCTTGTAATTATGTGTTAACACTCAAAAAGGATCATTGGTATCAACATAAAGTTAAAATAGTGTCATGATCCAATATAAAAATTTTGTGTCATGACTATAAATATGAAATTGTTTACATTGCATGTATGATGCAATAAATAAATTGAATTTAGCACACTTTTTATGTTTTAAAGTTTGTGGGTTTTCACTTCCAATGTGCCTAAAGGCCCAACTTTTATAAATGTATCAAAATGATGTTTGCCCGGAAAGTGTATGATGTTTGTTTATATAGAGAATAGTTGCTGTGCTTAATTGGTGCTTTACTTTTGAGTTTTGACCTACCTTGACTAGACCTTTCTTTGTTTTTAGCTCCTTTTATCTTGCACCAAAACTACCGGTCGGCAACCTTCTGGTTGATGCAGACCAAACTCCCTTTTAGTGTTAATAACTTGGTTAATCTTCTTAACTTAAATGACAGTTAGGTCACTCAACTGACTGGAAACTTTCAGTTGGATCACCAAACTCAAAAAGTTTTCAATCAGATCACTTAACAAATAAAAACTTTCAATCAGATCATTAAACACGTTAAAAACTTTCAGTCAGGTCATTAAGCACGTTAAAATCAGGTCGTTAAACACGTTAAAATCAAGTCATTTAACGTGTTTTTATTTGTTAAGTGACCAAACTGAAAGTTTTTATTTGTTAAGTGACCTGATTGAAAGTTTTTTGAGTTGGATGACCCAATTGAAAATTTCCAGTCAGTTAAGTGACCTAACTACCATTTAACCCCATTTAATATTAGAGTTTCTCGGAATCGGAATATCCACGCTCTTAAATTTTCTTAGCCACATAAATAACATAAACGATCTAAAAATTGTTAAGTTAGACATATCAAGTGTTTGATATAGGTGAAAATCATACTCAAGATCTTGAGAACGACAAATGGGATAGCTCTACCATTGAGCTATTCTCATCCTATAGACATATCAAGTGTTTTGATTTCGTGAATTAGATTTAGATCATAACAACCAAATAGTACGTCAAATAATTTTGTTGAATTGTACGTACTCCTACAAAATCTATCAACTTCAAGTCCCCTTAAACTTAAATTTCAGTGTGTTTCGAAATACAGGTAATTTTGAAAATAAAATTTGAACAAGAATGTCGACCAGAATCTCCATGGGTGAAAATTCTAAAGAGTCACAAGATCTCAGCATCATTGAGGTCGGGTCAGATCGATGAATGCACATGGCTTTATGTAAAAAATAATTGAAAGACAGAATGGGAGGGTCAAGTTGCACCAGTTAGTAACGAAAGGTCTCTCCAACATGGTAGTAATATTACTCAAACTCTTTTGGACCATTCTACTTATTCATGACAATGAAATGCCAGATTTGTTATTCTAGTGGATTCCTTGAATCGCACTAAAGATGCTGCTGGGTGCACATATTACACCTTTTATATCAAACATATTTGACAAGATTCGAACTCTCAACTTATCGTAAAACTCTACCACATATGAATTTGATGTTTATAAAGCTTTCAATATCGCAGTTTTAGAAAATTGAAATTAAGCTGGTTTATGGTTTGTAAACTGAATTAGTTTAGTTTTTAATCTAACACTTGGAGATATATGGGCATCTAGTAAATATAAATATAAGAATTAAAATATACATCTACTTTATATTTTTTTTGGCTCTTAGCGGAAAATCTGGTTCCTGCAAAGTGCAAATTGCTTGAAAATGTCATTATATAATACTGCATTCACTAAATGCAAACTGGGGTTAATTGGCTAAAACATAATTGAACTCGTGCCTAACTTGCAGTTGGGTAATTGAACTCAAAAAGTTTGCAATTGGGTCAGTACACTAATATTTTATTGCGATTTAATCACTAAACACAAAATAACTTGCAGCGCCGTTAACTCTCGTTGACTTTTAACGGAGATCCGTTAAATTTGTACACTAAGCCGCCACATAGACTTTTCTCTCACCTCACATCAGCTGCCACATAGACCCTTTTAAAGTAAAATGGTAATTCTTTTTAAAAGTAAATAAGTAAAAGTTTGAAAACATTTTGTTTTCACCTTACCAACTCAAAACAGATCAACAGCTGCTCAATAATAATAAGAAAAAAGAAAATATAACACAAAACCAAGAACTCGTCGGAGTTCTTGAAGTTACCGGATTTTCGCAGAATCCAGCGAACCTTTGGAGCTCCGGTGAGCCCCTATTTCACACCAAACAAACACCAAACCAACATATACTGATGTCCATACACCGAGGACCAACCACACTGCAAGAACACGCAGAAAACGATCAAAACGAACATAAATCGTGAATTCCCGGCGAGCTTGAAGCCAAATCCGGCTGAAATCGCGATTCTCAGAAAAATCGAACCAACCTCAACGTTTAATAGCTTAAAACAAAGCTTAGGACATGGGTAAACTAACCCCTAACACCTCTAACACGAACAATCATCACAAGCAATGAACGAACGATTCAAAAATTCGAAAAAAAATACATAACTCGATTTCTACAAAAATGGAAATAAACACATCAATTGAACACATCAATCGATCATACACAACTCTAGGAAGCTATTAGAACCTTCAAATCATCTGAAAAATCATAGAAATGAAAAACCCTAATTTTTGGCTAAGAACCCTAATTTTGCAGATTAATAAAAAAAATCATAGAAATGGGGATTGTGGAAAGAAATAAAAATGTATATTAGAGTTGTAAGAATTTTAGAGTTTCAAAATAATTTAAGAGTTTTTTAAAATAATTAATTTTAAATTATTTAGCACGTCAGTAGACAACGTGTAAATATTGAACACATAATCATGCCACGTCAGATTTCCGTCAGAGACGTTAGATGGAGTTAACGATAGTTAGTCGATTGCAAGTTTTAATTATTTTGATGAGTTGACTGCAAGCTTTTTGAGTTCAGTTACCCAACTGCAAGTTAGGCACGAGTTCAGTTATGTATTAGCCAATTAACCCATGCAAACTGCAAGTGTTCATGCTTTATAAACTTGCATTAAACTGACAGGTCCAGAGACATGGCTATGTTCTATAGTATTATTTAATTTTATCCATTTCTTTTTATACCCATTTGAATTTTTAAAATGCATGAAAAATAAACTTTAACATAATTTTTTTAACAAATATTATTTACAAATACCTTTACCCAAAAACATTGAAATACGTTAAAAAATAATCATAAAGTCAATCTTTTTTAGATGAATAGAGTATTTTTTGAATAATTAGGCTTATATGTCTTAAAGCATTTCCAATGTCGGATGATATTTTGTATAATGATTATGTAAAATAGTGATTATGTAAAATTTATTGAACATGTAAGCTAACGTATTCCAATAATATTATGTAAAATGATTGGCTATATGCTAAAAAAACAAATAATTGCGTGAAGATGTATCTATTGTAGAATTGTAGAGCTTTTGTAAAAAAAAAATAGATGTTGATTATATATATCCAACTTGAAATAAATTATGAAAAATTTTAGACAAGAGGGGAAAGGGTTGGAGATGAGAAAATGAAAGTCCTTATGTAAATTAAATGACATCTCAATATTTTAACTAAGGATGTATACAATTGGAGATGCTTTTACAAAATGAGTATTTGTTGTAATAAATTTGAAGATAATGTTTGATTAAATTATTAGTTAGTATTCTTCATGATAACCCAAGTTAGTGCATATACCTTAATTATTTTCATTGGTTTTTTTTTTTTTTGAGAAAAGTGGTAAGTAACACCCTGCTCCCAAGTTTTGAAATAGAATGAAAACAAGTGAAAATGAAAGTAAATAACATAATTTTCATTTCTTTCTTGTTCCCGAGTTTTCTTTAGAGAGAAAGTAAGTGATTGGGGATGAAAGTTTTATATATTTTCCTCCCAAAACTTTCACTCCATTTTTGGGATGCAAGTGAAAACAAGTTAATTAAAATTATTTGATATTATAAATATATCCTTATCATTAATATGAAAATATTTTATATCTAAGAATTGAATTATAACTTGACAATCATTTACATGCTTTCCTTTTAATTCGGAAGTATGTTAATGAAATCAATTTTGATCAACAACTTTTTAAACTCGGGAGCAAAAATGAAACATATTATTTTTCTTTTCATTTACTTCTTCTTGCATTCATTTATTTTCATTCTTTAAAAAACTTGAGAGCAAGTCCTAAGAGAGACAAGAGTGCGTGTAGCCCACGTGTTATAATAATGCGGGAAAGCAAAAGAAAAAGTTAAGTAAGGAATTTATAATCTTTATTAATAAGCGAACCCTCTTTTAAAGGTACCTAAAGTTTGGTTCGTACTATATTTTGGTTTCACCCGTTTTTGGTTCGCACTATATTTTGGTTTCACCCCTAAAATCCTATTTTCCCTAAAATTTTATGTTGTTTTTTTTTTGAAAAAATAGAATAAAAATAGAAATCCTATTATAATTATAATTCTTTTTGTAATTTTTATCTTATTATAATTATAATTCTTTTATTTGTAATTTTTTTTAAAAAATCATATTTTTCCTAGAATACTATGTTCCTTTAAAAAGAGTTAAAAATAGAGTTCTTATGATTATTTTAATTCTTTTGTTTATAATTTTTTTTAACTTGAAAAAACCAACGATAAAAAATCACCAACAAATAGAGGGTAAAACACCAACGAATACGTAGCCAGATCGTATAACATTTGATAAAACACTAACGAATCTATAACCTTTATTAATAAATTTTTGTTTAATGATATTTTCGTAACAAATTTGGTTTTAACCTTATTTCATCAAAGATTCCTACTCCCCTAAAATTCATATTTATTTTCTAAAAGAATTGTTTGGAATTTTGTTATAATTATAATTCTTTTACTGTAATATTACTGAATTGTACAAATAACGTATATATTAGAACCAGAACCATGTATGCTATGTTTTCATGATTGTTTAAAATATAATCTTAAATAAATAATAAATAAATCTATATCTATAACGTGTATTAATAACAAAACCCCTTTTTAATGTACTATTTTATACCAAATTTGGTTCGTACCATATTTTGGTTTCACCCCAAAACTCCTATTTTCTCTAGAATTCTATGTTATTTTATAAAATAAATAAATAAATTATATTACAATTATAATTTTTTTACAATTTAATAAAAAAAAGACTACGAATACAAATGTTAATCTACGGTGACATGCTTATCTATAACAAACGAAATACATTTTTAATTGTACTTCGGTACCAAAAATTAGTTCCACCCATAAGATTCCTATTTCTCCAAGGATTCTATATTATTTTTTATTAAAATAATAAATTGTTAATACTATTATAATTGTAATTTTTATTATAACTCTATTCAGTTCACAAATAACGTATTTATCATATTCATGTACATTTTAACGTATATATCGGAATCATTTAGTTTTTTTTCTCGAATTTCCTAAATAAGCTTAAATAAATAATATATAAAATGACCTTTATTAATAAGCAAATTCTTTGTAAATAACGTAATTTTTTATAATAAATTAATGATCAATTTAATTAAATTTTCTCAGGCCCTTATCATCTAATATCTTATTTGTAAGTGAAATCACGTTTTAATGATACTTACTTCTAAATTTGTGTCTCCTAGAAATATTGGAATTTTGATGTAATTACAATTCTTTTTTTAATTATAAACTACTGAGTTCTTTAAATATCGTAATTTTCTTTTATACTTTTATCATTTTTATAGTATTTTTTTAATGATAAATAAAATATTTCCTATAAAATTTAATAAAAAATGATCAATTTTAATAAATTAGTTCGACCCGTGCTTCGCACGAGCTATCATCTAGTTATAAATAAAGCATGTGATGCAGAATTGTAAGGGTTTACGTTTACCAGTCAATAATTTCATTTTGTACTTTCTTTGATCGATGGAAAAGCTAAAAAACAAATTAGATAAGTGCTCCCAATGCTCAAGTGGCTCAACCCACCTAACTGCTTTTTCCTAGCATCCAATTCATTTTTACTAGTAAAAGAACTATTCACAAATAATTTTATGTTATTACAGAGAAAATGAAAAAAGGTGGAAAAATAAGATTTGCAAACTTGTTAACTCACTTCTAACATCTTAAGATATTTGGCAAAGTCGATAATTATTTTTTTTGAATAATTAAACTAATATATAAGTGAATATTTATTTTTACAATTTTCGGAAATAAACAAGAATTGAACTTAAAATCTACGATGATAAGAGATAATCTTCGAACTTTCATCAAAATGTTTATTTTATGAGGGAGAGTGGTCGAGTGTATTCTTTTGTAGCCGTCAAGTTAGCCGCCACGCTCCCTTCTTTTTATAATAGAGTAATATTCATTGTTGTCTTTCTCTTTAATTAACTTTTTAATTATAAAGTTTAATTTTCGCAAACAAAATTTGAATAATCAACCCTTATCTCTTTATACGTATTTTATACTCTATAATTTAATTTAAGACCATGCACGAACCCCATAAAAATCAGAACACGAGCACATTTCAGTACAGTTCATGCCAGTAGTTGTTAAAGTCAGGATGGTGCAATTTTCTAACATTCACCGCTCCACCAATAACAACAAGACACGTTAGACATAGTCTCAAACTTCACTCAACTTGCATACATCAATCTATCTCCTATATATAGATACACAGAGACACAACACAATAAGTTCTTGATTAAAAAACAGAGCAAACAACAATAATTGTAGGTTCCAAAAAATCTTCTTAACCTGTCCGTATCTTTCGAGCATTCCCACATTTCAGCCCTCAAATTCAACCCTTTTTCTTTACCTTTCCTTCATTTTTTACATATCAAAAAGAAAAAAAAATATTTTTATTGATTTATAGATACAGAGGAGGTTGCAGGGGAGGATATGGAGCAGAAGCATCTGTATCTATCAGCATTGAGTGTAGGGGTAGGTGTAGGACTTGGATATGCATCAGGACAAAGATGGAGTGGAGCTTCTAATGCTCCCATTGCTGGTTTTAATGGTGATCAGATTGAAATGGAGCTTCTTAGGCTTGTTCAGGATGGTAAAGACAGCAAGGTCACCTTTGAGGAGTTCCCTTATTATCTTAGGTATACTTACTTTTATGCAAATTTCACCATCCTTTAGTTTCTTTCGTTTTTTACGACTAGAGGTAAGGTCTGCGTATATCTTACCATCTGCAACCTTCTTTGGTTTCGTTTATTTATATGCATCTAAAATTATGATCTTTATGTATGTATCGAGTTTGGCAGATGTAATTGTGAATAATTGGACAAGAATGTGTTATTTGCATAATTTTGTTTTATTTGAGATTTATTTCGTTGCTATGATGGACACACTATTTGAATTTTTTCAAGGTTTCGTAGGATTTCAAAATAACCGATCTTTGGTAGGGATTTATAAGTGTTTAATGTAAATAAGCGGAGTGATTAAAGGATATGGTTATGATCTTGTTTTGTTGATAACAATGACAGTGAACGAACACGGATGTTGCTAACGAGTGCAGCTTATGTCCATCTTAAGCACCTTGATGTTTCTAGGCACACTCGGAATCTGTCGCCTGCTAGTAGGGCTATATTGCTCACAGGGCCTGCTGGTATGCGATCTGAATCCGCAATCATATTGTACCTTTAATCAAAGTAGGAATGTATAGAATCTTCCTAATGTTTGCCTGATTATGTCTTTTAAAGAACTCTACCAGCAAATGCTTGCAAAGGCTCTATCACATTACTTTGAAGCAAAGTTACTTTTGTTGGATGTGCCTGACTTCTCTATGAAGGTAATATGATAGCTCTAATGTTTTTCGAGTTAAAAGAATTGTATACTAAATCTTGAAGTGGGATTTATTTACAGATGCAGAGCAAGTATGGAAGTTCTAAGAAAGACGCTGTAAGTGATATTGTACTACCTACATATACCTTTTGTATTAGTTCAAACTTTTTATCAACCACCAAAGGGCTTTTGCCTCTTTCTGTAGTGGTATTGCCCTCACCCCCTTTACGGGAGCCGGGAGGTTGTGCGTGTCTAAGTAGGTAATGAATAATGGTCAGGACATGACTAACTGCAAATTAATTGATTTGATTTATTGATGCTCTTTGCACCTTAAGACAGTAAGGTTGACATGTTGTGTGAAGTGTTTCACATTTTGAATAATATCTTACATTTACACTTGCTGCAGCCTATCCAGAGGTCCATCTCAGATGTGGCTTTGGAGCAGATGTCCAGTTTGTTTAGTTCCATCTCAAAACTTTCACCAAGGGCAGGTACTGTATTCAACCTATATTCTAGATGTGCCATTTCCTCTTTTAGCTGTGTCGAGGGTATTCTGCATATTCTTCATTGCATTAGATTTTTAAGTATCCGGATGGGGATATTTTGGCCATGGCCCATGAGGGGAAGGGTGGAAGGAGCCTTGCCGCCAGTCTATATGGTCCATTTAGTGGCTTCTCCTAACAGCTTATGGTTCTAGGAGGAGATGGTTATTTACAAGATTGTATGAGCCTTTTAGTGACGTATAATCATGAAAGCAATTTTCATTTCTGTTCGTTTGACAGAGATTCTGTCATGTGTATGATCTTAACATTTTCCTTTGTGGTAAAAGATTCAAGGGTCATTTATCACTAAAATTCGTACATTTTCATCCTATCTCCAGAAGCAATTGAAAAAGTCACTACAAAGTGGGTACATGCCTATACATTTTGTGGAAGACACCATTGGAGTTCATTTCACAAATAACTGCCAGCTTTTGATGGTTTTATATGTGACAAAACTAGACAAGGAATACCAGATTTTTAAACTCCGAGAATTAGGTGGTTCTATATTAACGTAGTATTACTAGAGAACTTAAAAATGAGCCTTAGTAATCTGTTGTTATACGTTGTAATGATTGTCGGTTCTTTCTATTACTAGCTAATTTATATAAACTAATACTGATAATACAATATGTATATGGGATTGACTGATTATAATTCACATGCTCGCTTCAGAACATCTCCATTCCGCATAATACTTTCTTTCAACAATATTCTTTCTCGTAATCAATAAAATTCTGTTGCAGGAACACTGAGTAGGCACAGCAGTTGTCTGGAAGCTAAACTGAAGTACGTTTGATTTAATTATATATTTTTGCAAACCATTAAAAATGTTATTAAATTTAACTTAAAGTTTTCACTTTTAAGGAGTATGGAAGGCGGTCAAGCTCCTCCAAGACATCGTAGAAATGCCTCTATATCTTCAGATTTGAGTAGCATGGGTTCCCAGTCTTCTGCAAATCCAGGTAGCTGCGAGGAGCTTTGTTCTGATAAACTTCATTGATGGATAAGAAAATAAGGAGTCTGATTATATTAATGATAAATCATGAAAGAAAGTATAGTGTACAAAAGTTAGTACACCTAGGAGTCTAGGACAAAATTCATTTTTTCTAATTCGAGTGTACACCTTTTTACATCTACAGACAAGGTTCCCGATAATCTACTGTATTTAAGCTCATTCGGGACCTTTTCTAGCACATTTATCAAAAGTTGTTGTCTGGAAGCAATTTTTCTCGCTGTGCTGAAATTTATATGACGTGCTTTAAAGTGGAATCGTTGAACAATGGTTTGTCTCAATAGATTCTTGCTAGATGTAAATCTTTATTTCATTATTAACCTAAGAATTGTTCTACCTACTTCAATCCAACTTACTGCTAGAATTTTGAATTCTTCCAGCCACGCCACTCTTGTTTTACCTTCGTTTTGACATCATGCTCTTAGTCTCCTACAATATTCAAGCAGTGATATCTTTAAAGTATATTCATCAGAGTACATTGACAACTCATGTACTTCTAAATTTTAGGGAGCTGGCCTAAGATATCAGATGTCATGTCAGAGTTTTTAGGAGAACTTCTCTAGATTATAGAGAAATTATAAAAGCAATTCAGCTTTAAATTTCTAAGTTGCATATGTTTATGATGTGTGGTCATTTACCTAACTTTTTGAACATGAAGTTTCATGATAAACTCTATACAGGCATTCAACTTTCAGTTGGTAAATACTACTTTCTGATCTTAGATTTTGATGATGTATTCTAGGTGCCTCGAAGCGCATCAGCACCTTGTCTTTTGATGAAAAGGTTTTCCTACAAGCGCTTTACAGGGTACGTACCAGAAATGTTTTGTTGAGTAATGAGGCGTCTAAATTAAGTTTTACATTTGGGAACTTTTACAACCCCATAAAATGCTGACAAACAGTTGTTCGCTATACCACAGGTTTTGATTTCTGTCTCTAATAGTAGAGCCGTCGTACTGTACATCAGGGATGTCGAGAAGCTTCTTCTCCAATCTCCAAGGCTATACAACTTGTTTGATAAAATGTTAAAGAAGTTGTCTGGACCGGTTTTACTTCTTGGTTCCAGGATGTTGGAGTCAGAGGATGATACCAGCGAAATAGATGAAAGGCTCACTTATTTGTTTCCTTACACTATTGAGATAAAGCCCCCTGAAGATGAGAGACGTCTTCTAAGCTGGAAAACCCAATTAGAAGAGGACTTGAAGACAATCCAGGCTCAGGATAATAAAAATCATATTGCTGAGGTACTTGCAGCAAATGATCTTGAATGTGATGACCTAAATACAATCTGCCATGCAGATGCAATTGTTCTGGGCAATTACATTGAAGAAATTGTGGTATCAGCAATTTCTTTCCATTTGATGAATAATAAAGAACCAGAATACCGGAATGGGAGGCTTATCATATCATCACAGAGGTAGACACTAATTTTTATGTAGGTGGAGAATTAAACTGTTTTCATTTTTTAACTTTTACTAAACCATGTACTTGCCCTTTCTTCTTCCTTTGTACAGTTTGTCACATGGGTTAAGTTTCTTCCAGGAGGGTAAAGTCACTGGCAAGGATAATTTCAAGCTGGACACAAATGCTGAATCTTCTAAGGTATTTAAATACTCATTCACAAATATTCCTCCTGAACAATCTTTGAAAGTATCAAGTATGGACTTTTTAAGTAGATTTAAGACTTACACATGTTCCCTTGTTTTATTCAAACCTTAGGCGCTTACAGCGGAAGAAATTGTTGGTGTAAAGCCTGAATCAAAGTCGGGAAACCCAACTGAAAGTAAAACTGAGGTAGACAAATCAAATTCTGCAGCAAAGAAAGAAAGCGAGAATCCTGCTCCGCCAAAACCGGTGAGGCAAATTATGGATTCTTAGTGAACATGGATATTAGGATGCTGGATACTGTAGTTTATATTTTATAATACTGATCCTGTATCCGCATTGTATTTGGATGCTTATGTAACCACACTAAGATGCAAGAAAAACACCATTTTGTTGATAGTACATTAGATATTTGTCACTTCAACGATTGCTTAACTTTGTATATAATGACGTGTCTTCAGGAAGTTCCTGACAACGAATTTGAAAAGCGTATAAGGCCAGAGGTGATTCCAGCACATGAAATTGGGGTTACATTTGAAGATATTGGTTCGTTGGAAGAAACCAAGGAATCGTTGCAGGAGTTGGTCATGCTTCCTCTCCGAAGACCAGATCTATTCACTGGTGGACTCCTCAAGCCTTGTCGAGGCATTTTACTCTTTGGGCCTCCTGGTACTGGAAAAACTATGATGGCAAAGGCCATTGCCAGGGAAGCCGGAGCAAGTTTTATCAATGTTTCAATGTCGACTATCACTTCAAAATGGTTTGGGGAAGATGAAAAAAATGTCAGAGCTCTCTTTACGCTCGCAGCAAAAGTTTCTCCTACTATTATTTTTGTAGATGAAGTCGATAGCATGCTTGGACAACGAACAAGAGTTGGTGAGCATGAGGCTATGCGGAAAATTAAAAATGAGTTCATGACACATTGGGATGGGCTTCTATCAAAATCCGGCGAGCGCATTCTTGTTCTCGCTGCTACAAACAGACCATTTGACCTTGATGAAGCAATTATTAGGCGGTTTGAGCGAAGGTACGAGTTATAATCTTAACCCACAAACACAGTACCTTAAAAAGCTCCAATATCTAGCAAAAGATAAACTGTTTGATATCTTTTTAACTATACCATTCATTAATATTCTTCATCAGTTTTCTATTTACTGGTCAGCCCCAGCATCATCTTCAATTCACTAATCCTCAGCTCATTCATCACCATGACATTCTAACCTTATTATAACATGACTGACTGAAAGCAATAGAAGTACTGATCTTTTTGTTTGATTTACATGCAACCAATTTTTGTTACTATTATTCATCTGAAGCTAAAAGTTTTTTGTTTGAAGTCATTCAAGCAACAGTAATCAAAGTAGATATATAATTTCTTTTATTTGATCTTCGATGTTGATTACATGATCTGGGCACCTATTACTTTTCTAAGTTACGAAGTTGATGAAATTTCCTCTCTTTTATCCAAAAATTCTCTGTTTCTCGGTTCTGCGATAAAAGGCAACAAAAGGGAGACTTTGTCGCAGTCTTTCTGGTGAATAAAGATATTACTCGACCTTTAGATTTTCTGTTTCTTTTTTGTGAACAGAATCATGGTTGGTCTACCATCTGCGGAGAGCAGAGAAAAGATATTGAGAACACTTTTGGCTAAAGAAAAGGTGGATGGGCTTGACTTTAAGGAGCTTGCGACTATGACAGAAGGGTATAGTGGAAGCGATCTTAAGGTTTGTGTAACTTAATACTGTATTTAATTCAATTTCTACAACCTAGATAAGAGGCTTGGCATTAACTATCAAAAACAGATCTTCTGTACAACAGCTGCATACCGACCTGTGAGGGAGCTGATAAAACAAGAAAGAGAGAAGGATTTGGTAATCTACCAATCTGACCTTTTACCTTTTCTTTCTTTCTGGTTCGTGCTTGTTTTGATGCTCCTTATACCCAATTGTTCTTATTTATCTGCATTTATAGGAAAAGAAGCGGAAAGCGGAAGAAGAGAAGAATTCAGAGGTTGCTTCAGAAGAAAAGCAAGAAGCTGAAAGAGTAATTACTTTGAGGCCTCTAAACATGGAAGACATGAGACAAGCAAAAAATCAGGTAATTATAAATGTCTATTATCCATAGTCGAATTTATAGGTTATACATACAGCATTTTTACCCTTGTCATATTAACTCTGCACTCAGTTTGTTCACTTAAGACCTGATCAAATTTATGGGCTATTCTTTTTTATATTATGCATCCACAACTATATATTAATCCTAATGTTAATATGTGAATAGACTAAACGTTAACGACGCTAAAAATCATTTCTGACTTTGCAGGTTGCTGCCAGCTTTGCCTCTGAAGGATCTATAATGAATGAGCTAAAACAATGGAATGATTTGTATGGAGAGGGAGGTTCAAGAAAGAAGGAGCAACTAACTTACTTCCTCTAAGTGTTCTTGAGATGTTGACAATTTCATGAAATGCATCAGCACTTCTTGAGCGAGAGGCGTTCCTGGGAATGTGAAAGCCCTACGGGGAACCTGAGCCGATGGGAACCTCAACTCTTTATGTGCCATGAATACCCATGTCATTTATAATTTTTATGGTGCATGCATGGTCTTGGTAGAGATAAATGGAGAGAACTGTATATTAGGCCATTCTACAAACCAAATGCCAATGTTGTGTTATGTAAATTATGTATTATGTGGCCATTGGAATGCTGTTATATGCAAACTGGGGATATTCATTTGTAACCTGTGTAGTAGCATTATGTAGGAGGAGGGTAGTAGTTTGATTTAGTATTTCTCTGTATATTGGTTCCGTTTATTTTTAACGTTATTGTAAATTTATAAATTACAATCTTTTGGCTGTTGCAAAGTTTGCTTATGTCCAGATTTAGTATTACCTTATGATTTATTTATAAATTCATTCTAGACCATTTTGTGACTTTATAAGCGTACCTTATGATTTTCTTAGTATTTTGTGTTTATTTATTGTAGTATGTTGATACGCCATGGCGTTTACCAAAACATCTCGCCTCTCTGGAGTTGAGGAAGAGATTCACGTACATACAGTATTATCAGACGTCTTAATTTTATAGATTCTTCGATTTTGAAATAAAAACTGAACAATTGATACGATTGTGATTCTTGTCTTTGATTTTAAAAATCGGAGTGATTTGATTATGGTTTCGATTTCAGGCTAAAATCGAACCAAAGTGAACCACATTCACCCCTACTCATTGGATCGGAATATGTACTTTAACATCAACCACCCAGTCTATTAAGTTTGCCTTTAGCTGCCTTTCCAACTAAAGCTTTACAGAAATGGGGCTTCTTACTAGATGTTTACTGGACATCCACACCAGTGATCCTTCAACAAATGGAGTCTTGGGAACAACACCCGAATGGCTAAACTTCACTTTATATGTCAGCTGTTGGTTAACCTTGGAGAAGTCAAGGCTATCTGGTGTTACACTTACCACAACACCAGGTGGTGAAACAATTTTTGGAGTGTAAGACGAAACAGCATCGCCGACGTTAGTCACAACTCTTGAGTATTCTACTGCAGAGGAGCCTAATGCAATCGAGAAAGAAGGGTAGTTTAACTCAGCTTCCTGGATACTTGTTTCGTTCATGCAACTAACCACCCTGTTAACAATTATTCCAACTTGATCATCAGTGTAGCCTAATCCGCACAAGTATGGAATATAATCAGAAGGTTGGATGTCGTAGACAAGTCCAGGATCACTGGCTTTAGAAGGGTTCACATGGCCTGCGCCAACAGCAAATATGTCAGCAGGGGAACCTGTTTGATCAATAATAGGCTCATTGTTCAAGTTAAGCTGATCAGCTGTTGTCATGATTGCGGACTTAATGGCAGCTGGTGACCAAGTGGGATGGGCGCTTTTTATCAAAGCAGCAATTCCACTTAGGTGAGGACATGACATTGATGTGCCAGATATCATATTAAATGTTGCTTTGCTATTTGTTATGTTATCAACGGAGAAAGGCCATGCTGCAAGAATGCTGACACCAGGGCCTATGATATCAGGTTTTAGGATTCCGGGGCTTGCAACACTAGGCCCTCTGGATGAAAAAGATGTAACTGCAGGGGCTGAATCCGCTCCAATCACAGTTCCTTTAAATACTATTGTGGCGACAGGTGATGATGTCAAACGCATATAGTTTTTGATTGACACTCCAGTAGAAAATCCCACATGTGTTGCTGGAAGTACATGAGAATCAGCTATGGTACTCTCTCCATCTGCCTCTCCGTTCATTAGTATCATTGCAGCACCAGCAGCATCTTTCACTGTCTGTCCTTTGGCAATTCTTGGAATATCGCCACCACGCTCACATATAACTACTTTTCCTTTAACATCGATGTTGTCCAGTGAACCTTCAGCACACCATGTAGCATTTTGATCACCGCTCGAGCCAGGAAAAACAAGTGGCAACAAAGTGTTAGGGAAATCTTTTGGCTGAAAGAGTGATTCACCATCTAATTCATTCTTGTTTCCCAGAAGTGCAGTTGCTCTTATTCTTCGGTCAACTGTGCTAGCTCCAACAGTGAGAATCCACGGAGCCTCATTCGATAAAGAAGAATTAAATGGACCAGAATTTCCTGCTGAGCAACTCACAAAAACACCACTCTGAATTGCACCAAATGCACCCAGAGCAATACTATCATTATAGAAAGAGGTTTGAAATCCTCCCAATGACAGAGAAAGAACATCAACACCATCCTCGACAGCTGCATCCATTGCAGCCAATATGTCACTTTCAGCACAGTCGTCCACAGAACAAACTTTGTAAATAGCTAAGTGAGCAAGAGGTGCCATGCCAACAGCCGTGCCAGTAGCCATGCCAAAAGTATTAGCACCCTTCACAAAGTTTCCAGCTGCAGTACTAGCCGTGTGTGTTCCATGCCCATCCTCAGCGTCAGCGATAGGCGGGCCAGACTCTCCAGCAACAAAATTTCTGGCACCTATTAACTTGTTATTGCATGTTGTGCCATTAAATTGACATACCCCTTTCCACTTAGCCGGTGGAGGTGGAACACCTTCATCCCTAAATGAAGGATGATCCCCAGAGATTCCACCGTCCAAAACACCAATAATCACCCCTTTTCCATAGTTGGACCCTTTCCAGAATCCAAAGTTTTGGTGCAATCCCAAGAAATTGGGACTATGAGTTGTGTGTAAAGAATACACATTCTGGGGCCTAATGGATAAGACTCCTTGTTTCTTCTCCATTGTTTTAGCACCCTCAACTGATAATCGAGCAGCAAAGCCATTTACAACTTTACGATAAGTGTGGACCATGTGTGACTGCTGGTCTAAACTTGAAGTTATTTGTGGCAAAAATGAACTGTAATAATTATTGTAGTTTACAGAATCAGACAGAATCATGGTATCAGGTACACTTACATGGACAATGTAGGTCCTTAAACTGGGGTTTTGCTGGGCAATGGCTGGATGCAAGAGGTTTGAAAGGCAGAGTAAAGTGAAAAAGATAAAAAAAGCCATATTTGGTAATTCTAAATACTTCTACTTTCGATTATTACAGTAACTATGCAGCTTTATAGTTCTGTGGATTCGTTTAGTTCGGTTATTATTGTTTTTCTTCTGTTGGCAGGATGTGTTTGTTTTCATGAACATGATTGTGTCATATATAATTTTTTTGAGGCTTGAGGACGGCTATGACTCTGACTTAAAAATATATTGCTATTCATAGAATCAACAGTGCGGCTAATATGCTCAAGTCTGATGGTAAATTTTGTAGCTGGGGAGTATCATTTTTTCTTCCAGAGTCAGTATTGTTATTACTCTTTCTTGCTTTCTTTCAACCGGCCATATATAAAATCCGCGATAAACTATCTTCATCTCCCTGTTCTGTATATATGTAATTCTGTTTTAATGGCAATCGGAAGGCAGAAAATTTGATTTCTAATAACAAAATGTGTACTTTTGCGGAATAAATAAACGATCTTATAATCTTCTTACTGTAATGGAGACTAGATGTTCGGCATTGCACTGCATTATTGCAATGAATTTGTACTTTTCCTGTAACACATAGTCACATACACTATCTTTCTATGCGATATGAATGATCAAATATAGAAGGTAAAGATAAAAGTTACGCCTCAAAAAAGTAGGTTCTAAAATAGTTTGTTAACTGTAATATTTCAGAGCCGCAGAGAATCTTCGATTTGGTGTTTAGTTTCACCACAAAACTTAATAGTCCACTTATCTAGTGCCGAATGGTGATGCCAAATCCTGCCATTTCTTCCAAGACCTTCTTCCACCTCCATCATGTCAACCAGTAATGTGTATATGCGTTCAAGTGCCTGGAGACGTACGAGACTAATATACCAGAAACTGTTGGCAGCAGAGCAGAGGCAGAACACCGTGCATATAAAGATGACTTACTCATGAACCTATACTCTACAGATAGCATCAGGCAAACCTTGAGGAATGGCTATACGGGACCTGCAAGTGTTATCCATAATCAAAAGATTCATGTCCGACTTACAAAAGCGAAGATCAGCATCCCCTTCCCAGTCCCATAGACTATTTTGACATGAAAACAAGCACAATAAGGTGAGCACATGCGGACACAACAAAAACAAACTATGCAATGCCTAAACTTATTAAAGGATGCATAATAATATTAATAAAAACTGATCTCTCTGCATGAGCTCTTGCCCCTCCACGTATCCAACCCTCTAAACTCATTGCAAGAGGTATTATATATATGATTCATGATCTCAAGCAGTTTTCACAAGTACATATTGCCTTAAAATAGATGAATTAATTTGTTAAAAATAGATGGATTTATATGTTCTTTCTCCCAAGTTTGCAGACTATACGTGTAAATTACCGTGAAACAAAAAATTACATCTCGAACGATTCAGAACAAAATTACGAGGGAAAGAAGCTTTTACAACTGCCACGTAATCTATTAAAAAACTGTTAGGTAGCAGCCAGCAATTTTTTTTCTTTCCAAGTTCACCAACTCTTCTTTCACCAACCCCTCCCCACCTACTACATATTTTCTCCTATAAATACCCATCTCCCCATTCATAATATTTACACCAAAATTCTCTCTTCTCTCTATAGCTGCTAGATAGTCCGTCTAGTAGGGAAGCCGGTTTAGCCCGCTTTCAGGAAGTGTCGGGATAGAAGGTCCTCGTGCCTAAACTATTCCTTAGGGTACTTGGGTCTGACTGCAGCCATCGGAGGTGGTCCCGCTGCAGGGGGTCTTTCTATCAGGTTGTGTGGCACTGTCCGAGTTGGGAGAGGGAGAGAAGGAAAGGTTGTCGGGAAATAGTGATAGGGGGAGGTTTTGAGATAAACACTTCAGTGAGTTGGGGATATACATAATAGGTATTGTAGGGCTGAATTTTTGTATGAAATTAAAGGGGGGCCGGATACCCGGATATTGTAATCTCTTTTATCTAGTGTGAAGTTGTTGCTCTTGTGGATGTAGGCTGGGCCGAACCACGTTAAATCTCTTGTCTCTTTTACTGTATTATTGGTTTGTTGCTTCATTACTATCACGTATATTTGTGGGATCTAAGCGCACATATTTACCAAATCGCTTCCGCATTCGCAGGGAATCTGGAAGATTCCTAACAGTTGGCATCAGAGCTAGTTGTGTCTAAATTATTGGTGTCGAAGGAAAGTCGTTAAGAAAAGTGGTTGTCTAATTTGGCGCCGTTTTGACGGAAGTGCTCCCATTGTTTCTTACACTTACCTGGCCAATTGATTTAGTTGTTTGGATTGGTTTGTGTGTGCAAACAGAGATCATGGCAAGTATTAGAGGATTCAAGGTGACTCCATATGATGGTAAAGGAAGTTTTACTCTTTGGCAGAGAAGGGTAAAGGATATCCTAACCCAACAGAAGCTAGCAAGGGCTGTAAAGGGGAAGGAGGGAAAACCAACAAAGATGAACGATGTAAAATTGGAGGAAGAAGATAAGGTCCTTATTCTTCTTACTTCGCTTCCGGAGTCATTCGATCATTTGGTCACAACCATTTTGTACGGAAAGGACACGTTAAAAATGGAGGAGGTTCAGTCAGCACTTTTGTCAAATGTTGGAAGGAAGAACCAGGATGGTGACAAGGACGAAATGACAGTTTTGGCTTTGCGTAGTCAAAATAATAGAGGAAGAGGTGTTGTGAGAGGATCTACCAATAGCAGGGGTAAATCCAGATACAGGGAAAAGGGCATGCAGTGCTTTGGTTGCAAGGAGTGGGGTCATATTAGGCCGAATTGTCCGCTTAATAAGAAGGATCCAGATGCATCATTGGCTGTGGTTACTCTCGATTGTGAAGATGTTTGCACCGTCTTCAATCGAGGCACTAGTTCTCCAGGAGAATGGATATTAGACTCAGGGTCATCTTACCATGTATGTTCCGAGAGGGGGCATTTTGACAAATTCCTAGATACAAAGAATGAAACAGTTTCTTTGGCTGATGGATCTACTTGTGAGATCAAGGGGATTGGAATTGTGAAAATCAAAATGTTCGATGGAATAGTTCGCAGCTTGAACGGGGTAAGATATGTGCCTAAGCTGAGGAAGAATCTAATATCTATCGGTCGGTTAGCTTCAGAAGGCTACAGATGCTCTGTAGTAGGGGGAGCTATGAATATCAAAAGAGGCCGTGTGGTTCGGATGAAGGGAGAGCTACGTGGGGGAATATATCGTCTGATTAGTACGTGGCCAGAACGTACTGGAACTTCGAAAATCTGGTTATCTCGTGCACGAGGGAAGATTGACTTGAAGGATACTGCTGCGGTTGTATTGCCTTCCAGTCTAGACGATGGTGCAAAGACTGCTGGTATGGATGCTTGGTCGAAGGGCTTCCACGACATTAACGAGTAGTTGGTGTGTTGCAGCTGCATATGGGCATCGATCAACACGAATGAAGTGAGCAGTGAACCATGCAACAGATTGATTTGTTTGATATGCAGTTGGGGAGTAAATGAAAGATCGATGGTCACACTTGTGTGTGTGATGGTCACACTTGCGTGTGTGATGGACTACATATGGGATTGACCGACGTGAATCAAGTGAGTATGTGTGTATACAACAGATTGCTTCACATGTATGTAGTTGGACAAATAGAGGTCAAAGGTACACTTGTGCGTATAGCAAGTGGGCATTCGAGAATGAATGTGCAAACTAGGGTATAGTTTGGAGTCTTGGACTCGGGGGGAGTATTGTCGTAGGGAATGATACGGATCAAGGAAAAGTTGGAGTTGTGCCAACAGGGCGCAAGTATGGAGTGCAAGTGAAGAGTTGTGAGTTTGGAAAGAGGGGGAGATTGTTAGGTAGCAGCCAGCAATTTTTTTTCTTTCCAAGTTCACCAACTCTTCTTTCACCAACCCCTCCCCACCTACTACATATTTTCTCCTATAAATACCCATCTCCCCATTCATAATATTTACACCAAAATTCTCTCTTCTCTCTATAGCTGCTAGATAGTCCGTCTAGTAGGGAAGCCGGTTTAGCCCGCTTTCAGGAAGTGTCGGGATAGAAGGTCCTCGTGCCTAAACTATTCCTTAGGGTACTTGGGTCTGACTGCAGCCATCGGAGGTGGTCCCGCTGCAGGGGGTCTTTCTATCAGGTTGTGTGGCACTGTCCGAGTTGGGAGAGGGAGAGAAGGAAAGGTTGTCGGGAAATAGTGATAGGGGGAGGTTTTGAGATAAACACTTCAGTGAGTTGGGGATATACATAATAGGTATTGTAGGGCTGAATTTTTGTATGAAATTAAAGGGGGGCCGGATACCCGGATATTGTAATCTCTTTTATCTAGTGTGAAGTTGTTGCTCTTGTGGATGTAGGCTGGGCCGAACCACGTTAAATCTCTTGTCTCTTTTACTGTATTATTGGTTTGTTGCTTCATTACTATCACGTATATTTGTGGGATCTAAGCGCACATATTTACCAAATCGCTTCCGCATTCGCAGGGAATCTGGCAGATTCCTAACAAAAACATACTCCAAAACCAAAAAATACAACGAAAACAAAATTTCACATTTCGTGATCAAGAGAAATCTGATAACTAGATTGTTCAGGCAAAAGAAAATGAATATTACCCGAAGCTCTTGACTTTACAATGCATATGATTAAAAGTTCTATTAGAAGTAGAATATGAGTTCGAATTTATAGAGAATAAGAGTTCGAATTTATAGAAAAAACATATAAATAAAAGTTCTATTAGAAGTAAAAATTATCATTTATGTTAGAAATAGAATAGATGTTCGAATTTATAGAGGAGAAGAGTTCGAATTTATAGGGAAGACATATGATTAGAAATTCTATTGTAAGGAGAATAAGTATTTATAATGCATATGATTAAAAGTTCTATTGGAAATTGGAAGTAGAATAAGAGTTCGAATTAATAGAGAATAAAAGTTTGAATTTGTAGAAAAAACATATAAATAAAAGTTCTATTAGAAGTAGAAAAATGTCATTTAACATATTAGTAATAGAATAGGTGTTCGAATTTATAGAGGAAGACATATGATTAAAAGTTCTATTGGAATTCGAATTTATAGGGATGACATATGATTAGAAGTTCTATTGTAAGTAGAATAATTATTTATAATGCATATGATTAAAAGTTCTATTGGAAGTAGAATACAATTCGAATTTATAGAAAAAACATATAAATAAAAGTTCTATTAGAAGTAGAATAATATCATTTAACATATTAGAAGTAGAATAGGTGTTCGAATTTATAGAGCAGAAGAGTTCGAATTTATACGGAAGACATATGATTAGAAGTTCTATTGGAAGTAGAATAAATATTAATAACGCATATGATTAAAAGTTATATTGGAAGTAGAATAGGAGTTCGAATTTATAGAGAATAAAAGTTCGAATTTATAGAAAAAACATATAAATAAAAGTTCTATTAAAAGTAGAATAGGTTCGTAAATCCAATACTATTGTCATAAATAAAGTCATCGTCTTTAGAAAGAAAAGAATTGACGTGTTAACATAATAAAAGAACACTCTCATGCATGAATCCTTTATAAATACAGGACTATCTATAATATAAAGAGAAAATAAGATGTGTTTTCATTTCTAAAGCTCTATAAATTTTAGAAAGTCTAGAGAAAGTATAAATTGGAATTCATTCTATTTTTTAGGTTTTGATTTTAAGGAAAAAAGTTGTTGTGTAAGATAAGTATCATTAATAATATGTAATGAAGTTGAAATTTCAATCACAAATGAGAGCGACTCGAAACGTGTTTAACGGGAAGACGACTCATTATAAAAGATTATATTAGCTATTAAAATATCATATTGATGTTATAAATTTTTTTTTTTAGGATTTGATTTTTATGGATAAACATTATCATACAAGTGATATATGTAAAAATTAGATTTTTGGTATTAACGAAAGAGCGGATCAATAGTAATAATCGTGTTTAATGAGAAAACGGTTCATTAGAGAAGATCGTAAAAAAGATGTTTGAATATATAAGAAATACATAAAATAAAATGTTTTATTCGAAGTAGAATACGAGAACGGTGCATGATGATGTCTTATACGATTTTTTAAAACTATATATCTTTTTTCTTAGAAATCCCCCTTTATTTTAATTTTTTTAATTCAAGTTAATTATATTGGCATTAGAAAAATATATCCATAAAAATATTATTCCCGTAACGAAAATTCTTCATATTTTTTTTTATATTTTAACATAACATAAAGACATTCTCATGCGGAAGCTTTAAATAAATACAAGAATATCTGTAATATACATAAAATATAAGATGTATTTTTATCTTTTAAAACTCCATAAATATTAGAAAGTTTAAAGAATATAAAAATTGGAATTGACTCTCTTTATTTAATGAAGTTAGAATTTCGGTTCCAAATGAGAGCGGCTCGAAACGTATTTAACGGGAAGACGGCTCACTAAGAAAAGATCGTATTAGCTATTAGAATTTGATACTATCTTCATAATATTTTCCTTTTTATTTTTACGATTCGATTTTATGAATAAAAATTACTATATAAGTCTTTATAATCTATGTTAAAGTTGAAATTTCGATTTTAACGAGAGAGCGGCTCAATCGAAAAAATCGTATTTAATAAGAAATCGATTTATTAGAGAAAATTTTTTAATTATTAAAATTTAATATTAATATTATAATATAACGTAAATGTATTAAATTTTTTAAAAAATATTATAACGCCGCCGCGAAGCGCGCCTTTATCGACTAGTATATATATAAAGGAGGATACACGGGAATTTAGGTGGCGATCTAAGATCGTCTCAATCTATTTTTCTAATTTTCTAGAATTTTATAATTTTAAACACTAATAAATGTAAAAATATCATTTAACATATTAGAAGTAGAATAGGTGTTCGAATTTATAGAGGAGAAGAGTTCGAATTTATAGGGAATACATATGATTAGAAGTTCTATTGGAAGTAGAATAAATATTTATAATGCATATGATTAAAAGTTCTATTGGAAGTAGAATAAGAGTTCGAATTTATAGAGAATAAGAGTTCGAATCAATATAAATATATATAAAAGAGGATACAACGGAGTTTAGGTGGCGCTCTAAAAGCGTCTCAATCTATTTTTCTAATTTTCTAGAATTTTAGAATTTTAAACACTAATAAATGTAAAAATATCATTTAACATATTAGAAATATAATAGGTGTTCGAATTTATAGAGGAGAAGAGTTCGAATTTATAGGGAAGACATATGATTAGAAGTTCTATTGAAAGTAGAATAAATATTTATAATGCATATGATTAAAAGTTCTATTGGAAGTAGAATAGGAGTTCGAATTTATAGAGAATAAGAGTTCGAATTTATAGAAAAAAAAATATAAATAAAAGTTCTATTAGAAGTAAAAAATTATCATTTAACATATTAGAAATAGAATAGATGTTCGAATTTATAGAGGAGAAGAGTTCGAATTTATAGGGAAGACATATGATTAGAAGTTCTATTGTAAGTGCATATGATTAAAAGTTTATTGGAAGTAGAATAGGAGTTCGAATTAATAGAGAATAAGAGTTCGAATTTATAGAAAAAACATATAAATAAAAGTTCTATTAGAAGTAGAAAAATGTCATTTAACATATTAGTAATAGAATAGGTGTTCGAATTTATAGAGGAAGACATATGATTAAAAGTTCTATTGGAATTCGAATTTATAGGGAAGACATATGATTAGAAGTTCTATTGTAAGTAGAATAAGTATTTATAATGCATATGATTAAAAGTTATATTGGAAGTAGAATACAGTTCGAATTTATAGAAAAAATATATAAATAAAAGTTCTATTAGAAGTATAAAAATGTCATTTAACATATTAGAAATAAAATAGGTGTTCGAATTTATAGAGGAGAAGAGTTCGAATTTATAGGGAAGACATTTGATTAGAAGTTCTATTGGAAGTAGAATAAATATTAATAACGCATATGATTAAAAGTTATATTGGAAGTAGAATAGGAGTTCGAATTTATAGAGAATAAAAGTTCTAATTTATAGAAAAAACATATAAATAAAAGTTCTATTAAAAGTAGAATAGGTTCGTAAATCCAATACTATTGTCATAAAAAAAGTCATCGTCTTTAAAAAGAAAAGAATTGACGTGTTAACATAATAAAAGAACACTCTCATGCAGGAATCCTTTATAAATACAGGACTATCTGTAATATAAAGAGAAAATAAGATGTGTTTTCATTTCTAAAGCTCTATAAATTTTAGAAAGTCTAGAGAAAGTATAGATTGGAATTCATTCTATTTTTTAGGTTTTGATTTTAAGGAAAATAGTTGTTGTGTAAGAAAGTATCATTAATAATATGTAATGAAGTTGAAATTTCAATCACAAATGAGAGCGACTCGAAACGTGTTTAACGGGAAGACGACTCATTATAAAAGATTATATTAGCTATTAAAATATCATATTGATGTTATAAATTTTTTTTTTTAGGATTTGATTTTTATGGATAAACATTATCATACAAGTGATATATGTAAAAATTAGATTTTTGGTATTAACGAAAGAGCGGATCAATAGTAATAATCGTGTTTAATGAGAAAACGGTTCATTAGAGAAGATCGTAAAAAAGATGTTTGAATATATAAGAAATACATAAAATAAAATGTTTTATTCGAAGTAGAATACGAGAACGGTGCATGATGATGTCTTATACGATTTTTTAAAACTATATATCTTTTTTCTTAGAAATCCCCCTTTATTTTAATTTTTTTAATTCAAGTTAATTATATTGGCATTAGAAAAATATATCCATAAAAATATTATTCCCGTAACGAAAATTCTTCATATTTTTTTTTATATTTTAACATAACATAAAGACATTCTCATGCGGAAGCTTTAAATAAATACAAGAATATCTGTAATATACATAAAATATAAGATGTATTTTTATCTTTTAAAACTCCATAAATATTAGAAAGTTTAAAGAATATAAAAATTGGAATTGACTCTCTTTATTTAATGAAGTTAGAATTTCGGTTCCAAATGAGAGCGGCTCGAAACGTATTTAACGGGAAGACGGCTCACTAAGAAAAGATCGTATTAGCTATTAGAATTTGATACTATCTTCATAATATTTTCCTTTTTATTTTTACGATTCGATTTTATGAATAAAAATTACTATATAAGTCTTTATAATCTATGTTAAAGTTGAAATTTCGATTTTAACGAGAGAGCGGCTCAATCGAAAAAATCGTATTTAATAAGAAATCGATTTATTAGAGAAAATTTTTTAATTATTAAAATTTAATATTAATATTATAATATAACGTAAATGTATTAAATTTTTTAAAAAATATTATAACGCCGCCGCGAAGCGCGCCTTTATCGACTAGTATATATATAAAGGAGGATACACGGGAATTTAGGTGGCGATCTAAGATCGTCTCAATCTATTTTTCTAATTTTCTAGAATTTTATAATTTTAAACACTAATAAATGTAAAAATATCATTTAACATATTAGAAGTAGAATAGGTGTTCGAATTTATAGAGGAGAAGAGTTCGAATTTATAGGGAATACATATGATTAGAAGTTCTATTGGAAGTAGAATAAATATTTATAATGCATATGATTAAAAGTTCTATTGGAAGTAGAATAAGAGTTCGAATTTATAGAGAATAAGAGTTCGAATCAATATAAATATATATAAAAGAGGATACAACGGAGTTTAGGTGGCGCTCTAAAAGCGTCTCAATCTATTTTTCTAATTTTCTAGAATTTTAGAATTTTAAACACTAATAAATGTAAAAATATCATTTAACATATTAGAAGTATAATAGGTGTTCGAATTTATAGAGGAGAAGAGTTCGAATTTATAGGGAAGACATATGATTAGAAGTTCTATTGAAAGTAGAATAAATATTTATAATGCATATGATTAAAAGTTCTATTGGAAGTAGAATAGGAGTTCGAATTTATAGAGAATAAGAGTTCGAATTTATAGAAAAAAAAATATAAATAAAAGTTCTATTAGAAGTAAAAAATTATCATTTAACATATTAGAAATAGAATAGATGTTCGAATTTATAGAGGAGAAGAGTTCGAATTTATAGGGAAGACATATGATTAGAAGTTCTATTGTAAGTGCATATGATTAAAAGTTTATTGGAAGTAGAATAGGAGTTCGAATTAATAGAGAATAAGAGTTCGAATTTATAGAAAAAACATATAAATAAAAGTTCTATTAGAAGTAGAAAAATGTCATTTAACATATTAGTAATAGAATAGGTGTTCGAATTTATAGAGGAAGACATATGATTAAAAGTTCTATTGGAATTCGAATTTATAGGGAAGACATATGATTAGAAGTTCTATTGTAAGTAGAATAAGTATTTATAATGCATATGATTAAAAGTTATATTGGAAGTAGAATACAGTTCGAATTTATAGAAAAAATATATAAATAAAAGTTCTATTAGAAGTATAAAAATGTCATTTAACATATTAGAAATAAAATAGGTGTTCGAATTTATAGAGGAGAAGAGTTCGAATTTATAGGGAAGACATTTGATTAGAAGTTCTATTGGAAGTAGAATAAATATTAATAACGCATATGATTAAAAGTTATATTGGAAGTAGAATAGGAGTTCGAATTTATAGAGAATAAAAGTTCTAATTTATAGAAAAAACATATAAATAAAAGTTCTATTAAAAGTAGAATAGGTTCGTAAATCCAATACTATTGTCATAAAAAAAGTCATCGTCTTTAAAAAGAAAAGAATTGACGTGTTAACATAATAAAAGAACACTCTCATGCAGGAATCCTTTATAAATACAGGACTATCTGTAATATAAAGAGAAAATAAGATGTGTTTTCATTTCTAAAGCTCTATAAATTTTAGAAAGTCTAGAGAAAGTATAGATTGGAATTCATTCTATTTTTTAGGTTTTGATTTTAAGGAAAATAGTTGTTGTGTAAGAAAGTATCATTAATAATATGTAATGAAGTTGAAATTTCAATACCAAATGAGAGCGGATCGAAACGTCTCTTGAAACGTGTTTAACGGGAAGACGGCTCATTATAAAAAATTATATTAGCTATTAAAATATCATATTAATGTTATAAATTTTATTTTATTTTTAGGATTTGATTTTTATGGATAAACATTATCATACAAGTGATATATGTAAAAATTAGATTTTTGGTATTAACGAAAGTGCGGATCAATAGTAATAATCGTGTTTAACGAGAAAGCGGTTCATTAGAGAAGATCGTAAAAAAGATGTTTGAATATATAAGGAATACATAAAATAAAATGTTTTATTGGAAGTAGAATACAAGAACGGTGCATGATGATGTCTTATATGATTTTTTAAAACTATATATCTTTTTTCTAAGAAATCCCTCTTTATTTTAATTTTTTAATTCAAGTTAATTATATTGGCATTAGAAAATATATCCATAAAAATATTATTCCCGTAACGAAAATTCTTCATATTTTTTTTTTTGATATTTTAACATAACAGAAAAACATTCCCATGCGAAAACTTTAAATAAATACAAGAATATCTGTAATATACATAAAAAATAAGATGTATTTTTATCTTTTAAAACTCCATAAATATTAGAAAGTTTAAAGAATATAAAAATTGGAATTGACTCTCTTTATTTAATGAAGTTAGAATTTTGGTTCCAAATGAGAGCGGCTCGAAACTTATTTAACGGAAAAACGGCTCACTATAAAAGACTGTATTAACTATTACAATTTGATACTATCATCATAATATTTTCCTTTTTATTTTTACGATTCGATTTTATGGATAAAAATTATTATATAAGTCTTTATAATCTATGTTAAAGTTGAAATTTCAATTTTAACGAGAGAGCGGCTCAATCGAAAAAATCGTATTTAATAAGAAATCGATTCATTAGAGAAAATTATTAAATTATTAAAATTTAATATTAATATTATAATATAACGTAAATGTATTAAATTTTTAAAAAATATTATAACGCCGCCGCGAAGCGCGGCTTTATCGACTAGTTATCAATTAAAAAGAGAAAATAAATTAAGAAAAAAACAATAAAGAGTGGTTTTGAACTTTTCTACGGGGTGGTAAATGTTTTGGTGATTGGTTGATAATATTGATATTAATTCAATTGGTACGAAACAACGGATAATTAATTTATACCTAAGTTAATTTACATTAATTCTAATGAAACTATCTTTTTTTCCTAAATAACAAAAATATTAATATGTTTTTATTAATTAATTAATGCATTTTACCGGTACGCACCGGGCTAGTATTAATAATATTCAAAAATTAAAAATAATAAATGTATTAAGAAATTTTTTTAAATTAGCATTATTTAAATATTTAAAAAAATCCGTAAGCTAAAAGGCGGTAAAAGAGGATAAAAGACGTGGACAAGCCCAAGAAGTAGTCGAAAACCCTAACTGCATGCCTATATAAACAACACAACACCTAAGCATTATTGTAGTAATAAAACAAGTAGAGACTTCAATGGCGAATAGAAATTCTGAGCCGAGCGTATTCCCCTTCCGCGGAAAGGTTGCGGTGAAGTACCGCAACCCGCGTCTTACTGAGGAAGAACAGGAAGAGTTTGACCAACAGGTTGGAAGTTACCAGCGTGAAATTTATCAGACTCAGGTAAGTTATATATGCCTCTATGCTATTAAAATACATACACTGATCGATACAACCTCTCTTATGATTTTTATTACTGTTAATTTGATTTTTTTTGGTTGTTAGGGTTTTAAGGTTGGGCGGTATCCGATGATATATCACAGTCATTGCCCAGGTGTGATCGTTATGCACTACAACCCACCAGACTTGGATCTTAGCGAAGATGAACTTCAAATTTTGGTTGATCTCTCGAAGCAGGCGATTGACGAATATAACACGAAAAATTCTGTTCGTTATCGCTTTAGGAGGGTTCTCATGGCAACAAGATTGTGTGTTGGGGGTGATATATACTTTATTACTTTTGAAGCCAGTGAGGATAGGAGATCTGAAATTTTCCAGGCAAAGGTGTACGCACCGCTCCGTTGTGATCGTGAAGAACCCGAAGTTAAAATGGTCAGGATCAAGCCTGCTACTCCTCCTCCATCCCCTGGTCATGATCATCATGTTAGTGGGGTTGCCTCCTCTTCTCAGACTTTCAATTGAACATCATGTTAGTGAGTCTCTCTCTCTCTCGATTCACGATGGATATTTATGTGAATGTAGGGGTCCCATCATCAGGGACGGACCGGGGGTCCCTACCCCCTCCTAGGTTGGGGGAATTTTAAAAAAAATGAAAAATCTATGTATGCCCTATCATTTACTTGTCCATGGCCCCTCCTAGATGTTTATTTGTCTTCTATTATGTCCATTTTTGTATGATTTAGTAGAAAATATCCAATTTTTTGCATGATTTAGTGAAAAAATTCCATTTTTCGCATGATTTAGTGGGAAAAAAAATCCGCACTTTGCGCGGTTAGAATTTTTTAAGAATTTTTGGACCCCCCCTCGCATTATGCTCTAGGTCTGTCACTGCCCATCATTATTAATGAAATCTTCACCAATCAAAATATTCGTTTTTTATATAATTTAAGTTCTGAATTCGATGAGTTTGTGCCCATAGAGAAAGAAAGCCGTGATATTGTCAGAGCTTGTGTTTATTGGACCCGGTAGCTGCAAAGTTTACTTCCTCCCCAATGTTCCTTTACACTGTGCTCAAGAGATTTTTTGGTAAAGAAGAGGAGAGAAGGTGAAAGAAGAGGATTAAAAATAATAATCTCTCGTATGTTTCCGAGTTTGTGGAAAGAAAAGAAAATTTTGAAAAAAGGGATATGGAGAGAATTTTTTAAAATTTTAAATTAGAGCTTCTCTCCAAATCATTCCATTTTTGGAAAGAAAATTACGAAGAAAAAGTTAAAAATTTATTTCCGGACCTATTCTCTTCTCTCCTAAAAAAATTCGGGAGCACGATTTGGAATCTTATTAATCTAACTCGGAGCACAATGTTAAGTTCTTTCTGCACTCTGGAGTCATTTTGTTCAACATTAATATTTGTCGATGCCATTTTTTCATCTCCTAAACATACACATATCATTAAAGAGAATATTGGTATTCTTAATTCTTTAATTTCCATTTCATTTCCAATTGATACTGTTTGATCTGATGTCTTTGTCTTTTTGCGGGGATCGAAAATTACATTTTAGGTTGGTTGTTCTATTTAACAAGTACAATTCAGAGTCAGTGACTTGTACATGGGCTGGTAGCCAAGAACTTGGCTCCCCATCAATAAATATTCCGGAAAACTTAATACTTAAAAGTACGTGATAGATTATGTTAATAATCATCTGTACATTTGTATTAATCATGCCAATATTCTGGTTGTATATCTTCCTTAACAGTAGCCTTAATATCAGCTTTGTAATATAGCCTTAATATCAGTTTTGTACTAATTGTAGGCAAAACATCAGTTATAGTCTCTTGTATATATTTGATTCAGAACATCAATGAAAGGTAGGGCAATATAATTCTTTCAGTACGGGAGCATCATCTATAGATTGTTGGAAGCATTAGACATTAGTTTATCTTACTCTAGCTAGGTAAAGTTCATGTTATGCCTTCTTTGCATGTCTAATGTATGTTTTGTTTATTTGTACTTGCAGGGATGAATTTCTCCCATAATTAAAAGTATCGAATCACTGAAGTGCTTTTACTGGATGGCTGGCATGCTTAAAGATTGCTTATTTTTTATATTTCCCTATGTTAAACTGTTAATCCACCATTGTCATCAGAGTTTTGGAAACCATACTATTTTTATTTCTCTTTCTGGAAGACTGGAATATATATAGACTATAATATCTTAGTATAGACTAGTCACTAGTGTAAGCTCTGGCAAGGTTATTATATAAGCATCTGTTTTCGTTTTGTTCAATTTTTTTTGTGCAACCATATACGTACTGGTTATCAATATATGTCAAATGTGTAGTCGGATATCAATTTATATTAAATGTGTAGTCGGATATCAATTTATATTAATTAGGTGATCTCGAATAATAAATTTGGCCTTATTATATGAAATATGATGATGAAATATTGCGCAAAAAAAATGGCAAGTGTACAACTTCAAACTTTTTAGTAATAAAACGATTGTTATAAATAATAAAATTATGTGGATGTCCTTAGGCCTTTCACATACAAAACTTTTGGTCTTTCACTTCTAGTCTCTTGGCTTTTCAAGTCTAGACTTTTAGCATTCTAAATTCTTGTAACTTATGTCATGTAAAGCCTATAAATAGGCATTGATCTTAAAGATGTAACACACCAATATATGAATAATGGAATGCTCTCCTCCTTTCTATCTAGCTTTAGCTCTCTCTAGTTCTCTTGATATATAATATATTACTTAATATAATAGACAAGAAAAAGTTCATAAATTTTTAGTGGGTATTGTAACTAATCAGCAATTAAGATTAAGTGGAAAATTATAAGTTTATACAACTTGTCAATGAAAAAAAATAGGGTAATGCTAAACATAACCCTTAGGGCTATGTTTAAGAATTAATATAAGTGGATAAATGCATTTAATATGACAATTTTGCACTTAATACATAAAATTTGCACGAATCTCAATATAATATTTAGCAATTTGGGTTATTTTTATTAATGGAAATTAATGTAAATGCAGGGGGTCACTATTATTACTTGGGAAATTAAATTAATGTTATAAAAGAACATTGAAAAACCAACAATCAATTAAATAACTAAGAATAAATGTTGAAAACATGAGAATATTTAATACTTAACCATAAGGGCTATAGTTAGCATTTCCCAAAAAAATATTATGAAATTTCTGCAAATCTGTGGTCCTGGAAAATTATAAAAAAAAACAAATTTTCTAAAGGAGAAAGAGACCACAAATCAATATCAATATCAATATCAATATATTCCTAATGTCTGCTAGTATTGCATTTTGAAAATTACCGCTTTTATCCTTCATTTTTTAATCTTCTTTATTTTTTTGATGCTTTTTTTTGTCATTACACAGGAAAATTACTGCTTTTATCCTTTATTTTTTTAATCTTCTTTATTTCTTTGATGTCCCATTTTGTCATTACACAACATTAATTTGGAGCGACCCACTTTAGATTGGATCGACCCAAATCTAAATCTATTCTATTTTTTTATCATTACACGACATTTGGATCGACCCAATTGGATTAACCCAAATCTAAACCTCTACTATTATCCTTCATTTTTTTTATTAATAATATAATTAATGATGATTAGCCGATTGCCTTTTTCAATTAAAAGATGTTTACTTATAATTTATATGATATTACCTTTTATAAATACCTAAAATATCATATCTTCCAATAAATAATTTTTTTCTCTGTAATTAGCATTTGGAGCGATCAAATTGGATCAACCCAGATCTAAACCTCTACTATTATCCTTCATTTTTTATTAATAATATAATTAATGATAATTAACTATTTCTTTTTTCAATTAAAAGTTGTTTACTTATAATTGATGATATTACCTTTTACAAATACCTAAAATATCATATCTTCCAATCTATAATTTTTTTCTCTCTAATTAAAACACGTGGACTTTTAATTTAAAACATAATATTGCAATAATTAATAAATACCCAAAAATATGACATCATATCTTCTAACCACTAACAAAATATAATAAAAATTCGTATACAACGAATAATATCCGTTAGATTTTTAGTTAAAAATTAGAATTGCTAGTTCTAATGATTAAATATATTACATGATTAAATTTATTTATTAAATACATACCCAAAAATATGACATCATATCTTCTAACCACTAGCAAAATATATTAAAAATTCGTATACAAAGAATAATATCCGTTAGATTTTTAGTTAAAAATTAAAACAGTTAGATATAATGATTCAATATATTACATGATTAAATTTATTTACTAAAATTTCAAGGTTCGAATTTTTATAAATACCTAAAATATCATATCTTCCAATCAATAATTTTTTTCTCTAAAATTAAAACATGTTGACTTTTAATTTAAAACATTATATTGCAATAATTAATACATACACAAAATATGACATCATATCTTCTAACCACTAACAAAATATAATAAAAATTTGTATACAACGAATAATACCAGTTAGATTTTTAGTTAAAAATTAGAACTGTTAGATCTAATGATTAAATATATTACATGATTAAATTTATTTACTAAATGCATTAAATGCATACCCAAAAATATGACATCATATCTTCTAACCACTAACAAAATATAATAAAAATTTGTATACAAGGAGTAATATCAGTTAGATTTTTAGTTAAAAAATAGAATTGTTAGATCTAATGATTAAATATATTACATGATTAAATTTATTTACTAAAATTTCAAGGTTCAAATTTTTATAAATACCTAAAATATCATATCTTTCAATCAATAATTTATTCTCTCTAATTAAAACATGTTGACTTTTAATTTAAAACATAATATTGCAATAATTAATACATACCCAAAAATATGACATCATATATTCTAACCACTAATAAAATCTATACTATATTATAAAAGCCGAAACATTAAAAGTTTGGTTGGCTACGGTACCTATTGATTTTAATTATTTACCCTTACTCAAATAAAATTCATCATACTAACTAATTAATTTCTTTTTTCAGGTTAAACATACTATCTTCTGTATTTCAGTAAATTAATAATTTCCTTTTTCAGGTAAATTCAATATCTTTTATATTTTATTTAACTAAAATTTCCATCCTACTAACTAATTATTTTCCCTTTTCAGGTTAAATATATTATCTTTTCTATTTTTCAAAAAACTAAATAATTTCCTTTTTCATGTTAAATACAATATTTTTTATATTTTATCTAACTAAATTTATCCTTTATTAATCAATTTCCTTTTTCAGGTTAAACATATTACCTTTTCTATTTTTCAATAACTAAATAATTTCCTTCTTAAGTAAAATACAATATCTTTTACGTTTTATCTAACTAAAATTTCTCATTTTTTAAAAACTACGATCATCTATACTATATAATAAAAGTCGAAACATTAAAAGTTTGGTCGATCGATCGGTACGGTACCTATTGATTTTACTTATTTACCCTTACTCAAATAAAATCCATCATACTAACTAATTAATTTTTTTTTTCAGGTTAAACATATTATCTTCTGTATATTTCAATAAATTAATAATTTCCTTTTTCAGGTAAATTCAATATCTTTTATATATTAGCTAACTAAAATTTTCATCCTACTAACTAATTAATTTCCCTTTTCAGGTTAAACATATAATTTTTTCTATTTTTCAAAAACTAAATAATTTCCTTTTTCAGGTAAAATACAATATTTTTTATATTTTATCTAACTAAAATTCTCCTTTATTAATCAATTTCCTTTTTCAGGTTAAACATATTACCTTTTCTATTTTTTAATAACTAAATAATTTACTTCTTAGGTAACATACAATATCTTTTCCATTTTATCTAACTAAAATTTCTCCTTTCTTAAAAACTACGATCAATTTTGTAAATAAAATAACATAATTATATTATAATTAGTATTAACTAATCAATTACCTTTTTGAGCCAAAATACGTTACCTTTTCTCTTTTCTCTAACTAAAATATCTCCTTTTCCAATTGTATCATGGACGGTTACCTTTTTCAAACACGTTACCTTTTTCATTTCTCTTACGAAAATCTATCTTTTTAAATTATATCACGGGCGATTCTATTTAACAAAAATAAAAAAATAATATTATAGTACTAATAATTAACTGATTACCTTTTCAACTAAAACATATCATCTTTTATATTTTGCCTAATTAATTTCCCTTTTTTTCTAGAAATTTCAGGGGCAACATTAATTTCTCATTTTCTAAAAACTATGAGCAATTTTATTTAGTAAAATAACATAATTAAATTATAATTATTATAAACTAATCAATTACCTTTTTCACATAAATTATGTCATTTTTTTAATTTTCACGTTACCTTTCTATTTTTTAAAACTAAAATCTCTCTTTTTCCGATTATATCACAGGCGGTTCTGTTTAATACAATAAACTAATAATATTATAATATTAATAATTAACCGATTACCTTTTTTTATCTAAAACGTATCATCTTCTATTTAATGAAATAAAAAAATAATTATATAAATACTAGTAATTAACCAATTACCTTTTTCAAGTAATGGATCGACCCAAATCTAAACATCTACTCCCTCTGTCCCTCTCATTTCTTTACAGTTACTATTTTGGGGTGTCCCTCTCATTTCTTTACATTCCAAAAATAGTAAGTTTCTCCCACTATTACACCCATTATCTCATATATTTAACAATAAAAAATACTATTACACCCAATATTTTCCTCCACTATTTCAAATCTATAATTAAATATTAATAAGTCCCACCACTTTACCCACTTTTCATCTAACTTTACTCATTTTTTACACAGTTTCTTGGTCTCCGTGTCCATCCCCCATGTAAACAACCACGAGGGACGGAGGGAGTACTATTTTTTGTAGGGTTAAGGTATGTGTACTAGACCTCCGTACGGGTCATATATGTTTGGTTCCGGTTTTTAGTTTGGCCATAAGAGTTAAGTTTTTATTGATTTCACAGTATTAAAAATTAGACATGATAATATTTGTTTGGTTTTGATTTTGGTTTGGAATTTAAGAATTAAAGTTTTAATGAATTACCCGATGTCATAATAACAAAGGTAGTTGGAAAGATTACCAGTTAATAACATTGGCACAGTACAAACCATGTTATTTGTAAATAATCTTGGGACTCAATTTGATACTTATAGAGTTATAGACATTATTTTGTTTTCAAGCAAGTTTATGTTCTTTATGGATTTGTTCAACTTAAGGTTCATGGGGTAGACATGCTACGTACCAGAAGGTCTTATGGAATAGCATACTTTTTATCGGATGTCTCCAAAAGGACTATGGAATAGCATACTTAGAAGCTCAGACCCACGTCACAAGCCTCACCCTCTGGGTCAGGCAACATTGCTCTTATTTATGCTTTAAATATCTTATTTACTCGCGTCAAATTTCACTTCATATATGATCTCATATTTAGCACTTTCACTTGAGCTCCATATTAAAATATAAAACCACTAACTTTTTCCTTTTTCAGTTTAGTTGGCTTTTTGAGAGAGAATAGGTAGTGGAAAATGTGATTGTTATAATTTGTAATCATTCATTATTTGAAGATAAAAGTGAATAAGTGAGCTTCTTGCGGAGACCTATGTTTTTGGTAAACAATATTATCCTTCATTTTTTTAATCTTCTTTATTTCTTTAATGTCCTTTTTTTGTCATTACACAGCATTTGGAGCGACCCAATTTAGATTGGAACAAAAAATTCTGTTATGATATTATACTTATTTTCAGTAATGTTGTAGTACTACGATTGCACCTCCAGCCTTTCTCTTCTCCTCCAGCTACATAATTTTAAATATTGAAAACAAAATACAATACAAGAAGAAGTTTGCATTTAAAAATATAGACTACAAGCAGAGAGAGATGTTTAGTTACAGATAGACTACATAGCAACAACATAAGTGATAAAAAGAAGATGTTAGTTACAGATAGACTACATAGCAGCAACGTAAGTGATAAAAAGAAAGATGGTCCACATGATGATCAAGCTAATGAAGTATTAAGGTAATTAACAAGCCTGAACCACATAAGCAACTTCCATTTTATAGGTATTGTTTATCATAACGTGGGTAATGGGTTTATGTATTCCCATTAATTTTATTTTTGGTCACCCCTCTAAGTTGATCACAAAAAAATTAACAACCCATAAAAAATAAGTAGTTTAAAAATATATTCAAATTCAAATTATTATATTCGTTTCAATAAGAACATACTTTTAAAATAATAAAGTCAATAAAATAAAAATTCAACAATTTCAGAAAGGGAGAGCCATGGTGAAAGACCTTAATTTGAACATAAACTATAAATCTACTAGAATATTAATTTACTTATTTTTAATAAAAGAATCTATATTAATAATATATATATATATATATATATATATATATATATATACACTGTATTTTCATACATGAATTTACTAATACAGTTTAATGGTCACGCTCTGGTGAGTGAGAACACACATATTCACTACATTTCAATCTATTTTAAAGGGCCCCGCTAGGGGCATCTTCACAAAAAAAAAGTCTTATAATTCTACCCTCTATCCATTCATAAAAAAAAATTAAGAAAAAAATTAAAATGAGAACAATGAGAACACACATATTCACTACATTTCAAGCTATTTTAAAGGGCCCCGCTATGGGCATCTTCACACAAAAGTCTTATAATTCTACCCTCTATCCATTCATAAAAAAAATTAACAAAAAAAATTAAAAATTGCTTGAAATGTGGTCTCATTGTTCTTCAACATTTACATATTATATTAACTATGAGGTCTCATAGTTAATATAATATGTTCTTGATATTATATGAGGTTTAATGTTTTGGAGCCATTTAATGTTTTGGAGCCATTGGGGGTGAAGGGATTATCATTTCCGTATTTGAATAATGAAGACAATTTATTATTGTTTTCAATTAGAGAACAATATTTGTAAAAAAATTTATTACTTTTATTGCAGATTTTGATGAATTAAATAAATTTTCAACATTAAAATAGAATTGTATGCTACTTTTTTATATAAATTTTAGCATATCATTATTTTATTAAATACTTATATAACTGTATATATTATCTTTCTAAGAAATGATTATTTATATAATTGCATACAATATCTTTTAAGAAATCAATCAAATTTGTTAAATTTTTGGTATTGTCGATTTAAATTAAATAAGATGTTTTAAGAAATCAATCAAATTTGTTAAATTTTTGGTATTATCATTTTAAATTAAATAAGATGTGTACGAAATACGTGCAAAATGCTAGTGTTAAAAGAGATCCGTAAGCTAAAAGGTGGTAAAAGAGGATAAAAGACGTGGACAAGCCCAAGAAGCAGTCGAAAACCCTAATTGCATGCTTACAGCCTAGCTATATATATATAAACAACACAACACCAAAGCATTGTAATAAAACAAGTAGAGTCTTCAATGGCGAATAGAAATTCTGAGTCGAGGGTCCCCTTCCGCGGAAGGGTTGCGGTGAAGTACCGCAACCCGCATCTTACTGAGGAAGAACAAGAAGAGTTTGTCCGACAGGTTGGAAGTTACCAGCGTGAAATTTATCAGACTCAGGTAAGTTATATATGCCTCTATGCTATTAAAATACATACACTGATCGATACAACCTCTCTTATGATTTTTATTACTGTTAATTTGATTTTTTTTGGTTGTTAGGGTTTTAAGGTTGGGCGGTATCCGATGATATATCGCAGTCATTGCTCAGGTGTGATCGTTATGCACTACAACCCACCAGACTTGGATCTTAGCGAAGATGAACTTCAAATTTTGGTTGATCTCTCGAAGCAGGCGATTGGCGAATATAACACCACAAATTCTGTTAGTTATGGCTTTAGGAGGGTTCTCATGGCAACAAGATTGTGTGTTTCGGGTGATATATACTTTATTACTTTTGAAGCTAGTGAGGATAGGAGATCTGAAATTTTCCAGGCAAAGGTGTTCGCACCGCTCCCTTGTCATCGTCATCGTAAAGAAACCGAAGTTAAAATGGTCAGGATCAAGCCTGCTACGTACTCCTCCTCCATCCCCTGGTCATGATCATCATGTTAGTGGGGTTGCCTCCTCTTCTCAGACTTTCAATTGATCATCATGTTAGTGAGTCTCTCTCTCTCTCTCAATAATTATGTTGTCCTCTTTATTAGCTTTTTATGGATTTACTATGCCGTTGTACTAATGGATATCCATTTTTATGAATTCTAGTATTAGTAATCTACTCCGTAATGTATACAACTGGGGCGCGGCACCTGTGCATTTTTATATAGTTTAAGTTCTGAATTTGATAAGTTTGTGCCCATAGAGAAAGAATTGCCGTGATATATTGTCAGAGCTTGTGTTTTTATATAGTGTTCCTTTCAGTTCTTTCAGCACTACTCGTGAGTCATTTTGTTCAACAATATTTGTCGATGCCATTGTTTCATCTAGTAGACTATAATATCTTAGTAGACTAGTCACTAGTGTAAGCTCTGGCAACGTTATTTATATAAGCATGTTTTGTTCAATTTTTGTTTTGTGCATGCAATCATATACTGGGTCTCAGTATATGTTAAATGTGTAGTCGGATATCAGTTTATATTAAATGTGTAGTTGCATATTTAGGTGATCTCGAATAATAAATTTGGACTTATTATGTGATGATGAAATATTGCAAAAGAATTGGTAAGTGTACAACTTCAAACTTTTTAGTAATAAAAAAAGACAACAAATTTTCAGTGAACAAACATAATAATTGTTTTCGCACTTAATTGCTTAACTTCTAATAGACAAGAAAAAGATCATAAATTTTTAGTTTGTAGTTTTGTAACTAATGAACAATTAAGATAAAGTGGAAAACTATAAGTTTATACAACTTTAAAATGAACAAAAATATTATGAAATTTCTGCAAATCCGTGATCCTGGAAAATTAAATAAACAAATTTTCGAAAAGAGAGATCACAAATGTTGTTGGAAGAATTTGGTAATAATATAAATCAGAGGTTTCTTGGAATAATAGAGTGTAATTTGTATGAATGTGACAGCTGTCTCCTTTTATCAAGATGTCCTATCAATTTATATTAGATCACGCCCACGTAGTTGTGTAAAATTGGATTTATACTTGAGAGACTTTAGGGATAAATTTGATTAATGTTGTACTATCGTTTGGAGATATCTTTCGTTATTGATTGAATGAGATTGATTTTCCTCGTTTCAAAGAGAGGATATCACTTAGTAATTAAATAATAATTATTAATCTTATTTAATAATTAATAATTAATAATATTAGAAATTTGAGAAATTATTAGACATGTCAAAAATGTGGCATAACAACTAGTCCCCAGTTTTTTAGTCTAGTTTGCTCCAGTTGAGAACTAAACATTCTTCAAGCTTTCAAATTTCTTCAATCGTTGAAACAGCTGAAAATAAAAGATTAGTAAAACATAGAGCACTACAACGCATGTAATCCGTATGCGGGTGTAAATGTGACACCATGCAATGACCAATATAGAATACAGTAAAACCTCTATAAATTGAGTATAATTGGGATCGGAAAATTTTATTAATATTAGAGAGTTATTAATTAATCGATAAATTAATAAATATTAATTTATAGAGAATTTTTTACATCAAAGAAAATTAATTTCCAATTATATACATTAAATAGAATTAATTGTACAATTTATATTTTATACTTAATTCAATATCCAATATACATTGTTTTACAAATTCAATGAGTATTAGCGACATTCAAAGTAAAGATTCATGTAAATTTAGATGATATTAAAGATATAAAACAACATTTTTAGAATCTTTTGCACGTAAATTAAGAAGCACTCAAGATATCAAAAACATTGATTAATAACTTTTTAATGCTTTACGAAAACATCGCATTCGAACTTTTGGATTCAACAAAGAGGGTTATGGATGAGTTTCATATAGATTCAAATTTTAAGAACCCTACAATCATACTTTACAAAAGGATTACATATATTTTTATGATTATAAAGGACTTATTAATTTATAATATTATCATGACCATATATTTATATAGGGTTTTTCAAAAAAAATTATTATCTTATCGAAATTGATCAATTTTTTAATTTGCCCAAGTTGGAACCGGAGGAAATTTTTAATTTATAGAGATTATTAATTTATCGAGTATTAATTTAACGAGGTTTTAGTGTATATGTTTTTTCCAAGTTTCAAAAGTGCAAGCATAAATAATTTATTTGAAATGCATTGTGATCCTTATTATCAAGTTAGGACCTTGGTTTTTTATATATAACCCGAATTGATATACACGCTATTTCAAGTATCTGTATAGAAGGATATGTCTTCGTTTACCCCAAGCCTACGAGAGTGACGTTTGGCGGAGTTTTCATTAAGATATGGACATGTAATCTTGAACTTCGCACGCGATTCTTGAGGATTCTGACCGTGCTACGAGGTTTTAGTATATTATGCATTGGGATGCCTCCACCATGCGACCTTCAAAGTTCTAGTCATGGGCCTTTGATAATCAAGAGGGTGCTATGTGCTGACTCCTTTGCTCAAGCATGAAGTAGTGTGATATATATAGATTGTCGAGGCTACCTACTTAACAATTTCAGTTTGTTAATTAATTTGAAGATTTTTTTTATATATATGTATTATCACAACGATATATGGGTGATATTTTACAAATCTAAATGTAATAATAAATATGCTTTTTCACAAATGTTGCGATATTTATTTTTTTCAAAAAATTATATTTTTTTTGTAGACAATTTCTTCAAAATTATGCATGTCGCATAGATTTAGTTGGCTTAATGAATCTCTAGATTTTGAGGCCTTGTGCAGTACTACTTGTAATAACTTTTTTCTTTGTTGTTCTGACATTTATTGCTGTGTAAATTATTTTCTTCCATTTGTAAGAAAAATTAAGTTTCTTTACTACAAGAGGAAATTACAATAAAATTATTCTTATTAGAACATCTCCAATGCTATTATATAAATTGGTTAGCTAAAATAATATATAATTAGCTATATTATAAATGATGAAAAAGTGATTTTGCTCCAATGGTGTTAGCTATATTTCAAAACCAATATTTTACTATTATAATTATTGGAGGGAGATGAGTTGGATATGAAAAAAGTGTAAAATATTAATATAAAGTTGGAGGGAGATGATGTGGCCATTTATAGATAATGATAGTGGATCAACAAATATAGAAGATCAAGTGAGGTTATCTAAAATTTTTATTGCTAACAGAATAACAGATAGTGGTTGGAGAAGGTAATTATGTATATGGGTTAGCTATATGAAGTGCCAACTAGGATTTAACTAACACGTTTGTTTGGGTTGGAGATGCTCCATCTCATCTAGAAGTAGGAGGGGAAATCACAATTGCCTCTGAACCCGTGACGAACAGTTATGTAGCAGTAAGTTCTCAAGATCTTCTGATAAAAATCAGAAAGTACTTGTTAAGCACACGGGGATGTGCGCAAATGAACTGACCTCTTTGAACCTTGACAAGGTATGTTTGATTTCAAGATTCTACTTAAAAATATGAACGGACACGCATTAGATAATGAAAGAGAACTAGTACAACATACTAATCAATGTGAAGTCAACAGCAGCCTTTTTCCATTAAACCCTCTCTCTCAAACTTGTTGCTAGTAATTTCATTAACGGCTCAGGCCTTCGAGCCACCAAATTGTTTTGCATGAATTAAGGCGAAAATTAGCTATTTATCATCTAAATATATCATTAATGTTATTATAGATTGCACATGATAGACCCCTCCCTCTCTGAAATAGATGAGTAGTGATGTGCTAATTTTTTGAAAGTACATAAGTTATTAATTCTTTAAAACCTTACGGTGTTAGGAGGTCTTAATTGGATCCTACATCATAGTATTACTTTTCAACAAATACTAAATTGAACCCTTTGACGATATAATTGACAGTTAATTGTTACATATTAAGTGCTTGTTTGGTTGACCCTCAAATACTTAGGAAGTTAGAATACGAGATTTTAAAATGTTGTTTGGTTAGCACTAGTAAGGGAAGTGGAAATACCTAGGAAGTTCAAATATCCACCAAATGGGGGAAGTTGCTTACCCACCTCCTACTTGTTAACCTACACTTCCTATGGTAATTTACTTCCTACATATCTACCAAACACAAATTCACACTTCCTAGGTATTATTAATTCCATTGGAAATTTAAATTACATAGGAAATGACTTCCTATCATCAACCAAACGAGCACTAAGAATCTGCTTTAAAATCTGGGTTCCTGGCAGTTACGATCTTTTACCATAACATTTGAGGCTCTGAAGTTATTTAATTACCAAAGCTTTCTGTAATTAGGTGATCTTTGAAATCTGAAATTAAAAAATTTCAGTAAAAGCAATTTTTTCAACAAGAAAAAGATAAGGTTTTTAGGGCTTCACATATCCTACCACTGGTGCATCTGAAGTCTGAACCTGTTTCATCCATGATACATTTTTTTTTAGCTGAATTCTGTGATGTATTTTTGTCTATTCTGGCATTGATATATATAGGGTCTTGTTCTAATAGAAACTAACTTAGAATAGAAACTAGAAACTAAACCTAAATTAAATATTTCAAGCTAATCTATTGACCAAATTAGTGGTACCCCAATACAAAAAACGTTTAAAATTATTGGCTCTATTCAACAAAAATATAAAAAAAATTAAAAAAAATTAAAAAAAAGTTACTGTTCACGTGATGACGTGGCACGTGAACAGTAACTTTTTTTTTTTAATTTTTTTAAATTTTTTTTATATTTTTGTTGAATAGAGCCAAGAATTTTAAACGTTTTTTGTGAAGGTGCCCCTAGCGGGGCCATTAAAATAAATGAAATATAATTTATTTAGTGTAGGTTTCTAGTTTTTATTCTAAGATTGGTTTCTATTTGAACGCTAGCCTATATATATATATATGTTATGATTGTCGGCATTTTATTGTTCTCTTCCTAGTAGCTCAAGACGGAATTGTTTGCCTCTGGCCCTGGTTCTTTTTATATAAGTTATCCACATAAGCCACCTGTTTATCATATATAAACCCTCGCCCTCTCCATCTCCTCAAACTCCGCAAATGCAACAAACAAACTCTCATCATCCTCGTCGCCATGATCACCATCAGCCAACTTATCAGCCACCCTCTTATAACAATTTCTAGTCCTACCAATCTCCCCGTTCTTAATCCCAAACTTGGCAAATCGAATCCAAGATCCAACTTTCGGTCGACACATAACAAACCTAATTTCAAAAACATCCTTAGCACGCTTAACATTATTGTACCTCAACTCAAACTTAACATACAAAAGCAAAGCATTGTCATCAGGCTCCCAACTCATCCACCTCTTAAAAATTCCTCTGGCACCACCCACATCCCCCAACATCTCCATATGAACATACTTGTACCACAAATCAACCCTAGGCAACAACAAAGTCGCTCTATCCTAGACGTTCCAAGCAATGGTAATACACTTAATCATCATCTTGAAATCAGCATTCTTTAACCATAAGATATGATCTCTATAATCCCTCTGTAAAGCTTCCGTATAACAGAAAGTTATGTCAGCTATAATTGATGTTCAACACTTCGTAAGTGTGATAACGACTAATGTTGTAGGTGGCATTCCAAACCACACGTCACTCTAATAATCACATACAATCATATTTCAGAGGTTTTAGAGTAATCACATTAGGTAAAATAGACCCTGAAATCCAATTGCAAAGTAGCTACCACAGAAATGCACACAACTGACCAAACCACTACAACACCTTAACCAATGTCAAACATCATACATATAGATAATGAGAGCTGCAAAAAACAGGAGAAAAAACGACATCAATGATGGCAAAACAACTTACAACTTCCAAAAGTTACCAAAATGCACCCTAACACCCAAAATTAATAGGAGAATATAACCTCACTCCCAAATTAACCAGTCATAAGTCATAACAGAGTAATGAAAATAACATGCATGGAACATAAGAACTATAGTATCATGAGATAACATGTATAGATCTTAGGTAGCATGAACAAGTCTCAAGAAATGGGAAGAAGGCACTATTAAGCAAATTCAGCCACAAACATGATAAGAAAAATCATTAAATTTGGAAGCAAAAAATAGGTGGCAAGCTTATTCTAGTTGGTTGGCCAGCTTCAGAGAAGCAGCTCATAAGACAAATGACACAATGAAACGCACTTGGACATATTTTGGTGCTACATAATTGACTTCAAGGTAATCAGCATTCAGCACAACTATACCTTACTTGGCGAAAGAAATCTTTCCTGTCAACTTTAGCTCACCCAGAAACAAGCACAAAATCAGACAGACTTACCTCTGCTAACTACGTTATATACAGAATGGAAGCTAGAAAGATACTAGGTATAGTTGCCGCTTTACCAGAGAAGGTTGTTTCATGCTAGGCATCTCCCACCCACAACACCCGAGCCGTGTCCCTGGCACACTTGCTATATCTATATCCATTAATGCTTCATCCCACTTGATCCTACTAACTATACCTGATAAAAAACCGTTCTATAACAAGTCATGACAACAAGAAAGCAAGAAAAGGATAGCGATTGGTTTGGGAGCAGAAATAGATGTACCCTACTTAATTACATTCATCATCTAGTGATTCCCTAGGTTACCCAACAGATGGGAAGGAATGATTTACAGACTGTTGCTATAAGCAATTCACATGCTACAATTTTTTTTGAACAACATTTAATTTATGCTTCAACATTTTATCATAGCCCATCGAAATGCAAGATGTTACCTTGGAAGATGCAGATGAAGACTTGCTAGAAGGAAAACTAAGAGGAGTAAGCCAAGGCGTGCTAGTCGAGAACCAAAAAAACAGTCCAACTCATTTCCTGATGCAGCCCAAAATTATTGTAGGTATACGGAGTGAGCAGAGCCAAACACTCAGAAGTGAAAATCTACAATTATACCATTCACAGTTCACACCCTATCCTAAGAGTTCACAATTACAACAAAATATAAAGTAATTTACAGTTATTTCTGTGTTCTATATATATTCCTTAAACATATAAAATAACGGCAGCTGGCGCACATTTTTACTAATGAGAAATAAGAATTAAAGAGTATCCCTTGTCCTATTGTATTTTTTTCAACATAAAAAGATAACAATTATATATGATATTCAAATTCATTCCATACAATGGAAATATGAACAACTATTTTTATGATGAGGAAAAAAGAGACCAACTTAATGGATGGCAATACTAAAAAGAGCACACAGAGGTACAAACATATGCATTCACTAGATATCAAAGCAATATGAACAATCATTTTAGGTTAAGAAAATAAAGGACCGACTTATATTTAGCAATGCCACTAAGCAAACACAAAGATACAATGCAGAAACATATAAATAGAGAGAAAATACACTCTCTTTCTAGTTCCCATCATTCACAAAATTCTCACTCTTGGTGACTGCAAGTCTTCTGCTTCTTCCACCTGTATGCAGAGCTTCCAAAATCTTCATATCCGTGTCCTGTATTTCTTCAGGGAAGGAGTAGTCAATGTACTCCTCATAACCAGCAGGACAACCATCATCAGGATCAATAAGCCTTCTTTTCTTGAGCTTTTTCGGCATCTTTACAAGCACCAAATTTTCATCCCCAAGTTCGCCAAAACTGCTCTCCAAGTTTAACCATTCTTTCAACAAAATGGCTCTTTCCTCTTTAAGGTCAGGAGTAGATTCTCTGAAGTAGTTAAGGGCGCTCTCGAAAACTCTTCTAGCATTCTGGAGGCACTGAATACGAAGAGATTCATGCTCTTCTAACTTAGCAGATGCCTCAAATTTCGCAAAGCTTATCCACACCTTCAAGTGTTTTGTGCGTTCCAGAAGCCTCTCGTAAAGCCGTCTAGTATTTTCGAATTCACCTTCCGATATCTCAAAGTCAATGTATGCCTTCCATAGAAGTTCTGGCATATCCACTGCAGATTGAGCGATTGCCAGCTAAAAAATTGATCTCGCTCTGTCTTTTTCGCTCAAAGACTTCTCCAACTCAGCATACATACTCCTTGCACTTCTCAAACTCCGCAAAGGCAACAAACAAGCTCTCGCTATCCTCCTCATCATCAGCAAACTTCTCCACCGCCCTCTCAAAACAATTCCTCGCCCTACCAATCTCCCCATTCTTCATCTCAAACTTAGCAAATCGAATCCAAGTTCCAACTCTCGGTCTACACATAACAAACCTCTCGAAAACATCCCTAGCACGCGCAACCTCATTGTTCCTCAACTCAAACTCAACATACGAAATCCAAGCGTTCTCCTCAGGCTCCCAACTCATCCACCTCTCGAAAATCCCTCTCGCAACACCTACATTCCCCAACACCTCCTCCATATGAACATACTCATACCACAACTGATCAACCCTAGGCAACAACAAAGTCGCTCTATCCCACACATTCCTCGCACTATTAATACACTCATTCTCCATCTCAAAATAAGCATACTTCAACCATAAGATATGATTCCTATAATCAACGTCTACCGCTCGCTCCCAAACAGAACGAGCCCGAGTAACATCGTCCTCCCAATTAGCATACTTAATAAAAATCGAAACATTCTTATTCTGTTGTCGAATAAGGTCTTCGAATTCCTTTCGTTTTTGGAAACGATGATCAGCCATATATTGAAGATGAATATAGGGTTCCAACAATGGAGGCCGGTAGGGGCAAACGGTTGTTAGGGCAAACGATAACAAACAAAAATTTGTAATACTATGTGCAAAACAGAACGAATGAATGAAGTTCTTGTTCAAGGGTTTATATAGGAATATAATCGAAGCAAGCAATTCGGTTTTGGAATCGAAATCGAATTTGCAACATCCCAAAATCCCATTCATAACGGAGTTATTATGTTACGTTTTTTGCATATAGTTAATAATTAAAAAATTTCAAGTATTTTCTCACTAAACCATTATTAGTGTTATTCCATAAAGTATAAAATATTTATTTTATTTATTTTGAACACAATGAATTACATCGACATTTTTATATGACATCAAATTAAAATTTTGAAGATAATAAATACAGTTCTTTATTAAATTTTAAAAACGGTAATTACGTCAAAATTCCGATAATTAACAAAATAAGGTTGAAATTACATTTGGTATCGAAGTACCAGATTTCACTTATTAATAAAATTTATTTCATTTATTATTAATTAAGGTCATTTTAAGAAAAATCAAGAAAATGTAATATGATTTTGATTGATATATTATTTGTGTATTGAATAGTTTTATAATAAAAATATTTTAATTATAATAGTATTTCAACAATTTATTTATTGGGTATTATCTTAATTTTAAAAGGAAAATGAAAGAAATTATATATTGGGTATTAACTCACTTCTAAAACATCACATGAAACCGGAAACAATACAATGCAACATATATGCAACAAATCAAATACAAATTGGAAAGCAATATAATTTAACTTAAAAATTATAAATTAAATTTAACTTAGAAATTATTAATTAAAGTTAAATATTTTAAATTTTATACCATTTGAGCATAAAAATCATATTTCTATAAACTAAAATTTATATTTTTTTTCTTTAATAGTTAAATATTATGGTAACATTTGTAAACAAAGCAAAAATAAAAATTCATGTAGAAATAGGTTTATTTCAAAAAACCTATTATGTATTTTTACCATTTTCGGCGGTCTGAAAATTGTATTTCAATATTTTCAAACAAAAATTATATAGAATTATGGGTATTTACCAAAATTATTAGATTTAAAGTTTGTATTTGCAAAAATACCATCTTCTTTAATTAATTACAATTTTACCAACCTAAATTTCAAAATTGTAAAAATATCAACCCTAACCCTAACGTTTTTTTTAAGGTGGGGTGATATTTTGGTTGCAACTGAATGCAACAACATTCAACCACATCGACTTTAACAGAATTCAACACTTTTTTTTCTTTTTTTTAAGGTGGGGTGATATTTTAGTTGCAACAACCACATTCAACCAAATGCAACCACATTCAACTTCTTTTTTATAAGGTGGGGTGATTTTGGTGAATTTGGATTGCAAGGCCCCACCAAGGGTAATATTCAACCAAATGTTTTTTTTTAAGGTGGGGTGATATTTTGGTTGCAACTGAATGCAACCACATTCAACCAAATGCAACCACATTCAACTTTTTTTTTAAGTGGGGCAATTTTGGTGGATTTGGGTTGCAAAGCCCCATCAGGGGCTATATTCAACCAAATGCAACCACATTTAACTTTTTTTTAAAAAAAAATATTCAGTTGCTGATTTCAAGTTCCATTTTTCAGTTGTCATTTTCGACTTCTTTTTTGAACTCTAGTATATATATATATATATATATATATATATATATATATATATATATATATATATATATATATATATATAGGTCCTCTTCCACAGCCACAGTTGGATATTTTTGAATATTGATCCAACCCATCTATAACCATCCATTGAAAATATGGACGGCTGGGATGTAAAGGTTTACACTATATTATATAGCGTACTACGCTGTATTATACAGCGTAAACCTTTTTACTTTTTTATCCCACAATCTGCCACGTGTTGCCACGTGCCGGTTTAATCTTACGCTATATAATATAGCGTAATACGTTATACTATATAGCGTAAACGGTTTTTTTTACAAAACCGGGCCTATTTTACACAAAACATAATAGAGCGTATTGTGGTTACAAAACATCATTTTACAAAATATCAAGTTAGAATCATCCACAAACCACCGGAAAGCGCAAATCCACCGGAATCGGAAGTAAATCATCATCAATTTCATCATTTCTTCATATAAAGTGAGTAATTTCGTATCTATTTCTTGTATCTATATGTCATCTAAATGTTAAGATGTGTGTTAGATTTGTCATGTATGTATATATGTCATGTATGTATATATGTCATCTAATTGTTAAGATGTGTGTTAGATTCTTGTATTCGAATTAAGGTTCGAATTTGTGGATAATTTTCGAATTAGGGTTCGAATTTGTTGATAATTTTTCGAATTAGGGTTCGAGTTTGTGTATTATTTTCGAATTAGGGTTCAAATTTGTGGATAATTTTCGAATTAGGGTTCGAATTTGTTGATAATTTTTCGAATTAGTGTTCGAATTTGTGTATAATTTTCGAATTAGGGTTCGAATTTGTGGATAATTTTCGAATTATTAGGATTAAAATTTGCATTTGTGGATAAAGTTTGCATTTGTGTAGTTCGAATTATTGGATTCAAGTTTGCATTTGTGTAGTTCGAATTATTGGATTAAAGTTTGAATTTGTGAATTTGTGTAGTTCGGATTTTTTTTCGGATTAAAGTTTTTTGTATGTATTGGATTTTAGATGGAAGATTTTTGTGGTCCGGTTGATCGTTCTCTCCTTACCGACCAAGATAACCATATTAGTAGTAGAATATGGGTTGGGGATCATCGAGATAGACTTACAATCCGTCAAAGTACCTCGTTGCTTGGTGAATGGGAATTAGAGCCATATCAAGTTCGTCTTTTAGAACATTGGGGCTTCGGAATGTTTGCTAATCCGAGAACCGTTATTCAAAATGATGTCACTTTAATTACGTCATTAGTGGAGCGTTGGAGGTCGGAAACCAACACATTCCACTTTACTTTCGGGGAGATGACGGTGACACTTCACTACGCCATAGATGGCCTATCGCAACCTTTTGGCATGGGTGTTACCACTACGGGTGTTACCATAGCTATGAAAATTTTGACCTATCGCAACCTTTTGATTGTGGTGTTACCATAGACACAAAAGTATGTTACTTTAGTTATAAAGGTGTTAACAATGGGTAACACCATGAGGTGTGTTACCATAGAGTATTCATTAACAAAAATTTTATTTTATTTAAAATTAATGATTTAATAATTATTTGACTTTAAAAATAATTAATTTTAACAAAATCATTAAAATAATCCTTTTAAACCGTAATATTCCATCAAATAATTAAATTATTGATTTTTCATAAATATTAAATTATGTTTATAAATTTCACATAAAAAGGTTTTAAAATAAAGTAATATCCAAAAAATTCATGTCAAGAAAATAATGAAAATGTTAAATTTTAACTAAATTCATTAAAAAAATTAATAAAGAAAATAAATTTTGTATAAATTGTGAAATATTACAAAAATAGAGAACGCGCAAACAAAAAATTGGAATTGGGGAAAAACAAGTTAAACTTTCATTTCTCATTTCTCTGTTTCATTTCATTAGATTTAAATTTTTATAATGATTGAAGCTAAATATATATTTTCAAGAAAAGAAAATTTAAATTTTGTTATGTTACTTACTTTTCGAGTTTGATTTATAATATATTATAAATATATACCAATTTTATGTATATTTAATATAAATAAATATCACATTTTCTATTTTATAAATTAATTAAAAATGTTAAAGTTTTTTTATAGTTTTTTTAATATAAAATTTTGATATGTCATGGATTTTAAATTTTAAGAAATTTTAAATTGTATTACAAATATTTATTACAAATACATATCATTTTTTTATTATTAAAATTTAAATTAACAAATTTAATTTTAAAACAAAGAAAAAAATTAAACATGAGAACACAATAGTAGGCTCACAACAACACAGCACAGGCGGGAAGTGAAAATTTTGAGCAGCTTAACACACAACAGTGAAAATCCACACCTAGAGGGGGTGAATAGGTGTTATGGCCAACTATCTCCAATTTTAGAAATTACCGAACAATAAAACTGCTGACTAGTCAGCTTGCTGATTGGAATATAAAACAGTCTGTCAGCTAGCTAAGACGAGTAATGCAGTGCAGAAAAAATAAGAACACCAAGGATTTTAGCCAGGTTCGACCCCTAATCCCCTATGGTCTACGTCCTGGTCCCTTACCAACCCGGTAAGAGAATATATTATTGATCAACGAAAATACCAATTACAAGATCCAATAATATATCTCCCTATGCACCCGTTGTTGATAGCAGCTTGCTGAAACCCCTTGTCCCTTGAACCAAATGCTCTCTAAGAACTATACTACCCCTGAGTACAATCTTCTCTAGCAAACTAGTTCCCTGAACCCCTTGTTTCCAAGCTTGCCTTTCCAACAACAACACTTACACGTTGAACAATACAAGAAGAAAAGTGTTTACAACTCAAACTAAGAACTCTCTAAAAATATAAATATAGCATATACTACTAGAGCTCGTTTAGGATGAATTTGAATGAAGGCACTGAGTTGATTGTGTGTGTTCTTCCAGGTCTTCCTTTGAGCATAAACCACACATGAATTTATAGCAAGGTAGATGAACTTGAATTTCTTTAATTCTTGCCCCTACGCTCCTCATGTTGAATTTTGATGCTTCTTCCTTTGAAACTTGATGAAGGCAAGTTATTCAACCTGCATACCGTCTTTGTTGAAGAAGGAAAGTAGAAAAGTCCTTGCACATGCCAAAAGAATTATTAGAGATGTTAATTTCAAAAAGCTAGTCAAAAGGTTCCTTGATTTAAGGGATTTTGTTTTGAAATAAACTTTAAAGCAAGTGGAGCTCTAATATATAATACAACACACATATATATATATATTAGACAGCTGTTATACAACATTTCTTATAATAATTCCTTGATTTAAGGACGTTGGAATCTTCAACATATATTTCTGAACATTGTCTGTGAGCTTGCTGTAACCTGCTGTTTGAGTAGACTTAGCTTGCTGTCTTACTCTGTTTAGATTGTTTTAGCTTGCTAATAAGATATTGTTCAGCCTTTAAATATAATCCTGCAAAACAAAGTTATACCACATGTGTATACAGCTAGCTATAAAGATTGTAATTAATCCAACCAGCTTGCTGACTAGAATGAGCTTGCTGTAACATCCTGTTCGGGTAGACTTAGCTTGCTGTCTTACTCTGTTTAGATTGTTTTAGCTTGCTAATAAGATATTGTTCAGCCTTTAAATATAATCCTGCAAAACAAAGTTATACCACATGTGTATACAGCTAGCTATAAAGATTGTAATTAATCCAACCAGCTTGCTGACTAGAATGAGCTTGCTGTAACATCCTGTTCGGGTAGACTTAGCTTGCTGTCTTACTCTGTTTAGATTGTTTTAGCTTGCTAATAAGATATTGTTCAGCCTTTAAATATAATCCTGCAAAACAAAGTTATACCACATGTGTATACAGCTAGCTATAAAGATTGTAATTAATCCAACCAGCTTGCTGACTAGAGTGATCATCAAAATCATTCGGGTTTCATTCTCCCCCTTTTTGATGATTACTCAATAATTTATATAGGAGAGTAAAACTCCCCCTAAATCCATGCTTCCTGTAAAACAAGATTAGATAATAAAGTATGAAATATTCACAAACAACATTTGTATTCATCATCAAAATATCAAGCTAACAATCTCCCCCTTTTTGATGATGACATACTAGAATGCATCGGAGAGACTATGTTGCTCCCCCTAAAACAATGCTCCCCCTGATTAACAAAATATCTCAACATATAGTCATGTAATCAGGTTAACATATATCATCGTATGCAATAGGATATACACACGAATCATCCCTGCATAAAAACACTCGTTGATAAATCCCAAACGTGTTATATAAAATAACATTATAAACCTTTTATCACATGTATTCAATTCTTCTCCCCCTATGACATCATCAGAAAAGGGGTTAACAAGATAAGCATGTAAGCATAAATCAATTAACAAGTAATAGGCTGATTATTGTATAAATAAAGTTGAATTAATCAAACCAGCATGCTGAAAGCACATTTTCGAGCTTTCTGCCATAGCAATTCTTCTAGTGGATTGCATAATAGCTTGCTGCTTAGGCAGTACACATTCTAAATGATCATGAATGTACTTCATCTCATAGTTTTCTCCTTTTCCATTTTCTGCACAATACAATACATATACATATATTTGTCCCATCTATATACTAGAGGAATCTCATTAGTACCACAATAATAATATACTCATATTCAAGGAAATGTAAACGGACAAATAACATACTTACTACTTGGATACCCAAATTTGGTTGGATCCACCATGGTCAGTAGATAGAACATAAAGAATGTGTAGATCAGACTTCTTGACCCACTTTTGAATCACTTTTGGAGCTTGATTCCTTGTTCTCATTATTCTATCAGCTTGCTGTCGGTAAGCTATCTGTCTATTCCAGTAAGCTGGCTCTATTTGAACATTGCAATTTTTTGCTAAATGGCCCTTCTTTTGACATTTTTGACAAATCTTCCAAGGCATGGCATAGTCATACGGAATTCCATGCTTTCCATTATATTTGAGACTTGTTGAAGCTCCTCCAAGTCCTTCATTTTTCAAAGGAACCTTAGCTTGCTTCATCATAGATTTTAGTACTTCCTCTCCTTGAACAAATTTTCCCATTCCTTTTTGGAGATTTTTCACTTCCTGTTCCAGTTCATTTATTCTCTCAATTTTCTGATTTTCTTCTTTTGAACTTGATTCCTCAAGTTTAAATTTCTCAATACATGCATCTTTGACTTCAACTTCTGCTATCAGCTTGCTGACTTCCTTTTGCAAAACATCATTTCTTTTGATTACGACTTTATTCAATCCTTCCAATTGAGTGATCTTGGCCTTGAGCTCAATGACCTCATCATGTGTATTTTCCAGAGCGTTTTCAGCCATAAGATCAGAAACAACCTTCTTAAGATTAGCATTCTTCTCTTTCAGCTTGCTGTTTGCAACTTTTAGTGCTAAAACTTCTTCCATTGACATACTACTATGTTCCTGCATGGTTAGTTTTTCCAATACAAAATCATCAGTAGACAAGTCATAGTTGAATGAATTTACCTCACTACTATTATCTTCCGAATCCGAGGCATCACTTTCAATAAGATCTTCCTCCGTATTCTTTTGTGAGATATCTCCTTCATCCATTCCAACAAGTGCTAGATTAATCATTTCATCATTGGAATCATCACCAGAAGCCGATTCCTCATCATCACTCCATGATAAAAATGCTTTAGATTTCTTTTTGTCTCTTGAGGCAGCTTGCTGATTAAGCTTATTTTTCAGCTTGTAACAATTTCTTTTGTAGTGGCCCGTCTTGCCACATTCAAAACATGTTAGATCATTGCTTTCTCTGGAGAACTTCTGGTTGGTGGAGAGTATCTTCTCCTTCTTCATCTTATTTCTGAATTTAATCATTTTATTGATCTTCCTTGTTATGATAGCAAGGTCTTCATCAGATTCATCATCAGATTCCAGCTTGCTGACAGAATCAGCATTCAGCTTGCTGACAGAATCAGCATGAAGTGCTAAGTTCTTCATTTGAGAGGCTGGTGCATGAGTATCACTTTTCTTGCTTTCCAAAATTTTACTTTCAAATTGTTCCAATTCAGCAAACACAGCCAATTGATCCATACTATCAATGTTTGGTGATGATTCCAAGGCCGTCACCTTTGGTTCGAAGACAAATGGCACCGCACTTAGGATTTTCATATTGATTTCTTCTTGAAGGATGGTCTTTCCAAGTTGCTTTAGTGCATTCATATTCATTTGAAACCTTGCCTGACTTTCTCTGATTGTTTCACTTTCTTCAAGTTTGAAATTTCCAAACTCATTCATTAGCTTGCTTAGTTTCACCTTCTTTAAACTTTTAGATCCTTCATGACATAACTCCAATGTATCCCATATTTCTTTTGCTGTTTTGCATGAAGATATCTTGTCACATTCAGTTGAACACAATCCATTCATGAGGGAGTTCCTAGCCTTGCCATTGTAGCCATACTTTATTAGTTCGGCATCCTTAAGCTCGTCAACATCTTTTGGCTTGCCATCTTCTTTAAAGAATTCAAAATTGCCCTTTTGCACAACTCTTAGCATAAGTGGTTCTCTGGAAAGATAGACCTCCATACGACATTTCCACCAGTTGTAATTTTTGGTACCAAGCAAAAGAGGAGCCCGAAAATCCGATGTTCCTTCAGGATATTTGTCAGCCATTTGATCGATACTTTTCCTGTTACAGAAATGTTAGTATACCAAGCTCTGATACCAATTGAAAATCCACACCTAGAGGGGGTGAATAGGTGTTATGGCCAACTATCTCCAATTTTAGAAATTACCGAACAATAAAACTGCTGACTAGTCAGCTTGCTGATTGGAATATAAAACAGTCTGTCAGCTAGCTAAGACGAGTAATGCAGTGCAGAAAAAATAAGAACACCAAGGATTTTAGCCAGGTTCGACCCCTAATCCCCTATGGTCTACGTCCTGGTCCCTTACCAACCCGGTAAGAGAATATATTATTGATCAACGAAAATACCAATTACAAGATCCAATAATATATCTCCCTATGCACCCGTTGTTGATAGCAGCTTGCTGAAACCCCTTGTCCCTTGAACCAAATGCTCTCTAAGAACTATACTACCCCTGAGTACAATCTTCTCTAGCAAACTAGTTCCCTGAACCCCTTGTTTCCAAGCTTGCCTATCCAACAACAACACTTACACGTTGAACAATACAAGAAGAAAAGTGTTTACAACTCAAACTAAGAACTCTCTAAAAATATAAATATAGCATATACTACTAGAGCTCGTTTAGGATGAATTTGAATGAAGGCACTGAGTTGATTGTGTGTGTTCTTCCAGGTCTTCCTTTGAGCATAAACCACACATGAATTTATAGCAAGGTAGATGAACTTGAATTTCTTTAATTCTTGCCCCTACGCTCCTCATGTTGAATTTTGATGCTTCTTCCTTTGAAACTTGATGAAGGCAAGTTATTCAACCTGCATACCGTCTTTGTTGAAGAAGGAAAGTAGAAAAGTCCTTGCACATGCCAAAAGAATTATTAGAGATGTTAATTTCAAAAAGCTAGTCAAAAGGTTCCTTGATTTAAGGGATTTTGTTTTGAAATAAACTTTAAAGCAAGTGGAGCTCTAATATATAATACAACACACATATATATATATATTAGACAGCTGTTATACAACATTTCTTATAATAATTCCTTGATTTAAGGACGTTGGAATCTTCAACATATATTTCTGAACATTGTTTGTGAGCTTGCTGTAACCTGCTGTTTGAGTAGACTTAGCTTGCTGTCTTACTCTGTTTAGATTGTTTTAGCTTGCTAATAAGATATTGTTCAGCCTTTAAATATAATCCTGCAAAACAAAGTTATACCACATGTGTATACAGCTAGCTATAAAGATTGTAATTAATCCAACCAGCTTGCTGACTAGAATGAGCTTGCTGTAACATCCTGTTCGGGTAGACTTAGCTTGCTATCTTACTCTGTTTAGATTGTTTTAGCTTGCTAATAAGATATTGTTCAGCCTTTAAATATAATCCTGCAAAACAAAGTTATACCACATGTGTATACAGCTAGCTATAAAGATTGTAATTAATCCAACCAGCTTGCTGACTAGAATGAGCTTGCTGTAACATCCTGTTCGGGTAGACTTAGCTTGCTGTCTTACTCTGTTTAGATTGTTTTAGCTTGCTAATAAGATATTGTTCAGCCTTTAAATATAATCCTGCAAAACAAAGTTATACCACATGTGTATACAGCTAGCTATAAAGATTGTAATTAATCCAACCAGCTTGCTGACTAGAGTGATCATCAAAATCATTCGGGTTTCAAACAGTAGGCGGGAGGCGAAAATTTGAGCAGCTATTACTTCCCCCTTCATCAAATAATTCTCCCCCAACTTCTTCTCAAAACACTCTTACTTCCTCCCTCTCTACTCTCCTCATTTTCTCTACTCTCTCTCGATAGACACTGTACTCCCCCTTCATTTTTTCCGATAGACACTGTACTTCCCCCTTCATCAAATAATTTTCGATTTTGCAGGTGATTAAATCCGAGGCTTTTATTCTATGACTTTCATTTAGGTATTCAGTCTCTAACTCATTTCGATTCAATTTCAATTTAGGATTTTCAAGTAGGTTGAGGAATAATTATGTCATTATTGTAGGTGGTCAGTCGAAGAACATATCTGATAGAGTAACAGGTCTGTTTCCTTGGAAAGTTGCACATATTTTCTGATGATTGAATCTAATGCTGTCTAATTTTTTTCTTGTAGTGAGATTCATCAACCTTGAGTCGCACCTGTGTGGTGTTACCTTCATTGATTATTGATACAAATCATGCTATATGATAAGTCAACTAGGCTCTTGTCAATTGGCTTGATAGTCATTGCCTCTGTGCATAATCGACAGTCAGTCATTCAAGATGTGCATCTAACATCAGTGGCTTGTTTTTATACTGCAGGAAGGCCTGAAATATGGGGGTTGCCACACTTTTTATTGGGTCAGTCCATGGGTGGAGCAGTCCCATCAAGGCTCTACTGAAGGAACCTGAAAAATGGGATGGACTAGTCCTTGTAGCTCCAATGTGTAAGGTAGCTATTCTTCCTCTTAGAGTATTGCTGAAGTTAGGGTCCCAGCGCCTAACTGCTCTTGTAGGAATCCAACACTATATGACTATAATTATAATTATGAAAGGGTACATGTCTTTATAATTATAAATTATTTTGAGCTTTAAACTGCGAAAGCTTTAATCTATTAACGCATCACACATTTGAGAAAGGCGCTACTGTTTTTTCTACAGGGTTCTTATTGATGAATAGAACTATTTAAACATTCACTTACTATTTGGAACTTGGAAGTAATGGGTGCTTATGACAGACCAGACATCACGCAGGCAAGCCTTTGCTTGATAGGCCATTCATTTACATGAATTTAGGTTAGTTGTAGATAATCTGTGTCTGTGACCAGACCTAGGTGCTAAACCTAAGGTGTAACCTCTTAAGCTTCCAGGATATGTTATGTCCTTGCTCCTACTCCTTAAATTGGCAATGAAAAACATTGTTTTAAAATTCTTCTTTTAGAAGACTGGAAGCTATATGTGTTTGGCGGTAATAAGTGGAAGGTGAAGGGTAGTGTTTTTCCATTTTATGCTAGTGCCTAGCAACAAGGATAAGGTCTAAACAAACTGTTAAGAGCATTAAACAATTTTAAACCGCATCAACTAAAATAAGGTCTAAACAGACTTTTAAGAGCATTAAACAGTTTTAATTTTCTGCTTTGCATGAGTGCTTGTGGTTATCAAAATTGTTTTCTTCTTCATAAGTACAATAACTAGAAATAAAAAGCATGGTATCACAGTACGTACTACATTTGGCAGATGATAATTATAATAATATGTATGTTTACAATCCCACATTACATTGGCAGATGATAATTATAATAATTATGGGAATAGTATAAATATACTACAAACTTTAAGTCTCCAGTAATAATCGCTTGTCCATAAACATTATCAAACACTCCCACACACAAACACAAATATTGGACCTGGTTTTCTTGTTTCTTTGGCTTATCTGGACCCTGGAAATTGTTGGTATCTCTTAATGTTTTTCGACCATTATATACATTTGATGAGAATAACACTAATTTTGTATATTTGATTTAATTTTTCAGTGGAAACTGATATGCAAGCAGGAGCAGATCATGGATATGAGGTATGCACACAATAGTAGTGGTGCTTGATGAACCTACATTACATTTGCAGCCTTTCGAGTGGATTTTTTTTTTCATTTTTTACATTTATTTAGACAGCCACACTGATCATATACTACCGAAACAACATTCAGTGGAAACTGGACAGCATAGAAACAGTCTTCGATATTATAATTATACAATAGAAATATATATCTACTAGTAAAAATAAAAGCCCAACAAGGTCTCAATATATGTAACCTTACCCTTATTTTCATGAAGAGGTTTCTTCCAAACACTTAACTGTAGCATCGAGCACGATCTGCACTGACTGACTAGTATATATGATTTCCTTATATTAACCTACATGGGCTAGCACTAACGGTTTCCATGCTTGCAGCTGCTGTGGGTCATTCTCATTGGTCTAATTTTCGCACTCATTATACAGTCCCTTGCCGCTAATCTTGGAGTCAGCACAGGTTTATGCATTGATATTTAGACAAGACCTTTAGATCTGTGTGGTTTAATTTTAATAAAACCGTTCAAAGTGCATAGTTTTGGAAGAACACTAATAGAAAATATCTCTCTATTATTTTTACAGGCAAACATTTAGCAGAGTTGTGCAAAGCAGAGTACACTTTTTTTGTGAAATATTGCCTATGGTTATTAGCAGAACTTGCTGTCATTGCTGCAGATATTCCTGAAGGCATGGCTTATCGAATTATCTTACAATATTAAAAGTTTTATATATGATAGACAGTTTGGCACACAGACATCATATTTTAGTTTTTTAAATCTAGATGGTCATGACAACAAAACTAATCTACTCTCTTTTTTAACGGTAGTGATTGGGACAGCATTTGCCCTGAACATATTGTTCAATATACCAGTTAGGGTTGGAGTTCTCAGCACTGGTTGCAGTACCCTCTTACTTCTTGGCCTTCAAAGATATGGGGTAATTTCTTACACAAATTTTAATCTATATTTGTATTGATGCTGATCAAAAGATCAACCTATTTAGCAAAGGGAGTATTGGCCTGAGATGGTCCATAGTCCTAACAAATTCCAAGAATTTAAGAAAAACATTGTCACTCTTCAGTATATAGTATTTATATTCTTCACACGTATAAATTTATAATGGAAAAGGCTAAAAGATCACATGTATAAGGTATGATTCCTTAAACTAGTATTTATATAGACAGATGTGATGATATAACCCTTAATTCCGCCTCTTTCCTTCTCAATGTCTATATTACTTTTTGTGTGGTTGATAGTTTTAACATCGTACGAGAGCCAAGTCTAACCAAAAAGTTGCTACATATTTATGTTAATTTTTAACTACCAGAATGTGTTGGGAAAATCATACATAAAATAGCACAAGTATTTGATATTTTTTGCGTTGTGATTACCTAGGAAATGACTTCTATTTTCGGTAATTTCAGGTTTAAAGAAGACTCGCACCTAATACACATAGTGCACCAAGAGGAGGGCTATACAGTTAAGGAGGGCTTTAATGGCTACCATAGCAAAAGATGGATCAAAGACTTTGGAAGCTTAGTTTTATTTTTTTGGTTTCTTATATCGGTAGAATTGTAAAGATGGATCAAAAGATGTAGTTGGTTTATTTGATGTAGTTGCTGGTGGATTTGAATTGTTGTTGGTTTGTTTATGGGAATTCAATTTTCTGCTAGTGCATTTTTATTTTGTTACATTTATGGTGTTACAATAGGTACAAAGTGTGTTACAATAGGCTATTATTTTTATCATTATATGTGTTGCAGTAGGTAATATTAGGTGTTACAATAGGTAATATTAGGTGTTACAATAGGCCTTGCACATTGAGCAGGTGGGCCCCACAGTAGGCCAAAAAGTGGGCCCCACATTTGGGCCCCCACCTATAAGTGGGCCCCACATAATGCCCCCACGTGTGGACCCCACCTGTGGGCCCCACGTGTGACACATTTGCAAAATTGTATTATCTGTTGTAACACACAAACTATGTTACTATAGAGTGTTTAAGATGTTGCTATAGAGGTTTTTGGTAACCACATTTACTATGTTACCTTAGGCTGTGCTTTGATGTTACCTTAGATACCTGTAGTTACTGCTGAGAACCTAACACAGCTGAGGTGTTACCATAGCCCTATTTTGGCCTATGGTAACTTCAAAATGGGGTCTATGGTAACACAGTTTGGGGGTTGCTATAGGCCATCTATGGCGTAGTGCTTGAAGATGTGTACATGTTAACGGGGCTTCCGGTTGTTGGAGAGGCGGTAACTTTGAGTGAAACAATTGACGTAAAAAATCTTTGGTTACGTCATTGGCCGGATCCGACGCTCTCACTTGAGGAAAGGGAAAGTGATGAAGCTTGGACTAGAGGTGGCGTGAAATTAAGTTTTTTGAGGGAAAGATATTGCAAGTGCCCGAACAACAAAGATCCGGCGCTTCTAGAAATATATACACGGGGCTATGTGTTTTATTTGTGCGGGGCGATATTGTTCCCCACAAAATCAAACAATGTTTCTCATCCAAGAATAATTCCGTTATTGATTGATACTTCAAGAATTTATGGGTATGCTTGGGGTGCAGCGGCACTTGCTTATCTATATAGGAATTTATGGGAGGCAAGTCGTAAGGATTGCAAGTCCATTACGGGATGCATCACAATATTGATGCTTTGGGCACGTGAGAGGTTGCGCCCGGGACAACCTATGCTAGCACCTCAAACCCGGTATATATGGCCTAGGGCTTTGGCATGGGCGGTTGATCCTGTTGGCCCAGGAAAGTCTAAGTACTTTAATGTCCATCACAATATTGATGCATATCGCGGGATGTTTGATAATTTTGATGCGAAATGGGTTAATTGGAGGCCATATCTTCGCTTCTATCGGAAATATAATCCCCAATTTCAGAGGGCCTTTTTAGCCGGAGTAGCTCATGTGCCGGTTGTGTTTTTTGAAGATGTTGAACGTCAACTTCCGGAAAGGGTGGGAAGACAGTTTGGTTTTCCATTAAGCATTCCGCCACCGCCGCCGGAAGATATGGCAATGTTGAGGGTGAGATCCGAACATTCATTTGTGAATCAACATTATCTAAGTTTTGCTCGATATGTAGTTGTTTGGAATGAATTTGTGCAAAATGGTGTTGGTATTTTGGGGCCACCTTTGAATGCCATATCTCTAGAGGAGTATATGGATTGGTACTATAATGTTACCAAATTAAAGATTTTGCCGCCCTCAAAACCAACCAAGGATCCGAAAATTTTCCAACAACCGAAAGACAAGTTCGACAATGCCAAGGCAATGGACTTGGTACGTATTTTTTATAACATGGAGTATGTTATTTGAGATAGTTTCGTTGAATATTTTTGTATTTATATTTATACTTTGTCTTTGCTTCATATGTATTGTAGATCATATGTACCGCTCGAGACATGAGTAGGCTTTGCTCTTTAGATATGCCGGGGATTTTTCACGAAGAAATATTGCCAAACTTCGTGAATAAATTTGATGAATTGATGCTCGAGACATATGGCCCGACATATGAAAGGCCCGATTTCAAGAGTTGTTTGCCTAAAAGAAAGGCAAGAAAGACAAAAAAGACTCAAGAAATTAGTCCCGAGAAGGAAAATTATTTCGAGGGGTATGAAAGTTATGACTATCCTTATGATACTCAAGAAACTTTTATGGTTGGTCATAGTGCTCCAATTCTTAATCCAACCCAATTCGACGATGATCCTACTGTACATTTCGAATTGGAAGAGGCTCCGATTGAGGTATAATTTCTTATTTGTAAGTTCACAATGTCACTTTGTCAATTAGTAAGTCGTTAATAACTCATTTGTTCACCATGTTCATTTTAGGGTTTATCAACACATCCAAGGGACATGGTTGGTCCTAGTGCTCCAATTATTAATCCTACCCAATTTGAGAAAGGATCCCTCGTAAAGCCGATTAAGATAAATAAAATAAATTGGATCAATGAAAATTGGTGGGAATGTGGTAAGCCTATAAATCTTCCAATAAATTGTAGTGCCAAAGCGATTCTTTCTTTGAGACCGGGGTTTGAAGTGGAGGATACTATAATCGATTGCTATACGGGATTGCTTGAAAAAAGAGAAAAAACCCTCTTTGCTCATCAAGAAGGTGTCGTCAAATATTATTTCATGTCTCCGTGGTTCTTCCAAGTGATGGAGGCTCATCATTGCAAACCAATGAAGAAGAATCCCGCGAAAAGGAAAGCTAGTGAATGGGCGGTCATTGATACGGACTTTAAATCATATGGCATAAAGGATGGTGAAATGGTGACCAATTACGACTATATTGTCATGCCGCTTGTTGTTGGTGGTCATTGGATCCTATTCTTGTGGTCATTGACCAATTTTCGAGTATCTTTGTTTGATCCTCTAAGGGACGATGCTCCTATGATGAAATTAAAAGAGCTATACAAGGCGCAGTTCTACATTGTGGTATATTTTATCTTCCTTTTTTTTTAATTTCTAGTAGTCCATATTTATGTTAGTATTGTTTGATACATTACTAAGACAATTCATATTTGTTTGATAGGAAAAATTGGTCCCTCTCATGTTGCATCGGTTGGATCCTAACAATTTTGAACATGTCGTATTCCCCGATGTTGAAAATGTTGTTGAGCGACCTAGGCAAACCACTCCTTGGGATTGTGGAGTTTTTGTTATGAAATATATAGATTGTATGTTGACTTGCAATACCCAAGATTGGTGTGGTGTCGAATGGAATGATGACATAATCACACTTTTCCGACGACGTATTGGTTGGGAGCTCCATAAAGACGAAGCTCGACATATGACTTTGGCTTCCCATGATACAAGACTCGCGGGATTGTAATTTAATAGTTCGAATTTTTAGAGATTACTTGTTTGAGTTTGATTTTTAGTTGGTTGTAAGTTAAAGATTGGATGTTGAAATTTAAGTTGTAGATTACTTGTTTGAGTTTGAATTTTAGTTTGTTGAAATTTAAAGATTGGATGTTGAAATTTAAGTTGTAAATTTAAGTTTGAGTTTGTTCGAATTTTACTTGTTTTTTTGGAATTGGTCCTGGTTTCTTTTTAGAATTATGAAAAAACAGGTTTTAGTTGTTTGTTGAGTTCAGGGGTAGGGAAAAACAGGGAAAACTTGGCACATATTGATCTGGTATTACGTTCTATTATATAGCGTAGTACGCTCTATTATAGAGCGTAATACCAGAGCTTTTTTGTATAATTTCAAAATACCACTGATATTACGCTCAGCGTACTACGCTCTATAATAGAGCGTAATACCAGAGGTTTTTTGTATAATTTCAAAATACCACTGATATTACGCTCAGCGTACTACGCTCTATTATAGAGCGTAATACCAGGTATTTTTTTTTTTTTGCTTTGTTTTTTTTCCCTTGTATCAACTTCAAGCATCAAAAATTCAGTACCAATACCAAATCTTCAATCAAATCAAAAATTCACTCAAATTGCACCAAACCAAAAATGTAATCAACTAACCAAATCCAACAAAATCAATACCAAATTCACTAAAAAGTAAAATCACGAATTACATTTCCCTGATTTTTTTGATTTGGACTTTTTGGGAATCGACTTTTCTAATTTTTTTGGACAATTTCGGGAATCATGTTTAACATCATATTCTTTGCAAAGATTACATTTTCTTGATTTTTTTGGGGTGGACTTTTCTATGCCACTTTTCATTCTTTCCCTCTTGCGACCTTTAGTGGTGGAAATTTTAGGGTCTTTCAAATCTTCAAAATCTTCAAATCCATCAAAATCTTCACCTTCACGTTCATCCTCACATGATGGTGCTTTTTTCGTAGAAGGCATCTCCATAGGAAAATTTTCCACATATTCCGACTCTTCTTCAATCAATCCCATGACGTATTTAAATCTTGGAACCGAACAACTTCCACGAGCCGCTAAATCTTGAAAGGCTTTGCACAAAGTTGTATATCGGGCGGGTTGTGATTGAAGAATATCGCCAACGATAGGAGGTTTATACGATATAGACCCGGCAATTTTATTTGCTCCAATTGTCCATCTCAAGTTAATTAAATTTGAAGGGATCTCCGTCCATTGCATCATATTCAAATATCGAATAATATGACGACAAATCATTCCCGAACTTTCAAATTTCCGACAAATACAATTTATCATACCATTGGCCACGGTTATTTGATAAACTTTTATATTTTCCTCCGCCACCGTGGTCTTATGTGCTTCGTACACCTTAAATAGCATAGTACTCATGGAAGCTCTCTCATTCACAACATAGGCTCCACTTTGTTTAAGTTCGTGTTGAAAACGTCTAAACATTTCTTTTGTATAAATAGATGCCGCATGATTCTCCAATGAGGATGATGTTATTCTTGACCTTTCCTTATACTTTGTTTCATAGTCCGCTTCTTTCTCACGAAGATATTGTTTCTCCAATGCTTTTTGTGAATTCTCTATAAACTCTTTCAAACCGGTGCTAGCTTTTACATACTCGTCAAAAAATGCATTCATTGACTCACTTCTCGAGGTAGTTGTTATCCCGGTAGTGAAATGAAGTTTAGTGTACACACGAACCCACTTATGTCGAACATAATACATTTCTTGCAACCAACCATGATCAACCAAGTTATATTTTTCAACCAAATCTTCCCACCTATTTTCAAATTGTTCAACCGCCATTGACTTGTACAAACATAAGTTGAAATCTTCTTTGAAATGTGGTTCATGTGTGTACAAACCGGATAACTTCTCCCCGAATTTAGTACTTATATGCCAAGTACAATAAAGATGGTTCGTGTTTGGTAAAACTTCGGCAATTGCATTTCCAAGTGCAATATCTTGATCGGTGATTATTGAGATTGGAGCCTTGTTTCCTAACGCTTCCAACCAATTTTTCAAAACCCATACGTAAGAACTTTCTTTCTCATCCCTTATTAGTGCAAAACCAAACAATATGGATTGGTAGTGGTGGTTCACCCCCGTAATAGGTACAAATGGCATACTATACCTATTGGTGCGGTATGTGGAGTCAAATACTACCACGTCTCCAAAATTTTTATATGCATTTAACGATCTTGGATCAACCCACAACATGGAACGCACCCGATTATCCTCATCAACATCTACTCGATAGAAAAATTCCCCAAAACTACTACATTTCAATTCTTGGAGTAATTTCAAACCTTCTTTGGCATCACTAGAATCAAATACATGATGTCTAATATCATGCAAAACATTCCGAATCTCTTGACTAGTAAACCCAATATTTTCTAAGCTTCCCGTAAGCTCACCCATTACATTCAAAGATTGTTGAGGCCCAATACCCGACTTACTCAAAATTATAATCAATTCTCGCATGATGGGTGTTATGTTTCTTGGCCTTTGCATGAAATGTACCTTACTAGGTGAAACCATCTCATGATTGTGTACCAAATTAACCAATGTTACCTCCCACTTCTTTGATGTCTCTCTATGAACAACATACATTCGCGCCTCACACTTTGTTCTACCAAGAGAATCTCTATTTCTCTTTTTTCCCGAAACTTCACCTTCATCATCCAAAGATTTTGAGGCTAATCTCCCACCCTTTCAACATATATACAAACGCGAACAAATCTTTTTAGTTTTTGAACGTTTATGTGTAGTTCTAATTATTACTTCAAAACCAATACGCCTACCATAATCTCTATAAAACCTCTCCGCTTCATCTAAACTATCGAATAATTGACCAACACATGGGTAAACATCATTCAAATCATCCAAAGAAACACCATTCTTAACATCTTCACCATCATCATTATCATCAACATCATCACCATCATCAACATCATAGACAACATCACCATCATCATTCTTAACATCTTCATTATTATCATCATCAAGATCTATTACTTTAGGTGTGTGTGGACTTTCGTTAACATCTTCATTTTCTACCTCAATCTCAATCTTACTAGGTGTCTTAGTAGGAGATTTTAACTTCGAAAAAATGAAAGAAACCATGGATTAAATAGAAAGCTAACCTTAAATTCGAAGCTCAATCTTCAAAATCTTAATTTGGGATGGTACTCCAAGCTCAATCTTCAAAATCTTCAAAGTCTTCAAATTTGAATAAATTTGGATAAATAAATTAAGATTGGTAGATTAAGAATAGGTATAGATTAAGTTTGTGATGGTGTAAATATATCTCCAAATGATTAAGTTTGGTGTAGATTAAGTTTGAATACTCTTGAAATGATATTTCAAAACATGTAAGGCTGTTTGAGCTGAAATTGGTGTTGTTCTCGGCTAAGATATATAATAGAGCGGAAGTGATATATAATAGAGCGGAAGTGATTAAGGGTAAAATGGGGATTTTAAAAAATAAAACTTACGCTATATAATATAGCGTATTACGCTATATTATAGAGCGTAATACGCTATATTATATAGCGTAAGTGTTTCCCATCCTGACCGTTGATTAAACATTTTAATGGTATAAGATGGGTTGGTTGGATATTAAAAAATATCCAAGTGTGGCTGGTGACCAGTTTCCTATATATATATATATATATATATTAGAGTTCAAAAAAGATATCAAAAATGATAACTGAAAAATGGAACTTGAAATCAGAAATTTAGTTGCATGTGATTGCATTTAGTTGAATGTGGTTGCATTCAGTTGAATATGCCTCTGCGGGGCCATGCAACCCAAAATCATCCCACCTTAAAAAAAAATAAAAAAAAAAGTTGAATGTGGTTACATTCAGTTGAATATGCCCCTGCGGGACCATGCAACCCAAAATCATCCCACCTTAAAAAAAAAAAAATTTAAAGGCGGCTGGAAGAAAGAGGGGAGGGAAAGTCTAGTATTTTTGCAATTTTGAAACTTAGGTTGGTAAAATTACAAATAATTATTCTTAACAAAAGTAAATGTGAAAAAATTTACTTTTTCTTATATATTTATGAAAAAAGTCCAATTATGATCAGACTTGTGCATGAATCAAAAAACACAAAAACAATTGATATCGGAATATATTTTTGTTACCCTTAAAATAGTATGCTAACAACTGCAAAATTGGAACAAAAAAAAACAAACAGGGAGAGAGATGATCGCGCTTTTCTATATCATTTTTTAAATATTGAACACAACTATATTATTAGAGAGAGGAATTAGCATTTTGCATCCCTTGTCTTTCGGCACTTTTTCAATTTGGTCTCAAACTATGTTTTTTGGTAGATTGCACCTCTATGGTTTCAAAATCGCTTCAATTTGCACCCTTTTGATCAAATTTTGTCCACTTTGACCGCTACTATTAGGCTAATCAAGGGTAAATTGACTGTTTCTTGAATAAATCTTTGTATTTTTACCCTCGCTCATCCTAATAGTAGCGGTCAAAGTGGACCAAATTTGGTCAAAAGGGTGCAAACCGAAGCGAGTTTGAAACCATAGAGGTGCAATCTACCAAGAAACATAGTTTGAGAACAAATTAAAAAAGCGCCCAAAGATAAAGGATGCAAATTGCTGATTACTCTATTAGAAATGAAACAAATGAATGCAAGTGTACCACAAAAGCAGTCATCAAAGCGATCTTCTTTTGTTGTTAATAAATGTGATCCACATCACAAATTTGTAGCAGCCTAGTTTGTGAAATACTCTTCTCTAGGGATATAATTTTCATACATAGTATAATTCAGAAATACGGCTATTGACCTTCTAAAATGTTGAGCGTGTTAGCATTCAAATATTATTTTACAGTATCTTTGGAAACTTCTTAGGGCTAACTGCGGATCATTCATTCATTTGTAGGGATCAGTAGCATTAGCAACTTGCATTTATATGCATTCTCCACAGGAATCAACAAGATCGTAGCCTCGCATATAGTGCACACATGTTTAACAAAGACCAACACGACAATTTTCAGGTCCAACATGCGTTTTATTGTTTTCAACTATTTACGGAGTATTAAAAACGCTCTAGGAACAACACACTGAAAAGTGAAAACTAAAAGCCAGAAACACATTACAAAAAAAAAACAAATTAATCAACCTTGCAGGCTCATTAGCATATACATATTCTAGAATGTACTCAACCTTGAGAGGCCCCTTGTTTCTTCACTCAAAACCATCAAAATTTAAAGCATATGCTCGCAGCTGAATAATGCTGTAGGATAATTTTTTAAAATCTAACACTTGACCAAATCAAAAACAGCATATTCATGTTGTAAATTACTACCCACGACAACTACGAAAAACAGGGTCCCAAGTCCCAGATGATGAAAGGAGTCGCAACAACAATTTAGATCACATAGCTACCACTTATCAATGAAAACCTACAAAACCTGCCTGGGTCTCTATAAAACCTTTTTGTCTTTCGATGGGCCTCGACGAATCTTGCTTAAAACCTTCACATTGAACTCAGCGTAGTGCTTCTTAAACTCAGCTTCTGCTCTCTCTGCCAAAGCATCGACCTTGTCCTCGTACTTCTCATAAAGCACAGGAACAGTGTGCAGCATCACAAAAGCTGGTTTAAACAACAAGGAAAACATTGGTTTTAAATATTGGAGAGCAAACAACAAAGCGACACTCTGACAAAAAAAACACACAATGACAAAAAATAGAACAGCACGCACTCGAGTACAGCTTTATGGACAAACGTTCAATAAATTGTCTTACAAATGTAGAATAAGGTCAGGAAATTCCAATAACTCCCAATAATCGAAAAAAACCATAAACCAGCAATCACCTGATACGTGAAACAATAATTAGCATCGGTCAACCCAGCAATAAAATATCAACTCTAATTTATACTCCCTCCGTTCCATTATACATGTCCTTTTTGATTTTTGACTATTCAAATTGACCACAGTTTGACTGAAATTTATATGTATTGTACAATTGAGAAAAATAAAAAAAAAAATCAAATCATTAAAAAGTACACGTAATCTATTTTAAAACGTAACTTTCAGTTTTTAAAAATAATAATTGAATAATTTCCAATGTTTAGTCAAAGATTGGTCAATTTGGCCATTTAAAAGTCAAAAATGGACATGTAAATTGGGACGAAGGGAGTAATAAATATGGTTATATGCATAATCCAAACCACCTGTACAAACACACTTGGTATTCTAAACTGAATAATGACAATGCACATTCTCGCCATTTGTATTTTTAAATAATATTTAATAAATGAAACTGCGAAAAGTAGGACATACTACAATAAACTTCTTTAAGTCTTTCCCTGCCGCAACATCACGGAGGATTTCAAAAGCTCTGTTGATTTCAAATCTAAGGGCACCTGCTACCCCCAAGACAACATCCTCAGGAAGGAAAACTTCTGGATATTTAGGTGGAGACCTAATAACGTAAAATCATCAGCAAAGAGTACTTACAATTTAACAGCTTCATTTGAACAAAACATAAAAATATCGAATAGCTTACTTGTTAATAAAGGTTGATACATTAGACCACAGGAAAAGGAATGCCAAAGTAAGTATTATGACATGACATACTAATGTGAGCAAATGGTATTCCATCAATTCAAAAAGCACATAAATAGCGGTGGCAAAACCAAGCACCCCAGCAGAAATCTTCTTGTTTCTCCACAAGAAAACATCAGCAGCTGTAAAAAAAAGATCGTTTTTATGATATGGTATCTTAATGAATGTTGAAAGAGAAACTAGGGCTGGCAAAAAAAAAATTAACTACGCTATATAATTTTCAAAGCCATAATATCCCAAGCAATGCTTCAACAAACAACAAGAAATCAAAATGGCAACAAAAAGTTTGTTTCCAGGACACACACACCCACACACACAGAGGAGTGGAGGACCCCCCACTAAGGAGCATTAAGGCCAGTGTAAACTAAATCAAGCATCGGCCATTTTAACCATCCAACTATATATCCAGTAAACTCAGTAACTCCGGAAAATACTAACTATTGAATTCAATTTCTTTCCCCTAATTTACCTATATTTAATATACTTTAATCTACTCACAAAATGGTATGACATACTTTTACATTCTATAATTCATTTCAACACTTCAAATCATAACAATGAATCCGATTTTCTTCTCATCTATATAAATACAACTCAAAAACATTAAGATCCATCCAGATTCAGAAATAATTCATAACAATAGCACTTTAAACCTAATTATTATAAAAAAGAACAATTTCAACCTAACACATTAAACAAACATCAGTCCATCAAAAAATCTAATAAACCATACTCGCCTAGATATGCACTTGATCAATCACACACACACACACATTTCGAAATCAAATAGGACATTCATCATACTAACAAATACAACCTGATGCAATAAATAATACACGATATATATCACTAACACCTCGATCTGCACCAAAACACACACACACACACACACTCACACATATATACAACAGACAAATGCAACACTTACTGCAGATTCTAATAAAAATTCATTTCACATTAACCTAGATATGCACCCACCCACCCACCCACACACACACACACAGCAAATAAATAAGATACACAATTCATCGCAAAACCTAATAAATTCATCTCACATCCACCTAGATCTACACTTAATCACTCACAACACACACGAAAACACAGATACATACACAAAATCGAGAGAGAGAGAGAGAGAGAGAGAGAGAGAGGGAGGAGAGAGATTACGTTTGCCGCCACCGAGAACCTTATGAATAGGCTTATCTCTGCCTAAAATGCGATACACTTTATTCTTCACCGCCTCAATCGTCGACTCCTCCTTCTTATCATCATCTGAATCCGACGTGCACGAATCGTCGCCGTGTAACTTCTCCGTTATATTCTCCAACACCGTCTCTCCCTTCGGTTCTACTTCACCGTCGTGCTCCGACATCTCCGATCTCCGATAATCTATCCGCTTTTTTCGCAAACTGTGTGTGTTTGTGTGTGTTTTTTTTTTTTAAAAAAAAATAGAAAGATGATGTGTATGTAGAATTGTAGATATGCAAAGCTCGAGGTTATGGCATACGGAAAACGTTGGACTTGACGGAGGGGATTTGGGCTTTCTGAAGGACCTTATTGACGGCGTCAAGTTGAGGGACACGTGGAGGGGTAGGATTGGAGGGAATTATTGTGGATTCGAATTTATAGTATGGGCCAGTGTAGGGATATTCTATTTCATATGATACTTGCAAGTGTATGGGCCGGCCTTTTCTTAGTTCTAGTATCTTGCTTTATTTGATTTATTTTTTTAAACCCTTTATTTAATTCATTTTTAGTTTTTTTTAATTTAACATTCTTTAAATTTACTTTTATGAAAACTTTCTTTTAGCTGATCAAAGTAAACATGGGATTGTGCTTTCTTTGTAGAAGGAAAAATGACAAACATCAAAGAATTTCCAACTCTCACATGTCAAAACAGAAGTAAGAATCTGATATGAAATTTTTGTGTACAAAGCATAAAAATTTCAGAGTACAAATTGTAAGAATCTAAAAAACGTGTTTAATTGATAAAATTTATAATCTAATCTTATTCATTCTTAATATTTAAATATAAAGGAAATTTGGATTGTTAACTAATATAATATACAGGAAATTGGAAATTGGAATTTGAAATTTGGAAAATTGGTGTGAACTGTGAATCAGTTATTCATGAGCTTTTCAATGGCAATTGAAAATGCTAATCAGCAGCATCCTATTTGAATGGTAAAAATAGTTTAGCAGAATGGCACATCCATATTTTCTCATCATCTGATTACAATCAACTCTAGAAATGCAGAAATAGAACTTTGTGCACAAGTTGTTGCCTGACTGCACACAATCCTGGGTCCAAGACTTAGAACACAAAACGACAATAAAGTGGCATTTACATGAGCTTTTCAAATCAGTATAATCAGTGAAATAAGTTTAGAAAATATACGGCGTTCAAGAATATTTCCAAAAAAACTCCAATCACAATCAAGCAACTAAAAACCTTGATCCAAAAGGTGGAGAGATTGAAAACCGATGCTTAATATTCCCACTTCTTCATCTCCATGCCATCTGGTGGACTTCCTTCGATTTTCTTTGAACCGACATCTTTCCAATCTGTAGACAGTACCGTTCCGTTTGACTCAACCTGTACAGGGAATACAAAGTCATTGGCCGCAATTAGATTACTAGAACAGGCAAAAAGTAATATGCATTCTTTCAGATAAATATCTATACAAGTAAAGCACTTCCCAAGACGAGGGGAAAACGGGTTTTTTGTCAAAACTGTGACATAATGAAGAAGACTATATTGGTTGCTAGCAGTCTTACAAAAGATTTACTCATAGCTCTTCTCGTGTCCTCATCAGCACTCTGGTATATTTCGCGGAAAAATTTGTTCAAAGCTGCATCCCCATCGAGTTTGTCTTCCTTCTCCTGAACAGCACGAAGGTAACACCCAGATTCACATTATATATGTCATTCACCAATTCGTAAAATAGGTTGGCATAAGGAACAACATAAGCCCCCAGGTCAAAAGCCTACCTCCTTTTTCACTTGAGCTTCCAGCTTGTCCCAGTCTTTTTTTGGCTTTGACGAAGGGTAAGCAGGTCTTTGATTGCCTTGATAATTGACAGGGAAAATTTAAATGTCCAGCAAAAAATTAGAGTACTTGGGAAACTAGAAAATATCAAGCAACTGAAACATTAAAAAAGAATGCGAACATGTGTTTCGGTAATGTCTTAAAACCCAGGAGTAACACCCATCATGCACAACAGATGGAGTGATATGCACAACAAATCTAAGTTAAACTACAGTAAACTGCATGTCTGAATTTCCTACTGCTGAAAAAAATGAATAAACAGAAAAAGATTCCAACCTGATGATACGTTTGTCACCCGAGGAACAGAAGTGTTCTTACTGAACTCAAGAGATGTCCAGTGTATGGTGTCGGCCTTAGCAAGTCGAATTTCAATTTTCGTAGATAGTACTTGATACTTGCACATTGCAGGTACTATCTGTCAAGGATTAGAAAATAAAGTTGGAACTAAAGAGATTGTGACAATTAAAAAGCGGCGATGACATGAAATTAATCAACAAAAAGCAATCTCCAAGGAGACTATATTTGCACATAGCAAAAAACCAACCTGACTGATGCTATGCAAAAGACAAACAAAATTTTAATCTCCTTCTACATATTAAAAGAGAACTAGGGGCAAAATATGCCAATAAAATGGCCGTGAATTTACAATTTTATCCCTATTTTTTGAAAAATTACAAGAATGCCACTTCTTTATAATCCTTGCAAAAATAGGATAAATTTATGTTGCTTTCAGGAATCGAACCACTTGTTGCAAGTAACAAAGTCCATGTTATAACTATCGTTCTACATTCATTTTTAAGTTCATTTTCAAAATCTTATTAGATAAGCCACATGTTCTCTTATTATCGTATTTTCTCTTTTTTATTTTATTTTACCTTTTGAGTAAATTGTTGGTCTATCTTATTTATAAAATTAAAAAATTCTAAGTAAACGTCAATATAAATGAGTCCGAATAAAAAATATGAATTTGTTAACATTCGTCTCTATAGAGATATTAGATTATTAAAATAATAAGTTGAATTATGTTTTTAGAAAAATCTATATTTTATTTATGAAATAATACACACACACACACACACACACACACACACACATATATATATATATATATATATAATTCCATTATATAATTTTTAGGTTTACAGAATTTAAACATGTGAGTAAAATTAGAGATTTTTGGTCGACTATTATGGTACACTTAATTTTGATTTTTCTTTAAAAAAATTTATTACATAAACCACATCTTCTCTTCTTGTCCCATCTATTTTTTTTAAGTAAATAAAATGCTGGTTTATAATATTTTTAGAATATTTCATAGTGTATAATTAAAAATAATATCTTAAAAAATAAAATTTTAGATTACACATAAATGTAATAGAGTCCGAAAAAAATATGGATCTTTTTACATTCGTCTCCACGTAGATATTAAGTAGTTAAAATAAAAAATATAAATTGGTTTTAGGAAATATGTAAATTTTACTTATCAAATTATCACAATTAAGAATTGCATCACATAATTAAATATATGAGTCATATTCGGGATTTTTAGTCGATCAACTATTTAGACTTTCATGTATGATTGGTCTAAAAACAAAAATATTTAAAAATATATGAAAAATAATTGAATTTATGTTAAATAAATGAGAAATCTAAAAATAGGATCTATGTTTTATATCGAAAATTACGTATATATTCAATATTAAATGGAAAAAGATATGATTATTTAAATCATACATATTACAAAACATCAATAATTATTAATAATGACCAGAGACACAATAACTCGACTACAAAGTATGGTATTATGAATTTTTATGTAATTTAGCAAATTGATTATAATAATATATAACAGTTGAATTATAACATATAGTTAGATCAAGATACGACAAAACTAAAAAATTTGATCTTAAATATCATATGGAAGTCATTAAAGTTGTCTAATCATATTTTTGATCAATTAAAATATTTGGGAAAATGTCAGGATGTCAACTGTAGTAGCAGTATAGTAGTAGTAATTGGTTGAGTGTTCTGTGTTTACTATAGTAATGTCATTAGTAAGGGTATTTCAGTCTTTGTACAAGTTTGGGTCTGTGGTCTGTAGTAAGACTATAAATACTGATGTATGTTTCATTTCCAGTTATGAATATGAAAATTGGCTTTTGCCTCCAACTTCTTTCTCTCTCTATAACAACTTTCTCTCTCCTAGGGTTCTAATTCTCTTCTCATCTAAACTCTGATCTGATCTGCTTCTCATCTATTTTCTTCTGTTTTCTCACCTCATTCTGCTCTATTCTCTGTTAATCTACCTATCCTAGCTGTTATTTTACTTTCATAAACTAGAAAACACCAAAAATATGAACAAAAACAGATCAGAAACCTTGAGTTCCTGACAGAAAATTTATAATTGAGTTAAAATATGATTTGAAATCATAATGTAAAAAAATGTTTCAATTTATCGAATTTTTAAAATAGAACTTCGATATTGTTTAGTAAACATTAAACTAAAACTAAAATTTAATGGTTAGGTAATATAAAGAGATTCTGTAATATGTCTCAAGGTATAATTTTACATGTACAATCATTTTTTTACAAATATACTCTTACAACGTTAAAATAACATGCGTTTCCTGACACCTATGTTATACACGGATAATTTACTAAAATAATTATTTATATCATATTCAAATGTTCAATTTGATAGAATTCATATAACGCCATTGAAAATTAATTAATAATTTAGCAACTAAAATTAATCATCTAATTATTATCTCATAGATATTTATTCAAATTTTATAAAATATATACAAATTATAAAATATTGGTTAATGAAATTGGTATGCAATATTTTAAAATTATTACAAAAATATGAAATAAATCAAAAATTTATCATTTATCATATTTCCATTTACAAAATTATCTCAATATTTATAGAATTTTAGGCGAGAAATTATTTGAATGCCCGTGCCTCGCACGGGCTTTTAAATGAGAGAACATAATTACTTTCAATTTCCTAAACATTGCCTAGCAACAAAACCACACACCTCTCAGATGTAATGAAAAAGACAGACCTTCTCTGAAGGCACTCCGTCCCAGATACTACTGCAGTCGTATGTAAGAGTTGTTTTATTAGCCATCAAAAGTGGCATGGGTTGCTAAAATGGAATATTGTACATGTTGTGGTTTCAGATTTCTCATGATGTTCCTTCCTCTCAAGACAGTGACTACTCTTTTTTATTATTTGATTCTATTTAAATAACTCCTTAATTACATCATTTTAATCATTTACCTACGAAAGTTATACCCGAAGGACCATCGAAATAGGTCTTCAACTTAAGTTTCTGACTGTCTGGTCATATCTTTAAGACCATCCCCCATTTTATCGCAACACATTCATCTTTAACTAAATATGCAGAATAAAGGATCAACTCCATAAACAAAGCCAAGTCTTAATAGTTAGAGCAGTGCATCACCTTTCCAAACAAGCGAGGTTGAAATACAAATGCATCCTCGCCAGGTTTTTCAACGGTAACACTTAACTGTAAAAACAATCACAGAATACAAGAATTAGGACAGCAGCAGTTACTTCCTGAACTAAAGAGTTTGATTAGCAGCAATAACATGTAGATACAGTACAATATAGTATATATATTATGAACATACTATTTGTTCACCAAATTCAATTGTAACACTGTTGGCAGGTAAACCCTTTGCAAAAATAGTCACAACCACTTCCTCTGGTTTCTGATAGAATTCATGCCTGCACATTGGCAATTGCATCAAACAATATGTAAGATGGGATATGTATTAAAGAATCAGCCATAAGTCGTCACTCGTAACTGGCAAACTTTTCCTAATCCAAATTTTAGTAAAAAAATTTAAGATGATTCGTACCTGAAAGTTGGTTTAGTTAATGGAGCTGTTGTAACCTGATCAGATGAGTTATTAACTGGCTCAGAATTTGCTGGTGCATCAGTGTTACGTGTGACATTATCAGATGAAACTTGAACAGACTGTTCTGCTAGTTCATTAATTTCCTCTGGATGAATAAGATACCATCAATAAGATAATTGGTGCACATGGATTATCCAAAAGACACACATGAATAGACCATCAAATTCATCACATTTGTCTGGTAAGCTCATTGTACCCGGGAAAATAAAAATAGCTACATGCTACTAAGCCAGAGTATCAATTTGATTCTCAGACTACGAATTTCTCAAATGATTGATTAAGAAAAAGTATATCCCTATGACTGCTACATGAGAAAAAAAAGTGGAAGATCAAAGATGACAGAAGTACTCTTCATTGTCCATAAAAATCTAGAAGAAATTTGTATAGATCTTTTATTTAGCATCAGTCAAATAAGTATTCAGTGATAGATTAGAATAAACTTTAAACACTTGGAACAAAGGGATCAGAAATCTAGAATTAACTTTTAAAGAACAATATAACATCCTAGGGATCTCCGATTAGTCTGATAGGGAACCTGATTGACTTAAGATTACCTGGCCAATAAAATTTTCATATACTCAACCTATAAGCTTCTGAAGATAACATTACCTGCAATTCTGTCATTACATTCGTTAATAAGATTTAAAAATCTTGAATCTCCTGATGCTAAAGAAGCACCCTTTTCCAAGGCAGTCTTAGCAGTCTGATATTCTTCAAGTTTTATACAAGCAGTTCTGCGAGCAAGAAAATAATGAACAGAAAGTACTCAAATCTCTAATCACTATTACACAAAATACTTAGAGCTGTTAACGAACCGAGCCGAGCCGAGCTTTAAGCTAAACGAGCCGAGCTGTGCTTTTTTTCTTAACGAGCCGAGCTTTGTTATCGCACAAAATATTTGTTCAAGCTAGTGTGCGTTAAGAAATCGAGCCGCACACGAGCCGTTATCGAGCAGCTCGGTAAAAAAATTTTACAGTGCAAATTTACTTTTGTGTTCACTGTTCTGTATAGAATGATAGTTATTTGACTTAAAGTGTTGTCATAGTACTCCACTTGTCACCCACTCAATTAAATATATCTTTTAATTTATGCTTTAACTGAGAATATATAATGAGAAGCATGCATGCTCCATGATGATTTTGGGTTTTCTTTATTAAAAATATGTTTCTTACACGATCTGATTTTGGGATAGGGGCTGAGATGAGTGCTTTAACTCTCTTTTTTAAGTAATAGTGCTTTAACTATCTTGAAAAGTGTTCTTTTTCGAAAAAGCAAAGAAAACCCTTTTTTCAATACCCACTCACACTCTTACACACACACGCAACAACAATCGATGATTGAACAGAGGAGGGGAGGAGATTTAATTCGTAGCAGGAATCGTCAAGAACACCAGAAACGGGGCTTACACAACAGAGGAAATCGAGAGGGAGTGTGAGGTTGAGAGAATGGAAGAGAGATTGATTGAGAAGAGGAGATCGAGATATGAAGAGGGAGAAATGGGGAGAAGGTTCGAGAGAAATTGATAAAAATCAGGAATTTAATAAAAAATATTTATATTAATATATGCTTTTTTTCGAGCTTTTAACGAGCCGAACAAAATCGAGCCGAGCTCGAGCCGAGCTCGAGCCGCACATGCTAAAAGCTCGGCTCGAGCTCGTTAGCTTAACGAACACTTTTCTGTGTTCGAGCTCGAGCTCGAGTTCTTAACGAACCGAGCCGAATCGAGCCCTTAACGAGCCGAGCTCGAGCTTGCTCACGAACAGCTAGTTTCGTTAACAGCTCAAAAAACACTATTTGTATGTCACACTGACACTTTTTATCGTTGGCCACATACGCAACTAGATCATAATATATATATGCACACACCATTTAAGAAGATCCTTACCCTTTACGTAGATATGCCTTGACCATTGATGGATCCAGTTCAATAGCTCTGTTTGCATCAGCAACGGCCTCTGCTCATATAATTAAATTAATAAATTAAAAAAAATTACATATTAGCATATACACCAACAAAAGAAAAAGTGTCAATCTGCAAGTAAATAAATTTAAAAAATTTACATATTAGCATATACACCAACAAAAGAAAAAGTGTCAATCTGCAAGTAGCTAAGAGTACTCTGACTGTCGGACCTCAGGGCACTGACCTAGAAGGCCTCAACCACCATCATTTTCTAGGAGGATTTGTGAGGCATAGGGACTCAGGTCTCAGGATAATATATACATATACACTAAACACTTAGAGAGTTAAGAAGCCTGTAATCCAACAGAAGCCACAACCACAATCGTTTTCTGTGAGGATTGGTGGGACATCGGGACTATCGTAATTGATATATACTTTATCACTCATGTTTTTATCAAACACAAGTTATCACCCATGTGAGTGAAAATGTAAAGGCTTCATTACTGAGGATAGATGCCATCTACCTCACATAACCCCTTACTTTATCACCCATGTTTTTATCAAACACAAGTTATCGGTTTGTGGCACTATGTCCTACGCCCTACGGTGTTTCTCATATATAGACTTCCCCCTTTCCTATATACAGGGATCCCTTTTAAACAAATTTCTGGCCAAATTGACCAAAGTTTGACCTTATTTTTACGATCATTAATTCATAGGTTGACAATTTATAAAAATTGTAGAAGAAAGTACACCAAATAAAATTTCGTAAATCATATCAAAATTTAGTCAATTTGACCAAATTTTTGTCCATGGGACATCTAAACATGAAAAAGGGGAAGTATTAAAAACATGCATCTTGGATTGCCTCTCGCTTATATTAACAAATTTTAACAAAGTTTAAGCACTCCTCCATATAAAATTGATATATACATACCACAAAGGCACAACCAACAAATAACTAAAGATGATAACACGTTCTTAGAGTTGCACCACACCTCCAACAACTACCAACGTTTTAAGAGAAGGTGCTTATCATAAGGTGAAGGCCTTTTTGACCGCATTTTGGGGAATGCTTGGCTAGAATAAGATATTTCAGAACTTCGCCCCCTCTTTTATCACATTGGAATATTGGATACAAATACAATTCATGAGAATGTGCACTACCTAAATGTGTGCAAAGTTCGTGCCTTGTGCGGGAATAAATAGACACACATTGATGCAGGACAATGGGTCAAGAAGCCCAAAGAGAGTATTTGGCAACAATATAAAAGGCTTTGGAGGCCCAATTAGTTTATATAATATTTGTTATCCCTTTAATTTAGGATATTAGCTAATTAGAATCCCTTTAATTTAGGATATTAGTTAATTAGAATTTGAGTTGATTAGGAAAGTAGTTTACTATATATTGGACTTTATTATTGTAATTCATTAGAGTTTTTTTATTGAGAATGATATATTGTGATTTCTGAAAATCTCTTGCGAGAGTTTTCTACCCTAAACCCTAATTATTCCCCTGCCTTCCCCATCAAGTGGTATCAAAGCCACCGTTCCAGCCAAACACCATCACCAACAGCCGCCACACCCTCCAGCCACCAGCCACCTACCTTTAGTCACCTATTTTTGCCCAATCCATCTGCAAACCCTAGCCGCACCAGAAATATCCCTGCCTACATACATACACATATCTATACGTGGGAGTTGATCAAACAGTCCCTGCCTTTCCAGTCCCTTGAACTTTCTAAAAAACTGCCAAACAGCCCCTGAACTTCATTAAAACTGCAGATCAGCCCTGCCTTTCCAGTCCCTTGAACTTTCTAAAAACTGCCAGACAGCCCCTGAACTTCCTGAAAACTGCAGATCAGCCTTCAATACCACAAAATGGTTAATGCTGGTGAAGTAAACAGTCGTCTTGATGAGCATATTGGGAAAAATAATGAGAGGTTACAAAATATTGAGGACAAAATTGAAGGTTTGACTTTAGAGATGCAAGATGTGAAGGCATCACTTCAGTTTATTACTAATACCCTTCAACAGTTTACTGGTATTCAACGACAACTACATCAACCTCAACCTCAACCTCAATTGCAGCCTCAACCTAATGTTCTAGAACAGAGAATCAATACAGTAAAACTTGAAGTTGCTGAGTTTCGTGGAGACCAAGAACCGGATGTATTCCTAGATTGGCTACATAGTGTTGACAACTTCTTTCAATGGTATAATCTGGCCGAGGATAAAAAAGTGGTTTTTATTGCTGCGAAATTAAGAGGAATTGCTCGTATTTGGTGGGAACAATACCAAAGATCAGGGTATAATAATGTGGCAAGATGGGAAGACATGAGAGCTGCTTTGGTTCGTCAGTTTAAACCTGCAGATTATAAACAACGTGCTTCACTTCAGTTTACTGAGCTTGTGCAAGGAAGCAAATCCGTTGCAGATTACACTCGACAGTTCTATAGTTTGGCAGCACAATCTGAGTTTCCGTGGGATGAGGATGTCCTTATTTCTATGTATCGACGAGGCTTGAATCATGATATTTCAGGTAAAGTAGCTGGTAGTAGATGTTTTCTTTTGAAGGATGCGATTCAAATTGCACATTCAGTTGAGGATGATCTGAAGAGGAGGAGCATTGGGATGTCGAGGAATGCTTATGTTATTTCAGATCCTATTCAAGGCCAACAAACGGCTGCTAGCAAATATAATCGTGCTCCAGTTTCATCACAAGGTAGCAACACTAGCAGATGTTTTAACTGTCAAGGAATTGGGCATAAGACATTCGAGTGTCCTTCTCCTAAACAAAATAGCACGTCAAAAAGGGTCAATGTGGTGGAAAAATAAAACGATGATGATTTATATGTTGAGATGACTAAAGAAGATTTAGAGGCGGAGGCTTAGTAACTCCGACTCGGCACTTCCGGCCGGCGTACCCGTGTCGACACGACACGACACGACACGGGACACGACACGGGATACGTGCCGGATTCGTGTGCGTGAAATCGGATCCGTCGTCGAAAAATTTTAAAGCTCGCCGGAATTTTTTTGCAGGTTGCCGCCGGTGGAGTTTTGCAGGTTGCCGCCAGTTTGAGATGATGATATCGATCTTGTTTCAGAATCATTGCAGGAGTGAAGAAGAAGAAGAAAAGAGGAAGAAAATGAAGAAGAGGATGAGAAGAAAAGAAGAAGATGTAGTCGTGAACTCGTGATATTTGTGTCTATCTGTATGTATTATGCAACTTGGCTGCTGCTGATAAAATAGGGTTAATTAAATTTGGGCCTTCATTTTTAACACACAAGCCCAGTTAGTTGTTTTTTACAGCAGCAAGCCCAATTAGTTGAAACGTTGATTTATAACATGTTTCATTGTTTAATCTTGATTTGTAAAAACCTTTGATTGTTTAATTATTTAATTGAGATTAAAATTTAAAAATAATTATTTTTTATAACTTTCAATATGACATAAATTTGTAACTTATTTTTTATAATATCATTTTAATCAAATTGAAACGTCACAATTGTAATTGGTTTTTTTGTCTTTGCTATAAATATTAATATTAATATTTATTAAAAATATTTGCCGTGTCCCGTACCCGTGTCCAAATTTCGGACAGTGTCCCCGTGTCCTAAAATTTCAGAATTTTCGAACCCGACACTCGGATCCGTGTCGTGTCCGACACTCCGTACCCGAGTCCGAGTGACTTAGGGCGGAGGAACACTTAGAGAATGCAGCTAATCTTGGGATTATGCAGGCAACAAAGGATGGTGCAAATGACTCCCATGTACGACGCCAACAAATCTTTCACACTCAAGTTACTTGTGCTCGTAAGTTGTGTACTCTTGTCATTGATACTGGGAGTTGTACCAATGTGATTTCGAAGGAAGCGGTTTGTAAGTTGGGATTAAAAGTGGAATTGCATCCTGAACCTTATGATATAGCATGGATAGATGATACGAAATTGCATGTTCGGGAAAGGTGTTTGGTGACATTTTCAGTTGGGAGGTTTAATGATGCGGTGATGTGTGATGTTCTTCCATTGAAGCTTTGTGATGTCATTTTGGGGCGTCCATGGCTTGTTGATCGAGATGCTCATCATGTTGCACGTGCCAACACATATACGATTGTTAAGAATGGTCGACGACATACTCTTACTTGTGCTCGTTTTCATATGCCACTTGTTCAACTATCTTTGGTGCTCTCTCGTGCTTCTTTTGATTTTATTAACTCGACGGAGTCGAGTTCTTTTCAGCGGAGGAGAATTGATGCAGGACAATGGGTCAAGAAGCCCAAAGAGAGTATTTGGCAACAATATAAAAGGCTTTGGAGGCCCAATTAGTTTATATAATATTTGTTATCCCTTTAATTTAGGATATTAGCTAATTAGAATCCCTTTAATTTAGGATATTAGTTAATTAAAATTTGAGTTGATTAGGAAAGTAGTTTACTATATATTGGATTTTATTATTTTAATTCATTAGAGTTTTTTTATTGAGAATGATATATTGTGATTTCTGAAAATCTCTTGCAAGAGTTTTCTATCCTAAACCCTAATTATTCCCCTCCTTCCCCATCACACATGAGAATGTGCACTACCTAAATGTGTGCAAAGTTCATGCCTTGCGGGGGAATAAATAGACACACATGACACGTATCACTTGACACACAATCCGCTAGCACAGAGGATTAATTTTCTAACATCCATTAATTATTGCATAGAGTTTGTTACAGATAGTCAAAAGTTAACCACTTATCACTCACATGTGCATCACCCAAATACACATCTTTATAATGTGCATCTCTCCGTGCAATGCACACCTTTTCTTGCAATTTTTCTAAAGGGTTCATTATCAAATAGGTCATTTATTTTACTTCAATATATCAAGCAGGTCACCGAATATTTTTTGGTCTCTACTGCATCACTCAATAGATGAAATGTTGCACACCAATAAATATTTTTAACAATGATAGGCAAAAAACGTTAATCTAACATTGTAACAGCTACTTTTGCAATACGACTACAAATTCTAATTATTTGTTTTCTTTTCTTTTCTTTCAACTAAAATGTTCTATTGCTACGGACAATCCACGTCAAATGCCACTTCATTCCAACTTAAGGCACAAGTCAAGTTCATGTAGACGATTTAACGTTATATGTTTATCTTAACAACAAATCCAATATAACTTCACGGAGTGCAACCATTCACCTATTAAGTAATTTAATAGAGACCAAAAGTTTTACTGTGTCCCACATTGGAGTGGAATAAGTGATCTGTTTGATAATTAACCCTTTTTCAAATCACGTGCTCGATGTGGCAAGAAGTACTCCTTCCTCTATTATATTTTTTCGCCAAATAATATCAAGACATGACATAGAAAAAGGTCAATATTTCTCATTTTCCGCAGGCCATATTCAATTGTAAGACCTTACAACACGTAACCCCTTCTACTGAACAGCAACAACCGCACAATCAAACATGAAGTAAAATAGAAGCTGAGGCAAGTACACAACTCAGTACACAATCAACTATAGTAAAATCTACACTTGAACATTAAAAGCAATAATCAAGTGAAGCCCATTAAAATTCTCAATCAAATAATAAAACAAACATGTAATATAACGATATTCATTCTCAAGTTTATTCTACAGCACAAAAGTAAACTTCACACATGGGGAGAGAGAGCGAGCGAGAGAGAGAGAGAGAGAGAGAGAGAGAGGAGAGTACCAGTGAAATTGTTGAGTTTAATGTTGGCCTGAGCACGATCAGCAAAGAGTTCGGGGTGATTAGGATTGAGAGAGATGGCTTGTGTGTATAGGTCAACGGAGAGTTCGAAGTGGTCGTCAATGAACGCCTCTTTTGCCTTGCTCTCGAGATTCGACCACGACGCCATTACAAGTTTCTAGAGAGAGAATGTAAAACTCAGAGAGAGAGAGAGAGAGAGAGAGATGAGAAGAAGAAGACTTGGAGTAGACTCAGCCTTGATGCCGATTATTATATGTAGGGATTATAGGGAGAGAGATGGATCGTTGCTATTATTATTGTTCTCAAATTCTTTTCAGCTTAATTAAAACAATAACAATAATAATAATAATAATTATTATTATTATTATTATTATTATTATTATTATTATTATCAATAAATAAATTGATATTGCTGGACATTTTGTTTTTGTTTGTAGATTAATCTACTTTTTTAATTAAAATTTAGCCACTGTTGACTTAGATATTTTTTTTAGTAAAAGTTAATTACAAATATGTAAATGCATACAATTCAAACTAATTACGTGAAAATTGAAATACCATCTGTTAAATAAAAATCACAATTAAATTGAAAATTACAATTAGCTTCTTACTCTTTATAAAGGGGGGAAATTACTACTATTTTATATACTAAGTTACCAACGCAACTTGTGTCCTACTCTCTAAATTATATACAAAATGTAAAATTTTAATAAACAAACTAGCTGTCTGGCTCATGTGAGAAAAGAATCTTCATGGATAGCATTAGATTTTGAATTATTTATTATAGAAACAGATAGCAATTGACTTGAAATTAGATTACCTGGTTCTGGACTATATTTTTAAAAAAATGTAATTAAGCATACACCAAATTAAAACCAAGACTGCCCTTTCTCTTTTTTTTTTTGGCAATTTTAAATCAGTCGACTTGTCCTAATTCTTAAAGTATTAGTAAAAATCAAGCATGGCAATTTACGGGCTCATGTGTTTCAATGTAACCAAGCTATGGAAAATGGAATTCCAAGTTCCAAAATTTTTATAGTTAGCACAAAACATTGGAACTTAGTTATGGAGGTAACCCATGGTCATTCACCACAAGTTACATGGCTATCCAATATAAAATCATTAACTACTTACCAAAATTAACAACATAACCTCTAGGCTCTAGTTACATAGTAATAAACCAAACACAAACATTTTAGAGAATAATGGGCGTGAGGATGTCCTCGGAGGCTAAAACAAATTTGTACTTATAAATCAAGTGGCCCCGTAGGGGCATTTTTGTAAATATAAGATCCATCCCTTACATTTACAAAAATGTCCCTAATTTACTACTATACTTCTTTTAACCTCAGGGGTGTTATCTGAGAACATCCTTAGGCCCAGCATGCTCAACATTTTAATTACCTTTGAATTTATGATTGTAACTTAGTTACAAGGAAGTTCAAGTTCCCTATTTAACTAAAATTTGACAAAACAAACAAGGCCTACATGTACACTAGAGATAGTCCCCGCAATAATTTCCTACATTTCCTACATAGAGTCCCCGGCAATAATTTCCTACATAGCCTAAAGTACACAAAGAAATAAGCTAAAGTAGAAATAAGCTAAGTTACATATGTGTAAAACAAGTAAAAAGATGTATAGAAGGCTCATGCAACATCAAACTACATGATTCCTCGACAATTTACATCTCCTTGTTGAGTTCCCCCACTAAAATCTTGCAAGCAAATGCTGCTTTCCTCATCGACGCATTTTAGCCGACTCACCACGAACCCATTTAGCCGAACCAGCTTTTGACATACCAGAATAATAATCACCAACGTTGGCCACAAACAGTGGATCTCTATCATCAGATTTGTATTCATTACTGCTACTAACACTTCCCTGATCACTTTCTTCCAACTCTCTTGTCAGATCATCCATTGTCTTTTTCATAGCAGCCTTGTTCATTTGTCCGGGTTCACCGGTTGAGATACCAACCATGGTAATTTTGGGTAACAATACGTTTGATTGAGATTCTTTTTTCTCACAATCATGGGAAGACCTTTGTTCCCTAATAAAAAAGAGCATTAAAGATGTAACCACAAAAGGTGTGTCAGCATATATAGTTATATCATATTAATAACTGGTAGAGCACCTTTTATCTGGTAAACGCTGTTGCTTTTTCAAGGGCTCTAACCATGGATTTGTAAGCCAATCTCCAAAAGGAAACTGAAAATCTCGTTGCTGTCTTCGTGAAATTTGTAAGTTATCTTCTGGTTCAACTTTCGAAGTACAAGGGTATTCAGGATTATTAATTTCTGATTCAGCATCGGCAATAGAGTTGGATGATTCAGATGCTCTCAGAAAAGAAGCTTCAGTCCTGCAGCCAAATTAGAAACAAGTGCTCAGGAAAGTGAAAACATGAATATATTATCAGCTATTGCAGATGAATATTATAATTTATACCTTAGAATAGGGAAATTTATGGACAAAAGACTGGTTCGAATTGTAATGGCTACTAATAGACAAAGAGAAAAAGAAAATGAGAGCCTCAGAGGCTCTGACTGTAACCTACAGAAATGACATTTATAATAAGAAAAAACCTTCCATTTATCAAAAGCTAAAAAAGGGTATGCGACTCTCTGCAACCTGTTTCGACAAGCACTAAGTCTAGTTTTTTTGGATGCCAAAATATACAAGTGCATTGAATTACATTAGGCTTAGCTATGATAGGTACAATTTTAAGATGGGAGTCCACTCAGGTGATAGGTCCAAGTATATTTTTTAACGATAATACCTCTCACACAAACATTAATCGCCCACATCGGTCATCAGTTACTATAGGCAAACAATGTTCAATATGTCAAATTGTAAACCAAAAGAAGAAAAGAAAAAACGTAAATCATAATTATCTTACTACTAAAACAAGCAACACTTTCCAGGAAAATTTTGAATCTTTATTAATTGTTATCTGAGAACTGAGGAGTAATTATATGCTAAAGTACCAGGCTTAGATAGTTAGATGAAACAACTGCAAGAACTTGAACAAGAGAATATAAATGCAGATAGTTATGATTGTGGTAATCTAATTTTTGACAATTTAACACTCAGAGCACACTGTGGTTGGGAAATATCTCTCTCGCTACTTTGTTTATGAATACAAGGGATCCATGAAACAATGACCATCAAAATACATGGAAATTCAGTCTCCATGAATGCGTTACAATGAGAATGGCTGGGTTACCTCCTCTCAAACGAGTCAACCAAATAAGGAAATTTTGGTTGAATTCCAGTGGCTTTGCGCAACCACCTGTTCCCAAGGAGTACTTTGTCAACATTATAAAGCAGCTGAATTTCGGCGGCCTTTGATATGACACTCAAAGGGATGTCAACAGGACCAATCTCATCCATTACTTCCTGAACCTGACAATGAGAAGTGCAGCATTCAATACCAAATAAGAACATACACTGAGCTGATAAATTGGATTTGCTGTCCAATACCACCTTTTAAAATCCAAACTGTATAAATGATTTCTGGTAAAGATTGTCTTTCCCGAACATAAAACTTCCTTTTCATTGCATAGAATTTTTCAAGTCCAGTATCTGCTTAACATATAATACATATATATCCTTCACAAGTTTAGAATTCACATGAACGTCTACAACAGGTTGATTGTGTACCTCTGGAGGTTCCCATATGCTCTCTGCATTCTCTTCAAACACGTCTGATGACATACTGTCATCAATGATATCTCGACGACGGTTTGAATGCCGAGTCTTGATTAACGAATGAAAATGCTGATCCACAGATTCTTCAAGAATCTTGTCCAGCATGTTCTTGTCAAAGAAGTAAGGTGTATACCTTGGAAATAAATAAAATAGATTATTACATTGGAAGTAGATGGAGAGTGTAGGCCTAGTATCGTAACTGCACAATCATGTACTAATATACTGACAAACCAAGTCCTAAATCCACAGGGAAAAAAGTTGACCATTCATCAGGAAATTTTAATTATCTTTCTAGAAATGTGTTCATGATTAATACTATCTATTCTCTTTCATTTTCAAAAAAAATACTATCTATTCTCTAGTTTGAGAAATCGTTATCATATAGATTCCTAGTTAACGATTGGCTTGTCTCCTTTCCAAAATTTCCTTATACGGCGATTCCTTATCATGTGGGTTCTCTTGTAGGCTACTCCGTATTCCCACAATAAAAATCCATAGGTGTAACTTGTAAGTGTGATACTTCAAAGAAAAAAACCTTCATGTATAACATACATGTCTGCATACGTGATATGTAAACTCACTGCAGAGATTTATATTAAAGAAGGGCAAATTCACATAGGTCCCCTATTCATCATTAAACAAGTTTCAGTAACAAACTGCGTACCACTTTATACCGTCAGTGGTTGCTATTGCAATATCTAAGTTTTCAGCACTAAATACAGGAACGCCCTCAACTTTGCTTCTTTGGCCGTTCTGAGGCATTGTTTTGAGAAGCTTATTTGCTTCCTTGACCTGCATCAGGAGCAAATTTATGCAAAGCAATGTTAAACCTACGAAGGGTGATCATAGTAAGCAGGGAAAGAGCAGATCATTCTCTTCTACCTGTTTGTCATTAGGAATAAATTGGAATAAATGTGGCTTTTCCTGCATAAGAAACACTCCACATAAATAAAATTAATGGAACAAAGAGATGGTTAAGAATTGTCAAAACCAAATCAACTTCAAAAAATGCTGAAGAGTAATAATATTATGTCACTGGAACATGCATTCCATTCAATCCTAAGCATACTTCTCATCTATTGAAGAAATCATCGAATAAACCATTCAGAAGGAGAACATAAAGTTTCCCTCTGAAAACACTTCACATATGAGGGAGCCATAGCTAAACCAAAAATTACAAATTAATGTAAAATATTGATACTGGGCAGGGCAAGTGGGACTTGCTAATCTATGATGGATTGGTGTAGAAATGAGAGTATCTTAAAGAATAAAACCAAAAAAAAAAAAAAAACACAAAGAACGAGATGCTAATACAACCTCATCTGAACCAGGAAATAGAAAATTAGCCAAGTACTTGCTAATTGTTAAAGTTCAAGTCGTTAAAGTTTGCAAAAGATCATGCAAAATTTGTGGCAAAGAAGTCCCTCAGTTCATGCCAACTAAACTACGAACCCGTAAGTGTTAAGTAAATAAGTCACCAAATCACTTAATTATGATTTCTAATGGCAAGCTCCCAAAATCAATACTCCGTGAGGATATGACAGATATATCAATGGAGATAAAAAAAACACTAAAGACAATGAGGTGGAGATGGAGATGGCTTAAAGATTCAAAGGTTACCATGAACTAGGGGAAATTAAAAAGAGTAGGAAATGGGGAGGGTAGAGGAGTTGTTTTCAAGGAACCTTAAAATTCTGTAGTAATATGATAGAACGTAAAATTTCATGCAAGCTCATTAATCTTACATAAGAAAATCTAAAAGAACACATACCTTGAAATGCTCATATGCTAAATCAAGACGACAAGCACCAACAACACCACTTGGAATATTGAGCTGTTTAACATAAGAAACTAGAAACATAAAAAGTAGACGATCACTTTAAATTTTTTTATGAAAAATAAAGGATAACAGAATCGAAAAAATAAAGTCATTTACACATACAGATAAGGAACATCTCTACACTACCAATTAATAAACCATGGACTCAGATTCATTAATGATATAATTCAGAAACAAATATAATAGAAATCATTATATACACCCGGTCATCTCAGAAAGCAGATAAGACGAAATCATTTACATATCACGCGACTCTATTGAAAATAAATTCTGAACACCAGAAGTTAAAGAAAAAATTATCCAAGAACATTAGTCCCAAAGTAGTAAATACAGCTGACAAAGCTAAAAAAATGTTACTCTGGTGGGGGGGACAGTATTAACAGGAAATGTGTTTAACAAGTGACTGCAATTCTTAAAATGTGCTTGTCTATTTATTATTATTATCTTTAGACTTATTGATGGCTCCTTTACAAAGAAATGGGTAAAAAAAACATTTCAATGTCGAAAACATTTCAAGATGAAAAGTACAACTCCCTAAACTTTCTCTAAAATGAAAAATTTATTCCGATCATAATCATACCCTTTACAGGGTCGATAGTGATAAATTAATCATTTGAGACACTTCAGTCAAATTTTTCATAAGAGAATCCAAAACATTTAGGAATGGGAAGTCAGATACAACTTCCGATTTGATTAAACTATTTAAATTTTGATACATGCATCTACTGTTCGTTACAATCTGCAGTGAACGTAAAGACATTATATATGCCAAGCAATACCTGCATCACCTAAATCCATGAAAAATCGAAAAACCGGGCCATTCCTTTCGCTCTTTGTAACGGCTGCAAACATCTTCTTAAGCCACCCTGGTGTTCTGTTAGCCAAAAAAAGACAGTAAATGTCATATATTTATCAACAGGTCTTGTGTATGTTGCTGACCTTTAAGAGCCCAGACAATTAGGAAAAACGGGGAAAGTTGAACCTTTTTCCCCCCTAGTATTACTGATTCAAGTGTTTCTTTGCACACCGGAATCATCCAAAATCTATTTAACTTTCTTCAGAGTTGCAGAAAAACGCAATAAAGTTTGTAATAGTAGCAAAAATGTAAAAATCATATACACAGAAAATTACCAAATACAATACAAGAAACACTCCTTCCTCCAAAACAGCATCTCACTCCCTTTGTAAAAACTTAAAACTAACATCGTTACTCAGATTAATTCCATTTTAATTCTAGCCTAGTGGTAAAAGCTTTATCCTCTATCGTCCCAGGTCCTCGGTTCAATTCTCACTCACACGGAGATTTATTTAAGTATGAATACTACTTATAGCTTATAAGCTCTATTAAAAAACAATATATTACGAAAAGAATGTGTACTTGATAACATTAAACATTGTGTTACAACTTACAAGTTACAACAATAACTCATAAACCATTCGAAATCGAAATAACACACTCAATAACATGACACATAAAACACATATAATCAACAAAAACACACGCACGCACACATACATAAATTAAAAAGGGGGGAAATGACCTTTGAGAGAGAAAGGGAATATCAAAATGAGTAGAAACAGCCATAAGCCCAGTTCCAGAAAGATCACACATACTAAACACCTGGCCCACAAAAGCAGGCCCACCACCCTTTCCATTAGAATCCAGCGCACTTACTCTCAACGTTGATGGAAACCCAGAACCGGAATCCGAACCCGAGGACATGCTCTTTTTCTTGACTGATGAAGAAGAGGGTTGTGAAGATGGGTGGGTGTGGGTCGGGTCGAAGAGGGAGGAAACGGGTAGGAGAAGAGTGGGTCGGGTCGGGTTGTGGGTGGGTTTGGGGAGGAGGTTGGTTAGGGTGGTGGCTGTGGTGGAGATGAAGCGAGAGAGGTGGTGGATTGGGTGGTGATTCTCGGAAGTCGTGGGAGACATTTTTTGGATAGTGATACGTACATACACAGACTTGTGTGTATTTGTGTGTGTATTAAAGGCCTTGGTGTTATAAAACCAAAAAGGATTTTTTTTTTTTTTTTTTTTTTTTGTTATCTACCTTTAATTAGTGACATATTTTAATCAACTTTTTTTTTTTTTTTTTTTGCCAAATGAAAAATATTCATTAAATCAAATCGTTCGCCAATACATGACTGAACTCCGGGTGAACATCACTCACCCTCCAGATACGATCAGCAATAGAACTACTATACCTCGCTAAATAGTGAGCTACGTGGTTCGCAGACCGTTTTACAAACTTAATTGTCACTCTCCTTTCCCTCAATTCTGCCACCAACTGCTTGCATTCCTGAATTATTCTGCCAAAGTATGACAGCAAAGGACAGTCACTACGAATTGCTTGAACAGCAACAACGCAATCTGTTTCGACTGTCACAGCCTCTTTCCCATGATCCTTAATCCAGCTTAAGGCCTCTCTGATGCCCATTGCTTCTGCATCCGCCGGATTCACTTGCCCTGGACAGCACCTCGATCTAGCTTCTATCAATCTCCCCTCAGCATCACGAACCACGAAAGCAAAGCTAAAGCAATTAGAGGTTTCAAAAATCGCAGCATCTGAATTAACCTTAATCATATCACCTGTTGGACAGACCCAGTGCTCATCACCATCTGTTGAGTTCATCAAACCCAAGCTGTGGTCAAAAGAATTATCTTGAGCACATCTCCACTGATTAAGGACCACCTTCGCTGATTCTACGACATCTTTAACCTCCATACCCCGCTGGTTCCAGACTAGTTCGTTTCTGCATTTCCAAATTGCCCAACAAATCATGGCTCCCATACTTCTTTTCTCCGTTTCCCAACTATCAAACTCATTAGACATCCATGACACAAAGGACTCATACTGTTCAGTACTATCAATAACCCCCACCTGCTGCCAACATAACACAGCAAAAGAGCACTGTAACAGAACATGGTGGATGGACTCATACTCATTATTGCACATGGGGCATAATGAGTTTACGTTCACTTGCTTTTTCTGCAGTTGTACCTTCGTTGGCAAACACTCGGTTGCTGCTCTCCAAACCAAATGCTTCACCTTGGGGGGAACTTTAAGATTCCACATTCTCCTCCAAGCCCTATGACTCACATTAATGTTTTGCGCTGCTTTACCCTCTTGAATTGCTGCATAAGCTGATTTCACCGAATAAAATCCAAGCTTTTCCTTTTTCCAGTATCTACGATCAGCCTCAATGTTATTTAACGGAATAGAGAGGATAAGGTTAACATCCCTAACATCGAACATATCGTATATCAAGTCTACATCCCACTGATTCAATCCATTAACCATGAGCGAATCCACTGTTTTATTCTCTAACGCAGCATTCACCGTCACAATGAAAGGATTATCTATATTTGGAAGCCATGGATCAGACGTGATGTTTATAGTATTCCCAGACCCAACTCTGCACCCCGTACCTTGCTTCAACATATCCTGAGCTGCCATTAAGCTTCTCCAGATAAAACTAGGATTACAACCCATTTTAGCTGCAAGAAAGGAAGACTGAGGATAATACCTTGCCTTATAGACTCTAGCAACCAAACTTTCTGGATTACACATAAGACGCCATCCTTGCTTTCCCAGTAATGCAATGTTAAAATCATGGATATGTCTGAATCCTAATCCACCCTTCGACTTTGAGACGCACATCCTGTCCCAACACATCCAGTGTATCCCTTTATCTTTCGTGGATTTACGCCACCAAAATATGCACATCACGTTCTCCATATCTCGGCATAGCTCTAGTGGTAGAAGGAAAACATTCATTGCATAATTAGGAATAGACTGAGCTACTGATTTTATTAGGATCTCCTTGCCTCCCTTTGTGAGAATTTTACCATCCCAGCTTCTCACTCGATCCTGAATACGATCTTTCAAATATCCCAGCATTACCGATTTATTCCTCCCAATAATATTTGGCAAACCCAAATAATGGCTGTTATTATCTGCCTCACGGAACCGTAGCACTTGACACACCTCCTGTTTTATCTCATCATCAACATTTCTACTGAAAAACGCACTTGACTTGTCCACATTTATTTTTTGTCCTGAGGCTCTCTCGAACACATTCAACAGGTGAGTGATACGAGTTGCCTCTTCCTTATCAGCTTTGCCAAAAATGTAACAATCGTCCGCAAAAAACATGTGAGATACAATAGGAGCCTCTCTAGCAACTCGAATCCCCCTTAATAAACACCGACTTTCATATTTCTTAATAAGAGATGTAAATCCCTCAATACAAACAAGAAACAGATAAGAAGATAGTGGATCACCTTGTCGTAATCCACGCTCCGGAACAATATTACCAAACTCCCTTCCTGCATGAGTGATTTGATATCTGGCAGATGTTACACACGTCATAAGTAAAGTAATAACCTTATCATCGAAACCCATCTTCTGAAGTACTGCCCTGAGATAATTCCATTCTACCCGGTCATACGCTTTACTCATGTCTAATTTCAGAGCCATCCACCCTTTTTTACCCGATGTTTTCCTCTTCATATAATGCATCACTTCATAAGCTATCATTATATTGTCCGTAATCAACCGCCCTGGTATAAACGCACTTTGAGTTTCTGAAATTAACAGATTTACTACTTCTTTGAATCTGTTAGCAAGGACCTTTGACACTACCTTGTAAGCTACATTGCACAGTGAAATAGGACGAAGTTCTGTCATGAATCTCGGATGCTGTTTCTTAGGAACCAACACTATATTTGTGCTCGTAAGCTGACCCGGAAGCATACCAGTGGCAAAGAACTCCTGAACTAACTTGACAATATCCTCACCCACTATATTCCAATATTTTTGGTAGAAACCTGGGCTCATCCCATCTGGACCCGGGCTCTTATCTGGATGCATATGGAATAGAGCTTTCTTTACCTCCTCACTATCAACAGGTCTCAATAAATTTTCATTATGTTCAGCTTTGATCGTTCTGGTAATGCAGTCTACTACTTCACTCCATTCAGCTTCAGTGGATGTGAACAGCTTTTGAAAATAGCTGACCATCGTATTCTGCAATCCTGAATCCCAGTCCACCTCCATTCCTTCATCATTTACCAGACTTTTAATGCAATTCGTTCTTCTTCTTGTTCTAGCCGATGCATGAAAGTATTTGCTGTTTTGATCTCCCTCTTTAAGCCACAACTGTTTGGAGCGTTGCTTCCAAAAGACTTCTTGCTGCGTTAAAATTTCTGTCAGATTTTTATTTTCCTCCTTATACTTATTGACAGAAAAATCATCCCTACGACCCTTTACTGTCCGAATGATTCTCTTGCTCTGTGCAATTCTTCTTCTAAAGCTGCCTGTGATTTCATTCCCCCATTCTGCTAGCATAGATGAACACTCTTTAATTTTTACTTGCAACGTTTGATTTTTATGCCTTTCCCACGATTCCTCTACAATATTCTTACACATGGGATCTCGAAGCCACGCATTTTCGAATTTAAACCTCTTTTGATTCACCCTCTGAACTGAAATCTCTGGTTCCAAAAGAATTGGAGTGTGATCTGAAGTCGTCACCTCTAGGTTTGAAAGCTTTGCGTTTTGGAAAATATCCATCCAGGACCTCGAGACTAACGCTCTATCCAGACGAATTTCAACCCAATCTTTAGTACCACGCCCTCTTTCCCAAGTGTACTGATATCCCTGCATTTCCATATCCATAAGATTGCATTCCTGCATTACGTCTCTAAATCCTTGCAACAGCCATGATGGATATCTCCTCCCTCCTTTCTTTTCGTCCTGCCTCAATATGTTGTTCATGTCACCCACTATGCACCAAGGAATATTGTTCACAGATGAAATATTTCTTATCAGATCCCATGTACTTCTTCGTTTTGACCTGTCTGGCTCTCCGTACAGTCTTGTTAACCGAAACTGATTCCATCCATGCACTGTTATTACCATGTCTATATGGTTGATACTGAAAGAGCTCAAAGTGGCTTCATCCTTATTTCTCCACAAAAACGCTAAACCCCCTCCCTGACCTCGACAATCCACTGCAACCATACCTTCAAAACCTAAATATTTTTTTGCTTTTTCAATTTTTTCTTTTTTACACAAAGTTTCACATAAAAACACAAAATTGGGCTTGTGGTGAAGGACTAATTCTTTTAGGAATTGAAAGGCCCACGGCGTCCCCAATCCGCGGCAATTCCAGCTTAAGACACTCATGATGATTGGCGGGCCCGATCCACGGAACCCGCCCCAAACAAGTTTTTTGGCACATCATTTGCATCCTGATCCATATTTATATCATTCTCTCTATCCGAGTCCAAGCTTATCTCTGTATTGAGGCCCATTGGATTTTCAAAGCCCGATTCTGTTCTCCTCTTCTTATTTTCCAATACCGTGACCCCCTTATTTTTAAAAGTATTCCCTCCAACTTGAACAGATTGTGTTTTCAAATTTCCTGATATCTCTCCACCTGCCATATTCTGAGCAATCGAATCCCCATCTTTCCCTCCAAGCGGACTCATCTCCTGATTTCTAGGAATAGATTTCTCACCACTAACCGTATTGCCACCTGTACCTTCCTTACCGGATGTATCATCTTCTCCGTTTCTTAGCCATTTTGCTCCGATCAACTTTGCCTGCCTTTTAAATGGAGCTCTCATCCACGATCCATATGGTCTTGTAATTTCATTTTCAGGTGTATCAAAAATACGGCTACAAAACTTATCAGAATGACCCATCAAACCGCAAATAAAACAAAATGTTGGAACATTTTCGTACTTAAAAGTAATCCATATCCATTCATTTCCTGACTTCCTAACCTTCATACGACGCTTCAGTGGTTTGTTTATATCCAAGGTTACCCTGATTCTCATATACTCCCTCCACAGACCCTTAAAATTGCTTGGGCAAGAGCTTACAAATGTGCCTACTTGATTTCCAACCTCCTCGTTTATTTTCTCAGACATAAACCCAGGTTTCAAGTCATGAATCTGAACCCACAGATCCAAGCTGTTTATAGAAACACATCTAGGGTTGACACCTTCCTGTAGCCTTGAGATTAACAGCACTTTCCTATTGAATGTCCACGGGCTCCCATCGATAACTCTTTTTATGTCAATTTCATGGTAAAATTGAAATAAAAATAAATTTACGTCAAGCTCCTTGATATATACACCCCTACCTGGCCTCCAAAGCGCTGCCAACGTTTGTTGCATGGCTGAGAAGTCGAGAACTCCCTCAGTTAGAAACCGTCCAATTAGACACAATCTTGAATCGCCTATGGAAAAAGCCTCTGATATTCCTCCTTCATCTCCATCCACTATCGCTATTCCCCCTTCTTCCTCGTCATCCAATATAACATTATTCATGGCATTGGTGATATTCTCCATTGATGATGAAGCCATGATTTGTTGTTAATAATGACAGAAAAAAAACTAGACTTATAAAACTTTCGACACGAAAACTTTCACACCATGGCAAAAGCCAAGACACACGCTACGATATAATTTCCATGTTATTTTAATCAACTTTAAATGATGATATATTTTATTTTATTTGAATTGTCTAAATTATCCTTTTATTTTCATTTTTAAAAAAATGTGGTAGGTGGGAATCGAACTCAAGTATTACCATTGATTTACACATCATCCTAACACTACACCACTCAATCATATCATATCATATGTGTTATGAATCATACACATACGATGTGTTCGTGTATGTTCGTGAATTAAGAATACTTGCAATGCACGGTTGCTTGTAAACTGTTTAATTATATTTCATTAAAATTTTAAGTTGTATATATGTTTTTATTATTAAAATATTTTTTGAATTTTATAAATTTCATGAAAATAAATGTTATTCTAATTACATATTTTAATTATTACTTTCAAATACATATGTATATATAAAAATATTATATAAAAGTAGTTTTTTTAACATTTTAAATATTTTTATCTTAATATTTTTATTTGATTGTTTATAATTTTAATAATTGCTAATTAATTAGTAATAATATAAATTATAAAAGATAATAAAATATGATTATTGGTTTTTGATATAACTGATAGTCTTTTTTTTAATATAAAACAGACCATTATATCTTTCAAAACTCCAAAATTTCGAAATGATCTTTTCTATTAATTAATTATTTTTTAACTTTTTTTGTGACAAAATTATTTTTAATGCTGATTACAAAAATTGTGCACTGTAACAGACAAACTACTTGACGTCTTGACGATTTGTTTGCTGTAGAAAGGACTCTCGTGGGCTTTGCCGTTTGCGTGTGTGTTTTTTTTTTAATTTTATTAATGATAGAGATTTAACCAAACCAAAGAGTGATCAAAAAAAGAGTAATAAAAAGAACCAAACCAAACCAAACATACCCAGTATATCCCGCATGAAGCAGGGTCTGGGGAGGGTAAAATGTACGCAGACCATACCCCTACTTTACAGTAGAGAGGCTGTTTCCGTGAAGACCCCCGGCTTAGTGCACCGAATAGCAAAGTGATTATTATACAGAGATGATAATGGTGGGTAAAGTAGTCGACCGAACCTGGGCCCATGGCCTGGATCTCATGGGGCTTACCTACTCGGGCAAGGGGCACTCCTCTCCTGATCTAGGAAGGCCTCCGGCCAAGCTCCCTGCGCCTGCATAAATAAAAAGACAGAAAACAATATTAAGATGAAAAGCCAAGCTTCTAAGCTAATGCTAACCGAGAGAGCCCAACTCTGAGGCTCTCAACCACAGAACCACTCCCTAGAAGGGAATCAGCAACTCTAATCTGGCGCCTCCAACAACTCCTATCCGCTATCGAGTTCTCATCCAAGTTTAAGGCTTTCAAATCCATCCTGAGCTGTTCTTCCCACGACCTCCTCGGTCTGCCTCTTCTCCTTACCCCAGCAACCGTAAGACTCTCAACCCTCCTCACCGGGGCTTCCGGAAGCCTCCCACGAACGTGACCGAACCATCTCAACCTCCCTTCCCTAACTTTCGTAGAAAAAGGCGCCACCTCCAACTCGCTCCTGAAAACTACATTCGGGATTCTATCTAACATCGTGCGGCCACAGGACCACCGCAACATCCTCATTTCAGCTGCTTCCAACTTGCACTCAAGGGCCTTCTTCGCCGCCCAACACTCCGAACCATATAACATCGCAGGATGGATAGCTGCTCTATAGAACTTCCCTTTCAGCTTTAACGGGACTTTCTTATCGCACATCACTCCTGACGCAGCCCTCCACCTTAGCCACCCCGCGTTGATACGATGAGTGACATCACTCCTGACGCAACCCTCCACCTTAGCCACCCCGTACGGGGGACGGTCTGATCTTCAATCCTAACCTCCACCCCATCCTCGTTGGATTCACCACTGAAGTTGCACCAGAGGTATTCGGTTTTAGATCTGCTCAGACGCAGTCCTTGGGGCTCCAAAGTGGATCTCCATAACTCCAACTTCTCATTCACCTCCCCCCTCGATTCCGCCACTAACACTATATCATCGGCGAAGAGCATACACCAAGGGATGGCGTCTTTGATCCCTCGCGACATGACATCTAGGATCAGGGCGAAAAGAAGAGGGCTAAGGGCCGACCCCTGGTGTAGCCCAATCTCCACAGGGAAATAACGAGCATCACCGACTGGGGTCCGAACGCAGGAATAAGCTTGAGAGTACATGTCTTGAATCGCCCTGACGTACTCCGACGACACTCTCCTCTCCTCAAGACTCTTCCAAATAGCTTCACGTGGGATGCTATCATACGCCTTCTCAAGATCGATAAACACCATATGGAGGTCTTTGCGCCGCTCTCTGAACTTCTCCATAAGGCGTCTGACGAGGTGAATGGCCTCGGTCATCGATCTTCCCGGCATAAAACCAAATTGGTTCTCTGAGATTTCAACCTCTCTTCTAATACGAAATTCAACCACTTTCTCCCAAAGTTTCATAGTATGACTGAGTAGTTTAATACCTCGATAGTTACTACAGTTCTGGGCGTCACCTTTGTTCTTGAAGAAAGGGACGACAATACTGTGCCGCCACTCCTCTGGCATCTTAGAACCCGAGAGGAGTGCATTAAACAGATCTGTTATCCATAGAACGCCAACCTCACCAAGAAAAAGCCACACCTCGATTGGTATCTGATCCGGACCTATCGCCTTCCCTCTAGCCATCTTTTGAAGGGCACCCTTGACTTCCTCTATGGAGATACGATCACAAGGGCCGACGGAGCGAGCGGGCGAAAGAGTGACCTCTTGCGTCACACTGGCACCACTCCTCGTCGCCCCATTGAAAAGATAATGGAAATAAGAACTCCACCTCTCCTTAATGGTGTCTTCACTTATTAACACTTGGCCTGAATCATCCTTAATAAACTTAACAGAATCCAGGTCGCGCCGCCTTCTCTCCCTAGCTTTAGCTAGTTTAAAAATAGCGTTCGCTCCTTCCTTGGTATCTAGGCGCTTGTACAGCCCCTCACACGCTTCGCTCTTGGCTTTCGCCACAGCCTTTTTTGCCTCTCGTCTCGCCACCTTGTAAGCTTCCAGCTTCAGAGACCTCTCCGACCCTGAACTCGACAAAAGTTCTTTAAATAACATACATTTTACCTTTACTTTCTTTTGAACCTCCTCGTTCCACCACCATGACTCTTTATGGCCACTGAACTTTCCTGAAGAGACCCCCACCACTTTCTCGCCCACGCGCCGAATAGCCTTCGCCATGTTGGACCACCTACAGTTAGCATCTCCACTAAGATCGAAACAACCTTCTCTAAACAAAGACTCCCTGAATTCGGCCGCCTTCTCGCCCTTTAAGTCTTTCCAAAGAGAGTACTAAAAAGAGTGATAAAAAAAAGAGTACCAAACCAAATATACCCTATTTTGCTTTTAATACCATGCAATCTTTATGTGTGAGAGAGTTAAAGGGCTGTGGGAGGAAATCGGATGTGCTCATCTAGTTTATAATGCAAGTGCAGACTCTTCTTTAAGGGACATGGTTGCAAGTTGGAAAAAAGTTGAATAGAAAAAGAAGCAATTAGCATCTTTCCTGGCCTGGTCTATTTGGACAGAGCGAAACCTAAAGATCTTCGAAAATAAATTCACTCCTAACGCGGTAATGCTAGCTCGAGTCATGAGAATGGCTACTGAATTTAATGAGTACGCAATTCGCATCTACAAACAGCCATCTAGGAACCTGTCTTCAAGCTCAAGGAAATGGGAAGCACCTCCTGCGGGCATCATAAAAATTAACACTGACGCCTCAATTTCGCAATCTGGTTGGGTTGGTCTGGGGGCGGTAGCTAGAGACAATCAAGGTGGCGTTCTCTTTGCAGCATCAAGAAGGGTCAGAGCGTGGTGGTCAGTAGAGATAGCGAAAGGTAAAGCGTTGTTAATGGCTATGCGCCTAGGTCACCGGTTTGGGCTAGACAACATTATCCTGGAATCTGATTCGCAAGTTCTGATTTCTCGCCTCTCAAAAGCTGCCATTTATTCTTCTAATATTGATTCTGTGTTGGAGGATGTATTAGCAGCTAGTAGTAATTTTGTTTCGGTTATTTGGTCTCATGTGAGAAGATATGGGAACATGGTTGCCCATCACTTAGCCAAGATATTCCCCTTTGGTGTAGAGCAGGTCTGGAACAACCATTGTCCCATGGAAGTTCTACCTTTTGTACTCTCTGACTCTTCATGTTTGGTTTAATATATGAGCTTGAATTTCAAAAATATTTTTTTTTGCTTTTAATAGTATAGTATAGATTTAGTATTATGACTACTAAATTTTCTAAATCATTTTTTCCGTGTTACATTTACAAATTTGTATCATATTATTTGTAGTATAAAATAGGAGTAAATTACATAGTGGTGGCTGTATTTTACACCAATTTTCAAAATAGTGACCAAATTTTCAGATTCTTAAAAGAGTGGCCAAGTTTTCTTTCCGCCTTTCAAAAGAGTGGCTGTCGTCAACTTCCATTAATTTTTCACCGTTAGCTAATATACTTAAAGAGTAAATTACAGAATGGTGGTCATACTTTACAATGATTTTCAAAATAGTTAACGATGAAAATCATTAAATAGCCATTATTTTCAGAAACACTAAACAAAATACCATTTCGATCAGATACTCAATTTGCAGTGGAGTATCATAGATGATACTACTCATCCAATGGAACGTCAGGAGTGATACTCTACTTCAGATGTTCAGATACTCCACTATGAATAAAGTATCTGACTTGATACTCCACTGGTGGTGGAATATGTTCCTGATGAGTATTTAGAACAATTTTTATTGAATATATGTATTTTGGGCATGTTTTTTATGAAAATTAGGTATCTTGGACCTTCATCCAAAAAACAAAAAAAAAGGCCATAATGCCTCTTTTTTATGCTTATTTGTCAAAAGTACCCATTTTTAGAAACACTAACTAAAATACCTATTTCGACCAGAAACTTCATTTAGTGGAGTATCAGAGGTGATACTTCTCATCCAGTGGAGCGTTAGCAAAAAATTCCAGTACTAGTGGAGCATCGAACGTTCAGATACTCCATTGTCAGTGGAGTATCTGGTCTGATACTCCATTGTCACTGTAGTATCCGACCTGATATTCCACCGCTAATGGAGTATGTCCCCGATACTCCTTTGATGTATCATCCTAATACTTCACTATTAATGGAGTATTTCTTGTGGATATTTAGGATCATATTTACTAAATATAGGTATTTTGGGCATGTTTTACTGGAAATTAGGTATTTTGGACCTTTACACATAATTATTAAGCATGAAATATTAATTTTAATCAATGAATAATTTTTAATCTAATTTGTAAATATACTCGTTCATGTACGTCAATGTTAATTGTTTTCTAATATCAAATCATAAAATTACACAAAACAATATTTTTAAGTAATCTGTCCATATAAACCTTAAAAGGATCATATAATATATTCAACATTCCCTCTCGAAAATTCATTATTTAGGTCAAAATATGGATCATCGACCCAATTTTCAAATATTATGTAGAAATCTCGTAACCTTTTAAATCTACTATTGCACAAAATTTTAATATTTAATAAATGAGAGATTAAAAACGACTTGAACCTGAGATCATGAACTCTGACACTATATTAAGTTAGGAGTTCTTTTCGATGTTAGAGAAACGAATCTGATTTAATGAAAAAAGTAAATTTATGAGGATCATATCAAATATTTAATATTACATATTTATTAATTCATAGTCAATAAATATGAAATCACCTACATAAAATTTAATCACATCAAAAAGATTTTTCTCAAATATCACAAGTTTCTTAATTTCGACAAATAAATACATTGTTTACGAACCAAAACTTTACGCTTCCGGATCTGGACTGTGGGATCGACTACTCCCCAGTATATACACACACAATACATACACACATTTTATAAACCCCTCTGCCTCTCTTCTCTTATCAGGTATATAATTTTCACATATATTAAATTTTATTTTTGTGAATTAACTTATGGATTTCAATACATATAGCTCCGTTAATTCATATTTATAATCAATTTATATGTATAATCTCGATAGTTGAGCTGAATTGTCGACGTGATTTTTGATGTTAATTAGGGTTTGATCTGAGCTGTATGTTTGATTTTATTATTTTTTAATATGTGAATTTAATTAGATTTTAATAGAATTTGTGTGATTTGAGTTTTAGTGAATTATGGTGTGATTTTGTGTATCTGTTTGGTTGGTGGGGTAATTTGTCGGTTTACGAGGCTGGTTTGGAATGATTGTTGTGAAACGCGTTGAACTTGACTTGTTTTGTTTAGTTTCGTAGGGTATTGAACTATTGATGTGTGATCGAGGATGTGGATGTTGTAGCGGATTGTTTTGATTTCTTTGAGTTGTGCTTTTAATGAGAAGTTGAGTGAAAATTGTGGGTAAATTAGTTTGGTATGATCGTATAAATAGGATATAGGAACAGGTTATCACGGAATTTACTTTCGGAATTGTGTGATTTGGATATGGTTTTATAAGAGCATCTCCAATAGAGGTTGTCAACATAGTTGCCAATTTCTACCACATCATCACATATATTATTTTTTTATTTCTTCTCTCCTCCATCTCATTGTTGTCAACTTTTGTTACAAATCTACTCCAATAGTTGGCAACTTTAAAAGTTGCCAATGTGGTCCCATACATAAATTTTATATTATCTTATAAATTACATTTAAAATATGGAAGATATAAAAATGGGTAAAGTTAAATACATTTTTGGGGAATTGTATGTGTTTTAACTAAATGGGGAAGTTGCTAACTTTTGGCAACTTTGGTTGGCAACTTATTGGCAACATTGATACTCCAATAGGTGGGCAACCAAGGGTGCCATGCCACATAGGACTTGGCAACCTCTTGGCAACCCCTATTGGAGATGCTCTAATATGAATTTATTTTGTCACGTTTGTGAGGTTATCTTATGTGAAATATAAGTTTTGGTAAAATTTATTGTAAATACGTATGCGAGATCCTTTTGTGGTTGGCAAGATAAATTATGGATTTGCCTGGTTGATTTGAAAGAATTATTGCTAAAAACTTGAATTTGACTTGTCCTATAATGTTTCGTAGTCTGTCGATAATTCTATTTGTAATTTGTGGGTTTGGACATTGTAATTTGTAACGGATTGTTTGAATATTTGATACCTTTAACTTGTGCCTTAAAATGAGGAGTTGAGTACAGATTACGTGTAAAAGAGTTTACGACTGTGTATGTTTTCTTAAGGGATCACGGATTAATGAAATAGATTATTATTCACTCCTGACAATGTGTGCTTTAGATATTGTTTTTTTTATCACCATTTATATTCGGTTGCATTCTATTGTCATTAGGAAAGTTAGGATGCGAGTTCAGCTACAACTAGGTTTAGTAACTTGTTAAGGACGATTACGAGGATTCTTATAATATCTTTTTCTCCAGTTAGTTTCTGCCAATTAATTTATTCGTGCATTTTTAATAAGCCCATCTTTTTATTTTGTATAATACATCCGAGGGACTTTCATAATATAAAGCTATTAGATGTTATTACATCCTAAGCACGATCCATATTTTATAAATTCATGAAACTTGTTCTGTTTGGTAGGATAATGTCAATTACATAAATTTTTAAAAGAGATTGGTATGGGAGATGGTCTGTTGCATAGAATTGATAGTTTTGTTACTGTTACATTTTGTTATGCATCTGCTGATCATTTAATTTAATATTCATTTCAGGTACAGTAAGCATTACACATTGACAGATACAACATTTTCTCATGGCTACCTCAGATGAAAATAGTGGATTGTTTCCAATTTTTATTTTGACAATGCTGGCGATTCCTTTAGTGCCATATACAATAATAAAATTATGCCGTGCTGCCTCAAAAAAAGCCAAGCCTATCCATTGTGAGTGTTCAGTTTGCTCTCGATCTGGAAAGTATCGCAGATCAATATTTAAACGGGTGAGTTACTGCTCTTGTTGCAAGTGATGATTCAGCTTTATAGGTTACCATTATCCTATCTTGAGATTCACCTTTATTTCTTTTTCAAATATCTGTTGCAGATATCAAACTTTTCAACATGCAGTAACATGACACTAGTGCTGCTTTGGGTTGTCATGGTTGTACTTGTTTATTACATTAAAAATATGAGTCGTGAGGTAAATACATAAAAGAAAGGTTTTTTCTTTATGGTTATTATGCTTTCATAGTTTGATTGATTTTGTACCTTTTTCTGTTGTGTCATTCTGAAAGTTGAGATGGCAATGTTTACATGGAATATTTAATGAGTTCAAATGTTTGAATAATATAATAATGACTTCTTTTTTCGTGCGTGTTAGATTCAAGTATTCGAGCCATTTAGCATACTTGGGCTAGTACCTGGAGCTTCAGAATCTGAAATAAGGAAGGCCTATAGGAAGCTTTCTATATTATATCATCCTGATAAAAATCCAGATCCAGGTTCGATTTTTTCCGTCCTACATTCTGTACTTTTTTATTTTCTTTTTACATGAAGTAGAATCCTAAAATTTAATTTGATCGTTCTTTAAATTATTCAGTCGCAAACAAGTATTTTGTGGAGTTCATATCAAAGGCTTATCAAGCTTTGACAGATCCAGTTTCACGCGAGAATTTTGAAAAATATGGTCATCCTGATGGTAGACAAGTAATATACCTTCTCACAGAACAACCTCTTTTTATGCATTTGGTAAAGACGTAAAGTTCTTGCCTAAATTCTCAATTTCAATGTCTATTAAAGTTTGTATACCATTTCTGTGTATAGGGGTTCCAAATGGGAATAGCTTTGCCTCAGTTTCTGCTTAATATTGACGGTGCATCTGGTGGGATACTGTTGCTTGGGATTGTAGGAGTCTGTATTCTTTTGCCCTTGGTAGTAGCTGTTGTATACCTATCAAGGTCATCCAAATATACCGGAAATTATGTCATGCACCAGACACTATCAGCCTATTATTACTTTATGAAGCCTTCCTTGGCCCCAAGGTATCATCTCTTTATATCAAGGTGTTAAGAATATTTTAATGGTTTGCATAAGCTGAAATTGCAATTAACTTTTATATGTGCATATGATAGTGAATTCTTCAAAATAAAGTATAGTGGGTTAGATAACATGAATTTGATTTTTCGGAGACATGTGTTGTACCTCAAAGACCTTTATTCATATAAGCCGGTGTATTATATTTTTAATATCACAGGTGCTTGCATTTCCTTTTGTACTTTGTTCTTTGTTATGTTACAATGGCCCTTGCTTATCATATACGAAATACACTTCGTAGGTTTGTTGTTTGAAACCACATTTTAGTGTAAGAACTTAGCAAATTAGGGGACGATATCTCAAATTGCACAATCCAAGTGACTATTTATACTGTGTTTATATATTTATATAGTACTTAAGTTGCTCCTTGTGTTGTGAATACCCCTTGAGGAATTGTGATTCGGCTACACAGTCCTTTTACTTTCTTTAGCAAAAGTAAATATCCTTACCATTTGATCAATTAAATGTGGTAGTTGAGTGGGTGCACATGCATTCATAGTATTTATTCCTCTGTGATGCTGAATTTTGCAGCAAAGTCATGGATGTGTTCATCAAGGCTGCTGAATACATGGAGATTCCAGTTCGTAGGTCTGATGCAGAACCTCTTCAGAAGCTTTTTGTGGTGGTTCGAAGTGAGTTGAACTTGGACCTTAAGAACATTAAGCAAGAGCAGGCAAAGTTTTGGAAGCAGCATCCAGCACTTGTCAAGGTAATTCATGTAGAAAAGTTTATTGAATGAAAGAATCTGACCTGTAGTTTTGGATCTGGTATTGTCCTTTTTGTCCTTATATTGAGCTGTATGTGGTCTTACGGGCTCGTTCTTATTGCAGACAGAGTTATTGGTTCAAGCCCATTTAATTCGTGATACCGCAGCTTTGTCACCAGAATTGCAGCGTGACTTTAAGCGCGTGTTGGAGCTTGCACCTCGCCTTCTTGAAGAGTTGATGAAAGTAATTTCCGAAATGTACAGTTTACCAATACACACGCACACACATATGAAAGTGCACCTCTGATGACTTTGATAATGGAAAGATAATTGTCGGGTGTATTCTTTACATCTCTGCGGTGCATTACACTAATTACCAACTTATATTGTCGTCTTGGCCTTAAGTCCAATATGATGACTGGTTCACTGCTGTTAGGATTACTTGGTCACTGAACTTAGGGTTCTCCTTTGTAAAGAACTTGTAAGTTTTCAAAAGGATTAAGGTTTTAGTAACTCTGGTTTCTTGCAATCAACTTTGTGTACAGTAGCATAAAATCAACCCACCACAAGGCTTGAAATTCTGTGGTTGTTGATATGCTTAATAACTTGTAGTTGATATAATTGTCTGTTTCACTTTTACGAAGTACCTTAATGTATTGTATTAGCTAGACTTGACATATAGTAATGGCAAAAGTTAGATCGTTGGTATTTGCAGTTAAGGAATATGTTACTTCTTCATATAATGATCTTACTTGATGATCTTCTTTTCCATTCATAGCAAGATTTGAATGATCCTTAGACAACGCTCCGTTAATTTTTTACGACGAGAGAACTAAGATAAATTAAGTTGTAATCTGGTGCTTGCCTGGGTCCTTCAAAATTAAGCTTTCCCACCACTTTTCTCTATCAAGAGCCAAACTTTGAGTAGTTCCCATGTAATGTATGTCTTGTCTTTTTTGCTACCAATTTATTATCTGTCTGCCCTACCAAATTAGTATTTGGGATTTTGTCTACCCCCACCTAATAAATGTATCATGAGTGATCTTTACTATTTTAAACTACAGTGTTATAAGACTAAGCATATTACACACCATCTCTTGCAATTTTCGGCCAATATGGCATTCTCTTTAATTTGTGCTGTTGGCTTCTTGATACCCCAACACTTAAATTCATACGAGCTAAAGCCTAAACTTATGTTTAACCTGTCTCTTATTATTAATCCTGCATTAATTGCAATATGCAGATGGCTATTATACCGCGCACTGCTCAGGGTCATGGTTGGCTAAGGCCTGCAGTTGGGGTGGTTGAACTTTGTCAATGTGTTATTCAGGTTTGTAACTGTATCTACATAGATTCCAAGTTTCTTCAGTAAAACATTGTAGGTATATATTTAAGTTTGTTTTGTTTTCAATATTTTTTTTTCATTATACCAAATAGCTCTCTTGAGCATTCTAGAATAGCACATGGTAAAAGGATTATACAATTCACAATAGTTTTTATCTAACTGAATGGTACCTAAAGTTTAATCTTGTGAGATAATAGAGAAATCTCTAATCACTCACTATTACGTACCTTCCTATTAAACAAGGGTGTGCCATTTTCCTCACAAAATGCGGACCCGATATGTGTGTGGATGGGGGGGGGGGTGCGGATTTTGGGTGCAGCAGTGGAATGGATGGTACTCCCCCCATCTCATTTTATATGTCCTGTTTTACTTTTTTGTAGTCAATTTGACAAAAGTTTGACTGGAGATTACATATGCTATATAATTGAAAAAAGTAATAAAAATTATATCATTGAAAAGTATTTTTAATTTACTTTAAAATATATTCTTCAGTTTTTTGAAATTGTAAGGAAATAATTTTTAATTATCAGTCAAAGTCGTGTCAATTTGACTACAACAAAGTCAAACAGGACACATAAAATGAGATGGAGTGAGTAATTAAAATAACAGCTAACCCGGTGAATAAAAAACAAAATTGAAGTAGGGATTAACCAGTACCTTATTAAGCCCTAATCAATTGACCCTTAGACGATTCAATGTACTTTTCAGTTAACTTAAGGTCTTTGTTCTCCACTCTCGAAACCATCTCCGGCGGCGGTATTGTCACCTTCTATTTTGCAGCCCACACTTTTTAATTGCGTGAGTCACACCAATAATATATTTTAGTTATTTGTGTAATTCTATCACATGTGATATGTTCAAACGGATTGCTATATAATATTATTAATGTGTATTATAAACTGGTGGACGTAGTCAGTGGTTCTAATTCTGAACACCAGAATCTTGCTCATAATTTTAGTTGAGAAGAGGAGGTGAAAGATGCTATGTGTACTGTTTTAATGTGTACATATATATAAAGTATGAACTTGTTACTTTTGTAGTTTTTATGAATGAGGTAGTGGTGCACATTACCATATATTATTAGGATTTAGGTGTAGGCTAAGGGTGAACGTGGAGTTTAGCAGGTACACATGGCATGGTATACACCATATGAAAGAAACAAGTTCTTAAAGTCATGATACATTAGTCAAACACAAATAGTTTTTTTTTGGCCAAGTAAAACACAAATAATATAGTAGCATAGTAATGGAAAAATAAGCTAATGAACACTTTTTGAGAATGTTAAAGACTATGAATCTTTTGATTAATTTATGTATTTGATTCAAATTGCTTTAGTATATTTTTAGTTTCTTAGGACTAAAGAGATTGTTATATATATGATATGAACATCTACTATATATGTATATTGTATAGTATAATATTTTAATATATGCTCGTGCACTGGAATTCCCATATTTTCATATTTAACAAATCTCTGTGTTCTCATACTATGCACCCACATCATCCCCTTTGTATCATTGCTTCTTAGTTCTTACAGTGCTTCTCTCATACACATACATCTTGCTTTGTGCAAACTGCAAAATAGAGCTGATCTCTTTCTTATTTTCTTGGATATGGTCTGCTATATATGCAACTGATGTCTATCTATCTACAATATGTGTGTTTATGTTTGTCTGTGTATTGGGAGAGAGATACAATGTGTGCATGTGTTTTTTGACTAAGAATATCTATATCTAGTGTTTTTGTGTGTGTGTGTGTGGATTGATTGTTGTGGATATGTAGTACCTGAATTGCAATCTCTTCTTGATAAAGTTTATAGTTTATACACATTAGCATAATATTTCAGAGTTTGTATTTTTTACGGGCAGTAGCTTTGCATGTGATCATGCCATGGTATAATTACTCAAGGCTCTACCTTTATCTTTGGAGTGACATTTTGACTTTATATGTATTTACCTTGGTAAATGAGTATCACTGGACCTTGTTGCAGGCTGTTCCTCTTAGTGCAAAGAAAGGCGGTGGAGGTTCTCCCGAGGGCAGTGCACCTTTTCTGCAGCTACCCCATTTTAGTGAAGCTGTAACAAAGAAGATAGCACGCAAGGTGCGTCACTGCTTCATATTCATGCTTTAGGAAATGTAAATGCTAGTCTGTCAGCTTATCAGAGCTGTCATTAGTAATTATTCAGCCATGTATGCAAGTGGTTTTGACCTTTTCTAGCACAATGATGTTTTAATACTCCTAATAACTAATGGTTTCAATAGGAGTCAACCTATAATATCTGAAACATTGATAGATAATGTACATTCCAGCCAAGTGCTTGCTTGTGCTGTTGTTTAGATTTGGACTTCTTAATATAGGCCACAATGTTTGTTGTCTCGGCCTCCTGTTTACACAAGATTGATATACTCTCTCAATTATCCAAGGGAATTTTTTGATTATGCTTAAGGCATTAACATATGTAGTTTATTTATCATGCCGGTATGGCTGGAAAATCTACCTGCTAGTCATTAAATTAAAACCCTGCTTTTGCAGGTTCGACTTGATCACATATTTCAAAGAATGGAAAATGTCTTGTTTTATATAGTATTCCCCTAATGCATTTTTCTCTTTCTCAATTTAATCGTATATAATAATACATTATGCGACGGTTATGAAAAGAAATATTCATGTAGTATTAGTTACAATTCTACTATATTAATAGGTTTCCTCATGTATGATGCACAAACCTTAACCTTAATTACTTGAATAGAGAAATTTTGATTACATAGATTTTGGGTTGGGGCCACTCACCTAGTAATTAAGAGCACGTCAATGATGCTCAATTACAACCTGCAATGAGGTACATACCATTAGGGGTAGTGATGTAACTTACTGGTCTCTAATGTTATTTGCAAAAGGAAATGCATCTCGAAATGTTTTCTTGATGTTTGTATATGATAGTTTGGTTGACCTTTGAGCACAATTTTGGTGTATCTACTGCCCTTGTAATAAAATATGTAGTCTATACTCAGGTGAGCAGTGAGCCCGCTGTTCTGTTTTCTTTCTCTATTTCTAATTCTTTAGACTATATGTATATATCTCTTCCCTTATATGGTCTATACCTTTTTTCCCCAGAAAGTGCGGTCATTTCAGGATCTACGGGATATGACCCTTCAGGACCGTGATGAACTACTTTCTCAAGTTGCGGGTTTCACTGCTGCTGATATACAAGATGTGGAAAGGGTTTTGGAGATGATGCCTTCCATAACGGTCGATATTACTTGTGAGACTGAAGGTGAAGAGGGAATACAGGAGGGTGACGTTGTCACAGTTCATGCTTGGGTCACGGTCAAACGTGGTAATGGTTTGATAGGTGCCCTTCCCCATGCCCCATACTATCCCTTTCACAAGGAAGAAAATTATTGGTTTCTGCTAGCAGATCCCAATTTGAACAATGTATGGTTTTCTCAGAAGGTCATTTTCATGGATGAAGCAGCAGCTATAACCACTGCTTCGAAAGCAATTGAGGAGACAATGGAAGGTTCAGGGGCCAGTCCCAAGGAAACTAGCAAAGCTACTAGAGAAGCAATTGAGAAAGTAAAGACTGGCTCACGACTAGTGATCGGAAAATTCCAAGCACCAGCAGAAGGAAATTATAATCTGACTTCTTATTTACTTTGTGACTCATGGATCGGTTGTGACAACAGGACGAGCGTAAAAGTTAAAGTTTTGAAACGAACTCGAGCTGGTACTCGGGGAGCTCATATTACAGAGGAAGGACCCATAACGGAAGATGGAGCTGAAGAAGAGGAGGAAAATGATGAGGAAGAATATGACGAGGATTATGAGAGTGAGTACAGTGAAGATGAAGAGGATGCAAAAGAAACAAATGAAAAGGCTGCTGCAAATGGAAATGGCAGGCATTCGAGTTCAGAAAGTTCGGAATCAGAAGATGATTAAGATATTCAAGTTTACAGGTTACTGGGAAAAAAAGCTATTTAAGTTGTAGGATTTAATTTGAAAAGGAAGTTTAATTGAGAGCGTTGCTCTTCATTCTGTTTGCTCAAGTAGACGACACCAGCTATACTTTTCATGCTGATTTTGTAAACTAGAACATCATACCAAACATACAAGTTTTAAAACTTTTTTTTTTGGACACATCTCCCTAAAGCTACAGGTCTAATTGCTCCAATTTTTTGTTTCCTCATTAATTTTTTGTCCAAAAAATTTGATTCAATATTCGAGACAAAATTAAAAAAACATTTTCTTTCTCATTTCAAACTACACAGTTTCGACATTGAAGGAAATTATCAAATTATAATCTGACTTCTTATTCACTTTGTGACTCATGGGTTGGATTGGTGCGACAGCAGGACGAGTTTAAAAGTAATCGAGCTGATACTCAGGAAGCTCATATTATTGAAGAAGAGGGAAATGTTGAGGAAGAATATTGACGAGAATTATGAGAGCGAGTACAAGATGAAGATGCAAGAGACATTTTTTTAAAAATATATGGAGTACAATTTATTTATTATTTTGTAAAATATTTTATAAAATTAAGCGGAGTGCAAAACGAATATGAGCAAATGGAGGCAGAATGAAAATCGAGGTACTCAATTTATATCTTAAATTCTTAATGGATTTGATTTTAATCTATTAGTTTTTAAAAAATGGTAGTTGATTTTAATTCCACACTTTTTTTGTCAAATTTTAATTCCACACTTTGATTCCACATCAAGAGGAATTTTTCCAAATTTTTTTGATGGTGAAATTTATGTGATGAATGCAGATGAATTCATTATTTTGATGCAAAAAAATATATTGTAAATTATAATCAATTCGATTAAAACATGGCTCATTTCAATCAATTTCAAGAATCAATAAGAATTTACTTATCATCGTAGAGTAGAAAATTTTCTATCCAAGTACACCAAATGAAATTGAATCAATAAGAATTTACTTGTCATCGTAGAGTAGAAAATTTTTTATCCAAGCACACCAAATTTTGGTTTTTTGACTCTTGACTATGTACTCTACCATATTGACAGATTATAGAGCATGTTTGGCAAACCTTGCTTAAAGTAAAAATTAGCTTTAAGTTGTTTTTGGAGTGTTTGTGTACCTTGGCTTTAAGCCCGCTTTAAGTTAAAAAACTGCTTAAAGTCATAAGCTCCTTTTAGGTACTTTTGACTAATGACTTATGGAATTTTTTTTTTATTTTTTTTTTTCACGATTCTTGTAAAGCTTAAATATCATGAATTTAAATTTTTTTAAAGTCAAATTTCACTTTAAGTCAAAATTATTAAACCCCAATTTAACTTTAAGTAAAATTACCCAAACACTTTCATTCAACTTAAAACAAACAACTTCACTTTCTCCTTTAAGTTAAAAACACCTCCATTAAGTCAAAAGTAACTTATTTTAAGCAATCCCAAACACCCTCATAGTCAAAACTATGGCATGTAGTTTTGGGGTGCTATAAGAGCATCTCCAATTACATTGACCAAAATTGATTGGTTAAAATAGTATTTGTTGAACATGTAAGAGCATCATCAATGGTACTAGCTAAAATGGTTAGCTAAAATAATATAGAATAATGGTTATGTAAAATTTACTGAACTTGTAAGGAGTTGTACTCCAATGATGTTAGCTATATTTCAAAAACAGTATTTTATTGTTATTTTAATTAGTAAATATATATAAGATTAAACTAAATTGATGATATGTCACAATATAAGTGGATATAATATTTTTAGATGTTATGTATAAATTTTTGGATATCCTCCAAATATAGAAGATATCTATCTTGTTATCTAAAAATTTACCAAACAGTATGCATGATTGGAGAAGAAAAAACAATAGCCATTAGCTAAAATGAATGCCACATCACTATTATAGCTAACAGATTGTAAGCCTTGGAGATACCCTAAAATATTTGCTAAACTGTAAGGTGTTGTATTCCAATCGGGTTGGCTATAACGATTGGCTATAGTTTAAAAAGAGTTATTAGTCAAAAAACCCAACCAACTTTCTATTTTTTTGCAATTTAACCTTTGAACTTATTTTTTCTCATAAAAACCCAACAAACTTTATCAAATTGTGAAAATAAATTAATTATAGTTAGTCATTTGTTGATGTGTATTAACTATTGTTCAACCACATCTTTATTAAATAAGTAATAAATTATTTATCAATAAATTCATTCAAATTATTACTTCATTGTAGTTCATTATTTTTTTTATAAACCAAAATATATTAATAACGAAACAGGACTAGCCTGATATAACTCAAACTAGATTTGTAATTTATTATCGTTATAGCTAAAACAATATTTATGAAATATTAAACTAAATTAAAATATAATATAATATAATAATAATTTTAATTACAAATCTTTCAATTGCATTGTTACTTTATGTATTTTTATACTTTTAAAATTTATATTTTAAATATTTGAACCCTTCCCTATTTTTATGACAAAAAAAGAATGATCTGACTTATGATAATTAAAATTATTTTCTGAATTCAATAAATTTGAAAAATAGGTATATAATATGGACAAAAATCACGTAAAGGACAAAGGCATGCATGACTATTGCTAAGTTTGTCCGGTAATTTTTTTAAAATTAATAGTTGCGTGGAATTTCATGATTTTATTATAATATTGTTAATAACTAATATAAAATGAAATTTGTGCGGATTCATAATAATAATAATTAACCATGGTTAAATTTAGGACAAATTTTTGAAATTTAGCAAAGTTTGTTAGGGTTCTTTGAGAAAAAAATAGTTGATTGGTTAAAAGGTAAAATAATGTAAAGTTGGTTGGTTTTTTTTGGCTAATTGCTTGTTTAAAAATAATAGTATTATATTATTATTTCAAATTGTTATATATAGAATGTATTATTTTGATATGGTAATAGATGTTGTGGATTTTACTACTACAGATCTGTAGAGGTTCAACAAAAATAACCAATATCACATGATTGACTAAAAATGTAGACAAAGGTTTTACACCATTGGAGTGTACTATTTTTAACATATTCTGTAAATTTTTTTATTTTTGGTAAGACAATTTAAATTTTACCTAAGGGGTCTCCTGATGCTTTAACGACACATAGATTTTCTTTACCCTTTAAAATAACCTTTATAAGTTTTAATATATTATTAGAGTAGTGCTACAGGTACCAAAATTGGGTACCAAATGACATGACAACAAACACTTGGCATTTTAAAATATTTTGATTGGATGGTCCTGGCGGGCCCATTATAATTATAACCAACTAAAACAAAGCCACATCATTTAGTAACAATTTTTGGTACCTAATTTTGGTAACTCTAGCATTTTTTATATTTTTAAGGAAAAAAATAAATAAATAGAGGAGTATTAAAAGCAGATGTCAAACCCTACTTTTCTACGATTCATTCATGGCTACTTCGAAAGATGCTCCTCGTGCGGATACTTGGTCTGGACAATCTTTTGGTCAAACTCTCACCAGCTATATTATTAATATTCCAGACATCTGATAATGAAAATTCTGTCGAGGCTTGAAAACAAGTGCAGATAAAGCTTGAATTTAATGTAAAGATGGAAACTTTTGTTTATGGAAATGAGAGCTGTAAATGTTTAGATCCAAATGATCAATTACAATAGATGCTCTAAATAACAAACTAGAGAATGTGGCCATAAATAGGCTGCACAAACAGACAAAATGGTTTAACGTTGTACTAACAAACTAGCCAACAAATTAGCCACCTGTCAAGTCTTCTAGAAATGGAAATAAACCGCTTTATTGAAAAACAGAAAATACTCATTTCCTTTACACTCCCCCTCAAGCTGCAGAAGAGTTCTTGGACGATGCTGTGAGCTTGTGAAGATGAGAGTTGTGCAGGTTAACTGGTAGATTCTTAGTAAGAATGTCTGCCACTTGAGTTTGAGATGAGACATGAGCAGTTGTGATGTTGCCTTCTTTAATCTGTTCACGAACGTAATGACAATCTATCTCCACGTGTTTTGTACGTTCGTGGAGAACAGGATTCGCAGCTATGGCTAACGCAGCTTGATTGTCACAATTAATCACAGTAGGAGGAAGTTTTGACAGACCAAGATCTTTAAGCAAGGCTGTTAACCAGGTGACTTCACAGGTTGTAAGAGCAATTGCTCTGTATTCTGCTTCAGCAGAGGAACGAGCAACCACAGGTTGTTTTTTTGATTTCCAAGAGACTGGAGAGCTTCCTAAGAAGACACAATAACCTGTAGTTGAACGTCGAGAAACTGGACAAGAAGCCCAATCACTGTCACAGTAGGCTGTTAACTGTGTAGCTGATTTTGAGGCCAATAAAATTCCTTGAGACATGGTGCCTGTAAGATAACGAAGTAATCTGTAAGCAGCCTGTAGATGTGCTGTTGTTGGTTTGTTCATGTACTGAGAGAGCAGCTGCACAGTGAAACAAATATCTGGCCTTGTAACTGTGAGATAAATTAACTGCCCAATCAAACGTTGATAAATAGTAGGATTAGGAAGAGGATCCCCTAAATCTGGAGTGAGTTTAACATGTGAATCCAATGGCAGTTGTAGAGGCTTGGCATTGAGCAATTTGTGTTCCTTGAGAATGTCCATAGTATACTTCTTTTGACTTATGAAAATTCCGTCCTCACTGCTATCAATCTCCAATCCCAAGAAGTATCTAAGCTGTCCCAAATCCTTCATATGGAAATTTTTTGACAGCATTGACTTCAGGTCATTAATCATTTCCATGCAATTTCCTGACAGCAGTAAGTCATCAACATAAACCAGTATGAACACAACTTTTGAGTCAGTGTGTTTAGAGAACAAACTGTAATCAGCTTTTGATTGCTGAAAATTCATGTTCAGTAGAGTGGAAGACAACTTAGAGAACCAAGTTCTTGGTGCTTGACGGAGGCCATAAAGAGATTTTTTAAGTCGACAAACAAGTGTGGAAGAGACAGTTGACACCTTCATATTCAAAGAAATTCTAGATCCCAAAGCAGTGTATCCCTTTGGCAGTTTAATGAACACAGTTTCAGAAAGATCTCCATGCAGAAACGCATTCGAAACGTCCATCTGATGAGTGTACCATTTTTGTATTGCTGCAACAGCAAGTAAAGTTCGGACTGTGGTAAGTTTTGCCACAGGAGCAAATGTTTCAAAAAATTCTTCACCAGGACGTTGATGGCATCCCAAAACAACCAGCCTGGCTTTGTATTTATCCACAGTACCATCAGGCAAATATTTAGTCCTAAAAACCCACTTTGTGCCAATACAATGTTTACCAGTAGGTAGTTCCACAATCTCCCATGTATTGTTTATTTCTAAAGCCTCCAACTCTTGATTCATTGCAGTTACCCAGTGAGAATGCTGAACAGCCTCTTTGAAGGAAGTTGGATCCTGACTTGTAGTGACAGCAACAAGAAAACAAGAAAATGGTTGATTCATCGAGGTAACAGCTAAGTTAGAGATTGCCTTAGTTTTCTTATCTGTAATATATTCTTTCATCCACAGGGGTTGTGTGTGTTCTCTTGTTGATCGTCTTACTGGAATGAGTGTGGGTGAGATTGGTGGTGTAGTTCCAGAAGAAGGGATAGAACTGGTTGTTGAAGATGGTGAAGACACAAAAGAGTCTGAAATAGGAGAGTGAGCAGTAGACTCACCTTGACTAAGTGGAGTGTCTGCAGATACATAAGTTTCATCACAAGAAATTACTTGTGGAACAGGCATTGAGGGTGGAAGAGGTTTCATAAGATTCAATGAGAAATTAGGATGATATGGGAATATTGTCTCATGGAAAACAACATCTCGAGATGAAAAATCTTGTTTAGTGAGTAGATTTAGAAGTCTGTAACCTTTTTGATGTGGAGGGTAGCCAATGAACATACATGGGACACCTCTATGGTCAAATTTGTCTGAAGAAGCAGCTGGATTATAAGCAAAAGCTAAGCAACCAAATACTCGTAGATGATCATACTCAGGAGGTGTACCAAATAACATCTCATGGGGTGTTTTGTTATTGAGAACAGAAGTAGGTAGTTTGTTGATCAAATGCACAGCTGTTAGCACACATGCACCCCACAGTTCCAAAGGTAATCCAGCATGAAAACGCAGAGTTCGAGCAATTTCTAGAATATGACGATGTTTCCTTTCAGCCCTAGCATTTTGCTGGGGTCTGTAAGGGCACGAAGTCTGATGTGTAATCCCATTTTCTGAGAAAAATTGCTGACACTGGGATGAAGTGAACTCCAGGGCATTATCAGATCTAATGATTTGAATTTTTTTGTTGAATTTGGTCCAAATGTAGTGAACAAAAGCCTTAAGTTGAGTGATGGCTTCAGACTTTAACTGTAAAAGATAAATCCATGTATTTCGAGAAAAATCGTCAACTAAGGTTAGAAAGTAACGATATTTGTCTTTGTAAGGTGTTTTGTATGGACCCCAGATATCCATGTGAACAAGCTGAAAAGGAGTAGAGGCATGAGATGTACTTATAGAAAAAGGAAGTCTCGTGAACTTTGACATTGGACAAGATACACAGACAGTTGTAGGTTCAGCAAGACAGCTTTTGAGTTGCTGTATGTGCTTTAAGCTATTGACTGAAACATGTCCCAGTCTATGGTGCCATAAGGCTATGTCACTGTCACTTTTGACATTTGATACAGTTGTAGCTGAACTGCAAAAAGGTTTCACAGGCAAAGCAGTGTCTATATAATATAAGCCATTTCGAGCAAGACCAACAGCATATACCTCCTTGGTGACTTGATCAGATATAACACAATGTGAGTCAAGGAACTGAACCCCACAAGCATTATCTTTCAACAATTTTCGTACAGAGATCAAGTTGTGTTTAAATGAAGGAACATACAATACATTTTGTAAACAAAGTTTTGAGGTCAAAGATACCTGCCCTTTGTGAGAAATAACCACACACTCTCCAGTAGGAAGATTGATACTGCTGTTCCCAGTAAAACAAGATTTGTTCTCCAGAATTGACATGTGGCCAGTCATGTGATCGGTTGCTCCAGAATCCACTATCCATTCAGTAGAGTTACTTGTGGCATTGAAGCATGACAGCATTCCAGAAAAATGACAATCCAACTCATCATCAGTGTCTGAGAGTTTTGGTTGTCCCATAGAGAGTTTTGGCAACAATTGAGCTAGTTGTTCAAGCTGTTGTGCTGTGAAACCTTGAGAAATTGCAGGAGTATCAACCTGAGCATTTGCTACAAATTTTCGATTGTTTGAGGGCTTAGAAGGAGCATTCCATCTGTTGTTCCCATATGACTGATTTCTTTTAAATCCAGAAGAATGAAAATTGCTTCCAGAAGGCTGAGAGTTGCTTCCATTAGGCTGAGTGTTGCTATTGTTTTTTGGATGCCAGCTTGGATATCCAATATTTCGCCAGCATCTCTCAGAAGGATGGCCCTTTACACCACATGTTCCACACACCATGGTTCTGTCAACCTGATTTTTGCTATACATTGCCATAAGTTCTCCACCTGATCTGTTTAGATTCAACAAGGTACGTTGGGCCTCTTCTTGCTCTAGAGCAGAGCAAGCAACTTCTACAGTTGGTAGAGTTGATTTCATCAAAAGTTGACTTCTCTGTGTATTATACTGCTCATCAAGACCATTTAAAAATTGAAAAAGACGAGACTCCTCTTTCTGAAGATTAATGGCTTCTAAAAGTTGTATCACATCATCAGTTGGGTTAGCCACAGCAGGTAGTAAATTCAAAGAATCAAGTTCCTCCCACACAGCTTTCATAGAAGTATAGTACTCAGTAATGGAAGAGTTTTGTTGTTTCATGTCATATAAATCACGACACAGTTTATATTTTCTACTTCCATTTGTTAAAGAAAAACGCTGTTCAAGATTATTCCAAATATCTGTAGCTCTAGTCATATACATGACAGATTGTTTAATGGTGGATGAAACATTGTTTGTTAACCAGGCTATAACCATATTATTACAAGTTTCCCACATCTCAGCTTTAGTCTCATCATCAGTTGGAAGGAGAATCGTACCTGTGACGAACCCCAGTTTTCGTTTAGAAGACAGATTGATTTCCATCGAACGCCTCCAAGCTCTATAATCAGAAGAGCCTTGTAGCTTCTCAACCTGAATGGAGTTAGCGTTGTCTGATGGATGAAGAAACAAAGGTGTCATCATATCTTGGTATGTGATTCTAGCAGCCATCGTAGATCTGCTTTAATATCTGAATTTCTTACACTGTGAAAACAGATGAAAAACAGAAAAGTTTATGAAGCAAAGAATGTTGAGCACACTGTCTCTGATACCATGAAAACAAGTGCAGATAAAGCTTGAATTTAATGTAAAGATGGAAACTTTTGTTTATGGAAATGAGAGCTGTAAATGTTTAGATCCAAATGATCAATTACAATAGATGCTCTAAATAACAAACTAGAGAATGTGGCCATAAATAGGCTGCACAAACAGACAAAATGGTTTAACATTGTACTAACAAACTAGCCAACAAATTAGCCACCTGTCAAGTCTTCTAGAAATGGAAATAAACCACTTTATTGAAAAACAGAAAATACTCATTTCCTTTACAAGGCTTCCGGTGAAATCATTGCTTCGAATTAAAACAGTATCCAAGCACTGGCTTTCGTTGATCTCAGACCCTACTTTGGTTAATTCCCATCTTCGTCATGCCTTAGAAAACAATAAATCTCTATGTTCCACAGAACACAAGATTGTTATAACTCAATAGCTCTCCGCCACATTGATTCCAGTGTTGATCTTCCTTATTTTGAAGGTGAGTTATGGCATGACTTGCTTATAATGGCATTGTTTGTGTTGCTGCTAATAATGACCTATGTTATCGTACATACCTTCGGCAAGTAAAAAGTACTCTACATGAGATCTATCTTTGGAACCCTGCAACTAAAAAATCTAAACTCCTTCCGCCTCCACATGTGACAAAACGTGCTTTTGAATACATAGGATTTGGTTTTGATCCAACTGCAAATGATTTTAAGGTTGTTAGGATTGTTTGCCACATTGGTACAAATGAGATGGTATATACAAATGCGATGGTATATTCTACAAATGCTAATGCTTGGAAAGAGATCAAGCGTCCGAAAATACTTCCACGTCAGTCTATCTCTGATGCTTGTGTGAATGGAGTTTTGTATTGGGCATGGGACGTTGGTGTGATAAGATACGATATGAATAACGAGGTGTTTTATGATCATAGATTTCCTGCTAATGTGTTGACCGGGGACAGAAATTTTTTATGTACACGAATAATAGAGATGAAGGATTCTATTGCTGTAATTACGTATACCAATGATATGGCGGGTCCTATAAGTAAGGTTAACTTGTGGAACGTGGATGATGGATTTGAGAGATCTTGGACTCTAATAGATAGTTTTGATGTGGCCTCTGTGGTAAACAGGGTTCATGCATGGCTGCTTAAACAACAATAGTGACATTTTATTTAAAACTGGAGATGGTGTATGGTTGTTACATAACCTGGACAAAAAAGAGACAATAATTTCCTCAGTTCCAGTAGGTACAATTGAAGTGTTCAAGCATACCAATGACAGGATCCGAAGAACCCGGTGAAATGCTGATGAGGAAGATGAAAGAGATCTGGAGAGACATGGAAGAAATTAGTTGGAGTTGAAGTAATTCAGGGCAATATAAGAGAATTCTCTACGTCACATCATTTATTGACTTAGTGCAGGGGGCTGATTGATGGTTGTTTTGCTTATGGTTGAAATCAAAATCACCTCGACAGTGTCTGTTGCTTGAGAACGTGAAGTCTATACTCACATGTTTTTTTTTTTTTTTTTTTTTCTATATATTCCTGATTCCATCAAGGACTGTGTAATGTGGGAGTAGTTACTACTTAGTTAACACTATTACTTATAAATTTACAATTGTCTTTGTGAGCTCATACATGATACTGTCATGAAGTATTACATTTTCTTTCTCATTGTGAAACACAGAGTTTCCTCTGACAATTGAGTGTTTAATAAACTTTATCAACTTTAGTATGTTCTGGATATTTATGTTAACATGTTAATGCAATCGTCCCGTAGTTTTACTTCTATACTCAGAGTTGGTGCCAGTTTCCCAAAAGGGTGTATGAACATTTTACCAATGAATCCAACTTTAATCTATAGTACACTTACAAGTTTTAGTTGTAGCAACACCTTTTCTTTTACTTAAAATGATAATCATCAGGGTCGTCTTTGATGGTGTGCAAGAAGCCCCTTTGCACAGACCTCCAAATTATAAGGGCCCCTAAATTGAAAAGAATTCCTTCATATACATGTTATATTTATGTGTATTTATCTATTCAGAAATTAAGCTTCCTTATATATATCTTCTATTTTCGTTGATTTAAACATTTAAAATCAATCGATGGTTACTTCCATTTTAGTAAATTTATTTAAAATTTGCGTTTTGGTTTAATTTGATAATATTTTAGGGCGAGTTTTAATACTTTTGGAACAGGGCCCCCAAAAAGTTTGAGACGGGCCTGATAATCACACTCAAGGATGAAGCAGCAGCTATAACTGGCTAACTACTGCTTTGAAAGCAATTGAGGAGAACATGGAAGGTTGAGGGGCCAGTCCAAAGGAAACTATCAAACTACTAAAGAAGCAATTGAGGAAGTAAAGCCCGGCTCACGACTAGTGATCGGCAATTAAATTCCAAGCACCAGCAGAAGGAAACTATAATCTGACTTATTATAATTTACTTTGTGACTCATGGATCGGTTGTGACAACAGGACGAGCGTAAAAGTTAAAGTCTTGAAACAAACTCGAGCTGGTACTCGGGGAGCTCATATTCAGAGGAAGGACCCATAATGCATGGAAGATGGAGCTGAAGATGACGAGGAAGTTTAATTGAGAGCCTTGCTCTTCAATCTGTTTTCTCAAAGTAGACACCAGCTATACATTTTTTTTTTTGACACAGCATCTCCCAAATAGAACAGGTCCGATTGCCCCTGCAGTTTTATGTTTCCTCGGTTGAGATTATTTTTATTTTTTATTTTTTTGTATCCAACGTCCTGGAAGAAATACTTTCCAAAAATCTTTCATTTAGTGTTTGAAAAACCATGTCCCTATAATAATTAAAATTTAGCATACCACTAGTTGAAAAAAGAGAAAAAAAAAAAGCACAACAAAGGGTTGGTGTAGTGGTCAAGAGTTCGACTCCTGGCGTGTGCGTTCAACTATAAAAAATCATGCGATGTACAAACAGAAGATGGTATGATTGTATAAGCTAGACAAAAAAATTATCAAGTCATCAATAATTTTTTATATTTAATAAACTTATCTATTTTTTAAAAGATTTACTGAATTAGGCGGTGTATATTAATAATATATAGTAAATATTTTTTTTAAGATTATTAAAATTATATATATATATTTTAATTTCAACAAATTTAATCAATTTCGGCCTATAAAGGACCGCATGATCAAAACATTCTGCCAAGGCTTCCTGTTAAATCATTACTCAGATTCAAAACAGTATCCAAGCACTGGCTTTCCTTGATCTCAGACCCTGCTTTTGTTAATTCCCATCTTCGGCATGCCTTGAAAAACAATGAATCTCTTATAATCCACAGACCAATAGATTTTTATAATACTCCCTCTGTCCCTCCCAATTCTTTACATTTTCCATTTTGGGATGTCCCTTCCAATTCTTTACATTTTCAAACTTTCCAAAAATAGTAAAGTTTTAACCTTTAAACAAATAAAAAGGGCCCACCATTTTCCACTACTTTTCTCCATCTTTCTAATCTATTACTTAAATATTGATAGGTCCCACAATTTTACCCACTTTCCACTCACTTTCTTTCTCATCCCACTTATTTTTTTTCCCTTTCTTAATCTCCGTGCCCAACCCAATTGTAAAGAATTGGGAGGGACGGAGGGAGTAACTCAATAGATCTCTTCCACGTTGATTCCAGTATCGATATTCCTTATTTTGAAGGTGAGTTATCGCTTGACTTGCATATTGTTGGTTCTTATAATGGCATTGTTTGTGTTGCTTTGAATAATCGATGTTCACGACAAGATCTGTTAATATGTCTCCACCAATGTCCTCATCTTTACCTCTGGAATCCTGCAACTAAAAAATTTAACCTACTTCCTCCACTTTGTCCAGTGAAAGAAATTGCAAATGATTTTAAGGTTGTTAGGATTATTTACCACTTTGATAAAAACACACATGCAATGGTATACTCTACCAATGCTAATGCTTGGAAAGAGATTGAGCGTCCGGGAATGTTTCCACTTCATTCTGTCTGTGATGCTTGTGTGAATGGAGTTTTGTACTGGGTAGGGGACTATGGTGTGATCAGATACGATTTGAATAACGAGGTGTTTTATTATCACAGATTTCCTGCTAATGTGCTAAGGACCCGAGAGGGAAAATTTGTAAGTGCGCGAATAATGGAGATGATGGATTCTATTGCTGTTATTACGTATACCAATGATATGGCGGGAGGGACCTATAAGTAAGGTTAACTTGTGGACTGTGGATGATGGATTTGAGAGATCTTGGACTCTAAGATATAGTTTTGATGTAGCCTGTGTGGTAAACAGGGTTCATTGTTTTTTAAGCAACCATGGTGCTATTTTATTCAAAACTAGAGATGGAGTATGGTTGTTGCACAACCTCAACAAAAAAGAGACAACAAATGTCGTCACAGTTCCAGTAGGTACAATTGAAGTGCTCAAGCATACCGAGAGCCTAGTTCCAATTACAGGATCAGGATCCAAAGAATTCGGTGAAATGATGAAAGATGTGGCCAGAGAGACATGGAAGGAAATTAGTTGGAGTTGAAGTAATTCAGGGCAATATATATAAGAGAATTCTCTACATCACATCATTAATTTATTGACTTAGTGCAGGGGGCTGATTGATGGTTGTTCTGCTTATGGTTGAAATCAAAATCGTCTAGTAGTTTTACCTTTGTACTTTGAGTTTGGAAAAATGGTGTATGAACATGTTCCCACTGAATCCAACTTAATCTGTTGTACACATACAACTTTTAGTTAAATGATGATTATATTCCAGGATAAAGCAGCAGCTCTAACCGCTGCTTCGAAAGCAATTGAGGAGACAATGGAATGTTCAGGGACCGGCGCTAAGAAAAACTTGCAAAGCTACTAGCGAAGCAGTTGAGAAAGTAAAGACTAGTGATCTTCAAATTCCAGAAGGAAATTATAATCGCCCAAAAGCTACAGGTCTGGTTACTCCAATTTTTAGTTCTCTCACTTCAAACAAAAAATGGATAAAAAGCGAGCCGGGTCCCTAATTATTATTATAATTTTGTCATACCATATTACCATCATGTGAACTACAAACTGGGAAGCAAAAGTGGCAGAAAGTAGAGCAGTTGCAAGGTTTGGATTGATTATCGGGAGAAGTTTTCAATTGGAGTTTTGATTTTTCTCTTTCTGAACAATGAACATGTAAGAAGGGGAAGAAACTGTGTTGCACACTTATGGCTAAGTGCCTATAACTCCTCTAATGAACGTATTTATCATGGTAATTTTTATTAAGGTATTATGATCTTGGCGAAATTGATTTAAATTTATAAAAAAATTATTTTGGGTTTCAAAAAAAAGTTTACAAAAAGGGACATAATGACGTGGATTCCACTAGCTTCAGTCTAGTGTTGTTTGTTTATTAGCCGTCGTTTAAGGGAAATTTTATTTCCAGAGCTCTTTTTTTTATTTCCAGAGCTGTATTTGTAGCATATGCCCCGTGCATTCACAAAGTGTTGCATATTGTGATATATTATGCTACAAATAGCTCTGGAAATAAAAAAAGAGCTCTGGAAATAACATTTCCCTCGTTTAATTCTCTTTTTAGTTAAACAAACATTTATATTCATTATTTCCTTTTTTATTATCTCTTTTTAGATATTATTTTATTTTATTATCCAAAAATATTCACATCTTTTTGTCTTAAACATTATCATACTAAATAATATTTTATAATAATACATCTATAATGTATATTTTATATATGTTTATTTTATTTACCATGCGTCTTAACTTAAAATTTGAATTTAATTTTTTTTGGTAAAAATTACAATTTAAAACTAATAACATTCGTTGGACCTTGTTAGAATTTACAAGTTAAATAGTCGTTTTTTTTATATATTTCACTCAGTTACACAGTTATTATGAAGTTTATAAAAATAATAATTTCACTTTTCTCATAAAATTATGCTATTTTGTGCCTACATATTTTTTTAAGAACATACGATAATAATTTAGTTGAACATTTTGAAGACTGAAATATATAAAATATTCAATTACATAACACAATATATATATAGGCTAGCTTCAAATAGAAACCAACCTTAGAATAGAAACTAGAAACCTACACTAAATAAATTATATTTCATTTATTTTAATGGCCCCGCTAGGAGAACCTTCACAAAAAACTTATAAAATTCTTGGCTCCATTCAACAAACATATAAAAAAATAAAAAGAAAGTTACTGTTCACGTGTCACGTCATCACGTGAACAGTAACTTTTTAATTTTTTAATTTTTTTAATTTTTTGTTGAATAGAGCCAATAATTTTAAACGTTTTTTGTATTGGGGTATCCCTAATTTGGTCATTAGATTAGCTTGAAATATTTAATTTAGGTTTAGTTTCTAGTTTCTAGTTTCTATTCTAAGTTAGTTTCTATTAGAACAATATATATATATAAAGGAGGATACGCGGGCGTTTAGGTGGCGCTCTAAGATCGTCTCAATCTATTTTTCTAATTTTCTAGAATTTTAGAATTTTAAACACTTATAAATATAAAAATATCATTTAACATATTAGAAGTAAAATAGGTGTTCGAATTTATAGAGGAGAAGAGTTCGAATTTATAGGAAGATATATGATTAGAAGTTCTATTGGAAGTATAATAAGTATTTATAAAGCATATCATATTAGAAGTAGAATAGGTGTTCGAATTTATAGAGGAGAAGAGTTCGAATTTATTGGAAGATATATGATTAGAAGTTCTATTGGAAGTATAATAAGTATTTATAAATCATATGATTTTATAGAGAATAAGAGTTTAAATTTATAGAAAAAACATATAAATAAAAGTTTCTATTAAAAGCAGAATAAATATTTATAAAGCATATGATTAAAAGTTCTATTTGAAGTAGAATAGAAGTTCAAATTTATAGGGAATAAGAGTTCGAATTTATAGAAAAAATATATCAATATATATATATATATCTATTTTTTTTATAATTTATATATATCTATTACATATATGTAAAGGAGGATACGCGGGAGTTTAGGTGGCGCTCTAAGATCGTCTCAATCTATTTTTCTAATTTTCTAGAATTTTAGAATTTTAAACACTTATAAATATAAAAATATCATTTAAAATATTAGAAGTTAGAAGTTGAATAGGTGTTCGATTTATAGAGGAGAAGAGTTCGAATTTATAGAAAGAAATATGATTAGAAGTTCTATTGGAAGAAGAATAAGTATTTATAAAGCATATGATTAAAAGTTCTATTGAAAAAGTAGAATATAGGAGTTCGGATTTATAGAGATAAGAGTTCAAATTTATAGAAAAAACATATAAATAAAAGTTTCTATTGGAAATAGAATCAATATTTATAAAGCATACGATTAAAAGTTCTATTGGAAGTAGAATAGGAGTTCAAATTTTTAGAGAATAAGAGTTCGAATTTATAGAAAAACATATAAATAAAAGTTCTGTTAGAAGTCGAATAGGTACGTTTGAATATATAGAGCATCCATATAACTAAATATTTTAAAGAAAGTACAATCTTCTAAAATTATATATTTTTTATATAAGTTAATTATACTTCTATTAGGAAAATTTATTCATAAATCCAATACAATTATCCTAAAAAAAGTCATCATATTTAAAAGAAAAGAATTGATGTGTTAACTTTATAAAAGAACATTCTCATGTAGGAATCCTAAATAAAAATGGAAAAAGAGTTTCTACCTGACACTGTAGGAAACTTTTCTACAGTGTCGCCTTAAATTAAATCTGGACCATAGATTAATCTAATCCAATGGCCCTGCTTGGGGCACCACACACAAATCGAATACACCCTCACACACACAATTCCCACCTAATTTCCTCCATTTTTAATTTTATTTTTCCCGTCAATTAGTGATTTTTTTTTAAATCTGACTTCACTATTTTTTCTCCATCTCTCAACGATCAGTTTGCATATCATATTTGCAGCAAAATCGTGATTTTAAGGTGACACTGTAGAAAAGTTTCCAACAGTGTCAGGTAGAAACTCTTTACCCAATAAAAATAGGAGTATCTATAATATAAAGAGAAAATAAATGTGGTTTCATTTTCTAAAACTTCATAAATTTTAGAAAGTCTAGATAAAGTATAAATTGGAATTCACTCTATTTTTTAGGTTTTAATTTTAAAGAAAAAAGTAGTTGTGTAAGATAAGTATAATTAATAATATGTAATGAATTTGGAATTTCGACCCAATCGTGAGCGGCTCGAAACGTGTTTAACGGGAAGACGGCTCACTATAAGAGATTGTATTAGCTATTAAAATATCATTTTGATATTATAAAATTTTATTTTATTTTTAGGATTTGATTTTTATGAATAAACATTATCATACAAGTGATACATGTAAAAGTTAGGTTTTTGGTCTTAACGAGGGAGCGGATAAATAGTAATAACCGTGTTTAAAGAGAAAGCGATTCATTAGAGAAGATCGTATAAAGATGTTTGAATATATAAGGAATACATAAAATAAAATATTTTATTAGAAGTAGAATACGAGGACGGTGGAGAGGTCTTACACGATTTTTAAAATTATATTTTTTTCATAGAAATCTTTTATTTTATCTTTTTTATACAAGTTAATTATACTTGCATTAGAAAAATATATCCATAAATTTAATATTATTCCGGTAACGAAAAGTCTTCGAATTTAATTTTTTTTTATATGTTAACACAACAGAAAGACATTCCCATGCGGAAGTTATAAATAAGTACATGAATATCTATAATATATAGAAAATATAAGATGTATTTTCATTTTTAAAACTCTATAAATATTTGTTGAGTATTGAATACGGTAAAAGAATACAGAGGGGGGGTGAATGGATTCTTGAACTTTTCTTGGATTGAGTCTATGTAGCAGATAAGTGCCTGTGTGTGTAGAAGTGAAGGTGCGGATAAAGAAACAACACAAGACACAATATCACTTTAATCTAATGTATTATTAGATAAAGGTTGCTACAATCTGTGAATACAAATGGTAGTATTCTCAGCTTCGTTTTTCTCAGAGAGATATAGCTTACAGTGTATGAAAAACTTGACTCACAAAAGTTACTAAGTTATGAAGTGAGGCTGTGTCCTTATAGAACATGGATACAGCCTACTTACTGCAAATAAGGTAGCTAAACAAATTACTTTCTAGTCTGTCTATCCTTTTTGAGTAAGTGTCCAAACGGTTACAGATTTGACTTTGCAAAGCATGTTTAGATCCACTTCTTTAGCTCCTTGTCTCTTCTATATCTCTCCAAGCTTCCTTGTAGGCTTTCCAGAGCACGTTACAGATTGTGGTCCATAAAGTGCATTGGCTTGTTGCAGGTTTCTGACTTGTACAATTTCTTCAGTATTTTGTCTCCAAGAATGTATTCGAGAAGTGACTAAGTAAGTGATTCGAGAACTAGAATTGACTTGATCGATAACTCTGAGTTCTCGAATACTATTATATTGACATATCGAATCACTTCTCGAATAGCTCTTTTCCATCAGGATTCCTTGAGTTGTCGAATAGAACATTTGACTTATCGAATCCTCGAGATATCGAATAGCTTTCTGAGTCCTTGAGATATCGAATGGAACTTTGACTTGTTGACTCTTTGAGAACTCGAATACCATCTTGACTTGTTGACTTCTAGAGTTCTCGAATAGAGTAGTAGACATATCGAATCCCTGAGATATCGAATGAGATATCGAACAGTGTATTCAGAGATATCGAATAGTGTCTTGAGATATCGAATCCCTGACTTCTCGAATGCTGGACTTCTCGAATAGACAAATATACTTCTCGAATTGGTACTTAGGCAAATTCTTCATTTCTTTAAATCCCAACTGTGATTATTTGACAGTCTTTAACTCCTTGCTTGAGGCATGAACCTTGGAACTTCTTTCAAGCATTATTCTAGACTCTATTTGTACAATTACACAACTAGGATTTGATGCCTACTACAAGTACAATACAAACAGAAACTCTACAACTAGAGGTTCCCTCAGTTAAGAGGTCATGTAAGTAATGCAAAGCATTACAAACAATTAGGCTTGTTATTAGATGCGTACAGGCATGCCTCTGTAACTAACAATATTAGAAAGTTTAAAGAATATAAAAATTGGAATTTACTTTCTTTATATAATTAGTTAGAATTTCGGTTCCAAATAAGAGCGACTCGAAACGTATTTAACGAGAAGACGACTCACTAGAAAAGATTGTATTAGCTATTAGAATTTTCGCTCAGAAGAGGATTAAGACAAGGAGACCCGTTGGCTCCATATTTGTTCATTTTGATCGGAGAAATTCTAAGCAGACTACTGACTAAAGCGCGAGAGAAAGGGATATTTGAAGGGGTTTCTTTCCCTTATGAGCCTAATGTGATATCACAGCTTCAATACGCTGATGATACGATCATATTTATAAAGAATAATGCAAAGTCAGTTCAAGGTATTAAGAAAGTATTATTGTTGTTCCAGGTGCTTACGGGATTATCAATAAATTTTAGCAAAAGTCAGCTGTTTGATGTTCAAGGACAAGATGCAGAGGTTCAAGAATGGGCTACAATACTGGGGTGTCAAGTAGGAAAAGTACCATTTGTCTATCTGGGGGAAAAGGTCGGTCAGAACAGGAAATCTGTAGATGCATGGGATCCTATTATCAGTAGAATGTCCACTAAGCTTGCTGGGTGGAAATGTTCTCAGTTGAATTTTGCTGGTAGATTGACTTTAACAAGGAATTGCCTGGATAGTATTCCTAGCTACTAGTTCCGCATTAACAAAGTCCTTAAATCAGTTTGTGAGAAGATAGAGGCAATCAGAAGGAAATTTCTTTGGGGGGAATTAAATGCAGGCTTAGGGTATACTCGTAAGCTACATCTAATGAGATGGGCTCACATTTGCTCTCCAAAAATGCAAGGTGGCTTGGGAATTAGGAAAATAGAATCCAACAATCAAGCTTTCCTGGCAAAAATGTGGTGGATAATCACTAAGGATAAGAACAAGAAATGGGTAAGATTTTTACTCAACAAGTACGGAAATGATTTTATTTATGGGAGTATGATTTCCAATTCAGACAAAGTATCATTGTTTGTGAAGGATCTTATGAATTTGAGAAACTCTACGCAGCTAAAAAACATAATTGGTTCAGAGAATTTCAAATGGGTTCTAGGAAATGGGCAATCAATCTTGTTTTGGAAGGATGTTTGGTTAGGAGATCATCCTATTCGTAGCTCATATCAGAGACTCTATAACTTATGCAATCTCAAAGATATCTCTGTAAGCCATGCAGTGTCATTATTAGAGAATTTCGACTCAAAGCCACTGCTCTTTTGGAGAAGGTTATTGAGAGGATGGGAATTGCAATGTTGGGAGGAATTAAAGGAGGTCATAAGAGGTATTAGACTATCTAATTCCGAAGACATTCTTAGATGGAACAAGGACACAGGTCAGTTCACAATTAAAAAGTGCTATTCTATTCTGGAGAATAGTATCAAAGTTGAAGGCCCCTGGTCAGTTATTTGGAAATTGAAAGTAACTAATAAGGTTAAATTGTTTGTCTGGAAAATTTGTCATAGAATCCTTCCTACCAGGGCTTTGCTTGCTTTTAGATTAAAGAGAGAAATTCAAGATTGTCTTTTCTGTCATGAAGGAATAGAAACCACTGATCACTTATTCTGGACTTGCCCTCACAGCAAGGAATTGTGGAATGATTTCTGTAGGTGGTGGTCTGTTTGCCCTTCAAAAATTCAATCTCAGGTTTTTAACATTCAACATATTCTGAAAGTCAACAATCAATCAGGATGCAAGGTTGCATGGAAAGTATCGGTAGTAGCATTATTTTAGAGCATCTGGAAACAAAGAAATGACTGTATTTTCAGTAATGCAACTGTTAATACTAAAAGTATTATGGTAAACGCAAAAAGATGGGCGTGGGAATGGTGCTTGGCATCATTAAGTTCACCAGAAAATTTGAGAAATCTATGGTTCTGTGACCCAGGGGCTGCAATAATTAATCATGTGAAGACATCCAAATTGAATTTCTTAGGAAAGGTCTTCTCAAAATATGAATTAGTAGCGTTTACAGATGGCTCATGGCATGAAAATGAAGAAGGCCAAGTGACCGGTGGAATAGGTGGTGTGGCACTAAAAAACAATATGCAGCTACTTTACATTTTCTCGGGACCTTGCATATCAAGTAATGCTTTTGAAACAGAGATGTTGGCTTTAATCAATATGGGGGAGGCTTTGGAAACACTAGGATATGAGTATCTCGTTTGTGTGGATTCCCAGGCAGCTGAAGATTTTTTTCTTAGAGCAAAGGCGGGAAGTAGGCCTGTCAATGGACCAAGAATCCGATCCGATCCGATCCGATCCAATCCGAAATTAGCGGGTATGGATCCTTCAAAAAAAATATCTGATCCGATAAGAATCCGATCCGATAAGGAGCGGGTATGGATTTAGCATGATCCCATCCGTTAACGATCCGATCCGAATATATTTATATATTAAATATTTTTATATATTATATATAATATATAATATAAAAAATATATCTACATATCTATACTATATTATATATTATATATATAATATATGTTATATTTGTTATTTATATGTATTATATAATATATAATATATTATATTTATTATTTAGTATATATTATATATATTTTATTTATCATATATAATATAAAATTTATAAAAAAAATATAGAGACTTTTCGATTAACATCTAAAAATTTGAATACAAGTCAAAGTATTAATCAAAATATTAGTTGACAGTTAAATTACCAAATCAAATGAATTTGTGGAATTTTAAATCTCAATATGTCAGTTTTATAATTTTGCATATTTTTCCTTTTTTTTAGTTAAACGGGTCGGACCTCCGATCCGAAAATCCGAAACCCGAACGGATCGGGTATGGATTGGACTAAAAAATATCCACCCCTAATCCGATCCAATCCGAACCCGAAAAATCTTATGGATTCGGATATGGATTTAGTATAATCCGATCCAAATCCGACCCGTTGACATGCCTAGCGGGAAGATTAGATTCATGTCAGTCGTATGGATATATCCTAAGTAAGTGTCTAAATTTCAAATATATGAGAGTAGCATATGTTAAAAGAGAGTGGAATTCTTCTGCTGATAGATTAGCCAAAGAAGGGAGGGCTAGATTGAAAATGGTTGCAGGCTGGGTGTAAGTTTCCATGCCGAAGATATCGGCAGTATGATGTTTCCTGGCCTGGCTCTGCAAGGCAACGGTTATCTGGCCGCCATGGTCTTTGCAAAAGCATCTCTGCACAATGTTGGAATTCAGGGCAATGCAAACGGTGGCATTTGTGTAGAGTGACCACTGGCAAGGTAGATGGGGGCTCATCCACTTTGGATTTTCCTTTGCCAGGCACATTAGGTAGAGATTTTGAAGCTCTTTGTTGACCACCCTCTTTTATTTTTATGCCTTTCTCCCCCTTTGAATTTGAGTTCCTTGTCTTCTTCTCCCCCTTAGGCTTGTTGTCAGGCACTGAGGCTGTAGAAATGTCCTTTGGGATTGAAGATTCATCATGTAGAGGGAGACCCATATGCTTCATCATAGCAGCTAACATGGATTGTTGATGCAGAAGGACATCAGCTGTGGTGGATGCTTGAGTGTCCAACTGGTCATTTAGAGGTGCAACCTTGTCTGTAAGATGAGCATTGGACTTAGTGAGAGTAGCCACCTCCTTCTCAAGTGCATCTACTTTGCTGAATAACTCAGTAGATTTGAAGCCAGACAGTGATTGTTCTTTGAGTCTCTGCACTTCAAATCTAGTCATGTCATGTACTGGGACTTCAGTAATCAGTCTGTCTCCATATAGATTTTTGAACATGGTTCTCAGCATGGCATTGGCATCTGTGGTCTGATCAGATAGAATTTGAAATTGATGTCTCAGTGTAGTGCCAGCCTTATCACTCCCATGTGCTGACTCTGTACAAGAAGGTGCATTGGGGAGGATGCTTGATTCTATAGGTGCACCCTGTTGAGAGGATACACCTAGTGAGCTGTGTGCCCCTGATTTTACAACTTCAGCCATTTGTGTGACTGAAGAGGTGGTCTTAGTTTTCTTCTTCTTTGTCCTGTGTAAGGGTGACTCAGGTTCCTCACTTTCTAGACCTAATTCAACAGCTAATGCTGCTTCAGATAAGATATTTAATGGTGCAGACATTACTTCATTTCTCTTCTTTTTACTAACATCACCCTTTTGAGAGGATGATGCAGTTGGCTCAGTATGTGGTAGAGTGTTTGGTTGAGAGGGTTGGTTAGCAGGCCCTGGGTTAGCGTTTTGTTCTACTTGCTTGGGCTGTGCTAACTTAGATTTTGCATCAAATGTTGGCATGTTGTGGGGATAAGTTCTAAACAAACTCTCCATATGGGGAGTTATGTTCAGTCTTACATCCACATCATTCCTAGTCTCCAAATTACCAAAAATGAGTTTGGTCATGGACTTAGGATAGCCTATTTTATTTTTATCAATCCCAGGCAATTCAATCAATGAAGCATTCTTAAAATTAAGTACAGATTGAATAAAGCGAGGGAAGAAAATATCAGTACCTCTCTTGGTTGTGTTCTTACCAAGTCTCCCATATAGTTCTTGGAGGATGATTTGGCCAACATCTATCTTCTTTCCATAGGCCAATGCATATCCAATTTGCTGCACAGGTGCACTGATTTGATCAAAGCTTGATTTCCTGGCAGTGAAGACTTGGAGAAGAGTTGCAAACACATAGCTCCACTCCTTTCTCAGATTCTTTCTGTTTAGCTTTCCAAGATTGATCCCATCTGAGTAATTGATGAACTCAAAGAATTCCTCTAACTCTGCATTAGTGGCCAGTCTGTCAAATGACTCTTGTTGTAGGCCCAATGCTTGGTTCATGTCTGCAGTAGTGATAGTGATTTCCTTATCTTAAATCTTGCAGTAGATGATATATGAAGTGATTGCGTTTTCCAGGGCTACAACTTCCACAATAGCAGTACCCCAAAACTGTTCCAGGATATCTAGATACAGAGTTGGGTTGGCAGAGAGTGCATCCTTGATGTATGACTCAGCCATCCATTTCACAAAGCACTTGAAATTGGCATTGGGTGCTTCAACATCACTAGTGAGAGCGATGAAGTTGGTGTTGAACTTTACTGTTGCCATTTGTGTAGAAGGGAGGAAAGAAGTTGAAGGTTGAAGAAGAAATTTGGCTTTTCGTAGCTAGGGTTTCAGGGGTTTAGAGAGTGTAGATGCTTGAGAAATCGAATGAAATGAATCGAATAGATGTGAAATTGTATAAGTATGAAGTACTTGAATTGTCGATTAGATGAAAGTTTGTTTCGACAAGTCAGGCATTCGAGAAGTAGAAAACAACTATTCGAGAAGTCAAAAAAGGCTTAATCGATAACTCAAGCAGATAGAAACTCACAGCTGGCAGTTATCTAACTTAGAAATAATTCTAAATTAAATAAAATGTATTTTTATGAGTGAATTAAACTTTTAGACAAAAGTCCAAAATCGGTTAAAATTCAGCGAGAATTCAGCCTTTTCAAATGATTCGAGAACTCAAATATAGTGTTCGAGAACTCAATCATTCGAGAACTCAGTTACTATATTCGAGAAGTCAAGAATACCTCTATTTGATATCTCAGAAAGACTCTGTTAACGGAGGAATTTGGTGATAACAAATTTCGGAGGTTGCTGGAATAACGAATTATGAAAATAGGGGGATTTAGGATTTTGGATATTTGGGGCTGGACTTGAGAGGTGTCTCGATTTGTCTCGTGTATCGGATCCCTCCTCAAGATGCCTGCGTACCTCATATTTATAAGGATCAAGCCAACGCAGTTCTGTGAAATTGATTTGTGTTTATCCCTTAGAGACTTTAGGGATAAACTTCGTTAATCTGGGTAATTACTGATTTTATCTGATTTAATCTTATCGTTGTGATATCTTCCTAATTTGAAGAATATCGTTTGGAGATATTTTCCGTTATTGATTGATTGAGATTGTTTATTTCCTCGTTTCAGGGAGAGGATAAAACTTAGCGGTTAAGCAATAATTATTAATCTGAATTAATAATTAATAATATTGGAAATTTGGGAGATTATTAGACATGCCAAAAATCTGGCGTAACAACTACCCCCCAGTTCTTCAGTGTAGCTTGCTGCAGTGGAGAACTAAGCATGCTTCGATCTTCCAAATTTCTTGAGTAACTAAAACAGCTAGGAGAGGAAGATTAGTAAAAAATATGGAGCACCTAGGTGCCCGTAATATACATGTAGATGTAAATAAGACAATATGCGATATGTAAATAATAAGTTTGTATGTGTAAGAAAATGTATCTTGGAGAGCCATCAAAGCATTATTCGCAGATTCGTGTAAAGCATTTTGAGCAATATCATCATCCAGTCGAAGGTCATATCTACCATGTCTTCTAGAGGGTATTCCCCTCAAAGGGGGTCATTTTCCTCAGAATTATTTTATAATACTCTCCTCAAAGGAGATCATTAGCACTCTCCTCAAAGGAGACCATTTTTGTCCAGAAATACCCTCCTCACAGGAGGTGGATTTTCCGAAGCTCGAACCCTGATGAGGCGCCGGAAGTACGGACATCCCCCCCGGAAGTACGGTTTTTGCAAGGATTTGGTAATTTGGGATACCCTCCTCAAAGGAGGTCGTTCCCCATTCCAGAAATATCCCTCCTCACAGGAGGTGGACTTCCCGAAGTTCGTGCCTTGATGAGGCGCCGGAAGTACGAACATCCCCCCCGGAAGTACGGTTTTTGCAAGGACTTTGGTAATTTGGGATACCCTCCTCAAAGGAGGTCGTTCCCCATTCCAGAAATATCCCTCCTCACAGGAGGTGGATTTCCCGAAGTTTATTACATTAACTCTCCTCAAAGGAGACCATTTTTTTTTATATATAAATTACGAAGACCCTCCTTAGAGGAGGTCGTCTAACACAAAAAATAAGGGAGACCCTTCTTAGAGAAGGTTATCTTCCCAAAGCAATATCAGTATCCCAAGATTCTTCCAAAAAATATCAGCAACACTTGAAGGGTCTTCTAAAAAATATCTGCAACACACAAAGTGTCTTCTAAAAAATATCAGCAACACACAAAAGGTCTTTTATAAAAAATATCCTCATCACAAAGGGTCTTCAAAAATAATCTACTCTTCGAATAAGAGCCTTCTAAAATATTACCCATACAAATGAGGACCTTCTAAAATAATAAACTCTTCGAATAAGAGCCTTCCAAAATTATAAACTCTTCGAATAAGAGCCTTCCAAAATATTAACCCCACAAAGGAGGACCTTCCAAAATATTAACCCGACCTTCCAAAATAATAAACTCTTCGAATAAGAGCCTTCCAAAATATTACCCTTACAAAATAGGGCCTTCCAAAATATTAACCCCATAAAGGAGGACCTTCCAAAATATTAACCCGACCTTCCAAAATAATAAACTCTTCGAATAAGAGCCTTCCAAAATATTACCCTTACAAAATAGGGCCTTCCAAAATAATAAACTCTTCGAATAAGAGCCTTCCAAAATATTACCCTTACAAAATAAGGCCTTCCAAAATATTAACCCCACAAAGGAGGACCTTCCAAAATAATAAACTCTTCGAATAAGAGCCTTCTAAAATATTACCCCTGGAAAAGAGGGCCTTCAAAAATAATATGCCGGAGGGTCTTCTTTTTTGACAAATTTAATCCACAAATCCGAAATTAATTTTCTATATATGATGCAATGCAGAATAAAAAACTTAAGACATAACTCATGCATAATAAACATGTTAATTTAAGGATGCATAAAATATTTAACCGAAAATAATTTATATCTCACAAATATTTTAATAATAAAAATATAATATTCATGATATAAATATTTATATAATTGCATAAAATTAAAATAAACAAAAAACTTATCTCAATTTTTTAAGGAGCGATTTTCGAACGTTTCCAAATTTTTGCAAAGACTTGATTCCATGCTAGTCCACCAAAAATCACGAACCAATCTTCTTGTATTTTCATGATATGCACGCAGCACGCCTGGCTTCCAATCTTTTTTTTTATCCAACATGCAATTTGTTTTTTGTGAAATCTCAATTTTCCAGCCCTCTTTTGACTTCATCTTATAATTTTGGTTCATCTTCCATTCCATCTTTGCATGCAGGCCCCACAAACTTGTTATTTGCCTGCATTAATTTTTGTCTTGTTTCTCCAATTGAATTCACTGCTTCTTGTACTTCACGCGCATCATGCCAGCTTTGCTCCTCACGCGGGTTGTCTCCCTGTCTTTTGTCGCCTGCCATCTTCATGTTTTTTCTTTTTTATTCTTCTTCGCGCGAGGCCTCGGTACCATGCTCCTCCTTCGCTTGCATCCTCTTTTTTTTTTTCAGTTTTAATTAAAAACCCTTAAAATCTTCAATCTTGCTGTTGGTGAAGCTCCATCACCGATTATATAAAATTAAAAATAGAAATCCACCACCTCCACCGATCTGCTCCTCCATTAAAATAGCTTCAGATCCAAAATAACCCCCATGCGTATGAATTGATTGTCCTCCACAATCAAAAAATATGCCCTCCTTCTAGCGCCAATTGTTAACGGAGGAATTTGGTGATAACAAATTTCGGAGGTTGCTGGAATAACGAATTATGAAAATAGGGGGATTTAGGATTTTGGATATTTGGGGCTGGACTTGAGAGGTGTCTCGATTTGTCTCGTGTATCGGATCCCTCCTCAAGATGCCTGCGTACCTTATATTTATAAGGATCAAGCCAACGCAGTTCTGTGAAATTGATTTGTGTCTATCCCTTAGAGACTTTAGGGATAAACTTCGTTAATCTGGGTAATTACTGATTTTATCTGATTTAATCTTATCGTTGTGATATCTTCCTAATTTGAAGAATATCGTTTGGAGATATTTTCCGTTATTGATTGATTGAGATTGTTTATTTCCTCGTTTCAGGGAGAGGATAAAACTTAGCGGTTAAGCAATAATTATTAATCTGAATTAATAATTAATAATATTGGAAATTTGGGAGATTATTAGACATGCCAAAAATATGGCGTAACAGACTCTATTCGAGAACTCAAGAGTACTCTAATGAGACTTGTTAGAGATGTCGAATAGTGAATCATTCGAGAAGTCTGACTTATCGAACCATACCCATCACTCATAAAAATTTGATTTTCACTATCTTTTAAAATTTACCAGACATATTCATTGAAGAATATCCTAGCAAACTAAATAGTGATTTTCTCAAAATTTCATAGAAATTTTAAGTTAATAGAAATATGATTTTCAATATATGCAACAGATTTGAAATATTTATAAATCATATTTCAGCCAACACTTACTCCAAAAATATTGAGAATTTAGATAAAGTAAGTGTTTACTGCTGCAACAATCTAGATGGTGTATTCACTTAGCCAGAATCTGAAGAATTCAGCATTCCAATCTCACTTACCAACCTTGTGAAGGTGGCTTCATCTAATGGCTTAGTGAATATATCAGCTAGTTGTTTATCTGTAGAGACATAATGCAACTCAATGGTTCCATTAGTTACATGTTCTCTTATGAAATGATATCTGATGTCAATGTGCTTTGTTCTAGAATGATTGACAGGATTGGCAACTATAGAGATTGCACTTGTGTTGTCACACATGATTGGAATTCTTTCCAACACAAGTCCATAATCTCTAAGTTGATTTCTAATCCAAAGCACTTGAGCACAACAACTTCCAGCAGCTATGTATTCAGCCTCAGCTGTAGAAGTTGACACAGATTGTTGCTTCTTGCTATACCAAGAAACTAACCTTTGTCCAAGAAACTGGCAGCTTCCTGAGGTGCTTTTCCTATCCACTATGCATCCAGCATAATCAGCATCAGAATAACCAACCAGATTGAACCCTGTGTCCTTAGGATACCATAATCCCAAGTTAGGAGTGCCCTTCAGATATCTAAAGATCCTTTTTATTGCAATCAAATGTGATTCCTTTGGGTTTGATTGAAACCTTGCACACAAGCATGTAGCAAACATGATGTCTGGCCTACTTGCAGTGAGGTAGAGTAGAGAACCAACCATGCCTCTGTAGACTGAGATATCTACTTTCTTGCCTTTAGCATCTTCATCCAGTTTAGTGGCAGTGGCCATGGGTGTCTTGGCAGGTGAACAATCTTCCAAGTCAAACTTCTTCAATAAATCCTTGATGTACTTGGTTTGACTGATAAAGATACCATCCTTCCTTTGACTGACTTGCAACCCTAGAAAGAATGTCAACTCTCCCATCATACTCATCTCATATCTGCTCTGCATGAGTTTAGAGAATTTCTCACACAGCTTCTCATTTGTAGAACCAAAAATGATATCATCCACATAGATTTGGACTAGGATAATATCATCACCATGCTTCTTGTAAAATAGTGTCTTGTCCAATGTGCCTCTAGTGAATTGATTTTCAAGAAGAAATTGTGATAAAGTATCATACCATGCTCTTGGAGCTTGCTTAAGTCCATACAATGCCTTAAGCAATCTGTAGACAAATTCTGGGAAATGTGGATCCTCAAAGCCAGGTGGTTGTTGCACATAAACCTCTTCTTCCAACTCTCCATTTAGAAATGCACTCTTGACATCCATTTGATAAACTTTAAAGTTTGAATGAGCAGCAAATGCCAAGAATATTCTGATGGCTTCCAATCTAGCAACAGGGGCAAATGTCTCATCATAATCAATGCCTTCCTGTTGAGAGTATCCTTTTGCAACCAACCTTGCTTTGTTTCTTATTATTACACCATCTTCATCCATCTTATTCTTCAGAACCCATTTTGTTCCAACAATGGTTCTATTCTTTGGTGCAGGCACAAGTTCCCATACTTTGTTCCTTTCAAATTGATTCAGCTCCTCTTGCATGGCAATAATCCAATCCGGATCCAACAGTGCATCATCAAGTTTCTTAGGCTCAACTTGTGATAGAAAACATCCATAGAGGCACTCATTTTGAGTTGTTCTCCTAGTCCTTACTCCTGCATTAGGATCTCCAATGATTTGCTCTGCAGTGTGTGATCTATCCCATTTCCTCGAGTGTTCAGCCTGACTTCTCATCCTTGATGTTGCTTCATCATCCACATCATGGTCATCCTCATTTCCTCCCCCTGTGAAGTTGCCATTACTCACAGGTGTGTCTTGGATGCTTGTTTCTCCACTATCGATTGGCACAAATTCTTCTCTTGTATCATTAATCACTTGAGTTTGTTGAACTTGAGTTTCAACTCCAGTTTCAATCTCTTCATCAGAATCATCTAGATTATCAAACCTCAATGGATCTTTGTCTTCATCATTGGCTTCTTCTAGTCCAGGTAGTTTGCTGTCATCAAATGTTACATCTGTGCTTTTCATAACTTTCTTTTGACTGATGACATAAACCTTGTATGCAATTCTTTCCATAGAATAGCCAAGAAAAAATCCTTCAAATGCTTTTGCATCAAATTTTCCAACATATTCAGAATTATCCTTTAGTACAAAGCATTTGCTTCCAAAAGTATGAACATACTTTAGAGTAGGCTTCTTTCCAGTCATCAAGTTGTAAGGTGTCTTTCCAGTGTTTTTGTTGATGAGGGTCCTGTTCTGAATATAGCATGCAGTGCTCACAGCCTCAGCCCAAAAACATGTAGGCATTTTTGCATCAAGTAACATTGTTCTAGCAGCCTCAATTAGAGTTCTATTCTTTCTCTCAACAACTCCATTTTGTTGTGGAGTCCTTGGAGCTGAGAATTGCTGAGCAATGCCATTCTCTTTGCAGAATGCTTCAAGTGTGGCATTTCTGAACTCTGTTCCATTATCACTCCTCAGTGCAATCACACTTGCATCGTTTGCCTTTGCTTCCTTGTCAACTTTCTTTATATGCTCAATAATTACTTGTGGAGCCTCATCTTTTGATGCCATAAATTCCACCCATGTATACCTTGAAAAATCATCAACCATTACCAGGGCATACTTCTTTCTTCCAAGTGACATTATGTTGACAGGCCCAAACAAATCCATATGGATGAGTTGTAATGGCTTGGTTACTGATGTCACTGTCTTTGACTTGTGGCTTGATCTTTTCATTTTTCCTTTTTGACAAGCCTCACACACTCCTTCTTGGCAGAATTCAAGTGTGGGCATGCCTCTCACTAACTCTCTTTTGACTAGAGAATTAATGGCCTTGAAGTTCAGGTGTGATAGTTTCTTGTGCCACAGCCAACAATCTTCATTTGATGCTTTTGAGTAAAAGCAGCAAATTTTGTCCTTGTTTGCAGAGTCCATATTGGCTACAAACAGGCTTCCCTTCCTTACTCTAGATAGAGTAAAATCACCAGTCTTCTTGTGGGTGATCAAACATTCATCTTTGTCAAAATTCACTTTGAATCCTCTATCAGTAAACTGACCAACACTTAGCAGATTATGCTTGAGCCCCTTGACTAGTGCTACATCTTCAATGATGACATTACCAACTTTCAGCTTGCCATATCCCAATATGTTACCCATGCTGTCATCTCCAAAAGCAACCATTGGGCCAGCCTTTTCCTCATACTGTGATAGCAGGGCCATATCACCAGTCATATGATTTGAGCATCCACTGTCCAAAATCCACATGACCTTCTTTTCACTTTCTTTGCCCTGCAAACACAAAGGTATTACTTTTCCTTTGGTACCCAAACAAGTTTGGGTCCATGTGACTTAGAGACAGTTTTATCATAAACAACATGCTTGTCAACTTTCTTAGTGTCAGTCTTCTTGTCACTGTTGGAAGTCTTAGAACCTGAGGTTTCAGACTTAGGTGACAGAGGTACCTTCCTAGCTTTAGGAGGACTTGAAGACTTTGACCTTGTGTAGTGTGTGTGAAAATTGTGACTGATACAACCATCAATGAATTGCCATCTTAAATTAAAACAACTAGTCATAACATTCATATTGCATGGCATACAGTCAAATTTATCACAAAAAGGTGCATCTCTATGACTTAGAGGCACTGAACAATCATAGAAAGGTTTAGACACATTACCAACAGGTTTCTTGCATGCATGAGTTAAATGATTGGTACTAAAACAGTTCTGACAAGTTTTCCTAGGGGCATTAGGCATATAAGCATAGTTGTTATCCTTGTTAATCCCTAACTTGCCATTTCTGTTCTGTTTCTTCTTAGTCACTTCCTTTTCTGATTCACTCTTCCCAGCTGAGACAAACTTAACAAACTTCTTAGGTCTTGGCCTATCAACTACTGGTTTCTTGGTCTTTGACTTGACACTCTCACTCTTAGAGGATGCTTGCTGTTCACTAGATTGTGCCTCATCCTCATCATTCAACATTTGCTTGATGAGTAAGGCATCCTCATCAATTTCAAATGTTGATTCCTTAAAAATTGGATTTTCAGTTTTTCTCAAAATGTGAGGCACTTTCTCATGAACAGCAGTGTCCTCTTCAATGACAGTATAGCCTTTTCTCTATTTGAGAGAGTCATAGTCAAGTCCAATAGCTGCTTTGGGTTTAGCTTCAATTTTCTCACAGTAGGATTGCACTAAACCAGATGATTTCTTGAAAGTTTTCAGTTTGAATTCATTCTCAGCTAATTCATCCCTAAGTGCCTTCTCTACTTGACTAGCACATACAACCTTGTTCTGCAAATATTCAACTTCTTTCTTAAGGTTTTCTACTTGCATAGCAGTTAGCTCAAGTTCCTCATTCTTTTTGGTTAATATTTCATTTCTAGTAGACAGTTTAGCAATCTCCTCATTAGCAGCAGTCATACTAGTATGAATATTAAACATTTCAACAGATAATTGTTCAATCATGCATTTGTACTCAGAAACAGACATGTCTATAGTAGTGAGAGATGGTACCTGAGAATCAGATGAAGATGAGTCATCATTGGAGTTGGCCATCAAGGCATAATTGCAGAATTCTTGTTCCTCTTCATCACTCTCAGAATCATCCCAACACTTCCCTTCAGCTATGTAGGCCTTACCATGTGTCTGCTTTTTCAGAAGGGCCTCATACTTAGCTTCGAGCTCAAGATAATCTCTATCCTTCTTTTTAGGCTTCTTGCATTCACTGGCAAAATGCCCTAGGTCATTGCATCTATAGCACCTTACAGATGACCTATCCACATAACTGGTTTTGAACTTATTTCTGTTTGGTTTCACAGGTGCCTTGTTCTTGTTGGCTGAATGGTTTTGAGTTTTGGGTTTGAAGGGTTGATTTCTTTTAAATCTGATGTTTGGAAATTTTCTGGCCATGAAAGCATATGAAGTATTTTCCATCCCATCAAGTTCTTCCAGAGTGTAAAACTCTTCTTCTTCTTCCTCCTTTTCCTCAACAGGTTCACTCACCCCAGCTTCAGTTTCTTCATCATCTGCTACCTCCTCTATCCTTAGCTGGCTTGTAGATGCTTCTAGGTCCAGAATAGATTTGTTGACAATCAAGGCACATGATGTGTTTATCATTCTACCTTGGTTGGCTTGGATGGCCCTTTTCTGAAGCAACTCAAGTTCATGAGTCTTTAGGACTTCATAGAGCACATCATAGGTGACTTTGTTCAAATCTCTCTCCCTTAGAGAAATGACTCTTTGCTCCAGATGATTTGGTGAAGACAACAAAAATTTCATATTTAACTCCTTGGTGCTGTAAACCTTGCCATTCATTTGCAACTCAGTAACTAGCTTGTGAACCCTTTCAAACATTTCAGTGATGCTTTCCTTGGGCTGTGCCATGAAAGCTTCATACTGTGTGACCAGTATCTGTTTCCTGTTTTCCTTAACCTCATCAGTCCCTTCACACAACACCTCAATGTGATCCCACATCTCTTTAGCAGACGTGCATGATGCAATGTTTGCAAACATTGACATGTCCATGGAATCAATGATAAGCAGCATGAGGTGGCTGTCAAGAGCAACCTTCTCCCTTTCTGACTCTGTCCACTTTGATAGATCCTTGGCCTCATAAGATCTTGGGATAGTTGTGGTTCCAACAGTCTTCTCTGGTATCTCTTGTTGTGGAACAAAAGGACCATTCTTGAGAATCTCAGGATACAAGGGATGAGAGGCTTTAATGAACAACATCATCTTTATCTTCCAGAGGTTGAAGTTTTCTTTATCAAACTTAGGGACCTTCACCGTTCCTGTAGTCTTTGGTGTATTCGAACTCATGATCATTTCTCTGTTTTTGAATAAACAGCCCGCTCTGATACCACTTGTTAAGTATTGAATAAGGTAAAAGAATACAGAGGGGGGGGGGGGATGAATGGATTCTTGAACTTTTCTTGGATTGAGTCTATGTAGCAGATAAGTGCCTGTGTGTGTAGAAGTGAAGGTGCGGATAAAGAAACAACACAAGACACAATATCACTTTAACCTAATGTATTATTAAATAAAGGTTGCTACAATCTGTGAATACAAATGGTAGTATTCTCAGCTTCGTTTTTCTCAGAGAGATATAGCTTACAGTGTATGAAAAACTTGACTCACAAAAGTTACTAAGTTATGAAGTGAGGCTGTGTCCTTATAGAACATGGATACAGCCTACTTACTGCAAATAAGGTAGCTAAACAAATTACTTTCTAGTCTGTCTATCCTTTTTGAGTAAGTGTCCAAACGGTTACAGATTTGACTTTGCAAAGCCTGTTTAGATCCACTTCTTTAGCTCCTTGTCTCTTCTATATCTCTCCAAGCTTCCTTGTAGGCTTTCCAGAGCACGTTACAGATTGTGGTCCATAAAGTGCATTGGCTTGTTACAGGTTTCTGACTTGTACAATTTCTTCAGTATTTTGTCTCCAAGAATGTATTCGAGAAGTGACTAAGTAAGTGATTCGAGAACTAGAATTGACTTGATCGATAACTCTGAGTTCTCGAATACTGTTATATTGACATATCGAATCACTTCTCGAATAGCTCTTTTCCATCAGGATTCCTTGAGTTGTCGAATAGAACATTTGACTTATCGAATCCTCGAGATATCGAATAGCTTTCTGAGTCCTTGAGATATCGAATGGAACTTTGACTTGTTGACTCTTTGAGAACTCGAATACCATCTTGACTTGTTGACTTCTAGAGTTCTCGAATAGAGTAGTAGACATATCGAATCCCTGAGATATCGAATGAGATATCGAACAGTGTATTCAGAGATATCGAATAGTGTCTTGAATAGTATTATTATAATACTAATAATCGGTTAATTATTAGTATTATAATATTATTATTTTATTTGTATTAAATAAAAATGCATGTAATATAATTAGAAAAATGGAGGTTTTAGTAAGATGAAAGAAAAAATGTAAAGTGTTTTGCTGAAAAAAGGTAACCGTCCATGTTATAATTTAAAAAAAAATAGATTTTAGTTAGAGAAAAGAGAAAAGGTAACGTGTTTTGACTGAAAAAGGTAATTGATAATCATTTTTTTAGCTGAAATGGAAATTGGTTAATTATTAGTATTATAATATTATTATTTTTTTATTAAATAGAAACGCTTATAATATAATTAGAAAAATGGAGGTTTTAGTAAGAAGAAAGAAAAAAGGTAACGTGTTTTGCTGAAAAAGGTAACCATCCATAATATAATTGGAAAAAGAGAGATTTTAGTTAGAGAAAAAGAAAAGGTAACGTGTTTTGACTAAAAAAGGTAATTGATTAGTTAATAGCAATTATATATAATTAAGTTATTTTTTTTAAACAAAATTGCTTGTAGTGTTTTTAAAAAGGAGAAAATGTAGTTAGATAAAATATAAAAGATATTCTATTTTAAATGAAAAAGGAAATTATTTAGTTATTAAAAAATAGAAAGGGTTATAGGTTTAAACTGAAAAAGGAAATTGATTAATAAATGAGAAATTTTAGTTAGATAAAATATAAAAGATATTGTATTTTACTTGGAAAAGGAAAATATTTAGTTCTTGAAAATAGAAAAGATAATATGCGTAACCTGAAAAAAGAAATTGATTAGTTAATAGATCTGTAATTGAGTAAGGGTAATTAGGTAAATTTAATAGGTACCGTTGAACCAAACTTTTAATGTTTCGGTTTTTATATAATAGTATAGATATCGAGTCAATATATTTTAAAATATGGATCATATCATATAAATGGATGGGTAATATAAACGGATTTAGCAAGAATGTTTTAATTGGATGGCCCTGGCGGGCCCATTATAATTGACAATTGTTAGAAAGGAAATAATTTTTGGAAACAAAATAATTCGTGTTTTGTCAAGGAAATTTTTTTTGGCAAGATTGTTTTTGTCAAGGAAATTTTTTTTGGCAAGATTGTTTTAATTGGATGGCCCTGGCGGGCCCATTATAATTATAACCAATTATTTGGCATTAATAATAACAACTGCCAAATTTTTGGTATTATCAAGGAAATAATTTTTGGCAAGAGTCATTAATCATGATGTGTATTTTATATAATATCGGGTCAATATATTTTAAAATATGGATCATATCATATAATTGGATGGGTAATTTAAACGGATCCCGAACCTAATCCTAAGCATATAATTTAATACTATAATGGGTCATGGATATCTATCAAACCTGAATATGGATCCCGAACCTGAGGAAAGGGTTATCCAGCAATTTATAATACTAGCCTAAAACACTAGCCTAAAACCCGTGCGATGCACGGATTTTTTTTAATATTAAAAAAAAATCATTAGTTTAAATTAATTTGATAATAATTATATAAATGTTATCCGTGATATTTCTAGAAAAGGAGGGATTTCAGTTTGAAAATATAAAAAAGATGATAGGTTTTAGTTGAAAAGGGTAATCGATTAATTATTAGTAATTATAAAATTATTACTTCATTTTATTAAATAGAATGCTCGTGATATGATTAGAAAAAGAGACGATTTAGTTAGAGTAAATAAAAAGGTAATATGTTCTAGGTGAAAAGGTTAATTAATTAGTTTATAATAATTATAATTTAATTATGTTATTTTACTAAATAAAATTGCTCATAGTTTTTAGAAAATGAGAAATTAATGTTGCCCGTTATATTTCTACAAAAAAGGGAATTTAATTAGAAAAAATAAAATAGATGATAAATTTTAGTTGAAAATGTAATCGGTTAATTATTAGTATTATAATATTATTATTTATTTTTATTGAATAGAAACGCTTGTGATATAATTGGAAAAAGGAGGTTTAGGTAACATGTTTTGGCTGAAAAATGTAACCGTCCATGATATAATTGGAAAAAGAAAAATTTTAGTTAGGGAAAAGAGAAAAGGTAACGTGTTTTGACTGAAAAAGGTAATTGATTAGTTAATAGTAATTATAATATAATTATGTTATTTTATTAAATAAAATTGTTAGTAGTGTTTTTAAAAAGGAGAAATTTTAGTTAGATAAAATGTAAAAGATATTCTAATTTACTTGAAAAAGAAAATTATCTAATTATTAAAAAATAGAAAAGGAAATAAGTTTAACCTGAAAAAGGAAATTGATTCATAAAGGAGAAATTTTAGTTAGATAAAATATAAAAGATATTGTATTTTACATGAAAAAAGAAATTATTTAGTTCTTGAAAAAATAGAAAAGATAATACGTTTAACCTGAAAAAGGAAATTGATTAGTTAGTAGATATGTAATTCAAAAATAAAAAAGGTAATATGTTTAACATGAAAAAGGAAATTGATTCATAAATGAGAAATTTTAGTTAGATAAAATATAAAAGATATTGTATTTTACCTGAAAAAGGATGCACGGATTTTTTTAATATTCTAAAAAAAAATTCATCAGTTTAAATTAATTTGATAATAATTATATAATTGTTATCCGTGATATTTCTAGAAAAGGAGGGATTTCAGTTTGAAAATATAGAAAAAATGATCTGTTTTAGTTGAAAAGGGTAATCGATTAATTATTAGTAATTATAAAATTATTACTTCATTTTATTAAATAGAATGCCCGTGATATGATTAGAAAAAGAGACGATTTAGTTAGAGTAAATAAAAAGGTAATATGTTCTAGCTAAAAAAGGTAATTAATTAGTTTATAATAATTATAATTTAATTCTGTTATTTTACTAAATAAAATTGCTCATAGTTTTTAGAAAATGAGAAATTAATGTTGCCCGTTATATTTCTACAAAAAAGGGAATTTAATTAGAAAAAATAAAAAAGATGATAAATTTTAGTTGAAAATGTAATCGGTTAATTATTAGTATTATAATATTATTATTTATTTTTATTGAATAGAAACGCTTGTGATATAATTGGAAAAAGGAGGTTTAGGTAACATGTTTTGGCTGAAAAAGGTATCCGTACATGATATAATTGGAAAAAGAAAGATTTTAGTTAGAGAAAAGAGAAAAGGTAACGTGTTTTGACTGAAAAAGGTAATTGATTAGTTAATAGTAATTATAATATAATTATGTTATTTTATTAAATAAAATTGTTCGTAGTGTTTTTAAAAAGGAAAAATTTTAGTTAGATAAAATGTAAAAGATATTCTAATTTACTTGAAAAAGAAAATTATTTAATTATTAAAAAATAGAAAAGGTAATATGTTTAACCTGAAAAAGGAAATTGATTCATAAAGGAGAAATTTTAGTTAGATAAAATATTAAAGATATTGTATTTTACATGAAAAAAGAAATTATTTAGTTTTTAAAAAAATAGAAAAGATAATACGTTTAACCCGAAAAAGGAAATTGATTAGTTAATACATATGTAATTGAAAAATAGAAAAGGTAATATGTTTAACATGAAAAAGGAAATTGATTCATAAAGGAGAAATTTTAGTTAGATAAAATATAAAAGATATTGTATCTTACCTGAAAAAGGAAATTATTTAGTTCTTGGAAAAATAGAAAAGATAATATGTTTAACCTGAAAAAGGTAATTGATTAGTTAGTAGATATGTAATTGAGTAAGGATAAAAAGTAAAATCAACAGGTACCGTACCGACCGACCAACCGACCAACCAAACTTTTAATGTTTCGGCTTTTATATAATAGTATAGATATAGATTTTAGATGATTTTATTCTCATATTTATTGTGTTTTGCATTGATTTGGATTTTTATTTAATAGATTTGATTGTTTTATTGTAGGAAATAAAGAATTCATGACTTGGAAGGATTTGGAGCAAAAAGAGCTATTTTGGAGATAAAATAGGAGAAAATTCGTATTATTGGGCTACACGGGTTGCCTGCACTGTTTGGGCCATATCTTGAGTTCCAGAAGTCAGAATTTGACGATCTTACTGTCCACGCGAAGCTTGTGGAATTATCTTTAATTCAGAGGTGGTCCAGTAAGCAAAATCCAACTGGAAGAGCCCAGAAACAGAGGAGAAAAAGAAGTGACGAATTTTAATTAAGGAATCCTATTCAGTTATGGAATCCTACTTGTAATTTATTTAGAGTATTAAAATAAGTTTATTGGGCAAGACTTTTATAGCCTATATAAACACATCTAGGGTATTATTTTAGAGGGAGGAAGAAGAGGGATGTAATAATAGATCAGATAATATAGTTTAGAGTAGATTATTATTAGTATTATTATTAGTTGGAGATGTAGAGAAACACCATGACTCTTCTTTTGGGTGACAACATTGAAGTTTGAAGGTTTTGTTCTCTTAATCTTTTCTTTGTTCTTATTAGTTTAATTATGTTTTCTTGTTTTACTAGTTGTTTTACTTGTTTAATTATTAGCGAGTAGTTATTTCTAGGGCTTAAAGGGAAGCCATGTTTGCACTAATATTGGCATGATTTTCATAGTGGTTTGATTGGTTATGGTTAATTCTGATTGATATGTTTTAATCATTAATTTGTGTAATCGGCCGATATCATGGATTAATTATATGCAAATAGGGGTATGGATCGAGAGATTTACTTACTAGAGGCACACATACGATTAGCAGAATTGAATTTGAGTGCGGAAGCATCATTGGATTTCTGAGAGCGTTAATTCTTGGAAGAGATTAACTTGACTCTAATTACCTGATTGATTGAATTACTAAAAGTGGTTAATTGTGTTGAATGTTTCGAGAGTGTTAATGCTTGAAAGAGATTAACATACTCTAGTTATAGGATCACATTGATTGCTTTAGCTTAAGAGCCAATTGTGTAAGCATGGTGGACCTGATTGCCCTAGGTTTTAAATAATTTGTTTATCATCTGTTTAATTAGTGTTAATTTAGTTTAATTAGTTAATTAATAATTTCACATATTCGTCTGACCCTTGAAACAATTAGCGATAACTGAAAAGGAATTAGTAGAACCTGTCTCCTTGTGGATTCGACCCGCTTGCCATTTGTACTAGCAATAGACACCGTGCGCTTGCGGTTAGGTATAATTTGACACATCAGACCTCTGACTCGTCAATTTTTATCTTATAGGATTGGTAATGGTCAAAGAATTTCTCTTTGGTTCGATCCCTGGTGGAATTCTCGGTGTCTTGCTGCCCATAAAAATGACTCTATCATTTTTCAGGTTAATTCATTGCAAAATGCTTCTGTTCATGATCTTATTTCCTCCAATACTTGGAATTTACCTCGTGTAAATACAAGACTTCATCACATTAACCCAGTCCTGGTTAGATGGTTGGATGATTTTGATAGTCCCTCTTTCGACCTTAACAAACCAGATGCTATTATTTGGGATGGGCGTCCGGTGAAAAAAATTAAAATTTGGCATATCTGGGATTCTATTAGACATAAAGTGGCAACTGTTTCTTGGCACAAAGGTGTGTGGCATCGTCTTGCTATTCCTAGATACGCTTATCATTTATGGTTGATCTGCCATGGGAGAATTTATACTTTGCAACGGCTTGCTGCTCTTGGCCTTGAGGTGAATGACTGTTGTGGTTTGTGTGTTGGAGGGCGTGAGTCCCTTGATCATCTTTTTCTGCATTGCACGTACAGCAGTCAAATTGTGGCTCATCTGGGGACTTTGCTTGGGCTGCCTACCAAGCTTCTTCTTGGATTCAGCTGCTGCATTCATGGCTTAATACTCAGGATCCCATTCTGCGTCATTTGGGTTTACTTTCTCTTCAGGTTTCAGATTATCACATTTGGAGGGAGCGCAACTGTCGAGCTCACAACAAAGGAATTTTGCTCCCTGCAAAGCTGCTAACAGGGATTCTTGTAGACATTAAAACCCGCTTATCTACTTCTTCTTGGTTTCTGAAGAGAGCATGCAATAGTCCGTTTAGTAATTGGCTTGTTATTTGATTTGGTGGTCTGTTTTCTTGGTTTTTCCATTGCCACCTCTATGATATGTCATAGAGCATGGGTGTACCCCTTGTTCCCTTTGTTTCTTTAATATACACAGTTTAGCAAAAAAAAATTAATATACACAGTTTAGCAAAAAAAAAAAAAAAAAACAAAGCCACATCTAATAATTTTTGGTACCTAACTTTGATACCTTTAGCATTTTTCTTTTTTTATATATAATTTTTTTTAAAACTAGGACTCTAGTAAAATACCGAATGAAACGGTACAGATTTAATTAAGGGGAAAAAAATTTGAGGAGTATTAAAAGCAGATGTCAAACCCTACTTTTCTACTATTGATCATTCATGGCCAGTTCGAAAGATGCTCCTCGTACGGATACTTGGTCTGGACGATTTTTCGTGCAAGCTCTCACCAATTATTTTTATAATATTCCAGATGATCTGATGATGAACATTCTGCGAAGGCTTCCTGTGAGAACATTACTCAGATTGAAAACAGTATCCAAGCATTGGCTTTCGTTGATCTCAGACCCTACATTCATTAATTCCCATCTTCGTGATGCCTTAGAACACAATGAATCTCTTATATTCCACGGAAAACGAGGTTTTCATAACTCAATACTTCTCCGCAACGTTGATTCCAGTGTTGATCTTCCTTATTTTGAAGGTAAGTTATCGCGTAACTTGCGTATTGTTGGTTCTTATAATGGCATTGTTTGTGTTGCTTTGAATACACTACTGATCTATCTTTGGAACCCTGCAACTAAAAAAGCCAAGCTCCTTCCTGCTCCACGTTGCCTAGTGAGAGGTTTTCCTTCAGCATACTTAGGATTTGGTTTTGATCCAATTGCAAACGATTTCAAGGTTGTTAGGAATATTGTTCACTACAATGATAAACACAGACATGCGATGGTATATTCTACAAATGCTAATGCTTGGAAAGAGATCAAGCATCCGAAAATAATTCCACGTTGGTCTGTATCTGATGCTTGTGTGAATGGAGTTTTGTATTGGACATGCTACCATGGTGTGATAAGATACGATACGAATAACGAGGTGTTTTATGATCATACGTTTCCTGCTGATGTGATTAGTACCGGAGACAGTATTTATTTATGTGTGCGAATAATGGAGATGAAGAATTCCATTGCTGTGATTATGACCGCTGATATGTGGAGATTCAAAAGTAAGGTTAACTTGTGGACTGTGGATGATGGATTTGAGAGATCTTGGACTCTAAGATATAGTTTTGAAACCTCTGAAATAGGCTGGGTTCATGGTTACCTAAACAGCACTGGTGATTTTTTATTCAGAACTAGAATAGGAGCATGGTTGTTGCATAACTTGGATAAAAATGTGGTAAAACGTGCCTCAGTTCCGGAATGTACAAGTGAAATATTTAAGTATACCGAGAGCTTAGTTCCAATTACAGGATCTGAAGATCTTGGTAAAATGCTGATAAAGGTAGAAATGGAAGATGAGGAGAGGAGATACAAGCTAGTAAGAAATTAATTGGAGCTGATCAGCTGAAGCACTGAGTTCAGGGCAATATAAGTGAATTTTATTCAGCACATCATTTATGGCCTGTCCCGGGGGCTGGTTAATGATTGTTCAGCTGATGGTTGTAATCAAAATCACGTAGAGAATGTCTATTGCTTGAAATAAGACGTGATGTCTATAGTCGCGTGCTTTTTAGTTTTTATATATTTGTGATTTCCAGGAGGACTCTGTGTAATATAAGAGTATGTTCTGAATATATATTTAAACATGTCAATGCAATCGTCTAGTGGCTTTACTTTAATACTTAAGAGTTGGTGTCAGTTTCTCAACCCGTTGAACATACACAAAATATTTGGTTTAAGCAACACCAGTACTTTAAAAATCTTACTTATCTTAATTAGTTGCATAAATGTCCTCGTCTCCTTCAGAACAGTGTGCTCGGTTCGGAATACAAATAGGTTGTAATTTTTTAATTTGATAACTAAAATGTTTTTTCTAGTATGTGCTAAGAATTCGTGCTAGCTTATTTATCAAATTTTGATCGGTGAGAATTTCATTAATAATGATGGACCCTCCTGCATTCACATAAATATTCACCAATCAAAATTTTACAACTCATCAAGCACGGATTCTTAGCATGTGCCCTTGGGCACACACTAAACAAACCCTAATTAAAAATACCATTTAGCTATAGAAGGCAGAGGTAACGAAAAGATAGTCTACTCTAATACTCCCTCAGTCCCATGTGATTGTTTACGTTTCAAAATGATGTTTTTGGCACGCATTTTAAGGTGCATTTTAAGGGTAGTTCCATAACATATTTTTAAATTTTTTTTTTTGTATAAAAGTATAATGCATATATTTTTATACAAAAAAAAAAAATTTTAAAAATAAATTATAGAACTATCCTTAAAATTCAACTTAAAATGTGTGCCGGAATGTGTAAAAAGAAATGTAAAGAATTGATGAGAAAAGGATCCAAATATCACATTTTCAACGCAAATGGTTGCAAATATCACAACTCAAAAAAATGGTTCCAAATATCACTCCAAAACACATTCTAAAATGGCGTTCTATTTTTTTTTTGAAAACGCTGTTGCGTGTAGTGTGTTCATTTTTTTTTAATTTTTTTCATTGAAAACGCTATTCTAATTTGCGTTTTGGTCATTGAAAACGCCACATGAAGTGGTGTTTCCACCACAACACCATTTGATGTTGCGTTTTGGTCATTCAAAACCTAACTTCAATTAGCGTTTTGCTAGTTGGTTTTAAAAATAAAAAAAAAAAACTGTTAACGCTATATTAAGTAGCGTTTCCTCTCCTTTCAGGGCCCAAAACGCTACATGCATTAGCGTTTTTAAAAAAAAAATAAAAAATCAAAACACTACACGCAACTTTGTTTTGAAGTGATATTTGCAACCATCTTTTCAGATTGTGATATTTGTAACCATTTTCTTTCAAATTGTGATATTTTGAACCAACACCCCGAATTGATTGGGACGGAGTGAGTACCATTTAGCTATACTTTTCATGCTGATTTTGTAAACTAGAACGTCATACCAAACACACAAGTTTTTAAACTTTTTTTTTGGACACATCTCCCTAAAGTTACATGTCTGATTGCTCCAATTTTTTGTTTCCTCATTGTTTTTTTGTCCAAAAAAATTGATTCAATATTTTAGACAAAATTAAAAAAAGAGGTGCGTCCCTAATAAAATAATTCACTTTACAAAAAATGTTATGATGGTAGGACAAGTCAAAAAATTAACGAGTCTTCAATAATTTATTTTATATCTAGTAACGAGCATCTTAATTTATTACTTCCTCTGTCCCCCTGGGGATTGGGGGACGGGGTATATAATACAACATGTTATCAGCATGATATATTGCGAGAAAATAAAAATAATCTGGGAAGTGCAAGAAACCTTGGAGCTATTCAAGCAGAAGGTACGTAAATAAGCACTAATTTATAATATGCAGACTAGAGACACAGTAGGTTTACTGTGTCTTTATAATAAATCTATCTATATTTACACAGTGGATTGAATTCAATCTACCATATCACTATGAGTATTGTAAAAGGTAGTTTTTGAATGTGGACTTCAGTTGTGTTGTTAAATTGCATGACTGTTTGCACTAAATCACGCAAGCGTACGTGGTCACAAGTAATATATGAATAAGTCAAGTTCGTTCCCACAGAGATTTGGTTTAGGTTTCAATTCAGTTAATGCACCTATGCAACAATGTATGGTTTTTATTCACTGCTAAGACAATTAACAAATTGGAGTTTTGATTAACTAAGAAACAAATTAACAAACTAAGAATTAATTAACTAACGAGAATTTAAATCTAATTACTGATAAGTGGATTTATATCCACTTGGAGCGTTCCATATCGGCTTAAATTGATTGACTTGGTCTCAAGTTTGTTGTATTTTTTATGTGTTTTGTGTAGTTGTGCAGGGTTGTAACTATTGGTTAGTGTTGGTGTTCTAATCGATATTAGAGTGGAATTAAGCATTGAAATGAAGATTGGACACTTGTGTTATGCTACTAAGAAGTTACATGTGTCATGGCATCGAAGATGTTAGCTAATGCAAAAGAAACAGAGGAGAAAGGAGCCATTTGTGTAAAATTCGGATTTTCTGGGTAGGTTACGCAGTCTATACTGTTTTGGCCATATCTGGAGTTCTAGAAGTCCGTTTTCAGCGATCTTACAGCTCACGCGAAGCCTGGGAGATTTTCTACAATCTTGGACAGAAAGCATGGCACGCTGCGGCCTGGGAAGGGCGCTGCAGCGCGGGAACCCTTCTGGAAATTCTGAAATTTTGTCCTAAAAATACTGATTCACTATTTTGGTCATATCTTGAGTTCTACAAGTCTGTTTTGGACGATCTTACTGTCCACGCGAAGATAACGGAATTCTCTTTCATTCTAAAGTGCTCCAGAGGTCCAATTACAACTGGAACGGCCCATAAATATTGAAGAAAAGTCAGCTACGAATTTTCCTTAAAAACCGAATCAGTTTAGGAAACGTATTATGTGCCGAATTGCAGAAATTCAACTTTGACAAGGAAATTCCTATAATTCCTACTTCTAATAACTATGGTAATTGCTTTGGGCGGCTACAACATTCCAGAATCAGATCTACACATGGAATTTGCAATTCTATTCTCATTCAAGAACGGAAATTGCCAATCTTCTATTCCAACTCTAAAAAGGCAATTGTTTGGTGGAAAAGACTTCTAGAGCCTATATAAACACATCCTACCATTGTAATTTAGATAACCATTACATATCAATTATTTAGGTTTATTTGTATCTTTTCATACTTTGTTTTTATCATGGTTTCATCAGATCCCATGATGACGAGAGGTTCAATTATGAGCTAATTGTTGTCATGGGATTCTAACGGATTTATTTATGGAGCTTTAGTATCTTGATGCTTTACAGATCTGTTTGTGATATATATCTGATATCCTCGTATGGTTGTGTTTCATGTATTTAGATGCGTAGCTAACATCTAATTTGTTAATCTCTTGTGAAGCGAGAGTGGATCTTGAGATTTAGAACTTGCCATGCTAGCATAGGATAGGTTGATGTTTTAACATCATGATTTGTAGCGTAAATAGAGATATTACGTTGCCCTATGTGATCATTATGGATAACTTGTTCTTCAACCGTTATGTTTTCAAATTCTATAGACATATAGGGTCTAAGCATAATTGGTGTCTATTCATCTTCTATCTCTTTTGTGGATGTATGGATAGTTTGGTTTACGTATACTGAGAGGTAGCGTGTACTTGTTTCGTGTTGTCTGATCAGATATCATAACCATTGCATATAGTGATTAAAGGCGTCAGATCTAAGCGAAATATTTAATGAAGTTAGGATCCCATGGTTTATCTTGCATAAGTAATTCGATTTTAATTATCATTAGTTAAGTAATTCTTAGTTTTACTAAATTGCTTTTTAGTTAAATTAGATAATCAAAACCCAATATTGTTAATTGTCTTAGCAGTGCATAATAACCATACATTATTGCATAGGTACAAACTGAATTAAAACCATAACCAGATCTCTGTGGGAACGAACTCGACTTATTCATATATTACTTGTGACCACGTACGCTTGCGTGAATTAGTGCAAACAAGTTTTTGGTGCCGATGCCGGGGACCTTCGGTGTTTTATTTTTGGTTTATGTGCTTGTCAATAGTGGTCGTTACAGTTCATTGACTCGGATTAGTTACTTACCTATCTTGTTTAGTTCGGTGTGTTTCAGGTACTTGAGTGTTTGAAGATGGCATGCGAGGAGTTGCCATGGTGGGCATATTCGAGGACATCCATGCCTCAGCAATGTGAGCAGTGTTTGGGCATTCATGATCCCTCACAATATTGTTACTATGAAGGAGTTGATCCATATGTCAGTTATGAGGAACAACCATATTTTCAATACCATCCTCAACAGTACCAGCAAGATGTTCCAGATATGTCATATTTCTTTGGTAGTGAAGAGTTTCAACATCAGCAACCTACTCCTACTTTTCAGTCAGATGAGGTTAATGCTATGGAGGAGATTAGGATGCTTGCAAGAAGTTATGAGGAGTCTACCAAATCTATGGGGACACTAATTGCTCAAGTTCTGAGTGCCTTGGAACAAGAGAAACAGCAATTCATACAAGAGGCAATTCCAGATAATAACGGTGACTTGGAGCAAAGTACTGCGTGCATAATTGAGGAAGACAAATTCCAAGAGGAGGTTAGTGTTCACAAGCCATGTGAGGAATTTGATCATGTTAGGATGGTGGATGATTTGGAAATGGCACTATTTGGGACAGACACTGATGAGCTACACAAATTTCAAGAATTGGTATGTGCGTACCAAGAGGCTGAAGAACATGATAAAGATGCAGATCTTCTACTTGTCTCAGAGTTTAAAGATGGAGGTAGCGCATTAGAGCCAATGGAGGAAGTTCTCTTTGAGGAACCAAAGGCTTCAGCAACTTACATTTACCCTCCTCCATCATATTCAAGCGAAGCTCGCGATTGTGTGTTGTTCTACAAATTGACAGATTTTGGGTCGACAGATGAAGGCATTGGACTAGGACAAAGTTGTTACATGAATAGGCCAAGCGAGGAGAAAGGGCATAAAGTGTGCCGCCGTGATGACGATGAAGTTTCACGAAGAGATGACCAGGCAAACTATTATCATCCTTAATGGAGGCTTGGAAGTAACGTCAAGCTATTGACGTTAAAGAAGCGCTTCTTGGGAGGCAACCCAAGGTATGTTTTCTACTTTCCCTTGTATTTACTTTCATTCAATGAGGACATTGAATATTCTAAGTTTGGGGGTGGTTTGAGGGATAAGTAGTGTATATATATGTGATTGTTAGTCATTGTGTTCATGTAGGATTCATGCATTGCATTGCATTGGATTTTGTGGGTACATTCGCTATAGGCCCTCACGAGACCTTACTCATCCACTAGGGCTGCGTAGGGGTTTAAAGGGCTTGTTGCATATGCCAAATGCAACCGTGATCACCTACGGAAGTGGTACTAGTTAGTTAGTTGTAATTGTTTATGCTTGAGGACAAGCATCGGTTTAAGTTTGGGGGTGTGATAAGTGGATTTATATCCACTTGGAGCGTTCCATATCGGCTTAAATTGATTGACTTGGTCTCAAGTTTGTTGTATTTTTGATGTGTTTTGTGTAGTTGTGCAGGGTTGTAGCTATTGATTAGTGTTGGTGTTCTAATCGATATTAGAGTGGAATTAAGCCTTGGAATGAAGATTGGACACTTGTGTTATGCTACCAAGGAGTTACATGTGTCATGGAATTGAAGATGTTAGCTAATGCAAAAGAAACAGAGGAGAAAGGAGCCATTTGTGTAAAATTCGGATTTTTTGGGTAGGTTACGCAGTCTATACTGTTTTGGCCATATCTGGAGTTCTAGAAGTCCGTTTTCAGCGATCTTACAGCTCACGCGAAGCCTGGGAGATTTTCTACAATCTTGGACAGAAAGCATGGCACGCTGCGGCCTGGGAAGGGCGCTGCAGCGCGGGAACCCTTCTGGAAATTCTGAAATTTTGTCCTAAAAATCCTGATTCACTATTTTGGTCATATCTTGAGTTCTACAAGTCTGTTTTGGACGATCTTACTGTCCACGCGAAGATAATGGAATTCTATTTCATTCTAAAGTGCTCCAGAGGTCCAATTACAACTGGAACGGCCCAGAAATATTGAAGAAAAGTCAGCTACGAATTTTCCTTAAAAACCGAATAAGTTTAGGAAACGTATTATGTGCCGAACTGCAGAAATTCAACTTTGACAAGGAAATTGATATAATTCCTACTTCTAATAAGTATGGTAATTTCTTTGGGCGGCTAGAACATTCCAGAATCAGATCTACACATGGAATTTGCAATTCTATTCTCATTCAAGAACGGAAATTGCCAATCTTCTATTCCAACTCTAAAAAGGCAATTGTTTGGTGGACAAGACTTCTAGAGCCTATATAAACACATCCTACCATTGTAATTTAGATAACCATTACATATCAATTACTTAGGTTTATTTGTATCTTTTCATACTTTGTTTTTATCATGGTTTCATCAGATCCCATGATGACGAGAGGTTCAATTATGAGCTAATCGTTGTCATGGGATTCTAACGGATTTATTTATGGAGCTTTAGTATCTTGATGCTTTACAGATCTGTGTGTGATGTATATCTGATATCCTCGTATGGTTGTGTTTCATGTATTTAGATGCGTAGCTAACATCTAATTTGTTAATCTCTTGTGAAGCGAGAGTGGATCTTGAGATTTAGAACTTGCCATGCTAGCATAGGATAGGTTGATGTTTTAACATCATGATTTGTAGCGTAAATAGAGATATTACGTTGCCCTATGTGATCATTATGGATAACTTGTTCTTCAACCGTTATGTTTTCAAATTCTATAGACATATATAGGGTCTAAGCATAATTGGCGTCTATTCATCTTCTATCTCTTTTGTGGATGTATGGATAGTTTGGTATACGTATACTGAGAGGTAGCGTGTACTTGTCTCGTGTTGTCTGATCAGATATCATAACCATTGCATATAGTGATTAAAGGCGTCAGATCTAAGCGAAATATTTAATGAAGTTAGGATCCCATGGTTTATCTTGCATAAGTAATTCGATTTTAACTATCATTAGTTAAGTAATTCTCAGTTTTACTAAATTGTTTTTTAGTTAAATTAGATAATCAAAACCCAATATTGTTAATTGTCTTAGCAGTGCATAATAACCATACATTGTTGCATAGGTACAAACTGAATTAAAACCATAACCAGATCTCTGTGGGAACGAACTCGACTTATTCATATATTACGTGTGACCACGTACGCTTGCGTGAATTAGAGCAAACAATTACTTATGCAAGAGAAAACATGGGATCCTAACTTCATTAGATACTTCGCTTAAAGTTGATGCTTTTAATCAATGCATGTGATGGTTATGATATCTGATCAGACAACACGAAACAAGTACACGCTACTTCTCAGTATACGAATACCAAACTAAACATACATCCACAAAAGAGATAGAAGATGAATAGACACCAATTATGCTTAGACCCTATATCTCTATAAGATTTGAAAACATATCGGTTGAAGAACAAGTTGTCTATTAAGATCACATAGGGCAGCGTAATATCTCTATTTACGCTACAAATCATGATGTTAAAACATCAACCTATCTTATGCTAGCATGGCAAGTTCTAAATCTCAAGATCCACTCTCGTTTCGCAAGAGATTAACAAATTAGATGTTCGCGACGCATATATCTAAACACATGAAACAGAACCATACAAGGATATCAAGTTTCACCACACATAAATCTTTAAATCAATCAAACTACTAAGCTACATAGATAAATCCGTTAGGATCCCATGACAACGATTAGCTCATAATCGAACCGTTCGTCACCATGGGATTTGATGAAAACATGATATAAAATAAAGATTGAATGAAACAAGCAATAATATTAAACTAAAGAGTTGAGAAAAACAAATCTATAATCCAAAGTAGCGCCTAAGAAAAGAATACAAAAGATGAAGTAGATCTAGATCCGTTGATTGTCACGAGCATTGAATCTTTCTCCCCTTTTCTCCCTTGCAAATCTATGTTATGACCTCTAATAATTCTAATTTACAAGGATGAGATGTCTTTTTATAGGCCCTAGAAGTCTTATCCAACAAGAAATACCCAAAACTACTTCTTAAATTTGAAACAGGAAATAATACAGAGTTTTTAGGAGAAAATTTCGGATTTTCAGCAATTCCGCCAGGCCATGACCTAGACTCTACGCCATGGCCCGAAGTAAAATCTGCCCAGGCGCGCCATAGCCTAGACTCTGCACCATGTCCCGGCTCTGCAACTGCCCGGCATGATTTCCTTCATTGTTTCGTCGCTTTTCTTCTGCTTTCTCTTGCTCTTTCTTCGAATAATGTCGTCTTCATTCCTAAAACTCCAAACTTCCCCAAAGTTGGTACGAGAAACTTCATTTCTTCACTTCATACTCTTGAAATCCACTCTGCATCACGAAATCGCCAGCTTTAACCAACGATTCATAACACTGCACATCTCAACGAAACACATCAAAACTATAACATTCTTGAGGTCAAGACATCAATTTTAAGTCAAAATGAAGCGATCCAAGTGGATATAAAATCCACTTATCACACCCCCAAACTTAAACCGATGCTTGTCCTCAAGCATAAACAATTACACTAACTAACTAACTAACTAGTACCACTTCCGTAGGTGATCACGGTTGCATTTGGCATATGCAACAAGCCCTTTAAACCCCTAGGCAACCCTAGTGGACGAGTAAGGTCTCGTGAGGGCCTATAGTGAATGTACCCACAAAATCCATCTAACTAACAATGCAATGCATGAATGCAACTAATCTGCAAATGCAAAGATCCCCTTCAAACTAACCAAAACCAACTAGCAAGCAAATATCTCAAAGAATGCAACTAAATCCAAATAGAGCTCGACTAAGTCCCCGTATACTAACAATACATGAACAGAAACGTGCGTGTGTGCGATGCTCATCAGAAATACTTCCATAACTAGATCAAAATCATACATGTTCTTTGCCAAGACAATCACAAGTTTATAAATAGAATAGACTGTAGACACTTCATAACCTCGGAACACCTCCATCTTTATTCAAGTTAGCCAGGAATTCATGCTTTATTATTACACTACGACACATAATACTATATGCAATATGCATTCTTATTTAACCGTGCAATGAATGAGACCCCAAAAGGCTTATACAATAATACCCAAATAGCGAGTGTTAGGTCAGCAATCCCAAACCACAAGGGCTTTAGGTTACTAGGACTAAGTCCCCTCATACTTAATTACTCGAGTATTAAAGAGCTCACTCGTGGTTAATTTTGCATTTAACAATTGAAACTTTTGACTTTTTTTTCTTTTTTTTCTGATTTTTTTATGCAATCTGGAATGAGAATTCTCATTTCCAACCCTAGACTACTCATATAAATATGAGCCAGCTACTAGCCATTTGACGCCTAGCCATTATTTGACAAATATTAACAACTAGCATGAAATCCCTGGTTTCCCCCAAACTTAGACTTTAGTGCTCCTACGCCATCAACGGAATAACGAAAATTCTAAATATAATCAAGTGATTAAATCTCAAAACATCCAAACAAGCATGACCCTAACCTAGCCCAAAAGCAAACAATTAGACTGTGTAAAAGTTTTGTTTCTGAAACATGCAAGTCAATTCCTATGAACTATAAATCCACCCTTTACTCATCATTACCACACTCAATTAGACATCTAACTACCAATCAGAATTAACTCATCCTAAGGGATCATGAAATATGCATGCCATGAAGATGCAACTAAAATGAACTCACATGATATACGAAAACAAAATAACAAAATGTCCTATATGAAACAAACATAAATAATACTAACATACATGCATGAACTACCACTAACATGCAAAATATGCAATCAACATGAACACAATAACATAAATAACTACCACACACTACTTATCCCCAAACCACCCCCAAACTTAAAATATTCAATGTCCCCATTGAATGGAAGGTAATACAAGGGATAGTAGGAAACATACCGAAATAAAAATGCCAAAAAGCGTGGGTTGCCTCCCACGAAACGCTTGTTTAGAGTCAATTAACTTGACTACATCCAAACCTCCATTAAGGATGATAATAGTTGGCCTGGTCATCTCTTCGTGAGACTTCATCGTCATCACGGCAGCACACTTTCTGCCCCTTCTCCTCGCTTGGCCTATTCGTATAACAACTATGTCCTATTCCAATGCCTTCATCTGTTGACCCAAAATCTGTCAATTTGTAGAACAACACACATTCGCGGGCTTCTCTTGAATATAATGGAGTAGGGTAAATGTAAGTTGCTGAAGCCTTTGGTTCCTCAAAGAGAACTTCCTCCATTGGCTCCAATGCGCTACCTCCATCTTTATACTCTGAGACAAGTAGAAGACCTGCATCTTTCCCATGGTCATCAGCCTCTTGGTATGCACATACCAATTCTTGAAATTTGTGTAGCTCATCAGTGTTTGTCCCAAATAGTGCCCTTTCCAAATCATCCACCATACTAGCATGATCAAATTCCTCACATAGCTTGTGAACACTCACCTCACCTTGGAATTTGTCTTCCTCAATTACGCATACAGTACCTTGCTCCAAATCACCGTTATTTTCTGGAATTACCTCTAGTATGAATTGTTGTTTCTCTTGTTCCAAGACACTCAATATTTGAGCAACTAGTGTCTCCAAAGATTTGATAGACTCCTTATTACTCTCTGCAAGCATCCTAATCTCCTCCATCACATCAACCTCATCTGACTGAAAAGTAGGAGTAGGTTGCTGATGTTGAAACTCTTCACTACCAAAGAAATATGACATATTTGGAACATCTTGCTGGTACTGTTGAGGATGGTATTGAAAATATGGTTGTTCCTCATAAGTGACATATGGATCAACTCCTTCGTAGTAACAATATTCTGAGGTCTCATGAAAGGCCAAACATTGCTCACATTGCTGAGGCATGGATGTCCTCGAATATGCCCACAATGCAACTCCTCGCCTGCCATTTTCAAACACTCAAGTACCTGAAACACACCGAACTAAACAAGATAGGTAAGTAACTAATTCGAGTCAGTGAACTCTAACGACCACTATTGACAAGCACATAAACTAAAAATAAAACACCGATGATCCCCAGTAGCGGCGCCAAAAACTTGTTTGCACTAAATCACGCAATCGTACGTGGTCACAAGTAATATATGAATAAGTCAAGTTCGTTCCCACAGAGATCTGGTTTAGGTTTCAATTCAGTTAATGCACCTATGCAACAATGTATGGTTTTTATTCACTGCTAAGACAATTAACAAATTGGAGTTTTGATTAACTAAAAATTAACTAAGAAACAAATTAACAAACTAAGAATTAATTAACTAACGATAATTTAAATCTAATTACTTATGCAAGAGAAAACATGGGATCCTAACTTCATTAAATACTTCGCTTAGAGTTGATGCCTTTAATCAATGCATGTGATGGTTATGATATCTGATCAGACAACACGAAACAAGTATACGCTACTTCTCAGTATACGAATACCAAACTAAACATACATCCACAAAAGAGATAGAAGATGAATAGACACCAATTATGCTTAGACCCTATATTTCTATAAGATTTGAAAACATATCGGTTGAAGAACAAGTTGTCTATTAAGATCACATAGGGCAGCATAATACCTCTATTTACGCTACAAATCATGATGTTAAAACATCAACCTATCCTATGCTAGCATGGCAAGTTCTAAATCTCAAGATCCACTCTCGTTTCGCAAGAGATTAACAAATTAGATGTTCGCGACGCATATATCTAAACACATGAAACATAACCATACAAGGATATCAAGTTTCACCACACATAAATCTTTAAAGCAATCAAACTACTAAGCTAAATAGATAAATCTGTTAGGATCCCATGACAACGATTAGCTCATAATCGAACCGTTCATCACCATGGGATTTGATGAAAACATGATATAAAACAAAGATTGAATGAAACAAGCAATAATATTAAACTAAAGAGTTGAGAAAAACAAATCTATAATCCAAAGTAGCGCCTAAGAAAAGAATACAAAAGATAAAGTAGATCTAGATCCGTTGCTTGTCACAAGCATTGAATCTTTCTCCCATTTTCTCCCTTGCAAATCTATGTTATGACCTCTAATAATTCTAATTTACAAAGATGAGATGTGTTTTTATAGGCCCTAGAAGTCTTATCCAACAAGAAATACCCAAAACTACTTCTTAAATTCGAAACAGGAAATAATAAAGAGTTTTTAGGAGAAAATTTCGGATTTTCAGCAATTTCGCCAGGCCATGACCTAGAATCTACGCCATGGCCCGAAGTAAAATCTGCCTAGGCGCGCCATAGCCTAGACTCTGCGCCATGTCCCGGCTCTGCAACTGCCCGGCATGATTTCCTTCATTGTTTCGTTGATTTTCTTCTGCTTTCTCTTGCTCTTACTTCGAATAATGTCGTCTTCATTCCTAAAACTCCAAACTTCCCCAAAGTTGGTACGAGAAACTTCATTTCTTCACTACATACTCTTGAAATTCACTCCGCATCACGAAATCGCCAACTTTAACCAACGATTCATAACCCTGCACATCTCAACGAAACACATCAAAACTACAACATTCTTTAGGTCAAGACATCAAATTTAAGTCAAAATGAAGCGATCCAAGTGGATATAAAATCCACTTATCACACCCCCAAACTTAAATCGATGCTTGTCCTCAAGCATAAATAATTACACTAACTAACTAGTACCACTTCCGTAGGTGATCACGGTTGCATTTGGCATATGCAACAAGTCCTTTAAACCCCTAGGCAGCCCTAGTGGACGAGTAAGGTCTCGTGAGGGCCTATAGTGAATGTACCCACAAAATTCATCTAACTAACAATGCAATGCATGAATGCAACTAATCTGCAAATGCAAAGATCCCCTTCAAACTAACCAAAACCAACTAGCAAGCAAATATCTCAAAGAATGCAACTAAATCAAAATAGAGCTCGACTAAGTCCCCGTATACTAACAATACATGAACAGAAACGTGCGTGTGTGCGATGCTCATCAGAAATACTTCCAAAACTAGATCAAAATCATACATGTTCTTTGCCAAGACAATCACAAGTTTATAAATAGAATAGACTGTAGACACTTCATAACCTCGGAACACCTCCATCCTTATTCAAGTTAGCCAGGAATTCATGCTTTATTATTACACTACGACACATAATACTATATACAATACGCATGCTTATTTACCCGTACAATGAATGAGACCCCAAAAGGCTTATACAATAATACCCATATAGCGAGTGTTAGGTCAGCAATCCCAAACCACAAGGGCTTTAGGTTACTAGGACTAAGTCCTCTCATACTTAATTACTCGAGTATTAAAGGGCTCACTCGTGGTTAATTTTGCATTTAACAATTTAAACTTTTGACTTTTTTTTTCTTTTTTTCTGATTTTTTTATGCAATCTGGAATGAGAATTCTCATTTCCAACCCTAGATTACTCATATAAATATGAGCTAGCTACTAGCCATTTGACGCCTAGCCATTATTTGACAAATATTAACAAGTAGCATGAAATCCCTGGTTTTCCCCCAAACTTAGACTTTAGTGCTCCTACGCCATCAAGGGAATAACGAAAATTCTAAATATAATCAAGTGATTAAATCTCAAAACATCCAAACAAGCATGACCCTAACCTAGCCCAAAAGCAAACAATGAGACTGTGTAAAAGTTTTGTTTCCGAAACATGCAAGTCTATTCCTAGGAACTATAAATCCACCCTTTACTCATCATTACCACACTCAATTACTCATCTCCACCAAATTCACTTTGATTCCTTCATCACTGACCATATGTCTTAAAAATTATATTCTTTCCCATCAAAAATTCATATTTAGGAATCTTGCGCATACTCTTCCTCTCCTTGAAATTTCTTAAGGCTATTCTCAAATGATCTGCATACTCTTCACAAGTCTTCGAGTATCTTGGGATGTTATCTATAAACATAATTAAAATTTTATCCAAATATTTCTTGAAATCTTATTCGTCGGAAGCATAAAGCAGTAAGTGCTCTCGTCCAACCAAACACCATCACTAACAACTCATCGTGTCCATATCGACTCAGAATGTTCCTTCAAGAATATCTTAAGGTTTCTATCCTTCAATGATCTTAGTTTATTCATAGATAAACTTTAGGCAAAACATACACCTTTCAACTGGTTAAACAACTCATCCAACCTTGGTAAAAAGATCCTCATTACTACTTGTTCACTTATTCCATTTTTAAAGATCAATGCATATCTTCAAACTACCGTTCTTCCTTCTCACGAACAGTACTAGTGCATCCTCTTGAGATACGCTGAGTATTACTTCTCTTGCGAAAATCCTTTAATTAAATTGATAGCTCCGACATTTTCATAGATGTCATCCGATATTGAACTCCTTTAAACCGATTCTATTTTTGGAAATAATATTAGCAAACAAACTCTACATCTTTGTCTAGTGACAATCCTAGTAATCCATCAAAATATACACCCAAAAATTTTCAACCACTGAAATCTGCTCCGATTTAATTGCTTCCTATGTAATATCTCCCTTTGTGCAAAATAACTTTATAATCTTGGTATAACCATCTCTTGGTATGCATGATCGTTAAGACTTCTTTGTTTGTTTCCGACCTCAAAACACTACTTCTACATCTCTCGACATTCATAATCTCACCTTCTTGTCCTCACAATTTGCTTGTACTATGTAGTTAGCTACTCAATCCAATCCTAAATCACACTTAACTCTCTTCACTGCAATCACATTCAAATTCTTGGTAACATCATTCATAATCATGTCGAATTTCCAACTTTCGAGTGATTTATAGAAAATAGTTCTGTTACTCTCATCATAGGCTCCATTGAGATTGATATAATATAATTTCTGGAAAAATGTCCTATCTTTCCACGCTTATGGCACACAATTTTTGAATTCTGACTCTATCACTTGTTACCATTCTATTCTTTCTGTTTCCACTTGCAACTTTCTACATTTTACCTCATCACAATCTCAATATGTTTTTCTCAAAATCTTATCTTCCGGCAATTGAGTCTTGTCAATCTCTGCCAATTCTCATGTTAGGTCGAATACACAATAGTTAATCAAATACTGTATGAGTAACTTAACAAGAACACACTATTTAATACTTAAAAACTGTTTGGAATTAACAATTCCTCTCTCAGTGATGTAAAATATCACAGAGAGCTGCTTAGGTTATAATCAATGAATTTTTCAATGTTCGATACCCTTCTAGGGTTAACCTAACTGTATTTATAAAACATACAGCTTCGTACAATCAGTAATTGATTCTCCTATAATTAAGCTATACAATTGATATCAATCACGATTGCTCCAGTCTTCCAAGTCAACTCAATCTCTTTGACAGCTTTCCAATCTTCAAAGATATTGCTTCCATATTTATCTTGTATCAATCTTCAAACACTGTTGACTCTTCAGACAATACCGCTACAGAGTTTAACAATCTCTGTTGCGCTTCCAGTCCGTGTTTAACTAAACTCTGACTGCTTCCAACTAAACTCTGTTTTGTCACTTTAACTTCTAAACACTGTTCTCATCAATCATTTCTAACAATCTCCCCCAACTTGTCCATTAGCAAAAATGTACAAGTTTACAGTAAATGATGATGTCAAAACAAATACAAAGTTCACAGTGTTTAACATACAAACAGAGTTTAAGCTATTACTTAACAATTTCTACAGAAAATAAGAAAATTCTTACAGACTTTAATTTCTAATCTCTTGAAGATCAGGCATTGTTCTGAGATAGTCTATAAGCAATCTTCTTTCAGCATTTTCAAGCTCTATCTGCATGGCTTCCTTGATTTCTCTCAACTGAGGATCATTCTCATCAGTTTGATAGATAGCAGCTCTAAGATCGTAGATTTTGTTTCTTCTCATTTCATTTCCCAGCCTGATGTATTTCACTTCCTCAGACTTCACATTAAAATCCAGAACAGTGATTCCAAGATCAGTCTTCAGCTTTGTAGTTCCCTTCTCCATTTCTATCAGATTGCCATTCCAATCTCTGTACTTAGGAACATACTTACTGTTGAATTTCATTTTTCTTCTTGCAAGTTTTGAATCATCCTTTGTCTGAGCACATTTGCAACTGACTGAGCTCTTTGATTTCTCACTCTGAAAATATACAGGACATATTCAAGTTCTTCCCAGTATTTTAATTCAATATCCTTTTCAGAAACTTTAAACACTGTTCCATCAGCCATGAAATATAGCAGGAAATCATTCTCTAAACTCTTCTGATATACAAGCTGTACTGACTCCAGTCTGTCTAAACTCTCTTGAGTGACACCACGACCTGGAACAGACAGTGAAGAAGGATCTCTGGGACCAACATATTGCCTTTTGTCTCTGTGTGAGCCTATACCTTCTTTGTTGTATCCAACTTTACCAGATAAAGCTCTACTATCAGTAAAATCCATTGGAACTGTAGCTTCTAGCCTTGAATCATGAAGAACACCTTTTCCAAATGTTGATTTCAACTGAGAAGACAATAATGGTGTGGTCACAACTTGTGCAGTAACAGAGGTTGTGTCTTCATTCTTCTGTACAACATGTGTATCAACAGAGGTTGTAACAATACTTTTCAGCTTTTGCTTAGCTTCTGCATCTGTTGGTTTTCTGAACACTTGCATTCTTTGATTTGTACCAACTGGTTCTTTGATTTGAATGCCTTTAAGAGCAGGCTTTGCAGCTTTAACAACTTTCACATTCTTCTTCAATTTATCAGACTTTAAAGTCTTCAAATGCTTTTCTTGCAGACTCTTCTCTTCAGCTTTAGCATCTTCTATAGTAACTCCTTCTGCATTCTCTTCCATGAAAAGCTTAACAGCTAACTCCTCATCAGTCTTTGGATTTGATATTAATTCCAAACTCTTGGTTTTTGAAGTACCTTGAGTTTCAGTGTTTATTCCAACATACTGTGACTTAAGAGATTTGCCAGATCTCAGAGTTAGTGTATCAGAGTTTAAACCCTTCTTCTTATCACTTGCCCCTCCATCTCCAGCATCATCCTTTTGAAGCAGAGTTTGAGAAACTTTGCATTTAGACTTAGCAACTCTCTCCCCCTTTTTGACATCATCAGGAATGAGTATAGATGTAATGAGCTCCAAAGAATTAGCAATAGAATCAACCTTAGAAAACAAAGCAGCTTGATTCTCTTCAACCTTTCCTAGCCTGGCAAAGAGAGTATCTTGAACTTTAGACAGCTGTGCAGCTTTGATTTTGGACTCTCTTTCCATCTTCATTTCTCTTGACTGTATCTCAATCTTCAAAGAAGCAATTTCTTGTTTTGTGTCAGCAAAATTTCCATCCAGAGTTTTGACTTGTACCACAGTTGCCTTTAAACATGATAAAATCTCTGGATTTGAAATTTGACTAGCAGTCTGCTTAACAAACTCAGCTGCTCTCCCTTTTGGAAAAATACAATCATGTTTATACCAATTAGTAGCAGATTTAGCAAGGTGCTCTACTTCAATTGCATGAGATGGACAAGGCTGATCAAAAGGTTTATGTTTATTTTCAGTCTGTGCTGGTGCACTCAGAAAAGAATCAGAGTTTGCACTGTTTTCAGATTCATCTTCAGCACTTGCATCATTAGCTTGAGCATCTTTTAAAGAACCACTGTGCTGAGCTGTGTCAGCCACAGTTTCTGCAACAACTTCTGCAATCTTGTCAATAGTCTCCTCATGTGGCACAGGCTCTGCAACAGAGTTTGCATTTGTAACTTCAACAGGCATAGATTCAGAATTTTTCTTAGTTGCCTGATCAACCTCATCACCTTTGTCTGGTATTGGAGAAGCATTAGATATCAGCTCTGTGTGTGATGCTGCAGCTTCAGGAAAATTAACTGCAGAATCATCAGCTACACCAGGAGCTTCAGTATGAACAATAGGTGAGATAGGATCAAGAATTGGTTGAAATGAATCAAGAACATCATTCACTGGTGAAAAACCATCTCTGTGATCCTCTTCTACAGGCATGTTATCCTCTGTAGGTACTTCAACATTGACAGTATCATCTGCAGGTATTTCAACATTGACAGCCACAATATCCTCTGCAGGCATTTTAACCTCTGCAGGTATAGCAACATTCTCTGCAACCTCAACAGTAGGTGTTTGCTGGGAAACCACCTCTGGAGCTTCAACAACATTCTCATCATCTGATTCTGAAAGTATTAATCTCCTCTTCTTGACTTGAGGCACTACAATCTCCTCTTCTTCTTCACTAGAGCTCTCCCTAGGTGGTGAAAGTGAAGGTCTGTTTGCCTTTTGTTTCTTTCTTCTGGTATAAACAGCTCCAGGTAATGTCTGTTTAGCCTTTGAGTGTTTTGTGTTTTGGGCGGTGTGTATTTTTCTTTTTGGTTTGGATTTGGGTTTTTCAGTAGGTACTGGCTCAGAGTTTAAGGTTTCAGAGTTTAGTGGTGGAGAGTTTATTGTTGGAGAGTTTATTGGTGAAGAGTTTATGTGTTCTGGTTGTGGTTGATGAGATGTAGTAGGTACAGTTGTTGTGGGTGTTCTGGGTGTTGGTTCAGAATGTATGGTGTCTAATGGTTCAGGCATTTGTTGTGGTGATTGAGAATCTTGAGGTTGATTAACATAGTTTTGTAAGGCTAGTGGCATAAACATATCAGGTATTTGCTGTTTAGTAACATCTTTGATTGTCAAATCAGAAAACATCCTTTTAGCAACTTGAAAAGGCTGAATCACATCAGCTTCATCAATTGTAATATTAGGCACACAAGCAGTGAATAGCATTTGACAAAAATGAGCAAAATAAACAGAAGTAGGCTCAGACAAACGCTCTCCCAAATTCATTAGCACTAGTCTACCAAAATCGAAATTACCTCCATACAGTAGAGCATGACCAATTTGGAGAGTGTCAAGAGGAAGTGCATCCCAGTTTGTTGTCTTCTTTCCAAAAACTCTTGTAATGCAATCGAAAAAGAAACTCCATTCCTTTCTCAAAAGTGGCCTTCTCAGAGACCCCAGCTTATTCAAATTTCCTGCACATCCAATTTGCTGCAACATTGTCCTCAAGCGATCATGACCAACAACACTGTAAGAAGTGTGAGTCTCAAAATCCAGAGCATCCCTAACCGTAGTTGGAGTAATGATATACTCTGATTCAGCATGAGTGAAAGTGATTGTTGGAGTACCAGACTCTTCTCCATCATCATACACAGAGTTTGTCCAGAAAGTAGCAATTTGTGAAGCAGAGAGTATTGGTGGTGCAGTTAAAGCCTTCCCTATTTCAGAATCTTTCAAGAAGTTTTGAAACAAATGAAACGCCTCTGGAGCATTTGCATTCTCCAGTGGTGTTGCATAGTTGCTAGGAAGAAAAACTAACCCTGCTGCATCAAACGCTTTAGTTGCCATTAGTAAGATATGATACGAAGATATTCAGAGAAAAGATGTATGGTAAGTGTTTACCAAAATGTGAAGGAGAGTGAATGAGAATTTTGAAAGTGAATGAGTATGCAAGTAACTGTGAGTGGGTGAATATGAATCGATGTGAATTGAGAGAACAAAAACGATTAGAGTAAAACTAAAACTCAATCGTTTATTTAGTAAAAGCGCGCAACTGATTGTAGAGTAATGTGTGAGTGGGACACTATCATGGGACACGTGTCAAACAACCAATGGATCACTTAATAATTACCGCTGTCATTCCTATAACCACGACACTTTGACATATTTACACTAATTAACAGTTGTCAACTACCCAAATTACTCCAAAATAGTCATATCATCTCAATGAAACTTTACCTTAGAGTACTTATCACAACTCAACAGTGTTTGTCAATTTTCCAACTTTATCACTAAAAATCCTTTCAAAAATTGCACAGTTGTGAATATAATTGTGTGTGAAGCAGAGTTTACCAAAATCAATTTTTAGAGCATCTAATATTTCATAAAATCCAAAAAAAAAAATCAATAAACACTGAATGCACAAACTCTCATAGTAAACACTGATTGTTTGATGAATGCTAAACTCTGTAGTTACTGTTAATACAGAAATCTGAAAAACTTCTATTCCCATTGATGTCCATGATTATCCAAGTAAGCACACAGTCTTTGAAGACAAAAAGATCAAGAGATAGAAATCAGAGCATCATTCAGTGAATAACAGTCATGAACTTGATAAACTCACAAACTCTCAAGGCACACAAGTGTTTAGGTGAAGTGTTTACACTCACATTCAATCAGAAATAGCAGATTCTACCATATGCTTGAATGTCCACCAAATCTACACTACTTTGAGTACATGTATGCACAAATCAAAAGGACTTTATTCAGGGTTGTAATGAGGTAAGATCAAACAGATGAGAAGAGATGTTTTATTCATAAGTGAATTTCAACCTGAACATTTTAATAGACCAAAGTGTTCAGTCACACTGTTAGTACATATTTGTACAAGATCAGTATATATGTCTTTTTTTTTTCTTTTTTTCTTTTTTTTTAATAATATACTGAATAAACTTTTCTTTTCTTGAGTAACACTCACCTGCTTGATTTTTTTTCAAAAAAAAATATAACTGCTCTTAATACTTCAGAGTATAAGAAAAATGAGCAGTTAATTAGGCTCAAAGGGGTTTACTAAGGATGGTATCTATGAACAGTGTTTATACAGTGTTTGAACAGAGTTCAAAAGAATTTTGAACAGTGTTTGAAGGAATGGTAAATCCTATTGCCTTTATCATTTTCATGCACACACATATCATGTAGTCTCAAAATGGTTTAATACAAGTTCTAGAGAAACATACTTCCTAATGAATATCACACAACAATAAATACTGATTGATAGAAAATGTATCAATCACTGATTTGGCTCAAACTCTCACAGGGTGTAGACATGAATCTGAACTCACCAAACTAATCAATGACATATCTCAAGTTTTATGGTTTTTACAAGTACAAACAAGGAATCATCAGGAACCATACCTTTGGAAACAGAATGTCACTTATCAGAGTTTAGAGTTCATCAATAACAGAAATTATTTATGAGAGGCAATGCACACAATATTCATAGACTCAGAGTTTAGGACTGAATAAACTAAGAGATGCTATAAATATGAAACAGTATCATGCTGTGTTGATTTACTGCACAAAGTCTGATTAGATTACAGTGACTCAGAAAGAATCATGATTTTATTACTGAGAATCATGCTTCATACATTTTCTTCATTGGTGTTTTCATTCAGACAATAATCAATTCTGAATTCACTGAGTGTATCCAACATGTTAACAGTGTTTAGCAGACAGACATGCTGACAGAGTTTAACAAGGTTCACATAGCACTTAACAATTTGCAGAAACATGAGCAATATATTTTAAAAATAAGTTTTTGAGTCTAACCAACATCTCTAGTCAAAACTAGAGACCATTCCTAGTTCATTGACCAGTCTTGTAAATGTAGCTTCACTCAATGGCTTGGTGAAGATATCTGCAAGTTGTTGTTCTGTAGACACAAAGTTAAGCTCAATGTTTCCTTCCTCTACATGCTCTCTGATGAAGTGATACCTTATGCTGATGTGCTTTGTCATTGAATGTTGTACTGGATTACCTGTCATTGCAATAGCACTTTGATTATCACAGTAAATAGGTATCTTGGTATACCTTAATCCATAATCCAGCAGTTGATTCTTCATCCATAAAATCTGTGCACAGCAGCTACCAGCAGCAATATACTCTGCTTCAGCTGTAGATGTAGATATTGACTTCTGTTTCTTGCTGTACCAGGAAACAAGTCTGTCACCCAGAAATTGACAACTTCCACTTGTGCTTTTTCTGTCTATCTTACATCCTGCAAAGTCTGCATCTGAATAACCAAGTAGTTTAAACTCTGATTCTCTTGGATACCACAGCCCCAAAGTTATAGTGCCCTTGAGATACTTAAAAATTCTCTTTACTGTTGTTAAATGTGGTTCTCTTGGGTCTGCCTGGAACCTTGCACACAAACAAGTAGCATACATGATATCAGGTCTGCTAGCTGTTAAATAGAGTAGAGAACCAATCATTCCTCTGTAACATGTCATATCTACTGATGACCCTGCATCTTTGTCCAATTTTGTTGCAGTTGCCATGGGAGTTGTTGCAGATGAACAGTCAAGCATGCCAAATTTCTTGAGAAGATTTCTGGTATATTTTGCTTGATTTATAAAAATTCCATCATCTGTTTGCTTCACCTGTAGGCCTAGAAAATAACTAAGCTCTCCCATCATACTCATTTGATATCTTGACTGCATGAGTTTGGCAAACTTCTTACAGAGTTTATCATTAGTAGATCCAAAGATAATGTCATCTACATATATCTGAACTAAGAGCAAGTCACTACCAGATTGGAAGTAAAACAGAGTTTTGTCAATAGTGCCCCTGTGAAATCCACTTTCTAGTAGAAATTTGGCAAGAGTTTCATACCATGCCCTTGGTGCCTGTTTAAGTCCATAGAGTGCCTTGTCTAACCTGTAGACATGATCTGGATATTTTGGATCTACAAAACCTGGTGGTTGTTCCACAAACACTTCTTCTTCAAGTTTTCCATTTAAAAATGCACTTTTCACATCCATCTGAAACACTTTGAATTTCTTATGAGAGGCATATGCTAGAAAGATTCTGATTGCCTCCAATCTAGCAACTGGAGCAAATGTTTCATCATAGTCTATTCATTCCTGTTGTGAATAGCCTTTTGCAACCAGTCTTGCTTTGTTTCTTGTGATAACACCCTCACTGTCAGTTTTATTCCTGAAAACCCATTTAGTACCAACAATGGATCTGTTCTTGGGCCTTGGTACAAGTGTCCACACTTCATTTCTTTCAAATTCATTTAGCTCTTCTTGCATTGCTGTTATCCAGTCAGCATCTTTAAGAGCTTCTTCCACTTTCTTTGGCTCAGATTGTGACAAGAATGCATGAAACAGACATTCATTTGTTGTTGCACTTCTTGTCCTTACTTTTGCATCTGGATCACCAATAATTAAATCAGGTGTGTGTGACTTAGTCCACTTTCTTGCAGAGGGCAAATTGCTTCTGTCATCATGTGATCCTCCCCCTTGATCCATGCTCTCCTGATTTTCTTGGTGCCTCTCTTCATTTTCTGATGCTCCCCCTGAATGTGACTGCTCAGAATTATCAACAGAGTTTGAATCAACAGAGTTTGATTCAGAATTATCAACTGAGTCACTATTAGTGTTTGAATTATCACTTTGATGTGATTCTTCATGCTCCCCCTCAACTGGTTCTTCCCTTGTTTCTGATTGAAGAGTTTCTTCAGTATTTACCAGTAGAGGTTCAGAGTTTAGATCAATAGAGTTTGTCAGATCAGACTGATCAGAGTTTACTTTTTCAGAGAATAAATCTTCATTTTCAAAGTGCAGTTGATCATGTTCATTGACATCTTCAAGTCCAGTTATTTTCTTGTCATCAAATGACACATGAATTGATTCCATGATCACTCTGGTTCTCAGATTATAAACTCTGAATGCCTTAGTTGACAGTGGATAGCCAACAAAAATTCCTTCATCTACCTTTAGATCAAATTTGGTCAACTGTTCAGGATGAGTCTTCAACACAAAGCACTTGCATCCAAAAATATGAAAATATTTTAGATTTGGCTTTTTCTTTTTCACCATTTCATATGGTGTTTTGTCATGCTTGTTGATCAGTGTTGCATTTTGAGTAAAACAACAGTTTGAACTGCTTCTGCCCAGAAATATGTTGGCAATTTTGCTTCATCTAGCATGGTTCTGGCAGCTTCTATCAAGGTTCTGTTCTTCCTCTCCACTACACCATTTTGTTGTGGAGTGCCAGGTGCAGAAAACTCTTGTTTGATTCCTTTACTCTTGCAAAATTCTTCCATTGATGAATTCCTGAATTCAGTTCCATTGTCACTTCTGATTATCTTCACTTGATTCTCTGACCCTTTGTCCAGTTGTATTATATGTTCTGTTAGTGTTAATGCAGTTTCATCCTTCTTTGCAAGAAAATATACCCATGTGTATCTGGTATATTCATCAACAATGACTAGAGCATATTTCTTCTTTCCAAGAGACATCACATTCACTGGTCCAAAGAGATCAACATGTAGGAGATGATAAGGATCAACAATTGAAGACTCGGATTTGCTTTTGAAGGAGGCTTTTCTCTGTTTGGCCTTTTGACAAGAATCACACAGGCCTTCTACATTCAACAAGGACTTTGGTAGACCTCTTACAAGATCATTCTTTATTAGCTCATTGATGTTGTTCAGATTCAAATGTGAGAGTTTCTTGTGCCATTTCCAACTCTCTTCACTGGACATTCTTGTTGACAGACACACTGCTTTGCCATCAGTGTTTGTTGACAATTTTATTTCATATATGTTATTTTGTCTGTTTCCAACTAGAGCAACTTTCCCTGTAGATTTACTGATCACTTGACAATATTCAGGCTGAAAATCTACATGATATCCTCTGTCACAGATTTGACTCACAGATAGCAGATCATGCTTGAGTCCTGGAACCAGAGCTACATTTGTGATGATGACACTCCCAAGATTAATATTTCCATATCCCAGAGTATGTCCTATGTTACCATCTCCATAGGAAACTTTTGGGCCAGCCTTCTCCTCATACTCTGATAGCAGGGCTTTATTTCCTGTCATGTGTCCTGAACATCCACTGTCCATGACTAGGGTACTAACCCTGTTGCCCTGCAATCACAAACAATCACTGATTATTAGTTTTAAGGATCCAGACTTGCTTGGATCCTTTGGCTTTCTTGATTTTGTTAGCTTTTGCAGCGGAATTCACATTTTCAGAGTTTAAGCTAACTTTTTCAGAGTTTACATTTGCAGAGTTTACTTTAACCCATTTCAAATTTGGCTTGGGTTCATAGTAATTATAGTAAATAGCATGATAATCTCTGCAAGTGTAAATGGAATGCCATGTACTTCCACAGTGTTTACATAAAGTCTGTGGTCTAGTTCTCACATAATCATTTTTAACTGCAGTTTTAGAGGGCAAAGAATTAATGTTCTTATTCTTACTGCAGAAACTAGCAAGATGATTAGTGCTACCACAATTAAAGCATGTTTTTCTAGGAGCTAATGAAGCAAGCATTGGCTTAATTCCTGATGTTATGCCTACCTTTCCATTTTTGTTTTTCCTAGGCATTCTCTGTTTGTTGACAGATTTTATCTCTTTAAGCTTATGCTTGAGTTGTTTATCTGTCATTGAACCAATGTTAACCTCTTTAACAAAAGTCTTAGCATATGATTCTTTAACAGCCTTTTTCTCAGCTTCATTCTTAGGTCCACCTGTTCCCATAACATTACCTTCAGATGAACGATGTGGTCTAACTTTTACCAAATTTTCAAATCTAAGTTCATCTCCTTCAGAGTAACCTAGACCTACTGTATCTGACTGAAACACTTCTTGAGTATCTTTACCAGAGTGTGTCCAAGTTTTAATGATGTGTTTAGTATCCTCCAATTCAGATTCTAGTTGCTTATACTTACCTAGCAACTCCTCTTCAATAAACACTGCATCATCTCTTTCTTTCTGAATTTTATTCATGTTCTCTAGCTGTTCCTCAACAAGTTTATTTCTATCTTTGAGTTGAGAGCACTCATTCTTTATCCTCTCATTTTCTAAAGTCTGATCCCTATAACTGATATGCAATGCCTTAAGATAAATTCTCAATTCAGTTATATTATCAGTATTATAAGCATAGGTAGTTGGGGGTACCTTGAGATCATCATCTTCATTTTGAGTAGTAGCCATGAGTGCATAGTTGACTTCCTCATCTGAATCTGAAGTGTCTGCCCAATCTCTGCCTTTGGTGTAGAGTGCCTTTTCAGTTTTACCCTTCTTACACTCAGGAGCATAGTGACCCATCTCCTTACACTTGTAGCATTGAATCTCAGACTTATCTTTCTTACCAGATTTGAAGTCCTTTCCCTCAGATTTCTTGAAATTCTTCTTGTCAAACTTTGAGTAGTCCTTGGAGAATCTCTTTCCCTTCTTGAAGTTCTTGAATCCCATCTTCTTGAAGGTTTTTACCATCAATGCAGCCATTTGCATCATCTCTTCATCATCTTCAGAATCAGATGTTCCATCTGTGTTTGAGTCAACATCAGTGTTTGATGACTCACTTTCTGAGTGTATGACTAAAGCTTTTCCTTTTGCCTTTCTCCTTGATGCTTCCTTCTTTGATGGTTTCTCCTCAACCTTAAGAGCAACAGACTTTGACTTTCTACTTGATCTTTTGTTTCTCTGCTCCAATTCCAATTCATGGGTTTTGAGCATTCCATAAATTTCATCAATCTCTGTTTCACCAAGTTCATAGTTATCTCTTATAGTGGTTGTTTTCACATCCCACTTTTCAGGTAGAGAAAGAAGAAACTTGAGATTTGAGTCTTCTAAATCATACTCTTTGTTAACCAATGACAAATCATTGAGCAGTTTACAGAATCTGTCAAATGTTTCTGTCATGGTTTCTTCAGACTTTGCCTCAAAGTGCTCATACTCCTGAGTGAGTATGTTTCTTCTGTTTTTCTTGATTGCAGGAGTTCCTTGACACCTAACCTCAAGTGCATCACATATTTCCTTTGCAGTTGTGCAATTAATCACTTTATTAGACATAACATTGTCTAAAGCACTGTGAAGTAAATGTCTTACTTTTGCATCCTTTGCAATGGATGAAAGATCCTCAGCAGTTAGATCTTTCTTTTCTTTTGGAATGACCTTTGATTCCTCACCAGCAGCAGCAACAGATAACTTTGTAGGTTTGTGAGGACCTTCATAAATTCTATCAAGATATTCTGGATCTGTAGCCTCCAGAAACATGGTCATTTTCACTTTCCAAATTGCATACTCTAGTGGCCTAAGTATAGGAACCCTAATTGTTTCATACCTACTAACAGTAGTAGGGGCTTTCTCAGATGGTGGAGGTATCTCTGCCATTGATTACTATTGTGTTTGGATCTTTAACTGTAATAAAGTAACAGATTGGCTCTGATACCACTTGTTAGGTCGAATACACAATAGTTAATCAAATACTGTATGAGTAACTTAACAAGAACACACTATTTAATACTTAAAAACTGTTTGGAATTAACAATTCCTCTCTCAGTGATTAAAATATCACAGAGAGCTGCTTAGGTTACAATCAATGAATTTTTCAATGTTCGATACCCTTCTAGGGTTAACCTAACTGTATTTATAAAACATACAGCTTCGTACAATTAGTAATTGATTCTCCTATAATTAAGCTATACAATTGATATCAATCACGACTGCTCCAGTCTTCCAAGTCAACTCAATCTCTTTGACAGCTTTCCAATCTTCAAAGATATTGCTTCCATATTTATCTTGTATCAATCTTCAAACACTGTTGACTCTTCAGACAATACCGCTACAGAGTTTAACAATCTCTGTTGCGCTTCCAGTCAGTGTTTAACTAAACTCTGACTGCTTCCAACTAAACTCTGTTTTGTCACTTTAACTTCTAAACACTGTTCTCATCAATCATTTCTAACATCTCATCCTATGAGCAACTACTGTTAGTACTCCTCCGACTCTAGATCTTTTAAATTCTTGATATGTCAAATTATACCTAACCGCAAGCGCACGGTGTCTATTGCTAGTACAGATGGCAAGCGGGTCGAATCCACAAGGAGACAGGTTCTACTAATTCCTTTTCAGTTATCGCTAATTGTTTCAAGGGCAAACGATTATGTGAAATTATTAATTAACTAATTAAACTAAATTAACACTAATTAAGCAGATGATAAACAAATTATTTAAAACCTAGGGCAATCAGGTCCACCATGCTTACACAATTGGCTCTTAAGCTAAAGCAATCAATGTGATCCTATAACTAGAGTATGTTAATCTCTCTCAAGCATTAACACTCTCGAAACATTCAACACAATTAACCACTTTTAGTAATTCAATCAATCAGGTAATTAGAGTCAAGTTAATCTTTTCCAAGCATTAACGCTCTCAGAAATCCAATGATGCTCTCGCACTCAAATTCAATTCTGCTAATCGTATGTGTGCCTCTAGTAAGTAAATCTCTCGATCCATACCCCTATTTGCATATAATTAATCCATGATATCGGCCGATTACACAAATTAATGATTAAAACATATCAATCAGAATTAACCATAACCAATCAAACCACTATGAAAATCATGCCAATATTAGTGCAAACATGGCTTCCCTTTTAGCCCTAGAAATAACTACTCACTAATAATTAAACAAGTAAAACAACTAGTAAAACAAGAAAACATAATTAAACTAATAAGAATTGAGAAGAAATTCAGATAAGAAAACCTGCAATCATCAATCCTGTCACAAGAATGAAATTCATGGTCTCCTCTCCAAAACCCTAGCTCCTAAGAGTAGGAGCACGTATGTATCTCCCTTTAAAATAATACCCTAGATGTGTTTATATAGGCTCTAAAAGTCTTGCCCAATAAAAGTATTTTAATACTCTAAATCAATTACAAGTAGGATTCCATAACTGAATAGGATTCCTTAATTAAAATTCGTCACTTCTTTTTCTCCTCTGTTTCTGGGCTCTTCCAGTTGGATTTTGCTTACTGGACCACCTCTGAATTAAAGATAATTCCACAAGCTTCGCGTGGACAGTAAGATCGTCAAATTCTGACTTCTGGAACTCAAGATATGGCCCAAACAGTGCAGGCAGCCCGTATAGCCCAATATTACGAATTTTCTCCTATTTTATCTCCAAAATAGCTCTTTTTGCTCCAAATCCTTCCAAGTCATGAATTCTTTATTTCCTACAATAAAACAATAAAATCTATTAAATAAAAATCCAAATCAATGCAAAACACAATAAATATGAGAATAAAATCATCTAGAATATATATAAAAATATACTCTATCAAACATCCCCACACTTAGCATTTGCACGTCCTCGGGCAAATAAGTGAAATAAAAACTAAATCCTAACAAACATCACTTTCGTAGATGACACGATTGCATTGAGCATATGCAACAAGCCGTTAAACCCCTAGGCAGCCCTAGTAGGACGAGTGTTGTCTCGTGAGGGTTTATAGTGAATGTACCCACAAAATTCATCCAACCATGCAAAAGATCAATGCCAACACAACACCACACACACAAGTCCTCTCATGCCACATCAACTTAAGAATCAAAGCAAACATACGATGTCTTGGTGTCGAAAGTGCAAGTATTCACGTAGTCTACTCAACTAACATGCAGAAGGTCATAAAAATTCATGTCAAGTGTAAAAATCGTTGGTAATCATGCTAAGCCCACAAGAAATACATCTTTAAGTCTAAACCCGGGATCTCCTATGCCAAAACAAGTAATAACTCACCTTTCACTCAAAAACGAATATTCACTCAAGAACAAGGTTAAGTGTATCACTCAATTCCAACAAAATCATAAACATAACTTGACACTCGCAATCAATCTCACTCTCAACACAACATACATCACTGAAGACAATCAAAAGGTCTTTATTCGGGTTGTAGCGTGGGCTAGGGACAAGGTATGTCAAGTAAAGCTAAAACAGGTTAATGTCAAAAGCTAGTACCCAACAATAATCATTATTCAATTCCCTTTCTATTAAAACAAATACTTCCCCACACTTGGATTTTTCAATAACCCTTACATAATAATAACTTGACTAGTCGAATGAAGAAGGATCATACAAACATAAGAATGCTCTCGAATTTATTCATTCATTTTTTTTTTCTTTTTTTTTTTTCTGTTTTTTTTTTTTTTTTTTCTTGAGAGCTAAAGAATAAACACAATGATCCATAGATATTTTTATGAATTTCGACTAGCAAGCATCAACCCAAAATCAATATTCCCCAAAAGTATGATCATCAATAACCCCCTCTTTTATGAACACCTTATTACTCCCTTAAGCACGATACTAGCCTTTGACAATTTAGGTTCAAATTCAATGTAAGGCCAATAGAATAAAAAGGATAATGGCAAGTAATGTGGTGTGTCACCGAAAGAATAGGATTAAGCTCAACGGGTTAACTAATTGATCATGTATAAAAGGTGTGGAAATATGGGAAATACGAGGTTAAACCTAAGTGCCTTTATCATCTCATCATCAAGTAATGTCATGCATTTCAAGAAAGATCTCAAGTAAGTGCTAGCAATGTAAACAACATGTGGACACTCAAGCAAACGAAAAATCATGCAAAAGATATGCATATAGGCTCAAAACTCACTTGGTGTGACAAAACATAATCAATCCCAGGTAACAAGACTCTCTAACGCACATACTTGTACTCAAAGCATGAAAACCAAGTCATCTTGCACATATTCATGTCATTCTAATCACTTACAACATCCAATTAAGTCTACCAGCTTCAACTTGCTAGTGTAAGTGTGTGCACAAGAACAAAGCACGTCACTTCTCATACAAAAGCTTCAAGAACACAAGAATTCTACGCATGCATGGGTGTATCAAGCAAAATACAACAACTAATCAAATTGCATTGCTAGAATTATTTTTGGTATTTTTAATTTTTCAATTTTTTTTTTTTTTTTGATTTTTTTTTTTAAACAAGTAATACACTACGTTGAGAACACCTCCCCACACTTAAGCGGTTCATTGTCCTCAATGAACAAGATACAAAACTACAACTAAAAACAAAATAAAACTACACTAAAAAGAAAAGAAAGAAAACTCCCCTGGAATCAAGGTGTTGGGTGTGAAAACCATCTCTCCTTTGCTTAGGAGCCATAATAACCAAAACTGCATTCAACAATAGCTTCACCAACAACCACCAAGAAATATCCTACCAAAAACCACCAAACAATATCACACCAAAAATACCCAATTAACAAGAATATTACAAAACCCCCAAATTTACAAGAACACAAATTCGTAATAAAAAAAAATAGAGAAGAAAAATCCCAACTACGAATCAAAGAGGTGAACTTGTACTAATTTTTCCCCAAACGTGAATTTTTAGAGATGTAGAGGAAGAAAATAATAAATTGGGTGTGTATGTATGGGTATAAATAGATAATGGAATGATAGGATGGATTTAAGAATTTTAATGTGAAAAGGAAAAAATTTTGGGTGATAATAGGGTTTAGGGATTAAAAAGAAAAAAAAATTAAATAAATAAATAGTAATAATAATAATAATAATAATAATAAATAATAATAATAATAATAATAATAATAATAGAAATAGGTTTAGAATTTTTGAAGAAAAGATGGAGGGTTTAGAATTGAAATAGGAAAAGAATTAGGTGTAAAAGGGTATAAATAGAATGGTGGGTGGAATTTTTTTTTATACACAACAGCTGAACAGCGCAGGGAAACAACACAAACTGTCTGCTTCACGCGCAGCTTGCGCGCGCGTCCAGCAACCTGCCCCAAGTGCAGTTGCGCAGGCGCAAGCTGCGTGACACCCCCGCAATCTGCCTCTATTGCAGTAACGCATGAGCAGATTGCGTTACACCGTCGCAATTTGCCCTGAAACGCATGATGATCCTGCGTTACACACCAAAAATTCGATCTTTTCTTTTTTTTTTTTTTTTTTTTTTTTAAAAACAACAAAACTTTTTTTTTTTTTTTTAAGAATGATATGAAGGAACACAACAAGGATTGGGTTGAACATATAACTAAGCAATTCTACTATATATGAAAGAGAAAGAAAGAAGTACTCCCCTATGCAAAAGCATGAAGTGCACCGATGGTCCAATGAAATCTTGGGTTGCCTCCCAAGCAGCGTTTATTTAGAGTCATTAGCTTGACCTCCTCAAAAATACTCCGGTAAAGGCGTAATATCCAATTTCTCGATCATAAACTCGCCACCACAAAAAGTATCAAGAGTCTTAGTGGTTGTCTTTATCCTGCAGAAAGTCTCCAAACAAGCATCAGCAAAATAAAATATGTCATTAATAAGCAATAGAGAGAGTGCTTGTGCAGTTTTGGAAAACTTTGTGATAAAACAGCGATAAAATTCAACACCACGAAAATAACTAACTCCCTTGACATAAGGTGGAGGTTCTGGTGGTGGCTTTTCTTCACTCCTCACTTTCACTGGAGTCATTCGGACATCTTGGCTTATCACATCATTGATTAAGCCGACACTTCCATCTTCTCCCTCTTCTCGAGCTACAAACGTATGAGCCACTTTGTATGGATCCTCAACCAGAATTTGAGAAATATCATCTTGGACAATATTTGTTATCACATCAACCTTGTAATAGGTAGTCTTGAGCAAAGAAGCCTTGTAAGTAGAGGCTAGATCGAGAGCAAATTTATCAATACATGGTAGCTGAGTCACAGGTTGTGGAAGAGAAATAACAACCATCTCTGTATTGCTTTCCTTTGTAGCCTCATCATCAGTCACATTGTTCTCAATAGCAGCAACATCATTGATCTCGTCATCGGTGGCATGCTCCTTCTCTTTATCAATGGCCTCATCATCAACATACATGGAGAAACTATCATATTCCTGATCGCTTGTGAGATTGATAGCAATCAGGTCCTCTTCGGATCGGATAGATGATGATGGTAAATAATCGAGCTGCCCTGTAGTAGAAGAGTTAGCCAACTGTGCAATTTGAGATTCAATCGCCAAACTTTGAGTTTCTAATTTTTCAAAACTCTTTAGCATTGTATTCAAGATATCCCACATCTCATTTGTCTGATCAGCTTGCACATCTACACTGGTTTGAGAAACATGTAGATCTTCTTGTAGAGGAGGATATTGATATTCTTGCTGTGGCGGCTGCTCATATGACTGATAAAATTGTTGCTCAAATTGTTGCTGATTATGATATGAAAAATTTTGAGCACCATTGTCCTGGTAGTAGAAATCTGGTTGATTCACACATTCTTGATCAAAAGTGTTTGAATACTGATTGTACCCATATCCTTCTTCAAAAGAATTCATTTGTCCGCACTGAGCATTCTGAGAATTATAGACATTGTAATAGCATTCCAAACCATAATGACCCTGGACACCACAAATTGGACAGAAGTTGTAAGTTTTAGGGGCCACTTGTGACATCTCATTGATACTCATTGGACGCATAGTGGGCTCTGTAGAGTTGAATGAGGCAATTTCTTGAGTGCGTGCCTCCAACATGGAAGAGAGTAGTGCAAAAGTATCAACTTCACCCATTGCAAACCTGTAAACTCTCAACAAAGCCAAGAAAACGAAGTAAAATCTGCCTCAATTGGAACAAAGGTTCCAACGAGACAATGGAAACAATCTAAACAACTAAATTAAAATCAATAGAAACTCGCTGTCTCCCCGGCAGCGGCGCCAAAAACTTGATATGTCAAATTATACCTAACCGCAAGCGCACGGTGTCTATTGCTAGTACAGATGGCAAGCGGGTCGAATCCACAAGGAGACAGGTTCTACTAATTCCTTTTCAGTTATCGCTAATTGTTTCAAGGGCAAACGATTATGTGAAATTATTAATTAACTAATTAAACTAAATTAACACTAATTAAGCAGATGATAAACAAATTATTTAAAACCTAGGGCAATCAGGTCCACCATGCTTACACAATTGGCTCTTAAGCTAAAGCAATCAATGTGATCCTATAACTAGAGTATGTTAATCTCTCTCAAGCATTAACACTCTCGAAACATTCAACACAATTAACCACTTTTAGTAATTCAATCAATCAGGTAATTAGAGTCAAGTTAATCTTTTCCAAGCATTAACGCTCTCAGAAATCCAATGATGCTCTCGCACTCAAATTCAATTCTGCTAATCGTATGTGTGCCTCTAGTAAGTAAATCTCTCGATCCATACCCCTATTTGCATATAATTAATCCATGATATCGGCCGATTACACAAATTAATGATTAAAACATATCAATCAGAATTAACCATAACCAATCAAACCACTATGAAAATCATGCCAATATTAGTGCAAACATGGCTTCCCTTTTAGCCCTAGAAATAACTACTCACTAATAATTAAACAAGTAAAACAACTAGTAAAACAAGAAAACATAATTAAACTAATAAGAATTGAGAAGAAATTCAGATAAGAAAACCTGCAATCATCAATCCTGTCACAAGAATGAAATTCATGGTCTCCTCTCCAAAACCCTAGCTCCTAAGAGTAGGAGCACGTATGTATCTCCCTTTAAAATAATACCCTAGATGTGTTTATATAGGCTCTAAAAGTCTTGCCCAATAAAAGTATTTTAATACTCTAAATCAATTACAAGTAGGATTCCATAACTGAATAGGATTCCTTAATTAAAATTCGTCACTTCTTTTTCTCCTCTGTTTCTGGGCTCTTCCAGTTGGATTTTGCTTACTGGACCACCTCTGAATTAAAGATAATTCCACAAGCTTCGCGTGGACAGTAAGATCGTCAAATTCTGACTTCTGGAACTCAAGATATGGCCCAAACAGTGCAGGCAGCCCGTATAGCCCAATATTACGAATTTTCTCCTATTTTATCTCCAAAATAGCTCTTTTTGCTCCAAATCCTTCCAAGTCATGAATTCTTTATTTCCTACAATAAAACAATAAAATCTATTAAATAAAAATCCAAATCAATGCAAAACACAATAAATATGAGAATAAAATCATCTAGAATATATATAAAAATATACTCTATCAAACATCCCCACACTTAGCATTTGCACGTCCTCGGGCAAATAAGTGAAATAAAAACTAAGTCCTAACAAACATCACTTTCGTAGATGACACGATTGCATTGAGCATATGCAACAAGCCGTTAAACCCCTAGGCAGCCCTAGTAGGACGAGTGTTGTCTCGTGAGGGTTTATAGTGAATGTACCCACAAAATTCATCCAACCATGCAAAAGATCAATGCCAACACAACACCACACACACAAGTCCTCTCATGCCACATCAACTTAAGAATCAAAGCAAACATACGATGTCTTGGTGTCGAAAGTGCAAGTATTCACGTAGTCTACTCAACTAACATGCAGAAGGTCATAAAAATTCATGTCAAGTGTAAAAATCGTTGGTAATCATGCTAAGCCCACAAGAAATACATCTTTAAGTCTAAACCCGGGATCTCCTATGCCAAAACAAGTAATAACTCACCTTTCACTCAAAAACGAATATTCACTCAAGAACAAGGTTAAGTGTATCACTCAATTCCAACAAAATCATAAACATAACTTGACACTCGCAATCAATCTCACTCTCAACACAACATACATCACTGAAGACAATCAAAAGGTCTTTATTCGGGTTGTAGCGTGGGCTAGGGACAAGGTATGTCAAGTAAAGCTAAAACAGGTTAATGTCAAAAGCTAGTACCCAACAATAATCATTATTCAATTCCCTTTCTATTAAAACAAATACTTCCCCACACTTGGATTTTTCAATAACCCTTACATAATAATAACTTGACTAGTCGAATGAAGAAGGATCATACAAACATAAGAATGCTCTCGAATTTATTCATTCATTTTTTTTTTCTTTTTTTTTTTTCTGTTTTTTTTTTTTTTTTTTCTTGAGAGCTAAAGAATAAACACAATGATCCATAGATATTTTTATGAATTTCGACTAGCAAGCATCAACCCAAAATCAATATTCCCCAAAAGTATGATCATCAATAACCCCCTCTTTTATGAACACCTTATTACTCCCTTAAGCACGATACTAGCCTTTGACAATTTAGGTTCAAATTCAATGTAAGGCCAATAGAATAAAAAGGATAATGGCAAGTAATGTGGTGTGTCACCGAAAGAATAGGATTAAGCTCAACGGGTTAACTAATTGATCATGTATAAAAGGTGTGGAAATATGGGAAATACGAGGTTAAACCTAAGTGCCTTTATCATCTCATCATCAAGTAATGTCATGCATTTCAAGAAAGATCTCAAGTAAGTGCTAGCAATGTAAACAACATGTGGACACTCAAGCAAACGAAAAATCATGCAAAAGATATGCATATAGGCTCAAAACTCACTTGGTGTGACAAAACATAATCAATCCCAGGTAACAAGACTCTCTAACGCACATACTTGTACTCAAAGCATGAAAACCAAGTCATCTTGCACATATTCATGTCATTCTAATCACTTACAACATCCAATTAAGTCTACCAGCTTCAACTTGCTAGTGTAAGTGTGTGCACAAGAACAAAGCACGTCACTTCTCATACAAAAGCTTCAAGAACACAAGAATTCTACGCATGCATGGGTGTATCAAGAATTCTACACAAGAATTCTACGCATGCATGCATGGATACAAATATAAAGAGAATTTCTTCCCTATTTTTTAGATTTCTTTTCTTTCCAAAAATATTATTCTTGACAAGTTGTGAAAATTATTCTTTACTTTTTTTTTTCTTTTCTTTCCAAAATTTGTTTCTGGAACACAGTGTAAGCGAATTACAAAACGAATATGAGCAAATGTAGGCAGAACCAAAATCAAGGAGGTGTACTTAATTTACACTTTAATCAATGATAATCTATTAGTTTTAAAAAATTGTAGTTGATTTTAATTACACACTTTTTTGTCAAATTTTAATTCCACACTTTGATTCGAGATAAACAGGAATTTATAAAAATAATAATGTGATATTTATGTGATGAATTCATTATTTATTTTTTTATTCAAAAAAAAAACATAAAGTATAATCAATCAGATTAAGACATGTCACATTTCAAACAATTTCCCGAACCAATTTGAAATCTTTAACATTTATCTTTAAAAATAGGGTGAAGAGAATTTACTTGTCATCGTACAGTAGAATATTTTCTATCCAAGCTCACCAAAATTAAAATTACGTAGTTTTGATTCTTTACTATGTACCATATTGACATATCGTATGATAAGTAGGGGTGTAAAATGATCCAGTTAGAATCGGACTCCCATTTGATCAAGTATATGATCATTTTATTTTTATCATGTTAGATTTGGGTCTGGGATCATTTTATTTGGATCTAAACCGATTCCGGATATTGATGTTCAGATCTGAACCTAATATGAGCCAGTATCGTATATTCATAAAACAATCCTACTTTTATACAAAAAAAGAAAATCTTAAAAATAAGTTATGGAACTATACTAGTTATGCACCTTAAAATGCGTGTCAGACACTTTAAAAAAAGTGTATAAAAATGAATGGGACAGAGGGAGTATACTAGTAAGCTGATATTACCCGTTTTGTTTATGTCAGCTTGCTACCAGTACTCTTTTGTTGATCTCATCTTGCTAACTAGATGTTGCACATTCCAATCTCCCTTCTAATGACAGAAAATCTTTCTTCGGCTAAGGGCTTAGTGAAGATCTCAGCTAACTGATATTCAATTGGAACAAATATCAGCTCTATTTTGCCTTTGGTAATATTGTCTCTTAAAAAATGATGTCGAACATCAATGTGTTTCGTTCTTGAGTGATTCATTGGATTTTTTGAAATGTTGATAGCGCTAGTATTATCACAATAGATTGGAACTTTTTCACATTTAATCCCAAAATCCCGAAGTGTTTGAATCATCCATAATATTTGAGAACGACAACTTCCCGCGGCTATGTATTCGCCTTCGACCGTAGATAATGCAACCGATATTTGTTTCTTACTTTGCCACGAGACTAAGCTATGTCCAAAAATGTACCAACACCACTAGTGCTTTTTCGATCGGTTTGACTACCTGCATAATCTGCATCACTATACCCAACAAGATCAAATGTTTTTCTGATGGGATAAAATAAACCAAGAGTAGTCGTGCCACTAAAATATTTAAAAATTCTTTTAGCGGCTTATAAGTGTGAATCTTTTGGATTCGCCTGAAAACTGGCACACACACACACACACACTATACATAATATCTTGTCTTGAGGCAATTAAATATAATAAACTACCAATCATACCTCGATATTTTCGAATATCAACATCTTTACCATTTTCATCTGCTGTCAGCTTGCTGACAGGACTTATAGGTGTTGATTTTGACTTGATGTTTTCATATCCAAATTTCTTCAACAGATTTTTGACATATTTGGATTGATGTACATATATTCCCTCTCTTGTTTGCTTGATTTGGAGACCCAAGAAATAATTGAGTTCACCCATCATGCTCATATCGAATTCACTATGCATACACTTAGAAAACCTTTTACATAAAGAATCATTAGTAGATCCAAAAATAATATCATCCACATATATTTGAACAACTAAAATATCTGAATTGTCATGCTTAGTAAATAATGTGGGATCGATTTTACCTCTAATGAATCCATTCTTGATTAAAACTTACTTAACCTTTCATACCATGATCTAGGAGCTTGCCGTAATCCATATAGTGCCTTTTTAAGCTTGAAGACATGGTTAGGAAATTTTTCATCTTCAAATCCGGGAGGTTGCTTGACATAAACTTCTTCTTTTATGTAGCCATTAAGGAACGCGCTCTTGACATCCATTTGTTGTAGTTTGAATTTCTTGTAACATGCAAATGAGAGAAGCATTCTTATTGATTCTAGCCTTGCAACCGGTGAAAATGTTTGATCAAAGTCGATACCCTCTTGTTGATTATAACCTTGTGCCACAAGTCTTGCTTTATTTCGAGTAATCGTTTCGGATTCATAAACTTTATTTTTGAAAACCCATTTTGTTCCAATGATTGAAGCATCCTTTGGTGGCTCCACAAGTTCCCAAACATCGCATCGTTCAAATTGGTTGAGTTCCTCTTGCATTGCCATGATCCAACTTTCGTCTTGAAGTGTTTCTTTGACATTCTTTGGTTCTTCTTGAGCTAGAAATGCGGAAAATGCAAAAAAAATGACTAAACCTCTTATTGTCATCATTCCTTCTGATTTGTCTCCAATAATTAGCTTAGGAGGGTGATTCTTAGTTGTCCTTGTTGCTTTCGGTAAAGAATGTGGAACTATGACCTCTTCGGATATTCTAATTTTCTTGTTTGGTGGTGAAGCTTCTTCACCTTCATAGATAGGCATCTTTTCTGAAGATCTTTGATCTTTAGGACTTTCCAAGGTATGTTTTGTCAACTTTTCAGTTGATTCATCAACTGGTGAAGATGTATCAGTTGGATGATCTGCTACTAGATTTGTCTCAACTTGATTGTCAGCTTGTTGAGACACTATATTTTTCGCTATCAGCTTGCTGGCATCACCTATACCTGCATCATCTTCCTCATCTCTTGACAGATCAACATTAGTTTCTTGAAAGGAAACATCTATAGATTCTTCAATAATACGCTTAGAGAGATTATATACTCTATAAGTTCTACTTGTTGAAGAGTAACCCAAGAAAATTGCTTCATATGATTTAGCATCGAATTTACCATCACGATCAATAGATTTGAGTACAAAGCACCTTGATCCAAAGAACTTGAAGTAAGAGATATTAGGCTTATTTTTCTTCAGCAGTTCATACGGAGTTTTATTGAGGATAGGTCTGATTAGCACTCGATTAAGCACATAGCTTGCTGTGTTGACAGCTTCTGCCCAAAAATTTCTTGGCAGCTTGTTCTCTTGCAGTAATGTCCTCGCCGTTTCTTGTAATGATTTGTTCTTTCTCTCTACTACTCCATTTTACTGTGGAGTTCTTGGGGAAGAGAATTCATGAGAGATTCCTCTTTCCTCACAGTAAGTAACAAAGTCCTTTTGAAATTCACCATCTCTATCACTTCTTATACTTACAAGTCTTGTATCAAGCTTGTTCTCAAGTAACTTAACTAACTTCTCAAACTCACTGAAAGCACAATCTTTAGTACATAAAAACAATACCCAAGTATATCTAGAATAGTCATCCACAATAACAAAAAACAAAATTGTTTACCTCCAATGCTTTTATATTCTTTCGGACCAAATAAGTCTAAGTGGAGAAGTTCCAAGGGTTTAGAAGTTGATACCATATTCTTTGACTTATGTGGAGTCCTGATTTGCTTACCTAATTGACATGATGCACAGGTTTCCATCTTGATATACTTCAATTTTGGTAATCCTCTAACTAGCTTCTTTGCAGACATCTTGATGAGTAAATCCATATGAGCATGTCCGAGTCTTCTATGCCACTATGCCAAAGTTCAGGTGATGTATCAACTGCAGCTAAAAAGCAAGCTATTTCCTGCATCTCAAAATCTAATATATATATATATATATATATATTTCTTTCCCTTCTAGCAACTAGGGGGACTTTGTTAGTGCCAAGATTGATAATACATTTATCTTTACCAAGAACTACACTATGTCCATCATCATACAGCTGACTTACACTAAGTAAGTTGTACTTTAAACCTTGAACAAATTGAACTTTATCAGTTGAGATAAAATCATTACCAATCTTACCTTTACCACAAATTTGAAGAGTTTTGCTATCACCAATTGTGACTCTTCCACCCTTTTTCTTTTTGAGATTGAGAAATTGAGACTCATCTCCGCACATATGTCTAGTACATCTGCTATCCAAAATCCATTCCTTTGACTTCATTTTTGCTACTAGACATACCTACAAAACACATAAAACACATCTCAACGTTTTGGTACCCAAGTTGTTTGGGTCCAAACTGGTTAGTAGATAGAACATAAAGAACACTTAAATCAGACTTCTTGATCCATTTTTGCACTACTAGAAATATGTCAATAAACATCGGTTTCTGGCCATTATTAAAAAAAACTCTGACCAATGTCTATGCGAGTGTAGAGAAAGGTCAAAAACTTTAGACATCGGTTTTTAGCCATTGTCTAATATCGACTTAGACATTAGTTTCTTAAATATTTCTGATGTCTAAGCTTCATTATGTGCGGTAGTTCTTTTTAAATTATGATATATTATGTGCATTAGATCAACACAAACATAGCACAAACAAGTTAAATAATGACATATACATCGATTTCTTGGTAAAAACTGACGTTTTATGTTATCTGAGACATCAGTTGGTATGTGAAACCGATGTTAAATAAAGACATAGACATCGGTTTCTTGGTAACACCGATGTTGTATGTTCTATTAGACATCAGTTCTTTTAAAAAATTTGATGCAATAGCCCCTCATGTGCATCGATTATTTTAGAAAAAGTGATGTGAATTATAGTTAGACACATCAGTTTTGTTTTAATAACTGATGTATCTTGTTGAGGTTTTAGAATGTAGTGATCATTTATATGCACCCCAAAACAGAAATCAAACCAAAACGCTAAAATACAAAGAACCAAGTACTTGCCATTTACCAAACATCCCAATATTTACAATAACCATAATTGGTACCAAAATTCTACCTGTCCAACTATCATAATTAGTACGACCAAAAGCCACATGCACTTCTCTTAGACAATAACCAAAGTGCATGTACGTACTTCGAAAAAAGCAAACTAATTCTTAGACAAAAGCTAGATGTTAGGCAGAGATTATAGCCAGTTCTTCGACCGCTCTGTTGTTGGCAATCTGCAGATTTTTAGGCTTCAGGGGAACTCACACCTGCAGGCTGGTAGAACATATAACAAATGATGTCTGTTTTACTAAACAAATTTGTTGTTCACTAGCTCAAATTTGTTTCTGCCTTAGGCGTTTGCTTTTCCACCTTTGTTTCAGTAGGAGCAGGAGCAGACTCAGGTGCAGCCTTGTTAGGTGGCTTCTGTGAGGGAGCGACATGTGTTGTACCTTCACTAGACTTTGAAATGATTGCTACCTTGGTGCCTGGTTCCGTTGTGTCACCTTCTTTGGCTACAAACTGATAAGAATAACTACTTGTTCAGAAGCATAACAAATCTCCTAGTAAATTAGTAGTATGGCAATGTTACGAACTTGTGAAGTACTAATACTGATCTTGCTAATATGTATAACCTCTTTGATGCCAGACTCAGGACTTGCAACATCGATTGTCACCTGAATGTTGTCGAAAATTTATTTAGTCTTGATAATGATTCTTTTAAATGCTCCATTGAAGGAGTCCTTAAGAGCACTAAACGAACAAACTTTCTTATATTTCCACCATATTCTGTTGGGGACAGAAGAATACACAGACTATTTGGTACCTTTGCACGCAAAGCTTCCACATCTGACTTGAGAACACGATTGTTATTGGTAGCATCTTTCAGTTGTTGATTAGCACTTGTCATGTTCTTGAACAAAGGTGAGTTTTCTCCACGCAACTGATCAACCTACAGAAAAGCTATGATATCAAACTTTAAACGAGCGTATAAGATATCACTTTAAGTTTGTTAAAAAAGATATCACTTTGTACATATATTGACACTTTTCAGTCTCTTGCTGAGTATTGGAAGCATTTGATCTTTTGTAAAATAAACAATATAAAATTGCCAAATTAGAATACACCGAGTATTTGTATGCAGCTGATAAATTATAATTATTTAAATAACTACACCTATTGTTCAAGGTCGGATAAATGGGCCTGCTTTCTTCTCCTGGAGCGCCTAGCAGACTCTTTGTTGGAGACCATCCTAAAAATGCATAAACCATATAAAGTGGTCTTAGAAAGCTCAAATGCTAAGTAACAATTTCACTTCTCAACAGTTAGACACATTGTTGATCACACACAATTCCTACTGACTTTTTAATACGTCTAACACCAGCCTGGTTACTCTGTTCACATGGACCAGCTTCTATATCAATGTCATCATCGTCGGATTGCTCATATGAACCACTAGTAAGCCCCACTGTTTGGTTGTCACATCCTTTAGGCAGGTTATCGGTAGCTGAAGTTGGACTATTAGCTGCAACGAAAATAGCATCCACCAGTAATACTAGCTAATTTTGGATTTCATGTACACATTTATTAGTGACAGTCACCATGGCGTAGCCAGGAAGTTGAGCATATGGGGTCAATTTTTTGGCCTGTTTTTTGAGCCCAGCAGGGAAAAAAATTTTGGCCTGTTTTTTGACCATTTTTATATAAAAATAATAGAAATAACTATAAAAGAAGCTAAAATGAATAAAAATAGCCTCATTTGTATAAAAAAAATTGAAAATTGCCTAGTCTAATACATAGGAATATACATATAAATTACCTATTCTTTGCTATTTTACTAATTATTTCAGGATATGGGGTCATTTTTTCTTTTTCTATGGGGTCCAAATAAATTTATTACCAAAATTTACTATATTTATTACCAAAATCAGCTACGCCCCTGATTGTGACAATGAGTACTAAAGAGCACATCTGCATGGACATGTATATATTTTGATAGTAGCACTAGCATGGGGCACATGTTCTGGGCAGCTGTATTAATAGTCACCGGTTATTTGATTGTGCAAATTTAAAATTCAAAAGCAAAATTATCTACTTGTTTATGATTGTGGTTGAAGCGGAATGTAAGATTAATTTGATTATAAATCTTACCTTAAGTGCCAAATTAAAATTGAAAATATCTATGTGTTTGACGGAAGCTTATACACTAGGCTATCTAACAGAAAAGATACAATTAGATCAGTGTGTGCACATGTGTGGAGATTCGTACCTCTGTCAGATTCATCCTCCTCCAAAGGGGTTTCTGATGTTGGAGACGATGGTGTGTTACTTGCAGCTTCCCTAATATTAATCATCATTGCAATGACTTCTCTCGTGATAGGCCTATTTACTGGTGATGTACTGGTGCAAAACAATGCAATTTTTAGAATTAAAGTCATCTCCTTAATTGTCCTTCTAGAACTCAGATCTAGCCGTACGTCAAATATATCAGATACCCTGCCAAGGTTTGATCTTTTAACCCAAGTTACAAGGTTTCCTCCTTGTTCCAGCGGTTGTACTGGAGACTTCCAAGTAATAAGTTCCAATAGAACTACCCCAAAACTGTAGATATCACATTTCTCAGTCACTTTCATTGTGTATGCATACTCTGAAAGGCAAAACAGGAAACATTCATTAGACTGCATAGCATATTTTTGACAGAAGATCATATCCTTCTCCCCTAGACTGGTATCATAGAAAACGATGTAGCATAATGAAAATCTAATAACTAAAACTTGAAAATACCTGGGGCAATATAGCCATATGAACCAGCAACAGCTGACATAGATTTGGAATTGGAGACTTCAATCAACTTTGCCAAGCCAAAATCCCCGACATGAGCCTGAAACGTCTCATCCAGTAAAATGTTGTTTGATTTGATATCACGGTGAATGATCTGGGGTTTACAATCATGATGGAGATAGCATAATCCCTCTGCTGCACCGAGAGCTATTTTGTACCTAGCATTCCAGTCCAGCGAACAAGTGTTCTCACTCCCACGAAGTGCTTCTCCTAGACTCCCAATTGACAAGTATTTGTACAACAGAAGATTGGAGTCCTGATGGTAGCAGAACCCATGGAGCTTCACAATATTTCGGTGCCTAATTTTTCCAAGAGTTGATATCTCAGCAAGAAAGCTGCTGTCAACAGTAGCGCCTTCACCAGGGCTTTTCAACTTTTTGACCGCAATCACCTCACCGTCAGACATGACAGCCTTGTAGACAGTTCCAGAGGCTCCCTTTCATAGAAATGATACATACCACAAATTGATGACTGTGATTCCATTGTGACAGTATTGGATCGTTTCGGAGTACTGTAATTCTGACACCATATAGAAGATATGTATCACAATCTTCTTTCAGCTTACAGCTTAAATACATGGCCACAATTGAAGTAAAGCATGAAAATCCAAGAAACAGGAACTGGAATTATTTAAAATCCAAGAGCCTCAGCTGAATATTGTTTATAACATTCCTGAATATTAATAAACAAGACTCCAGATGTGTTTAATGTTGGAGGAAGGCAGAAGTAGGTAACTAAATTTTCTATAAAACAGACAAGCAAGTGCATTTATAGGTACTATTGTACTAAATTTCAAAACACACAGATACCAAATAAATTGTTATATAGATTACTCATGTTTTAGCTTTAACTACAATACCATCCATAAAGTTTAGGCATAGAATATCAGACAATCAGTGAAATTAAAAAATCTTGTAAGAATGTGAAAATTCAAAAATAATCAGATGATCATACTACAAACAAAAATCACAAACAAACGACATAGCACAATAGCAAATAAGTAAAGTCCATTATCCATATAAACAAGACAGCACAAAACAAAATGAAGTGAAAGAAGGAAGAGAGAGGAGAAGATACCTTAAGACTCTCGACAGCACCAGGAACAACCTCATGTTCAAGTCCAGCATACTCGCCTTTGGTATTCTCCCTAATTACAACAATATCCACATTATCGTGTCTAGTAGGCAAGCCAGGTAAATTCACACAATTCACAAGTGAAGCATACAAATCCAACTCCTTACACACAGAGAGAGAGAGAGAGACTAACACAATTAAGATAGACTTCGAGCTTTGTTGTTCATCAAGATTGATTAGCTAGCTTTGAGATTTATTAGCTGATTGATTAGGGTTCTTAGGGGGCGGCTAGGGTTCTTCAGAGAAAAGAGAAAAGGGGCAGAGTGGGTGTATGTGTTTTAGCTGTTAGGAATAATTCATAAGTTGTGATGTTAAGAATAGAATTTACACATTATACTTCTTATAATCCTGATCTTATAAAGGATTTAGCACTGTATATAGGATTTATGTGTAAGACAGTTATCTGTATAGTTTAGTCAGGAATGAACAGTGTATCGGAGACTACATGTCAGGAACAGAGGGCAAATCCTGATGATGGTCCAATACTGATGGTTGATCAGATACTGATGCAGTGTGCAGATCCTGATATCAGTTATGTTACTGATGATGTCATTATGGATGCTTCAGAAACTGGCAAGTGCTATAAAACAGGATCGTTGTTTGAAGAACAAGCAAGAAGATATTATGAAGGAAAGAGTTTTCTATTGATGGAAACTATCGACTAGAAGACAGAACATTGTCATGTATAGATTATATCTTTCTGTTATTAGTTGATAGGTAGCATTATAAATACTCTCTCAATATCATTGTAAAGAGCGTGTGTTGTAAAGACGAAGTTGTGAGTTCGTGTGCGTAGCTCTGTATAAGGTTTGTATTCGAGAGTTCGAAACAAACAGAGAGATATTTATATTGTCAGCAGCTGCTAAAGGTATTGTACACCTTTGGTAGAGTTTGTATTTTATCTTATTAATACAAACAAGAGTTTGATTCATTCGTTTATTCTTGTTCATATAATCAAGCAAAAATCAGACACGATTATATAACTTGTATTCAACCCCCCCCCCCTTCTACAAGTTATTCGAGTTAACAATTGGTATCAGAGCAGGTTGATTTCGAATAATCATAAAGATCTGCAATCATGTCTGGTTACAAGGATGGGAATACCAAAATTCCTATGCTCAAGAGAAACGAATATACTCTATGGGAAGTAAAGATGTTGCATCATCTGGAAGCAACAGATCCTGATTATCTTGACAGAATCAGAGATGGACCTTTTGTTCCAACAAAGGTCGTTGGACAAGCAACTGTTGATGGTGTGGTTGTTCCAGAACATACAGCAGAGAAGCCAAAATCTGAATGGTCAGATAAGGACAAGGAGAATGTTCTTAAAGACGCTAAAGTGAGAAACATATTATTCAACAGTCTTGATTCTGTTCTCACTAACTATGTTCTCTCTTGTAAAACTGCTAAGGATATATGGGACAATCTTAAGGTTCACTGTGAAGGAACTAAGCCTGTCAGGAAGAATATGAGGACATTACTTATACAACAATATGAGTACTTTGAATCCAAGTCTGGTGAGTCACTTACTGATACCTTTGATAGGTTTACAAAACTCATCAATGAGATGGCCATGCATGGTAAATATTATGACTTGGAGGATATGAATACAAAGTTCATGAAAGCTTTGCCTGATTTCTACAATGAGAAGATATCTGCGATTGAGGAAGCTAATGATCTAGATGAAATTTCATTAGAGGCAGTATATGGAAAATTGAGAGCTTATGAACTTGACAAGCAGCAGAAGAAGAGCAGGAGTGAAGGAAAGATGAAGACTATTGCACTTACTGCTCAATCTGAAGTAAAGAAACTTCCTGAAGAACAGCATGAAGAGATTGCTGTAAAGAATTCAAGGAAGAAGAAAAGCAAAGAAAGTTCTGAGTCAGAGACTACTGATATGGACTCTGACAACAATGATTCTGAATCTGAGATGCAGGAACTCTTTGCTATGTTTGCTAAAGTTTTCAAGAAAGGAAGATTCAACAGGAGAAGATTTAGCAAAGGACCTTTTCAAAAGAAGGAGGAGAAGAAGAGTGACAAAAGCAAAAGTACAATTGTCAAGCTTGATAAGGCCAAGATCAAGTGCTTTAACTGCAACGAGCTTGGACACTTTGCTAGTGAGTGTAAGAAGCCTAGGAATTCAGGAAAGGGTAATGCACTTATGGTCACACAGAAGGATTGGGCTGATTCCAGTGACTCTGAAGATGAATTGGATTATGACAACATTGCATTGATGGCTAATAGTTCAGACAAACCTGGATCTCCAAAGAAAACTTCTCCATCCTCTGTTAAGGTATCACTTCACTCTCTTGATTCATTTGATAGCTTAAATTCTGATGAAATTAGATCTATCCATGCTGAGTTTAAGAATCTTATGACTAATTTTAGAATTCTTACTTGTGAAAGAGATGAACTTAAGGTTAAGAATGATAAATTAGTTGATAGAAATAATTTTCTTGAATCTGAATTAATTCAAATGGAAGAATACAAGTTAAGTTCTGATAAAGCTAAGCATGATTATAGTGTTATTCTTGAGGCTTATGACTATGTCAGAAAAGAACTAGGAGAAGAGAGAGATGTGATTAAGACCATTAACAATTCCAGTAAGAAGACTATAGAAATCTTTGAAAGTGGAATTCGTGGTAAGGTTAATGGTTTAGGTTTTGATAAAGCTAGACAAGAAGAAAAGGTAACTATTGTCAATGATGATAGTAAGATAGAAGCTAACACATCCAAATCTGAAGGTAAGAAAAGTGTTTCTGAACCTAATCATGTTAAATTTGTTGATTCAAAAGGTACCCATGTTGTACACAAAAGGATTAACAATAGTAATTCAGATGAGAAAGTGTTAGAGAAACCTAAGAATGTAAACATAGGGTTTCTGTCTAAGTCTCAGTTGAAACAGAGATTAGATGGTCTTTCAGAGTCTAGCAAGATCAAAAGAAATAGGAATGGAAAAGAAGGTATTAACAAAGAGAATAATTACAAGAATGTACCTGATGCACCTGGGAAAAAATGCTATAAGTGTGGAAATCATAATCATTTGGCCCTAGACTGCAATCAAAAACCTTCTTGGAAAACTGAGTCCAGATTCCCCAAGACTCAGAAAATTCAATACCAACCACAAAAAGCTTGTTATCATTGTGGTAGTTTACTTCATTCCATTTACATGTGTAGAGAATATCATGAACTGTATTATGGCTATTATTCTTTGAAATCTGAAACTCCTAGTCACAAACAGTTTGTGAAATTAGAGTCTAAGGTTGACTCTGCAACAGGTAAAATAAAAGCAAAATCTTTAAAGTCTGTTGTCTCTAAATCTAGTAAGAAAGGATCCAATCAAAGTTGGGTCCTAAAAAATTCTAACTAGTTACTTTTTGTTTGCAGGGCACATGAAAGAAGCATTCAATTATCTTGGACAGTGGATGCTCTGGACATATGACTGGAAAGAAGTCCCTGCTTACAAAGTTTGAGAGGAAAGCTGGCCCAGTAATATCTTTTGGAGATGGCAACAAAGGAGAAACTCTGGGATATGGCTCAATTGTTTTGGGGAATGTCATCATAGAAAATGTAGCACTGGTTGAAGGCTTGAAACCTACTCTTTTAAGCATAAGTCAACTGGGTGATAAAGGTTACAAATCAATCTTTGACAGAGAAGGATGCAAAATCTTGAATATGCAGAATGGAGACATTGTTCTAACTGGTCAAAGACATGGTAACATATATGAAGCCAGCTTAAGTGATACATCTAAAGGAATTGTTAGATGTCTCTACAGCAAAGCAACAAGTGATGAAAGCTGGAATTGGCACAAGAAGCTCTCACATCTTAATTTCAAGAAGCTTAATCAACTTGTTAAGCACAATTTGGTGAGAGGCCTACCACAGGCAAATTTTGTGCAAGATGGACTTTGTGATGCATGTCAGCTTGGAAAGCAAAGAAGAACCACTTTCAAGAGCAAGACTGAAAATTCAATTACTGAACCATTTCACATGCTACATCTTGATCTGTTTGGTCCAGTAAACATTATGTCTATCAGCAAGAAAAGATATGCTCTAGTTATGGTGGATGATTTCACAAGGTTCACATGGGTGTTCTTTCTACACAAGAAGGATGAAGCTCCTTAGCAAATCATTGAACTCGTCAAGAATATTCAGAATAACTCTGAGTACAAAGTTAAAGTACTTAGGAGTGACAATGGTACAGAATTCAAGAATTCTACAATGGAGGGGTTTTGTGCAGACAATGGAATTACTCAACAGTTTTCTGCACCTGGTACACCTCAGCAGAATGGTGTAGTGGAAAGAAAGAACAGGACTCTCATAGAGGCAGCAAGAACCATGCTTGCAGATGCAAAACTTCCAACCTACTTTTGGGCAGAAGCTATTAACACTGCATGTTTCACTCAAAATTGTACCTTGGTAAATAGTCATGGAAAAACTCCCTATGAGATGATCAAAGGAAAGAAACCAAGTGTGAAATACTTTCACATCTTTGGATGCAAATGCTATGTCCTAAAAGTTCATCCAGAACATCTTGGAAAATTTGAAGCCAAATCGGATGAAGCAGTTTTTCTAGGATATTCAGCATGTAAGGCCTTCAAAGTTTATAATCTCAGAACTCACATTGTTATGGAATCAATTCATGTTGCATTTGATGATAAGAAATTTGGAATTTTGCAAACTGATGAAAGCCATGACAAATTGGAATTTGAAAATCTGAAGAATTCTGAGATACTCTCAAGTGATGATGAAGGCTCTCCTGAAGAAATTTCTATTGCTTCTCAAAGGAATGCTACTGTTGAGGGGGAGCAAATAAATCAAAGAGAACACAGTGATCATCAGGAGCAGACTAGTCTTTCAGAGTCTATTCCATCAGGAATTGACGTTTCAGAGTCTACTCCATCAGGAACTGACCTTTCAGAGTCTACTGAGGAAAGATCAGTAACTAGCAATATGGAATCTACTGATTCTATTGATCAAAGGAGAGTTTTTGAAGGTAGAGAGGATTCTTCTACAAGAGATACCACTAACTTAGGGGGAGAGACTAGCAGAGTTAATCTACCACCTGTTAGAAAATGGACAAAGGATCATACTGAAGATTTGATAATTGGTGATCCAAATAGTGGTGTTTGAACTAGAAGATCAATTCAAAATGAATGCTTGTATAGTTGCTTTCTCTCAAAGAATGAACCTAAGAAGGTTGAAGAAGCCTTACAGGATCCTGATTGGGTAATTGCAATGCAGGAGGAGTTAAATGAGTTTGAGAGAAACAAAGTATGGAAACTGGTACCAAGACCTAAAGATAGATCTATTGTTAGTGCAAGATGGGTTTTCAGAAACAAGCTAGATGAATCTGGTATGATTGTAAGAAACAAAGCAAGACTGGTGGCCAAGGGTTATTCTCAGGAAGAAGGCATTGATTATGATGAGACCTTTGCACCTGTAGCAAGATTGGAAGCAATCAGATTGTTTCTTGCATTTGCAGCTCATTCAAAATTCAAGGTATACCAGATGGATGTAAAGAGTGCTTTTCTAAATGGCAAACTTGATGAGGAAGTGTATGTGGAACAGCCACCTGGATTTGTTGATCCAAAGTTTCCAAATCATGTCTACAAACTTGACAAGGCACTCTATGGACTAAAGCAGGCACCAAGAGCATGGTATGAGACTTTGTCTAAATTTCTTCTTGAAAATGGCTTCACAAGAGGTACAATTGACAAAACTCTATTCTTTAGAAAGATAAAAGGTGAATTGCTTTTAGTTCAAGTTTATGTTGATGATATTATTTTTGGTTCTGCTAATGAAAAGTTGTGTGCTAAGTTTAGCAAGCTTATGCAGTCTAAGTATCAGATGAGCATGATGGGTGAATTAAATTATTTCTTAGGCTTGCAGGTCAAACAGACTGAGACTGGTATTTCATTAATCAGTCAAAGTATATCAAAGATTTTTTAAAAAGGTTTGACTTTCAAGACTGTGCAGTTGCAAAAACACCCATGGCAACAGCCACTAAACTAGACTCTGATCCTAAAGGAAAGAGTGTGGATAATACTAGTTATAGAGGCATGATAGGCTCATTGTTATATCTAACTGCAAGTAGGCCAGATATAATGTTTTCTACCTGTTTATGTGCTAGATTCCAAAGTGATCCTAAGGAATCTCATTTAATTGCTGTGAAGAGAATTTTTAGATATCTCAAAGGAACTCAAAATCTTGGTTTGTGGTATCCTAGAGAATCTGATTTCTTTCTAATTGGCTATTCAGACTCTGATTATGCAGGGTGTAAGATAGACAGGAAAAGCACTACAGGTACATGTCAATTCTTAGGAAATAGATTGATTTCTAGGGCAAGCAAGAAGCAACAATCTGTTTCAACCTCAACTGCAGAAGCTGAGTACATAGCAGCAGGCAGTTGTTGTGCACAGCTCCTTTGGATAAGAAATCAGTTGATGGATTATGGTATGACACTTAGTAATATTCCTATGTTTTGTGATAATACTAGTGCTATTAAAATTGCAGAAAATCCAGTTCAACATTCAGGGACTAAGCACATTGATGTCAGGTATCATTTTATTAGAGAACATATTGAGAATGGTACTGTGGAACTTCATTTTGTTCCTACTGACAAACAGCTTGCAGATATTCTAACTAAACCACTTGATGAGACTACATTCAGTAGACTAGTAAGTGAGTTAGGAATGTTAAACTTTTAGATCTTTAACATCTGCAAAAGTAGCAAGGTATGTTGTTCTTAGCTTATAGACTTGATATTCCTGTCAGGATCTATAATTGATAGTTAAATGCTTGAGCTATAACACATTGCCTTGATAAATTTCAGTATGATAGACTTGTTAATAATCATCGGGATTAGATTTGTTATCAGGATGCTGACGTCATCAGTATTGTGTCAGTATCAGGATTATGAAAATTGTTTCAGATCCTGACGTTTACTTTGTGTAGTAATCTGATTTTGTGATGAGTTAAGTCTATGCCAGCAAGTTTTAATATTTGCATACTGATAATTTATACATCATTCAATAATCAAAAGACAAGGAGATAACAAGAAACTGTATTTTCATTAATAGAAATCATTACATGGAAATGAAATACAATATCTTTTTGTCTAAATTTCTACTGATAATTCTATACTTGTCTATTGATATGAACTCTGAGGTACAGGACAAGGAGCATCTCAAGAAATCCATCAGGGGATGAACAGCCTCATTTGATCTTGGATTCCTTGTCTGGGCGACTTGAATGAGAGCAGCTAACTTAAATGTATAGCATCCCCATCAAGATCAACCTCAGACTCTCGGCCAAATTCTTCATCCTCAAGTTTTGAGGAGGTTAGGGGAAGATTGTATCCAACAGATGGATGTTCTAGGAGAAACCTCTGGATATTTTCGGAAACCAATCCATTCATGATTAGTTCGATGAGAAGAGTTGTCTGTTCAAAGAGATGATCAAGAACAGGATGTTCATCGATCGAGAAAAATCTGAAAAATGGGTTTGAAGGGAATTTTGGTTTGAGAAGCATTGTTTAGAAGAAAAGAAATTGAAAGGTTTATGGAGAATGGCATAAGGCGTCTGTTTCTTTTAAAGAAAGACGTGAGAAGCTGAGCAGTCACTTGGAAGTTTTAATGAAGTCAAATGCTAATTATTGCGTGTGACTGTGTTTCTTGTTTTCAAGAAATATTGAAAATATCTAACCAATTGATTTTTGTTCAGATTAATTGTTTATTTCTTTTTCAGATAAAAGAAAAATGCCACGTGGAAACTCCATATTAAGTCTCTGATGATATTGATCAGGATTTTCATGTGTGATCATCAGGATTTGATGAGAGGACATCAGGAAAAGGAATCTGATCAGTATTTGATTATTTATACCCTGATTTATTTCATGAAAATCAATTTTGGATTTTATTTTCCAAAAATCGTGGGTAACCGCATTTTTCAGGGACTGACATCTGTCAATCTACGTGTCAACGTGGGATAGTGGTCTGAAAGATTTGTGAAATATATTTGTTTTGAAACTCTAATCGTGTAATTGCTTTCTCTAATTTTACATTCTCTAAAGCAAAAATCACTCTTGAGTTTTCAAAATCACTAATCCATTTCAAGAATTTTTCAAGTTCCTTTCAGATCAAAAATGGCAGCTCAGAGAAGATTACCTAAATCAGTAGCCTTCAAGTTTGGTGACTTTGATTTTATGACAAACAATCATGTTGCAGCTATCACCAATAAAGAAGGAGTGTCATCTGATTTTCATCCAATCATGGACTTTCTGGCGTATGGACCATTAAGTTATGCATTGACAGCATCTCCACAAATTAATCAAGTAGCTGTTTCACAAGCTTGGGAGAATGCTGAGGTAATTGATTCTACTCAGAGTCAATCAGGTAAGATTGTTCTACATTTAGGACAAGATTCATTTGACATTACTGAATCTGTTGTTAAATCAGTACTTTGCTTACCTGTTACTGATAGTTATGAGTATGAACCATCTGATGATAATATAAGAACTATGTTGTCTGAATTAGGTTATAGTGGACCTCTAGATAACATGAGCCAGTTGAATAGGTCTTTTCTTAGAAAGGAATGGTCTTTTTACTTTGATCAAATTGCTAAATGTTTTACTGGCAAATGTAGTTCTTTTCAGCAAATTACTTCTGTTACATCACACATTGCTTATAGTTTGCTTTATGACAGAGTAATTAACATTGGTCATATTATCTTAAGTCAGATGAGTATCAAACTTGGGTCAAGAGATCAAAACAGGAAAATGGTTTATTATCATAGATTTATGCAAATGTTTGTTAACCATTTCATTCCTGATGTTGAAGCTAGATTTGGTAGGGAACATTGTGTTTCTTCTTATGAACAGCAAAAGAGAATTTTCTCTGACATTACAAAGAAGGGCAATGAAAAGAATCTAGATGAAATACCTGCAATTCATTATCCACATCATGTTCAGGTAATTCTTAAAACTCATCTTCCTACTCTCTACAATTCTTCTTTCTTTTGTGGTGAAATGGCTCAGGAATCTCAAATGGAGGAGAACCCACCTGTGTCTACACAAGTAGCCCAAAACATTATAGTCTCTGAAACAATTCAAGAACCAAATTTTGATCCACATCCTATTGTTTCAAAGAAACCAACCTCTGGTGTTTCTCAAAAGACATCAGTTGTAAGGAAGAGAAGATTTGTTGTGTTAAGTAGTAGTAGTAATTCTAGTGAAGATGATGATGATTTAACTCTTGCTGAGAGAGCAGAATTGAAGGCTGCAATTCAACTTTCTTTGTTACAAAGAGATGAAAAACCTAGTCATAGCCAGGCTGCAGTCTCCCAAAAGACTGTAGTTCTTAAAAAGGGAAAACAGTTACTGGATACTGTCTCTCAAAAAACTGTGTCTATTGAACAAAGATCTCATCCCAAGATCACTTCTGTGTCTACACCTCTTGAGTCTTCTCAGGATAAATCTTTTGCTCACTATATCAGGAGAACAAGGAGAAAGATTCAATTGTCACCTACACACACAGAGTCTAGTCCAACTAATATCATGCAGGTTTCTACAAATCAAGCTACATCTATGTCAGTATTTGACAAGAGAGATCTGGATATTGATTCTTCATGGGAAACTACATTATCATACAGACTGGCTATGGGACTAATTTCTCTCAAAGTGAAGTTGTCAAGGCCTGTTCTAGATTTTCTGGTTGAAATAGTACCAAAACTTTTATTTCCAAATGAATATGGACTTCTACATCAAAGACTTGACTTAATGAAGATGTATTTCTATGTATCTGTCAGAAGACAATTAGTCAAGAAATTTGGACTCTCAAAGCATGTTGCACTTCAATCACTACATGCATATTTATTTGACAAGGATGTCATTATTGAAGATGCTTTAGTTCAAGGTGAACAACTGGAGGAAGTAGATAGAGGAAAGCAGTCAACAGAAGATATTATTGCACCAGTGGTGAATAGTAGAAAAGATCAGATCACAGTCACTGCAACACAAGAACCATCTAGTCAGAGGAAGGATGACTCAGGAGCTGTGATAGTTGATGTTGAAAGGTCTTCTGTGATGACTGAGAATGCAAGTGAGATACCCTATGATATGGGAGGAATGACTTTGGTTGATTTTTCTGAAGATCAAACAAATTTTGTTCAGTCAGAGTCTATCCACCTTGAGGGTGTGTCTCAGCAAACAACACTTAAAGACGGTGATATACTAACTATGGTGTCTAATGAAGTATTACTGAAGACATCAGAGTCTAGTAAAGAACCTGAAAGTGGTATACTGGAGCCTGTAGTTTCTGAAAAGAAAGAAGATGATTGTAAGGGTTCAGAGACTATAGCAGCTCACTCCTTGGAGAAAACCTCAAGCCACATGCCATATGAGGAACCCTCTCTCCATGTGAGTTCAGGTATAAAAACTCCTTCTAAACCCTATTTTCTGTAGGTCATGAGAGCACTTATCTAAATTTGAGTGATACAGTTGAAAAGATGGACTTAGATCCACAATTTGAGCGGCTGGCTCCTGACCAGGCATAAGGTGAGGTAGAAAGAGTGTTGACTTTAGTAAGTCAAAGTGAGAATGAGGGTATGGATGATCAACTCCATAGTGAGGGAGAGAAAATTAGGAAACCATCATTTGATTTCTGGGATCAGGTTTTCCCTGAATCTTGGTCTGAAAATTTGGATATGGATGCTGGTACTTATTCATTCATCAAAATGTATCAGAAGAATGACCTAGCACATCACAATGCAAAGCCAGAAGTTAAAGCTCAGAAGCAAAAGGAGAGGCTTGCAGGAATCATTAACAGAAGAGGTGCCAGGATAAAGCAGTATCTTGATACATATGTACCAGATGAAGATCCTAATGATCCTAGTGTTCCTTTGTATGTACTTCCAATATCAGCTAGAATTGAGACATCAACAGTCTCTGATCACTCTAAGGAGGAGTCAGGATTTGAAGATGTTAGTACACAGAATACTGGTGAAGGAGATGATGATCATGTTTCAGTTCCAGATCAGAAAGATGAAGATGTTGATACTTCTAATCAGGTATTATTACTTGAATATCATACAACTCAAGCAACTTCTTCTACAAGACTTGAAGATACAGTTCTTTCTGATTCTGATACTGAAGATTCTAGAAGCACTTCCAACATTGAAGTTTATTCTGATGTTTTGAAAGATATTCAGAATTCTCAAATTGTTATTCAAACAAGACTTCAATTACTTGAAGATAACCAAGTCACAATTATGGAAAATCAAGCAGTTCTAATGAATCTCATTTGTTCTGTTTCTGAATCTCTTGGAATTAATGTTGCTGATGTCAAAAAGGGGGAGATAAAGACAGTTCAAAGACAACAACAACAACACCAGACTGGAGGAGATAAAACTGGAGGAGATAAAACTGGGGGAGATAAAGAGCAGACAAAGGGTAGTAAAAAGAAGAACCAGGAGTGACAGTGGTGAATCTCAGTTAGGAAGAGGTAAAGGAAGAGCAGCATTAATAGTTAAAATTCTTTCTTCTAAGTACTAGATAAATGTCTACATCTGAGAAGGAGGTACTTAACTTCATAATTCTACATTCATAAATTCTATTCTGGTTGTATTGTTATATGTTTTGACATCCACAACTTAGATTTATGCTTCAGTTTTTAAAGCATAAATAGGGGGAGATTGTTAGGAATAATTCATAAGTTGTGATGTTAAGAATAGAATTTACACATTATACTTCTTGTAATCCTGATCTTATAAAGGATTTAGCACTGTATATAGGATTTATGTGTAAGACAGTTATCTGTATAGTTTAGTCAGGAATGAACAGTGTATCGGAGACTACATGTCAGGAACAGAGGGCAAATCCTGATGATGGTCCAATACTGATGGTTGATCAGATACTGATGCAGTGTGCAGATCCTGATATCAGTTATGTTACTGATGATGTCATTATGGATGCTACAGAAACTGGCAAGTGCTATAAAACAGGATCGTTGTTTGAAGAACAAGCAAGAAGATATTATGAAGGAAAGAGTTTTCTATTGATGGAAACTATCGACTAGAAGACAGAACATTGTCATGTATAGATTATATCTTTCTGTTATTAGTTGATAGGTAGCATTATAAATACTCTCTCAATATCATTGTAAAGAGCGTGTGTTGTAAAGACGAAGTTGTGAGTTCGTGTGCGTAGCTCTGTATAAGGTTTGTATTCGAGAGTTCGAAACAAACAGAGAGATATTTATATTGTCAGCAGCTGCTAAAGGTATTGTACACCTTTGGTAGAGTTTGTATTTTATCTTATTAATACAAACAAGAGTTTGATTCATTCGTTTATTCTTGTTCATATAATTAAGCAAAAATCAGACACGGTTATATAACTTGTATTCAACCCCCCCCCCCCCTTCTACAAGTTATTCGAGTTAACATTAGCTGAATGGATATCTTTTGTGATTTTATGGGTTTTGTTTTTTGTTTTTATTTTCTTGGATTTGATTTGAATGGGGGAAATTTTGGTTAGGGGGGAAATTTTTTTAGAAAGGGGGGAAATTTTGGTGAAGAGGGGGAGATGTTTTACAGGGGAATTTGGCTAAGGGAGGGGAAGTTAGAAATTTGGTTAAGGGAGGGAAAATGAGATTTTTTTACTGGATCTTTAATATCGGTTGAACCAATGGATCGATGTCTAAATAGCATAAAGACATCGATTATATTTTACAAAAACCCATGTCATAAACATTTTTAACATCGGTGGCAATTATAACCGATGTTAAAGGTCCGATGTCTATTCCAGTTTTTCTAGTAGTGTTGGATCATTTTTGGGGAGTGATTTATGTTTCTCTTTGTTCTGTCAGCTTGCTTGTTATAGTTCTTCTGTGTGTTCCAGTAAGCTGGCTCAACTTGAACATTGCAATGTTTTGCTAAATGACCCTTCTTTTGACATTTTTGACAGATCTTCCAAGGCATGGCATAGTCATAAGGAATTCCACTCTTTCCATTATATTTGAGAGTTGTTGAAGCTCTTCCAAGCCCTTCATTTTTCAAAGGAACCTTAGCTTGCTTCATCATAGATTTGAGTACTTCATCTCCTTGAACAAATTTTCCCATTCTTTTTTGAAGATTTTCCACTTCCTGTTCCAGTTCCTTTATTCTTTCAACTTTCTGACTTTCTTCTCTTGGTTCCTCAATTTTAAATTGATCTCAACTTCTACTTTAAGCTCGCTGACTTCCTTTTACAAAATATCATTTCTTTTGATTATCACCTTATTCAATCATTCCAGTTGAGTAACCTTGGCCTTGAGCTCAATGACTTCATCATGTGTATTCTCCGGAACATTTTCAGCCATAAGATCAAAAATCACTTTCTTAAGATTAGTATTCTTCTCTTTCAGATTTAAGTGCTAAACATTCTTCCATAGACATATTACTTTGTTCCTGCATGGTTAGTTTTTCCAATATAGAATTATTAGTGGACAAATCATAGTTAAATGAATTTACCTCACTACTATTATCCTCCGAATCCGACGCATCACTTCCAATAAGATCTTCCTCCGTATTCTCTTGTGAGATATCTTCTTCATCCATTCTAACAAGTGCTAGATTAATCATTTCATCATTGGAATCATCATCAGAACCCGATTCCTCATCATCACTCCATGATAAAAATGCTTTAGATTTCTTTTTATCTCTTGAGGCAGCTTGCTGATTGATAAGTGGATTTTATATCCACTTGGAACATTCTAAATCGGCTTAAATTGATTGTCTTGGGCTCAAGTTTCTTGTAGTTTTGATGTATTTTGTTTAGTTGTGCAGATTTACAAGGATGTTGATTATGGTGGATGTTTTTGTCGTTTTTGGAGATTTAATTTATTAAAATTCGGATTTATTGGGCTGCACGCTTGAGATTCACTGTTTGGGCCATATCTTGAGTTCTATAAGTCTGTTTTCAGCCCGTAAGCAGTCCACGCGAAGATAACGAGATTCTCTATCATTCTAAGGTAGTCCAGAAGCCCAATTACGTCTGGAACGGCTCTGGAAAACAGAAGAAAAGTCAGCTACGAATTTCCCTTTAAAACAGAATCAGTTTAGGAAACGTCTTTTGCAGAAATTCTGTTTTAACTCTATTTTGGGTATTTTCTTGCTGGACAAGACTTTTAGAGCCTATTTAAACACATCCTACCATTGTAATAGATATACAGATTATCATAGTATTATTATTGTAACCAGCTGAGATCTGCAAGAGAGAAAAGGAGAGAAGGGTTCAACGCTCGTGACAAGCAAGGATCTAGATCTACTTCATCTTTTGTATACGTTGGATTATAGATTTGTTTTCTCAACTCTTTATTTTTATAATATTTTTACTTCTTTCTTCCATATCTTGTTTTACATCATGTTTTCATCAAATCCCATGACGATGAACGGTCCAATTATGGGCTAATCGTTGTCGTGGGATCCTAGTGGATTTATCTATGTAGCTTAGTAGTTTGCATGCCTTAAAGATTTGTGTGTGGTGTATAATTGATATCCTCGTATGGTTATGCTTAATAGATAGATGCGTCGCGAACATCTAATTTGTTAATCTCTTGTGAAGTGAAAGTGGATCTTGAGATTTAGAACTTGCCATGCTAGCATAGGTTCATAATTGTTTATCAATATGGTTGTGGTGTGAGATGAAAATACTTATACTGCCCTATGTGATCTTTATGGATAACTTGTTCTGCAACCGTTATGTTTTCAAATTCTATAGACATATAGGGTCTAAGCATAATTGGTGTCTATTCATCTTCTATCTCTTTTGTGGATGTATGTTTAGTTTGGTATGCGTATGCTGACAGGTAGCGTATACTTGTTTCGTGTTGTCCGATCAGATATCAAAACCATTGCACATAGTGATTAAAGGCTGCAACTCTAAGTGAAGTAGATGATGAAACTAGGATTCCATGTTTATTCTCATATAAGTAATTCGATTTTTATTCTCGTTAATTGTTTAATTCTTAGTTTTATAATTTGCACTTAGTATAATTTAGATAATCAATCCCAATTTGTTACTTTTCTTAGCAGTGAGTTAAAACCATACATTGTTGCATAGGCATATTTACTGAATTGAACACCATTCTAGATCTCTGTGGGAACGAACTTGATTTAATCATATATTACTTGTGACAACGTGCGCTTGCGTGAAATTAGCATAACAAGTTTTTGGCGCCGCTGCCGGGGACCATCGGTGTTTTTATTTTAGTTTATGTGCTTGTCATTAGTGGTCGTTAGCGTTCACTGACTTGGATTCTTATTTAGTTTATTTGTTTCGTGGTGTTTCAGGTACTTAAGTTTGTATGCGAACACGCTTACAAGCTCGTTTGGAAGAACTGGCGGAAGACGATCTTATAGTGGATAATAAAGAAGAGAAATCTGAAACTACTGTAGAGATGGCAGATGCAGCAGCAGCTAAGGCTTTGAAGGACTATTCTCAGCCAAAACTCAATGACATTCAGTCTAGCATTGTTAGACCAGCTATTGCAGCGAACAACTTTGAGATCAAGCCGGGCACAATTCAGATGGTGCAGAATTCAGTCCAGTTTGGGGGAGCTTCTACGGAGGATCCTAACATGCATGTTCGGGACTTTATCGAAATCTGCGACACGTTCAAATGTAATGGTGTGACGGATGATGCTATCAGGTTGAGGCTTTTCCCATTCTCTCTGAGGGATAAGGCTAAGAGCTGGCTACACTCTTTGCCACCTGGTTCCATTAATACATGGGAAGATCTTGCTCAGAAGTTCCTTACTAAATTCTTCCCTATGGCGAAAACTGCAGCAATAAGGAACCAGTTGACTCAATTTCAACAGCAATCTGGTGAGTCATTATGTGAGGCTTGGGAACGCTACAAGGAGATGCTAAGGAAGTGTCCTCATCATGGCATGCCTGATTGGATGGTTATTAATGGTTTTTACAATGGATTGGGAGCACAATCTAGGCCTTTGCTAGATGCAGCATCAGGTGGAGCTCTTTGGGCGAAGAGTTATGATGAAGCTTATGATCTTATAGAGATGATGGCTGCCAATGAATATCAGAATCCAACCCAGAGGCTTTCTCAAGGCAAGGTAGCAGGAGTTTTGGAAGTAGATACAGCTTCAATGATTACGGCTCAGTTGAAGGCTCTTGCTATGAAAGTGGATTCTCTTGCTAATTATGGAGTTCAGCAGGTGGCTAGTGTTTGTGAGTTATGTGCGGGCGCACATGAGACGAATCAGTGTGCTATCTCTTCCGAATCAGCACAGTTCGTGAGTAATTTCCAAAGACCTGCTGCACCAGTTCCAGCCACTTATCATCCTAATAACAGAAATCATCCTAACTTCAGTTGGAGCAACAATCAGAGTACTCAGCAATCTTATCAGCAAGCGAAGCCATACAATCAAGGCTATCAACAACCTTATAGGGCACCATATCAACCCCCGGGATTTCAGCAGCAACAACCTCAGACTCATGCGGGGCAATCATCTAATGATAAATATGATGAGATGTGGATAACATTAAAGAACCTACAAGCTGGTCAGAAGCTCTTGGAAACTCAGATAGGACAGATTGCAAGTGCTTTAGGTAGTAGACCACAAGGAACTCTTCCCAGTGATACGGAAGCAAATCCAGGTAGGAGGGATTTCAAGGAGCAGATGAAGGCCGTAACTTTGAGATCGGGAAAGGTTACATCAGATCCTAAATCAGCCGCTAAAGAAGATGAAGAAGTGCAGAATCAGCAAGTGGAAAAATCTGCAATGCCTGAAATTGAAAAATCTGACTTAGTAGCGGATGAGCTAGATGGTGACAAAGAGAAGAGCAAGGAACCTGTTAAAGCTTCAGTGGATCAGTCTACTCAGATCTATCCTCCTCCTCCATATCCTAGAAGACTCCAGAAGCAGAATTTGGATAAAAAGTTTGCTAAGTTCCTAGAGGTGTTCAAGAAATTGCATATTAACATTCCTTTTGCGGAAGCTCTTGAACAGATGCCAAGTTATGCCAAGTTCATGAAGGGAATTCTCTCTCGTAAGTTGAAGCTCGATGCATTAGAGACTGTTGCCTTAACGGAAGAGTGTAGTGCCGTTCTGCAACAGAAGTTACCTCCAAAGCTAAAGGATCCGGGTAGTTTTACTATTCCATGCACTATTGGTAATCTATTCTTTGAGAAGTGCTTGTGTGACTTGGGAGCTAGCATCAATCTCATGCCCTTGTCAGTTTTCTTGCAACTTGGTCTACCGGATCCAAATCCATCTAACATCTCGTTACAGTTGGCCGATCGTTCAATTACTTATCCTAGAGGCATAGTGGAGGATGTCTTGGTGAAAGTTGATAAACTCATCTTCCCTGCTGATTTTGTTATCTTGGATTTCGAGGAAGATAAGAAGATTCCCATAATCTTGGGAAGGCCATTCCTAGCTACGGGTAGTACCTTGATCGATGTGCAGAAAGGAGAGCTCACCATGAGGGTACAAAATCAGATTGTCACCTTTAATGTGTTCAATGCTATGAAGCTTCCATCTGATGAAGAAGAATGTTTCAATGTTGATTTGGTTGATTCCGTGGTAGCCAAGGATCTTGATCATTTGTTGCTAACAGATTCTTTGGAAAAAGCATTGAGTGGGAACTCTGAGGTGAAAGATGAAGATGAAGTGATGCAATTTCAGATGTTGAATGCAAATTCGTGGAAGAGAAAATTTGACATGCCTTTTGAGTCTCTTGGGTTAAAGGAGCTGGAAAAGTCACAAGTCCGTCTTAAACCATCTATTGAGGAGGCTCCTACACTTGAACTCAAACCTTTGCCTAATCACTTGAGGTATGCTTTTCTTGGTGATACCTCTACGCTACCTGTTATTATTTCTTCTAATCTGTCAGATATCGAGGAAGAAAAGCTCTTGCGTATTTTGAGGGAGTTCAAGTCAGCAATTGGTTGGACGATAGCAGATATCAAGGGAATCAGCCCTTCTTATTGCATGCATAAAATTCTGCTAGAAGAAGGAGCTAAGCCTACTGTTGAACATCAAAGAAGACTCAATCCGATTATGAAAGAGGTAGTGAAGAAAGAAATTCTAAAGTGGCTTGATGCGGGTATTACCTATCCTATCTCAGACAGTTCTTGGGTGAGTCCAGTTCAATGTGTGCCAAAGAAAGGAGGCATGACGGTTGTTGCTAATGAGAAGAATGAGCTCATCCCTACTCGGACAGTCACGGGGTGGAGAGTTTGCATGGACTATCGGAAGCTCAACAAGGCCACGAGAAAAGACCACTTTCCTCTTCCTTTCATTGATCAGATGTTAGACAGGTTGGCTGGACACGAGTATTATTGTTTGCTTGATGGTTATTCTGGTTATAATCAGATTTACATTGCTCCGGAAGATCAAGAGAAGACCACATTCACATGTCCTTTTGGTACTTTTGCTTTTCGTCGAGTTTCTTTTGGACTTTGTGGTGCTCCTGCTACTTTTCAAAGGTGTATGATGGCTATTTTCTCAGATATGATTGGCACTAATGTGGAGGTTTTCATGGATGACTTCTCAGTTTTTGGTACTTCATATGACGAGTGCTTGCATAATCTTGGCCTGGTATTAAAACGTTGTGTGGAGACTAATTTGGTTCTTAATTGGGAAAAATGTCACTTTATGGTGCAAGAAGGAATTATTCTTGGGCACAAGGTATCTAGCAAGGGGATTGAAGTGGATAAAGCCAAGGTGGAGACAATCGAAAATCTCCCTCCACCTATCTCTGTTAAAGGAATTCGTAGTTTTCTTGGTCATGCGGGATTCTATCGGCGATTCATTCAAGACTTCTCGAAAATCTCTAAACCTTTGTGTAATCTGTTGGAGAAGGATGTTCCGTTCAAGTTTGATGATGAATGTCTTGCAGCTTTTGAGCTTTTGAAGAAGAAGTTGACCACTACACCAGTCATTACCGCACCCAATTGGGAGGAACCGTTTGAGCTAATGTGTGATGCTAGTGACTATGCTGTTGGAGCTGTGCTTGGGCAAAGGAAGGACAAAATTTTTCATGTGGTTTACTATGCTAGTAAAACCCTCAATGATGCTCAGCTTAACTACACCACTACGGAGAAGGAGTTGCTAGCAGTTGTCTATGCTTTCGAGAAATTCAGATCTTATTTGCTTGGTACTAAGGTGATTGTGTATACGGATCATGCTGCTATTCGATATCTCATGTCGAAGAAGGATTCAAAGCCTAGATTGATTCGTTGGGTGCTTCTTTTGCAAGAGTTTGATGTGGAAATCAAGGATAGGAAAGGCACGGAAAATCAAGTGGCGGATCATCTCTCACGCTTGGAGGATCATGGTATGGATTCGCTTAACAAATCTCTTATTAATGAATCTTTTCCAGATGAGCAACTTTTTGTAGTGCAAGATGAAGAGCCATGGTTTGCAGATTATGTGAACTATTTGGTGAGCAATGTTATCCCTCCGGATTTTTCGAGTGCTCAAAGGAAGAAGTTTCTACATGATGTGAAGTGGTACCGTTGGGATGAACCGTTTTTGTTTAGACAAGGAGCAGATCAGATGATCAGACGATGCATTCCGTATAGTGAGACGGAGAGTGTTTTGAGAGATTGCCACTCAACTGTGTATGGTGGTCATTATGGTGGAGAAAAGACAGCAGCTCGTGTGCTTCAAGCAGGTTTTTATTGGCCTACCTTGTTCAAGGATGCTCATCAGTTTGTAATGAGTTGTGATCGATGTCAAAGGGTTGGCAATATTTCTAGAAGGAACGAGATGCCTCTTAACATGCTTCTTGAGGTAGAGATCTTTGATGTTTGGGGAATTGACTTCATGGGACCTTTTATTTCTTCATGCAATAATCAGTACATCTTGCTAGCTGTGGATTACGTGTCTAAATGGGTTGAGGTGAAAGCTTTACCAACCAATGATGCTAAGGTAGTGCTGAATTTTCTTCACAAGCAAATTTTCACGCGTTTCGGGACACCACGTGCTATAATCAGTGATGAGGGGACGCACTTCTGTAATCGTCAGTTTACTACATTGATGGCGAAGTATAATGTGACACATCGTGTTGCCACTGCTTATCACCCTCAAACTAATGGTCAAGCGGAAGTTTCTAACAGAGAGATCAAGAGAATTCTGGAGAAAGTGGTGAATCCGTCTCGTAAGGATTGGTCATTGAAGTTGGATGAAGCTGTGTGGGCGTACAGAACTGCCTACAAAACTCCTTTAGGTATGTCTCCGTTCCAGTTGGTTTATGGTAAAGCATGTCATTTGCCTGCAGAATTAGAACACAAGGAATATTGGGCATTGAAGAAGTTGAATTTGGATATTAAGGCTGCGGGTGCAAAACGGTTGCTTCAATTGAATGAACTTGAGGAATTTCGTGAGCAAGCTTACGAAAATAATAAAATGTATAAGGAGAAGGTCAAGAGGTGGCATGATAAAAGGTTGAGGCCCAAGGCATTTTTGCCGGGACAACTAGTGTTGCTATTTAATTCTCGCCTCAAGCTTTTTCCGGGAAAACTCAAGTCGAGGTGGTCGGGTCCGTTTATTGTTAAGACGATGTATCCTCATGGAGCTATTGAAATTTATGAAACAACACCGGATCATACTTTCAAGGTTAATGGACAGAGGTTGAAGCATTACTATGGAGGTTCGTTTGATCGCGAGAAGGTTTCCGCCATTTTGGCGTCGACGTGAATTATCGGAAGAATGTCAAGCTAATGACATTAAACGAGCGCTTCGTGGGAGGCAACCCGCGCTTTAGTTTAGGAAAAAAAAAAAAGAAAAAAAGATATATTTTTGAGTGTTGTATGAAAAAAAAAAAAAAAAAAAAAAATCGGATTTTTTGAGCAGGTTGCAGCCCTGTAACGCAGGCTGCACCTGCGTTTCTGGAACAGGGGCAGGCTGCAGGTGTGTAACGCAGGCTGCGCCTGCGTTACTGGAATTAAGGCAGATTGCGGCGCTGACACGCATCTTGCGGTGGCGTGTCTGGAACAGGGGCAGGTTGCCCACACGCGGGCAACTTGCGCGTGAGGCAGTTGGGAAAAAAAAAAAATCAGCATGTACTGTAAGTTCTGTCCGTGTGTTTATGCATATATAAAACGAAAAATAAAATCTTTCACCCCATGTCTTATTTATACTCCCATCTTTTCCCTAAATCTTTTCCTATTTCAATTCCAAAACCCCTCATCTCTCCTAAAAAATTTCAAATTCCTATTTCTTTTCTAATTCTTTTTCTTTTATCCATTAAATATTTTTCTATCCTATATCAAATTCCAATTTCCACCCAAATTTTTTCCTTTTCACATTAAAATTCTTATATTAATCCTATCACTCCATGGCCTATATATACCCATACATACACACCCAATTCATTATCTTCCTCCTCTACATCTCTTAAAAATTCAAGTTTGGGGGAAAATTAGTACAAGTTCACCTCTTTGATTCGTAGTGGGATTTCTTTTCTCTATTTTATTACGAATTTGTGTTCTTGTAAATTGGGATTTTATATTATTCTTGTTACTTGGGTATTTTTGGTGGGATTTTTCTTGGTGATTTTTGGTGGGATTTTTCTTGGTGATTTTTGGTGGGATTTTTCTTGGTGGTTTTTGGTGGGATATTTCTTGGTGGTTGTTGGTGGTGCTATTGTTGAGTAGGGTTTTGATTATTATGGCGCCTAAGCGAATGAGGGGTGGTTCTATTAGGGTGGAGAGATTTTCTTCTCCGGATGCGGAAGTTGAGTTTAATCGGTTGTTGTCAAGGTCGGTGGCAAAAGAAAGGGGGTTTTTGCCAACTCGTCATTATGGGTTGGTTGATGTGATTAGTGAGTTACGTTGGGGAGAGATTTGTAAGGCGCCTGCTCCGGTTCCGTTGAATATTGTTAGGGAGTTTTATGCGAATGCTAAAGGTGAGCCGGAAGGGGTGTCTGTGGTTCGAGGTAAACAGGTGGATTACAGTCCAGATGCTATTCGTCCGATTTTGGGACAACCATCTAAGATTGTGGGGGTTGAAGATTGGGCAAGGAAGACTAGTGAGGATGTGGATATGGAGGCGATTATTCATGAGTTATGTGTTCTTGGTACAGTTTGGAAGTATAAATTGGGAACTACTGAGCCAATTAATTTTCCGTCTTCTGCGATGAATAAGTTTGCAGGAGCATGGTATTTATTTATTTGTGCTAATCTTATGCCTACTTCTCATACGGGGGAGGTAACAGCTGATAGAGCGATTCTTCTTTGGGGCATTCTAAAGGGAAAGTACATTGACGTGGGATATATTGTTTATCAGAATATTGTCAGGTTTTTAAAGTCTAATGCACTGTCATCATTGCCCCATGCTTCTGTTATAGCTGGATTATGTAAAGATAGTGGTGTTATATGGGGGGCGGAGGAGGATTTGCAGTCACCTTTGGCTCCCATTACTGATGTGTCTATTGATCGAATGCCTGACTGGCAAGGTGAGGTTCCACATCCGAGGGGGCTTGGTTATATTGTTGATGATGTTGATGCTAGTGGTCGTGGAACGGGCGTTCCGCCACATGTTTCGAGGGCACCGAAGGTGGCTAGAGCAGGTTCTTCGCAGAGTCAGGTGGATGTGTCCGTTTTTGAATCTTATTTTCGTCGAATGACTAGGCGGATGGATGCTATACATGCTAGTAATCGAGAGTATGTTGAGGATATGGCTGCAGCCTTGAGAGATGTGGGGATTCAGGCAAGGTGGCCAGTCTATGGAGCTCGTACGCAATATCCACCGCCTGACTCATCCGAGGATGAGGACTCCGATGGTTAGGTATGTTTTCTACTATTCCTCGTATTTACTTCCATTCAATGCGGACATTGAATATTTTAAGTTTGGGGGTGGTTTGAGGGATAAGTAGTTGTTGTATTATTTGTTCATGTAGGATTTCATGCTTTGCATATTAGTAGTAGTAAATTATGCATTTATGTTCGTGTTATCTACGTTTGTATCATATAGGGCATTCTGTTTTTATGTTTGTATATCATGTGAGTTCATAATAGTTTGCATTTGCACCCATGCTTGATAGGAATTTTGTGTTGTTGACGCTTTTGATTGAGAAGTGATATGCTTTGTTCTTGTGCACACACATACACTAGTAAGTTGAAGCTAGTAGACTTATTGAATGTTGTAAGAAATTAGAAGGACATGAATATGTGCAAGATGATTTAGTTTGCATGCTTTGAATACAAGTTGGTGTGTTAGAGAGATGGTTGCTTGGGATTGAGTATGTTTTTCCACCAAGTGAGTTTTGAGCCTTATTGCATATTGCATATTTGCAATTTATTCGTTTGCTTGAGTGTCCACGGATTGTTTGCATTGCTAGCAGTTGTTTGAGGTCTTTCTTGAAACGCATGACATTATTTGACGATTAAAATGATAAAGGCATTTAGGAATAACCGCATATTTTCCCATATTACCACACCATATTTACATGATCAATTAGTTAACCCGTTGAGCTTAATCCTATTTTTTCGGTGACATACCACATTACTTGCCTAGACCTTTTTCTTGTATTGGCCTTACATTAATTTGAACCCACATTGTCAAAGGCTAGTAGAGTGCTTAAGGGAGTAATAAGGTGTGCAAGGAAGGGTTTGTTGTTGGTCATACTTTTGGGGAAAAATATTGAATATTGGGTTTGGTTGTTTACTTGATAGTTGACATATGTAATAAATTATGGGATCATTGTTATTGTTTATATTATTGTTTGTATTCTATTTAGCTCTCGAAAAAAAAAAAGAAAAAAAAAAAGAAGAAAAGAAAAAAAAAAGAGAAAAAAGAGGAAAAAAAAATATATATATTATGAGAGCATGTTTGTGTTTGTTGTGATCCTATTTCAGTCGACTAGTCGAGTGGTTGTTTAGTAAAAAATTATGTGGGGGGAAATATGGTGTTGTGTACGATTTATTCTAGTTCCTACTAGCTTTTGACACTTCACCTGTTTTGGCTTAATTGACATACCTTGTCCCTAGCCCCGTTACAACCCAATTAAAGACCTTTTGATTATCGTCATTGATGTATGTTGTGTTAAGAGTTAGATTGATACCAAATGTCAAGCATGCTTATGATTTTGTTGGAATTGAGTGATACACTTACCCTTGTTCTTGAGTGAATATTCTTTTGTGAGTGGATTGTGAGTGTTGCTTGTTCTGGCGTATGAGATCCCGAGTGTTGTCTCAAAGATGTGCTCTTGTAGGCTTAGCATGCTTACTAACTTATTCTTACACTTGACATGGGCTTGTGAGAATTTATGCATGTTCATTGAGTAGACTATGTGAATACTTGCACTTTCGACACCAAGACATTGCGTATTTACTTTGATTCTTAAGTTGATATGGCATGAGAGGATTTGAAGGTATGGTAGACTAGATTAATTGCATTTGCATATTAGTTGCATTCATGCATTGCATTGCATTAGGTAAATGGATTTTGTGGGTACATTCGCTATAGGCCCTCACGAGACCTTACTCGTCCACTAGGGCTGCCTAGGGGTTTAAAGGGCTTGTTGCATATGCCAAATGCAACCGTGATCACCTACGGAAGTGGTACTAGTTAGTTAGTTTGTTGTAATTGTTTATGCTTGAGGACAAGCATCGATTTAAGTTTGGGGGTGTGATAAGTGGATTTTATATCCACTTGGAACATTCTAAATCGGCTTAAATTGATTGTCTTGGGCTCAAGTTTCTTGTAGTTTTGATGTATTTTGTTTAGTTGTGCAGATTTACAAGGATGTTGATTATGGTGGATGTTTTTGTCGTTTTTGGAGATTTAATTTATTAAAATTCGGATTTATTGGGCTGCACGCGTGAGATTCACTGTTTGGGCCATATCTTGAGTTCTATAAGTCTGTTTTCAGCCCGTAAGCAGTCCACGCGAAGATAACGAGATTCTCTATCATTCTAAGGTAGTCCAGAAGCCCAATTACGTCTGGAACGGCTCTGGAAAACAGAAGAAAAGTCAGCTACGAATTTCCCTTTAAAACAGAATCAGTTTAGGAAACGTCTTTTGCAGAAATTCTGTTTTAACTCTATTTTGGGTATTTTCTTGCTGGGCAAGACTTTTAGAGCCTATTTAAACACATCCTACCATTGTAATAGATATACAGATTATCATAGTATTATTATTGTAACCAGCTGAGATCTGAAAGAGAGAAAAGGAGAGAAGGGTTCAACGCTCGTGACAAGCAAGGATCTAGATCTACTTCATCTTTTGTATACGTTGGATTATAGATTTGTTTTCTCAACTCTTTATTTTTATAATATTTTTACTTCTTTCTTCCATATCTTGTTTTACATCATGTTTTCATCAAATCCCATGACGATGAACGGTCCAATTATGGGCTAATCGTTGTCGTGGGATCCTAGTGGATTTATCTATGTAGCTTAGTAGTTTGCATGCCTTAAAGATTTGTGTGTGGTGTATAATTGATATCCTCGTATGGTTATGCTTAATAGATAGATGCGTCGCGAACATCTAATTTGTTAATCTCATGTGAAGTGAAAGTGGATCTTGAGATTTAGAACTTGCCATGCTAGCATAGGTTCATAATTGTTTATCAATATGGTTGTGGTGTGAGATGAAAATACTTATACTGCCCTATGTGATCTTTATGGATAACTTGTTCTTCAACCGTTATGTTTTCAAATTCTATAGACATATAGGGTCTAAGCATAATTGGTGTCTATTCATCTTCTATCTCTTTTGTGGATGTATGTTTAGTTTGGTATGCGTATGCTGACAGGTAGCGTATACTTGTTTCGTGTTGTCCGATCAGATATCAAAACCATTGCACATAGTGATTAAAGGCTGCAACTCTAAGTGAAGTAGATGATGAAACTAGGATTCCATGTTTATTCTCATATAAGTAATTCGATTTTTATTCTCGTTAATTGTTTAATTCTTAGTTTTATAATTTGCACTTAGTATAATTTAGATAATCAATCCCAATTTGTTACTTTTCTTAGCAGTGAGTTAAAACCATACATTGTTGCATAGGCATATTTACTGAATTGAACACCATTCTAGATCTCTGTGGGAACGAACTTGATTTAATCATATATTACTTGTGACAACGTGCGCTTGCGTGAAATTAGCATAACACTGATTAGGTTTATTTTTCAGCTTGTAACAATTTCTTTTGTAGTGGCCCGTTTTACCACATTCAAAACATGTTTGATCATTGCTTTCTCTGAAGAACTTTTTGTTGTTGGAGAACTTCTTTTCCCTTTTCATTTTGTTCCTGAGTTCTATCATCTTTTTTATCTTTTTTGTTATGAGAGCAAGCTCTTCATCAGATTCCAGCTTGTTGACAGAATCAACATGAAGTGATAAATTCTTCATTTGAGAGATTTAAGCATGATTAGAACTTTTCTTGCTTTCCAGAATTTTGTTTTCAAACTATTCCAATTGAGAAAACACAGATAACTGATCCATAGTATCAATTATTGGTGATGATTCCAAGGCCGTCACCTTTGGTTCAAAGACAAATGGTACCGCACTCAAAATCTTCATATTGATATCTTCTTGAGGAATGTTCTTTCCGAGTTGCTTTAGTGCATTCATGTTTGTCTGGAACCTTGCTTGACTCTCCCTAATAGTTTCTCCTTCCTTGAGTTTGAAGTTTCCAAACTCATTCATTAGCTTGCTTAGTTTCACCATCTTTAATCCTTTGGAACCTTCATGGCATAACTCCAAAGTATCCCAAATTTCCTTAGCGGTCTTGTATGAGGAAATTTTATCACATTCAGTTGAACATAAACCATTCATGAGGGAGTTTCTGGCCTTTCCATTATAGCTATACTTGATAAGCTCAGCATCTGTAAGATTATCAACATCCTTCAGTTTTGCTTTATCGTGAAAGAATTCAAATGGCCCCTTTTGAACAACTCTTAGCATGAGTGGTTCTCTGTACAAATATATCTCCATTATATTCTTCCACCAGTTGTAATTCTCAGTACCAAGCAACAAAGGTGCTCGGTGATCTGAAGTTCCTTCTGGATATTTGTCAGCCATTAGATCGATACTTTTCCTGTTACAGAAATATTAGTATACCACGCTCTGATACCAATTGAAAATCACACCTAGAGGGGGGGTGAATAGGTGTATTTGACTAACTATATCCAATTTTTATTTATTACCAAGTTGTTTGACTATATCAAGCAAAGATAGTCTAGAATGATGTTTGTCAGCTTACTGATTGCAATAAAAATTAGTCTGTCAGCTAGCTAAGACGAGTAAATGCATAGCAGAAAAATAATAACAATGAACACCAAGATTTTTAGCTAGTATAGGTTCGACCCCTAATTCTCTATGGTCTACGTCCTAGTCCCTTACCAACCTAGTAAGAGAATATATTATTAATCACTATAAATTCCGATTACAAGATTAGATAATATATCTCCCCTTAACACCCTGTTGCTGATAGCAGCTTGTTGAAACCCATGTTCCTTTGAACCAAATGCTCTCTAAGAACTATACTACCCCTGAGTATAATCTTCTTTAGCAAACTAGTTCCCGAACCCTTGTTTCCAAGCTTATTATCCAGCAACACCAATTACACCTTGAGCAATACAAGAGGAAAGTGTTTACAACTCAAACTAATAACTCTCTAAATATATAAATATTGCATATACTACTAGAGCTCGTATAGAAGAGTTTGAATGAAAGCACTGAGTTGTTTTTATGTGATATTGAGAGTGTTCAGTTATTGAAGAGATAGTCACACAAGTGTATTTATAGTAACCTCAAGAAATTCAAAATATGGCTCATAATAGCACGCTCTTGAGTAATGATACTCATGTTCAATTGAGTTGATATCTAACGTTTATAAAAACGTTCAAGAGGAGCTGGAGGAGCTGGTGCGTGAGTTGAATATTTAGAAAAGAGATGCTTTTCAAAGACATGTTTGAAAAAGGAAGCAAGTGGGTTGTTTTGAAAAGCTTTTTAGAAAGTAAAAGGCTCCTTATAAAATTGAATGTTGTCTTGTAAGATTCCTTGAATAGGTGGAGCTCTAATATATATAATACAACATATATATATATATATATTAGACAGCTGCTATACAACATTTCTTATAAATATTCCTTGATTTAAGGACGTTGGAATCTGTAACATATATTTCTGGACGTTGGCTGTGAGCTTGCTGTAACCTCTTGTTTGTGTAGTCTTAGCTTGTTGTCTTTCTCTGTTTATATGGTTTTAGCTTGCTGACAAGATATTTCTTCAGCCTTTAAATGTAGTTCTGCAAAATAGAGTTATAACACATGTGTATACAACTAGCTATACTGACCGTAATTAAGCCAACCAGCTTGCTGTCTGGAGTGATCATCAAATTCATTAGGGTTTCAGTCTACGATTCAGAGAAAAAGTATTTTAATTGATGTTTAAAATATGAGAATAAACCTAATCGAAAGAGACGACAAATTTCATGGGAAGTAATGAGTTTTAGCAAATTTAACGAAGTTAGATAAATTAAGATGTTTGGAGTATTGTCGAATAAGGACATCTGCGAATTGTTCTGGTGTATATATCTTGCTTGTCTGGTACTTGTTCGGCATGAAGTTGTTGTTGATGTAATCATTGTTTCCTATTCCAACTGTATAAATGCACTTGCTCAAGTAAATTTTAGTTAAAGTTGAATTGTTTCCCTGTAAACCAATTATTTTTAAAACTGTCAATCGGTGATTAAGTAATTGTTGGCTGAAGCCAATATTTTCACCATGCAAGAACACACGTAGAAGAAAGATTGTTAAAATATGTGAAAGTAAGAGATTAATCAACCTTTAATATTGCATAACTTTGTACTTTATTTTTTTTATCATTATCATATGGACAGGGCAGACAACAATTTCATTAGACAGATATTGACTCCTCATTTCTTTTCTTTTTTTTATTGTCTGCAAATTGTTTCTCTCGGTGTTTTTACACATAGAATATGCACTTGATTATCACCTGTTATTTGTTAACTGACTATTTCTGATTTGTATTTTTTTTGTAGGGAATATCATATGTTCAGAATGATTTTGCAGCTCTCTTTTTTTGTTGGTGTAGAGGACTAGAGGTCAAGATTTTGTAGAGGAATATGGGTCAAGTCTTTAACAAATAAGTTGCTTCTGAAGCAACGTATGTTCAGTATGCGAATGCAGAAAGGTATGCCTCTTCGAGATCACTTAGATCAGTTAAACACAATTTGATTAGAATTGCGTAATATTGATGTTAAAGTTGAAGATGAGGATGCTGATTTAATTCTGTTAGTTTCTTTACCATTATCGTATGAGAATTTTGTGAAATCGTTTATTGTTGGTAAAGATACTATTTCTCTAGAGGAGGTTAGATCTTCTCTTCTCTTCATACTAGAGAGCTGCGCCACAAGGCGGCTGGTACAGGTGTAGATAATCATGATGTTGGGTTGGTAGCTAGTGGGAATACTGGACATAGAAAGTCGGGGAAAAATAAATCCAAGAAACCAGCTCCGAAGGGTTCGAAACCTAATGATATCTGCAATTACTGTAAAGAGAAGGGACACTGGAAATCTGACTGTCCCAAGAAAAAGAAGCAACATGATAAATTGGCAGGTACTGATGCTTCAGGTATTGCTGCTGTAGTTGATATCAATTCTAAAGAAGATGTTGCTCTAGTTGCTGATGAGCACACACGTCACTCTGATGTGTGGATCCTTGATTCTGGAACGTCTTACCATATATGTCCGCGCATGGAGTGGTTTACAACCTACGAGCAAGTAGACGGTGGTAATATTTCTATGGCTAATAGTTTTGCTTGTCAAACGGTTGGAATATGCTCGATTAAAATTCGGACACATGATGGTAAATTCTACACATTGAATGATGCTAGACATGTTCCATTTATGACAAAGAATCTAATATCTTTGAGTATGTTAGACAATAAGGGTTTCAGTTTTCAAGGTGAAGGTGGAGTTCTACATGTCTGCAAGGGTTCTAATATGGTTTTGAAAGGTGTTAAACGTGGTACCTTGTATCTTCTTCAAGGTTCTACGTTATCAGATTCTGTTGTTGTCGCGTCTTCGGAGATTGATAAGATGTACATGACTCAGCCAAATGGGTTTCATGTTCCTGGTAAGGAAGACTATGTTTGCAAGTTATTGAAGGCTTTGTATGGACTAAAGCAGTCTCCAAGGCAATGCCTCCCAAGAGAATTAAGGTGAGCAAAGTGGGTATTGTTGATAACCCAGGTGATATGCTCACCAAGCCGGTTCCACATAGCAAGTTTCAACATTGTTTGGACTTGCTAAATGTTAGGAGTTGTTGATTTCCCTTTTAAGGGCAAAATCTGAGGAAGAAGAGTTTTTTTCTTGTACATCTGGCATTATTATGGTACATCTGGTACATCTGTTATATGTGAGAGGAATCAAGTCAAGGTGGAGATTTGTTAGAATATGCCTTGAATCTGTAATGCCCCCAAACGTTAGGATTTCGGGTATCTTGGGTTATCTGTTTTGGGCCTATTATTCTAGGCTATTCTGTAACTGGTTAGAGAGTAGTATAAAAACTCTCTAGGTCATAACGTAGATCAAATCAGTATCTGTAATCTGAATCGGTGATTAGAATCTGTAATCTGAATCGGATATTAGAATATCTGTAATCTGAATCGATAATCTAGATATGAATCTGTAGCCATGTGCTGTAATCTGTATCCTCAAGATCAATAAAAGCTCTCTTCTGCCAAATTCTTGTTCTTCCTTTACGTTTAATATAATCTTTCTTACTTCCATTATAACACATTGTTTCCTATTCCAACTGTATAAATGCACTTGCTCAAGTAATTTTTAGTAAAAGTTGAATTGTTTCCCTGTAAACCAATTATTTTTAAAACTGTCAATCGGTGATTAAGTAAATACTAGCGTAACAGCCCGTGCAAGGCACAGGCCTGTATATGAACGCTTCTTATTTTATTTTAAGAAAGATGTTGGTGATTGGTTTATTAATGTTTGTATTGTAGCATTCGTAATTTTGAGATTGTAATTTATAGTGATACATGTTGACATGAGAATTAAAGAGTTTTACTGTTGAGTAGTTTAAACCACGAATATATCGGTATCGAGTTTTCTTTGTTATTTATAGCGAGTAGAAAAGGAAAAAAATACACATAATTTTGATGGTTGTTCATTTCGAGTAATAACAACTAAGAATTCATTGATTTAAATTTGATGTGAAACAACTGCAGTGTTACACATCTTGAGATTGCGAAAACTATCATGGAAGTTGCACCGCGGTTGCAATTACGTGTATGCACGGCAACCACTTCTTTTAATTGTCAGTTAGAACATTAAAATATATATGCATGAATCTACTCAATAAGTGTTTCAATTAAGTCATATGTATTACAGTCAATATAAGATGATCAAGAACCACGAAAATATAAGATGATAGGCTTCATAAGGAAAATCAACAACCACGACTTGAGCAGAATTTTTAGGAGTGTGAATATTGTTTAAAAATTTAGGTATGAGACTACACATTCGCTACATATATTGCAAAGATTTATACGTTGTAGACCAAATTAAGTGTCTATTTTGGACAAAATCACCGTCAACGGTTATGTTGGACCAATATTTCATACAACTATAAATATTACTTCAATTTTTTTTAATGCACTATCATCATTTTTACTTCATTGCATTAATGTAAATATATTTTAACTTGATTATGTATATGGATTTTATCTAATTGCCCAAGTGATAATTTATATAGAGTTCAAAATTTAAATCTCATATCATTCAATTCGATTATAAATTTTATCGACCTGAATATCTTTAAATTCACATTCTTTTATCAAAAAAACTCGTACATATAAAAATATTATGTAAAATTTGTTGAGTATATTAAGTTAAATAGAAATTGGTATGATAGATGATGCAATTTTTAGTCTAATAGCATATAAAATTTGAGACATTATATACTAAATGTAAAAAATTAAATTTACAATTTAAAAATATTAATGTAATCCTTTTTTTAAGATTTTTCTAAGTATGGTTAGATTTGCAAAAGAATAATAAAAAAATGATTTTAAGATAAAATTTCAAGCTTGCAAAGTAGATTATAAAAGGAGACCAAAATAGAATATAACATGTGGAATATTTGCACATATTGATAATGTATTTCAAAAGTTAATCAAAATGAACATCTAGCACAATGGTTGAAATTGTCAATTCTATATTTAAGGTTATGGGTTCGACTCCCAACACCCACTTTTATTTTTATTTTTTAAATTAAAACTATAATGGCATCTTTGTAGTTATGTGATAAATAAGAGTATATTGGTAATTTCAGAGGCATTATTTTGGCAATTTTTGCCCTTGTGTTGCCATTTAATATATAGTAATAGATAGATAGATAGATAGAAGTAATAGATTGGCTGAAGCCGATATTTTCACCCTGCAAGAACACACACGTAGAAGAAAGATTGTTAAAATATGTGAAAGTAAGAGATTAATCAACCTTTAATATTGCATAACTTTGTACATAATTTTTTTTATCATTATCATATGGACAGGGCAGACAACAATTTCATTAGATAGATATTGACTCCTCTTTTCTTTTCTTTTTTTTATTGTCTGCAAATTGTTTCTCTCAGTGTTTCTGCAGATAGAATATGCACTTGATTATCACATGTTATTTGTTAACTGACTATTTCTGATTTGTATTTCTTTTAGGGAATATCATATGTTCAGAATGATTTTGCAGCTCTCTCTTTTTGCTGGTGTAGAGGACTAGAGGTCAAGATTTTGCAATTTAAGCGATTACTACTCAAACAGTTTAGGCACCTGCAGAAAAATAAAAGAAAGAGTAGATAAATTATAAATTAAGTTATTTTTTGTAAAGTAATTGATGAATTGCATCAAAGAGACTCTTATGAATTTATCACTTTAATTTATTTTTTTCTGCTAATTTGTAAATTTCATTAAAAAAAATCAATTTTTGGGAAATGAATTCGGATCCGGATACTATTCGTATCCGGATAATATCCGATGAATTCGGATACGGATACGGATTTTTTCCCTGGATATTTCCGAATTTGGATACGGATTCGAATACAGTTTTAAATTCCCGAATTCAGATTCGGATATAACTGTATTAGTATCCTAAATATCCGCTTGACAATCCTAGTATTCAACACTCATTATAAAATTAAATACAGCCTAAATCATACTAATATAAATGGAACCATGCTTTGCACGTACTTTCATCCTACCTAATTCTAAAAATGCAAAAAACGTAAGGAGATGAAATTTTATCGACCAAAATAAACATGCCAAATATTATTATATTTTGTTCTATTTTACTTTGAAATTAAATACACTCATATTAATTCTGCAAATTATGTTCATGGTCAAAATGAAACAATAATCTACAATATAATTTTCCTTTCCAACCCCTGGCAGATGTCTTTCCTTTTTTGGAACAGGGAATACTTGATATTTCAACTCCATGAACTATTACAAAGAAAACAACCCAGACTATATTTCCACTGCTGCCAAAGGAAAAAGGAACTAGAATTTGCTAGAGAGATCAAACAAGAAAAAAATGTCTCCGCCAATTAATGAGCACTTCAGAATAACAAACTTCAGGATAGGCATCACATATAACAAACTTTGGAATAACAAACTTCAGGATAGGCATCACATCAAATACAAACCAAACACTATATAAGGTACACAAACAAGCAAACTCACATCAACTGTTCTACTTCAGACCCATAGCAACAGTTGAGAGTCGTCATAAGAGTATTAAATATAATATCATAAGAATTTACGTGCAGAAACTAAGCAAGCTGCTAACAAGTTCAAGTGAGTTGTGTCTCTTCTTAGCGATAGAACTCTTTTACAAAAGTGTATAATGAATCACCGCCACGTACGAATCCTCCAAGTCCAGGATGCCGAACTTTGTTAAACTCGTGGCAATAATAGCAGCCGTTCGTTTTATCTCCCGTTTCATCTCCTGCAAGACAAATTCATAGAGTTACCGAAAATCACTAATGGACAAACAAACAAATCAATAATAAAGGGAAAAAAAATAAAGGCACCAAATAGCACTAAGAGATAAATTTAATCACATGACCCCTTCTACATGTAAAAAACAAACCTGACTTTAAATCTGGTGGGGACAAATGATTAATCGAGCAAACCCCGCTGGTACTTGTCAGCTCGGCGAAAAACAACTTCTCTGGAGCACTAGGATCAGCGTCCTTAGCTTTGAAATTGACATGGAAAAGTGAGCATGTCGGCAGGATCACACGTGTACCAAAACCCGGGTCCACCAGTTCATAGTTTATATGCTATAAATTTTAGGTCAACACAAACAGAACAAGGTAAGATCAAGCGAATCCAACAAAAATAGTGATTCATGATTTGATTTAAAGAAAAAGCAAAAAGTAACATTCAAAAGAAAACTTACATGTTGTTGGTTGTAGAACTTCAAGGCTTCGGCTGCATACAGGCTTGCATCATCAACTTGTTCCGACATGTACTTGTGTTCCTTTTCGGGTTCACCGGACTGGGAAACTTGTTCAAGCCTGCAAATTCAGATATTAAAACCAAAACCACTAGAAGGTTTGAGCAAATCAAGACAAAAGTTTGTAAAATGTGCAAGCAGCAAACCTCGGCAAAAACAATAAAGTATATATCAATGTGAAACAAATAGAACCCAGAAACTAACAGCAGCAGGTAACCCCAGTGATGCAAATTCTGACAGGTTCAGGAAAGTTAATTCAAGTAGGAAAAAGGGGAATTCAGATCAATAAATATATGTCCCTAATCTGTTAGAGATTTTAGAAAAAGATTAGACTGCATTTCCCACAAATCATGTCATTCAGCTACTTCCCTTATATTAGTTCCTTAAGTTAGGGGATTTTTTCTTGGAGGCTACTCCAGATGCTTACATAAGAACATTTTGGCATTGTAATTGGGGAGCTTGGAATATCTTAATACCTTATATATAATAAGCATAAGGGAGATCTTATCCAAATTTTTTGTCGTCGTCTGGTCGTCACTGTACTATCAAAATCATATGATCCGTTGGATTAAAAATAGACGATCAAGATTAGATCACATTAAAAAGAAAATTATAATCTAAAAAGGAATCAAAATTAGATCGCATTAAAAAGAAAATTATAATCTAAAAAGGATACAATTAGAGAATTTTAAAAAGAAAAATTATATTCTAAAAAGGATATAATTAGAAAGGGTTGTATTAAAATTGAATTTTTAAAAGAAAATTATAATCTGAAAAGGATATAATTAAAAAAGGTTAAATTAGAATTATATTTTTTTTATTTTTTATTAGTATTTAAAAAAAATCGTATCTACTACTCTTTGGGTTTTATCTTGAGATCTAGAAATTAGATTTGGGTGATTTTACAATCCATGCGAAACTCATAAAATTATTTTTAATTTGGTAATGATATAATAATTATTATTCAAATGGAAGAACTAAGAATCTCAAGAGAAAATATGATTACGAATTTTTACATTAATCTTATTTAACGTAAAATTCCTACATTGATAATGCTATTCAATGTAGAAAACTTAATTATATATGATTTAAATCATTGACATATATATTTTCATATTACAATATAAATACACTTTTTAGTTTATAACATATTAAAATTTAAATATTTTTTATGCTAGATCCAACGGTTTTCATCTATTTATTTTAAGATATTTGTCGTATAGAGGTCCAGACTACCGATTATCAAAGTTTTGGAAATCCCTCTTACACTTATCATTAAAATTGTATTTGGTTGTTAGTAGAACCATCCTCAAATAATTATAAGGGTATTTTGATAATCAAAACGAATTATAAGTAGAATTCATAAATCAAATAAAATTTTCAGTGTAAAAAATCGTCAATTTTTTCTCTTTTTTCCTTCTACGTAGATTTAATTAGAAAAAATTTATTAAACCATCAACAAATTAAAGATTATTTTGTTAATTTCACGTGGGCCGTAATTGTCCAAATTAAATTTTAAGAATTCAAGATAGAGTACAAATATTAAATCGAGCGTGTAAAACTTATATATATCAATTTTTAATAAAAATTTGTTATGTAAATTAATAACTTATAAAATTAAAATATATATAATGTAATTAAAGATAATAAAAAAGGAGTCGTGCGTTGCACGAGTTATAAGCTATTTATATATAATAAGCATAATAGAGATCTTAAGCATAATTTTTTCTCTTTTTTCCTTCTACGTAGATTTAATTAGAAAAAATTTATTAAACCATCAACAAATTAAAGATTATTTTGTTAATTTCACGTGGGCCGTAATTGTCCAAATTAAATTTTAAGAATTCAAGATAGAGTACAAATATTAAATCGAGCGTGTAAAACTTATATATATCAATTTTTAATAAAAATTTGTTATGTAAATTAATAACTTATAAAATTAAAATATATATAATGTAATTAAAGATAATAAAAAAGGAGTCGTGCGTTGCACGGGTTATAAGCTATTTATATATAATAAGCATAATAGAGATCTTATCCATAATTTTCGTCACTATACTACCAAAATAATCTCAACCGTGGAATCTATTTTTTAAAAAATAGACGATCAAGATTATATCATATTAAAAGAGAAAATTAAAATCTAAAAATGATATGATTAGAAAATGTTGCCTTATAAGTGAATTTTAAAAATAAAATTATAATTTAAAAACGATATAATTAGAAAAGGTTGCACTAGAACTGAATTTTAAAAAAATATATAATTTGAAAAAGGATATAATTAAAAAAAGTTGCATTAGAATTAAATTTTATTTATTTTTTATTATTAAAAAATATTCATATTTACTATTTGGGTTCTATCTTGAGATCTATAAATCAGATTTGGATGATTTTACAATTCACGCGAAACTTATAGAATTATCTTTAATTTATTGATGATTTAATAATTATTATTCAAATGGAAACACCAACGGTTTTCATCTATTTATTTTAAGATTCAACGGTTCTTATTTATTTTGACCATACTACCAATTATCAAAGTTTTTGACAAAATCTCTCATACACTTATTATTAAAATTGTATTTTATTATTAGTAGAACTATCTTCAAATAATAACAAGGGTATTTTGAAAATCAAAACGAATTATAAGTATAATTCATAAATCGAATAGAATTTTCAATGTAAAAAAGCGCCAATTTCTTTTCTTATTTGTTTCTAAGTAGGTTTAATCGGAAAATAATTGTTAAACTATCACTAAATTAAAGATTTTTTTGTTAATTTCACGTGGGCTGTAAAAATCTTTCAAATCAAATTTTAATAATTCAAGGTAGAGTACAAATATTAAATCGAAAGTGTAAAATCTTATGTATTATCAACTTTTTAACAATAATTTTATATGTAAATTAATAACATATAAAATTAAAAAAAGTAAAATTATTTTAAAATTTAAAAAAGGAACCGTGCATTGCACGGGTTATAAGCTAGTATATATATAAACTACTATTCTATACTTGAGTGTGATGCTTAAGTTTCTGGGTGTGAGGCCTAGAACCTAGGTGTGAGGCCTAGTTATCTTTTAACTCTAAGTACTTCCTATTACTAAGTTTATTTCTGTTCGTTTTGCTATATAATATCACGTTGGACTAAGATTCTGCATCACCCAGTGTAAATAACGAGCAGATAAACCAATCAAGATGACAGTACAAAATATAAAAATAAATTATGCAAGTATTTCAAAATCCAAACTCCAGTTCTATTATGTATATATCTTAGTGAAATTCAATAGAAGAATTATCGAGATTAAGAAACACTACTGGTCATGAATTCCCTCTTTGAATAAAGAACCAGGTCGATTTAACCCCTCTTTTCTGTTTGCCCTCTCTCTGTGTCTATGTAACTAATAACTAGTTCTGTTTGGGGCCTTACGCCAATTACTCAGGTAAAAGTGATATAACTTTTTTCTTGTATTTGTTAAAAATTGTGAGATTTTAGGGGCTGAATTTTTCCCCTTCTACTTCTTAAAGAATCAAAAGTCCTGCCAGGCGTCTGGGGATTGCATTGCATTAGGACGAAAATATGTCCACATGCTTTTTGAAAGTTCAAGAAACCCAGGTATTTGATCCAACAAAAAGAACTTTACTATTCGTACATATGGAGGACAGTTGGAGTAAAATACAAGAGCCAAACAATGTCAGGCTGGGCCTGTCGTAGTAGTATTACTAAAGTATTAGTCAGTAATGAGATAAAATATTACTAGCAGGGGAAGAATTGTATTTGCAAAAGTATTAGTGAGTCTATAATTAGACCAGGAAGTTGTATTTTGCCATTATCTGGTATATGAAAATGGCTTTGCCACCAACCTCTTTCTCTCTCTAAATTTCACCTCCCTCTTCTATCTCTCTACTTTCTTCTTCTCCAAACTCTCTCTCTCTCTTTTCTATATCTCTCTACTCTGTCTCTCTTCTCTACCTCTATTTCTCTCTGAATATATCTATAATTCTATCATTTACTTCTTGTTGCTGCTGATTATCATCATATAAACCATAAAATACCAAAAACATACAAATATTTATACATAAAACAAAGAGATCCTGACAAACTACCACTTACACGGGTAAGTGCTTTTCGCAATCAGGAATTGCATTGTTCTGGTTGATGTCACATATGTCTTGAACTGTTTTGTAATAGCTATCACCGCCACGTACGAATCCTCCACCTTTAGGATGCCAAACTTTTCCCTTTTTCATGAAGCCACAAAAACGGCAGCCATTTAATTTCTCTCCTGCAAGACGAATATACATATACAGGAGTTGCTAAAAACAAGTAGGCCGTAATCATGAAGAGCGATTGGACAAACAAACGGATAAATAAGTCAAGCAAAAAAGAAATGCAGGTAACAGTAGTACGAGGACATGGGATAAAATGACATGAGCACATGTAAACCTGAAATAGAGTTTACCGGCCCTAAGGATACGCAGAGCTTGACAGAAAGGCCGGTAGGGGAAGAAACAGTGAGCTCGGTGAAAAACATCTCCTCTGGAGCAGCAGCAACATCAGTAGGCTTAGCCGAGAAGTTCATATGGTAAAGCGCGTACTTGCGCATGGACCCGCATTCAAAATGAACAACCTTGAGCAGTTTATACTTTTGCGGCTAAGAATTTTAGGCCAACACAAACAGAAGAGAATAAAAGATTAGTGAAAAAAAGTGATTGATATTAAGAGAGAGAGTAAGAGTGTGTTTGTGTGTGTAAGATTATAATGCCCTTGGTCTACCATAAGCTTTATTAATCTAGCAACTTGGTATCTTACATATATGACCTAACATTTTTGCTCTCTGTTATCTCATTCAACTATTCCCCAATTTCAACAGAATTTTTCCTAGTGCCTATTGCTAAACTCTATCCACCCTTTCAATTACTTTCGAATCTCAACTTAGTCCTAACCTAAACCCAACAGAGCAGGTCCCACTTTCCCTTCCCCTTGACATAAACATGACAATGTAAAAACTTTCAACCAGCACCACTCCTTCAAATATATCATATACATAAATGAAATATCTCTAACAGATCAAGCTTCAATTAGATCACCTTTAATTAAATTCACAACAAATTAGTATCAGTCTCACGCTCAATAAAATAATAAGATGTGATTAAAATCGAATAATTCCAATCATACAAGTTTCTTTACAAATTCATATGCACACCATTTGTCTATCCACATATATTTTAAAAAAAATTCATTATCTACAGAAATATAAAATTTTTGTCATCATTCTCACTCTAAAAGTAAAAAAAATCCCAGATGGGATAAAAAAAATCTAATCTTTCAATTCACGTATGCACTGTTTGTTTGCGTGTGTGTCTGTGTGTGTATATATATATATATAGAGAGAGAGAGAGAGAGGAGACTGACTGAAGTTTGGTTAAAACAGTTGAGTGCTTGAGTTGCGTATCCGAAAATCATATTGCGATGATCTTCAAGTTGCTTGCCTGTCAGAGGCTTGAATTTAAGCTTGAGTTTTTCTGAATGGCTAACAAAACCAAAAAGGGGGAGTTAAGAGGCAGGGATGAGGAGGGCATAAAACCAACCACAATTATTATTATGAATTACGGAGGGAGGGGGTTTTCAAAACCAGATCTATTATATATCTATACTTATAGGTACATATTGGATGAAATTATAAAATTACCGGCGCATATCATCATCCCAGTACCCAGCCGGATAGGATTTATTGTCAGCCGACGAACTACCAACCCAACCCCTGCAGGAACGTGCTGAACGCGCGGAACGAGTGGAATGCGGAATCACCATCGTCTTTTCTTCCCTCTTTTCTCTTCACCCTCCGTTTAGGTTTCTTCAATTTCTTATTAAGCTTGGTTTTTTTTAATATATATAAGTGGATATCAATGCATAGATGAAATTTGATATATACATATCAATTTTTTAATGAACGGATCAAAAGATTTATTATCTTGAAAATTTGAAACATATTATATATTATTGCGTATATCAAGAAATAAGAATAAATTGAAAATTAAGATTTCTTAACATTCAACTTATTCAATATAAATTAGCAATAAGTTCGATTACTTATTTTGCCAAACACATAAAAAAAACGAATTTTTGCCATTTAAGTTAACTTAAATGGACGGCCAAACACGCACTTAGGCCCCGTTTGGGGTTTCATAAAGCCAGTAACTTATGGCTTATATGGCCATAAGTTCTTATGGAGGTGTTTGCCAAAATAAGTTTTAGCTCAACTTATAACTTATAAATCCATAAGTTAAATGTTAAGAATTGTTAACTTTCAACTTATAACTTATAACTTATTCTCGATATACGCAATATATCATATCCTTCAAATCTTCAAAACCTTATATCTCTCGATCCGTTCATTAGAAAATTGATATGTATATATCAAATTTCTCTATTCATCGAGATCTATCCATTGATATCCATTGTTATATATAAAAAATAAATATTTTGAAAATTATAAAAAAAAAAAGTTAACTTATAAGTTCTGATTTACCCAAACAATCTACTGATTATAAGTTCTGATTTACCCAAACAATCTACTGATTATAAGTTCTGATTTACCAAACACTCTAATATCTGCTCTACTCATCACTTATATGACATAAGTGCTTATAATTCATAATCTACTTATTTTAAGATACCCCAAACATACGCTTAGTAGTAAAAGTTTTTAGGGATTGCATTCTCGGTCGATAGCTTAAACTGGTTTTGGCGAAAGTGGAAGTGACGAAATTTGTGTAAATATCATTTTCAACAAATCACGTGAAAATCAGTGATTGTTTCTAAGACAAAACTAACTGAGACAACCCGACTCTGAGGTTCTCAACAACAGAGCCGCTCCCTAAAAGAGAATCCACTACTCTCATATCCATAAACATGAGTATATTAAATTATATTAAATTAAAATTAATTAATTATATAATAGCTGAAACATTAAAAAATTTAGTACCTATTTTTTGGTATATGTTTTTTAGTATTTCGTGAAATTACTTATTTAACCTTATTATAAAGAAAAATATATACGATATCTATACTATTAAAACACCTAAAATAAATAATAACATAATATAATTAATGGTAATTAGTCGATTGCCTTTTTCACATTTTTAGTTGAAAATATTACCTTTTAGGAACAATTAAAAACAACAATCATATCATATGTTTCAATCATATCATATCTAGAAATAATTAATATATAACCAAAAATATCACATCATATCTTCTAATCACTAAAAAAATCTATACTGTTATATAAATTCCGAAATATTAAAAGTTTTGGTACCTGTTTTTTGGTACTAAGTGAATTTACTTATTTACTCTTCATTATATATATATATATATATATATATATATATATATATGATTTCTATACTATTAAAACTCCTAAAATAAATAATAACATATATAATTAATGGTAAGTTGTCGATTGCCTTTTTTCACATTTACTTTTAATTGAAGATATTACCTTTTATAAACACCTAAAAATATGATATCATATCTTCCAATCATTAATATTTCCATTTGAATTAAAACACGTTACTTTTTTAACCGAAAATATCACATCATATTTTTCAACAATTAATAAAATATATTAAAAATATGTATATGTTGTTTATAATAAGAAAATATTAGTATAATTCGTAAATATGAGTTTATCAAATTATATTAAATTAAAATTAATTTATTATATAATAGCTGAAACATTAAAAATTTTGGTACCTATTTTTTGGTATATGTTTTTTAGTATTTCGTGAATTTACCTATTTAACCTTTATTATAAAGAAAAACATATCGATATCTATACTATTAAAACACCTAAAATAAATAATAACAAAATATAATTAATTGTAACGACCCAAAAAATTACGTGTAATTTATTATATTAAAATATATTTCTAGTTCATTTTATTGTGTTTCAGTTTATTTTTAATGTATTTAAACGCGTTACGATTTTTATTAAATTGGAAAATTATCCCATACGTGTTATGTGACTTCTGTGTATCATAGAATATTTTATTTTAATTTTCTGTAATTTTTATATGTTTAGAATACAGTTATTTTGCATTTTAATTTTTCGGACTCAGCCCCTGTATTGAATTCGAGGCCTTATTTTTCATAAAATTATTTTTGTATAATAATGGGATGTTCAAAAATGTATTATTTTGTAATTTTTGTAATATTCATAATTTTTGGGAAATTTTGATATTTATATTATATTTGTTTAAAAATAAAAATTGTACATTTTTATCCCATAAAAATTATTTTTAAGGCTTAATGATTTTAATTAGGGGTTAAAAATATTTTTGGGGTATTAATTTTCGATTATATAAATAGGAATCAGATTTTTTTTTTATTTATTAAAAATTCATAAAAATCAGATTTTTATAAATAAATAAATATAAAAATATATTTTTCTCTCTCCTGTTCTTGAGGATCAAATCCAAATTTGAAGGTGTTCTTGATATCGGATTTTGGTGTTCTTTCCTCACGCCACTAATAAATGCATTTAGTGGTAACGCATGTTTTTCCTTCATCCCTGCTGATTATCAATGCACGTAACGCATGTTGTACATGCGTTACGGGGGTAACGCATCACGCACTTGCGTTACACCAGTAACGCTGGTGTTAGATGCGTTTTTTTGCTTGAAACCAGCTAGGGGTTGAAAAAATACATGAGTAACGCATGTGCCCCCTAACGCAACTTCTACATGCGTTATGTAAGTGCCAGGTGCGGGCACACTCTCAAGAAAGTGCTATTTTGGGCATTTTTCTCTCAAATTGTGCCATTTTGGCACTTCACCCTAATCACTTGTTGTCCCTTCAGATGTTTTTAGGATATAACGGGGTTATTTTCTAGTTTTTATTTTATTTGAGTATATTTTATGTAACTTGTTATGGTGTAATTAAATTATGCAGACTTGATATATATATATATATATATATATATATATATATATATTAAGCTATGTTTAATTCTGTCAATTCTTTTACAATATTTTTGCTGGAAAATTTGTATCATTCATATAGTAGGATTGCAGGGATTTTGGGGGAGTTCAACCCTCCTAAAATCATCAAAAGAGGGATAATTAGTAATTTCATGTCATGCCATTTTCTTATGTGACTGTGCTTTTTTATACCTGTATGTGATTAATAATGAATTCCTCATTATCGAAATCATTTTCCCGTATTTTCATGTTCATGTGGTTTATGTTTGGTAATCGACTTCATAACTGGTCACATTTTTTATTATATACTCCGTTACAGTTTTATTTTACTTGACTAGCTAGAACAAGTAATGCAGAGGTATTAGCAGCAGCCTTATCTCCAACAAGCATAGAATCACACTGCAAACAATTCCTGACATCCTCAGCCTGTGAAGAAACCCTTCACGAGAATCGTTCCTTAAAAAAGATTTGCAGGGGAAAAAATTGTGGAATGGGTTTATTGGGAAAAAATTTCACAAACAAGGCAGTTGTATCAATAATATATATTGCAAATCAAGAACAGTTATTACGAAACCGATAGCAAACAGTAGTGATGGCAAAACAAACATATAATCAGAGACTGTAAAATAAATGGATGAAAAGAAATCCTTAGCTTTTATGAAGCTTTCCGATTTGCTTTCCAAGATCCGTAGCAAAATAGTAACCACAGCTGAGTCGCTAATTTCTCGAGAGAAATGAAATGTTCTTGAAGAAATAATTGCCCCACTTACTGTGATTGTTCTTGCAATTTCCCTTCCAGGATAAAACAGCACAGACAGTGAACAAGCAACATCGACTATCACCTCATTTCGCCAAATAAAACCCGAAACATATATTTATAAATATTTATAACTATTTATAAATATATCTTCTTCTTTTTTTCTGAATATTTAATGTGGGGTATTTTGAGAATTTCATAGGGATCAATCAAATATACCCGAGAGCTATTATCCGACTTAAAGCTTCAAGCTTTAGCTTTCTATTCACCGAGAGCTTCTAGCTTTTTTACTTCCTTCCAGTTTTTTCTCTTTTTTTTTTTCATGATACATCCGAATACAGTTCATATAAGCCAAGGAGGTGATTATTAAAAAAAATGAATGTTCCTTCATTTTTCCAAATCGTCATGCTACACTCAATGAATTGAGCAGCCCACCATTTTAGACAAAAGACTTCATTGTTTTTTTAAAACCAAAAATAGCCGCCCCATGCAAAAAACATTTCCCAACAATCCCCCACAAATCCATATCAGAATTGCATATCGGATTTAACATGACATGTTTTTCAAAGTCATTACCGATCAAGGTTTGAACTGCTCCTAATTCCCCTTCTTCGATGACTACCGGATAAGATGGAATATTTCACCTTGAATCGTTATCCTTTTGATGTAATCACACTCCATAGACGACGACATGTCAAAGGTTATGGTGATAATCTACGGCTTTGAGACGTTAATGGTCATGTCTCGATTCTTTTCGTCGAATGCTTCAAGGAATAACCCTTTCCTCTAATTGCGACCACACAATAACATTCGCTTAGCTGGGCATCTCCAGAGATGTTCTGCTATCATCTCGTCATAAAGACTTGACCCCGTTCAGAGTTTAAAAACTCTTGCTATATTAGCAATATCGGTACCTTAGAGGTTTCCAGGGGATAGACTCCAGATACATAAGTATCAATCTATAGATAAAGGTACTACCAATTCACCCTTACGACTTGTTATTACCACATTGAATACACTTCAAGGGATCTCCTCTCAAATGTATTGGGTTCCTGCCGTAGATGAATCATGTTGGGCTATCAGTCCCATCCCCAACCTCGACTTAAGAACTACCACGTGTTCAAGTCCTTTAGTCAAAGGATCAGCTATATTATCTTGAGTTCCAATAAACTCAATAGCAATAATCCTATCAGACACTAAACCTCTTATAGACTTAAGTCTAACTTGGATGTCTCTCTTGGTTTTAGCATTATACTTTTTACTGTTGATTTTGTCAATAGTTGTACGGCTATCACAATAAATAGCAAAAGCTGGAAGCGGTCTGCTGACTACCGGTATCACAGACATAAGTCCATGTAACCATTCAGCCTCCGTTCCCGTGGCATCTAAAGCACACAACTCAGCCTCAAATATAGACCGAGTTATTATCGTCTGTTTTGACGACTTCCAGGATATTGCTCCAACGGCTAGTGTAAACACATATCCTGTGACTCCATTGGTACCAGATTTCTTAGCTATCCAACTGGCATCGCTATACCATTCAATTACACCAGCAAATCTCCTATAATGCAAACCTAGGGATATAGTACCTTTCAAATATCTAAGAACTCTATCCAATGCTTCCCATTGAGTCTTGTTTGGACAACTTGTATATCTAGCCAACTTAGACACGGAATATGAAATATCTGGTCTAGTACAGTTAGCAAGATAGTGCAAACTTCCAATAATCTGAGAATACCTTAACTGAGACACAGGAACTCCTGACTTATTCTTGAGAAGTACAACTTTTGAATCATATGGAGTGCTAGCAATTCTACATTTTGAATAACCATATTTCTCAAGTATAGATTTCTCTATATAATGAGATTGTGTCATGGTTATTCCATCAACTGACTCTATAAGTGTTTACACTAAATCACGCAAGCGTACGTGGTCACAAGTAATACAGATATAAGTCGAGTTCGTTCCCACAGAGATCTGGTTATGGTTTCAATTCAGTTCATGCACCTATGCAACAATGTATGGTTATTAATCATTGCTAAGACAAATAACAAGATTTGGGTTTTAATTAACTAAAATTAACTAAGGAAGTAAATTAACAAGCTAAGAATTAACTAACTAACTAGAATTGAAATCTAATTACTTCTGCAAGAGAAAACATGGAATCCTAACTTCATTAAATACTTTGCTTAGATCTGACGTCTTTAATCACTATATGCAATGGTTATGAAATCTGATCAGACAACACGAAATAAGTACACGCTACCTCTCAGTATACGTATACCAAACTAAACATACATTCACAAAAGAGATAGAAGATGAATAGACACCAATTATGCTTAGACCCTATATCTCTATAAGATTTGAAAACATAACGGTTGAATAACAAGTTATCCATAATGATCACATAGGGCAATATAAGTATTCTCATCTCATACTACGAATCATGTTGATAACAATCATGAACCTATGCTAGCATGGCAAGTTCTAAATCTCAAGATCCACTTTCACTTCACAAGAGATTAACAGATTAGATGTTCGTGACGCATCTAACAATTAAGCATAACCATACGAGGATATCAGATATACATCACACACATATCTGAAAAGCATCAAGATACTAAACTCCATAAATAAATCCGTTAGAATCCCATGACAACGATTAGTTCATAATAGAACCTCCCGTCATCATGGGATCTGATGAAACCATGATAAAAACAAAGTATGAACAAATACAAATAAATCTAAGTAATTAATATGTAATGGTTCTCTCCTAATGATACAAATTACAAGGGTTGGATGTGTTTATATAGGCTCTAGAAGTCTTGCCCAGCAAGAAAATACCAAAACAGAATTATAATAGAATTTCTGCAAAATATGTTTCCTAAACTGATTCTGTTTTTAAGGAAAATTCGTAGCTGACTTTTCTTCAGATATTCTGGAACGTTCCAATCGTAATTGGACCCCTGGACCACTTTAGAATGATATAGAATCTCGTTATCTTCGCGTGGACTGCTTACGGGCCTCAAACGGACTTCTAGAACTCAAGATATGGCCAAAACAGTGTAGACTGCGCAACCCTTCTCAGAAATCCGAATTTTAATCAATTAATTCTCCAAAAATAATAGAAGCATCCACCTTAATCAACATTCTCGTAAACCTGCACAACTAAGCAAAACACATCAAAACTACAAAAAACTTGAGTCCAAGACAATCAATTTAAGCCGATACGGAATGTTCCAAGTAGATATAAAATCCACTTATCAATAAGCTTGATACCAAGAATCACACTTGCAACACCCATATCTTTCATTTCAAAATGACTTTTCAAGAACCTTTTTGTCTCGTTAATAATCTCAATATTGGTTCCAAACAACAAAATATCATCAACATATAGACACAAAATAATACATTCATTTCCTCTAACTTTGTAGTAGACACACTTGTCACTTTCATTGATAATAAACTCAAAAGCCAAAATTGTTTCATCAAACTTTTTATGCCAGTCTCTAGGAGCTTGTTTCAAGCCATAGATAGATTTAATTAGTTTACATACTTTCCTTTCATTACCAGAAGCAATAAATCCCTCAGGCTGATCCATATAAATCTCTTCTTCAAGTTCACCATGAAGAAAAGCTGTCTTTACATCCATTTGATGAATGATAAGACCATGTACGGAAGCCAATGGTACAAGCATTCTGATTGTTGTCATTCTAGCAACTGGAGAGTAAGTATCAAAATAATCAATACCTTCTCTTTGCCTAAACCCCTTGGCTACCAATCTGGCTTTATACTTATCAATTGATCCATCTGGTTTCATCTTCCTTTTGAAGATCCATTTACATCCTATAGTAGTAGACCTAGGAGGAAGATCAACTAATTCCCATGTCCCATTAGAGATAATAGAATCAATTTCACTTTTAACAGCACCTTTCCAATGCCTTGATTCTGATGAATCCATAATACTACGGAAAGTTAAAAGTTCATCCTCGACATTGCAAGTGACAAAATCACTTCCAAAATCCTTGACAACCTTAGTGTGTTTGCTCCTTCTAGGTTCATGTATAGGATCGTCTACCCCCACATTTGTCATCCTATCAACATGATCAGGAATGGAACTAGATGTGTGAGTTGGATCATTATAAGAAATATTCTGAGGGATGCCTTCCTTCATTGGAAATACTTCCTCAAAGAAGGTTGCATCACGAAGTTCAACTATAGTATTTGACACAATACCATCTATGTCAGATTTTATTACTAAAAACCTCATAGCTGTTGTGTTTTCACCATAGCCCAGAAAGATAGCATCAATGGTCTTCGGTCCTAGTTTTTTCCTCTTGTGTTCAGGGACAAGCACCTTTGCAAGGCACCCCCACACTCGAAGATATTTCAAACTAGTTTCTTACTTCTACATAATTCATATGGGCTCGTTTCCATGTGCTTCAGAGGGACTCTGTTCAGAATATGGTAAGCCGTATTCAGAGCCTCTCCCCACATGTACTTTGGTAGTCCAGAATTAAGAAGCACATTGTTGATCATATCTGCAAAAGTTTTGTTCTTTCGTTCAGCGACCCCATTAGATTCAGGTGTGTATGGTGGAGTTACCTCATGAATTATACCATTATTTTTAAAAAATTCATCAAATGAGTTGCTCGTATACTCACCACCTCTATCATATCTCAATCTTTTAAGTACTTTACTAGTTTGTTTTTCAGCTTCAGTTTTATACTCAATAAATTTTTCAAGTGCTTCATCTTTATGTCTAATTAAATAAACATAACAATATCTACTACAATCATCTATAAAGGTAATGAAATATCTTTTATTATCTTTAGTCATTATGCCATTAAACTCACAAATGCCAGTGTGTACTAAATCTAATATTTTTGAATCCCTAACAACATTTTGAAAAGGTTTTCTTATTTGTTTAGTAGACACACATACCTGACATTTAGTTTTCTTATCAATAGCATGCTTTGGAATCAACTCTAAATTCATAATATTATTTAGTGCACCAAAGCTTAAGTGACCAAGACGAGCATGCCATAAACTAGATGATTCAACAAAATTAACAGAAGGTGAAATATTAACAGTAACTAAACTAGAATGAAATGGTTCCACATTAATTTCAAACAAACCATCGGATAAATATCCTTTGCCAAAAAACACTCCAGTATGTGTGTCCTCGAAGCGCATGCGAAACGGGCATGGAGAAAAAAGTTTGGAGGAGAACCAGCCGAGCTCATTCCCTTCGCTTCCTGGGCCCAAAGCAGTGCAGTCTTTCCTGGCCAAATCAAGGATTTGGGGCTTCTTGCTACGCTACTTAACTGTATAAATCCTTTTTTTGAGTAATATATATGAATAAAAGATTTTTTGAGTAATATATATGAATAAAAGATAGATCCATCCCGCTATCCTATCCGATTATCCTTTATTACATTTTAATGAAAGCTCAAAACCATCCTTAACTAGACATGATCCACTTATTATATTTCTACGAATATCAGGAACATGATGCACTCTTGACAAAGATAGAATACGCCCAGAAGTAAACTTCAAGTCCACGTTTCCTATTCCAAGTACTTGTGCAGCACTAGCATTCCCCATCGTCACTGACCTCCCATGAATCTGTTGATAAGATACGAATAGAGTTTTATCAGCACAAATGTGCTCATTAGCTCCAGTATCAACCAATCATTCATGTGACAGATAAATGGATAATAATTCAGGCTTATAGGTAACATACCTGTCATTGGATACAGAAGCTGATGCTTCACCAATAACCATGTTAGCCATAGGCTCCAGACACAATGTTTGCCTGAGCAACCATCTCATATTTCTTTGCTTTCTTATTCGGACATTCCTTGCTCCAATGACCAACCTGTCCACAAGACCAACACGGTTTGTTTGCCTTCGGTTTCTTAGCCTTGTTCTTATCATTGGTTTTATTTACAGCCTTCTTGTTAAATTTTCGTTTCTGACCTACAGTCACTATATTAACCTTACTACCACTTGCTTTAGTCGGCATCACATGTCCCTGTTTGGACTTGTGTTGCTCATTCACAGAAATGTCCAACATCAAGTGAGTCCAAGTGATCTCTCCTTTCTGTCTTTTTAGAGAAAGAGCAAACTCTTCCCAAGACTTTGGGAGATTTTCAATCACAGACATAACTTGAAATTTTTCAGGAAGATCCATTCCAGACTCCTTCAAAGCATGGACAATATTCTCGAATTCATGCACCTGCTCAGTTATGGACTTACTATCCACCAGTTTGAAGTCCAAGTACTTCGCCACAGAATACTTTTCAAGTCCTTGAGAATCTGTATTATGTGTTTGATCCAGCTTTTCCCACAGCAACTTAGCATTGTAGGCATCTGATGAGTAAACATCAAATAGAGTGTTCGCTAATGCCGCCAAAATAGCAGCCCTAGCCACTCCATCCTTTTCAGCCCACTTTGCATAAGCTTCAGCTGTTTCAAGTTTGGCTTGATCAAAAACGGGAGGATTATATTGTATCACCGGCCATAGACCCTTTACCGATAACCACAGTTTCATCTTATTTTGCCAGCGCGTAAAACCGGCACCACCACTGAACTTCTCAGGCATACCCGAGAGATCAATGGCCTGTGGGAATCGGTACGTGGTCCAGTCAACAGTATGTACAACAACGATAGGTACATCAACGGAAGGAGCAACAGTTGCGGAGGAGTTTCCAGTTGCGACAGGAGAAGTTTCGGTTGTCATCTTAATTATATATAATTACTGATATAACTAATTATTTCTTCAAGATTGTTGGGAAAAAATTTCACAAACAAGGCAGTTATATCAATATTATATATTGCAAATCAAGAGCAGTTATTACGAAACCGATAGCAAACAATAGTGATGGCAAAACAAACATATAATCAGAGATTGTAAAATAAATGGATGAAAAGAAATCCTTAGCTTTTATGAAGCTTTCCGATTTGCTTTCCAAGATCCGTAGCAAAATAGTAACCACAGCTGAGTCGCTAATTTCTCGAAAGAAATTAACTGTTCTTGAAGAAATAATTGCCCCACTTACTGTGATGGTTCTTGCAATTTTCCTTCCAGGATAAAACAGCACAACTTGAGCACAGCACAGACAGTGAACAAGCAACAGCGACTATCACCTCAGTTCTCCAAATAAAACCCGAAACATATATTTATAAATATTTATAACTATTTATAAATATATCTTCTTTTTTTCTGAATATTTAATGTGGGGTATTTTGAGAATTTCAGAGAAATCAATCAAATATACCCGAGAGCTATTATCCGACTTAAAGCTTCAAGCTTTAGCTTTCTATTCACCGAGAGCTTCTAGCTTTTTTACTTCCTTCCAGTTTTTTCTCTCTTTTTTTTCATGATACATCCGAATATAGTTTATATAAGCCAAGGAGCTACTCTCAATGAATTGAGCAGCCCACCATTTTAGACAAAAGACTTCATTGTTTTTTTAAAACCAAAAATAGCCGCCCCATCCAAGAAACATTTTCCAACAGGGTTAACATGCATGGTTCTATCAAACTTCTGAAAACCAGGTCTTGAGAGTTGGCTCATCGGGTTGCTTCAGCCGGTCATTGATGATTTTAAGAAACCTAATTATGTGGAAAGGGTTGAAATCAATCAGTTCTGTTTGGGAGATGTTGCCGGATGATTCTGCCATTTGGGTGGGAGCTGCTCAGCGGGCCTTCATTTCACTTAACAATCACAGTGTATATCAGGTCTTGTGTTTGGTGATGAGTTCATAATGGTCTCGTTACAGTTCCATATTACTTGACTGATATACCTAGTAATGAACTTGATATGGGCTAAAAGTAAGCCCTAAAGCCACATTTAATGTGGCATTAATTAGACCCAGAATGGTCCAAACGTGGGGCCCACCAGATGGGCCCAAACCCTCATTATGATATTAATTTCGTAATTAATATTAAGGGTAATAATCAGCTCAACAATAAGAGTCAGATAAGGATATTACTCCTACCAGACTTAGCCTACAAGGCACCAAACTCAATATGGAAGCTAACTCCTATCAAATAGGATCTAGAACCTTCCTCAAGGTGGTGACTTGCCCACCAAGTCACCTAATTCTACTACGATTTTAGGGCTTCTCAGCCTATATAAGGGCCTGACCCCTCATTCTCAGAATGACGTTTTTGGCTTGATTCTCAATAACGAGATACGTAGGCACTCTGTGAGGACCGATCAGTCTCGAACACGGAAGCAGCTATTAAAGCTCGAAGCTCAACCACCCTTAGCATTGAATACACACAAACCCTAGCCGTACTATTCATAACCTAGTTTTTATTCCAAAACATTTGGCGCTGTCTGTGGGAAGAAGACATCAACCATGGTGACCACACGAAGAGCTGCACCACCCACAACTGAGGCCTTGCCTCTAAGCTCTGCTCCGCCTGTCACCGAGCAAGTACCCCCAGCCACAGGGGCGATCACTCAAACTCAGGCTTCTCAACCTCCAGGGACGAATCCCCATGCTGAGAGGACGTTACCTATGGTCATCCACCCGGGTCAAGGAACCAGCTCCCTTCAGATGCTGGTTTCTCCTTTAGTTGATCCCAATCGCCCGCCACCAGGAATACAGATCCATACTACAGATCTCCCCAGGAGTACCAACCCGATGTATGGTCTGCCTAACTACCCTCCAACTACTCAAGGTCCTGGACCAAGTGGCGACGCCTTGCAGATTCGAGATCGAGAGTACTATGACTACTCCGGCCCCTATACTGATGATTCATCGTCTAACGATGATGATCGTGATGAAGCCCCGAGGAGGCGACGTGCTAGAAGAGAGCCAAGCGGGAGAACATAAACTATCCATGATGGACCCCCCTTGACAGCTGCTGAGAGAATCAAGGCTCATGAGGCCGAGATTTCAAGGATAAAGGAAGATATTGCGAGAGAACAACCTCAGGACTGATTCCCTTTATAGATCTGGAAAGGTCTTCAAGAAGGCAGAGAAGGGTTGACGCCCCAACTGGAAGAACAACAAGGGTGGAAACCCCTAGGGGCAATCCCAAGGATCTGATGCCACTTGGGGATCCTGATGATCCCACACCCCCGTTTACGGAGGAGGTGATGAACGCTCGTATCTCAAAGAAGTTTAAGATGTCGACAATCAAGGCTTATGATGGAACGGGTGATCCCGCAAACCACGTCAGGACGTTTTCAAACGCACTGCTGCTGCAGCCTGCAAGCGATGCCCTAAAGTGTAGGGCGTTCCCTCAAACTCTGTCAAGCATGGCTCAAAGATGGTATAGCCGTCTACCTGCGAAGCACTGACCTCTTCTTTAAAAGGTCATTAGCGAAGCATCCCCCTGAGAACATGGTTGAGCTCCAACGAAGGGCTGATAAGTACATGTACATTAAAGCTGAAGACAGCATGAAGAAAGAAGCAACAGTAAGTGGAGGAGGAGGTAACAATGACTCCAAGAAGCGAAAGCAAGACCAGGAGTATGATGCTAGGGACAAGTATCCCCGAACTAGCGAGGACTCCGACTATGCCCCTAAGAAGAACCAAGGACCAAGGTTCACTGAGTATGCAAGGTTGAATACTCCTAGGAGTCGAATCTTGTTGGACATTGAGAAGGATAAGGATTTTCGATGGCCGAAGCCACTCAGGGGTGATCCCGAAAAGAGAAACAAGAATCAGTATTGCAGATTCCACAGAGATGTGGGGCATGACACTGATGATTGCAAACAACTCAAAGATAAGATCGAGTTTTTAATCCGTAGAGGGAAATTGAGCCACTTCACTAAAGGTGAAGATCGTGTTAATCAAATTAGAGATTATAATAGAAGGGATGACGATCAAGATCGCAACCCACAACCCCGAGGGCTAGTAATCAACATGATCTCAGGAGGCCCGACTGCGGCCGGCATAACAAGGAATTCTTGGAAGCCTTATGCTAGAAAAGTGATGCAAATCGTGGGAGAGGCCCCGAAGCGTGCAAAAACTGAAGTATTGGTTGGTTTTGATGACTCAGACTTGGAAGGGGTGAAGTTCCCCCATGACGACCCGTTGGTCATAACTTCTGTGATTGGAAACTCAAAGGTGAAAAGAGTCTTGACAAACAATGGAGCTTTCGTTGACATTCTATTTCATGATGCATTTGTGAAGATGGGGTACAGTGATTCTCAGTTGACCCCCAATAATATGCATATATATGAATTTAATGGAGTAGAATCCAAAGTTAAAGGGACTATTCAGTTGGCTGTAACTATTGGACAGGAGCCCAAGGAGGCCACTCAGATGTTGAACTTCCTGGTGATCAAGGCGGTTTTGACGTACAACGCTATCCTCGGAAGGACTGGACTTCATGCATTCAAGGTTGTCGCCTCAACTTATCATATGAAGATCAAGTTCCCGACCAGGAATGGTGTTGGAGAACATAAAGGTGATCAAAAGATGGCACGAAGCTATTATATAGCCTCGTTAAGGCCTGATGGAGTCGGGGGGCAGGTCCTTCCGATTGAGGACATGGATGTCTGCAGTAGTAAGAAACGTCAAGAAAGGCCGTCAGAGGACATCGCACATAAGCCTCAGACAGCCATTGAGGCTAAGGCGTTAACTGACTTCGTGGTTGAATGTACCATTGGCAACCAAGAAGTCGGGGGCAGGAGGTAATACCCCAAGCAGGAAGTGAACCTCAGAATAATAAGGAGGAGACCAGAAGGAGTGGTGGGTGCTCTATTTTGATGGAGCATCAAAAAACAAAATCTGGTGCAGGCCTAGTCTTGCAAAGCCCCGATGGGCTCAAGTTATCCTAGTAGAACTTAACTTCATATTTATCTAGTAAAAGTAGAAATAAGGTTCATTGAAACCATTGAAGAGCATGTTGCTCCGAGTAGGACGGTAGTACTTTATGTAAGGGTTGAACCCATTTCAAGTTATTAATGCAAGTTTGTTTTCCATTCATTTATTGTGTGATTTTATGTGCCAAGCACCTGATGAGTGCAAGTTAAGGATGACCAAGTACCGAAAATAAAAGAATACACGAATGGAGAACAAGCAAATGCATAAATAAAGACCCCGAAGGGTCAAGAGTTAGGTTACAGCACGACCAAATAAGAGTTTAAGTCCGTGAAGGACCCAGGTTAAAAGACAAGCAGATAAAAGCCACAAGCAACAATCAAAGCCATGCAAGGCCGAGGATGTTAAGGACTAGCTACTCTGCAATATGTCTTAAGGATGAAGACCAACGACTGGTGAATAAGATATTCACCCATCTGATTGGGAAAACCATGGAGGTCTATGTTGATGGCATGTTAGTCAAGAGACTGTGCAAGGTAGATCACATTAAGCACCTTAGGGAGGCATTCGAAGTGCTGAGGCACCACAAGATGATGTTGAATCCAGCTAAGTGTGCTTTTGAAGTTGGATCAGGAAAATTTTTGGGATTGATGGTTTCGAAGAGAGGCATAGAGGCCAACCCTAATTAGATAAAAGCAATTTTAGACATGGAACCACCCCGCTCTATACGAAATGTACAGAAGCTAACCGGCCGAGTTGCAGCCCTAGGGAGATTCATCTCCAAGTCTGGTGATAAGTGTTTGCCTTTCTTTCAAGCATTGAAAAAGGTGAAAAATTTTGAGTGGACTCCTGAGAGCCAAGAGGCCTTCGAACAGCTGAAGAAGTACATGGCTGAAGCCCCATTTTTTGCCAAGCCTAGTCCCGCCCTGTTGTTGGCCAAGCCTAGTCCCGGAGAGACTCTCTATCTATACTTGGCGGTATCTGAGCAAGCATTGAGTGTTGTCCTAATTCGAGAAGAGAAAAAGGTTCAGAAACCCATCTACTATGTAAGCAAGGTGTTGCATGGGGCGGAGTTGAACTACTCTCCAATCGAGAAGTTTGCTTTGGCATTGATCACAGCCTCGAGAAAGTAACGACCGTACTCTCAGGCACACAAGATCGAAGTCCTGACGAACCAGCAGTTGAGAAGCATATTGTATAGCCCAAAAGCTAGTGGTAGGTTGATTAAGTGGGCAATTGAACTTGGAGAGTTTGACATCACATATAAGCCTCGAACAGCTATTAAAGCTCAGGAATTGGTCGACTTCGTGGTTGAATGTACCATCAGCAACCAAGAAGTCGGGGGGCAGGATATGGTAACCACCCATGGAAGTGAAGAACTTGTACATGATTTGAAGGAATATTGGGTGCTCTATTTTGATGGAGCATCAAAAACAAAATCTAGTGGTGCAGGTCTAGTCTTGCAAAGCCCCGATGGGTTCACAGTTGAGTATGCTTTGAAGTTGGATTTTCCGACAACCAATAACGAAGCTGAGTATGAAGCCTTGATAGCCGGGTTGGGCTTGCCTAGAATCATGAGGGTTAAGAACCTCAAAGTTTGTGGAGACTCAAGGCTTGTAGTATCGCAAGTTAATGGTGAGTTTGAAGCCAAGGATGAAACTATGGCAAAGTATTTGAGAGTTGTGAAAGCTGTTAAGACTCAGTTTGATGAGTACTATGTGGAGCATATTCCGAGGGAAGAGAATGTTAAGGCCGATGCCCTGTCCAAGTTCGCTTCTTCTGAGATAGAGAATTATGCATGGAGTGTTTACTTCCAGGTCTTGAAGGCCCCGACCATTAACTCGAAGTTGGTAGCACCAATTGATGAAGGAAGCTGAAGGATAGACCCCATCAAAGCTCATCTTGAAACTGGTTGGCTCCCTGATAATGCCTTGAAGGCACAGAAACTGTTAGTGAGAGTTGAATCTCAAATCCCGACACAAAAGTTTAGCCTTGATGGACAAAAAGACTGTCTGCCTCCAATCGAGATGGCCAAAAAGGTTGTCTGCCTCCAATCGAATTCAAACCAAAGCAAGGCTGGAAACCTAAAATCAAGATAAAGGGTTGACAACCAGCTAAGGCACACCAGACTTGAAGTCAAGTGCTGAGTGGCAAAGAAACTTCTTGAACGATCAATCGAGAAGCAAGACCTCCACCATATGAAGCAAGGGGGGCAAGAACTAAAAAACTTTATCACAAGTTCCACATCTTAGAACGAGAATGAAAGGTTGGTTATAATCAACAACCATGAACGAATTCAAGGTTTAAAACCAAGAATTCAACAAGCGAGTTAAGGCCCAGAAGGTCACGGAAGCCAATTTAAATTGAAGGATGTCGTCATCGACTTAGAATACTAACATTGAGGTCCAAATATCGACAGTCGAATACTGATGTTGAAGTACAAATATCGACGTTCATATACTGACTTTGAGGTTTAAGAACCGAGCAACGACCGACCGAGCTTTCGCTCCAGCCGACCGGGAGCTAGCCGATCGGTACAAACCGGAAGGCTTCAGCCGACCGGTGGCCGGCCGACCGGTAGCCAGCCGACCGGTACAAACCGGAAGGCTTCAGTCGACCGGTGGCCGGCCGACCGGTGCACCCGGGAGGCTTCGGCCGACCGGGTTCCAAGTGGACCACGAAGATCCCGACATCGTTTCAATGTCGAAAGTCGATCCGACGTCGTTTTGAATATGAAAACTAAGCTGAAGCCATTGAAGGCCAACGAAGCTACTAGAGCCAACCTTGGATCAAGAGATTCAAAAACAAGTACAAGAATGAGCCACTGAATCTTAGGCCTTCATTTCGATGTTGAAGGCCCCGACATCGTTTTGATGTCGAAAGTCGACCTCGAATCTTAGGATGAGAAATATGAGATATTAGCCGTGAAGGTCAAGATTAGCTATGAAGGCCAAACTCGAGGGGGTCATGGACCTCCAATCAAGATCCAAAGGTTGAATTGATGTTCAAGTGTTGACATTGATGAAAGGTTGGTATTCAGGATGGAAGCTGATTGTGATTATGGAAGCCTAATCAAGAGGTTAGTGCGAAGTAGAGGATTAGCAGCGCTAATCGAGAAATCAAGGGAAGTCTTAAGCAAAAGTTATGAACGACCATGTTGCTGATTTTCCATACTCATGTTCATCAAGACCACGAAAACTCATGGTCATCAAGACCACGAAAACTCATGGTCATCAAGACCACGAAAACTCATGGTCATCAAGACCACGAAAACTCATGTTCATCAAGACCACGAAAACTCATGTTCATCAAGACCACGAAAACTCATGGTCGTCAAGACCACGAAAACTCATGGTCATCAAGACCACGAAAACTCATGTTCATCAAGACCACGAAAACTCATGTTCATCAAGACCACGAAAACTCATGGTCGTCAAGACCACGAAAACTCATGGTCATCAAGACCACGAATATACATGTTCATGAAAACATCGTGTTCAAGGAGGAAGTTGAAGAACGGCCGACCGGAAACCAGCCGACCGGAAACCAGCCGACCGGGGCAAACCGGAAGGCTTCAACCGACCGGTGGCTAGCCGATCGGTGCTGTTTGCACTAAATCACGCAAGCGTACGTGGTCACAAGTAATATATAAGGTTAAGTCCAAATTCGTTCCCACAGGGATCAAGTTATGGTTCTATTCAGTAAATATGCCTATGCAACAATGTATGGTTATTATGCACTGCTAAGACAATAACAATTTTGGGTTTATTAAACTAAATTAACTAAGACACAAATTAACAAAACTAAGAATTAACTAACTAACAAGAATTAAAATCTAATTACGTCTGCAAGAGTAAACATGGAATCCTAACTTCATTAAATACTTTGCTTAGATCTGACGCCTTTAATCACTATATGCAATGGTTATGATATCTGATAGAATAACACGAAACAAGTATACGCTACTTCTCAGTATACGAATACCAAACTAAACATACATCCACAAAAGAGATAGAAGATGAATAGACACCAATTATGCTTAGACCCTATATCTCTATAGAATTTGAAAACATAACGATTGAAGAACAAGTTATCCACATTGATCACATAGGGCAGCATAATATCTCTATTTACGCCACAAATCATGATGTTAAAACATCAACCTATCCTATGCTAGCATGGCAAGTTCTAAATCTCAAGATCCAATCTCGCTTCACAAGAGATTAACAAATTAGATGTTAGCTACGCATCTAAATACATGAAACACAACCATACGAGGATATCAAATATACATCACACACAGATCTTTAAAGCATCAAGATACTAAAGCTCCATAAATAAATTCGTTAGAATCCCATGACAACGATTAGTTCATAATCGAACCTCTCGTCATCATGGGATCTGATGAAACCATGATAAAAACAAAGTATGAAAATATACAAATAAACCTAAGTAATTGATATGTAATGGTTCTACTCCTAATGATGATGATCCTAATAATGATCTATTACAAGGGTTGGATGTGTTTATATAGGCTCTAGACATCTTGCCAACAAGAAAATACCAAATCATAATTATAATAGAAGTACGTTTCCTAAACTGATTCTGATTTAAAGGGAAATTCGTAGCTGTCTTTTCTTCAGATTTTCTGGAACGTTCCAGTAGTAATATGACATCTGGACCACTTTAGAATGATAGGGAATTCCATTATCTTCGCGTGGACTGCTTACGGGCCTCAAACGGACTTCTAGAACTCAAGATATGGCCAAAACAAAATCAGAAATTCTGGCTGATTTTTCACCCGCGCACCACCAGCGCAGGAGCGCCGTTTGGGCGCCTGAGGCGCCGTGCCAATCTGCTCAAAATTATAGAAAATTTCCCAGGCTTCGCGTGGGCAGTAAGATCGCTGAAAACGGACTTCTAGAACTCCAGATATGACCAAAACAGTGTAGACTGCGCAACATACCCTGAAATCTGAATTTTCCACAATTTGCTCAATTCTCATCCGTTTTCTCTTCCAATTCTTTCGCCACTTCCCGTTCTTCAATTCTTACCTTATAAATCCTCATGATAGCCTAGGAAAATACGCCATCCTTCATTCCATTGCTCAAATCATCTCCAAAATTGACAGAAACACCAACCCTAAACGATATTTCGCAACCCTGCACAACTAAACACAAACACATCAAAACTACAACAAACTTGAGTACAAGACAATCAATTTAAGCCGATTTAGAATGTTCCAAGTGGATATAAATGATAAGTGGATTTTATATCTACTTGGAGCATTCTAAATCGGCTTAAATTGATTGTCTTGGGCTCAAGTTTCTTGTAATTTTGATGTGTTTTGTTTAGTTGTGCAGATTTACAAGGATGTTGATTAAGGTTGATGCTTCTATCGTTTTTGGAGAATAAATTAGTTAAAATTCGGATTTCTGAGACGGTTGCGCAGTCTACACTGTTTTGGACATATCTTGAGTTCTACAACTCCGTTTGAGGCCCATAAGCAGTCCACGCGAAGATAACGAGATTCTCTATCATTCTAAAGAGGCCTAGACGTCCAATTACAACTGGAACAGTTCGGAAAAACAGAAGAAAAGCAGATACGAATTTTCCTTAAAAAACAGATTCAGTTTAGGAAACGTATTTTGCAGAAATTCTATTATAATTCTGTTTTGGTATTTTCTTGCTGGGCAAGACTTTTAGAGCCTATATAAACACATCTAGATATAGTTTTTGGAGGGAAAAAAATTATTGTACATAACTTGTATATTCTAGTATAGAGAGATTGGAGATAGCTATTCACTTTTCTTTGGAGATTGAAGGTTTTTCTCTATTCTTTATAATAATATGCGTTCATATTATATCTCTTGTTTTATTAGTTTAATTATGTATGAGTAGATAATTAATCTAGGGTTAAGTAGAACCCTAGTTATGATTGATGTGTGAATTTCCCAATTCCCCCAATTTGATTGTTTAATTGCTCTTGCTTATTGAGTTGTTTTAATTAGCAATTACAAATCAGACGTGATTATGTGTATTGTTTGAACCAGTATCTATTCATCAACGAGAGTTGGATTTAGATGGTTGTGATTTATCCAATGAGGACATGAACTTCTCCATGAGAATAGGTAGAACGGATTGTTAGGAAGTTAGGGTGCTGTGATTAATGTCTCTGAATTGCATGATACCATGAGAATAGGCTTGATTGTATTTTAGAGAAGCCATTAATACTCGAGAGAGGTTATTGGTAATTTATAGGGCGCACTTTTCCTGTTGAGTATTATATGATTGATTGGGGAGGGAATTCACGATTGCATTAATTCATGCTAGTGGGGATACTTAATTCTGGATGTTTTAGTTAATTGATTAATTGCATTAGTATAAAATTAGTATAATAATCTTTGATATTTTATTGTGTTACTTGCTTGGCTGAATTGAATCGAGAACAACTGGTGATTGACACGTTTGTCTCTGTGGGATCGACTCTGACTTACCCTACTACATAGTTAGAAGGATTTGTTAGAAATTATTATTTGATAGGCACGCGACAGCCTTGTCAAATTTTTGGCGCCGCTGCCGGGGACAAAGCAGTGTTAGATTAGTTAATTTTTGAGTTAGTTTGGCCAAGTTGTTTAGTTGTGTTGCTTCGGCTATTATTCTTGTTCTGTTTGATCTTTGCTTGTGGTTTTTCTTGCTTCTTGTAAAATTGATTTTCAGATTCCTATAACAAGAAATTAAGCGAGTAAAGAGAGGAGCAAGAAGAAAGCATGGAGGCATTGGTTGAGACTATGCGGGCATTTTCTCAAAAGATCGATGATATTGAGTCAAGAAATTCTTCTTTGTTTGCCACTTGTGATGTTTGCGGTATACAGGGACATACTCAAAATAATTGCCAATTTAATATCCCTTACTACCCAAATCAAACACAATTTTGGGATGGTAATTTTTATTACAATACCCATGACCACCCTCACCAGCCACCACAATATAATCCTTATGCTGATACTTACACTTCTGGTTGGGAAGATTACACTAATTTTTCCTACCAAGACAATCCACCTCAGCCACCACAGAAATCCAACTTGGAAAATCTGTTGGAAGGAGTTGTTGTTGCACAGCTGAACAAGAATGAAGAGGTTGAGACAAGTCTTAATGAGTTGAAAGTTCAAGGTAAGTTGATTGAAAACTCAATTGCTCAACTAGCTCAAGAGGTAACTGAATTCGTTGAGAGGCGCACTCAAACGGAGAAAATACCAATGAGTCAATTTGATGATGCAACTTTGTGGAGTGGTAAGGAGTTCAAAGAGTCACCAAACGAGGTTAGTAATAGTAAGCTAATTTTTGATGATTATGATGATTTTGATGATGATTTTGAAAGTCTCAATCTTATTGACCCATATGCTTCTCAAGAAATTAACTCGTGTGAAAACTCTTTTGATAATAATGATGTTGATTTCTTAGATGACTCTATTTGCATGCTATTTGACGAGGATGATAGTATGGTTGTGCTAGATATAAATTTGAATAAGGATATTGTGATTCCCATTGTGGTAGATGAGATAGAACCGAATTTGGATACGCTTGACTTGAAGAATGCTAAGATTGAGAATGTGTATATGCCTGTTGTAGACCCGATTTGGGAGGGATTTGTGAAAAGTAGTCATAAATGTTTTGATGCGGATTTTGCTAAATATTTTCACATCCCGAAATTTTGTGAACATCACTTGAGTCTCACATGCCAATTTATGTATCTTCTTGGTTATCTAATTGGTGCTCACAACATTAGATTAATTCAAATTAGGAGATATGTACATATATATGCTTTTTCGCCAGGATAATTGTCAACAGGCGTCGGGCTAACGACGTTAAACAAATGCGCTTCGTGGGAGGCAACCCATGTATTAGTATAAAAAAAAAAAAAAAAAATCGAATTTTTTGGGTGTCACGCAGGAGCAACCTGCGTTACAGGGCAATTTGCGCGCCTGTTGCGCAAGTTGCGCCTGCGCAACTGGAATGGAGGCAGGTTGCCCCTGTGTGGCGCAGCTTGCTGTGGCGTTACTGGAAGCAAGGCAAATTGCATCTTAAGCGCGCGGTTTGCGCGTGAAGTCGGGAGATCAGAATTTTTTTTCAGTGTTCTTGTTTTGTGCGCGAGTTGTGTTGTATATTATATAAAAAAAAAAAAAAAATCCTTCTCTTCCCATTCTTTTTATACACCCCCATCTCTCTTATTCTTTTCCTATTTCTATTTCAAAACCCCCCCATCTTTTCTCTAAAAATTCTAAACCTTTTTCTATTCTAATTCTTATTTCTTATTAATATTATTATTATTATTATTTATTATTATTATTATTATTATAGTTTTCTTTATTATTGTTATTATTATTATTAGTTATTATTATTATTCTTATTATTAATATTATTATTTTTATTTTTATACCCACCTAAAAATCAAATTCCTCTTCTATTTTATTTAAATCTCTAAAAATTCAATTCTAAAGAGGAATTAATTGCAAGTTCACCTCTTTGATTCGTATTGGGTAAATCTTTTTCTCTAATATTATTTTTATTACGAATTTGTGTTCTTGTCAATTGTGGGTTTTGTAGTACTCAGGCAAGGTGGCTAGTCTATAGAGCTTGTGCGCAATATCCTCCACCAGATTCATTCGAGGAGGGTGACTGCTTCGGTATTCATGTATGTTTTCTGCTATCCCTTGTATTTACTTCCATTCAATGCAGACATTGAATATTTTAAGTTTGGGGGTGGTTTGAGGGATTAATAGTTGTTGTTGTATTATGTGTTCATGTAGGATTTCATGCTTTGCATATTAGTAGTAGTAAATTATGCATTTATGTTCGTGTTATCTACGTTTGTTTCATATAGGACATTCTATTTTTTAATTTTGTATATCATGTGAGTTCATATAGTTTGCACTTGCACCCATGCTTGATAGGAATTTTGTGTTGTTGACACTTTTGATTGAGAAGTGATATGCTTTGTTCTTGTACACACACATACACTAGTAAGTTGAAGCTAGTAGACTTATTGAATGTTGTAAGTAATTAGAAGGACATGAATATGTGCAAGATGATTTAGTTTGCATGCTTTGAATACAAGTCGGTGCATTAGAGCGATTTTTGCTTGGGATTGAGTATGTTTTTCCACCAAGTGAGTTTTTTAGCCATATTGCATATTATTTGCAATTTATTCGTTTGCTTGAGTGTCCACGGATTGTTTGCATTGCTAGCAGTTGTTTGAGGTCTTTCTTGAAACGCATGACATTATTTGACGATTAAAATGATAAAGGCATTTAGGAATAACCACATATTTTCCCATATTACCACACCATATTTACATGATCAATTAGTTAACCCGTTGAGCTTAATCCTATTTTTCGGTGACGTACCACATTACTTGCCTAGACCTTTTTCTTGTATTGGCCTTACATTAATTTGAACCCACATTGACAAAGGCTAGTAAAGTGCTTAAGGGAGTAATAAGGTGTGCAAGGAGGGGTCTATTGTTGGTCGTACTTTTGGGGGAAATATTGAAATTGGGTTTGTTGTTACTTGATAGTCGACATATGTAATAAATTCATGGGATCATTGTTATTGTTATATTATTGTTTTACCTAGCTCTTGGGGAAAAAAAAAGAAAAAAAAAGAAAAAAAAATATGAAAAAAAAGAAAGAAAAAAAAAGAAGAAAAAAAAAGAAAAAAAAATATTATGAGAGCATGTTTGTGTTTGTTGCGGTCCTATTTCAGTCGACTAGTCGAGTGTTTGTTTTAGTAAAAATTATGTGGGGGAAATATGGTGTTGTGTATGATTTATTATGGTACTTACTAGCTTTTGACACTTCACCTATATTGGCTTATTTGACATACCTTGTCCCTAGCCCCGTTACAACCCAATTAAAGACCTTTTGATTATCGTCATTGATGTATGTTGTGTTAAGAGTTAGATTGATACCAAATGTCAAGCATGTTTATGATTTTGTTGGAATTGAGTGATACACTTACCCTTGTTCTTGAGTGAATATTCTTTTGTGAGTGGATTGTGAGTGTTTGCTTGTTTTTGCGTATAAGATCCCGAGTTTTGTCTCAAAGATGTACTCTTGTAGGCTTAGCATGTTTACTAACTTATTCTTACACTTGACATGGGCTTGTGAGAACTTATGCATGTTCATTGAGTAGACTATGTGAATACTTGCACTTTCGACACCAAGACATTGCGTATTTACTTTGATTCTTAAGTTGATATGGCATGAGAGGATTTGAAGGTATGGTAGATTAGATTAATTGCATTTGCATATTAGTTGCATTCATGCATTGCATTGCATTAGGTTAAATGGATTTTGTGGGTACATTCGCTATAGGCCCTCACGAGACCTTACTCGTCCACTAGGGCTGCCTAGGGGTTTAAAGGGCTTGTTGCATATGCCAAATGCAACCGTGATCACCTACGGAAGTGGTACTAGCTAGTTAGTTAGTTGTAATTGTTAATGCTTGAGGACAAGCATCGGTTTAAGTTTGGGAGTGTTTGATAAGTGGATTTTATATCTACTTGGAGCATTCTAAATCGGCTTAAATTGATTGTCTTGGGCTCAAGTTTCTTGTAATTTTGATGTGTTTTGTTTAGTTGTGCAGATTTACAAGGATGTTGATTAAGGTTGATGCTTCTATCGTTTTTGGAGAATAAATTAGTTAAAATTCGGATTTCTGAGACGGTTGCGCAGTCTACACTGTTTTGGACATATCTTGAGTTCTACAACTCCGTTTGAGGCCCATAAGCAGTCCACGCGAAGATAACGAGATTCTCTATCATTCTAAAGAGGCCCAGACGTCCAATTACAACTGGAACAGTTCGGAAAAACAGAAGAAAAGCAGATACGAATTTTCCTTAAAAAACAGATTCAGTTTAGGAAACGTATTTTGCAGAAATTCTATTATAATTCTGTTTTGGTATTTTCTTGCTGGGCAAGACTTTTAGAGCCTATATAAACACATCTAGATATAGTTTTTGGAGGGAAAAAAATTATTGTACATAACTTGTATATTCTAGTATAGAGAGATTGGAGATAGCTATTCACTTTTCTTTGGAGATTGAAGGTTTTTCTCTATTCTTTATAATAATATGCGTTCATATTATATCTCTTGTTTTATTAGTTTAATTATGTATGAGTAGATAATTAATCTAGGGTTAAGTAGAACCCTAGTTATGATTGATGTGTGAATTTCCCAATTCCCCCAATTTGATTGTTTAATTGCTCTTGCTTATTGAGTTGTTTTAATTAGCAATTACAAATCAGACGTGATTATGTGTATTGTTTGAACCAGTATCTATTCATCAACGAGAGTTGGATTTAGATGGTTGTGATTTATCCAATGAGGACATGAACTTCTCCATGAGAATATGTAGAACGGATTGTTAGGAAGTTAGGGTGATGTGATTAATGTCTCTGAATTGCATGATACCATGAGAATAGGCTTGATTGTATTTTAGAGAAGCCATTAATACTCGAGAGAGGTTATTGGTAATTTATAGGGCGCACTTTTCCTGTTGAGTATTATATGATTGATTGGGGAGGGAATTCACGATTGCATTAATTCATGCTAGTGGGGATACTTAATTCTGGATGTTTTAGTTAATTGATTAATTGCATTAGTATAAAATTAGTATAATAATCTTTGATATTTTATTGTGTTACTTGCTTGGCTGAATTGAATCGAGAACAACTGGTGATTGACACGTTTGTCTCTGTGGGATCGACTCTGACTTACCCTACTACATAGTTAGAAGGATTTGTTAGAAATTATTATTTGATAGGCACGCGACAGCCTTGTCAATAAAATCCACTTATCACACCCCCAAACTTAAATCGATGCTTGTCCTCAAGCATAAACAATTACACTATCTAACTAGTACCACTTCCGTAGGTGATCACGGTTGCATTTGGCATATGCAACAAGCCCTTTAAACCCCTAGGCAGCCCTAGTGGACGAGTAAGGTCTCGTGAGGGCCTATAGTGAATGTACCCACAAAATCCATATAACCTAATGCAATGCAATGCATGAATGCAACTAAATGAAAATGCAATTAATCTAATCTACCATACCTTCAAATCCTCTCATGCCATATCAACTTAAGAATCAAAGTAAATACGCAATGTCTTGGTGTCGAAAGAGCAAGTATTCACATAGTCTACTCAATGAACATGCATAAGTTCTCACAAGCCCATGTCAAGTGTAAGAATAAGTTAGTAAACATGCTAAGCCTACAAGAGCACATCTTTGAGACAACACTCGGGATCTCATACGCAAGAACAAGCAAATACTCACAATCCACTCACAAAAGAATATTCACTCAAGAACAAGGGTAAGTGTATCACTCAATTCCAACAAAATCATAAACATGCTTGACATTTGGTATCAATCTAACTCTTAACACAACATACATCAATGACGATAATCAAAAGGTCTTTAATTGGGTTGTAACGGGGCTAGGGACAAGGTATGTCAAATAAGCCAAAACAGGTGAAGTGTCAAAAGCTAGTAAGTACCATAATAAATCATACACAACACTCTATTTTCCCCCCACATAAATTTTACTAAAACAAACACTCGACTAGTCGACTAAAGTAGGATCACAACAAACACAAACATGCTCTCATAATATATTTTTTTTCTTTTTTTTTTCTTTTTTTCTTTTTTTTCTTTTTTTTTTCTTTTTTCCGAGAGCTAAATAGAACACAAACAAAAATATAAACAATAACAACGATCCCACAATTTTATTACACATGCCGACTATCAAGTACACAACCCAATTTTCAATATTCCCCCCAAAAGTAAGACCAAAAATAAACCCCTCCTTACACACCTTATTACTCCCTTAAGCACTATACTAGCCTTTGACAATGTGGGTTCAAATTAATGTAAGGCCAATAAAAGAAAAAGGTCTAGGCAAGTAATGTGGTATGTCACCGAAAAAATAGGATTAAGCTCAACGGATTAACTAATTGATCATGTAAAGATGGTGTGGTAATATGGAAAAATATGCGGTTAATCCTAATGCCTTTATCATTTTAATCGTCAAATAATGTCATGCATTTCAAGAAAGACCTCAAACAACTGCTAGCAATGCAAACAATCCGTGGACACTCAAGCAAACGAATAAATTGCAAAAAATATGCAATATGGCTCAAAATCTCACTTGGTAGAAAAACATACTCAATCCCAAGCAAAAATTCTCTTTAACGCACCTACTTGTATTCAAAGCATGCAAACTAAATCATCTTGCACATATTCATGTCCTTCTAATCACTTACAACATTCAATAAGTCTACTAGCTTCAACTTACTAGTGTATGTGTGTGCACAAGAACAAAGCATATCACTTCTCAATCAAAAGTGTCAACAACACAAAATCCTATCAAGCATGGGTGCAAATGCAACTATTATGAACCCACATGATATACAACATAAAAACAGAATGTCCTATATGAACAAACGTAGATAATACGAACATAAATGCATAATTTACTACTACTACTAATATGCAAAACATGAAATCCTACATGAACACATAATACAACAACAACTACTAATCCCTCAAATCACCCCCAAACTTGAAAGATTCAATGTCCGCATTGAATGGAAGTAAATACAAGGGATAGTAGAAAACATACCTTGGGTTGCCTCCCAAGAAGCGCTTCTTTAACGTCAATAGCTTGACGTTACTTCCAAGCCTCCATTAAGGATGATAATAGTTGGCCTGGTCCTCTCTTCGTGACACTTCATCGTCATCACGGCGGCACACTTTCTGCCCCTTAACCTCGCTTGGCCTATTCGTATAACAGCTATAACCAATTCCAATGCCTTCGTCTGTTGACCCAAATTCTGTCAATTTGTAGAACAACACACACTCGTGGGCTTCGCTTGAATATAATGGAGGAGGGTAAATGTAAGTTGCTGAAGCCTTTGGTTCCTCAAAGAGAACTTCCTCCATTGGCTCTAATGCGCTACCTCCATCTTTAAATTCTGAGACAAGTAGAAGACCTGCATCTTTCTCATGTTCATCAGCCTCATGTTCATCAGCCTCTTGGTTCGCACATACCCATTCTTGAAATTTCTGTAGCCCAACAGTGTCTTCTTGGTTCACACATAACAATTCTTGAAATTTGCGTAGCTCATCAGTGTCTGTCTCAAATAGTGCCCTTTCCAAATCATCCACCTCACTAGCTTGATCAAATTCCTCACATGGCTTATGAACACTCTCCTCCTCTTGGAATTTGTCTTCTTCAATTAAGCATGCAGTACCTTGCTCCAAGTCATCGTTATTTTCTGGAATTGCCTCTTGTATGAATTGTTGTTTTTCTTGTTCCAAGGCTCTCACAGCTTGAGCAACTAGAATCTCCAAAGATTTAAGAGACTCCTCACTACTCTTTACAAACATCATAACCTCATCCCTAACATTAACCTCATCTGACTGAAAAGTAGGAGTAGGTTGCTGATGTTGAAACTCTTCACTTCCATAGTAATATGACATATCTGGAACATCTTGCTGGTACTGTTGAGGATGGTATTGAAAATATGGTTGCTCCTCATAAGTGACATATGGATCAACTCCTTCGTAGTAACAATATTGTGATGGATCATGAACGCCAAAATACTGCTCACATGGCTGAGGCTGTTGAATACCACCTTGGTTGCTCCAGCACTGATACGTCTCATGTGCGCCCGCACATAGCTCACAAACACTAGCCACCTGCTGAACTCCATAGTAAAAATCCATCTTTCTCTGACAAGTACCTGAAACACCAACGAACTACAAGAATAGATGAGAAAAAAACAATCTGAGTCAGTGAACTCTAACGACCACTATTGACAAGCACATAAACCAAAAATAAAACACCGATGATCCCCGGCAGCGGCGCCAAAAACTTGTTAACACTAAATCACGCAAGCGCACGTGGTCACAAGTAATATATAAGGTTAAGTCCAAATTCGTTCCCACAGGGATCTGGCAGCGGCGCAAAAAACTTGTTTGCACTAAATCACGCAAGCGTACGTGGTCACAAGTAATATATAAGGTTAAGTCCAAATTCGTTCCCACAGGGATCAAGTTATGGTTCTATTCAGTAAATATGCCTATGCAACAATGTATGGTTATTATGCACTACTAAGACAATAACAATTTTGGGTTTATTAAACTAAATTAACTAAGACACAAATTAACAAAACTAAGAATTAACTAACTAACAAGAATTAAAATCTAATTACGTCTGCAAGAGTAAACATGGAATCCTAACTTCATTAAATACTTTGCTTAGATCTGACGCCTTTAATCACTATATGCAATGGTTATGATATCTGATCGAATAACACGAAACAAGTATACGCTACTTCTCAGTATACGAATACCAAACTAAACATACATCCACAAAAGAGATAGAAGATGAATAGACACCAATTATGCTTAGACCCTATATCTCTATAGAATTTGAAAACATAACGATTGAAGAACAAGTTATCCACATTGATCACATAGGGCAGCATAATATCTCTATTTACGCCACAAATCATGATGTTAAAACATCAACCTATCCTATGCTAGCATGGCAAGTTCTAAATCTCAAGATCCAATCTCGCTTCACAAGAGATTAACAAATTAGATGTTAGCTACGCATCTAAATACATGAAACACAACCATACGAGGATATCAAATATACATCACACACAGATCTTTAAAGCATCAAGATACTAAAGCTCCATAAATAAATTCGTTAGAATCCCATGACAACGATTAGTTCATAATCGAACCTCTCGTCATCATGGGATCTGATGAAACCATGATAAAAACAAAGTATGAAAATATACAAATAAACCTAAGTAATTGATATGTAATGGTTCTACTCCTAATGATGATGATCCTAATAATGATCTATTACAAGGGTTGGATGTGTTTATATAGGCTCTAGACATCTTGCCAACAAGAAAATACCAAATCATAATTATAATAGAAGTACGTTTCCTAAACTGATTCTGATTTAAAGGGAAATTCGTAGCTGTCTTTTCTTCAGATTTTCTGGAACGTTCCAGTAGTAATATGACATCTGGACCACTTTAGAATGATAGGGAATTCCGTTATCTTCGCGTGGACTGCTTACGGGCCTCAAACGGACTTCTAGAACTCAAGATATGGCCAAAACAAAATCAGAAATTCTGGCTGATTTTTCACCCGCGTACCACCAGCGCAGGAGCGCCGTTTGGGCGCCTGAGGCGCCGTGCCAATCTGCTCAAAATTATAGAAAATTTCCCAGGCTTCGCGTGGGCAGTAAGATCGCTGAAAACGGACTTCTAGAACTCCAGATATGACCAAAACAGTGTAGACTGCGCAACATACCCTGAAATCTGAATTTTCCACAATTTGCTCAATTCTCATCCGTTTTCTCTTCCAATTCTTTCGCCACTTCCCGTTCTTCAATTCTTACCTTATAAATCCTCATGATAGCCTAGGAAAATACGCCATCCTTCATTCCATTGCTCAAATCATCTCCAAAATTGACAGAAACACCAACCCTAAACGATATTTCGCAACCCTGCACAACTAAACACAAACACATCAAAACTACAACAAACTTGAGTACAAGACAATCAATTTAAGCCGATTTAGAATGTTCCAAGTGGATATAAAATCCACTTATCAGGTGCTCTCAGGAGGCTTCGGCCGACCGGGACCGATCATCGGTATGGATATTTTTCTGCCGACCCTGGATCAGTTAGGGGTATGGATATTTTTCGGTCGACCCGGATCTGTCAGGGGTATGGATATTTTTTTGGTCGACCGGTGGCTCACCGACCGGTGCTCCCGGGAGGCTTCGGCCGACCCGGATCAGTCAGGGGTATGGATATATTTCGGCCGACCCGGATCTATTAGGGGTATGGATATTTTTCGGCCGACCCGGATCTGTTAGGGGTATGGATATTTTTTTGGCCGACCGGTGGCTGGTCAACCGGTGCTCCCGGGAGGCTTCGGCCGACCCGGATCAGTCAGGGGTATGGATATTCTTCGGCCGACCCGGATCAGTCAGGGGTATGGATATTTTTTGGCCGACCCGGATCAGTCAGGGGTATGGATATTTTTCAGTAACCCGAGGTCGGACAAAATATGAAAATGGAGTTGAACCAGAATATGGTTTAGTGCCCTTTAACATCGTTTAAGCGCCGTTTGATGCCATTGAGATCATATTCGGAGATTGAAATTCATGTTCGAATACTGAAATCCTTGTTAGAATACTGAAATTGATGTTTGAAACCTGAAGTTGATGTTCGAAACTTCACCTTGATGATCGATATGTCACGTTGATGACCGACCTCATGCTACGGACCCTTCAACGTTGTTTGAGCCATATCTTGAGCTCCAGATGTCAGATTTGGATGATCTTACTGTCCACGCGAAGCTCTCTGAATTTTCTACAGTCTTGGAGACTCTTGGCCGACTGGGTACTGGCCGACCGAGGCATTTTGAAGCCCTTAGGCCGACCGGGATATCAATGCGATCCTTCAACGCTGTTTGGGTCGTATCTTGAGTTCCAGATATCAGATTTGGATGATCTTACAGTCCACGCGAAGCTAATTGAATTTTCTATAGTCTTGGACCATCTTTTGCCGACCACCTCATTTTTTGAGGGCCTTAGCCAACTGGAAGTGAATGCTGATGGTCAGTCAACCTTGAAAAATCACTTTGATATTCAGAACAGCCCTGACTCGCTTCATACCTCACTAAAGTGCTTCAGAACATTGAAACACATTAGTGATGATTCAAACATGATAATGATGATTAAACGTTTTCAGAAAACGTCAGCCGATCGCCATTTAGCGCCGTTATCACCGTTTAGTGTCGTTAGCGCCGTCTAGCGCCGTTAGCACCATTTAGCGCCGTTAGTGCCGATAGCACCGTTGGTGGCGATAGCACCATTAGTGCTGTAAGCACCGTTAGTGCCGATAGCACCGTTAGTGCTGTAAGCACCGTTAGTGTCGATAGCACCGATAATGTCGTTAGCACCGTTTAGTGTCTTCTAGCACCGTTCAGTGTCGCTTAATGCCGGTTGGCGTCACTTAACGTTGTTTAAGTGTCGTTTAAGGCTAGTTGGTGCCATTTAGCATCATTTAAAATCGTCGTAAATGCGTCAGTCGCTCCACGCTTTACATCAAGACGATATTCGTGAAACACTAGTGTAAAAAGATGGACCCCGAGTCTCGAAAAAGGCAGTTATAACTTCAAGGAAAGCCTGATCAGCTTTCCTAGAAGTTGGGGGGCAAATGATATGTGATGTATCAAATTATACCTAACCGCAAGCGCACGGTGTCTATTGCTAGTACAGATGGCAAGCGGGTCGAATCCACAAGGAGACAGGTTCTACTAATTCCTTTTCAGTTATTGCTAATTGTTTCAGGGACAAACGATTATTGGAGAATATTAATTAACTAATTAAACAAGATTAACACTAATTAAACAGATGATAAACAAATTATTTAAAACCTAGGGCAATCAGGTCCACCATGCTTACACAATTGGCTCTTAAGCTAAAGCAATCAATGTGATCCTATAACTAGAGTATGTTAATCTCTTTCAAGCATTAACACTCTCGAAACATTCAACACAATTAACCACTTTTAGTAATTCAATCAATCTGGTAATTAGAGTCAAGTTAATCTCTTCCAAGCATTAACGCTCTCAAAAATCCAATGATGCTTCCGCACTCAAATTCAATTCTGCTAATCGTATGTGTGCCTCTAGTAAGTAAATCTCTCGATCCATACCACTATTTGCATATAATTAATCCATGATATCGGCCGATTACACAAATTAATGATTAAAACATATCAATTAGAATTAACCATAACCAATCAAACCACTATGAAAATCATGCCAATATTAGTGCAAACATGGCTTCCCTTTAAGCCCTAGAAATAACTACTCGCTAATAATTAAACAAGTAAAACAACTAGTAAAACAAGAAAACATAATTAAACTAATAAGAACAAAGAAAAGATTAAGAGAACAAAACCTTCAAACTTCAATGTTGTCACCCAAAAGAAGAGTCATGGTGTTTCTCTACATCTCCAACTAATAATACTAATCTACTCTAAACTATATTATCTGATCTAATATTACCTGCCTAATAATGTGTCCCAAGATGTGTTTATATAGCCTCTTGAAGTCTTGCCCAGCAAGAAAATACCAAAACAGATTTATAATAGAATTTCTGCAAAATATGTTTCCTAAACTGAGTCTATTTTTAAGGAAAATTCGTGGCTGACTTTTCTTTAGATATTCTGGAACGTTCCAATCGTAATTGGACCTCTAGACCACTTTAGAATGATAGAGAATCTCTTTAGCTTTGCGTGGACTGCTTATGGGCCTCAAACGGAGTTGTAGAACTCAAGATATGGCCAAAATAGTAAAAACTGTAATTTTTCAGCACCGCGCGCGTGCAACCTGCGCCCATCAGTCTGTTCTTCGCGCAACCTGCGCCCACCATGCGCAACCTGCTCGTGCAACACCTGTCCCATATTATAGAAAATCTCCCAAGCTTCGCGTGGGCAGTAAGATCGCTGAAAATGGACTTCTAGAACTCCAGATATGTCCAAAACAGTGTAGACTGCGCAACCGTCTCAGAAATCCGAATTTTAATCAATTTAGTCTCCAAAAATGATAGAAGCATCAACCTTAATCAACATTCTCGTAAATCTGCACAACTAAGCAAAACACATCAAAACTACAAGAAACTTGAGTCCAAGACAATCAATTTAAGCCGATTTAGAATGCTCCAAGTAGATATAAAATCCACTTATCAAACACCCCCAAACTTAAACCGATGCTTGTCCTCAAGCATTAACAATTACAACTAACTAATTAGTACCACTTCCGTAGGTGATCACGGTTGCATTTGGCATATGCAACAAGCCCTTTAAACCCCTAGGCAGCCCTAGTGGACGAGTAAGGTCTCGTGAGGGCCTACAGCGAATGTACCCACAAAATCCAATGCAATGCAATGCATGAATGCAACTAATATGAAAATGCAAATAATCTAGTACTAATATCCTACCATACCTTCACATCATCTCATGCCATATCAACTTAAGAATCAAAGTAATCACGCAATGTCTTGGTGTCGAAAGTGCAAGTATTCATATAGTCTACTCAATGAACATGCATAAGTTCTCACAAGTCCATGTCAAGTGTAAAAATAAGTTAGTAAACATGCTAAGCCTACAAGAGTACATCTTTGAGACAAAACTCGGGATCTCATACGCAAAAATAAGCAAACACTCACAATCCACTCATAAAAGAATATTCACTTAAGAACAAGGGTAAGTGTATCACTCAATTCCAACAAAATTATAAACATGCTTGACATTTGGTATCAATCTAACTCTTAACACAACATACATCAATGACAATAATCAAAAGGTCTTCATTCGGGTTGTAACGGGGCTAGGGACAAGGTATGTCAAATAAGCAAAAACAGGTGAAGTGTCTGTTAGTAGTATTTTTGTGTGTTCGTTCTCAGGGAAGGACTGAATTGTAATCTCAAGTTCAAGTTTTTGTCTCTCACAATTTAGAAGTGTAGAAGAATATTTGGTGTGTTTATAAACTAAATTAAACTAAACAAAATTAAACTAATTATCAATCGAGAATAAAATATATGAGGAAAACAATCCAAAAACTGGGGTTCTTCACTTGGTTTCAATGCACATTCAATATCTATGTGATGTCTACGTTCTTACTCTGCTGAAAACAATTCTTCTAAGGTTATAATGTTCTCTTCCAAGATACAATATAATGTCTACAACTATACCCTAATTGTCACTTCCGTGATACAATCAAAGACAATCATAAACTATTAAGCTCCAAGAATTATAAGTCTCACAACTCTCCTATTAATCTTCCAATCAAATATTCGAGTTATGTCTGTTAAATCATGTACTAAAATTGCAACTCCTCTTCCAAGTTATTACAATCCCTAAAATCCAATCAAAGGTTCATGACTCCCCTAATTGTGTTAAGCCCTCAATAACAGATCAGCAAAGCAAGAAAATCACAGATAATTAAACACACATGAATACCAAGGAATACTACCCAATCCTCAGATTAAAGATTTAGTTACACATAATTAAAGAAGAAAACAAAATAATAATGATAATGAATGAAAACATAATACTGAAGAATTGAAGATCGAAAGTACCTTGATACGATTACAAGCTATGAATTGTTAGCTATGAATTGTTATGATTTACAATGGTAGGATGTGTTTAAATAGGCTCTACAAATTTTGCCCAGCAAGAAAATACCAAAACAGAATTATAATAGAATTTCTGCAAAATACGTTTCCTAAACTGATTATGTTTTTAAGGAAAATTCGTAGCTGACTTTTCTTCAGATATTCTGGAACGTTCCAATCGTAATTTGACCTCTGGACCACTTTAGAATGATAGAGAATCTCGTTATCTTCGCGTGGACTGCTTACGGGCCTCAAACGGAGTTGTAGAACTCAAGATATGACCAAAATAGTAAAAACTGTAATTTTTCAGCACCGCGCGCGTGCAACCTGCGCCCAACAGTCTGTTCTTCGCGCAGATTGCTCCTACCTGGCGCAATTTGCTCGTGGGAATCCTATCCCAAGTTGTAGAACATCTCCCAGGCTTCGCGTGGGCAGTAAAATCGCTGAAAACGGACTTCTAGAACTCCAGATATGGCCAAAACAGTATAAGCTGCGCAGCCTTCCCGGAAAATCCGAATTTTAATCAATTAATGCTCCAAAAACGATAGAAGCATCAACTTTAATCAACATTCTTGTAAATCTGCACAACTACACAAAACACATCAAAACTACACAAACTTGAGTCCAAAACAATCAATTTAAGCCGAACGGAGGCATTCCAAGTGGATATAAAATCCACTTATCAAACCCCCAAACTTAAACTGACGCTTGTCCTCAAGCATAAACAATTACAACTACCTAATTAGTACCACTTCCGTAGGTGATCACGGTTGCATTTGGCATATGCAACAAGCCCTTTAAACCCCTAGGTAGCCCTAGTGGACGAGTAAGGTCTCGTGAGGGCCTATAGCGAATGTACCCACAAAATCCATTTAACCTAATGCAATGCAATGCATGAATGCAACTAATATGCAAATGCAATTAATCTAGCCTACCATACCTTCAAATCCTCTCATGCCATATCAACTTAAGAATCAAAGTAAATACGCAATGTCTTGGTGTCGAAAGTGCAAGTATTCACATAGTCTACTCAATGAACATGCATAAGTTCTCACAAGCCCATGTCAAGTGTAAGAATAAGTTAGTAAACATGCTAAGCCTATAAGAGTACATCTTTGAGACAACACTCGGGATCTCATACGCAAGAACAAGCAAACACTCACAATCCACTCACAAAAGAATATTCACTCAAGAACAAGGGTAAGTGTATCACTCAATTCCAACAAAATCATAAACATGCTTGACATTTGGTATCAATCTAACTATTAACACAACATACATCAATGACGATAATCAAAAGGTCTTTAATTCGGTTGTAACGTGGGCTAGGGACAAGGTATGTCAAATAAGCCAAAACAGGTGAAGTGTCAAAAGCTAGTAAGCACCATAATAAATCATACACAACACCCTATTTTCCCCCCACATAAATTTTACTAAGAACACTCGACTAGTCGACTAAAGTAGGATCATAACAAACACAAACATGCTCTCATAATATTTTTTTTCTTTTTTTCTTTTTTTTCTTTTCTTTTTTTTTTTCTTCTTTTTTTTTCTCTTTTTTTTTCTCTTTTTTTTTCTCTTTTTTTTTTTCTTTTTTTTTTCTTTTTTTCGAGAGCTAAATAAAACAATAATATAAACAATAACAATGATCCCCCAATTTATTACATATGCCGACTATCAAGTAAACAACCAAACCCAATATTTAATATTTTCCCCAAAAGTATGACCAACAATAAACCCCTCCATGCACACCTTATTACTCCCTTAAGCACTATACTAGCCTTTGACAATTGGGTTCAAGTTAATGTAAGGCCAATACAAGAAAAAGGATATATGGCAAGTAACGTGGTGTGTCACCGAAAAAATAGGATTAAGCTCAAAGGGTTAACTAATTGATCATGTAAACATGGTGTGGTAATATGGGAAAATATGTGGTTATTCCTAATTGCCTTTATCATTTTAATCGTCAAATAATGTCATGCGTTTCAAGAAAGACCTCAAACAACTGCTAGCAATGCAAACAATCCGTGGACACTCAAGCAAACGAATAAATTTGCAAAAAATATGCAATATGGCTCAAAAACTCACTTGGTGGAAAAACATACTCAATCCCAAGCAAAAATCTCTCTAATGCACCGACTTGTATTCAAAGCATGCAAACTAAATCAACTTGCACATATTCATGTCCTTCTAATCACTTACAACATTCAATAAGTCTACTAGCTTCAGCTTACTAGTGTATGTGTGTGCACAAGAACAAAGCATATCACTTCTCAATCAAAAGCGTCAACAACACAAAATTCCTATCAAGCATGAGTGCAAATGCAAACTATTATGAACTCACATGATATAAAAAAAACAGAATGTCCTATATGAAACAAACGTAGCTAACACGAACATAAATGCATAATTTACTACTACTAATATGCAAAGCATGAAATCCTACATGAACAAATAATACAACAACAACTTACTAATCCCTCAAACCACCCCCAAACTTAAAATATTCAATGTCCGCATTGAATGGAAGTAAATACAAGGGATAATAGAAAACATACCTAAATTAAATTGCCGAAAAGCGTGGGTTGCCTCCCACGAAGCGCTTCTTTAACGTCAATAGCTTGACGTTACTTCTACCTGGAAACTTCAATAAGGAGAAAAAACAAACAGATGCACATATCTACGAATTTCTAATATAAGTTTATTGTTCAAATAAACCTTAGATTCATTGAAAGGTACGAAAACTTTCAAGAACCTATCATGCTCAAGAGACTTGGAAACATCAAAATAGCTAGAAAAATCGTCAGAATAATCATTATAAGTACGACTCATATACTCATCCCAAATCGGATCCTTATACTCTAAAGCAAGATTTTCAACTTCCTCAATCTTAACTTCCTTCTCTTTTATAATTGGACACTCATCAATTTTAATCTCGTCTACCAATGTATTAAGCTCAAAATTTTCTAGATTTGGTAGAATTTCAATTGCATCCAAATTATCATTAATGCGCATGGGACAATTATTAACTACACAAGTAGACTCATCAGACACAATATTATCATCAATTGCTAAACAAGAATCATGGCATAGAGGAAAATTGACACAAGGAGGAGTTCGATAATAACCTTCATACCACACTGCTCGAACTTCCCAAATAAAATTATTTAGTTTAGCATTCTCCTCGTACCAAGCTATTGAATCACATGGAATATCATTGTCACTAGCAATCTCTAAAGTTGGTTCATCAAAAACTCCCAAAGAAAGTAAGGGAGGATTAGACTGAGTTCCTTGAATCATTTTATTGAGCGCAATCTCCCAATCAGCAAGTAAAGAAGGATTAGACTGAGTTAAACTCGTATCAACATCATCACACATATATGGATAAACATCATCATGATATTGATTTTCAAACGAATACGAATAATCATTGCTAGGGGCATATGGAGCATAAAATGAGTTCTCAGAATAGAACGAATTCACCTGATATGCATTACAATCCTCATAAGAATTGAATTGTGGGTAAGGATTGAAGTCTTGATATTGTTCCTGACTGTTGTAGAAATTCTGAGCGTTGTTCCAACCAAAGTTGTACTCCATCTAGTCTCTCTCCTCAAAACCTATTTAAGTTGTCTACCTCAAAGAACCTGTAGACACACCAAAGAAAGAAATACAAAAAGAAAGAAAAGAAAAATATATACAAAGATAAATTCTAAACTACAAGAAATAATTAACCTAAACTCAACTATACTGCCTTCCCCGGCAGCGGCGCCAATTTGTTAGTAGTATTTTTGTGTGTTCGTTCTTAGGGAAGGACTGAATTGTAATCTCAAGTTCAAGTTTTTGTCTCTCACAATTTAGAAGTGTAGAAGAATATTTGGTGTGTTTATAAACTAAATTAAACTAAACAAAATTAAACTAATTATCAATCGAGAATAAAATATATGAGGAAAACAATCCAAAAACTGGGGTTCTTCACTTGGTTTCAATGCACATTCAATATCTATGTGATGTCTACGTTCTTACTCTGCTGAAAACAATTCTTCTAAGGTTATAATGTTCTCTTCCAAGATACAATATAATGTCTACAACTATACCCTAATTGTCACTTCCGTGATACAATCAAAGACAATCATAAACTATTAAGCTCCAAGAATTATAAGTCTCACAACTCTCCTATTAATCTTCCAATCAAATATTCGAGTTATGTCTGTTAAATCATGTACTAAAATTGCAACTCCTCTTCCAAGTTATTACAATCCCTAAAATCCAATCAAAGGTTCATGACTCCCCTAATTGTGTTAAGCCCTCAATAACAGATCAGCAAAGCAAGAAAATCACAGATAATTAAACACACATGAATACCAAGGAATACTACCCAATCCTCAGATTAAAGATTTAGTTACACATAATTAAAGAAGAAAACAAAATAATAATGATAATGAATGAAAACATAATACTGAAGAATTGAAGATCGAAAGTACCTTGATACGATTACAAGCTATGAATTGTTAGCTATGAATTGTTATGATTTACAATGGTAGGATGTGTTTAAATAGGCTCTACAAATTTTGCCCAGCAAGAAAATACCAAAACAGAATTATAATAGAATTTCTGCAAAATACGTTTCCTAAACTGATTATGTTTTTAAGGAAAATTCGTAGCTGACTTTTCTTCAGATATTCTGGAACGTTCCAATCGTAATTTGACCTCTGGACCACTTTAGAATGATAGAGAATCTCGTTATCTTCGCGTGGACTGCTTACGGGCCTCAAACGGAGTTGTAGAACTCAAGATATGACCAAAATAGTAAAAACTGTAATTTTTCAGCACCGCGCGCGTGCAACCTGCGCCCAACAGTCTGTTCTTCGCGCAGATTGCTCCTACCTGGCGCAATTTGCTCATGGGAATCCTATCCCAAGTTGTAGAACATCTCCCAGGCTTCGCGTGGGCAGTAAAATCGCTGAAAACGGACTTCTAGAACTCCAGATATGGCCAAAACAGTATAAGCTGCGCAGCCTTCCCGGAAAATCCGAATTTTAATCAATTAATGCTCCAAAAACGATAGAAGCATCAACTTTAATCAACATTCTTGTAAATCTGCACAACTACACAAAACACATCAAAACTACACAAACTTGAGTCCAAAACAATCAATTTAAGCCGAACGGAGGCATTCCAAGTGGATATAAAATCCACTTATCAGTGTCAAAAGTTAGTAAGCACCATAATAAATCATACACAACACTATGTTCCCCCCACATAAATTTTACTATTCTTCTTCCAACAAAAACGCTCGATTAGTCGACTAGAGTAGGATCACAACAAACACAAATATGCTCTCATAATATATTTTTTTTCTGTTTTTTTTTCTCTTTTTTTCTTTTCCTTTTTTTTTTCTTTTTTTTTCGAGAGCTAAATAAAACAATAATATAAAGAATAACAATGATCCCACAATTTATTACATATGCCGACTATCAAGTAAACAAACCCAATTTCAATATTCCCCCAAAAATACGACCAACAATAAACCCCTCCTTGCACAACTTATTACTCCCTTAAGCACTATACTAGCCTTTGACAATTAGGTTGAAGTTAATGTAAGGCCAATACAAGAAAAAGATATAGGCAAGTAATGTGGTATGTCACCGAAAGAATAGGATTAAGCTAAATGGGTAACTAATTGATCATGTTAATATGGTGTGGTAATATGGGAAAATATGCAGTTATTCCTAAATGCCTTTATCATTTTAATCGTCAAATAATGTCATGCATTTCAAGAAAGACCTCAAACAACTGCTAGCAATGCAAACAATCCATGGACACTCAAGCAAACGAATAAATTGCAACAAATATGCAATATGGCTCAAAATCTCACTTGGTGGAAAAACATACTCAATCCCAAGCAAAAATCTCTCTAACGCACCGACTTGTATTCAAAGCATGCAAACTATCACCGTTTAGTGTCGTTAGCGCCGTCTAGCGCCGTTAGCACCATTTAGCGCCGTTAGTGCCGATAGCACCGTTGGTGGCGATAGCACCATTAGTGCTGTAAGCACCGTTAGTGCCGATAGCACCGTTAGTGCTGTAAGCACCGTTAGTGTCGATAGCACCGATAATGTCGTTAGCACCGTTTAGTGTCTTCTAGCACCGTTCAGTGTCGCTTAATGCCGGTTGGCGTCACTTAACGTTGTTTAAGTGTCGTTTAAGGCTAGTTGGTGCCATTTAGCATCATTTAAAATCGTCGTAAATGCGTCGGTCGCTCCACGCTTTACATCAAGACGATATTCGTGAAACACTAGTGTAAAAAGATGGACCCCGAGTCTCGAAAAAGGCAGTTATAACTTCAAGGAAAGCCTGATCAGCTTTCCTAGAAGTTGGGGGGCAAATGATATGTGATGTGTCAAATTATACCTAACCGCAAGCGCACGGTGTCTATTGCTAGTACAGATGGCAAGCGGGTCGAATCCACAAGGAGGCAGGTTCTACTAATTCCTTTTCAGTTATCGCTAATTGTTTCAGGGACAAACGATTATTGGAGAATATTAATTAACTAATTAAACAAGATTAACACTAATTAAACAGATGATAAACAAATTATTTAAAACCTAGGGCAATCAGGTCCACCATGCTTACACAATTGGCTCTTAAGCTAAAGCAATCAATGTGATCCTATAACTAGAGTATGTTAATCTCTTTCAAGCATTAACACTCTCGAAACATTCAACACAATTAACCACTTTTAGTAATTCAATCAATCTGGTAATTAGAGTCAAGTTAATCTCTTCCAAGCATTAACGCTCTCAAAAATCCAATGATGCTTCCGCACTCAAATTCAATTCTGCTAATCGTATGTGTGCCTCTAGTAAGTAAATCTCTCGATCCATACCCCTATTTGCATATAATTAATCCATGATATCGGCCGATTACACAAATTAATGATTAAAACATATCAATTAGAATTAACCATAACCAATCAAACCACTATGAAAATCATGCCAATATTAGTGCAAACATGGCTTCCCTTTAAGCCCTAGAAATAACTACTCGCTAATAATTAAACAAGTAAAACAACTAGTAAAACAAGAAAACATAATTAAACTAATAAGAACAAAGAAAAGATTAAGAGAACAAAACCTTCAAACTTCAATGTTGTCACCCAAAAGAAGAGTCATGGTGTTTCTCTACATCTCCAACTAATAATACTAATCTACTCTAAACTATATTATCTGATCTAATATTACCTGCCTAATAATGTGTCCCAAGATGTGTTTATATAGCCTCTTGAAGTCTTGCCCAGCAAGAAAATACCAAAACAGAATTATAATAGAATTTCTGCAAAATATGTTTCCTAAACTGAGTCTATTTTTAAGGAAAATTCGTGGCTGACTTTTCTTCAGATATTCTGGAACGTTCCAATCGTAATTGGACCTCTAGACCACTTTAGAATGATAGAGAATCTCATTAGCTTTGCGTGGACTGCTTATGGGCCTCAAACGGAGTTGTAGAACTCAAGATATGGCCAAAATAGTAAAAACTGTAATTTTTCAGCACCGCGCGCGTGCAACCTGCGCCCATCAGTCTGTTCTTCGCGCAACCTGTGCCCACCACGCGCAACCTGCTCGTACAACACCTGTCCCGTATTATAGAAAATCTCCCAAGCTTCGCGTGGGCAGTAAGATCGCTGAAAACGGACTTCTAGAACTCCAGATATGTCCAAAACAGTGTAGACTGCGCAACCGTCTCAGAAATCCGAATTTTAATCAATTCAGTCTCCAAAAATGATAGAAGCATCAACCTTAATCAACATTCTCGTAAATCTGCACAACTAAGCAAAACACATCAAAACTACAAGAAACTTGAGTCCAAGACAATCAATTTAAGCCGATTTAGAATGCTCCAAGTAGATATAAAATCCACTTATCAAACACCCCCAAACTTAAACCGATGCTTGTCCTCAAGCATTAACAATTACAACTAACTAATTAGTACCACTTCCGTAGGTGATCACGGTTGCATTTGGCATATGCAACAAGCCCTTTAAACCCCTAGGCAGCCCTAGTGGACGAGTAAGGTCTCGTGAGGGCCTACAGCGAATGTACCCACAAAATCCAATGCAATGCAATGCATGAATGCAACTAATATGAAAATGCAAATAATCTAGTACTAATATCCTACCATACCTTCACATCCTCTCATGCCATATCAACTTAAGAATCAAAGTAATCACGCAATGTTTTGGTGTCGAAAGTGCAAGTATTCACATAGTCTACTCAATGAACATGCATAAGTTCTCACAAGTCCATGTCAAGTGTAAAAATAAGTTAGTAAACATGCTAAGCCTACAAGAGTACATCTTTGAGACAAAACTCGGGATCTCATACGCAAAAATAAGCAAACACTCACAATCCACTCACAAAAGAATATTCACTTAAGAACAAGGGTAAGTGTATCACTCAATTCCAACAAAATCATAAACATGCTTGACATTTGGTATCAATCTAACTCTTAACACAACATACATCAATGACAATAATCAAAAGGTCTTCATTCGGGTTGTAACGGGGCTAGGGACAAGGTATGTCAAATAAGCCAAAACAGGTGAAGTGTCAAAAGTTAGTAAGCACCATAATAAATCATACACAACACTATGTTCCCCCCACATAAATTTTACTATTCTTCTTCCAACAAAAACGCTCGATTAGTCGACTAGAGTAGGATCACAACAAACACAAATATGCTCTCATAGTATAATTTTTTTCTGTTTTTTTTTCTCTTTTTTTCTTTTCTTTTTTTTTTCTTTTTTTTTCGAGAGCTAAATAAAACAATAATATAAAGAATAACAATGATCCCACAATTTATTACATATGCCGACTATCAAGTAAACAAACCCAATTTCAATATTTCCCCCAAAAGTACGACCAACAATAAACCCCTCCTTGCACACCTTATTACTCCCTTAAGCACTATACTAGCCTTTGACAATTAGGTTGAAGTTAATGTAAGGCCAATACAAGAAAAAGATATAGGCAAGTAATGTGGTATGTCACCGAAAGAATAGGATTAAGCTAAATGGGTAACTAATTGATCATGTTAATATGATGTGGTAATATGGGAAAATATGCAGTTATTCCTAAATGCCTTTATCATTTTAATCGTCAAATAATGTCATGCATTTCAAGAAAGACCTCAAACAACTGCTAGCAATGCAAACAATCCATGGACACTCAAGCAAACGAATAAATTGCAACAAATATGCAATATGGCTCAAAATCTCACTTGGTGGAAAAACATACTCAATCCCAAGCAAAAATCTCTCTAACGCACCGACTTGTATTCAAAGCATGCAAACTAAATCATCTTGCACATATTCATGTCCTTCTAATTACTTACAACATTCAATAAGTCGACTAGCTTCAACTTACTATTGTATGTGTGTGCACAAGAACAAAGCATATCACTTCTCAATCAAAAGCATCAACAACACAAAATTCCTATCAAGCATGGGTGCAAATGCAACTATTATGGACTCACATGATAATAATACGAACAAACATGCATGAATTACAACTAAAATGCAAACATGATATCCTACATGAACACATAATACAACAACTACTAATCCCTCAAACCACCCCCAAACTTAAAATATTCAATGTCCGCATTGAATGAAAGTAAATAGGAGGGATAGTAGGAAACATACCTAATCATCGAAACACATGGGTTGCCTCCCACAAAGCGCTTCTTTAACGTCAATAGCTTGACCTCCTCAAAAATACTCCGGTAAAGGCGTAATATCCATTTTCTCGATCATAAACTCGCCACCACAAAAAGTATCAAGAACATATGTGGTTGTCTTTATCCTGCAAAAAGTCTCCAAACAAGCATCAGCAAAATAAAATATGTCATCAATAAGCAACAATTCAGTAAGTGCTTGTACGGCTTTGGAAAACTTTGTGATAAAACAACGATAAAATTCAAAACCACAAAAATATTGAACTCCCTTGACATAAGGTGGAGGTTCTGGTGGTGGCTTTTCTTCACTCCTCACTTTCACTGGAGTCATTCGGACATCTTGGCTTATCACATCATTGGCTAATAAGACACTTCCATCTTCTCCATCTTCTCGAGCTTGAAACGTATGAGCCACTTTGTATGGATCCTCAACCAGAATTTGAGAAATATCATCTTGGACAATATTTATCATGTCAACCTTGAAATAAGTGTTCTTGAGCAAAGAAGCCTTGTAAGTAGAGGCTAGATCGAGAGTAAATTTATCAATACATGGTAGCTTAGGCACAGGTTGTGGAAGAGAAACAACAACCATCTCTGTATTGCTTTCCTTTGTAGCCTCATCATCAGTCACATTGTTCTCAGTAGCAGCAACATCATTGATCTCGTCATCGGTGGCATGCTCCTTCTCTTTATCAATGGCCTCATCATCAACATACATGGAGAAACTATCATATTCCTGATCGCTTGTGAGATTGATAGCAGTAAGGTCCTCTTCGGATCGGATAGATGATGATGGTAAATAGTCAAGCTGCCCTGTAGTAGAAGAGTTAGCCAACTGTGCAATTTGAGATTCAATCGCCAAACTTTGAGTTTCTAATTCTTCAAAACTCTTTAGCAGTTTATTCAAGATATCCCACATCTCATTTGTCTGATAAGCTTGCACATCTACACTGGGTTGAGAAACATGTAGATCTTCTTGTAGAGGAGGATATTGATATTCTTGCTGTGGCGACTGCTCATATGACTGATAATATTGTTGCTCAAACTGTTGCTGATTATGATATGAAAAATTTTGAGCACCATTGTCCTGGTAGTAAAAATCTGGTTGATTCACGCATTCTTGATCAAAAGTGTTTGAATACTGATTGTACCCATATCCTTCTTCAAAAGAATTCAATTGTCCCAACTGAGCACTCTGAGAATTATAGACATTGTAAGAGCATTCAAAACCAAAGTGAACCTGCACACCGCAAATTTGACAGAAGTTGTAAGTTTTAGGGGCCACTTGTGACATCTCATTGATACTTATTGGACGCATAGTGGGCTCTGTAAAGTTGAATGAGGCAATTTCTCGAGTATGTGCCTCTACTAGGGAAGATAAGAGTGCAACTTCTTGTGCAAAAGTATCAACTTCACCCATTGCAAACCTGTAAACTCTCAACTAAGCCAAGAAAACGTAAAATCTGCCTCAATTGGAACAAAAGTTCGTTCCAATGAGACAATGGAAACAATATAAACAACTAAATTAAAATCAACAGAAACTTGCTGTCTCCCCGGCAGCGGCGCCAAAAACTTGATGTGTCAAATTATACCTAACCGCAAGCGCACGGTGTCTATTGCTAGTACAGATGGCAAGCGGGTCGAATCCACAAGGAGACAGGTTCTACTAATTCCTTTTCAGTTATCGCTAATTGTTTCAGGGACAAACGATTATTGGAGAATATTAATTAACTAATTAAACAAGATTAACACTAATTAAACAGATGATAAACAAATTATTTAAAACCTAGGGCAATCAGGTCCACCATGCTTACACAATTGGCTCTTAAGCTAAAGCAATCAATGTGATCCTATAACTAGAGTATGTTAATCTCTTTCAAGCATTAACACTCTCGAAACATTCAACACAATTAACCACTTTTAGTAATTCAATCAATCTGGTAATTAGAGTCAAGTTAATTTCTTCCAAGCATTAACGCTCTCAAAAATCCAATTATGCTTCCGCACTCAAATTCAATTCTGCTAATCGTATGTGTGCCTCTAGTAAGTAAATCTCTCGATCCATACCCCTATTTGCATATAATTAATCCATGATATCGGCCGATTACACAAATTAATGATTAAAACATATCAATTAGAATTAACCATAACCAATCAAACCACTATGAAAATCATGCCAATATTAGTGCAAACATGGCTTCCCTTTAAGCCCTAAAAATAACTACTCGCTAATAATTAAACAAGTAAAACAACTAGTAAAATAAGAAAACATAATTAAACTAATAAGAACAAAGAAAAGATTAAGAGAACAAAACCTTCAAACTTCAATGTTGTCACCCAAAAGAAGAGTCATGGTGTTTCTCTACATCTCCAACTAATAATACTAATCTACTCTAAACTATATTATCTGATCTAATATTACCTGCCTAATAATGTGTCCCAAGATGTGTTTATATAGCCTCTTGAAGTCTTGCCCAGCAAGAAAATACCAAAACAGAATTATAATAGAATTTCTGCAAAATATGTTTCTTAAACTGAGTCTATTTTTAAGGAAAAATCGTGGCTGACTTTTCTTCAGATATTATGGAACATTCCAATCGTAACTGGACCTCTAGACCACTTTAGAATGATAGAGAATCTCGTTAGCTTTGCGTGGACTGCTTATGGGCCTCAAACGGAGTTGTAGAACTCAAGATATGGCCAAAATAGTAAAAACTGTAATTTTTCAGCACCGCGCGCGTGCAACCTGCGCCCATCAGTCTGTTCTTCGCGCAACCTGCGCCCACCACGCGCAACCTGCTCGTGCAACACCTGTCCCATATTATAGAAAATCTCCCAAGTTTCGCGTGGGCAGTAAGATCGCTGAAAATGGACTTCTAGAACTCCAGATATGTCCAAAACAGTGTAGACTGCGCAACCGTCTCAGAAATCCGAATTTTAATCAATTTAGTCTCCAAAAATGATAGAAGCATCAACCTTAATCAACATTCTCGTAAATCTGCACAACTAAGCAAAACACATCAAAACTACAAGAAACTTGAGTCCAAGACAATCAATTTAAGCCGATTTAGAATGCTCCAAGTAGATATAAAATCCACTTATCAAACACCCCCAAACTTAAACCGATGCTTGTCCTCAAGCATTAACAATTACAACTAACTAATTAGTACCACTTCCGTAGGTGATCACGGTTGCATTTGGTATATGCAACAAGCCCTTTAAACCCCTAGGCAGCCCTAGTGGACGAGTAAGGTCTCGTGAGGGCCTACAGCGAATGTACCCACAAAATCCAATGCAATGCAATGCATGAATGCAACTAATATGAAAATGCAAATAATCTAGTACTAATATCCTACCATACCTTCACATCCTCTCATGCCATATCAACTTAAGAATCAAAGTAATCACGCAATGTTTTGGTGTCGAAAGTGCAAGTATTCACATAGTCTAATCAATGAACATGCATAAGTTCTTACAAGTCTATGTCAAGTGTAAAAATAAGTTAGTAAACATGCCAAGCCTACAAGAGTACATCTTTGAGACAAAACTCGGGATCTCATACGCAAAAATAAGCAAACACTCACAATCCACTCACAAAAGAATATTCACTTAAGAACAAGGGTAAGTGTATCACTCAATTCCAACAAAATCATAAACATGCTTGACATTTGGTATCAATCTAACTCTTAACACAACATACATCAATGAAAATAATCAAAAGGTCTTCATTCGGGTTGTAACGGGGCTAGGGACAAGGTATGTCAAATAAGCCAAAACAGGTGAAGTGTCAAAAGTTAGTAAGCACCATAATAAATCATACACAACACTATGTTCCCCCCACATAAATTTTACTATTCTTCTTCCAACAAAAACGCTCGATTAGTCGACTAGAGTAGGATCACAACAAACACAAATATGCTCTCATAATATATTTTTTTTCTGTTTTTTTTTCTCTTTTTTTCTTTTCTTTTTTTTTTCTTTTTTTTTTCGAGAGCTAAATAAAACAATAATATAAAGAATAACAATGATCCCACAATTTATTACATATGCCGACTATCAAGTAAACAAACCCAATTTCAATATTTCCCCCAAAAGTACGACCAACAATAAACCCCTCCTTGCACACCTTATTACTCCCTTAAGCACTATACTAGCCTTTGACAATTAGGTTGAAGTTAATGTAAGGCCAATACAAGAAAAAGATATAGGCAAGTAATGTGGTATGTCACCGAAAGAATAGGATTAAGCTAAATGGGTAACTAATTGATCATGTTAATATGGTGTGGTAATATGGGAAAATATGCAGTTATTCCTAAATGCCTTTATCATTTTAATCGTCAAATAATGTCATGCATTTCAAGAAAGACCTCAAACAACTGCTAGCAATGCAAACAATCCATGGACACTCAAGCAAACGAATAAATTGCAACAAATATGCAATATGGCTCAAAATCTCACTTGGTGGAAAAACATACTCAATCCCAAGCAAAAATCTCTCTAACGCACCGACTTGTATTCAAAGCATGCAAACTAAATCATCTTGCACATATTCATGTCCTTCTAATTACTTACAACATTCAATAAGTCTACTAGCTTCAACTTACTAGTGTATGTGTGTGCACAAGAACAAAGCATATCACTTCTCAATCAAAAGCATCAACAACACAAAATTCCTATCAAGCATGGGTGCAAATGCAACTATTATGGACTTACATGATAATAATACGAACAAACATGCATGAATTACAACTAAAATGCAAACATGATATCCTACATGAACACATAATACAACAACTACTAATCCCTCAAACCACCCCCAAACTTAAAATATTCAATGTCCGCATTGAATGAAAGTAAATAGGAGGGATAGTAGGAAACATACCTAATCATCGAAACACATGGGTTGCCTCCCACAAAGCGCTTCTTTAACAGCAATAGCTTGACCTCCTCAAAAATACTCCGGTAAAGGCGTAATATCCATTTTCTCGATCATAAACTCGCCACCACAAAAAGTATCAAGAACATCTGTGGTTGTCTTTATCCTGCAGAAAGTCTCCAAACAAGCATCAGCAAAATAAAATATGTCATCAATAAGCAACAATTCAGTAAGTGCTTGTACGGCTTTGGAAAACTTTGTGATAAAACAACGATAAAATTCAAAACCACAAAAATATTGAACTCCCTTGACATAAAGTGGAGGTTCTGGTGGTGGCTTTTTTTCACTCCTCACTTTCACTGGAGTCATTCGGACATCTTGGCTTATCACATCATTGGCTAATAAGACACTTCCATCTTCTCCATCTTCTCGAGCTTGAAACGTATGAGCCACTTTGTATGGATCCTCAACCAGAATTTAAGAAATATCATCTTGGACAATATTTATCATGTCAACCTTGAAATAAGTGTTCTTGAGCAAAGAAGCCTTGTAAGTAGAGGCTAGATTGAGAGCAAATTTATCAATACATGGTAGCTTAGGCACAGGTTGTGGAAGAGAAACAACAACCATCTCTGTATTGCTTTCCTTTGTAGCCTCATCATCAGTCACATTGTTCTCAGTAGCAGCAACATCATTGATCTCGTCATCGGTGGCATGCTCCTTCTCTTTATCAATGGCCTCATCATCAACATACATGGAGAAACTATCATATTCCTGATCGCTTGTGAGATTGATAGCAGTCAGGTCCTCTTCGGATCGGATAGATGATGATGGTAAATAGTCAAGCTGCCCTGTAGTAGAAGAGTTAGCCAACTGTGCAATTTGAGATTCAATCGCCAAACTTTGAGTTTCTAATTCTTCAAAACTCGTTAGCAGTTTATTCAAGATATCCCACATCTCATTTGTCTGATAAGCTTGCACATCTACACTGGGTTGAGAAACATGTAGATCTTCTTGTAGAGGAGGATATTGATATTCTTGCTGTGGCGACTGCTCATATGACTGATAATATTGTTGCTCAAACTGTTGCTGATTATGATATGAAAAATTTTGAGCACCATTGTCCTGGTAGTAGAAATCTGGTTGATTCACGCATTCTTGATCAAAAGTGTTTGAATACTGATTGTACCCATATCCTTCTTCAAAAGAATTCAATTGTCCCAACTGAGCACTCTGAGAATTATAGACATTGTAAGAGCATTCAAAACCAAAGTGACCCTGCACACCGCAAATTTGACAGAAGTTGTAAGTTTTAGGGGCCACTTGTGACATCTCATTGATACTTATTGGACGCATAATGGGCTCTGTAAAGTTGAATGAGGCAATTTCTCGAGTATGTGCCTCTACTAGGGAAGATAAGAGTGCAACTTCTTGTGCAAAAGTATCAACTTCACCCATTGCAAACCTGTAAACTCTCAACTAAGCCAAGAAAACGTAAAATCTGCCTCAATTGGAACAAAAGTTCGTTCCAATGAGACAATGGAAACAATATAAACAACTAAATTAAAATCGACAGAAACTTGCTGTCTCCCCGGCAGCGGCGCCAAAAACTTGATGTGTCAAATTATACCTAACCGCAAGCGCAGGGTGTCTATTGCTAGTACAGATGGCAAGCGGGTCGAATCCACAAGGAGACAGGTTCTACTAATTCCTTTTCAGTTATCGCTAATTGTTTCAGGGACAAACGATTATTGGAGAATATTAATTAACTAATTAAACAAGATTAACACTAATTAAACAGATGATAAACAAATTATTTAAAACCTAGGGCAATCAGGTCCACCATGCTTACACAATTGGCTCTTAAGCTAAAGCAATCAATGTGATCCTATAACTAGAGTATGTTAATCTCTTTCAAGCATTAACACTCTCGAAACATTCAACACAATTAACCACTTTTAGTAATTCAATCAATCTGGTAATTAAAGTCAAGTTAATCTCTTCCAAGCATTAACGCTCTCAAAAATCTAGTGATGCTTCCGCACTCAAATTCAATTCTGCTAATCGTATGTGTGCCTCTAGTAAGTAAATCTCTCGATCCATACCCCTATTTGCATATAATTAATCCATGATATCGGCCGATTACACAAATTAATGATTAAAACATATCAATTAGAATTAACCATAACCAATCAAACCACTATGAAAATCACGCCAATATTAGTGCAAACATGGCTTCCCTTTAAGCCCTAGAAATAACTACTCGCTAATAATTAAACAAGTAAAATAACTAGTAAAACAAGAAAACATAATTAAACTAATAAGAACAAAGAAAAGATTAAGAGAACAAAACCTTCAAACTTCAATGTTGTCACCCAAAAGAAGAGTCATGGTGTTTCTCTATATCTCCAACTAATAATACTAATCTACTCTAAACTATATTATCTGATCTAATATTACCTGCCTAATAATGTGTCCCAAGATGTGTTTATATAGCCTCCTGAAGTCTTGCCCAGCAAGAAAATACCAAAACAGAATTATAATAGAATTTCTGCAAAATATGTTTCCTAAACTGAGTCTATTTTTAAGGAAAATTCGTGGCTGACTTTTCTTCAGATATTCTGGAACGTTCCAATCGTAATTGGACCTCTAGACCACTTTAGAATGATAGAGAATCTAGTTAGCTTTGCGTGGACTGCTTATGGGCCTCAAACGGAGTTGTAGAACTCAAGAAATGGCCAAAATAGTAAAAACTGTAATTTTTCAGCACCGCGCGCGTGCAACCTGCGCCCATCAGTCTGTTCTTCGCGCAACCTGCACCCACCACGCGCAACCTGCTCGTGCAACACCTGTCCCATATTATAGAAAATCTCCCAAGCTTCGCGTGGGCAGTAAGATCGCTGAAAACGGACTTCTAGAACTCCAGATATGTCCAAAACAGTGTAGACTGCGCAACCGTCTCAGAAATCCGAATTTTAATCAATTTAGTCTCCAAAAATGATAGAAGCATCAACCTTAATCAACATTCTCGTAAATCTGCACAACTAAGCAAAACACATCAAAACTACAAGAAACTTGAGTCCAAGACAATCAATTTAAGCCGATTTAGAATGCTCCAAGTAGATATAAAATCCACTTATCAATATGGGCTAAAAGTAAGCCCTAAAGACACATTTAATGTGGCATTAATTAGACCCAGAATGGTCCAAACGTGGGGCCCACCAGATGGGCCCAAACCCTCATTATGATATTAATTTCGTAATTAATATTAAGGGTAATAACCAGCTCAGCAATAAGAGTCAGATAAGGATATTACTCCTACCAGACTTAGCCTACAAGGCACCAAACTCAATATGGAAGCTAACTCCTATCAAATTGGATCTAGAACCTTCCTCAAGGCGGTGACTTGCCCACCAAGTCACCTAATTCTACTACGATTTTAGGGCTTCTCAGCCTATATAAGGGTCTGACCCCTCATTCTCAGAACGACGTTTTTGGCTTGATTCTCAATACGAGATACGTAGGCACTCTGTGAGGACCGATCAGTCTCGAACACGGAAGCAACCATTAAAGCTCGAAGCTCAACCACCCTTAGCATTGAATATACACAAATCCTAGTCGCATTATTCATAACCTAGTTTTTATTCCACAACAGAACTGAAGACATATAATTGATCAGGGTATTTAGTATATCAGTTTATAGTAAGAATTTGAGTCGTTCAGTACTAATCCGAATAAGTTAAACTTCTGTACGCACAAGAAGACTACGGGAGAAGTATGTCTACATTCTAGTTTCAATAGTTTTCCTTAAAATGTCCATAAGTCAGACTCGAACTAATCAAACAACAACAAAGAATAATGAGCATAACTGATATACGAGGTTCAAAATGCTGAACCGTTGTCCGTTGATGGAAATTCTGATGCCATTAGGAGAAGATAAACAACAATCTTAATTTTTTTTGGCAGTGTGCATAGATACCTCGATGTATGGAAAGGTAGTAGCAGTAGCCTTTTCTCCAACAAGCATAGAATCCCACTGCGAAGAATTCCTGACATTCTCAACCTGTAAAAAAAACCTTCACTAGTCCCCGATAACTGTTCCTCAAATTCCCAGCCTGTGAATTAACCCTTGTGTATCATCTTTGTCCCCGTATCAGCCTGCTGATTGTTTTTAATTATCAATTAACCAATTTTGGTACTTTTTTCTTGTTTCATTAGCAATGAAGCTGCAAAGTGTGTACAAAAATTATTGAAGTCTTGTATATTTCAGATCAACTTATCCTGGAGTGTTCGTGCATGTCACACAACTAAATATCCAGACATAGTATGAAGAATGTATTAAGAAGTGGACACCATTGCAGGTGTAAATGTGTAACACAAATGATTACCCTTTTCAGAGTCTTTAGAGTACGTGCGGCTTACTAACTGCCTGTTGACTCTATGAAACTTTGCATGTGTCGCCTTAACCAGGAGAAATGGTGGATCTTTTCTAAAAAGGAAATTGTCAGTGTGCTGGATTTATTGCTAATTTGTGATTGTCATGCTTTCTGTATCTGTTGATGCAGCCGCGCTGCTGAGAAGTACTTCAGGAGATCTCGACTTTACTAGCCTGAAGGAGCCGTTTCAAGGGAGAACATTAGATCAGTGAAAAAACTAGACCGTATGAAGGTTCCATCCTGCATCCTTTGAGTCTATCGTATCTCATTGACTATGCTGTGCCATGTATTATTATAATAAGATATTCTAATATCAAAATTTTAGATGAGTTGTTTATTTAATATGATATTAGAGCTAAATGATTCAAATTTTTTTTTTTTGAAGAACAAAGGTGCTAATTCATTAATAAAAAGTCATACGGCATCTATACCAATGATCGAGTCGAACAAACTGAAAATTGCAATCGCCTGTTCTCCTGAAGAGACAGTTAAACGATATTTTGAAGATAACGTATATACAAATACAAGTACCCGCTTCGTGCATCCTCGTTGTATTACTGGTACCCACTTCAACATGATCGGAACTATCGTTTGAGCTATCGACCAAATTTCATCACTAAATTAGGACCCCGCTTACAATGAAGAAGCGAAAAACAAAGCTCTCACAAAGGAGAGAAATCAAACTCTCACAACGGAGAGAACCCAAACAATACAATCCCAAGAACCGAATAAAAATAACCTAAAAATACAAAAGAAAATACAAAAAACTTAGACCTAACAATCGAAAGAACAAATATGCGGTTAACTCTCAAAATCCAATATCATTCTCAATATTCTCAACACGAAAACAAATTAATGTCCAAAAATGAATGTCAATCATCCAATGGATACGAAAACAAATTTATATCCAAAGGAGTAATCTTAGAGAACCAAAAAAAAAGTTCAAATAAATCTCCAAAATGAGTTGGTAGTCTTGAGTTGTAAGATGGAGAGTTTTAATTGGCGGGTTCATATTAATGCATGCAGAATCCATTTTATTATTTGTTTTATCAACCAATTGCTAAAAGAGTAAAAGTTATGTGACATTTGAATTTTTATTTTTGGAACTTTTGTTTAATTTTTTAGCATTTTTTTATCCAAATATACGATAAAATACCGTAATCCACTTTTCGACTTATTGATATAAATGTCCTCTTTTAACATTTTAAAATTTTACATCTAACTTCGATCACATGAAAAAGTGAGCCGTGTCCTAAAAAATTATAGTAATCTCCCTCCCCCTCAATAGTTTACATTGAAGGGGGACACGGAGACCAAGACAAAAATAAAAAATGATTAAAGTTAAATGAAAATTGGATAAAGTGATTGGACATATCAATATTTAATAATATTCATGCCAACACTGCATTCATAATAAAGATAAATAATAAAATGATTAAAGTTAAATGAAAATTGGATAAATTGGACATATCAATATTTAATAATATTCATGCCAACACTGCATTCATAATAAAGATAAATAATAAAAGTGATTAAAGTAAAATAATATTAGTTTACTAATAAAAGATGCTCGTAAGATTGAAAGCAGACGTTAAACCCTACTTTCGGACGATTCATGGCTACTTCGTCTGGACAATTATCCATGCAAGCTCTCCAGATATTATATTCCTCCAGAATGAGCTGATGATGAACATTCTGCCAAGGCTTCCTGTGAAATCATTACTCAGATTCAAAACAGTTTCCAAGCACTGGCTTTCGTTAATCTCGGACCCTACTTTAGTCAATATCCATCTTCATCGTGCCTTAAAAAACGATGAATATATTCTAATCCACAGAACAAAAGACTTTTATAACTCAGTAGCTCTCCGCCACGTTGATTCCAGTATCGATCTTCCTTTATTTGAAGGCGAGTTATTGCGCGACTTGTTTATTGTTGGTTCTTAATAATGGCATTGTCTGTATTGCTTCAAACGATCGAATTAACTCGATCAATTTGGGCCGCATTCGTAATCGTTGTAGCCTTGGCAGCGCTGACTATGGTACTTTTTCCATTACTCTACATATATTATATATATCTTTGGAACCCTGCAACCAAAAAATCTAACCTCCTTCCTTCTCCACATTGTCAAAGCAAGGTATATACTATTTATGCTTATGTAGGATTTGGTTTCGATCCAATTGCAAATGATTTTAAGGTTGTTCGATTTACTCACAATCATGCCATGGTATATACTACAAGCACCAATGCTTGGAAAGAGATTAAGCATCCTGAAAAATTTCCAAGGCATTCTATTTGTGATGCTTGCATGAACGGAGTTTTGTATTGGACATGGGTCGATGGTGTGATCAGATATGATATGAATAACGAGGTGTTCTATATCCACAGATTTCCTGCTGATGCGCGGGGGCCCCTATTCTCCGAATATCGAATAATGGAGATGAAGGAGTCTATTGCTGTAATTATGTATTACAATAATTGGGAGGAACTTAAAAGTGAGGTTTTCTTGTGGACCGTGGATGATGGATTTGAGAGATCCTGGACTCTAAGATATAGTTTTGATGTAGCCTCTGTGGTAGACTGGGTTCATGGTTACATAAACAACAATGGTGATATTTTATTCAAAACTAGTGATGGAGTATGGTGGTTGCATAACCTGGACCAAAAAGAGACAAAAAATGTCACAGTTCCGGTAGGAACAAGTGAAGTGTTCAAGCATATCGAGAGTCTAATTCCAATTACAGGATCTGGATCCAAAGAACTCGGTGAAATGCTAATGAAGAGGAAAATGAAAGATCAGGAGATACAAGTAAACAATTAGTGAGCTGAAGTACTAATTCAGGCAACATACCGCACACATTTATTTGCTTAGTGCTGGGGGCCGGGAGATTTATGGTTTTTCCCTTATGGTCGAAATCAGAATCACGTAGACAATGTCTACTGCTTGATATTAATGCAGCTCATATCCTCGTGATTTTTATATATCTCTGATTTCCAGTGATGACTCTGTAATGTAGGAGTAGTTAAGCTTCTATAGAGTAAAGTTCATAAAATCTAGCAATTTACATAATTTTATAATAGTTTATATTTAATTTTGGTATTATAACAGAGAACCAAGTTGATGTGGTCGTGGAAACAGATTGCTTGAAGTTGGTGCAATGGATTCGTAGTTCTTATGCTACTTTCTCTTATTTAGGGAGAGTAGTAGATGATTGTCGGAAGCTCTTAATAGGTTTGCAGAATCAAAACGTGATGTTAAGATTTGTTAAACGGTCTGCAAATTGCGTAGCTCACTTTGTAACTCTTCACTAGTGGAAGATGGAGAATGTCCATCCAGATTTTTATATTAGTTTAAACATTGCTGGCAAACAAAAATTTTGGTATTATATATAAGTCCGTTTTAAATATTTTTATATGGTTTAGTTGTACTTATTCAAGGTCAAAACATGATCTACAGAATGAGCTAGGAATGTTTAGACAGAACAGAAGTAGTAGAAAGCCCTTACTTAAAAGACCGAAGCAATATATTTCATAATCATCAAGTATTCAAGTGAATGATTTTAGAGGTTCACATCTGTCCAAAGTACATTTGTTCAGTTTGGGATGCAGCATTTTCAACTGCCATCCACCATTCATCGTCTTCTTCATACATTTGATCCAATGTTTCATCCTGTGGGGAAGATGTAAAAAACATTAGAATCTAAAACTTATTACACTTACAACTTTTAGCTTTAGTGCCAAGCTCATCAATATTCAGTGATAGACTGATAGTCTGATAGGTATGGTTTACCGCCACATATACTTTCAAATCTTATTCATCCTGGTTGCGTAAATGTCAAAAAAATCCATACGCTGTAACAGTTTAGCTATAAAAGGCAGTGGAAGTGATATAACTCAAGATAAATTCGACACTAAAAGATAAGTTGATTGAGGACAAAACGCACTAACCCCAAAATCAAGTGCTTTTTTTTCAACCTGTTCTGCAAAGTTCACGGCTTCAAGCCACCAATTATCTTTCAAACAGCTATCCACATTGCTTGTACTATTGTAATCTGTATTATGCTCCTGGATTTCATTATGCTTCACAGAATTGAAAAAAATTGTAGTATCGGGTACAATTTCTTCAGGTACTGGACGCAGTGGAGATCGATAACCTGGTGCAAAAGCCATCAGTCAGCTCAGCAAAAGTTGACTATTTGTGTGGGATGTAGGAACATCACAAATAATAAGAAGATGCTGGACAATATAGTACTACACCTCTGCAATCAGGATCATGACATTTTTGATAATAAGCAGCTCTTCTTAGGTCAACAATGTATATCACTGAACAAATTTGGAAAAATTGATAAGTCCTGTCAGTTAAATATATGGATAAACTGCAACAATTTAATAAGCTCACGAAAGTTTTGCACTTATTCGTCAAAAGTTTGAACTTTTAGGTATTTTTGTAGTCTGAAAAGATAAAATATATAGTCATTACCCATTAGTCAAACAGTCCAACTGGATGAATTTTTTGGGTGAATTCGTTGTATTTACATACTTAGGATATCATAATATACAAGTGAATTTAATTTAAACATTGTTTGCAAACCAAATGAGTACTGGATTATTCACAGCACCTAAATCACTTCAAGTGCAATAAATTAGTGGGGGCAAGGTAATAAGTTATTTTTTACCGTGATTGCTTTTGTGCTGTCTGCCAATTCGTTCGCAGTATCTGTTTCTTGACATGTTATATACCATTAGCCCATACTCTGAGAACCAATACCAACTCTGAATTTTTCCTAAAAAACACACGTAACTGTCAAGCAGTCAATACGAAACAGAATATAAACAACTGGCAGTCAAATCTGATGCAGCAAATGTAAATACAGGGGCATTCATGATTTCTTATACAGCAAAAACAGATTATGTTGCCACAAGGAGAACAAAGAGAGAAACATTAAATATCTACAAAAGAAAAAAAGAATGTAACATTAGCTTGACGTTCTTCACACTGCCCTGAAGTTGAAAGTCAATTGATAAACTTATTGATTACCAGGTTAATAGTTTGGTAAACTTAAAAGAACTTGGGGTTCCAAAAAAAAGAACTTTGGAGGGTGGGGGGTGGGGGGTGGGGGGGGGAAGGGGGGTCAAGGACATGAGCATCTACTTGGCTACTTGCTACTATTGTTTGAAAGTTATAGAAAGATTAAAGGGAAAATGTTGAGCATCTTGGAAAAACTATAACAGCACATATCCATAGAACGAACGAGCAGGAAGACAAAATTATATGTGTAGTTTGCAAAACAAGGAACAAGCTTCTTTCACCAGCACTATATACTCATTTTAGTCTATGAATGGCTACTCGGTCAATGAATAGATCCAAAAGCAAAAAGGCAAAAGTGATAACGTATTAAAAAAATTATGCTTTTAATGATTAAAATATAAACAATTACCATTTACCACTAATTACCACCTGATACACTTCCTATGGAGGCAAGCGATTCTACAAACATGTCCAAAACTGGAAATGGCGATTTTCCCATCAGGAATGTTCTTGAAGCATCAGTTGTGCAAGAAGTTGACAAAAGATCTCTTGGGACTCCATAATCTTTATGGGAGTTGCTATTCATCTGCAATCCAATAAAACATTATTTTCAAGCATTGTCAAGACAAAACACATGTTCCAAAATTAACCATCCGTCAACATTCAAGCAACAACAGGACAATCAATCCAACAGAACCTCTTACCCATAATTAAGACTTGCAACGATTCAGGTTATGAAAAGGAGAAAAACAAACATTTTATTAAAAAAAGACAATTCTAGAGGCTTCAGTTACCTCTGTATCAAAGTGCAGAGCCTTTATGCAATCCATATCCATTTTGCATATCAAAAGCTTTTCACAGTCAACATCCATGTTGCAGATCAAAGATGCCATAAACATATCTTCCTCACTCTGTTGTATGAGCATTTTATTCATTGAAGGGAAAGGTCTTACTCTTACAAAACTTAATAGCAAGATAAATGTTAAAGAGTACGGTAGAAACCTGGTAACATTACATCTCAAACTTTTTCTCTTTATTAAAGAAATCATAAAACATATCAATTAATGTATGGGCGGGTGGTAAAAATTCAGGAAAGATAAAAAAATATAGTGGGACGGACAAGGGTAAGTATCTGACACAACTGATAATCTATTTATATGTCTGCGTGATGGGCAATTTAGTAATCTATTAAATGCATCTTCATAGAAGTTGTGTTCTTGTTGTTAACATTCTGATAGATTTGCAACTAAAAATAACAAATTGAATTTAAAACAAGCACCTTCGTTTCAAAGATAATGTGATGCTGAAAAAGCTCAAAATTACAGGGCCTGGAGTATATGCAACATAGAGATTAAGATGACAAGTTTGAATAATTAAAACATCATCAAGTACTAACTGAGTAAGTACTTTATGAATGTAAAAACACAATAAAAATAAGCTCCCAAGACCCCTATCGTTGGGGAACTCCAAGAGAGTATGAATAAAACTCAAGTATCATACCATGTCCTTGCATTTGAAACGCCCAGTAGGTAGAAGCACAGAACTCTTTCCTGCTTTAGAAGATAGTGGTAGACGAAAGCAACGATTTCTAGAATAGACAGCAGTATCAATAAAAAGATGGCAAGGGGCATCAGATGAGCTAGAATCTTTACAAATAAGCAATTTTTCAAATCTTCTATCACTTTCCATTCCACTTTGGATCCGTGAGCATATCTGAAAATGCTTAATAAGTTATTCTGTCATTTATATTTGAAGCAGAATACACCCTACAAAAATTAGAAGATTTAAAAACAAATGAAGCAGCATAATATTCTACATCGTGAAGAAATACGAGTACGAAGTCACCAAGCTTGCATATACTAATAAATTGTAACTATGATCTAATGCACAGTACAACTGGAATGGACAGTATAGTAAGATCATATTTTATTGCTCGTTAGATCTTAATGAAGTCTGATAAAATGCATGTGGTTGCTCCAGCATGAGTTAAATATATATGTATATATAATTTACAACTGATATCTACCTCAGCAACGAATGCACCAACATGTGTGTTGTTCTTAAAAGCAGTCCGAGGTAAGCGGATGATCAAATGGCGTGAAAATTTTTCTGTCAATATTATTACACAGAAAAATTAGCCTGCAATTAATAAAATCACTACTTACAGTTACTACTATATCATCAGAGTGTTTCAGTATATTATGACCACTCTTCCAAGGTCCTTAAAGGGATGTTATGCATAAAATTTTTGACCCGCAATCAGAAAAATAACAAAAAAAATACTAATTCAACTAGCTGCCTTCTGCAACTTTTATCTTAGTGAAACTGTGTGTGTATGTGTGTAGGTAGATGTACACAGTAAACTATGTTACTGTTTCATTTTTAACATAGAATGATAGATAACTTGATCTGTGGATGTGAATGATTAAGATATATAATATATTAGTTGAAAAGGACTTTGAAATAACAAGCTCGATCAATATATAAAAATAAGTATATCACAGAGATTCTATGTATTTGTGAAATCAATTCCTAGTCGTTCTAACAAATTTGAATGCTATGTGAATTTAGGTATTATTAATGATGCCATATGACACAAAGTGAATAAATGGATACGCCAATGTCTAAAATATTTATTATAAGAGATCACACTGATGACTGACCTGCAGGTTTTGTATTACAGAAATACCTAACAGGTTCAGAGAAATGACTCACAAATAGTCCTAATTCACAACCTGAGAATCTAGTTGGGTAGAGATTGCATTATGAAGCTTGGACCTTGGATACAGGTGTGTCAAAAGTAAAAGATAGGCTGCAGAACCACAACAAATGCCATAATGGAACTGACGAAATATGGTTTCTTATAACACAATTCCATATAGGATTGTATAAAACTATTTGTTAAACATACCTTGCGTTGAAGAATCAAGTTCAACAACCCAGTCATTGTCTCCTTGAACAGAGTACTTCTCATTAAAGGCATCGAAAACTGCTGATAAAAGGAGATCAACCATTTCCTCGCCATTTTTGTTTGCATTTTCTTTCTTATTGAATTCCAAGTCAAAATAAAGGTGGCATGGCAATCCCTGGTTGCAAACTTAAACATAAAAAACAGTGTTTTCCAGAAACCCAGGCTCAAAGCAGAATTCATGACTTGCACTCTGTACTATACTTTTATATATGCAGATATTATATATAAATGTTTCACTCACATAAATACTTTAGCAGCTGCTACAAAATAAATTTGACAAAGACGAGACAAGAAATAAGAAACAGAAATAAAAGAATGACTAACTTGAGAATATTATAAACTAAAATTATTGACAAGCATGAGGAGTCCACATAGTTTAACCACCAAGGTTTCGGGGCAAAAAGTTTGTCATCGACTGTCCAAACCAGATCCTACAAAGTAACAACAATAACTTCCCTCCCTCTAGAGATGCCAATGCCAAAGTAAAACATATATAACATATGCTGGAAATAAGATTCCACAAAGAATATTAAATACTCCCTCCGTCTAGAATCCAGCTAGTGTTTTTCTTCTTTCTTGACTTTAGCTATATGACTGTAAGGCTTTGTACGGGATATTAAAAACCTAGTTTTAAAAACGAAAAACAAGGAAGCCGGACACTTATTTTCAAACATAGCTGGTACCAGTTTACAAGTCCATATACGGGCAGTTGGATACCACAATGTGCACTAACTTATACTAAGTCATAGTAAGAGTAATATACTTATAAAAACAAATATATTCATACATATGTAGCATCCCATAAAAATTAAAGTGATAGAGATGGTAACTTATATATGTATAAATATGATGCAATAGAGATGGTTACCTCCTGAATTACTTCATAATGATGACGAAAATTAGGATTCATGTTTTTGTACCTAAGATTTGACGACAACACAAATTAGGAAATTTAAAAGCAAGGACAAAATAAGCGACCAATCTCGCTTGAAAGCTCAAAACAAAGAAACTGAAGCACCTTCGCCAAAATTCCTTATAGCTTGAAACAAGGAACCTCCTTTGACCATTTACATGGTCTTGGTAGCTAAATATATGAACGTTATTATGCTCTTGTGCATACTTCATAGCATCCTCCTGTCTAGGGAATGTAGCCCAGACTTCCTTCCTGACAAATTATTGTGTGACAGTAGAACTTTATAAACAAAAACTAACAAATATATGTACGATAAACAGAAAGGGTAGAATCACATTTATGCATTGTACCTTAACGTATTTGGTTCACTGAGATCACGACGAATTTCATATAGTAATCGCAACAATCTAGTTGGTCTTTTTGGTGGCACTCCATGCGGAGAACCGTAAAATACAAGCGGAGAAAACCGCCGACCACTGTTAATCTCATTTTGCTTAATGGCTGGTGAATCAATCTGAAGTGATATCCCACTGGATAAATAAGAATTCCTTTGACGGGAAAAAAATGCAAAGTACAAACAATAGATATGGAACAAGGAAAAGAGAAAGCTTTTTACTTTCTTATTGCAGAGCTTTTTTTCTTTTACGGACTTGGTTTTTACTGATGATACTGAAGATGGAACATCTGAATGACTCAATGGTTTTTGAACTGGACTAGTTTGCTTTGGCATGCGTCTGCACCTTTTTATTTCTCTAAAAGCAGATTCTATGATGCAAATCGTAGAAGTAAGTTTGAATATATAAAGAGAAAACTTTAATAGATGCTACTTGTACGTTCTTTATCTTTCTTGCATAACATAAAAGAAAATACAGGAGAACAAATAATTCTGCATAATATTTCCCCATTCAAAGAGTTCAGGTGTAACAACATTGATCATATATCCATATATACCCAATATTTAATGTTGTCGGCTAAAAGAGAATGTTGTCAGCTAGCAAAAAGGACTAGCAATAACCTCAATGTTTTGATTTTAAACCCGAACACAACAGTTGAGACACAGAAGCCAAGCCACATCTAATATGAATCTGAAATACAGTAAACAAACAGCAACATATAACTGGTCGACTTTCATCCTATAGTGTATTAACATATGTTATCACTTATGCACTAATGCTAACATTCAACACCACAAAACATCCGTGATTAAAATAGCCCGTCATACAATAAAATACCCACATTCACATAGAAATCTTAGTTAAAAAAGAAAAATTAAACGGGTAAATCACAAGATCCACTATGAACAAAGTTTTAATATTTTCGTAAATTATCACACCAATTTATCAAGATTCAACAAAAACAATCCATTCCCTTTTATCATATACATATTTCTCCTAAATTAAACGAACAAATGTAAAACCCCACTCAATTACATACATATAGTCCAATACATAGAAATGAAAATTCTTCTTCGTAACCTAATATATGATGTATTCGATGAACAAAAGCAAAATTAAGAAGTTACAAGATCCACTATAAACAAAGTTTTAAACTTTTCGTAAACTATCATAAAACCCAATTACATCAAATTTATTATGTAAACACATATATGAATTTCAATAAGATAGAAATGAAACTCTAGGGTAACATATATATTGTATAAACAAAAGTGAAAGAAATGTGGAGTTACGAGGTGGGGAGATTCCGCATTTGAAACACTCGAACAAACGATCAACATCGTCCATAGCCGTAGGTAGAAGATTCAAGATTCAGCAGTGTTGTAAGAATGTGACTGTTAGGGCGGGAATTTGAATTTGTTTAGTGGATTGGGGGCTGGGTTTTGGGCAAGACCCGTTACAATTTCAATTTTTAATTGCTATCTCTATTATTATTTAACAAATTAATATTTTTTAATTTAAATGATTCATTTAGCATAGAGTTTAATTATCATCTTTTTGCATTTTTAATATCTAAGGAAATAATAATTCAATTTTGAATTGGGTATTATGAAAGACTTAAAGTAAATAACATACTTTTTATATTTAATACTATTTTTTTATTAATTACTTAGGTATAGTATATGTGTTATGAGAAGTTATTTGCAAATTTAACATTTGGATTAGGCATGAAATGTGGTCATTAAGGAAAAGTAATATGAATTTAATTACTTTTATAATGTATATGAAATATAGATAGGACAACATATTTCTTACTTTATTATTTATACAATAATTTAAGTGAACAACATATCCTTTGAAAAACAAGAACATATCCTTTAAAAAGTATCAAGTAAACTGACATTTTATAATATTATTATAGTTTAAAAAACAAGAACATAAAATTTTTAAAAACTAATAGATACTAAATATAATTTTTTTTTCAAAAAAAAAAAAGAATACTAAGGGCCTCTTTGGCAAAACTTTAAATAAGTCCTTATGAACTTATTTTCGGGTAAAAATTTCATATTTTGATAATTTTTTTATACAAATATTTAATTTATGTTTGAGATTGTATAAATTGAAAAAAAAATTAATTTTTTTCAGAAAAAAGTTAGGAATCTCTAACTTTGTCTTAAAATAAGTTTATTTATTGTGAAAATAAGTTCCCCAAACATCCCCTAAATTTGTGGTAGATGCATGCCGATTTTTTTTTAAGACATTTTCAACATAGAAAAAATTCTAGTATTTTTCCATTTATGGTCCTAATTTTTGAGTAAATTACACATTTTTATCTCAAAAAAACATTTGTAAAAATCATTTTGGATCATCTAATTTAAAAAAAAAATGCTAAACATGTGTTATGAATTGATTGACTTCCATGCAAATAATGATTATTATCCTACATTCACATGAATTTACATCAATAAAAACATTTTTAATTACCAAGTAACTAGTGTGATTTGGGAACAAATTTTGATACCAACTTTTTTTTATATACACATAATGGGAGTCGAATCCTAGACCTCCTTATTACGGGGAGTAGGAAGAAGAAGAATATCCACTTCACCAATTGATGAGAGATTTTTTGTATCAATTTAATACATCTAGCACTAATCTATCTATACTATTATATAAAATCGAAACATTAAGGGGGTGTTTGGAAGTTAGAGGTTTGGGATAAAATTAGAGGTTTGGGGGTAGATTAGAGGTTTGACCAAATGAAACCTCTAATGTGAGTGTTTGGTTGTTAGAGGTTTGAGTTAGAGGTTTGGGATCAAAAAGCTAATTTTGAAAAAGCTCATTTTATGAGCTTTTTCAATTAGAGGTTTGCTATGTGTCACAAAAAGTTATTCAAAAAGCTATTTACCAAACACTTTTATTCAAAACAGCTAATTTCAATCCGCTAGTCAAAACAGCTAATTCAATCCGCTAGTCAAAACAGCTAATTCAATCCGCTATCAGCTAATTGCCAAACAGGGCCTAAAAGTTTGGTTGGTTGGTTGGTTGGTACCTATTGATTTTACTTATTTACCCTTACTCAATTACATATTTACTAAATAATCAATTTTTTTTCAGATTAAACATATTATATTTTCTATACTATTATATAAAGTCGAAATATTAAAAATTGGTTGGTTGGTTGGTTGGTTGGTACCTGTTGATTTTACTTATTTACCCTTACTCAATTACATATCTACTAACTAATCAATTTCTTTTTTCAGATTAAATATATTATCTTTTCTATTTTTTCATGAACAAAATAATTTCCTTTTTCAGGTAAAATACAATATCTTTTATATTTTATCTAACTAAAATTTCTTCTTTATGAATCAATTTCCTTTTTCAGATTAAACATATTACCTTTTTCTATTTTTCAATTACATATCCACTAACTAATCAATTTTCTTTTCGAGGGTTAAACATATTACATTTTCTATATTTCAATTACATATCTACTAACTAATCAATTTTTTTTTCAGGTTAAACATATTATCTTTTCTGTTTTTCAAGAATTAAATAATTTCATTTTTCAGGTAAAATACAATATCTTTTATATTTTATCTAACTAAAATTTCTCCTTTATGAATCAATTTTCTTTTTTAGGTTAAACAAATTACCTTTTCTATTTTTCAATAATTAAATAATTTTCTTTTTCAAGTAAATTAGAATCTATCTATTCTATTATATTAAAGCCGAAACATTAAAAGTTTGGTTGGTTGGTACCTATTGAATTTACCTAATTACCCTTGTACCCAATTAATATCACCCAATTAATATTAATCTTATTAATATTAATATTATCAATTACAATTTTTAATTTTTATTACTAACTACACAAACCCACCTTACCCCCATTACATTCAGACCACCACGTTCGGACATTATGACTCCATGAGCATCTTTCAGAACCTCTCTCATCTTCCAAGCGTTTGAAGACAGCCTCTAATTCTACTCTCCAATTCGCTCCAATTCTACTCTCCAATTCGCTGTTATCCTTTGCCCTTCGCTGAGCCGAAACATTAAAAGTTTGGTTCAACTGTACCTATTGAATTTACCTAATTACCATTACTCAATTAAAGATCTACTAACTAATCAATTTACTTTTTCAGGTTACACATATTATCTTTTCTATTTTCAAGAACTAAATAATTTCCTTTTCCAGGTAAAATACAATATCTTTTATATGTTATCTAACTAAAATTTCTCATTTATTAATCAATTTTCTTTTTCAGTTTAAACATATAACCTTTTCTATTTTTCAATAACTAAATAATTTCTTTTTTCATTTAAAATAAAATATCTTTTACATTTTATCTAATTAAAATTTCTCCTTTTTAAAAACACTACGAGCAATTTTGTTGTTTAATAAAATAACATAATTATATATAATTACTAATAACTAATCAATTACCTTTTTCAGTCAAAACACATTACCTTTTCTCTATCTTTAGCTAAAATCTCTTTTTTCCAATTATATCATGGACGGTTATCTTTTTCAGCAAAACACGTTACCTTTTTTCTTTCTTCTTACTAAAACCTCCATTTTTCTAATTATATTACAGGCGTTTCTATTTAATAAAAAAAATATTTTAATAATAATTAACCAATTAACTTTTCAGCTAAAAAATAACATAATTATATATAATTATTATTAACTAACCAATTACCTTTTTCAGTCAAAACACGTTACCTTTTCTCTTTTCTCTAACTAAAATCTCTCTTTTTCCAATTATATCATGGACAGTTACGTTTTTTCAGCAAAACAAGTTACCTTTTTTCTTTCTTCTTACTAAAACCTCCATTTTCTAATTATATTACAGGCGTTTCTATTTAATACAAATAAAATAATAATATTATAATATTAATAATTAACCGATTACCTTTTCAGCTAAAATATTTACCTTTTCTATTTTTTCTAATTACATTCCTTTTTTTTTTTAGAAATGTAACGGGTAGCGTTAATTTCTCATTTTCTAAAAACTATGAACAATTTTATTTCGTAAAATAACATAATTAAATTATAATTACTATAAACTAAATAATTACTTTTTCACATAAATCATGCACGTTACTTTTCTATTTTCTCTAACTAAAATCTCCTTTTTTTTCAATTATATCATGGACGGTTATATTTAATAAAATAAAATAATAATATTATAATCTATACTATTATATAAAAACCGAAACAGTTAAAGTTTTGCTACCTGTTTTTTGGTACAAGTTTTTCGGTACTTCGTAAATTTACTTATTTATCCTTCATTATAAAGAAAAATAAATACACTTAAATAAATAATAACATAATATAATTAATGATAATTAGTCGATTGCCTTTTTCATATTTACTTTTTGTTGAAGATATTACCTTTTATAAACACTTTAAAATATATACCCACCATAATTTTCAAGAAAAAAATAACACCTAAATTAAATAATAACATAATATAATTAATGATAAATATCTGATTAACATGATAAAATTAATGGTAATTAATCGATTGTCGTTTTCACATTAACATAATAAAATTAGTCGATTGTCTTTCTCACATTTACTTTTAGTCGAAGATATTACCTTTTATATATACCTAAAAACATCAATCAATCGTTAATATTTCCTTTCAAATTAAAACACATTACCATTTTAATTTAAAACAAATCTTATATTCATTATTATATACCTAAAAATATCAAACCATAATTTTCAAGAAAAGTATAACACCTAAAATAAATAATAACATAATATAATTAATGGTAATTAGTCGATTTTCTTTTTCACATTAACATAATAAAATTAAAGGTAATTAATCGATTATTTTTTCCACATTTAATTTTAGTTGAAGATATTACCTTTTATAAATACCTTACCTTTTTTCGAATTAAAACATGTTACCTTTTTAATTGAAAACAAATCTTATAATCATTAATATATATCGAAAAATATATCATCATAATTTTCAAGAAAAATATAGCCCGAAAATATCGCACCATATTTTTCAATTATTAATAAATTATATTAAAAATCATATACGTTGTTTATAAGAAGGAAACATTAGTATAATGCGTAAACATGAGTATATTAAATTATATCAAATTAAAAAAATTATTAAAAATAATGATTATATAAAAATATAATTTTAATATTAAATAAAATTTATAACATATTACAAGAAACCCTTGCATTGCACGGGTTATAAGGTAGTTATCTATACTATTATATAAAAGCCGTAACATTAAAAGTTTGGTTCAACGGTACCTATTGAATTTACCTAATTACCCTTACTCAATTACAGATCTATTAACTAATCAATTTCCTTTTTCAGGTGCATATTATCTTTTCTATTTTCAAGATCTAAATAATTTCCTTTTCCGAGTTCTATTTTTCAATAACTAAATAATTTCTTTTTTCATTTAAAATAGAATATCTTTTACATTTTATCTAACTAAAATTTCTCCTTTTTTAAAAACACTACTAGCAATTTTGTTTAAAAAAATAACTTAATTATATATAATTGCTATTAACTAATCAATTACCTTTTTCAGTCAAAACACGTTACCTTTTCTCTAACTAAAATCTCTCTTTTTCCAATTATATTATGGATGGTTACCTTTTTCAGCAAAACACATTACCTTTTTTTTCTTTTTACTAAAACCTCCATTTTTCTAATTATATTACAAGTGTTTCTATTTAATAAAAAAAATAATAATATTATAATACTAATAATTAACCAATTATCATTTCAGCTAAAAATAACAGAATTATATATAATTATTATTAACTAATCAATTACCTTTTTCAGTCAAAACACGTTACCTTTTCTCTTTTATCTAACTAAAATCTTTCTTTTTCCAATTATATCATGGACGGTTACCTTTTTTCAGCAAAACACGTTACCTTTTTTCTTTATTCTTACTAAAACCTCCAATTTCTAATTATATTACAGGCGTTTCTATTTAATACAAATAAAATAATAATATTATAATATTAATAATTAACCGATTATCTTTTCAGCTAAAATGTATCATCTTTTATATTTTTTCTAATTACATTCCCTTTTTTTTCTAGAAATATAACGGGTAGCATTAATTTCTCATTTTCTAGAAACTATGAACAATTTTATTTCGTAAAATAACATAATTAAATTATAATTACTATAAACTAATCAATTATTTTTTCCACATAAATCATGCACGTTACCTTTCTATTTTCTTTAACTAATTTTTTTTTATTATATCACGGACGGTTCTATTTAATAAAATAAACTAATAATATTATAATATTTTTAATTAACCGATTACCTTTTTCAACTAAAAATATTATCTTTTCTATTTTTTTTAACTAAAATCCCTTTTATAATAGAAATACCACGGACAATATTATTTTCTCATTTTCTAAAAACATTACGAGCAATTGTATTTAGTAAAATAACGTAATTCAATTATAATTACTATAAACTAATCAATTACCTTTTTCACCTAGAACATATAATCTTTTTAATTTTCACTAACTAAATTCTCTATTTTTCTAATCATACCACAGACATTCTATTTAATAAAATGAAGTAATAATTTTATAATTACTAATAATTAATTGATTATTCTTTTTAACTAAAACCTATAATCTTTTCTATATTTTCTAACTAAATCCCTCCTTTTCTAGAAATATCATGAATAACATTTATATAATTATTATCAAATCATCTCATATAAAAAAGTAAGCCTCCAAAATTCATGTTTTAAAAAAATTAATTTTAATTAATGAAATTTTTTATATAATATAAAAAAAAAATCCGTGCATCGCACGGGTTTTAGGCTAGTACTATTATATAAAAGCCGAAACATTAAAAGTTTTGGTACCTGTTTTTTGGTACGTACTGAATTTACTTATTTACCCTTCATTATAAAGAAAAATAAATATAATATCTATACTATTAAAACTCCTAAAATAAATAATAACATAATATAAATTAATGGTAAGTAGTCCATTGCCTTTTTTCACATTTACTTTTAATTGAAGATATTACCTTTTATTAACACCAAAAAACATCAATCATATATTATCTTCCAATCATTAATATTTCCTTTCGAATTAAAACACGTTACCTTTTTAATTTAAAACTAATCTTACAATCATTAATATATACCCGAAAATATAACATCATATTTTTTCAATTATTAATAAAATATATTAAAAATATGTATGCGTTGTTTATAATAAGGAAACATTAGCCAAAACATTAAAAATTTAATATAAATTAAAGGTAAGTAGTCCATTGTCTTTTTTCACATTCACTTTTAATTGAAGATATTACCTTTTATTAACATCTAAAAACATCAATCGTATCATATCTTCCAGTCATTAATATTTCATTTCGAATTAAAACATGTTACCTTTTTAATTTAAAACTAATCTTACAATCATTAATATATAGCCAAAAAAATGTAAAATATAACATCATATTTTTCAATTATTAAAAAAATATATTAAAAATATGTATATGTTGTTTATAATAAGGAAACATTAGCCCAAACATTTAAAAATTTATCTATCAATAATTAATATATGCCCAAAAAAATTATCTAATCATTAACAAAATATAATAAAAATTTGTATACTACGAATAATGAACATTAGATTTTTAGTAAAAAATCTAAATCATTAGATCTAATGATTAAATATATTATATTTAAGGTTCGAATTCTATCAACGACATATTTATTTTAAAATTTTATAATATAAGTTTTAAACCATGCATATCATTAATTAAATTTATATTAAATTATTAAAATTAAAATTAAAATTAATTATTGTAAATAATGATTATATAAAAAAATAATTATAACATAAAATAAAATTTGTTACATATAAAAAAAAATCCGTGCATCGCACGAGTTATATATTAATGATTGTGAGATTAGTTTTAAATTAAAAATGTAACGTATTTTAATTCGAAAGGAAATAGTAATGACTGGAAGATATGATACAACTGATTACCATTAATTATATTATGTTATTATTTACTTTAAGAGTTTTAATAGTATAGATATCATATATATTTTTCTTTATAATGAAAGGTAAATAAGTAAATTCACAACGTACCAAAAAATAGAAAGTTTTGGTACGTGGTTTTTGGTACTTCCTGAATTTAATTATTTCCCCTTCATTATAAAGAAAAATAAATACACCTAAAATAAATAATAACATTATAATTAATGGTTATTAGTCGAAATATTACCTTTTATAAACACCTAAAAACATCAATCGTATCATATATTTCCATCATTAATATTTCCTTTCGAATTAAAACATGTTATAATTAATGGTAATTAGTCGATTAACATAATATAATTAATTGTAATTAGTCGATTGTCTTTTTCACATTAATATAATAAAATTAATGATAATTAGTCGATTGCCTTTTTCAAATTTACTTTTAATTGAATATATTACCTTTTATAAATACATAAAAATATCAATCGTATATTCGTATCATATCTTTCGATCATTAATATTTTCTTTCGAGATAAAATATGTTATCTTTTTAATTTAAAACAAATCTTACAATCATTAATATATACCCGAAAATATCACACCATAATTTTCAAGAAAAATATAACACATAAAATAAATAATAACATAATATAATTAATGGCAATTAGTCGATTATCTTTTTCACATTTACTTTAGTCGAATATATTACCTTTTATAAATACCTAAAAAGATCAATCGTATCATATTTTTTAATCATTAATATTCCCTTTATAATTAAAATACGTTACCTTTTAAATTGACAACAAATCTTACAATCATTAATATATATACATTTGTTTTTTGGTACTTCGTGAATTTACTTATTTAACATTCATTATAAAGAAAAATAAATAATTCTAAAATAAATAATAAAATTATATAATAAATGGTAATTAGTTGAGATATTACCTTTTATAAACACATAAAAACATCAATCGTATCATATCTTTCCATCATTAATATTTCCTTTCGAATTAAAACACGTTATAATTAATGATAATTAGTCGATTAACATAATAAAATTAATGGTAATTAGTCGATTATCTTTTTCACATTAATATAATAAAATTAATGGTAATTAGTCGATTACCTTTTTCACATTTACTTTTTTTTTTTTTTTTTGAAAAGCAGGGGAATATATTAATAGGAAATACGATTACATACTCGATGCAAAATCGAGAAAAAATCTAGAACGCCCCAACAACAAAAGCTCTAAACCAAAAAAAGAAAAACATGGAGCCTGGACACTAGCAACAGAACTAGTATCATGAAACAAGACATGGAACTAGTAGCATGAAACAGAGCTGCCAGCTATACGGACTAGCTTTCGGAACTCAGGAGCAGAAGAAAACGGTTGTTGAGTCGAACATATATTACCTTTTATAAACACCTAAACCATCAATCGTATCATATCTTTATATCATTAATATTTTCTATCGAATTAAAATACGTTGCATTTTTAATTTAAAACAAATCTTACAATCATTAATATGTACTCGAAAATATCACACCATAATTTTCATGAAAAATATAACACTTAAAATAAATAATAACATAATATAATTAATGGTAATTAGTCGAATGCCTTTTTCACATTTAACTTTAGTTGAAGATATTATCTTTTATAAACAACTAAAAAGATCAATCGTATCCTACCTTTCAATCATTAATATTTCCTTTATAGTTAAAACACGTTACCTTTTTAATTGATAACAAATCTTACAGTCATTAATATATACTAGAAAATATCACATCATATTTCTCAATTATTAATAAAATATATTAAAAATCGTATACGTTATTTATAATAAAGAAACATTAGTATAATCCGTGAGTATATTAAATTATATCAAATTAAAATTAAAAAATTATTAGAAATAATGATTATTTAAAAATATAATTATAATATTAAATAAAATTTATAATCTATACTATTATATAAAAGCCGGAACATTAAAAGTTTGGTTGGTTGGTTGGTTGGTACCTGTTGATTTTACTTATTTACCCTTAACTAATAAAATATGTTATTTTACTTAATTATCCTTACTTAATTATTATTTATAATACTCTAATAAATAGTTATTAGTTGATTGCCTTTTTAACATTTACTTTTTATTGAATAAATTACCTTTTATAAACACCTAAAATTGTACCATATCTTACAAACGCTAATATTTGTTTTCTAACTAAAACATGTTATCTTTAAATTTAAAACTAATCTTGCAATAACTAACATAAACCCAAAAATATCACACTGCATCTTACAATCATTAATAAAATATAATAAAAATCTATATACATTGCTAATAATAAGAAAACATTAGGATAATCCTTGAACATGAGTATATTAAATTATATTAAAAGTAAAAAAATTATTGAAAATAATGATTATATAAAACCTAATTATATTATTAAATAAAATTTATAACATATAAAAAAAGGTACCTGTTGATTTTACTTCTTTACCCTTAACTAATAAAAAGTATATTATAAAAGACGAAACATTAAAAATTTTGGTACGGTACCGTACAGTACTTTCCTTATTTAATTGTTTTATTTTATTACCATTAATTATTTTACTTATTAAAAAACCAAACACAATCTTCAGCTACTACCTTTTTTTTTAACTAAAATCTATTCTTTCGAAAGTCATGATCCAAAGAATTAATGAAATGACTAATATATTATAATTACTTATAACTAACTAATGATTACCTTTTCTAGCTAAAAGGTAATATCTTTTCTATATTTTCTAACTAAAATATCTCATTTTTTTCTAAATAATAACTAACCAATTACCTTTTCATTGTACTTACCTTACTTCGTTTTTTTTTTCTTTATTACCATTAATTATTTTAGTTACTTATTAAAAAACAAAACACAATCTTTTCTCAAAATATCACTCGCACTTTCCCAACACTTCTCCTAAATAATAATTAATCAACTACCTTTTTCAGCTATTACCTTTTCTAACCTTTTAAATGAAAATCTGTATACATTGTTTATAATAGGGAAAGATTGGTATAATCCGTAAACATGAGTATATTAAATTAAAATTAAAAAATATTAAAAATAATGATTATATAAAAACATAATTGTAATCTATACTATTATATAAAAGCCGAAACATTAAAAGTTGGGTTAGTTGGTTGTACTTGTTGATTTTACTTATTTACCCTTAATTAATAAAATAAGTTATTTTACTAATTATCCTTAATTAATTATTATTTATAATAATCTAATAAATAGTTATTAGCCGATTGCCTTTTTAACATTTACTTTTAATTGAAAATTTTACATTTTATAAACACCTAAAATTGTATCATATCTTACAAACGCTAATATTTGTTTTCTAACTAAAACATGTTACCTTTAAATTTAGACTAAATGACAGTTTGTACCCCTTATGTATACGGGTTTTGTCAAATTGGTCCAGATTTACGTTTTTTAGCATTTTGCAACCCATATCTTCAAATTCTGCTTCGAATTACAACCCTTCACTAATATTCTAGACCAAAAAGGAAGTCTTTCTTGATGGATGTAGGCCTTTAAGGGTTCAAGACAAACATAGTACCTCTTAAACCTTTATGCATCTATCCCATTCATCAATAAAAACCTTCCTTTTTGGTCTAGAATATTAGTGAAGGGTTGTAATTCGAAGCGAAATTTGAAGATAAGGGTTGCAAAGTGCTAAAAAACGTAAATCTGGACCAATTTGACAAAACCCATATACATAAGGGGTACAAACTGTCATTTAGTCTTAAATTTAAAACTAATCTTGCAATAACTAATATAAACCCAAAAATATCACCCTGCATCTTACAATCATTAATAAAACATAATGAAAATCTATATACATTGCTAATAATAAGAAAACATGAGGATAATCCTTGCATGAGTATATTAAATTATATTAAAAATAAAAAAATATTGAAAATAATGATTATATAGAACCTAATTGTATTATTAAATAAAATTTATAACATATCAAAAGAAAGGTACCTGTTGATTTTATTTATTTACCTTTAACTAATTAAACATGTTATTTTACTTAATTATCCTTACTTAATTATTATTTATAATAATATAATAAATAGTTATTAGCCAATTACCTTTTTAACATTTACTTTTAATTGAAAAAATTACCTTTTATAAACACCTAAAATTGAACCATATATTACAAACGCTAATATTTGTTTTTTTAACTAAAACATGTTATCTTTAAATTTAAAACTAATATTGCAATCACTAATATAAACCCAAAAATATCACACCGCATCTTACAATCATTAATCAAAATCTATACTATTATATAAAAAACGAAACATTAAAAGTTTGGTTGGTTGGTACCTGTTGATTTTACTTATTTACCATTAACTAATAAAATATGTTATTTTACTTAATTATTATTTATAATAGTATAATAAATAGTTATTAGCCGATTGCTTTTTTAACATTTACTTTTAATTGAAAAAATTATCTTTTATAAACACCTAAAATTGTACCATATCTTACAAACGCTAATATTTGTTTTCTAACTAAAACATGTTACCTTTAAATTTAAAACTAATCTTGCAATAACTAATATAAACCCAAAAATATCACACCGCATCTTACAATCATTAATAAAATAATAATAAAAATCTATATACATTGCTAATAATAAGAAAACATGAGGATAATCCTTGAAAAAAAGTATATTAAATTATATTAAAAGTAAAAAAAAATATTGAAAATTATGATTACATAAAACCTAATTATATTAATAAATAAAATTTATAACATATCAAAAGAAATGTACCTCTTTATTTTACTTATTTACCCTTAACTAATAAAACATGTTATTTTACCTAATTATTCTTACTTAATTATTATTTATAATAATATAATAAATAGTTATTAGCCGATTACCTTTTTAACATTTACTTTTAATTAAAGAAATTACCTTTTATAAACAGCTAAAATTGTACCATATCTTACGAAAGCTAATATTTGTTTTCTAACTAAAACATGTTACCTTTAAATTTAAAACTAATCTTGCAATCACTAATATAAACCCAAAAATATCACACCGCATCTTACAATCATTAATCAAAATATAATAAAAATCTATATACATCTATACTAATATATAATAAGAAAACAGGGATATAATTTGGTTGTTTGGTTCAACAATTTAAAACAATAGTGACCGTTAGATATTTAGTAGATAGATGATAACCGTTAGATCTAATAATAAGGAATATTCTATATTTAAATCCCGGTTCGAATCCCGTCAACAACAAATTTACATTAAAATTTTATATTATTAATTCTAAACAATACATGTGATTTATTAAATAATTTTAAAAAGTTAAATTAGTTCCATAATAAATTATAAAACTCTATTTTGTTTAATCAAATAATTTTAAAATATTTAAAAGTAACCCGTGCAAACACGGGCTATAAGCTAGTATAATACAAAATATCCATGCATTGCACGGTTTATAAGCTAGTCTTTTTTAAAAAAAGAAAAATGCTAGAGGTGCCAAAATTAGGTACCAAAAATTGTTAACAAATGATGTGTCTTTGTTTTAATTGGTTATAGTTTTAATGGGCCCGCCTGGGCCATCCAATCAAAATATTTTAAAATGCCAAGTGTTTGTTGACATGCCAAGTGTTTGTTGACATGTCATTTGGTGCCTAATTTTGATATACAATTTGGTACCTATAGCACTACTCTTAAAAAAACTAGGTAACAAAGCCGCGCTACGCGCGACACGAAAATAATTTTAAAAATCGTATACAGAACATCACTATCTGTAAATGGATATGATAAATTAAAATTGTGTGAATTGTAATTAAATTTGAATGTTTAAAAATTAAAGAGATTAATATTAGTAGAACAAAATTATCTTTCAGTTAAACTCTTGAATATTAATAATATTAATTTCGAAAATATTATTGACACCTATTCCGTCGCAAAAGAATTTGCTTTTGAAATTTAATATTGACAGACATTTGCAAAGTTTGACATTCAATAATATTAATTTAGAAGATATTGATGACACCTATCCCATCGCATAAAAATTTGCTTTTGAAATTCAATATTGACAGACATTTGCAAAGTTTGACATTGGATAAGTAAAGTTAACATTTGTGAATCTTTGTTTTTATTATCGATGACATTATAAAAGACGTGATTGCTTAATTTGTTAGTAAATTTGACTGTGTGATGAAAAGAATTAGAATGTAAACAAAATGAAGATCCTCTTACATATTATCAACTTTTAAACTCCTTAAAGTCCTCTAATTTTTTTTTCATACCAAAGTACAATGTCAACATATTTCTTATAGTAAATATTTATAAATATAAATATAACTAATTAACGTTCTTATATCCCATCTCACGTCTCATAACATACATGCATGATTAATAGATTAGTAATAGTATAAGAATGTGCTTAATCGTTAGAATATTAATTTATTCCAACACAATATAATGAAACAACGAATGAATAATTTTTTTTATTGATTTAATCAACCAAATCTATTTGATTCAATTTAATCGAGTTGGTCACACCACGTGTATAATTTGTTCATGTACAAAAGTAAATTCTACGATATCTTCTATTTAAATTGTGGATATTAATCGAAAAATATATACTTCAATATCTTTCATGAGAATGATTCTCATGTTCACTCATTACGAATTTATCAAAAAGGTAAAATCATTTATTTATTATTACCGAAAAATTGCAATGATTTTGAATACGATTAGAAATAACACCATATAAAAAATTTCATTTTATCGTTTTACCTTAAAATAATGCTACTTTATATAAATAATGATATTTTATATTAAAATAATAATTATAATGTCCTAATATAGATTGCTAAACTTTTATATTAAATATGAAATAAAGTGCATTTAACATATATTTAATAGGTACAATTAATGATTAATTAAATGCAAGAAAACTATTTAAATAAAAAAAAATAAAAAATGTGAAAATTCAAGAAAATTATTTTGAAGCTTCTGAGTGAAAACCTCTCCGATCTCCTGCTATTATAATATACTAGGGAACAGAGCAGCGCTACGCGCGACACGTAAATATTTTTAAAAATCATATACAGTATATCATTATTTTTTAAATTTTAGTATTTGTAAGTGGATATGATAAATTAAAAATTGTGTGAATTGTAATTAAATTTGAATGTTTAAAAATTAAAGAGATTAATATTAGTAGAAAAAAAATATCTTTCAGTTAAACTCTTGAATAAAAATTTACTTTTGAAATTCAATATTGACAGACATTTGCAAAGTTTGACATTCAATAATATTAATTTCGAAGATATTGATGACACCTATTTCGTCGCATAAAAATTTGCTTTTGAAATTCAATATTGACAGACATTTGCAAAGTTTGACATTGAATATGTAAAGTTAATATTTTATGATTTTTTTATTATCAATGACATTATAAAAGACGTGATTGCTTAATTTGTTAGTAAATTTGATTGCGTGGTGAAAAGAATTAGAATCACTACACCAAATATGGCCTATTGCAATACCGATATGTATAAGTGTTACACAAAGTGTTACAATAGACACAAAACTTGGTAGTCTATTGCAATATTTTTAAAAGTGTTGCAAGAAATACCAAAAGTGTTGCAAGCAAAATGATCATTTTGAAATTTTAAAACAATTCCAATACTTTACCAAAAGCGTTACAATACACGATCCAATATTGCAACACTTTGATCAACCTGACCGAAATTATAAGCGGGAATTCAAATTTTTCACTGGCGGGCTTTGCTAAAATATTTTCGTGCCAAAAATTTTATTACACAAAATTATATTTTATTACACAAAAGCACAGAACCTCACTCTCTCTCACAGACCTCGCTCTCTCAGATCTCACTCAACTCTCTCGAACTCACCTCTCTCGACCATCTCTCTCTCTCTCTCTCTCTCTCTCATCTCTCTCACTCATCTCTCTCACTAATCTCTCGCTCATCTCTCCCAATCATCTCTCTCGCTCTTCTCTTTGTTTCAAGCCCCTAATTAGAGCAAAACCCTAAAACCCCAAAATTGTATCAAGTCTCCAAAATCGATTAGAGCCCAAAATTGATTAGAGAAAAGTCTACAATAATCTCGATTCAAACTTCAATTAGAGGTAAAAGTACCCATTTTTTTTAATTATATTGGATTATACATGTAAAAATATGTATGCTATGAATTTTTTCGATTATATGTTGGACTAAAACTGATATAAACTGTTCAATTAGTAGGATTTTTGTGTTAATTAGTAGGATTGTTGTGTTAAATTTTTGGGAATCAATATGTGTTCGATTTTCACTCGTAATGATGTTTTAAACATCATATTCAAAAAGCCATTTGGTTTCATTGAAGTTTTTTCAAACCCTAGGTTTTGAGTTCATTTGATTTTCGATTTTTATGAACAAATTGAGGAGTTTATTCTTGATTTCAGGCAATACTTGTTTCAATGAGTCCATTTTTGGTGTTTTGACGCTCAACTCGATGGTGACTCTTTACTAACTCGGTGAGTCGAGTGACTCGATGCGATTCTTTAATTGGTAACTCTGTATCTAGCCTTTTTTTTGCTTATTGTATGGTTTGGAATAATTTAGTTTAAGAACTAAATTAGGGCTTGAATTTGTAGGTATTATCCTATCTCTGTTTTGTGTAATAAGGTTTATGTTGTGTTTTGTATGTCTCATTGATTTTGTAATAAGGTTTATGCGGCTTTTGGATGAATATGGCTCACCATCTACTGCTGGAGACATAGTGTATGTGTTTTAAATGCATATTTTTCATATTTTAGTTCTAGTAGTGTTTTTTATTTCTCAATATATATATATAAACTTAACATATTTGACCAGAATATCTCATTGCTAAAAGGAATCTCCTTAACAGAATCTGATGAAGCCTACATTTTAGTAGTAAAATTAAGAACATGAAGGGTGTTAGCAACATTTGATGTATCAATGTCCCCATCACAAAATCTCCGATTCTCTCCTGTCTCCCCACCCAACAGAACAACAACAGCAGCAGCAGTGAAAACTCTTAGGGTCCAATAGCTGAAAGTAAAGTATGAAACCAAAACAATGGTCTGATTCTTTAGTCTACATATCGTGGTGATACTATACTGATGTTCACAACGCTAATTGAAAAGGTTGTGTCTTACTTTGTACTTTGATAGTTTCTATGGGCACTCTCTTCAATCTTTGATCTTTTTTCTGCGTGATGTATATAGATGCATTGCTGAATTTCGTTTCTATATAAACCCGAGGGGTTTTCTTTTGTGTTATCAGAACTGAAATGATTCTTGTTGGTTACAGGACAATGTTTTTGTCAATGTTGTAGCATCAGTTCAGTACCGTGCCTTATCAGAGAATGCCAATGATGCATTTTACCGACTGACTGATCCAAGGTCCCAGATTCAGGCCTAGGTCTATGATGGTAAATATATATACTTTCAGTTTTTTTGTTGACCAGCTTAGATGCTTACTGGCTTCATGTAGTAACTTACAGACTGCACCTCCCACTATACACTTTTTCTGTATAATCAGAGCTTTGCTGAAATTTAAAATCATACTAACTCTTACAATCCTTTTTCTGAATTTTCTGAATTTCGCCATTTCCTTCATTATTAATTGTAAAGGATGTTATTGTCTAAAAAGATAAAGCTAAATTGCTAGTGCTTCCAGAAATCCATTTTTGTTTCCTGATGGCAATGACTTTTGGACATTCTTTGCTACTACTACTTTGATTATTCTTTTTAATTTTGAAATAGTTTTTAAGTATTATTTTGTATTTTGAAATTTTGATTATATATACTATGTTACATTACCATATCAGGTTCCCCCAACAGAACTGGAAGGTCTTCTCTAGTCCCATCCAGATATTGTTGAAGCAGCTGTGGTTCCGTGAGCAACTTTAATTATTTCTAGTTTTGTAGGCAATTATATATATATAACTTTATCTTGTGCAATGTCGGTACAATTATTGTTGTTGCAACTCTTGGTGGCATGTAATTGCAGGTATCCTGATGAGAAAGCAGGACAAGTACCTATAGTGTTTGTAGTGAGGACTCCAGGAAGTACCATTGACGAGTCTCTTATTAAGGAATTTGTGGCTAAAGAGGGTAATTTCATTTTTTGTTTTGTTTTTTTAATCTCATTACATCTTCAAAAAGCTTATCAGTTTATGCTGATGATCTATTAATGTCTCGTAACTTCTTTCTCTTTTTTTGCTTAAATCAAAGAATATCTGATGTTAATTAATTACGGACTTTCCCTTGATGTTATATTGTTTCCTGTCCAGTTTTATGTAGGCTTATTTAGTGCAACATGGCTTACCATTCCTAATTCTTTTTTCATATATGTAAAAATAATAAGTGATAGAGAGCTAATAATTCGGAGATAAAATATAAATAATAGTCTACAAGGGGATTGGATATCCAAATAAATGTTTATTAATAAAGTGTTTCTCCCTATCACAGTTGAAATGTTGAAGTCATGTCTGTGATATGAATGAAAACATAATGAGTAGACTGAATGCAACCAGTGTAGTTACATAAATATTCAAGACATGTTTGTAATATGAATGAAAACATAATGAGTAGAGTAACAATCTTCAAAGGTCATCCATAAGTTCTAGGAAGTAGCTGAGCTGTTTACCTTGCTAGAGTCAGAATTCTTTTAACATGTTAAAAAGACTCACCTACTCAGCTTGTTGTGTCACTAGCATACATATCAATGTAATAAGTGTAATCAATGTAATAACTGAAATCAATTTAATACCAGAGTGATAATGAAGCAGAATTTGAAATAGCAAGAAATTGATAAATTAATTTAGGATTACCAATCAAGCTTCTGCTCATTTGACACTACGAAGGCTTGTCCATATCCTTCTACATCTGCTCATTGGTGCTGGATAAACACTACATGCACCTAACTATAAATAAGTCTATACACTTAAGTTCATATATTAGACAACTCCACTCACACTTCAGCATAGTAACTATCGCATTAAAGCATAAGTGATAAGTGACTTGTACCTCTCCAGTAAACTGCATCGTGGTGTATTTGTTGTCAATTCCAGATGTCCCTTCAAATACCAAGTAAATAAGAAATTAAACAACACAGGGAAAGTCAATATAATGTGTTCAAGCATGGTAACTTAAATTCTATTTACAATAACTTAAAGTATATCTAAAGTTTTTATTGATTGATCCATGTTCTTCATGCAGATTGTTCTATACAGCCTTGCTTGGTCATCCTGGGCTACATAATTTTACACTCAGAGTAGTTTTTTCTTAATTAAGAATCTGTTTGATTTGCCATGTTAAGGAAGACCACGCTAATATATCATCACATTTATTAGGTTCCTTGTATCATCTTATAGTATTAAGCATCAACAAGTTTCAATATATGATATTTATATATACTTGTTGGAATCTCATATTGTCATCTGTTGAGATGATAAAGAGTGCATGCTAGCCTGTATTTCTACACTTCTATTATGATTTAATGGTTGTTAGCACGATTGGGTTTTGGCACCGTATATATGTTTGCCAACGAAGACAATGCTTATCAGGTATCCATGATGAAAATGATCGTGTTTCCTTGTGATAGAACTGTTCGTGTTTCCAACATTTAATATACGTCATTTCTGGTTCTCAGGTATTCATGATGAAAATGATCGTTTATACACCCCTAAAATCGTCCGAATTGATTTGAATGTCCATCACTCTGTTACACCCGTATCTATGGATCATCTTGTAAGTTCCTGGCAAGACAAACACATTGTTAGCCTTGCTGAAAATTTGTCCACATGCTCAATTCTGTCGGTTACTTGCCACTTTTAGGTGAAGAGAAATGTCTCCACCTGCTGCCAACAGTCTTTCTTCGGCAGAAGCTCGACTCAAAAACAGGAAGAGGAGCAACAGAAGGATTGTTTTCTATATGCATACTTTTGGTAGTATGTTGGTACCTTAACTAATTAGACTACTCATTTAATGTAGAATTGTGGTGTAAGTCGACATGTGTACATGCGTGCTTTTGGTGTAGTAACATTAACTATTTAGACTACGCAGAGTGACGTACTTTTGGTGTAAGTCGACTTGTGTGTTTCGACTTTAGACTATGCGTTTAATGTTTGGCCTTCATTATTGACATGTTTGTTGGACATTAATGAAATGTCATTTCTAGTTTGGTTGGACATTAATGAAATGTCATTTCTGGTTTGGTATATGCTTTCATGCATGGATATTGAAATTTCAAACAGGACATTGCAATGTGAACTAATAAAAATGTTGCAAATAAGTGTTGCCAATAAAATTTAAAAGTATTACAATAGTAATTAAAATGTTGCAGAGAAATGTTGCAAAAATATCAAAAAGTATTGCAAAAGGTTCCAAAATGTTGCATATAAATGTTGCAAAAAAACCCAAAAGTATTGCAAAATGCATAATTATGTTGCAAAAATATGTTGCAATAAACTCACTTTGTAACATTTTTAAGTCAATTAATGTTGCAAAAAAGTGTTGCATTCGTCTGTTGTAACATATTCAAAATGTTGCTAAAACATGCAAAAGTGTTACAACAAACTACACCAAACTATTTTTGTAATACTTTGAAAAGCGTTGCAATAAACACAAAAAGCGTTGCTATAGAAGGCTATTGCCACGCCGGCAAATGCAACACTGACTTTTAGCAAAAGTGTTGCATAAACATCTATTGTAACACTTTTGGAACCTAATGTTACACTTTTTTGGTGTTGCAACAGCCCATATTTGGTGTAGTGAATGTAAACAAAATGAAGATCCTCTTACATATTATCAACTTTTAAATTCCTTAAAGTCCTCTTACTTTTTTTTCATACCAAAGTACAATGTCAACATATTTCTTATAATAAATATTTATAAATATAAATATAACTAATTAATGTTCTTATACCCCGTCTCCCATCTCATAGCATACATGCATGATTAATTAATAGTAATAGTATAAGAATGTGTTTAATCGTTAGAATATTAATTTATTCCAACACAAAATAATGAAACAACAAATGTACAAATTTATTTATTGATTTAATCAACCAAATCGATTTGATTCAATTTAATCGAGTTGTTCACACACCGTGTATAATTTGTTCATGTATAAAAGTAAATTCTACGATATCTTCTATTTAAATTGTGGATGCTAATCGAAAAATATATACTTCAATATCTTTCATAATTCTCATGGTCACTCATTACGAATTTATCAAAAAGGTAAAATCATCTATTTATTGTTACCGAAAAAAATTGCAATGATTTTGAATACGAATTAGAAATAACACGATGTAAAAAAATTAATTTTATCATTTTACCTTAAAATAATGATACTTTTATGTAAATAATGATATTTTATATTAAATAATAATTATAATGTCCTAATATAGTTTGCTAAACTTTATATTAAATATGAAATAAAGTGCATTTAACATATATTTAATAGGTACAATTAATGATTAATTAAATGCAAGAAAATTATTTAAATAAAAAAATCAAAAATGTGAAAATTCAAAAAAAAACTATTTTGAAGCTTGTGAGTGAAAGCCGCTCCGATCTCCTGCTATTATAATTAATACCTTATATATAATAAGCATAAGGGAGATCTTATCCAAATTTTTGGTCGTCGTCACTGTACTATCAAAATCATATGATCTGTTGGATTAAAAATAGACGATCAAGATTAGAACACATTAAAAAGAAAATTATAATCTAAAAAGGAATCAAAATTAGATCGCATTAAAAAGAAAATTATATTCTAAAAAGGATATAATTAGATAGGGTTGTATTAAAATTGAATTTTTAAAAGAAAATTATAATCTGAAAAAGATATAATTAAAAAAGGTTAAATTAGAATTATATTTTATTTATTTTTTATTAGTATTAAAAAAAATCATATCTACTACTCTTTGGGTTTTATCTTGAGATCTAGAAATTAGATTTGGGTGATTTTACAATCCACGCGAAACTCATAAAATTATTTTTAATTTAGTAATGATATAATAATTATTATTCAAATGGAAAAACTAAGAATCTCAAGAGAAAATATGATTACGAGTTTTTACATTAATCCTATTTAACGTAAAATTCCTACATTGATAATGCTATTCAATGTAGAAAACTTAATTATATATGATTTAAAACATTGACATATATATTTTCGTATTACAATATAAATACACTTTTTAGTTTATAACATATTAAAATTTTAATATTTTTTATGCTAGATCCAACGGTTTTCATCTATTTATTTTAAGATATTTGTCGTATAGAGGTCCAGACTACCGATTATCAAAGTTTTGGACAAAATCCCTCTTACACTTATTATTAAAATTGTATTTGGTTGTTAGTAGAACCATCCTCAAATAATTATAAGGGTATTTTGATAATCAAAACGAATTATAAGTAGAATTCATAAATCAAATAAAATTTTCAGCGTAAAAAATCGTCAATTTTTTCTCTTTTTTCCTTCTACGTAGATTTAATTAGAAAAAGTTTATTAAACCATCACTAAATTAAAGATTATTTTGTAAATTTCACGTGGGCCATAATTGTCCAAATTAAATTTTAATAATTCAAGATAGAGTACAAATATTAAATCGAGCGTGTAAAACTTATATATATCAATTTTTAATAAAAATTTGTTATGTAAATTAATAACTTATAAAATTAAAATATATATAATGTAATTAAAGATATTAAAAAAGGAGTCGTGCATTGCACGGGTTATAAGCTATTTATATATAATAAGCATAATAGAGATCTTATCCATAATTTTCGTCACTGTACTACCAAAATAATCTCAACCGTGGAATCTATTTTTTAAAAAATAGACGATCAAGATTATATCATATTAAAAGAGAAAATTAAAATCTAAAAAGGATATGATTAGAAAATGTTGCCTTATAAGTGAATTTTAAAAATAAAATTATAATTTAAAAATGATATAATTAGAAAAGGTTGAACTAGAACTGAATTTAAAAAAAAATATAATTTGAAAAAGGATATAATTAAAAAAAAGTTGCATTAGAATTAAATTTTATTTATTTTTTATTATTAAAAAATATTCATATTTTCTATTTGGGTTCTATCTTGAGATCTATAAATCAGATTCGGATGATTTTACAATTCACGCGAAACTTATAGAATTATCTTTAATTTATTGATGATTTAATAATTATTATTCAAATGGAAACACCAACGGTTTTCATCTATTTATTTTATGATTTAACGGTTCTTATTTATTTTGACCATACTACCAATTATCAAAGTTTTTGACAAAATCTCTCATACACTTATTATTAACATTGTATTATATTATTAGAAGAACTATCTTCAAATAATAACAAGGGTATTTTGAAAATCAAAACGAATTATAAGTATAATTCATAAATCGAATAGAATTTTCAATGTAAAAAAGCGCCAATTTCTTTTCTTATTTGTTTCTGAGTAGGTTTAATCGAAAAATAATTGTTAAACTATCACTAAATTAAAGATTTTGTTGTTAATTTCACGTGGGCTGTAAAATCTTTCAAATCAAATTTTAATAATTCAAGGTATCAAATTTTAATAATTCAAGGTAGAGTACAAATATTAAATCGAAAGTGTAAAATCTATCAACTTTTTAAAAATAATTTTATATCTAAATTAATAACATATAAAATTAAAAAAAGTAAAATTATTTTAAAATTTAAAAAATTATAAGCTATTATATATAGATATAGATACTTGCACACAAAACAATTGGTATCGAGTCTATTGAGTACTTACATTGCTGTACTTTCAAAAACAAGAAAAAAATAAAAGAATCAACAGTTATCAAAACCCGTTTCAAACAATACACATTTTAAAACCCAAATAGGAATCGGAAACACGCAAACCTATATATTCACGCATGGATCACCTAAACGGTTAACCATACCAATTAGGGGGGTATAGTTAGACACAGACACAGACGAAGAAACTACTAAACTAGGGTCTGTCGGTCTGTGAACATGGCGGAAACAAATGGCGAGCATCATGATAATATTTATCAATTTATTCCGCGTGGTGGGCCTCTTTATGTTGCGAATCTCGTTAGCTCTCTCACTAAACCTCCATTGTTTCAGTCTCACCTTATGTCTGAACTGCAGGATCTTCGGGAAGAGTTAGGTCAAGATTTGAGTGATATCGGTGAAATTGATTTATCTGTTGACGAGCTTAAAATCGTTACCGAAGAAGAATTGGTTGATAAGGCGTTTGATATCGCATTTAAGGATGATCAAGTGCCTGAACAAAACGATGATCAAGTGCCTGAACAATGTCCTCGAGAAGAGTTGGTTGATAAGGCGGATGATATTGCATTGGACGATGATCAAGTGCCTGAACAATGTCGACGAGAAGAGTTGGTTGATGAGGCGTTTGATAACGAAAGAATTGATCATAGTGGCAAATTATCAGAGTTGCAAAACGATGCTATTCCAGAAAGCTCAAAAAGAGGAATTAATGAGAGAATGAGTGTTGCTAAGAGAAGGAAAAAGGGAAAGAAGCAAAAGTGTCAAAACAATGGAAAAAAGAGAAAGAGAAAGAGGGATGACATGGAAACCAATGAAAAGAAGAGAAAGAGAAAAAGGCGAAGAGAAGAAACTGTTGAGGAAAGCTATATGGAGAAGGTGAAACAGCTTGTAAGAATCAAGGAGAAACAACTTGAAGACAAGGCAGCAGCGAAGCTGCATTCGTTCGATGGTAGTTGCAAGATCAATGATAATGCAATGATTTTTTCTTCTGGCAGGGCAACATCTCTTAAAAGTAATAATTCCACAGCAAAGGCAAGGATATCAAGTAGTCATGAAGGGCAAGTACTTGAGCCAGGAAAAGAAGTTGTTCTATGTGTGGAGGTTTATCATAACACAAGGACTTGGCAAAAGACTCAAGAGTTCTTGGTTCTAGGACGACAGTGTTTGAGCGAGTTGAGGGACAAGATATATTGCTTGACGGATCAGCTCATGGAAAAAGCAGGGCAGCATGACACTTCTGGATATTTACTCATTGAGGATGTCTTCTACAACGATCTGCGAGATGCCTCTGCAATAGACTATAGCAAACCTATTTTGGACTGGCTTGAAGACTCAAAGAAGGAAGCACATGAAAAGTGGGAATATATTCTCTCCGGAAGATTAAAGCCAAAGCAGAAGGAGATCGTGGATCATAAAAAGAATGAAAATTTGCCTTGGTTTAAAGCCTTCCAGATGCATGAGAAGCGATTTTGTGACTTGAACTTTCGACTTGGTGCTGAATATCTATATTGTCATCAGGGCGACTGCAAGCACACTATAGTTATCAGAGATATGAGGCTAAATCATCCCGAAGACGTACAAGATCGATGTGCTTATCCAGTCGTTACCTTCCAATTTAAACCACGCATCCGAAAGTGTTCTGTATGCCAGATATTTAGAGCCAAATTGGTGACAGTGGACGACAAATGGGCTGGAGAGAATCCTTGCTACTTCTGCGATACTTGCTATTATATGCTTCACTATGCCAACGAGTCCTTGCTGTATCCTGATTTCTCTGTATTTGATTATCATCATGATCAGATTTGAATCAAAAAAACAATTCTGCATGTAGCTGTTCATACTTATAAATTCGTTTATTGAAAGTAATGTACATAAGAAATAGAAGATTTTTTTCCTTATAGTGATTTACTAGTGCGAGTTTCCATATCCATGAACCATGATGGTTTGTAGTTAAAAGCTTAATTTTATGTATGCAGAAATCATTCTTGTGCCTGTCAAAAAAGTATAAAGAAAAGTAGTTACTCTAAACATTGCTAATTAGCAAGTCCTAACACAAATTTAAAGCAGAATGAACCATAAAATTAGCTGAACAAATTACAATTTTTATTCAGCAATATGCTGTTTGAGGGCATATTTACTACTGACATCGAAGTTATCAGGTGAAGTAGAAAATTTATGTCTCGATCTTCTTCACACGAACACCACCAACGAATCAGTTTCCACCAAGGTAAGGCTCTTTAACATTTTTCTGCAAAGCTTCCTTATAATCGCTGCCCAACAAACTCGCACTTTTACTAAGGACTTGAATAACAGAGTCAATGTTGGAACTGAATATTGATCCATGACAAGAAATCTGGAGAATGAAGAACACATCTTCTACCATTGATGTCATGAGGCTGTCAAGCACATGCTCGTCAACTTTGATAGTCATTATGACGCTCTCCACCATGTAGAATTTTTCAAAAATAACTTGAACACATAATAAACAGCGAGTTTATTAGTAAACCAAGTTAAACCAATTGTTTAAAATCGCCTCTAGTCTTGATGTCAATGAAATAACTTTTCCTGAGATAAGTAACAGAGATTTGCAATCCTTCCTGTTGTAACATACGCAGGCAGGAACAGTTTGGTTAATCAGATTAATCAGAGGATGGCATGACGGTCACGTTGGTCAATGGCAGATAATACATTCATGTAGAAGACGTGTAATTTCTCCTACGTCTGTTAGTTTTCTTACCATTTCTACAGCTCCTTTACTCCTAAATCTCACTATGAATGCATCGTCTGTCTGTCACCAATGCACACATACTGATGCAAATAAGATAGTGAAATTGCTGAAAACTTTAGCATATATTTGAGAGACTAATCTCGCATTCGTACAAGCTCTGTTCAAGAAGTTCACTGTCATATATTGCAAATTAGGCTGCAACAGCAATTTAATTTGCTTACTTTAGAATTGTAATGGATGTTGAATAATGTTCATGGTGGCTAATACTACATGTCAGCCCCTGACATATTTTTCACAGGATTTTTACAAGGCAAAATCGCGAGAAATTATGATTAACTACAAACAAAACTCCCATATGTGAAATCTCAGCTTTCCGAACTTCAATATATTACAAAATTATTACAAATAATAAATTAAATTGATATGAAATAATCCATTCGAATTAACAAATAACACAAGAATTAGGATCTTCTTCCACACTTGTGAGATTATGATAATAGTTAAATGGCACTGAAGGCTGCTGCTGATAACTATAAGCATATTGCTGCTGATGATATGCTGGATACATTTGTTGTGGAACATAATAACCCTGTTGAAAACCAGGGTATGCCACTACAGGAGCTTTCACAGCTTCTTCTTTCTTTTTACCATCGTCTTTCTTCGGCTCTTCTTTTTTACCGTCATCTTTCTTCTTCTCATCTTTCTTTGGCTCGTCCTTTTTACCATCATCTTTCTTTGGCTCATCCTTTTTACCGTCATCTTTCTTTTTCTCTGGTTCTTTCCCAGGTCCAACCGTCAATATGTCCGTGTGACAGAGCTTCCTGAGTTTAGCCACTATTTTTATCGGATCAATATCACCGATCACAGTTAGTTTCTTGTCTTTCATTTCCATTGCAATTGACTCCACCCCTGAAAAATTTGACAAATAAAAATAACATTAGCTTTTCAGCGGTATTTAAGTACTTATCCAGACCCTACTTCCGAGTGAGATATACTGAAATATTCCGTTTGCTACAAGATTCAAGTATGTGCTTACCACTGAGGCCGGAAACAATTTTCATGGCTTTTCGCTTCACTTTCTCATCATGCAACTCGATTTTCATTACAACTTTCTGCAATTAAGACATAAACTACAATCATTAAACTCTATAATACAAAATGAGAGTACCATTAAAAATAAAACAACATGGAGCATGGTGAAGAAACTTTAGTACACACACTAACCTTCATATTTTTGTTGGTACAAATTCTTTAAATCTACGAAGTTGAAAAAAATGAACGAATATTCAAAGATCTAAGCAGACACTTGGAAAGAATGAAGAGAAGCTTAAAGAACTTGATGAAATGTGAAGAATCCAAATGGGGTTTTATAATACAAGGTAGCTAGATAGAAAGAGTCAAGATAGTCAAATGATGCATGTAGTCAAATATTTTAATAGGTGAAGCTTGCAAAGACAACAAAATGGAATTTTCAACAAGAGGACTGAAAGGTGCGGGTCTGATGAATTATTGACATTGAAGCAGCGAAACGCCGTCGGTTGAATAAGGAAACGACGCCGTTTCTAAGTAGAGTGTCTTTTCGGTGAGTTGCTGTGATGGTCAGTTTCAATTTTGTGGCCTACTACCTCTTTCGAAGAAGTAGCAAAATATTGGATGTTTATAGGTTACTTTTTGGACAAAGTAAAATAATTACAGTTTGTATTGAAGGTGTTGGTTTTTAGTTTGCCACATGTTATTGACCGATTCAATATTGCAAAGAGTGTACTTTTTTACTCATGTTCTTGAATTTGGAACACTACAGTAAATTTTTGCTGTTTTGGGTCATGGGGTCCGGTTTTCGGATTTTGTATATTCATGTGTGCTTTAAAAGTTTACTACCATGCATCCCCGGTTCCCCGCTCGTGGTTTGTACTGCAATAAATAATCACATTTTGTTGAAAACTTCATTATTGTTATTATTTATTACTTCATCCATATCTCACATTTTTTATAAATTTTTTTATTGATTAACACGTATTTTAAGATATCTATACTATCTTATAATAAGCAAAAGGGGTATAATTTGTAGTTGGTTGCCCTTTTTTTGGTTATCCCTCATTTATCACCGTTAGATCATCAACTCAAATAGATCATGACCGTTAGATATAACAATACCAATCTATACTATCTTATAATAAGTAAAAGGGGTATAATTTGTAGTTGGTTACCCTTTTTTTGGTTATCCCCATTTTTGGTTATCCCTCATTTATCACCGTTAGATCATCAACTCAAATAGATCATGACCGTTAGATATAACAATACCAAAAGTTGTTTTATGCAGAGGTTCAAGGTTCGATTCCCGCCAATAACTATTAATTTATATTTAATACTAAAACATATGTAAATATGTAAGGTTCTATACTATATTATAATAAGCAATATTATAATAAGCAAAAGGGGGTATAATTTATAGTTGGTTACCCCTTTTTTGGTTATCTCCATTTTTTGTTTTCCCTCATTTATCACCGTTAGATCATCAACTCAAATAGATCATGATCGTTAGATATAACAATACTAAAAGTTGTTATATGCAGAGGTTCAAGGTTCGATTCCCGCCAATAACTATTAATTTATATTTAATACTAAAACTTATTATATGTAAAGATGTAAGGTTCTATACTATATCTATCTATACTATATTATAATAAGCAAAAGGGGGTATAATTTGTAGTTGGTTACCTCTTTTTTGGTTATCCCTCATTTATCATCGTTAGATCAGCAACTCAAATAGATCATGACCGCTAGATATAACAATACTAAAAGTTGTTATATGTAGAGGTTCAAGGTTCGATTCCTGCCAATAACATATTAATTTATATTTAATACTAAAAAAATTTATATATAAAGATGTAAGTTTCGAATCAATAACATATTTAAATTAATATTTATAATATTATATTATATTATAAAAAAATTATAAAAAAATTAAAAATAACCCGTGCTTTGCACGGGCTATAAGCTAGTATATTATAATGAGCAAAAGGGATATAATTTGTAGTTGGTTATCCCTTTTTTGGTTATCCCCATTTTTGGTTATCCCTCATTTATCACCGTTAGATCAACAACTCAAGTAGATCATGACCGTTAGATATAATAATACTAAAAGTTGTTATATGCAGAGGTTCAAGGTTCGATTCCCGCCAATAACATATTAATTTATATTTAATTTTTTGGTTATCCCTCATTTATCACCGTTAGATCAGCAACTCAAGTAGATCATGACCGTTAGATATAATAATACTAAAAGTTGTTATATGCAGAGGTTCAAGGTTCGATTCCCGCCAATAACATATTAATTTATATTTAATACTAAAAATTATTATATATAAAGATGTAAGGTTCGAATCAATAACATATTTAAATTAATATTTATAATATTATATTATATTATAAATAAATTATAAAAAATTAAAAGTAACCCGTGCTTTGCACGAGCTATAAGCTAGTAATATTATAATTTACAAAAATAAAAATATGTAAATTATTAGAAATATTAGTAATTTGGTTATTCTAATCAAATATTTAAAATATTTATAAACTCGAAAAGTATGAGTTCGGAGTACGATTACCATCAGAAGTTAAGTTCATAAGAGTTTAGGTTAGTTGGTTACCTTTTTTGTTATCCCCATTTTTTGTTATCCCTCATTTATCATCGTTAGATCAGCAATTCAAGTAAATCATGACCGTTAGATATAATAATACTAAAAGTTGTTATATGCCTGTTCAAGGTTCGATTCCCGCCAATAACATATTAATTTATTAATAATACTAAAAGTTGTTATATGCCGAGGTTCAAGATTCGATTCCCGTCAATAACATATTAATTTATATTTAATACTAAAAATTATTATATATAAAGATGTAAAGTTCGAATCAATAACATATTCAAATTAATATTTATAATATTATAATATATTATAAATAAATTATAAAAAATTAAAAGTAACCCGTGCTTTGCACGAGCTATAAGCTAATATATATAAAGAGAAAAAGGATCATGAGAAAAATGAAACTTTTCCAAAGATACATATAAAATCATCTTTAAATCTTGGTGGCCCGCAGGGCTAATTAAAAACCTTTGAAATTATTAAAATGCCCATCCAATTTTATATATAAAAAGTAGTTATCTCAGGAAATTTACCTGAAATATATCTCAGGCTCCCTACTCTCATATATAAAATATAATTTTATAATTCAATTTTAAATTTTTTTTAAATAAAAATTTAAACATTAAATTTTTACTCGAAAAAAGAAAATTTTAAAATAAACACCTTAAAATGCATGTAAAAAAGTTTAAAGAATTGAGAGGTATGAAAGGAATATAATTTACGTTATAATATTATTTACCGAGAATTAGTGTCCTTTTTAGCAAGGCCATTTGAGAGAACTTAGACAAAATCACTTTTTTTGGAATCTTAGAACTTAGACAAAATCACTTTTTTTTGGAATCTTAGACAAAATTTAAGGATTTTGATAAAATATGTCATTTTAAGAGCATCTTCAAGGCTTTGTCCTACTTTTGTTCCTTAAAATATAGTAAAATAATGATTTTCTAAAATATAGGTAGCCAAAAAGTTGTTTTACTCCAATGGTATTCCCTATATAGATTCTCATAATTGGCGGGGAGATAAAATAGAGGAATATGGGAAGCGGGAGTCTACATGGCAGAGATAGGGAAGCAATTTATAGGATAGTAAGGATTCGGCCGGTTGGAGAAACAATTTTGCAAGTAAAACCCCAATACATGTACATGTGGAATAATATAGATAAGGGGAACTCAGCCTTGGAGTTGCTCTAATAGCCTCTTTGTCGTTCTTAAGGTATCTAGTATCATTCCTTATTTCATTTTTTATGAATAAAATATTAATTTCCCTCCATTCTCATTCAATTTTCCCCTCTTTCACTTTTTTCCCTCCCTCTTTCATTTGAATTTAATATTATTGGACTAAAAATGAAAAGTATTGTTGGAATTATTTCTTTATATCCTAAATTACTAAGATCATAATTATTTATAATATTTATAAAAAATAAGCCTCTTTGTCGTTCTTAAGGTATCTAGTATCATTCCTTATTTCATTTTTTATGAATAAAATATTAATTTCCCTCCATTCTCATTCTCTTTTCCCCTCTTTCACTTTTTTCCCTCCCTCTTTCATTTGAATTTAATATTATTGGACTAAAAATGAAAAGTATTGTTGGAATTATTTCTTTATATCCTAAATTACTAAGATCATAATTATTTATAATATTTATAAAAAATTTACTAGAAAATTGTTGAAATTGCTCTTAACCTACATATACATTAACTATCCTATAAACTTATATATACGGGGTTCACAAATTCGAAACCCTTAGCCATTACAGTACTATTAGAGATACTAAATGCAAGTTTTGCTTGTTTATTGCTAACCCTGTTTTTTGTTATATGTATTATAAAGTCAAGTCCCCAGTGGTCAAAAAAAAAAAAAGTCAAGTCCCAAAATTTTTGTAATGGATTTGAACATTTTTGTTTATACAACGTGCTGTTCCTTTCGTTCGAGTCAATAATTCGCTACAAAGATGCACCACGATGTATAAGAGCATCTAACCATTTCATCTGTTAGCAAAATAAGTCTAGCTGGCACTTTAATTAGCTAATATGCTCAGTTTTTGCTCCTCCAACGACAGCTCCTGTTAGTTAATTTTTTAGTTCGTCCCTTATGGATTGCTATATATGTTAATCGTTAAAGCATCTGTAAGCTATTTTTTATATTTGTTTCTCTCACCTCCACAACATCTCTCACCTGTTTCTTCTCTTTTAAATAATGATTTATATTTATTATTTTGAAAATAATAATAAAATACAATATAGCTTACCATTATAGCTAACATCATTGCAGTTACAAATTCAACAAATTTTAGATAACAATTACTTTATATTATTTTAGTTAACCATTTTAGCTATCCCCGTTAAAGATGCTCTAAGGTAAACCATGTGCTTTTTGTGATTTTGTTCCATCAAATATTTACAATAAAAAATAAATGAAATGCAAAGACTTGTAAATTTTTATAATTAATCTCATTGAATTAGAGCACGTCACATGTTTAACAAATTTCAACAGATAATATTCTAACTAATTATTTTAACAAACATGCTAAAAATGTTTTGATTAAATATATTAATGATCAATAAGCTCTATCTCATGTGATCTCATCTTAACTTGTGTCACACAATATCAATAATTTAAAAAATAATGATTTCAAAAAAAAATTAAAAAATAATAATTGAACCGCTTTGCAAAGATTATTACATTAAATTATTTTTCTAAAAAATAATGGACACATAAAATCAGTACAACATAATTAGAGTTTGCAATTCGTGTCGTGTCGTGTACTTCGTGTCGTACACTTTCTTGTTTAATGTACCAAGAGGTCAAAACAAAAACGAAACAAAATAAATTCGTGTACTCAAATTCTAAAACGAACACGAAACGAAACATTTTATGTAAACACAAAACGAAATGAAAAGTACATGAAAAATTTTGTGTACTTTCCGTTTACACGAAAATGAAACGAAAACCATGTACCTTTTTTTTTTTTTTATAACATGGGAACCCGCAGCCGTTACCCTTCGGGTGCGCTATGCTTTTCGTGTATTTTCTATTTATTTTGTAAAAAGATTAAATATGTAATACTCTCTCCGTCCCCCTCAATTGTTTACATCGGGGGCGTGACACGCATTTTAATGCTCCTAAAAAGTATAGTTCCATAATTTATTTTTAATTTTTTTCTTCTATATAAAAATTTAATGTTTAAACTTTTATTCAAAAAAGAAAATGTTAAAAATAAGTTATAGAATTATACTTTATATACACCTTAATATACGTGCCAAGCAATGCTGAAAACATGTAAAGAAATGAGAGGGACATAGGGAGTATTTATTTATAATATATATTAATATAATTTAAAATGTTTGTTTAAATATTTATTTATTTCTTGTATTTTCGTTTCGTATCGTGTATCCAAGGGTAACCCAAAACCGGCACTAAATTCAACCGTTTAATTTTATGTTCGTGTATTTTCATGTTCGTGTACCGCAAAGATCAACCCAAACCCATAATTTTCGTATCGTATTTTCGTATGATGTACAAAATTGTCGACTATAAACATAATATGTTGCAACACACTATAAGTCCATAACGCAAAATATAATTACTTTGAAACTGAGCTACCCATAAATATAACACAAAATTTGTTTTGTTATCTTTAGCAAAAAAAAAAAAAATTGTTTTGTTAAATAAATTTTTAGTTTTAAAACCCATTTACATAATTTTTAGACGAGCCACTTATAAAATGTAAATTTTCACTTCAAAACCTGTTATCTAGTTAAACACCCGCCGGTGCCGGTGATAAGTCCTACCGGCGGTAAATGATGGATCCCTCACACTTTATCCAAATTGTTCAAAATATAGATACAAAACATCTGTATGTATTCTGTGCTCTCTATTCTCACCTTTTGAATGTTACTTGTATTTATTTAACCTAATCTCGTTTAATACTTTATTATGATTATTATGCTATTTTATTGTTCACATTTGTTAAGTATTTGGTTCAGTACATGCTTCATTCTTCATTAGCTGCATATTTGTTGAATATTTGGTTTAGTGTTCAAATTTTTCGAGTATTTGTTAGCTGCCATTGGCATTAGGGTTCTTCGATTATAGTTTACCCAGTGTCCAGTGATGTATAAATTGTTACAGAAGTGACTATATTGTTATGATGATTCTATGGAAGTCGATAAAATATCTCGATATTGAATTAGTAAGGGGGCATTTGAATTGTTATGATCTATGGAAGTCGATTTAATATTTTGAGATTGATAGGTACCCCTGAAAGCTGACAGCGGGCACCCCTGTAACAGTACCAACCCGCTGCCCGCTGTAACACCTCCACCTGTAACAGATACTCACTAATTATACATGTGTCATTTCATATTATCTTTACTAAATTGCTCCACTTGACAAAACAAATATCTTTACATAAATACTTGTGCAAATTATCTTGTTATCTTGCTCACTAAGGCAGGGGACCATAAAGGTACTTAAGGGGACACAAAAGCATTTAACTGTAGCAAAAGCGGCAAAAGCGGCGGTGTTAGAATCGAGGTATGTGGGAAAGGGACACTAATCACTATTCCAATAGTGGCTCACTGTAGCTTTAACAGCATAACAAGTGGGTCACCAAGTGGGTGAACAGTGATTAGAAGACCCAACCTATAAATACCCCCATTCTACACACAAGGTGGGATATACAATTTCAATAGCGCAAACTTATTACTCATTCTCTCCCTTCACACAGATACATTTTCACCCGTTTCGATTATTATTATTTCGATTACTGATTCTCACACCGGAGGTGCTTGACGGCCACCACCCCCGGGCAAGCATTGTTTTGCAGATACCCAAACTCAGGCGAAGTATCCCCGGAACAGTGATCGGAATAGTGATCGGAAGCCATTAATCGACCGTGAGAATTATCATTTAAACTAGTCAAGGGGCGTTAGAATTGTTAATGAGAGAGTGAATGGGGAGATGATTTGGAATCCTATGGGATGATGTGGTACAGTGGCAGTTGTTATTACTGAATTCGACATGTTATTTGAATTTTTTATGTGTAGTTGTCTACGTGGCGCTTGAATTGGTTTATTTGTAAGTAGTATTCTGCTTTAAAAAACATTCAAATATTCACACATAATGTAGTATACAATGATGGACTCTTTTAAGTACAAGTGTATAACTTCATGAATTTATCATCACACTGTGCAATTTATGCTAATCGCTTGTAATTTTTACGGTGGAAGATGAGTCAAGCTTACATTTGTTAATTTATGCAAATGCATCGTAAACATGCTTCTATGCAAACAGGAGTTTTCTATTTACTTTAAGCAAATTCCCCTTTCTAAAGTGTATTCTGCACTAGCTTCGAATATATATGTATATTTAACATATAAAAATCTCTATAATCCATAAGTTAACTGAGTAACTGACTGACTTGTAATTTTGCAGTGCAAGCTTTTGTAAAAATGAAATTATAATCTGTATTACCTGACATTTGGATCCATAGTGGCAACTACCAAAATCCTCCAATCATCGACAGATCTCTGTCTTGTAAAAGCTTTTACCTCCACTGGGATCAGATGTCGGCTATGTAACCCCCCGCCAGTCAACTAGAATCTCATTTAGCACAACCATGTTGTCCTTCAACTTCACTGGACTCTTAAACACCATTGTGGCGACTTCGACTACCGTTTTGCTTGGTTGGATTGGTCAACTGCAGAGTACTCTGTCAGGTTGGAGATGGCCTTATACATAGCCAGGTTTGATTGCAGGCAAACTTGTTTATCTGCTGGAGCAGGTACTTCAAAATTCGCTCCATTAGTGGATCGTGGGTCCGTCCCACTAAAATCAAGGTGGCTCATCTCTCGTAACTCCTAGAGATACAAAACATCTGATGTGGCCTATCTAGTTATGATTTTTCAGTGTTACCTGTATTTTTTTAACCGAATAGTATTATTTTTTTCGTAACTTGTAATAATTCATTGATTATTCTGCTTTTTGGTGCTCATATTGGTTGTTTTGATAAATCTTTCTTAAGAGTTTTAGGCTTTTAGCTGCATATAGGTAATAATTTTAAACAGAAATCCAGGATATTTACACTCATATATAAATTGTTAAAATACGTGATGTCTAGATGCTGTAAAATACTAGTGTTGTAGTACTAGTCAATCATTTCTTAACATTTATTTTCTGTGATCTGTACCAGATATGATAATGGAATTCAGTGCTTTTGTGATAAAAAGAAGTTTATTTTGGACAAAAATGTTGGAGGAGAAGCTAGTCTCTGTCTGACATTAGCAAAAATTGGAAAAAATGGCCAGGTACTTCTCGGTAATGACATTAGCAAAAATTGGAAAAAATGGCCAGGTACTTCTCGGTAATCTACGACCTTGTTTAATTTGGCTGTTTTTTGTCTCCTCGTCAATGTGTTTCTGTCTCCTCATGGTTGTTACACTCTCTTCGGGAGCAATGCTTTAATTTTTATTCTTAATTTTCTATAACATTATACTTGGCATATTAAAATTAAAGTTGGACATGGCATCCTTTTGAACCTTGATGATTGAATACAACCTCGTAAACGCAGTATATTGATTATTCATATATATATATATATATATATATATATATATATATATATATATATATATATATATATATATATATATATATATATAGCATTATAAATGCTCAGTTATTAGCAAAAATCCAGCAAAGATCACATACATTTAAACTACCTGAATTTTTATTTACATAAACATACACTATATATATATATATATATTTGCTCCATGAAGAAGACCCTTATATAAAGAACAATAAAGAACGCCATAGAATCTTATATAAAATCGCATTTAGATTCTAATTTTCACATCAATAATGATTTTTTATGAATAAAAATTGAATCTAACAAAAAATTAATATAAAATATAACATGATTACACATAATTTATTGTTACAAAAATATATATAAGATTCTATAGTGGATTCTATGTAACATTTGATTTTTAAATTTGGATGAGATTCTACGTTAAATTCGATATGTTAAGCTTAATTGTTGTTAAAATTTGTGATTCTTATCATAACAAATCAAATTTCATGGAAAATAAAGTATTATGATGGTGTTCTTTATATAAGGTGTTCTTCCTAGAGTGCAACTCTCTCTGTATATATATATATATATGGATTGATTCAAATGAGAACCTATCTATATGAGAACCGGAGAACCATTGGATCCTACTGCATAACCTATTTTGCTTCGTAATAAATATATAGTGTTCTGATATTGAATTTCAAAGTTATGCAGTGCCATTTGGATCATGGGATTCCAATGTGGTTAATGAAAATGGATTACAATACAAAAATCTAGTAGATTATCATTATTGTTCTCGTTAACTGGGTTGCAATCCCATGATCTAAATGACTCCCACATGTTAGAAACTAAAATCGCTAAAAAATGATAGAAATGTGAGATATAGGTAGGTCTCGTTCGGTGATGAATTTTAATTACGTGTATTACGAGAAAATGTTATAAAATAATTAAATAAGAGGCAGTTTCATTTTTTTTTGTTGCTAAATGAGGTGGGTCCCATTTAAATATACAAATTAAAAAAGTTAGATGAATGATGTAAAATGTAATGAATGCTAATGTTTCTTTTGGTAACTGTTTCTACCTTTATAAAAGGTTGACACGTGGGAGTTTGACAAGTAATACTATCACGAGTAATGTACCTTGTAATGTCAAACATCGCGAAAGTAGGATCCACCGGTTAATTGTTTTTTGTCTTTTAATACTTTCTTTGAAGGCTCCTACCTAATTTAGTTTAAAATGACATAAAATCCAACAATTATCATATTTTTTAAAATCTAATGGGACATACCTCTACTTCACAATTCTTATCACTCCTAGACTTGTTTAATTGGTGGGTCCCATTACTTGGAGAGTATTTTATTTCTTTTTGAATTAAATATGAAAAAAGCAATTATTCCGTGCTTAAATATATCTCTTTATATGGAGAGAGATATACTTTGATTTGAGAGAGATAGAGATAGAGGATTTTGTTTAAAAGATGGATTTTGATATTATTCTTTATTTTAATTTCCTTCTTCAACTTTTTGTTCATACAGCTATATTTATTTGGTCATCCTCGGCTTCTTGAAATACCGCTTATAGTTGAATGCGCAGGAGTGTCGCTTTATGTAATAATTTAAAGCAGTGATCCATGTTATGAGTTTTGTTTTTAACCAAGACTTAAATTAGAGGATGGTCCTATCATCAACCACAAACATAATATTAATTAGTGGGTCAAATTATATTAGAGATAAATTCCATTGATATATAAGAAAACAATTGTATGAGTGGGCCTTATTTGTCTGAACTTTGTGATTACCATGAATATATCTCATGATAAAGGCTAAGCCATAAGTTCCAACACAGTGTCATTTCGATCATGGGATTCCAATGTGGTTAATGAGAATGGATTACAATACAAAAATCTATTAGATTGTCATTCTTGTTCTCGTTAACTGGGTTGCAATCCCATGATCTAAATGACTCCTACGTGTTGGAAACTAAAATCGTTAAAAGAATGATAGAAATGTGAGATATAGGTAGGTCCTGTTAGATGATAACTTTGAATTACATCTATTACAAAAAGGTGTTATAAAATACTTAAATTAGAGGTGGGCCCACTTTTTGTTGCTAAATGAGGTAGGTCCCATTTAAAGATAGGAATTAAAAAAGTTAGATGAATGATGTAAAATGTAATGAATGCTAATGTTTCTTTTGGTAACCGTTTCTACCTTTATAAAAAAGGTTGACGCGTAGGAATTTGACAAGTAATACTATCACGAGTAATGTAACTTATAATGTCAAACATCCTGGAAGTAGGACCCATCGGTTAATACTTTCTTCGAAGGCTCCTACCTAATTTAATTTAAAATGACATAAAATTCAACATTTATCATATATTTTTTATTCTAGTGGGACATACCTCTATTTCACAATTCTAATCACTCCTAGACTTGTTTAATAGGTGGGGCCCATCACTTGGAGAATATTTTATTTCTTTTTGCATTTCAAATATGAAAAAAGCAAATATTTGTGCTTAAATATATCTTTATAGAGAGAGATATATAGTTTTGATTTGAGAGAGATAGAGAGGATTTTCTTTAAAAGAAGGATTTTGATAATATTGTTTATTATAATCTCCTTCTTCAACTTTTTCTTCATACAACTATATTTATTTGGTCATCCACAGCTTCTCGAAATACTGCTTACAGTTGAATTGTGAAGGAGATCAAATCTATGTTGAACGAGCTAGCCGCCAATACCATGTCGAAAGCTGAAAGTGAAGTGAAGCTAGAGGTATTATGATCACTACTCATTGTTAACTTTTTATCTTTATTCAATATAACATGTTATCTATTTATTTCCTCTATATAATCAACACCCTGATCAATCACCGAGAAAAAGTGTTGTTCTTTATTATCCATGATTTTTTAGTCAGTGTCATTTCACCTCCCTTTACGTTACCTGCTTAAATTTTTTTTTACCATGTAGCAACCGGCAATCTTGGAGCTGAATAGCAGTAGAAGAGTTTCATTGCTTTCTAATTTTCTTAGTGGAGTGTTTAGGTTTATTGGAATAATTGAATCTCATTTTCTTAGAGGTTAAATAGATTTAAAAAAAAATCTTTGAATCGATTACCCAGAATCCGACTTAATTAGTTTCTGTAATTGCTTTTTTTTTTCTTTATATAACTATTTTTTGTTTTTACTGCAAAGTGAAATCTTGGCAAAGCTGTAAAGGTGGATTTTATTTGAAAGACGTTTGCATATATTTCGGACTTTAAATAAGAATATATATGTGATTTATTTTTCTTATTCCAATGAGTCTCTGTTTTGGACTTAACTTTCTTGAGAACTTTTGTTCTAAAAAAACTACATTAAAAAAGGAGTTGGTTAGAGCATTTTATATTGTATATTAACAACCTTATGCGCTTTCTCTTTCTTCAAGTTGATAAATCTGTATATTTGGGAACAAGGGTAGTCTAAAGCATATTTGATAATTGCACCGGTGTTACTTGAGGGCTAACTTTTGATCAAAATTTATGGAGCTCCATGAGGTTATCTAATGTGCTCACAGTAATTATGTTGAAAAATGAAATCTGATGCAGCATTGTATTATTTGTGTTTCACTGCTGTATAATTTTATTTGTGTTTCATTGATGTATAATTTGTTAACTTTGTACCCTTTTAGCACTATGGTTTCTTTTATGTATCTCGTTATTGTGGACTCTAGACTATGAAGTCATATGGTTTCTTACATGTATTTCGTTATTGTGGACTCCAGACTATGAAGTCCTATATTTGGGTTCAAACTGCTGACGGTTTTACACAAGCAGTGGAGGAAGAGGTTGCCATATTATGCCCTACATTTGAACATGAAATAGAATCAGGATTTGGATCTTCAAAGGATAGTCCAATATCAGTAATCCCAAAAGTTCGAGCAACTTCTTTAAGTTTGGTATTTGATTACTGCCGATTTCATAAAGTTCGTCGCTCTTTCGAGGTTAGATAACCTTATGGTCTATGATATATATCATATACTAAAACTGTTGTAAAGTCTTCTTTACTTTCTCCATACGTAAGTTGTCCGGAACAAGTAATGCATTATGAAGTATCTACTCCCTTACATGAATAATAATAATAATAATAATAATAATAATAATACGGGGCTATGAGAAAATCATCTCTAAAAGAGCTGGAAATTTCCAGTATGTAAAGATCAGGAACTATGTAAGCGAATGAATATCACATTTCTTTAGCCAGGCAAGTTAAATTATTTTTTGTGGTACAATGGTGGCAGAGTATCCTTTGCGGTAGGATTTGATGAAGTACATAAAATATCAAAATCTAATGGTTGATATTCTCTTTGGATAGGAGCACAAGACTTTTGATGAAAACTTTCTCCAGATGGATGCAAGAAGTCTTTGCGAGTTAATTACTCTTGCACAGTACCTGCAACTTAAGCCGCTAATTGATTGCACCTGTGGAGCAATGGCACAAAGAATTTGTAATAGTTCTACCGAAGAGATATGGCATATGGTGAATTTAACCGATGATCTCCCAGAGGTTTTCTTCGTGTGACATGTTGAAAGATCGGGCATATTGTGTTTTCCATCTTTTGTTTCATATTATGTTGATTATGTCAACTAATGCAGGTAGAAAAGTTGGAGTCACGGGGGCACTCAGCTTTTGATCAAAGAATCAGGCTTTTGGAAAAATTGTACAAAAAGAAAAAGCAGACAGTTGTGAAGGAAATCGAAAATTTGAAGGTGAACTTTCCATTAGAAAAAAAATTACCTGAAGATATAGTAGAATTTTCATAATTCTTTAGAAAATTCTAACTTTGGTTATTTATTAAATTGGTAGAACATAATGGCTGGATTGAAGGCTAGGCAACATGAAGATACCCGTCAAGTTGATGACCTCGTTTCATTCATTAATGGAGGAGATGGAGGTATCTTCCCTTCTTATTCCCCTCATTTGTAGTAGGCGTACCTTATTTTATTGGCTTGAGTAACCAGTAATTGAACACTTCAGAATTCCATATTTTGTTGCCCAATTGTACAAATCACAGTGTTTCAAGGACTAATTGTTATGAAATTTCATGCCATATCGTATTAGAATATTGCTTTAATATTTCTTTGTTGGGTTTGTGTATCTGGGTTGTGTATTTTCATTTGTGAATAATGTACCTAGAGTAGCGGTTTTCTTCACATAAAAAAGTGTCCATCATGTTCCTTTTAAAACCTAAGACTTGTGAAAATATTATCTTGCACCACTCTAGGTAGCCTATCGACTAGTCAAATATAATCTATACTCTGCTGGAGAACCAAGTTTACCTTCATGTAGAACACGGAAGAAATCTGTTAGTAAAGAGATATTAGAGAAGTAATGAAATATGGACGTGGTTTCTGGGTTGTTTTCTTTTAGTAAATACTAGAGTTCTTGACTCTCATACATGTTCTCGTTTATTTTCCAAGCCCTAAAATGACTTATTTGCTCTAGTTTGATGCATCAGTAATGTCTCTTCTTCTGCAGTCTGATGTTAAAGGTTAAACTTGTCTACCGCATCAAGTAATTTGCACATCAGCACATCCTCAAATACTATGTGTATACAAGCATTTTATTTTGTTCAAATTTAATAGAATATATCTGTGGTGTCGTTATTTCATGGTATCTTTCATAGTTAATACTTATGTTACTCTGTAGAGGTATGGATGGTAGTTCGAAAATAGATGCTAGGATTTCCCTTTGTATTTTGCTTCATACATTATCGTTGGAAATTTGATGTAAGAATTTCCCTTTATAGTTTGCTTCCTACCCCCTACAGATGTGTGTTGTAGTTAGGAAATTGATACAAGATACTCTTGCTTTCAACTACTTTTGCAGACACACAAACTTCAAAGAAGAAAAAGAATCGCAAGAAAAGGGCTCAAAAGAAAATTTCTTCCAATATTACTTCTTCTGCTTCATCTGAAGCATCTGCTTCAAAGAAAGTTACGGAGAAGCATGACAAGGTTTGACACATGGTGTCCATTGTGACGTTGCACTTCTTCCTAATAGCGTATTGCATAGTTTTACTGTATAGTTTCTGGCACAATTTTAGGTAATTATAAGGTGTATTTTCAGGATTCAAATGCTATTGATTCTACAAATGCTAGAGGTTCCCCTGCTGATACATTGAAGCTATATGGGATTCAAGACGAGGGCTTCAGTGTTAAGAACTACTTTGATGATAATGATATGGATCCTACTATAAGAGAAGCGATTCGTAGGTTCGCCCTGTTAATCTTTTAGGTCCTCTAAACTTGAATTTTGTTATGGCCAAAATTTTCATGTTGCTTTGTTGTATATTACTGCAGTACTATATACTTCATCCAACGAATCAGTTATTGTACTGAAAGTGAAAATTTCAGATAATCTTTTGTCATTTACAATCTATTCGGACCTCTCTACTTATAAATATCTGTGTCCTATGTGGAAACTGTATAAAATATAAATATGAATGTACATGTGTGTGTTTTAACTTTTAAATTTCTTGTTTTGACCCCAAAAGATATATTTTATAGCCTTTAGAAATAACATTATTTTATTTTGTGTGGAATGTTCGATAAAATTACTTTTTTGTACTAGATGATGAGGTTTAGATATAGTAATCGGTTATAACTAAAGGATAAGAACAGACAATAATGATATTACGGTTAAATAGCACTTTAAGTAGGATTGCTTCCTGGAGATCATTATATATGTATACTTATGTTATGCCCAAAGAATCAATATAAAATTGATTATTTATATTAACACAATCAAACAATTTTATATATTTTTATGCAAAGCAATGTGTTAAGATTGGATAAACTCAACATGACATGATTTTAATTGATTGCTCTTTGCACACTGATGCCTTTTTTTGAAGAGAGATTAGTGTTCAACCAATGTCCGAGTTTAAGGTCTCCATTCGTTCAAATAACTGAATGTGGACCACTTCATCTTGCTAGATTTTATTATGTAAAAGTGAATAGATGATACTCCGCATTATTACCACTTACATACTCTTTGCTTATTTATTGCATTTAGTAAATAGATAAACAAAGTTCAATTATTATCTCTTACTTAAAGGACGGGTGCTAAAACAATTTCGGGAACATATTGAATAGAATCATAGAGAGGAGGAATCGGTTAAAACTATTACTCACAACAATTATGTAAAAGAAGTAACCAGTCTTGCCTTGTTTAAATACTGTATGAGTAACTTAACAAGAACACACTGTTTAACAATTAAAAACTGTTTGGAATTAATAATTCCTCTCTCAGTGATGTAAATATCACAGAGAGCTGCTTAGGTTACAATGGATGAATATCTCAATGTTCGACTACCCTTCTAGGGTTAACCTAACTGTATTTATAGAACATACAGCTTCGTACAATCAGTAACTGATACTCCTAAAATCAAGCTATACAATTGATATCAATCACGATTGCTCCAGTCTTCCAAGTCAACTCAATCTCTTTGACAGCTTTCCAATCTTCAAAGATATTGCTTCCATATTTATCAATCTTCAAACACCGTTGACTCTTCAGACAATACCGCTACAGAGTTTAACAAACTCTGTTTGCGCTTCCAGTCAGTGTTTAATCAAACTCTGACTGCTTCCAGCTAAACTCTGTTTTCTGACTTTAGCTTCCAAACACTGTTTTCATCAATCATTTCTAACAATCTCCCCCAACTTGTCCATTAGCAAGAATGTACAAGTTTTACAGTAAATGATGATGTCAAAACAAATACAAAGTTTACAGTGTTTAACATACAAACAGAGTTTAAGCTATTACTTAACAAATTCTACATGAAATAAGAAAATTCTTACAGACTTTAATCTCTAATCTCTTGAAGATCAGGCACTGTTCTGAGATAGTCTATAAGCAATCTTCTTTCAGCATTTTCAAGCTCTATCTGCATAGCTTCTTTGATTTCTCTCAACTGAGGATCATTCTCATCAGTTTGATAGATAGCAGCTCTAAGATCGTAGATTTTGTTTCTCCTCATTTCATTCCCCAGCCTGATGTATTTCAATTCTTCAGACTTTACATTGAAATCCAGAACAGTAACTCCAAGATCAGTCTTTAGCTTTGTAGTCCCCTTTTCCATTTCTATCAAATTTCCATCCCAATTTCTGTATTTAGGAACATACTTACTGTTGATTTTCATTTGTCTTCTTGCAAGGTTCTGAATCATTCTTTGTCTAAGCACATTTGCCACTGACTGAGCTCTTTGATTTCTAACTCTGAAAATATACAGGACATATTCAAGTTCTTCAGCATATTTTAATTCGATATCCTTTTCAGAGACTTTAAATACTGTTCCATCAGCCATGAAATATAACAAGAAATCCTTTTCTAGACTCTTTTGATGTACAAGCTGTACTGACTCCAGTTTGTCTAAACTCTCTTGAGTGACACCACCTCCTGGAACAGACAGTGAAGAAGGATCTCTAGGACCAACATATTGTCTTTTATCTCTGTGTGAGCCTATGCCTTCTTTGTTGTATCCAACTTTACCAGATAAAGCTCTACCATCAGAAAAATCCATTGGAATTGTAGCTTCTAGTCTTGGATCATGAGGAGCACCTCTTTTAAATGTTGATTTCAACTGAGAAGACAATAATGGTGTGGTCACAACTTGTGCAGCAACAGAGGTTGTGTTTTCATTCTTCTGTACAACATGTATATCAACAGAGGTTGTAACTATACTTTTCAGCTTTTGCTTGGCTTCTGCATCTGTTGGTTTTCTGAATACTTGCATTCTTTGATCTGTACCAACAGGTTCTTTGATTTGAATACCTTTAAGAACAGGCTTTGCAGCTTTAGCAACTTTCACATTCTTCTTTCCTTTTTCAGACTTTAAAGCTTTCAGATGCTTTTCTTGTAAACTCTTCTCTTCAGCTTTAGCATCTTCTATGGTCACTCCTTCTGCATTCTCTTCCATGAAAAGCTTAACAGCTAACTCCTCATCAGTCTTTGGGTTTGATGTTAATTCCAAACTCTTGGTCTTTGAAGTACCTTGAGTTTCAGTATTTATTCCAACAGACTGCGACTTAAAAGATTTGCCAGATCTCAGAGTTTGCCTTTCAGAGTTTAAAACCTTGCTTTTATCACTTGCCCCTCCATCTCCAGCATCATCCTTTTGAGTCAGAGTTTGAGAAACTTTGCATTTTGACTTAGTAACTCTCTCCCCCTTTTTGACATCATCAGGAATTAGTATTGATGTAATGAGCTCTAAAGAGTTTGCAATTGAATCTACCTTAGCAGATAAAGCAGTCTGATTTTCTTCAACCTTTCCTAGCCTGGCAAAGAGAGTGTCTTGAACTTTGGACAGCTGAACAGCTTTTATTTTGGACTCTCTTTCCATCTTCAACTCTCTTGACTGAATCTCAGTCTTCAAGGAAGCAATTTCTTGTTTAGTGTCAGCAAAATTTCCTTCCAGAGTCTTGACTTGTACCACAGTTGCCTTTAAACAGGATAAGATTTCTGGATTTGAAATTTGCTTTGCAGTTTGCTTAACAAACTCAGATGCTCTCCCTTTTGGAAAAATGCAATCTTGTTTATACCAATTTTCAGCAGATTTAGCAAGATGCTCTACTTCAACAGCATGTGATGGACAAGGCTGAGCAAAAGGTGTATGTTTACTATCTGTCTGTGCAGGTGCACTCACAAAAGAATCAGAGTTTGCATCACTGTCAGATTTATCTTCATCACTTGCACCTTGAGCTTGACCATCTTTGAAAGAACCACTGTGCTGAGCAGTGTCAGCCACAGTTTCTGCAATAACTTCTGCAACCTTTTCAATAATCACCTCATGTTGCACAGCTTCTGCAACAGAGTTTGCCTTAGTAGCTTCATCACCTTTGTCTTGAATTTGAGAAGTTACCAGCTCTGTGTGTGATGCCACAGCTTCAGGAACATGTACTGCAGGCTCATCAGCTACACCAGGAGCTTCAACATGAATAACAGGTGAGACAGGATCAAGAATTGATTCAGGAACATCATGTACTGGTGACAAACCATCTCTTTGATCCTCTTCTACAGGCATTTTATCCTCTGTAGGTATTTCAACAGTAACATTATCCTCTGCAGGCATTTCAACCTCTGCAGGTATTTCTACTTTGTCATCCACAATATTCTCTGCAGGCATGTCAACTTTTGCAGGTACTTCAACATTCACTGTATCCTCAACAGTAGGTGTTTGCTGTGAAACCACCTCTGGAGCTTCAACAACATTCTCTGCATCTGAATCAGAAAGAATTAGTCTCCTTTTCTTGATTGGCACAACAATCTCCTCTTCATCTTCACTTGAGCTTTCTTTTGGTGGTGAAAGTGAAGGTCTGTTTGCATGTTGCTTCACTCTTCTAGTATAAACAGCTCCAGGTAATGTCTGTTTAGCCTTTGAATGTTTAGTGTTTTGGGCAGTGTGTTTCTTTCTCTTTGGCTTGGTTTTGGCTGGTTCAGTAGGTGCTGGCTCAGAGTGTAAGGTATCAGTGTTTAAAGTTTCAGTGTTTAATGGTTCAGTGTTTATTGGTTCAGTGTTTGAGGGTTGAGAGTTTATTGGTGGAGAGTTTAAGGTTTCTGGTTGTGGTTCTTGAGATGTAGTAGGTACAGTAGTTGTGGGTGTTGGAGGTGTTGGTTCAGAGTTTATGGTTTCTGGTGGTTCAGGCATTTGTTGTGGTGATTGAGGGTTTTGTGGTTGGTTCACATAGTTTTGTAAGGCTAAAGGCATAAACAACTCAGGTATTTGCTGTTTAGTGACATCTTTGTTTGTCAAATCAGTGAACATTCTCTTAGCAACTTGAAAAGGCTGAATTACATCAGCTTCATCAATTGGAATGTTAGGCACACATGCAGTAAATAGCAATTGAAAAAACGAGCAAAATAAACAGTAGTAGACTCAGACAATCGCTCTCCCAAGTTCATTAGTACTAGTCTACCAAAATCGAAGTTACCTCCATATAGTAGAGCATGACCAATTTGGAGAGTATCCAGAGGTAGTGCATCCCAGTTTGTTGTCTTCTTTCCAAAAGCCCTTGTTATACAATCAAAGAAGAAACTCCATTCTTTTCTCAAACTTGGTCGTCTCAAAGACCCTATCTTGTTCAAGTTTCCTGCACATCCAATTTGTTCCAACATTGTCCTCAATCTATCATGACCAACAACACTGTAAGAAGTGTGTGTCTCAAAGTCCAAAGCATCCCTGACAGTGGTTGGAGTTATGATATACTCTGATTCTTCATGAGTGAAAATGATTGTTGGAGTGCCAGCCTCTCCTCCATCATCATATTCAGAGTTTGTCCAGAAAGTAGCAATCTGTGAAGCAGATAATGTTGGTGGTGCAGTTAGAGCCGTCCCTATCTCAGAATCGTTCAAGAAGTTTTGGAACAAGTGAAACGCCTGTGGAGCATTTTCATTCTCCAATGGTGCTGCATAGTTACTAGGGAGAAAAACTAACCCTGCTGCATCAAATGCTTTAGTTGCCATTAGTAACAAGATACGAAGATATTCAGAGAAAAGATGTATATGCACTGTAAGTGTTTATCAAAATGTGAAGGAGAGAATAAGAGAAGTGTGAAAATGAATGAGTATGTAAGTAACTGTGAGTGGGTGAATGTGAATCGATATGGAGTGAGAGACTAAAGACGATTAGAGTAAAATTAAAACTCAATCGTTTATTTAGTAGAGTTGTGTGTGAGTGGGACAAAATCATGGGACACGTGTCAAACAGCCAATGGATCACTTAATAATTACCGCTGTTATTCCTATAATCACGACACTTAGACACATTAACACTAATTGACAGTTGTCAACTACCCCAATTACTCCAAAATAGTCAAATCATCTCAATTAAACTTTACCTCAGAGTACTTAACATAATTCAACAGTGTTTATCAATTTTCCAACTTTATCACTAAAACCCTTTCAAAAATTGCACAGTTGTGAATATGAGTGTGTGTGAAGCAGAGTTTACTGAAATCAATTTTTAGAGCATCTAATATTTCATAAAATCCATAACAAACAGTTAATAAACACTGAATGCACAAACTCTCATATTAAACACTGATTGTTTGATGAACGTTAAACTCTGTAGTTACTGTTATACAGAAATCTGAAAACTTCTATTCCCTTTGATGTCCATGATTATCCAAGTAAGCACACAGTCTTTAAAGACATAAATATCAAGAGATAGAAATCAGAGCATCATTCAGTGAATAACAGTCATGAACTGTATAACCTCACAAACTCTCACAGCAAACAAGTGTTTAGGTGATGTGTTTACACTCACATTCAATCAGAAGTAGCAGAGTCTACCATATGCTTGAATGTCCACCAATTCTACACTACTTTGAGTACATGTATTCACAAATCAAAAGGACTTTATTCAGGGTTTAAATGGAGTAAGATCAAACAGATGAAAAGAGATGTTTTATTCATGAGTGACTTCAAGCTGAACATCATAATAGAACAAAGTGTTCAGTCATAGTATATATTTGTACAAGATCAGTATATATGCTTTTTTTTATTTTTATATATATATATATATATATATTTTTTTATTTATTTAGCATATATACTGAGTAAACTTTTTCTTTTCTTAAGAAATACTCATCTGTTTGAGAAAAAAAAAATTTAACTGCTCTTATCCTTTCAGAGTATAGGAAAAATGAGCAGTTAATATAGGCTCAAAGGGGTTTACTAAGGATGAAATTTATGAACAGTGTTTATACAGTGTTTGTACAGTGTTCAAAAGAATTTTGAACAGTGTTTGAAAGAATGGTAAATCCTATTGCCTTTATCATTTTCATGCACACACATATCATGTAGTCTCAAAATGGTTTAATACAAGTTCTAGAGAAACATACTACCTGATGAATATCACACAACAATAAATACTGATTGATAGAAAATGTATCAATCACTGATTTGGCTCAAACTCTCACAGGGTGTAAACATGAGTCTGAACTCACCAAACTAATCACTGACACATCTCAAGTTTTATGATTTTCACAAGTACAAACAAGGAATCATCATGAACCATACCTTTGGAAACAGAATGTCACTGATCAGAGTTTAGAGTTCATCAATAACCAAAATTATTTATGAGTGGCCATGCACACAATATTCATAGACTCAGAGTTTAGGACTTAATAAACTAAGAGATGCTATAAATATGAAACAGTATCATGCTGTGTTGATTTACTGCACAAAGTCTGATTAGATAGCAGTGACTCAGAAAGAATCATGATTTATTTACTGAGAATCATGCTCCATACAATTTTCTTCATTGGTGTTTTCATTCAGACAATAATCAATTCTGAATTCACTGAGTGTATCTAACATGTTAACAGTATTTAACAGACAGACATGCTGACAGAGTTTAAAAGGATTTAAACATTAGCATGCAGAACAGAGTTTAATACTAAGGTTCACATAGCACTTAACAATTTACAGAAAACATGAGCAATAAGTTTTTGAGTCTAACCAACATCTCTAGTCAAAACTAGAGACCATTCCTAGTTCATTGACCAGTCTTGTAAATGTAACTTCACTCAATGGCTTGGTGAAGATATCTGCAAGTTGTTGTTCTGTAGACACAAAGTGAAGCTCAATGTTGCCTTCCTCTACATGCTCTCTGATGAAGTGATACCTTATGCTGATGTGCTTTGTCATTGAATGTTGCACTGGATTACCTGTCATTGCAATAGCACTTTGATTATCACAGTAAATAGGTATCTTGGAATACCTTAATCCATAATCCAGCAGTTGATTCTTCATCCATAAAATCTGTGCACAACAGCTACCAGCAGCAATATACTCTGCTTCAGCTGTAGATGTAGATATTGACTTCTGTTTCTTGCTATACCAGGAAACAAGTCTGTCACCCAGAAATTGACAACTTCCACTGGTGCTTTTTCTGTCTATCTTACATCCAGCAAAGTCTGCATCAGAGTAACCAAGAAGTTTAAACTCTGATTCCCTTGGATACCACAGCCCCAAAGTTATAGTGCCCTTCAGGTACTTGAATATTCTCTTTACTGCTGTTAAATGTGGTTCTCTTGGATCAGCCTGGAACCTTGCACACAAGCAAGTTGCATACATGATATCAGGTCTGCTAGCTGTCAAATAGAGCAAAGAACCAATCATTCCTCTGTAACTTGTCATATCTACTGATGACCCTGCATTTTTGTCCAATTTTGTTGCAGTTGCCATGGGAGTTGTTGCAGATGAACAGTCAAGCATACCAAATTTCTTGAGAAGGTTTCTGGTATATTTTGCTTGATTTATAAAAATTCCATCATCTGTTTGCTTCACCTGTAGGCCTAGAAAATAACTAAGCTCTCCCATCATACTCATTTGATATCTTGACTGCATGAGTTTGGCAAACTTCTTACAGAGTTTATCATTAGTAGACCCAAAAATGATGTCATCCACATATATCTGAACTAAAAGCAAGTCACTTCCATTTTGGAAATAAAACAGAGTTTTGTCAATAGTACCTCTGTGAAATCCACTTTCTAGTAGAAATTTGGCAAGGGTTTCATACCATGCCCTTGGTGCCTGCTTAAGTCCATAGAGAGCCTTGTCTAACCTGTAGACATAATCTGGATATTTTGGATCTACAAACCCTGGTGGTTGTTCTACAAACACTTCTTCTTCAAGTTTTCCATTCAAAAATGCACTTTTTACATCCATCTGAAACACTTTGAATTTCATGTGGGAGGCATATGCTAGAAAAATTCTGATTGCCTCCAATCTAGCCACTGGTGCAAATGTTTCATCATAGTCAATTCCTTCCTGTTGTGAGTAGCCTTTTGCAACCAGTCTTGCCTTGTTTAAATAATTGTTGAGTAATAGTTAAAACTATTACTAAATTGCTAAGACATTTTCAAGTTACTTGTACATTTGTTGATATAATTTATAATATATAACATAGAACCTCTAAAAATTTGCTTGGTTAGTTATCTATGGGTGGTTGATAAACATGTGAGCTTTGGTTCTCAATGTATTAACTAAAGAACATGAAATTTCAGAATTTTGTAGTTTCACCAACAATCCTTAGGTTTACCTAAGAATATCATTTGTGGCATCTAATTTAACCAATGTAACCTATTAGTAATTTATTAATAACTAGCATGATAGCCCGTGCAAAGCACGGGCCACATGATAATTTATATAATTTTCTCATGTTAGTCTACTTCACGTATTTCGATCTATCTAAGATATTGTAGTTTTAAAATATTTTCAGATTCTGAACCTTAAGAATAATATTTTTAGTTGTGTTTGGTCAATGTGAGAAGAATAATCAATAAAAAGTTGAAAACAGTTGGTAAGAGTTATTTGTAACTGCCAAGTATTACCAAAATAATCTTGGTGTATTGAAATGCATGAAAAAATAGCTGGCTTATTTATTTTGGGAGGGAGGAAGAATTAAATTTTATATTATTTCTAAGTTTGTAAGAAACAATGTAATGTGACGGAAGAATACAAATAATAGAGTCATATGTTCTGCTTGGAAAAGCTCAGCCCACATGTCCAATTTTTTATCTTTTTCTCCAACCAATTTCAGAGAACAAGGAGAACAACAAATTAATTCTAATAGTTGTGCACATCCAAAAAATATATATGATGTGTGCTTTTTTAGGATCATGGTATTTGACCATTTCAGATGTATCCTTTCAATAATAAATTGACCATAACAAAATTTTTTCTTCAAATACATTGTATCGTCCATTTTTATAAGAGAACTTTCAAAAATCAAAGGTAATATCTCAAATTTCAAGACAAAACATATTTAATACACGAGTAACTAAATAAAAGTGTCATATCTCATAATGGTTTTTAAAATGAGATGGGTTAATATATGCACCGAATGAATTATGTTGTAAAAGTTCACGTGTACTATAAAACTCAATCTATGAAAAGAAGATAGACATAACTACGATAATGAAGCATCCAAGAAATATCATTTTAATTTGAAGTAACACCAAAATGATACCCGGGAAATAAAAAAATACACATACCACATCCGTGATAATAAGACATTATATATATCAGCGATTTTTGGAGTTTTTTAGTCTCACAACAGGATGAAACACGCATTTGAGTTTAAAACTCAAGTGAAATTGATAAATTACTATATAAGAATATAGCTGTAAAACTTATTTTGTATGAAATTAATAACATTAGCACATTACGAAAATGCTGCAAAAATATAGTGTGGAAGACTAAAGATGTCAAAATCATATTGACATTTTTTTTACCAGATCCAATTCCATATGTAAATTATTTCTTATTTTCAATATTTTAATTTTTTTATTAGTCAATCTATAAATTACCCGATGCTAATAGGATTAACCGATATAATGCAAATATATTTAAAATAAAATAGAATATTATACTGATATCGAGTAAAAATATGTTATACACTTTATTTATCATTTATTATATTAATTTAATAATTAACATATTCTAACCCTTTGACTAATATATAGACATAATTGTTAAAATAGAGAAATACAATAATAAATTTTTACATATCTATTTTAACTTCCCCCACTTACCTACTTGAGATAGACTTCTACGTCCATCACCTATCTCTTTACTTCGATTTTTTTGAACAAATTTTTGGCAACTTCGATACCATTAATACTTAAAATAGAATATTATACTGATATCGAGTAAAAATATGTTGTACACTTTATTTATAATTTTTTGTATTAATTTAATAATCCCTCCGTCCCTCTCATTTCTCTACAATTTTTTTCACTGGCGAGCACGCATTTTAAGGTGTATGTAAATATAATTCCATAATTTTTTAAGTTTTTCATTTTTTGAATAAAACATTAAATTTTTATTCATAAGAAAAATATTTAAAATAATTTATGAAATTATACGTTATATGAGTTTTAAAATGCATGTCAAACCCTCTGTCCCAAATGTAAAGAACCCAGTGGGAAAGAGGGAGTAGTAAACAAATTCCGGCCAATTGACTAATATATATACATAATTTTGAAATAGAGAAATATTGTAATAAATTTTTAGAGATCTATTTTCACTTCCGCCCGTTTACCTACTTCAGATAGACTTTTACTTATTTTATGACACCAACTTCCTCACTTTGATTTTTTTTTTTGACTAATTTTCGACCACCTTGATGCCTTTCTTAATTCTGACTTCGAGACATTATATTTGTCAATTTATATTTTCTTTCCCCGACTACCGTTTTTACTATTATATGAGGAAAATATTTTAATGATTTTATCCCTGATAAATCATAAAAATTAATGAGTATATGAATGTCGTATCCAAGCCTACAACCGAATGCATATCAGAACCAACAATCCACCACAGGTCACTCCAAAAGAGCTAACAATTTGATACAAATTTATTGTTGACTTGTATCTATAAAGGACCTGAATACTCTAATTCTAATCGATATAGGATGTTTAATTTTTGTTTTTGAATAAAATATTAAATTTTTATACGTAAGAAATTTTTTTAAAATAATTTATGAAACTATACTTTATATTAGTTTTAAAATGCGTGTTAGACCCTCTATCCCAAATGTAAAGAACCTAGTGGGACAGAGGGAGTAATAAAAATATTCTGGCCATTGGACTAATATATATATATATACAAAATTTTATAAGAGAGAAATATTATAATAAATTTTTATAGATCTATTTTCACTTCCGCCCGTTTACCTACTTGAGATAGACTTATACTTATTTTCCGTCACCTACCTCCTCACTTTGATTTTTGTTTTTTGACTAATTTTCAGCCACCTCAATGCCTTTCTTAATATTGACTTCGACGACATTATATCTGTCAATTTATATTTTCTCTCCCCGACTACCATTTTTACTATTATATGAGGAAAATATTTTAATGATTTTATCCCTGATAAATCATAAAAATAAATGTGGATATAAATTTTTGAGTATATGAATGTCGTATCCAAGCCTATAACCGAATACATACCAGGCCCAACAACCTACCACATGTTAGTCCAAAAGAGCTAACAATTTGGTACACATTAATTGTTGACTTGTATCTATAAAGGACCTGAATACTCTTATTCTAATCGATGTGGGATGTTTAAAATTTTCTTTCTTTTGAATAAAATATTAAAATTTTATTCATAAGAAAAAATTTAAAATAATTTATAAAACTATACTTTATATGAGTTTTAAAATGCATGTTAGACCCTCTGTCCCAAATGTAAAAAACCTAGTGGTACGGAGGGAGTAATTAACATATTCTGGCCATTTGACTAATATATATACATAATTTTAAAATAGAGAAATATTGTAATAAATTTTTATAGATCTATTTTCAATTCTGCCCGTTTACCAAATTGAGATAGACTTCTACTTATTTTTGGCCACCTACCTCCTCACTTTGATTTTTTTGACAAATTTTCGGCCACCTCGATACCTTTTTTAATTCTGACATCGACGACATTATATGTCAATTTATATTTTCCCATCATCGACTATCATTTTTTACTATTATATGAGAATTTTTTTTAATGATTTTATCTCTAATAAATCATAAAAATAAATGTGGATATAAATTTATGAGTATATGAATGTCGTATGTTTAATTCTTATCGAAATTCAAATTACTAAAATTAGTATAATTATGTAAAGACTTTTATCCTGAATAAATTATAAAGCAAAAATTTCTAATAAGTGGGTTATTTGAGTATGTAGTGAATGAGTTTAAAGCATTTCACAAATGAGTGATTTGTCTTAGTGGTTGTAAGTGTCAACATCAAGTTATAGTATTTGGATGGTCATGGGTTCAATTCCTCTCAACTTCAATTTTTTCACATTAATATAATCAAAGGACAAATTAGTAATTTACTAAATGGGAGCAAAACCCATGTTAGGCTATTATAGATATAACTAGCGTAAAAGCCCGTGCAAGGCACGGGCACTAAAATAAATTCTCGTCTGAAAATGTATACATATATTGAGATAATTTTGTAATTAAAAATATGATAAAATCTAAAATTTCGATTTTATCTCATATGTTTATAATTACCTGGTAATATTGCATACCAATTTCTTGAACCATATATTTTAAAATTTCCTTAGATTTCTTAGATTTTGGATAAATATCAATACAATAATATTCGCATGAATACTTATAATTGTTAAATTATTAATTTAGTTTTCAATGACGTGAAATGAACTTTTTTAAATTGAACATTTGGTTATAACATAAATAATGATTTTAGTAAAATTGTTTGTATATAACATAGGCGTCTATTAACTCATTTGATTTTGTTGTAAATAATTGATCGTATATGTAAGACTATACCTTAAGACATATTATAAAATTTCTTAATATTGAGTAAAAGTCATCATTGTGGTTGTCTCAATCAATTTTTTGTAACATATATATTTATACATTATAAATTCAAATATTTAGTTTTAGTCTAATGTTTATTATACAATTCCGAAGTTGAATTAAAAATTGGGTGAATTGAAACATGTTTTATATTATAATTTCAAATAATTTTTTTAAACTCAACTTTAAATTTTTCCAAATTTTTTAATCGATGTAAAATATGATTAGACGACTTTAATGACCCGTGCATCTATATGAAATCTAAAATTAATTTCTTGATTTCATTGTATAATAATATAAGTATATGTTATAATTTAACCATTATATATTATATTGATCAATTTACTATATTATATAAAAATTCATATGTATCATATTTTATACTTTATAGTCGAGTTATCATATTTTTAGAGTTCTCATCTTTTTAACAAAATTTCAATTATTTTTCTTATATGTTTAAATTCTTATGTTTTTAGACCAATCATACATTTAAATCGTTGAAAGCCTAAATAGTTGGTCGACAAAAATCGTCTAATATAACTCAGATGTTTAAAATTTTATGTATCTAAAAGTTATTTGATGCAAATATGCAATTATTCATTATGTACGATTTAATAACTAAAAATTTACATATTTCTTAAAACCAAATCTTTTTTTAAATAATTTAATATCGACATAGAATTGAATGTAAATAAATCCCCTTTTTTTTACTCGGTTACATTTATATATAATGTAAAATTTTACTTTTTACATCAATCATTTAGAATGACAAAAGAGAATTGTCAAGTATGCTCAATCGATTAGAATATTTTTTTTATAAGTTTATATCATCCAGTTTTCTAGAAATAATATAAACTAACATTTCATTTACTCAAAAATAAAAAATAGAAAAGGATGTGACACGAAGAGAAAATGTGGTTTATCTTATAGGATTTTTAAACAAAACTCAAAACTAAGTGTAGCATAGTTGGTTATGTCATAAGTTTGATGGGAGAAGGTCAGTGCTTCAATTCCCAACACTAACTTAATTTCACTATTTTTACATAATTATTAAAGGATGACATTTTTGTAATTTTTAAAAATATAGGGATAAAATAGTAACTTCACAACCATTAAAATGGTAATCTTTGCCCTTGTGTTGAAGTTTAATGCAAGGCACGGGCACTCAACTAATTTCTCTTTTGTAATTAAAAATATGATACAAAAATATGATAAAAGTTAAGATTTCGATATATCAAATATTTTTATAGTTATTTTGTAATATTGCATACCAATTTTTTGAACCAAATATTTTATAATTTGATTAAATTTCATAAAATTTGGATAAATAATGTAAGAATAGATTTTGAGACATATTACAAATCTCTTAATATTTAATAAAAGTCATCCTTACCTTTTGCTTGTCTCAATCATTTTTTCTAAACATATAAATTTATACATTTTTAAACTTAAATGTTTAGTTTTAGTCTAATATTTATTACACTATATAGAAGTTCAATAAAAAATTGGGTAAATTCAATTATTTTTTATATTATAATTTTGAATTGTTTTTTTTAGATCAATTTTAATTTTTTTTAAATATTTCAATCGATAAAAAATATGACAACCTTAATGACCCGTGCATATGAAATCTAAAATCTAAATATATGTTATAACTCTACCATTATATATTATATTATATAAAATTCATATGTATGTACCAACTTTATAGTCGAGTTATAATCTAATTGATCATTTTAAATAATTATTGTACTTTTGTAATATTTATGATTCAAAAATTTATATCTTTTTTAATTTAATGTGAATGTTAATTATATTATTTTTTATATATAACATAGATCATCTTTTTAGAGTTTTCACCTTTTTTTTACAACATAATTTCAATTATTTTTTGTATATATTTAAATATTTATGTATTTAGACCAATCATATATTTAAATCGTTGAAAGAATAGTTGGTCGACCAAAACTCTCTAATATGAGTCACATATTTAAAATTTTATATACATAAAAGTTATGTGATGCAATTATTAATTATGTATGATGGAACGTATGTAAATAAATCTTTTTTCTTTTTGGACTCGGTTACATTATGTATAATCTAGTTTTTTTCTATATCAATTATTTAAAATGATAAAAGAGAATTATAGAGTATTCTCAGTCGATTAAAATATTTTTTATAATTTTATATATCCAATATTTTAGAATTAATATGAACAACATTTCATTTACTAAAAAAAGGATGAGATAAAAAGAGAAGAGAGGTGATTTATGTTATATGATTTTTAAACAAAGCTCAAAATTATTCGTAGCACAATTGATTAAGGCATGAGTTTGAGATTGAATAGGTTAGTGGTTTGAATCCCAACAAAAGCATAATTTTTTTAGTTTTTACATAATTATTAAAGGATGGCATGTGGTTTATGTTATAGGATTTTTAAACAAAGCTCAAAATCAATCATAGCACAATTGGTTAATGCATGAGTTTGAGAGTGAATAGGTTAGTGGTTCGAATCTCAACACAAGCATAATTTCTTTAGTTTTTACATAATTATTAAAGGATGACATTTTTGTAATTTTTAAAAAAATAAGGATAAAATTGTAATTTCACACCCATTAAAATGGCAAATTTTGCCCTTGTGTTGTCCTATTATATATAGTAATAGATGGATTAGTATTTGCTTTAAAACTTATTTTTTTTAAATATTAAATATACTTGTGACGTAAGACAATGGCTAAAAGGCTAGAAAATAAGCGGAAAAAGGGAAAAAACCTAGAGGTATCGATAGAAATCATCTATTACTATATATTATAGGGTGACACAAGGGCAAAAAGTGCCTAAAAAATGCCTGTGAAATTACCATTTTGCACTTATTTTTTGAGAAACTACAAAAATGCCATTCCCCTGTAATTAATGTAAAAAATAATTAAATTCATGTTGCTAATAGGAATTGAACCCTTAACTTCCAAGTACAAAGTTCATCCCATAACCATTGTGCTACTATGATTGTTGTGTGTACTTTGAAAATATTATTAGATAAGCCACATGTTATTTTATTATCTTATTTTTCTTTTTCTATTCTTACCTTTTGAGTAAATAGATTGTTAAATTTATTATTTATAGAAAATAAAACTCTAAATTATACATAAATGTAACTCAGATTAGATAACAAAATTTGAATTTGTTAACATTCTTTTCATTGTAGATATAAAATATTAGATTACTAAAATCATAAATAGAATTATATTTCAATGAAATAAAAAAATGTGACTAAATTTTGGAAAATATTATAATTGCATCATATACATTCTTTAGATTTATAAAAAATACAAATATGTGAGTTAATTAGTGATTTTTGTTCGAACAATCATTTAGACTTTAATCAATTTTAATACATAATTGAATTTGAGTTAAAAATGACCTTTTTAAAATTTAGGATTTCAAAATATATATTATGATTGACTAATAACACATACTAAAAATAATGTAAGATGAATTAAAAAGTATGATCTTAAATGTTATATAAATTAATAAATCATCTTCTTCTATATATAATAGGAGAACAAGAGAATATTTTAGGGGCATTTTGAGACAATAAACCACCTACGAAATTACGATTTATCCTTATATATTACAAAATTACATTGATTTGCCTTTTCCTTATTTGAAGAGAAAAAATAAGTAATTTTGTGTTTGTGGGGAATTGAACCAACAACCTCCTCTATATATTTTTTCTTCCAAACCATTATGCTACATTATGTTTTTTGGTAGCAGTTAAAACTATTTTTACATAAGTTCGACCTCTATTATCCTGTTTTTACTATTCGTTTAACTTATGAGTAAAAATAGTAATAACAAATATTAGTTTCAAAATTTAAAATTTTACTTTTCAAAATATGGTACGTACTTATATACACTAATTTCAAAATTTTATTCCGCTCTCTTATTTTAAATGAGTTAGTTTGTCTTTGTTGTGAATTGAATCATTAATCTCGTCCAAACAATTCATCCTTCCGATCGTTATACTACGTATATTTTTGGTTTTTAGTTAAATTCTTTTAGATAAATTCAACCTCTTATTTATTCTATTTTTACTACTATTTTTAATTTTTGAGCAAAAGATAAAGATGATTCACATTAGTACTTTTAAAATTTTGTATTTTAGTTTATAAAACATGGTACATGATTATATATACAACTAATTTAAAATTTTGATAATAATATTACGTGATGTAAATTGGATTATTTTCAATAAATTAAAATTTTTTTATATATAACATTAACTACAATATATTTAATATTTTTACATAATAATATTTAATTAAAAAATGAGATCTTTAAAAATGTTAGATAGTACAAAAGTTAAAAAAAAATGAATCATGCAGATAAATTGAGAAAGATTAATTTTTTTGAAAAAAGATCATATAATATACTCCCTCCGTCCCATTTTTATCGTCCATCTATCAAAATCCACCTTTTATTCAATCATGTCAATTAAACTCATAGTTACCAAATAATTGTATTATTTTTTATAAAAGTTAACATAATTAACACATAATATACCTTATTAATAAAAAGTGGACAATTATTTTGGGACAAAGAAAATAGGAAACAGTGGACAATAAAAGTGGGACGGAGGGAGTATATTAATACAAAATATAGGAATCAGTTCATATATACATCGATTAAAAATTGGATAATACACATAAAGAAATTTTTGCTGGAAAGAATATTAAAAAATGAGAAAACTGGGTCTGAGGACAACCTCAGGGATCTCCCCTGAGGTTATAAGAAATATTGCTTATAAAGTAAGGGGCCCCGCATGGGCAATTTTGTAAATCTAAATTTTTATCAGTAATTTACACAAATGCCCTTAAATTTTGTATTGATTTGTTATATCCTCAGTCTTCTAACCTGAGGTCATCCTCAAGTACATGAAATCCTTAAAAAATTCAAAATAAATTATAACAAGGATTAAAATATACAGTCAAGTTAACAAATATCTTAGAAAATAGGATATTGCATAACATGCACACACACAAAATATTATAATAGATTAATCACATTATATACCCTGAGTTAGTTAAAATAATTTGCTAAAAAAGATAAAATTTTAAAATATGCAATTAGTTTTTTACATACTAATTGAACAATATCTTTATTGTGAAACATTATGTGGGTAAATAATAGATTTCTTAAGTTGTCAAAATTATAACTGATATATAAATAAATATGTCATTTGTGTACTACTCATTTATTTTATGATTATATTCTTAAATATACCTTAGAAGAGAAAAAAATCAAAAAGAACTTTTTTCCTCCCTCTTACTCTTACGTATTTACTAGATTCTTTATGAAATAATGAAAATAAAAATAATTATAAAATAATAAAAACTACCATTCCAAAAATTGATTTATAGTGATGAAAAACATCAAGGAGAATTAAACCGAAAACCCCACTTATTATTTAAATTTTATGTTATTTTACCCAAATTTATTATAATAACAAATTACTAGATTTTTTTTACCTATGACATAAATTTGTGTAAATTGATGTAAATGTGTTATACTACCATTCCAAAAATTGATTTATTGTGATAAAAAACACCAAGGAAAATTAAACCGAAAACCCCACTTATTATTTAAATTTTATGTTATTTTACCCAAATTTATTATAATAACAAATTACTAGATTTTTTTTACTTATGACATAAATTTGTGTAAATTGATGTAAATGTGTTATACTATACCCAACATATACTAAATCCAACACATTTATATGACACGAAATATCTTATTTTTAGTGCTTATCTGAATAAATAAATCAAATTTTTTGTAAAATAATATTGGGACATTATAACAAACATGTTTTAACGGAAACTATACAATAGTGTCTATATATATTCTTCAAATCATAAAAATAAATAAATTTACTTTAATTTTTAGAAGATGGCCCGTGCCTCGCACGGGTTAATATGCTAGTATATCTGTATAAAGCATTCATTTATTTATATAATTCTTCGTAGTAGTATGTGTTAGAAGACCTTATATAGAAATAAAATGACCGAAGCGTAGTAAATTACTAAAGAAAAGAAAAGTAAATAAATAAATAAATATATTAAAAATTTTAACAAATTATACATATATGTAAAGATGTTTATATGATAAAAACAACTGAGTCAACTATTGATTCATAATATTTTAAACGAAATATTAATAGAGCAATTATTTTAGCACTAAACCATGATATTCAAAATCAAGTTGCGAACTATACCAAACTAATCTGATTCCTTAGTTCAAATTCACACCATTGTTCAAATCAAATGCCCTTAGTGTTGTATCATAATAGGAACTATATGGATGCACAACATGTCTCATAATCATTTATGATTGGAGTTATTCGTAAATACATCTTTGCGACTAGGTAACATCGATTTTTAATTGCAAGATTTTTTTTGTCTCAGTTTAGTATTGATCCTCTAAAGAACTTCGATGAAGAGGCAATGGTAGAAAATCATGTTGCTAAAAATAGGCAAATCAAAACTTTTGATACTACTACTTGATGCAGAATAGTGGTTCGAAGGCTAGAAACTAGGTGGGCGGGTAAAATAATTGGATAAAACCCAACTCCTCAAAGAACCGGTAAAAATAATTGTAAATCCATATTAATTTTAAAAAGAATTCATCTATTTTTACTATTAAACTATGAATACTAAAAATCATTACAAGATTTTATATAAAAATCCGTTGACTAGGAAGCTAAGTGAATTTCTTATGAAGAAAGCTGATCCTTAATTTTGTCTACTTCTCCCAATATCAATATACTACCTTCTTTAAATAAGGAAACAACTTTTATGACTTTATTACCATCAAAGTAGAATATTCATTTTGATCTACTTGCCTAATGTGAGTGAAACAGTCGAATCGCTTACAATTTAGAATAATTTATTTTTTTGCTAAGCTACAATAAATTTTATTCATGAATGATTATATATAAAAAAGATACTACTTAATCTATCAATTCTTTTGTTTGCATCATCTTGGAAGCCGAATATCTGTAATTTATCTCAACTTCGAACTAGGAAGATTTATATGTGGGAGAGTTGGGTGCCGAAACAAAATCATTTGGAATTTCATCCTAAAATCACTTTCTTTATTATTGTGAATTTCGTGAATTTTTTTGTACAACATTGGTATCATGTTTTCACGGATGTGATGTTTCTTTAACTCATCTTTTGTTTTTGGGAAAAATATACCCGCGCGGACATGTTCAGGCATCTATATTTAGTTTATTTTCATTTTAATAACTTATATGACTGATTAGTAGATTTAAATGCTTGTGTGGAAATTTTTTATCCTTCTCTCATCAGGGATGGTTGACTTAAACTTGGTCACAGATAGTTGAAATAACTACATGTTTTCGTATTTAACAATTTATTGAAGAACAATGTCACTTTGTTACTATGTTACGCAGACTCAGGGTAAGGTGTCGGATATGGTGCGGATTCAAATGTCGAACTTTTAATTTTTCAAATCTTTATTTTTTTTAATATGGATCCGAAATTGGATACGAGGACTTGGCATGTAAATTTTGCGCAAGTGAAATTTTATATAATCAAATTCATTGTACATTTTGTTAACCAGTGTGTGCTACCAATGAATTTTATACCCTTAATCATACATGTCAAATTAACAACAAAACGTCGGGAGGATATATAAAAACAAGTCTTCCGGGGACACTTAGTTACATAAACTTCATTATATATGCCACCTAAATATGCATGATATACTATATATATAAGTCAGCTTTAATTAATGTGCATGAATTAAAACTATGTACAAGTGTGTGCCTTCATTTATAGATGAAACTATCCTGCCCAGCAGAAGTTAATTTAGCCTTCACGCAACTGCGGCTCATTATTTACTCATTTTTTTAACATTCATGATTGTATCATTTTCACACGCATTGCGCGAACAAAATACTACTTGATGCACTCCTCTCGAATGTTGAGGAGTGTATCAAGTAGTATTTATCAGATTTATGAATAGAATCTTTTGTTGTCTTCAAGTTTGAGTACTGTATTGTGTTTAATCATTTAAGTCGTAGCATCCCCACACAAGGAAAAACAATCCCGCATTTAAAAACCATTTTGTGAAAACAAAAATATTATATTATGAGCTTCTTCATGTATTGAGTTTTAGTTCTTTTATGTTGCATATTCTCCTAAAAATTGTCATTTCAGGAAACAATTATCATTTTGAAATGTTCTGGACGATGTCCTGGGGTTTCGATTTTGTGTAACAAAATAAGACTAACTAGTACTAGAATACATTTGATAAAATGTATGTGGTTTTTACTGTCCTCCTTCATATTCCAGTTCACATTCCTAACACGTGAATTGTAGTCAGATTGGTTTGGTCAACAAGGATGATTAGTTCGTCTTCGATACCTGATGCTAGGGCTATAAAGTGCAAGAATAGTCCTGTTCCTCATTGGCATAAATTTAGTTATTTGTATACATGAGAGTTCACTTAATTTTTTTTCCATACATCATCATCTGAAATTCTGCAATTGTTGTTTGCATTTTCAAATGAGTGACTTCGATATCGATATGCATCTTATCAGCTTCAACTGTTCTACAATTTTCCTTTTATACTGGTTCACTTCTTTTGCTGGTTTACCTGATTCAGAAAAGTGTTGAAGTGACCCTCAACTTTCATGATAGCTAGCATGATATTTACCTTATTTTCTGTCCATGTTTGATTTCTTTTTGGTTCCCGTCTTGTGCAGTGAAGTAGTGGAATTTGCCTGGAGACTTAATTTAAAGTATGCTGATGCCATTTGAGTCAGGAAAGCAGGCTTGTTCTAGCTACCGGTGGAATTGAATGAATGACAAGGTACATTTTTGTTTACCTTTTTTTAGGTTGTGCAATTATGTTTAAAAGCCGCTGAGCTAAATTAGTCGTAATATTTTTTTCTTGATATTGCTCTGCGTACTTTTTACCTTCTTGGAATTAAGTATAATTTTGCAACTGATGTATCATATATACATCTATATATGTTATGTTCAAGCTATTGTCAGTGTCCAAGCATTTCCGAATTCAAAACTGTAATGAAGTTATCATACTCATACTTGGTTTTAGGTTAAATAGCTATCTCTGTGCGTGCTTCTACTTTTTAGTCATGATGCAGGAAAAGACATTAAATTGGGTGAGCTTCATGATTAGTGTTTAGCCACATTCTGTTGTATTTTATCTTTGCAACTAATAAGTGCCATTTGACCCCTATTTTTCTTATGTACATTAACGTTTTTCTACTTATCGGGTCTTGCTTTGTCAGCCTTGCCATCCTATAATCACTGATTACTTGCGCACGGAAAAAATAATTTAATAATCAATTTATGCTTGTTGGAATACAATAATCAGTTTTGTAGCATATTGGTGGAGAAAGTTATATTGGTTTAAATAATTCTAGAAAAGATTTATGCTATTGATAAAATATGGTGTGTGAAAGTTTCCCTAGCAACATAAGTCTTTCTTTTTTCACCTACATGTTTTATTTGGTTTTAGGATATATGTGACTCATTTTAGGCTCTAGCAGGATGGCTTTTATTATGTCATTTGCTGCTGCATATATGCTGTGAGAAAGGCTCTTGCTTCCTTGGCAATGGAACAAGTCTTTCTTTTATCATGGACATTTTTATTTGGGTTTACGAATTCTATGACTAGGTTTTGGCTAGCAGGATGAATTCTTATTTCTATTATCATTTGCTGCGGTTCAGTAAATCACCTATGCCAGTTGTCCCCTTTTAGGCTCTAGCAGGATATATACTTCTCCTTTAATTATTTTTAAGTCAGTTGCTCTGTTTTTTCATTATAATTATCACACCTGACACCTTTACTTTCATTAGAAGTTCTCACTCCCCAAAAACTTTTGCATGTTTACGGTGTTAAATTATACCTGCATATGTTCACACCCTTGCTAATATTAGCCTGACTTGTGACTTTGTTTGAAGGGACAGGACTATACCATGATGGCATGATTTGGAAGTGATTTGTATTTGTCAATACCTCCTTGGAGTGGCTTATGAGTTAATTCGATTATTTTTCCTTGCTGTGCCAAGTACAGTTCTTTTAGTTCTTTTACCGAAAATAGATGATGACCAACTTACTATGTTTAAATGGAATTTGTTGTGCTTGGTCACAGTTGTACTTGCAACTTAACTATCAAGTTTGAATTATTATTTAGGTACAATTTGGATATGTTTGTTTTTTGCTTTTATAGTATACATTGCTTATATATTGACTTTATGGTGTGATAAGGGCTTAGGAATTTTAATAGTATATTGCTTATATATGGACTCTATGATACGATGCTTAGAATTGGTTTAGTCCATTGTTATTCACCAATGTCATTGTTTTAGAATTCTCATTTTTAGAGCGTGATGGTATAGCTAAGTTGGCAAGGCTTATCCTCCGTTAGATCCGGTTTGATTCGAATTTTGTTCTAAGAATAATACTACTTATATGCTTATAAGCTTTATTTTAAAAAAAATTCTCATTTTTATATTGATTTTGTACTTTTATTTATCACATTCATAAACCTATGATTCTGAACTTTTTTCTGAATTGCTCACTTCCGTGATTTTGAAACCACTCAGGGATATCCCAAATATTGGTAAATAAATAATCTTTTGAATTGACCATTACTATTAAAACGAAAAAGGAAATTCATGTCGTCAGTCATTACAATTTAATCATAATTTTCATTAAGTCGATTAAAGTCTTGCCAAATTATACAAAAACAATGGGAGAAGTACTTAAAATCTTGTCCATAACAGGTGTTTGTCTTCTTATTATAGCATCCTGTTTGGATATGTGTGGAGTGAATTTTTATACGAAGTTGATGATAACGATCAAGTAAACCTTATATATTATCAAAATAAATTTAAATTGAAGAACCAACTTTTTCTATTTAAAGATTTAAAATTTATTGATAATTTTTATTAGCAATTGTGAATTTAATATCGTAAGTACAAATGAACTTCAATTAAGTAGTAACTGATAAAATAATAACCTCATTAAAATAATATTATTTTTTTCAATTCCAACATAAACTAGACGGCATATTTTTACTCTTTATAAAATATATTTTTATTCAACAATAATTAATTTTGATTTTTTTAAAATTTATAATTAATGAAAAAATTATCAAATAATAAATATGTGCCGGTAAATATAGTACCTTATACCTGACACAATGTCAAGATGAACATGATGTTCATCCCCTACATTTCATTGTTTATTTTCTGCTTCAGCTATATTAAAAGCTTAAGTTTATAATTTCATTTTAGAAAAAAAGTTAATTCTAATTCTAGAATACTATGATTATGAGGGTCATTTAAAACATAATTGTACAAATTTTAAAAGGTAATGATTCAGTCTACTTAGTAAATTAAAGTAAAAATATATTTTTTCAAATAATTGTATAAATTTTAAATGGTAATGATTCAACTCGATAAATAATATTGAAAACCACCTTTAACCGTTTAAAAAGTATTAAATAACAACCATCAAAATAAAAGATTTTTCAATTAACATGCTAGTGCAATAAGAAAAAATCTCAAAAAAAAGAATAATTGAGTTCATCCATCAACATTTTATTATTAAAATAAAATAAAATTTCTCTACCTTTTAATATAAGAAAGAGATTTTATTGGATATAAGATTGTACTTAAAAAGTTCGATTTCACACTTTTTAATAAAACTAGCATTTTGTCGTACTTCGTACACGACTTCGTATTTAATTTAAAATTACAATATCAAAAAATTTACAAATTTGATTATTTTGTTAGAAAGATATTCTATTCATTTATATAAATAATGAATTATTCAAAATATATTGTATACATACAGCTATATAAGTATTTAATAAAATAGTGATATGGTAAATTTCATATAAAACAGCGGCATACAATTTTATTTTGACAATGATGTAAATTTATTTAATCCATCAAAATGTGCAATAAAAGTAATAAATATTTTTACAAATATTGGTCTCCAATTGAAGAAAATAATATATTGTCTTCATTATTCAAACGATTAAATGATAATCCATTCACCCGCAATGGTTCCAAATCATTAAACCTGAAACAAAATTTTGAAAAGAAATTGGAGAAAAGATGAAAATAATAATAGTCTATTGAAATTATTAAAATTTTAAAATTAAATCTGTTTTTGTTTTTTTGCTTTGGTTGTCTGCTGATGAATTACTTGATGATTTCCCTGTTTCCGTTCTGTCGGTAATCATTTTACTCGAATACTTTGAAAATGATTGTGTATGCTCACTCTCTTGTGAATTGATCCCCTGTAAAAAAAAACAATAATACATAGTTAAGATAATTAAATGAGAATATTATAGATTATATTTTTCATTACGTTTATATATGAGTAACATACATCATTTAGATTGATCGTTGATTGTGGCATGGGGTTGAGATTCTGAATCAAGGCTAGATACTTTTTGACGAATATCAGATGTATAAAAAATGTCAGAATTATTCAAAATGTTTTCTTCATTGATAAGTATGTTGAAGGTAAATTTTTTCCCAACAATAACTTTGAGGTCTTCTGGAAATGTATCAGCAGCTTTTTCTACAAAATATGAAGAAAAACATTATTAGAGTTTAAAGAGTTAGTTAAAAAATAAATAGATCATGTATTACAGCTAAATATTACATTTGTAAATTATGCCTTTTTTAATTCTCGACTTAAATTCTTTGTAGTGGTATTAAAAATTTTCTTTGCAGGTAGATCAAGAAGGATCATGTTCGATGTTGCAATTTCATCCTCTACCAACATTAGCAGTTTAAATCGGAAATTTAACAAGCGAATATAATATCAGATATATAATGAAATATATATATATATATATATATATCCTAAAAAAATCTAAATATATACAGCGAGATTGGGTACATAGAATTACTTCTTATCAGGAACAGGGAATCTTCTTAGACAATGTAGACATTTAAATTTGGAATCAATCATATTAACCTCCTTTTCGCAATGAGGGCAGCAATTGTAATACCATTTATACTCCTTATTGATCTTGCTAATCTTGACTCGACAAATAACTTCTTTCTGTACGTAAAAGACATTATAAAATATATCCTATATTAAAAAAAGGTAGATATTGGAATGCAACTATACTGAAATTCAAATTTTTACAATACAACCTCTATAAATTCGATATCTTTCAAATTACGGAGACCAATCAAAGTGTAAAATTCAGTTTGAGTTCGGACAACTTGTTCTTCAATGCTTGAGATAGATTGAGATGCCACGTATCCAACTTCATCAAGTCTATAATAATAATAAAAAACATTGGTAGTTTGTTTTTTCCATTGTTACATGTAAATGGAAATATATGTCAAATGTATAAAATACCTCTTTCTCATTATTTCAGTGGCATCATCATCAATATTCAAATACACTCTAGTAGATGACAATGATTTAATTTGCACAGCGCCTATATTTGAGAAATATTAAAAAATCATGTTAATTTATTACAATCTATACTATTATATAAAAGCCGAAACATTAAAAGTTTGGTCGGTCGGTCGGTACGGTACTTGTTGATTTTACTTATTTACCCTTACTCAATTACAGATCTACTAACTAATCAATTTCTTTTTTCAGATTACACATATTATCTTTTCTATTTTTCAAAAACTAAATAATTTCCTTTTTCAGGTAAAATACAATATCTTTTATATTTAATCTAACTAAAATTTCTCTTTTATTAATCAATTTCCTTTTTCCAGGTTAAACATATTACCTTTTCTATTTTTCAATATTTTCTAACCAAAATCCATCTTTTAATATAAATATCACGAACAATATTAATTTCTCATTTTCTAAAAACATTATGAGCAATTTTATTTAGTAAAATAACGTAATTAAATTATAATTACTATAAACTAATCAATTACCTTTTTCACCTAAAACATATTACCTTTTTAATTTTTTCTAACTAAATTCTCTATTTTTTTAAACCATGTCACGGGTATTCTATTTAATAAAATGAAGCAATAATTTTATAATTACTAATAATTAATCGCTTACTTAACTAAAACCTATCATCTTTTCTATATTTTCTAACTAAAATCCCTCCTTTCCTTGAAATATCATGAATAACATTTATATAATTATTATCAAATCATCTCATATAAAAATATAAGCCTCTAAAATTCATGTTTTAAAAAAATTAATTTAAATTAATGATTTTTTTATATAATATTACTCCCTCTGTCTCATCCATTTCTTAACATAAAAAACCGCGTATCTGACACGCATTTTAAGGATTGTTCTATAACTTATTTTTGATATTTTTTTTGTTTAAAAATGCTCCCCCCGTCCCATTTTATGTGAACCTCTTTCCTTTTTGGGACGTCCCAAAAAGAATGAACATAAGATACTTACTATTTTTGAACACTACTTTTCACTATTACACCCGCTACTTCTACACTTTTTTATTAAATAAACACTATTACACCCACTATTTTCCTCCACTATCTCAAATCTATTATTAAATAATGATGGATCCCACCACTTTACTCACTTTTCAACTAATTTTACTCTTTTTCTACTACAATTTTTTAATCTCCGTGAAGGTCAAAGTGGTTCATACAAACCGGGACGGAGGGAGTAGTAATTAACTCAATTTTTAAATTTACAATTTGTTTTTATTTACTCAATATTCATATGCTATTTTTTTATGATTGGTTTCGTATTGGGTGCCCCTGGCGGGGCCCTTTCGAATAGATGAAATATGAGGTGAGACTCATTATAAGACAGGGTATTTACAATTTGTTTATATTTACTTAATATTCATATACTATTTTTTTTTGGATGAATGGTTTCGTATTGGGTGCCCCTGGTGGGGCCCTTTAGAATAGATGAAATATGAATTTTTACATGTAATTTCCATTCTTTCACTTCAACTTAAAGGAGTCAATTTCTTTTATAGTGAAGTTTTTTTTTCCGCTTCTATAATAACTCAGAAGGCTAAAATTCAATTCTTTTTTCCGCTTCTATAATAACTCAGAAGGCTAAAATTCAATTCTAATATTTAAAATTACAAAGGTAGGACATGAAAATTTAGTGTTTTGAAACAACGCCAGGAGAGAGCCTATATACTAATATCTTGTTAGTGATGAGCAATGGTAAAAATCCCGATTAATCGATGAATCTCACATATTTATAAATAAATGCAAATCAAAATATGATCCGAAATTATCAAAGCCTCTTTATTTACCTAATAAACCTGAATTAGAAATGGTCTACAATTATACAAACTCACACCACACACTTAGCAGACACTATCATCAGAGATAACTTTTAATCCCCCGTTTGTTCAAAGCATAAAAACTCCACCATCAAACATAATCGCATTAAAATAACTAAATACGTAAACAATTATACAAATATACACACATAGACCTCAACTTCCAAACCAGCAAAGAACTTAAATTCCATAACACATTCATTCCAAAATTAAATTATCTAAGATGAATATTATTCTTACTTGATAAGTTACATAAAAAAACGTATACCTGAGATGTTGAAATAGCTGAGATGCTGAAACCGAATTATGAAAGAAGGGGAGAAAGATAGTTTTATTGAATATATATAGACATTTATAAGGAAGTAATTGAGTGTATAATTGATTGTATATTCAGATGATTGTTGAATATAAGGAAAATCTGCAGCCATGTATGATATTATGTCTATAAATTAGAGTAACAGAGATGGGTTGACCCATCATCAGAAGAAAAATACCCGAATACCTCAATCTATACTATTATATAATAAGCAAACATGGATATAATTTGGTTGTTTGGTTCAACTTGGTTCAACCATTTAAAAGAATTGTTTGGTTCAACTTGGTTCAACCATTTAAAAGAATAGTAATCGTTAGATATTTTGTAAATAGATGATAGCCCTTAGATCTAATAATAAGGAATATTCTATATTTAAATCTCTATTCTAAAGGTCAAAGGTTCGAATCCCGTCAACAACAAATTTACATTAAGATTTTATATTATTAGTTTTAATCAATACATATCATTTATTAAATAATTATTATTACTAATAATTTTATCAATTAATTACAAAGTTAAATTATATCCATAATAAATTACTATACTCTATTTTATTTAATCATATAATTTTAAAAGTATTTAAAAGTAACCCTACTTTGCACGGACTATAAGTTAATATTAAATAAATTTTATAACATAATATAAGAAACCCATGCATTGCACATATTGGGTCCGTTTGGAAAATCTTATTTTTCAAAAATAAGTTACTTATTCTGGAAAAAAGTTAGGAAATATGTATTTTTTCTGAAATAGTAACTTATTTTTGCAAGATAACGAATATTAAACTCCCGATACACATTTTTCTCTAAAAAAAGTATGTAAATACGAAATTTTCGGAAATAAGTAACTTATAAGTTGGTTGTGAAATTTGCCAAACATTCGAAATTTTTCGGAAATAAGTAACTTATAAGTTGGTTGTGAAATTTGCCAAACATTCCCATTATAAGCTAATAAATAACTTATTTCTGAAAAATAAAATTTACCAAACAATTACACTTCGTTAACAGCACTTCCAGTCTGAGATTGCACTTAGTTAAACTATTTTAGGACGCCTACAAAAGAGCCCAAAACCTGTATTCCGTGTAGACCTGGCAATTCGGGTCGTTCCGTGTACTTTCGTGTCGTGTACATTCGTGTATCGAAAGGGTAAACCCATATCCATATCCATTTAAGGCTAGTGTACCTTCGTGTTCGTGTACCTTCGTGTTCGTGTAATTTCGTGTCGTTTATTCGTGTCGAGTACGAAATTACCGGCTCTAATAAGTATAAACAAGTATACTATATTGCCACGGCTTATTCTATATGTTTCCTTTTGTACACTTTTTAAATTAGGGGGTGTCAGGAAAAACTAACAGTTCTTACTGCAGAAGTGCTAGAATTCAAGTTACTTTCTCACAACCTACTATTTTAGGACCATAAAGTTGCTAGAAATTCACTGTCCGGCTGCATATAACACCATTTTTGGCTTCTATGACTGATTAATTACATCTCTTTGATTATATATTGATAAGTGGATTTTATATCCACTTGGAGCATTCTAAATCGGCTTAAATTGATTGTCTTGGGCGCAAGTTTCTTGTAGTTTTGATGTGTTTTGTTTAGTTGTGCTGATTTGCAAGGATGTTGATTATGGTGGATGTTTTTGTCATTTTTGGAGATTTAATTTATTAAAATTCGGATTTATTGGGCTGCACACGTGAGATTCACTGTTTGGGCCATATCTTGAGTTCTAGAAGTCAGTTTTGGGCGATCTTACTGTCCACGCGAAGATAACTAGATTTTCTATCATTCTAAGGTGGTCCAGAGGTCCAATTACATTTGGAACGTTCCAGAAAAACTGAAGAAAAGTCAGCCACGAATTTTCCTTAAAAACAGAATCAGTTTAGGAAACGTATCTTGCAGAAATTCTATTATAATTCTGTTTTGATATTTTCTTGCTGGGCAAGACTTTTAGAGCTTATTTAAAACACATCCTACCATTGTAATAGAGATATACACATTATCATAGTTTTATTATTGTAACTAACTTAGATCTGCAAGGGAGAAAAGGAGAGAAGGGTTCAACGCTCGTGACAAGCAACAGATCTAGATCTACTTCATCCTTTGTGTTACTTTGGATTATAGATTTGTTTTCTCAAACTCTTGTTTATTAATATAATTACTTCTTTTATTCATATCTTGTTATTTACCATGTTTTCATCAAATCCCATGGTGACGAAAGGTTTAGTTATGAACTAATCGTTGTCATGGGATCCTAGTGGATTTATCTATGTAGCTTAGTAGTTTGCATGCCTTAAAGATTTATGTGTGGTGAATTCTTGATATCCTCGTATGGTTAATCTTAATGCTTTTAGATGCGTAGCTAACATCTAAATTGAATTGTTAATCTCTTGTGAAGCGAGAGTGGATCTTGAGATTTAGAACTTGCCATGCTAGCATAGGTTCATAATTGTTTATCAATATGATTCGTGGTGTGAGATGAAAATACTTATACTGCCCTGTGTGATCTTTATGGATAACTTGTGCTTCAACCTTTATGTTTTCAAATTCTATAGAGATATAGGGTCTAAACATAATAGGTGCCTACTCGTCTTCTATCTCTTTTGTGGATGTATGCGTAGATTGGTATTAGTATACCGAGAGGTAACTTTTACTCTTTTCGTGTTATTCGATCAGATATCAAAACCATCGCATGTTCTTATTAATGGCTGCAACTCTAAGTGAAGTAGATGATGAAACTAGGATTCCATGTTTTATTCTCATATTAGTAATTCGACTTTAATCTCTTTAATTAGTTAATCTTTAGTTTGATAATTAATTTAGTAGTTAATAAAAATCCAATTTGTTATTTGTCTTAGCAGTGGATAAAAACCATACATCGGTGCATAGGTACATTAATTGAATTGAACACCATTCTAGATCTCTGTGGGAACGAACTTGATTTAATCATATATTACTTGTGACAACGTGCGCTTGCGTGATTTTGCATAACAAGTTTTTGGCGCCGCTGCCGGGGATCATCGGTGTTTTTATTTTAGTTTATGTGCTTGTCATCAGTGGTCGTTAGCGTTCACTGACTCGGATTTCTTACTTAGTTTGTTTGATTCGTGGTGTTTCAGGTATTTAAGTTTGTATGCGAACACGCTTGCAAGCTCGTTTACAAAAACTGGCAAAAGACGATCGTGTAGAGAATTTAGAGAATAAGGAAGAGGAATCTGAAACTACAGTAGCAATGGCAGATGCAGCAGCAGCTAAGGCATTGAAGGAGTATTCTCAGCCGAAACTCAATGACATCCAGTCTAGCATTATTAGACCAGCTATTGCAGCAAACAATTTTGAGATCAAGTCGGGCACAATTCAGATGGTGCAGAATTCAGTCCAGTTTGGGGGAGCTCCTACGGAGGATGCCAACATGCATGTTCGGGACTTTATCTGTAATAACCCGAATTTTGGGTAGAATTAAAACTTTTCTTATTGTGGTTAAAGAGCATTAATGAATGGTGATTCCAAAGAACAATGATTGTAGTGAATGGATATTGCTATGGATGATGATCCCGATTCGTATATGTATGGTCAGGATAGAGTAATTCAAAGGTTGACGATACAGAAAAGAATAATCTATCGTCCAAGAAATGAGTTAATGAGCCCGAGAAGGGAAATGAGGATGGTATAGTATTTTCCATACGTGCATAGTGTTTCCCGTACATGCATAGTAATTTGGTGAATGAATAGTGATTTTGTAAGTTGGAAAACTTTTCACGCCACCCTATGTACGGGACGCGGTATGGATGTTTCGAAGTCATATTAGTGATCCACGGAGTAAATAAGTGTATGCAGAGACGATCGAAATTCAGAAATTCCTATTTTAATTTTGGTGTAATATTTGACCGATTAGTGAATTATATATTATTATATTCAAGAAATGAGATATTAAATTTTAGAAAATTGAGGATTTAATATTTTGGAATTTTATTATATTGGATTTGAGAATTTAGAACGAAAAGCACCGAGGCAGCGAAGCGAACGTTCTAGAAACCGCTGAAACGTTATAACGAGATTAAGCGATAAAGCGTACGAATCATGGATTATGGATTGAGTTCATATCAAGATTAATTATCCTACATGATCATCAAGAGAATTATATCCGAGGGATTTACAAGAGATAAACCACTGAGACGATCACAGAATACAATCGATGAGTCAAACGACTAAAGAACTTTGCATAAAGCCCAAACAAAAAGCCCCAGAGCTTGGTAAAGGCCCAAGTTTTGGCCCAACTACAAGGCAAACAGTTATGTGAAGATATTTAAGAGTAGAAGCCCCTTGGTGAAATAATAAAATGGAAGGAAGGACTTGGATGCAATAACCATAAAGCTAAGGACTATCTTGCAATTATGGTTGGATAAAGGTAATCTAAATGGACCAATAGGAAGGTGCCACCACATGAAGATAAGATGAGGTTGAATAAGAAGATAACTACATGTATTATTCAAGAAAAGAGAAAGCAAAAACACCACCACCATTCATTTCTTCATATTCGGTTTTTAAGAAAAAAAAAAAAAGATGATGAATAGTAAATTTTTCACAACTCAAGTTCTAGCCAACCACAATTCATGATCTATAGCTTAAATCAAAGCTTGAAGGAATTTAGGAAGACCCACCAAGTTTGAGAGCAAGAAAGTAAGTGGAAGATTTTCATTTTAATTTACAATCATTCTATGTTCTTGATGAATAGTAAACTTATGATTTTCATGTTTTGTTTTCTTGATGATATAGCTTCCAAAGGATGTTCTAAGCAAGGATCTAGACTTGTGAGGCCTTAATATCATCCTTAAGCTTCAAATAGAGGTATAACACTTGAACCCCCTTGGTTAGATTATGAGTTTTAATGGAGCTTTAGATGAATTTTGACTTAGATGCATGATTTAGAGCATGTATGTTGTGTGGGTGTTATGAAAATGGAAAAATATGAATTTTAACTCCAAGACCAGTTTAGGCAGTGGTGAGGATGATGAATAGTGTCCATGAGTATTGGTGGTGGATTGATTGATTATTTGGAGGATTTTAATTTTGGAAATATCCGAGTTATAGCCGTCGTAATGGCGAAATTTCATTAACCCTTAAAAATGGAGTATCACCGAACCAAAAAGCTTCTGACCAAGATGAACACTCGACCCATAACTGTAGGTCTGGAATCATAGATCATTTTGGCACAAGAATCGTAGCAATCTGACTTACGGTTTGGGCGTTATGGTAAAATTCGTAAAAGCGGTTCGTAATCGTAAGCATGAGTTTGTAACTTCAATTGGACCCCTTTTAAAACGAGTAATTCGGTTACGAGTCTTGGTAAATAAATACTAGAGGTCACAATGAAGATATGAGAGAAGACCTCGTGTCGAAAAGATTATTTTTGGATTTTATAAAAATGTTTGAATAAAGGTTAAGTGCGAAGGAACCCCGTAGAGGAACACCTGATTATAACCTTGTAAACCACTTAGTGAAACGGTCGAACGAGATTCGATTTCTAAAACGAACCTTCGACCTAAGTATTTGTCGATTGACATGGACTTAGTATGAGCCCAAAACGAGTTAGTAATGTCTTGGTTGTGATTCGCGTACGTGTTTATGCTTTAGATATTAAGTGGATTATCTAGGGGAATAATCGTACGTTTTCTTTTGGCCTTGTCTAGATTGCCCGACATCGTCACGAGCCCTACCACTTCTCGAGCATCAGGCAAGTTTCCTATTTCGATACTTTGAAGTATTGTTGTATAATACTGCTTTTGGCATATATTGAATTGCATAGTTTTGCGATATATGCTTATAGCGTAAATTTGACTTTCGATTTATGTACGAGCTTTGAGGTAAAGTATTTATAAACCGGTATACCTTGTGGCTTTATAGATAAGAGCATATTTATTGTTTTGATTCTAGACCGGGAGTCGGTATTCTGACATATAAGGATAGTCGTGGAAACCCGGAAGGACTCCAACGACAGATTATTATCTGAATTGAGGAATAATATTAATAGTCATTATTTGTATTTTCAAAAAGTATTAATTACTCAGAAATGATTCGAGAAATGTTACTTGAATATTACCTCATTCGAAGGTTATTATTTGGATATGATTGATATTTGGCTTATCAACTAGATATGGGATATTAGTTATAAGCCGGGTTTTTGCAAATGCCCTTAGTGTCGGGCGTATGATTCTTATTCTCTATCCATAGACCGGGAGTCGAGATATTTTTTTATATATCTTGGGCATTCTTTTCTGATCTAGATATTGAATAATGTTATTCAATTGTTATATATTAAATGAATATTATTTTTGGATATTCATTTAAAGTTTAGATATATTAAATGAATATTATTTTTGAATATTCATTTGCAGTTATTTATTAAGTGAATATTACTTTGAATATTCATTTAATGAATATTATTTTGGGATATTCATTTAAGAATTTATTTATTTATTTTATATTCATGCGAGGATTTATTTATTTGAATATTACTTTAGATATTCATTTGAGGATTGATTCAAATATTATTTTGAATATTTACTCGAGGAATTGTTTATTTGGTGAATATTTTATATATTCATTCGAGAGTGATTTATGAGCAATATTTTATACTAAGAATATTCTTTAATTACCTATGAATTAATAAATATTCTTTGAATATTTATTTAATTATTTCAACTAATTTTAAAAATGATTTATCTTATTCAAATATTATTCTGATCTTCAAATATCATGTAAAATATTTCTGAGTTTATTATGTTTATTTTATCGAGGAAAGGTTCTCAAAACTCTATTTTCCGTTTAAGGTCTATCTTACAGGAAGACTTAAACACTCGCCCAGAACTTTCAAATATAAGGGAGCTGTACTCGAGAGCTGTTATTTATTTTATTTGACTGCCCGGTCATAAATCTGTTGATATTACTCTTTTCCCTCGCAACTTGGTTGTTATTCTTCAAAGCGATTCTTTTTGTTACTTCATCATCATTCGAAGATTACTTACGAGCAATATTACGATTTAATAATATTCCGTAATTATTATTGACTTAATAAATATTCTTGGAATATTTAATTAAATTATTTTGAAGTCTTTTTATAATAATTCATATTATTCAAAGATTATCTTTCACCTTCAGATATGGTGTAAAATATTTCGGAGTATTTTATGACTATTTTATCGAAGGGAGGTTCCCAAACTTTATTTTCATTTAAATCTATCTTAAAGAAGATTTAAATACTCGCTCAACTTCCAAAAATATATAAGGGGACCTCACTTGAGAAATGTTATTTATTGGACTGCCAGGTCCTATACTTGCTAAACTATCTTGTCACTCACATCTTGATTCTTTCAAACATCGATATGAATCTTTTTGGTTACCTCCTCAACGCTCGAGGGGTAAGATTGATGGAACAAGTGTCTATCCATTAACAAGCATCAGCTTGGGAAATATTGGTGAAATTTTCCTTTCCAATTAGATACGACTACTTTGTGGAGTCCTATCAACAAGTACTATACTTGGGGAAAGGGGGACGAACTTTATGTTTCAGAGTTATGGATGTTATTCGAACTAGGAGACGCGTAAGTGGCCGAGTGGCGCCGGTCCAACAATTAATGGCCCAACCATTGGCCGGGGGGTTCCAGAGGGCGGGCGATCCGTCGGTGCTTCCTTCTACATGTAGAGAACAAATGATGGGGAGCATGACATGCGACTGATCATCGTAAATGTTGTGGCTCCTGGCGCGGCAAGCTCCCGTATTAGTTCATCTTCCAAATTGGAAAATTATCTGCAACATTATCATTGTTGGCAGGGTTGAAAAGTGTTTGAACTGTAATTGCAATATTCTTCCTGCAAGTTCCTCTATTATGAAAATTGATGATATCTTGCTTATTCTGGCATAGCAGATATTTCTAAGAAAGATATATTTTGAGTTACCTTGTAACGTCATCCTTTACATGACTCTGTGGTTACCTTACATAACCGGGGTTATGGTAAGGGGGTTGTTTATATTGAATCACCTTATAACTTCATCTTTAAGTTATATGTTGATACTCTGCTTACACTCATATAGCAGATATTCCTTTTCTACAAAAAGGTTATATTGGTTTACTTTGAAACCTCATCCTTTTATAATATACTAGAACGTGGTTCAATAGTATAATTAAAGTTGGCAAAGATATTACGAAATGATATTTGGAGTACTACAATAGTACTATTTTTGGAATATATTCCGATGAGGAAATATTTTCGGTAAAGAGATATTTTGACAATTATTGTCTTATACCCGCCTTATTCTGGGTTAAGTCATAGGCAGAGTTATGCCATGCTTTCATTACCTTGCTGAGCTATTTGCTCACTCTTGCTATTGTTTTATATATATTATAGAGCAGCGAAGCAGGATGTCAAGGGCACCAGTGATTCCGGAGATGATACGAACCAGTCAGATCAGGCTGCAGCTTGTTGAGCTTATGTATAGATGTGAGTGGAATGAGAAGATTGTAATCATCTGGATCTTTAGTTGGTAATGTACCATTACTTAGAGATTGTACCAGTATCAGACTTTGTAAAACATTTGGGTATTGTAATGAAAGTTATTTATTCCGCAGTTGATGTATTGTGTCGTTTCTGAGACTCTAACCTGTGTGTGTGTGTGAGATATATATTGTGGGGTCATAAACAGTTGAATTGTGTACATTGTGAGTAATACAGGTAAGGCAAGGATTAAATGGATCGTGACTACTCTAAATCCCAGACCCCGGATTTGGGGCTGTTACATTATCGAAATCTGCGACACTTTCAAATGTAATGGTGTGACGGATGATGCTATCAGGTTGAGGCTTTTCCCATTCTCTCTGAGGGATAAGGCTAAGAGCTGGCTACACTCTTTGCCACCTGGTTCCATTACTACATGGGAAGATCTTGCTCAGAAGTTCCTTACTAAATTCTTCCCTATGGCGAAAACTGCAGTATTAAGGAACCAGTTAACTCAATTCCAACAGCAATCTGGCGAGACCTTGTGTGAGGCTTGGGAACGCTACAAGGAGATGCTACGCAAGTGTCCTCATCATGGCATGCCTGATTGGATGGTTATTAATGGGTTCTACAATGGGTTGGGAGCACAATCTAGGCCCTTGCTAGATGCAGCGTCAGGTGGAGCTCTGTGGGCAAAGAGCTATGATGAAGCTTATGATCTTATAGAGATGATGGCTGCTAATGAATATCAAAATCCAACCCAAAGGCTATCTCAAGGCAAGGCAGCAGGAATTTTGGAAGTAGATACAGCTACAATGATTACGGCTCAGTTGAAAGCTCTTGCTATGAAGGTGGATTCTCTTGCTAATTATGGAGTTCAGCAGGTGGCTAGTGTTTGTGAGCTATGTGCGGGCGCACATGAGACGAATCAGTGTGCTATCTCTTCTGAATCAGCACAGTTCGTGAGTAATTTACAGAGACCTGTTGCGCCAGTTCCAGCCACTTATCATCCTAGTAACAGAAATCATCCCAATTTCAGCTGGAGCAACAATCAAAATACTCAACAACCTTATCAGCAAGCAAAGCCATTCAATCAAGGCTATCAACAGCTTTACGCTCCAAGGGCACCATATCAACCTCCGGGATTTCAGCAGCAACAGTGCCAGGCTCATATGGGGCAATCATCTAATGATAAATCAGATGAGGTGTGGATAGCGGTAAAGAACCTACAAGCTGGCCAGAAAGTCTTGGAAACCCAGTTAGGACAGATTGCAAGTGCTTTATTTAGTAGGCCACAAGGAACTCTTCCTAGCGATACGGAGGCTAATCCAGGCAGAAGGGAAAGCAAAGAACAGGTCAATGCAGTTACTTTGAGATCCGGAAAAGTCACGAGTGATCCTAAATCAGCAACTGAAGAAGATGAAGATGTTCAGAATCAGCAGGTTGAAAAATTTGCAGTGCCAGAAATTGAGAAATCTTATTTAGTGGCTGATCAGCTAGATGGTGAGAAGAGCAAGAAACCTGTTGAAAAGTCTACTCCGGAGCAATCTTCAAAGAATAATCAGATCTATCCACCTCCGCCATTTCCTGGACATTTGCAGAAAAGTCAAGAGAAACAATTTCAGAAATATATGGATGTCTTCAAGAAACTGTCCATTAACATTCCTTTTGTTAAAGCGTTGGAGCAGATGCCAAGATATGCAAAGTTCATGAAGGATATTTTGTCAAGGAAGAGAAGGTTGGAAGATTTTGAAACAGTGGCATTGACGGAGGAGTGTAGTGCCGTTCTACAACAGAAGTTGCCACCTAAGCTTAAAGATCCAGGAAGTTTCACTATTCCATGCATTATTGGCAACCTTTCATTCAACAAGTGCTTATGTGATTTGGGAGCTAGTATTAATCTCATGCCCTTGTCTGTTTTCAAGCAACTTGGTCTACCGGAGCCAAAGCCAACTAATATCTCTTTGCAGTTGGCTGATAGGACGATCACGTATCCGAGGGGTATAGTAGAGGATGTTTTGGTAAAAGTTGATAAACTCATATTCCCAGCTGATTTTGTTATCTTGGATTTTGAAGAAGATAAGAAGATTCCCATAATCTTGGGAAGACCGTTCTTGGCTACAGGAAAGACTTTGATTGATGTGCAAAAAGGAGAGCTTACAATGAGGGTGCAAGATCAGAGTGTCACCTTTAATGTGTTCAAGGCAATGAAATTTCCGACAGAGGATGAAGAGTGTTGTGGTGTGGAAATAGTTGATACGGGTCAGAGAAAGAAGTTTGATCAGTTATTGAGCGAAAAATCTGACATGCATGTGCTAAAGCATCCAATCAGTGATTCCATTGACAGTTCTTCGGTTCAAGATCTTTCGAGTGTAAAGCTTGGGAAACTTCCACTACATTTGAGGTATGTCCTTTTGAATAATGAGCTAGTGATTTTTGAAGAGGGGCGTGATAATGTGTTGCAAAGGTGGAAAGCAGTTGTTAAGGAAGAGGAAATTTTTGTTCAGCCGGTTGAGTCGGAGAAGCATCTTAGAGGTGTGAAGAAGAAAAAGAAAAAGATTTGGCCGTTGGGTAGTAAAATTAGGTTGAAGTCTGAAGGAAGAGATTTGTGGAAAGCAAGCAATCAAGATGTCCACGTTCGTATGAATGGTTTGTCTGTTGAGAACGGTTCAGTTATTCTTTTGAAACCACCATGAGTTGAGGAAGTAACGTCAAGCTATTGACGTTAAAGAAGCGCTTCGTGGGAGGCAACCCATGCATTAGTATATATAAAAAAAAAAGTAGTAGTGTTGTGAAAAAAAAAAAAAATTGGATTTTTGGTGTGTCACGCAGGAGGAGCCTGCGTTTCAGGGCAGATTGCGCGCCTGTTGCGCAACTTGCGCCTACGCAACTGGTCTTGAGGCAGTTTGCCTCCCTGATGCGCTATTTGCGCTAGCGTGTCTGTACTTGGGGTTGGGGCAGTTTGCCTCCATGCGCGCAACGGGCGCGTGAGTCAGGGAAAAAAAAAAAAATTGTCAGCGTGTTGTCAGGCTGTGTGTTCTGTCCGTGCTGTTGTATATTTATAAAAAAAAAATTCTCTTCTCACCCCAATTTTTATTTATACCCCCATTCTCTCTAATTCTTTTCCTATTTCTATTTCAAAACCCCCCCATCTTTTTTCTCCAAAATTCTAAACCTATTTCTATTCTAATTCTTATTTTTTATTATTATTATTATTATTATTATTATTATTATTATTATTATTATTATTATTATTATTTATTATTATTATTATTATTATTATAGTTATTATTATAGTTATTATTATAGTTATTATTATTATTATTTTCTTTATTATTATCTTTATTATTATTATTATTATTATTTATTATTCTTATTATTATTATTATTATTATTATTATTTTATATACCCACCTATACATACAAATCCAATTCCTCTTCTATTTTCTTTTAATCTCTAAAAAATTCAATTCTAAAGAGGAATTAATTGCAAGTTCACCTCTTTGATTCGTATTGGGTAAATCTTTTTCTCTAATCTTATTTTTATTACGAATTTGTGTTCTTGTCAATTGTGGGTTTTGTAGTATTCAGGCAAGGTGGCCAGTCTATGGAGCTTGTACACAGTATCCTCCACCAGAATAATCCGAGGACGAGGCTTTGTAGGTATGTTTTCTACTATCCATTGTATTTACTTTCCATTCAATGCGGACATTGAATCTTTTAAGTTTGGGGGTGGTTTGAGGGATTAGTAGTTGTTGTATTAGGTGTTCATGTAGGATTTCATGCTTTGCATATTAGTAATAGTAAAATCATGCAGATATGTTCGTGTTATTTACGTTTGTTTCATATAGGACATTATGTTTTTATGTTTTTATATCATGTGAGTTCATAGTAGTTGCATTTGCACCCATGCTTGATAGGAATTTTGTGTTGTTGACGCTTTTGATTGAGAAGTGATATGCTTTGTTCTTGTGCACACACATACACTAGTAAGTTGAAGCTAGTAGACTTATTGAATGTTGTAAGTGATTAGAAGGACATGAATATGTGCAAGATGATTTAGTTTGCATGCTTTGAATACAAGTTGGTGCGTTAGAGAGATGTTGCTTGGGATTGAGTATGTTTTTCCACCAAGTGAGATTTTGAGCCTTATTGCATGTTTGCAATTTATTCGTTTGCTTGAGTGTCCACGGATTGTTTGCATTGCTAGCAGTTGTTTGAGGTCTTTCTTGAAACGCATGACATTATTTGACGATTAAAATGATAAAGGCATTAGGATTAACCACATATTTTCCCATATTACCATACCATATTTACATGATCAATTAGTTAACCCGTTGAACTTAATCCTATTTTTTCGGTGACATACCACATTACTTGCCTAGACCTTTTTCTTGTATTGGCCTTACATTAATTTGAACCCACTTTGTCAAAGGCTAGTAGAGTGCTTAAGGGAGTAATAAGGTGTGCAAAGGAGGGGTATTGTTGGTCATAATTTTGGGGGAAATATTGGAAATTGGGTTTGGTTGTTTACTTGATAGTCGACATATGTAATAAAATTGTGGGATCATTGTTATTGTTTATATTATTGTTTGTGTCCTATTTAGCTCTCGAAAAAAAAGAAAAAAAAATACAAAAAAATAAAAAAAAAGAGAAAAAAAAGAAAAAAAATATATTATGAGAGCATGTTTGTGTTTGTTGTGATCCTATTTCAGTTGACTAGTCGAGTGTTTGTTTTAGTAAAATTATGTGGGGGGAAAATAAGGTGTTGTGTATGATGTATTATGGTACTTACTAGCTTTTGACACTTCACCTGTTTTGGCTTATTTGACATACCTTGTCCCTAGCCCCGTTACAACCCAACTAAAGACCTTTTGATTATCGTCATTGATGTATGTTGTGTTAAGAGTTAGATTGATACCAAATGTCAAGCATGTTTATGATTTTGTTGGAATTGAGTGATACACTTACCCTTGTTCTTGAGTGAATATTCTTTTGTGAGTGGATTGTGAGTGTTTGCTTGTTCTTGCGTATGAGATCCCGAGTGTTGTCTCAAAGATGTACTCTTGTAGGCTTAGCATGTTTACTAACTTATTCTTACACTTGACATGGGCTTGTGAGAACTTATGCATGTCATTGAGTAGACTATGTGAATACTTGCACTTTCGACACCAAGACATTGCGTATTTACTTTGATTCTTAAGTTGATATGGCATGAGAGGATTTGAAGGTATGGTAGATTAGATTAATTGCATTTGCATATTAGTTGCATTCATGCAATGCATTGCATTGCATTAGGTTAAATGGATTTTGTGGGTACATTCGCTATAAGCCCTCACGAGACCTTACTCGTCCACTAGGGCTGCCTAGGGGTTTAAATGGCTTGTTGCATATGCCAAATGCAACCGTGATCACCTACGGAAGTGGTACTAGTTAGTTAGTTAGTTGTAATTGTTTATGCTTGAGGACAAGCATCGGTTTAAGTTTGGGGGTGTGATAAGTGGATTTTATATCCACTTGGAGCATTCTAAATCGGCTTAAATTGATTGTCTTGGGCTCAAGTTTCTTGTAGTTTTGATGTGTTTTGTTTAGTTGTGCAGATTTGCAAGGATGTTGATTATGGTGGATGTTTTTGTCGTTTTTGGAGATTTAATTTATTAAAATTCGGATTTATTGGGCTGCACGCGTGAGATTCACTGTTTGGGCCATATCTTGAGTTCTAGAAGTCAGTTTTGGGCGATCTTACTGTCCACGCGAAGATAACGAGATTTTCTATCATTCTAAGGTGGTCCAGAGGTCCAATTACATTTGGAACGTTCCAGGAAAACTGAAGAAAAGTCAGCCACAAATTTTCCTTAAAAACAGAATCAGTTTAGGAAACGTATCTTGCAGAAATTCTATTATAATTTTGTTTTGGTATTTTCTTGCTGGGCAAGACTTTTAGAGCTTATTTAAAACACATCCTACCATTGTAATAGAGATATACACATTATCATAGTTTTATTATTGTAACCAGCTTAGATCTGCAAGGGAGAAAAGGAGAGAAGGGTTCAACGCTCGTGACAAGCAACAGATCTTGATCTACTTCATCCTTTGTGTTACTTTGGATTATAGATTTGTTTTCTCAAACTCTTGTTTATTAATATAATTACTTCTTTTATTCATATCTTGTTATTTACCATGTTTTCATCAAATCCCATGGTGACGAAAGGTTTAGTTATGAACTAATCGTTGTCATGGGATCCTAGTGGATTTATCTATGTAGCTTAGTAGTTTGCATGCCTTAAAGATTTATGTGTGGTGAATTCTTGATATCCTCGTATGGTTAATCTTAATGCTTTTAGATGCGTAGCTAACATCTAAATTGAATTGTTAATCTCTTGTGAAGCGAGAGTGGATCTTGAGATTTAGAACTTGCCATGCTAGCATAGGTTCATAATTGTTTATCAATATGATTCGTGGTGTGAGATGAAAATACTTATACTGCCCTGTGTGATCTTTATGGATAACTTGTGCTTCAACCTTTATGTTTTCAAATTCTATAGAGATATAGGGTCTAAACATAATAGGTGCCTACTCGTCTTCTATCTCTTTTGTGGATGTATGCGTAGATTGGTACTAGTATACCGAGAGGTAACTTTTACTCTTTTCGTGTTATTCGATCAGATATCAAAACCATCGCATGTTTTAATTAAAGGCTGCAACTCTAAGTGAAGTAGATGATGAAACTAGGATTCCATGTTTTATTCTCATATTAGTAATTCGACTTTAATCTCTTTAATTAGTTAATCTTTAGTTTGATAATTAATTTAGTAGTCAATAAAAATCCAATTTGTTATTTGTCTTAGCAGTGGATAAAAACCATACATCGGTGCATAGGTACATTAATTGAATTGAACACCATTCTAGATCTCTGTGGGAACGAACTTGATTTAATCATATATTACTTGTGACAACGTGCGCTTGCGTGATTTTGCATAACATATATATCGATCACTGATATTATATTATAGTCATCTTGGAACATGTCAGAACTTGGGCAAAATGAGTGTTCAAAGTGTGTTGGTAACATGCTCCAAGAGTTTACAATATACATTTATATAATTTTAAAATATTTATTTATTTATTTATTTCGTGTACTTTCGTATCGTGTCGTGTACCTAAGGGTAAACCATATCCATACCCATTTAGGCCTCGTGTTCTTTCGTGTTCGTGTACTTTCGTGTTCGTGTATAAAAAAGGTGAACCCATATCCATATTTTCCGCGTCGTTTTCGTGTCGTGTACCAAATTGCCGACTCTATTCCGTGGCCATGAAAGAGCCACGTCTATACACCAGCATAACATATTTCAAGTCTAGTATGTATTAAAACATGGATATCCATTAACCCATTAATCCGGTCAAAAAGTAAAAGGACTAAAAAGCCTATGTAAAAAAATTAGATAATATTGATTTCAAAGGGTAATTGGTGTAATTTAAAAATAAAAGGACTAAAAAACCTATGTAAAAATTGGATAATATTGATTTCAAAGGGTAATTGATGTAATTTGATTAAATCCTTCACTAAACATCATTAAGAATATATTGCTAACAATATGTTGGTGCAGTGGTTGAGCCACTGGCCTCCTTTGAAGGAGGTCAGGGGTTCGACTCCTGCGTGTGTGTGAGTTTCTTAGTTTGTATTAGGTTTCCTTTCTGTATTTGTATTTCTGTATTTGTAATTCTGTAATAGGCCGAGGGTCCTTGAGAAACAGCCTCCCTATTATATAGGTCATGGTCTGCGTACATCTACCCTCCTCAGACACCACACTTTGATGTTTGGTTTGGTTTTATATCGATATTGATAAGTTAAGTACTTAAGTATTGTTTGCCTTTCAAAATAATTTCCATTTATAATATGATAATTTTAAATTGATAAATTAAAAAATTTATTTTAATTAGTAAAATTGACATGAATACACACGATTTATTCCATAAATTATTTTATTAATAAATTATAAAAAAAATACGGGTATTTGATAAAATTTCAACTTCCAAAATAAAGCATCTCATTCATGCGTTCTCTACGAGACTACGACTCCACATTGAAAGATCGCTCCGGTGGTGAACTATGGTCCGCACTCCGCACCACTTATATACATACAAAACATCTGTATGTATTCTACGAATTCTCACTTACTAATATTTATTTAACCTAATTTTGTTTCATACTTTATCATATGATTATTCTGCTTTTTTAATGCTCATATTTGTTATAACTTATAAGTCGTAGCTGCATTAGCATTAGGGTTTAACTATCATTATTTGTGGATATTACATGTTGATTTTAACTACTAAATGGTTGTTTTGATTGTTAATGAGAATGTGAATGAGGAAATGTTCGAAATGATGTGGCAGTTGTTATTAGTTGTTTCGATATCGTATTGAATACTTGATTCGTATTAGCATTAGGGTTCATTGATTATAGTTTACCTAATGATGTATAAATTGGTACAGAAGTGACTATATTGTTATGATTCTATGGAAGTCAGATAAAATATCTTGAGATTGAATTAGCAAGGGGGCGTTTGAATTGTTGATGAGAGAGTGAATGGGGAAATGATTCGGAATTCAATGGGATGATGTGGCACAGTGGCGGTTGTTATTAGTGAATTCGACATGTTATTTAAATTTTTTATGTGTAATTGTCTATGTGGCGCTTGAATTGATTTATTTATAAGTAGTATTCTTCTCTGGAAAAACTTTTGAATATTCACTAGTAGTATACAATGATAGACTCTTTCAAGTACAAGTGTATAACGTCATGAATTTATCATCACACCGTGCAATTTTTTGCTAATCACTTGTAATTTAAAAGGTAAAAGATGAGACAAGCTTTACTTTTGTTAATGCATACAAATGCATCGTAAACAAGCATCTATGCAAACAAGAGTTTTCTATTTACTCCAAGCAAATCCCCTTTCCAAAGTGTATTCTGACACTAGCTTCGAATATTATACTTTAGCATTTAAAAATCTCTTTAATCCATTAGTTAACTGATTGACTTGTAATTTTGCAGTGCAAGCTTCTGTGAAAATCAAATTATAATATGTATCACCTGACATTTGGATCCATAGTGGCAACTACCAAAATCCTCCAATCACCGACATATCTCTGTCTTGTAAAAGCTTTTACCTCCACTGGGATCAGATGTCGACTATGTAACCCCCCGCCAATCACCAGTCCAACTAGATTCTCATTTTGCACAACCATGTTGTCCTCCAACTTCACTGGAGTCTTAAAACCATTGTGGCGACTTCGACTGCAATTTTGTTTGGTTGGATTGGTCAACTGCAGTGTAATCCGTCAGGTTGGAGATGGCCTTATACATAGCCAGGTATCGTTACAGGCAAACTTGTTTATCTGCTGGAGGAGGTACTTTAAAAATCACTCCATTAGTGGATCGTGGGTCCTTCCCACTTAAATCAAGGTGGCTCATCTCTCGCAACTTCTAGAGACAAAACATCTGATGTGGCCTATCTAGGTATGGTTTTTCCGTGTTACCTGTATTCATTTAACCCAATATTTTTTTCGTACTTTGTAATAATTCATTGATTATTCTGCTTTTTGGTGCTCATATTGGTTGTTTTGATAAATATTTCTTAGGAGTTTTAGCTGCATATAGGTAATAATTTTAAACAGAAATCCAGCATATTTACTAGTAATTTTAAAATACGTGATGTCTAGAATACATGATGTCTAGATGCTGTAAAATACTAGTATTGTAGTATTTGTCAATCATTTCCTTAACATTTATTTCTGTGATCTGTACCAGATATGATAATTGAATTCAGTGCTTTTGTGATAAAAGAAGTTTATTTTGGGCAAAAATGTTGGAGAAGCTGGTCTCTGTCTCACATTTGCAAAATTTGGAAAAAATGGTCAGGTACTTCTCGGTAACCTTTGACCTTGTTTCATTTGGCTGTTTTTAGGGGTGGCAATTTCAGACACGACCCGAAACCCATCCGAACCCGACCCGAATCCGTAACCCAATTTACTGAGACAAAACCCAAAATTGACCTGAAAATGATCTGGTCTATCCGAAAATGACCCGAAAGTGACCCGATTTTAGATTTTCATTTATTTATGCTTAGATATTTAATTTCATTCAATTTTAAGTAATTTTACCTTGACCCGAAATTGACCTGTTTACAAACACGAACACGACCTGAAACACGAAATTGCCACCCCTAGCTGTTTTTTTGTCTCCTTGTCAATGTGTTTCTGTCTCATTATTGTTACACTCTCTTCGGGGGCAATGCTTTACTTTTTATTCATAATTTTCTAAAACATTTTACTTGGCAATTGGCATATTAAAGTTGAACATGGCATCCTTTTGGACCTAGATGATTGAATACAACCTCGAAAACACAGTATATTGATTATTCAATATTCATATATATTGCATTATAAATACTCAGTTATTAGCAAAAAGCCAGCAAAGGCCTCATACATATTTGGATTAAACTACCCTGAATTGTAATTTACATAAACATACACAATAGATATATTGAAAAAGAGAATCTGAAGGCCACAATAGTTATATAATTGTGTTGTTTATTTTTTGAATATGAATAAGCATATATAAAATCAAAGCTTTAATATGGTTTAAGTAGTTTCTATTAGGAAAAAGTTATGTCAAATCCTGGTTGTTAAGTCGACGACTAGTCGACAAGTCGATCCAGGGGGAAAAGTCGACCCACGACTTGTTGAGTTTGAAGTCCATGGGTTTTACTTGGATCTGACCTGGTTACCGGCCCGAAACCCGACTTAAAAGCCGATCCGAATTGAAAATTAGGGGGTTTTAACTACAACTTACTCATTTTTTGATTGAAACCTAAATCTCATCTCATATTTACTACGCCGACTTTATCTCTTCTTCCCACGACATCTCTGGCGGCTCTCTGATAGTGGCTCTTCTTCCACAATTTGTTTTTTTGAACCCGTATGTACATATACTACATATATATGTACTTTTTTTACATTTTATTATATATATATATATATTAATTTACTTCTACTCTCTTCTCATTATATATATACAACAAAAAATGTTTTTCACTTAAATTTGTCGTTTCTTTTACTTTTTTACTTTTTTATTATTGTTTTTCATATAATTTTTTTTACAACTTTAAATTTATTTCATTATTTTTAAACGGTAAAGTTTATTTTCTTTTTCCTTTTGTTTTATCAAATGTTTTTTGAATCCAAGTTATCGATTTTATTTAAATTTACAAACTCATACACATTTACAATGCAAATTACAGAATTAAAATTACATTTCATTAATATTGTTTGTTAATTTGTTTTGTTGATTTCACTCTTTAATTATGTTTTTATTTGCGTAGAGATGCTTGAATTTTGGTGCTTGAACTTATTATCTATCAGTTTTCATTTGAACTATGGAATTTACGTTAGTTCACTATATCATACTCCCTCCGTCCCACCCATTTCTTTACATAAAAAACTGCGTATCTGACACGCATTTTAAGGTGCATTTTAATGATAGTTCTATAACTTATTTTTGGTATTTTCTTTTTTTTTGTATAAAAATAGGATTGTTCTATTTTTATATAAAAAAAGTAAATATAAAAAATAAGTTATAGAACTATCCTTAAAATGCACCTTAAAATTCGTGCCAGAAATTGGTCCGCAAATGTAAAGAATTACATGGGACGGAGGGAGTATATTATAATTACTCTAAATATATGTATGTCGACTATTTGTCGACTTTTTACGACTAGTCGGGCGACTTGCCGACTTTTAAATTTGCAGGTACTCGAGCGTCGAGGCTCCCCTTGTCGACTTTAAAACCTTGTGTCAAATATTGTAAGTAATCTTAGATAATAATCATCATTTATAGAAACATAATAAGAATATGATAGGAAGTAAATCATGAATAATAAGTGACATTATTTAGCAAAAAAAGAATTATAATTAACATATATAGAATTATATGATATACTACTATACTATCACTATAATTTTTATATACTATATATGATCTTACTTTAAAAGCTCATCTTTTTTAATTAGACTGAAACAAGATAATCTTTTTTATCTCAAGTACATAATATGTAAAGTTCACTTTAAAAATCCCATAATTCTTTCATATTATAACTATACTAGATCTTATTAAAAGGTCTATGTTTTTTTATAAATTTAATCCAATCCAAAGGATCAAATAATCCATAATCATATTGTTTTAACTTGGGCCAAATATTGACCGACCGTCTGGCTACCCATATTTTTATGTTCTAGATTTAATAGCATAAAATCTAGATGAGAGGAAACCAAAATTCAAAGTTTTAATCTACCCAAAACATATAGACATTCAAAGTTTTTTTTCTAATATTTTGTTGCGTAAAATCTAGATGTGCAAGTGTACACAATCGCAAGCAAGTAATATAATAGTAAATACCAGATATCGTTCCTCAGGGACTGTAAATTCGTATCAATCTCAAGTAATATCCAACACTTTGGTTATCGATCACAAAAATTGATTGATGGTTTTTATAACTAAACTAATTGATAGGAACCAAGTTAACCAACTAAATTATACTAGAGAAGAGAGTTTAATGAGTTTCAAATATGAGAATATAAGTTAGGTTAATTGCTTCCCTCTAACACGTGAAAATCGTTAAAAATAGTATGTAGCACTAGAGCAATCCACACTCTACTAGCTAGAATTCAATGGCCACAGGTTTCTCTCGAAATCACTGGGGTATACTTCCTACAATATAAGCTAACATATGTCTATCCCAATTTACTCGTCAGAATGTAATTAAGCACCAATTCACAAAGCTATGCATGGTCACTATATATGTCTGTAACGCAACAATAATATAATCGAAAGATATATAAGCATGCACCACTCAAGTCTTATGTCCATTAACTATAACCCTCTCGGTATTATAATTAACTCTTTAACCTACTAAAGTTGATCAGATAATAACAAGTATTAGCATGGAAAACACTTGAATGAATAAACCGTAGAACTGCATACTATACTCTTTAACAAAACACCAATAATCCCATGCTGGGGTCCCATAAAAATCCCAACTTTATAAGATTAGTTCATAATGCAAATCTCAAACGAATTCAAGAATTGAGAGCACATATTCATGACAAAAAGAGTTTAGGAGAGAATTCTAAACAAAAAGATGAAGAAAACAAATAATATCCGTCTTCTACTTCTTCTTTTTCTCTCTCGTATGATGTGTATCTATAGTAGGTCTGATGTATCAAATAATATCTTCTAATAAAAGTATTTTTAATTATTTAATACAATTACTAGGAGATTTTCCAATCAGAATTGAATTCTAGGAAAGGAAATTCGTAACTGACTTTTTGACTCTGTTTCCCGGCTGACTCGGCTAGATTCTGATATCAAGACCACTTCTGAATTAAAGCCCTTCTCATAAGCTTTCCGTGGGCTCTTAAATCGTCTAAAACAAACTTCTGGAACTCTAGGTATGACCCAAACAGTGTAGACTACACAAGCGACTTATGAAATCCGATTTTTAATCAACTTAATTTCCAACTCTTTAATTTAGCTCCAAGCCTTCCTTTATTATAAGTTATAACTCCTTGATACCTGCAATAAAACATTTAATTAAAATTTATTAAATAAAAATCCAAATCAATACAAAATAACTTAAATATAGGGACAATATTATGATTAAATGTACGCTTATCATATGTTTGCTGTGATCGTCAAAGTTGATGTTAGCATTATCCACTTCAAATTCTTGTTCCTCTTTCTCTGCCACTTCATATTAAAAGTTAAAAGGGACATGGTGCAGGGTGGGAATGCGTAATGCAAGGATAAACAAATTTGATAATTAGGATGTTCATTACATGGGGATTCCATTTATATATAAATAGTATAGTTAGTTGTTTGATGTCATGCTTTGTACGATAAAACCTACTATTAGAGTTATAGTTTTAGAGCAAATTGAATCAAATTAAGAATCAAATCATGTAAACCAAAAGAATTAAGTTAGAAAATTAATTTTTCTTTTTTTTTTCTTTTGTAAAAGTGGTTACTCAAGCAATTTCAAGTACAATTGGTAAAATTTGTTGTCAAGTATCCGAGTACCCCACACAAGTATTTGTGCTTCCTAGATTAGAAATATCCTTTTAAAAGTTAATATAACAATTCTAGCTTCTTGGTGACACAACCTACTAGTCTGAAATATTTGATCGTGACGCTACATTTGCTGTCATGAAGGAATAGATTTACTGAATGATTATATTAGATGTATTCCCTATTACAAGTTAAAAGAATGGCGAGAAAAATTATGCGGAGTGTCGCTTTATGTAACAATTTAATGCAATGATCCGTGTTATGAGTTTTTTTTAACTAAGACTTAGGGGGGTGTATTCAACTAGGATTTTGAAGGATTTTTGATAATCCATGGATTTTAATGAATTTTTTTAAATCTACGGATTGTTTAAACTCTACAAAGACTCTACAAAGAATCTTGTAAAATTGATGTAAAGTCATTGAGATTTGAAATGTTTTTTTAAAAATCCATCAAAATCTCATTGATTTTTGCAAGATTTCAAAACTTATAAAAACAGCTAGCAAATCCACCAAAATCCATGGATTTTAATAAATCTAAAAAATCCATGGATTTTTGAATATCATCAAATTTAAATGGATTGTTTTAAATCCAGATTGAATACACCCAGATTTTAAAATTCTTTTTGAAATTCTAATTGAATACCCTCGGATTTTAAATGACATTTTGAAATCCAAATTGAATACCTCAAGATTTTAATGGATTTCAAAAAATCCAAATTGAATACCCCTAGATTTCTAAAATTCCTCAAAATCCTTCAAAATCCCAATTGAATACAATATTATATTAGAATATTAATATGAATTAGTGGGTCAAATTATATTAGAGATAAATTCCATTGATACATAGGAAAACATTTGTACCAGTGGCCCTTATTCGTCTGAACTCTGTGATTATCATGAATACATCTCATGATAAAGGTTAAGCGATAATTTCCAACACAGTGTCGTTTGGATCATGGGATTCCAATGTGGTTAATGAGAATGGAAATACAAAAATCTATTAGATTGGCATTCTTGTTCTCGTTAACTGGGTTGCAATCTCATGATCTAAATGACTCCCACATGTTAAAAACTAAAATCATTAAAAGAATGATAGAAATGTGAGATATAGGTAGGGGTCCCGTTAGATGATAACTTTGAATTAAATCTATTACGAGAAAATGTTATAAAATGCTTTAATAAGAGGTAGGCCCATTTTTTTTGTTGCTAAATGAGGTAGGTCCCATTTAAAGATAGGAATTAAAAAAGTTAGATGAATGATGCAAAATGTAATGAATGCTAATGTTTCTTTTCGTAACCGTTTCTACCTTTATAAAAAGGTTGACATGTGGGAGTTTGACAAGTAATACCATCACTAGTTATGTACCTTATAAAGTCAAATATCGCGGAAGTAGGACCCATCTGTTAATTGTTTTTTGTCTTTTAATAATTTCTTTGAGGGCTCCTACCTAATTTATTTTAAAATGACATAAAATTCATCATTTGTCATATATTTTTTAATCTAGTGGGACATACTTCTATTTCACAATTCTTATCACTCCTAGACTTGTTTAATAGGTGGGCCCCATTACTTTAATAGGTGGGGCCCATTAGTTGGAGAGTATTTTAGTTCTTTTTGCATTTCAAATATGAAAAAAAACCAATATTCCGTGCTTAAATATATCTTTATAGAGAGATATATAGTTTGATTTAAGAGAGATAGAGAGAGGATTTTGTTTAAAAGAAGGATTTTGATAATATTGTTTATTATAATCTCCTTCAAGTTTTTGTTCATACAACTATATTTATTTGGTCATCCACAGCTTCTCGAAATACTGCTTACAATTGAATTGTGAAAGGAGATCAAATCTATGTCGAACGACCTTGTCGCCAGTACCATGTCGAAAGCTGAAAGTGAAGTGAAGCTAGAGGTAGTGTTATATTATGATCGCTACATATTTTTAACTTTTTATCTTTTTTTAATGTAACTTGTTATCTACTTATTTCCTATATATAATCAACTACTGAGAAAAAGTGTCGTTCTTTATTATCCATGACTTTTTAGTCAGTGTCATTATCCTCCCTTTTCGTTATCTGTTTAAATTTCTTTAACCATGTAACAACCGGCAATCTTGGAGCTGAATTGCAGTAGAAGAGTTTCCTTGATTTCTTATATTCTTAGTGGACTGTTTAGGTTTATTGGAATAATTGAATCTCATTTTCTTAGAGCATAAATAGATCTGAAAAAGCTTTGAATCAGTTACCGAGAATCTGACTTAATTAGTTTCTGTAATTGCTTTTTTCTTTATATAACTATTTTTTGTTTTTACTGCAAAGTGAAATTTTTGCAAAGCTGTAAAGGTGGATTTTATTTGAAAAACGTTTGCATATATTTCGGACTTTAAAGAATAAAAATGTGATATATTTTTCTTATTCCAGTGAGTCACTGTTTTGGACTTAACTTTCTAGAGTACTTTTGTTCTCAAAAATTACATTTAAAAAGGAGTTGGTTAGAGCGTTTTATATTGCATATTAAGTTTTCAAGATGTACGGACATAAAAGCTCAAGACTAGTGACATGTTGTCTATTGAACCGCTGTTACTTGAGGGCAAACTTTTGATCAAAATTTGTGGAGCTCCATGAGGTATCTAATGTGCTCACAGTATTTATGTTGAAAATTGAAAAATGAGATCTCATGCAGCATTGTATTATTTGTGTTTCACTGCTGTATAATTTGTTAACTTTGTACCCTTTTAGCACTATGGTTTCTTATATGTATTTCGTTATTGTGGAATCCAGACTCTGAAGTCCTATATATGGGTTCAAACTGCTGACGGGTTTACACAAGCAGTGGAAGAAGAGGTTGCCATATTATGCCCTACATTTGAACATGAAATAGAATCAGGATTTGGATCTTCAAAGAATAGTCCAATATCAGTACTCCCAAAAGTTCGAGCAACTTCTTTAAGTTTAGTATTTGATTACTGCCGATTTCATAAAGTTCGTCGCTCTTTCGAGGTTAGATATCTCTGCTTTAACCTTGTGGTCTATGATTTTTTGACTAAGACTGTTGTAAAGTCTTCTTTCCTTTCTCCTATACGTAAGTTGTCCGGAACGAGTAATGCATCACGGTGTATCTACTCCCTTAATAATAGTAATAATAATAATAATACGGGGCTATGAGAAAATCATCTCTAAAAGAGCTGGAAATTTCCAGTATGTATAGATCAGGAACTATGTAAGCAAATGAATATCAAATTTCTTTATCCAGGCAAGTTGAATTAATTTTTGTGGTACAATGGTGGCAGAGTATCCTTTGTTGTAGGATTTGATGAAGTACATAAAATATCAAAATCTTATGGTTGATTTTCTCTTTGGATAGGAGCACAAGACTTTTGATGAAAACTTTCTCCAGATGGATGCAAGAAGTCTTTGTGAGTTAATTACTCTTGCACACTACCTGCAACTTAAGCCGCTGATTGATTGCACCTGTGGAGCAATGGCACAAAGAATTATTAATAATTCTACTGAAGAGATATGGCATATGGTGAATTTAAGTGATGATCTGCCAGAGGTTTTCTTCGTGTGACCACCATACTTAGTGTCTAATGTCCAATGTTGAAACATTGGACATATTGTGTTTTCCATCTTTTGTTTCATATTATGTTGATTATGTCAACTAATGCAGGTAGAAAAGTTGGAGTCACGGGGGCACTCAGCTTTTGATCAAAGAATCAGGCTTTTGGAAAAATTGTACAAAAAGAAAAAGCAGACAGTTGTGAAGGAAATAGAAAATCTGAAGGTGAACTTTCCAGTAGAAAAAAAATTACCTGAAGATATAGTCGAATTTTCATAATTCTTTAGAAAACTCTAACTTTGGTTGATTTTTAAATTGATAGAACTTAATGGCTGGATTGAAGGCTGGGCAACATGAAGATACTCGTCAAGTTGATGACCTCGTTTCATTCATTAATGGAGGAGATGGAGGTATTTTCCCTTCTTATTCCCCTCATTTGTAGTATGCGTACCTTATTTTATTGGCTTAAGTAACGAGTAATTGAACACTTCAGAATTTTATATTTTGCTGCCCGATTGTACAAATTAGTGTTTCAAGGACTAAGTGTTTTGAAATCTCATGCCAGAGTGTGTTAGAATATTGCTTTAATATTTCTTTGTTGGGGTTGTGTATTTTGAGCTTTTGCTGGTTGTCCTTTTTTTTTAATCTTGTTTTGTTGTTTGTTTCCACAGTTTTCCTCCTCTATAAGTATATTTTTTCAATTTAATATCTGTCTGAAAGGATCACATCTGATTTTCACTGACACTTGTTGCCTTTATGCATCAACAGCAATGGTTAATGCAGAAAGAAATATTTTATATTCTTTAAAAGCAATAAGTAGCCGTATGCAGACTTTAATTTGAATATATTGTTCGTGACTTGTTTCTTTCCCATTTCTAACTTCCATTTGTTTCTCCAACAAGAAAGGAAGCACATTTGCTGCTCTGAGTGTTTTGTGCTAATTTGACTTGTTTTCTTTTGGGTAAAAATGTTAAACACTTCGGTTTTCGTCGAAACTTGACCACAGAATAATACAAGAACTTCATTTGTGGATTACGTACCTAGAGTAGCGGTTTTCTTCACACAATAAAGCGTCCATCATGTTCCTTTTAAAACCTAAGAGTTATTACAATATTATCTTACACCAGTCTAGGTAGCTTATCGACTAGTCAAATATATTTAGTCTATACTCTGCTGGAGAAGCAAGTTTACCTTCATGTAGAACACGGAAGAATTCTTTTTTTTTTTTTTTTTTGCTAATTGATTACACACACACCACAGGGATCGAACTCTTGACCTCTGTGTTAGAGAGGCAAGAGTCTTACCACTGGACCAACCCTTTGTTGGTAACACGGAAGAATTCTATTAGTGAAAAGAATATTAAAGAAGTAATGAAATATGGACGAGGTTTCTGGGCTGTTTTCTTTTAGTGAATACTAGAGTTCTTTACTCTCATACATGTTCTCATTCATTTTCCAAGCCCTAAAATGACTTATTTGCTCTGTTTTGATGTATCAGTAATGTCTCTTCTTCTGCAGTCCGATCTTAAAGGTTAAACTTGTCTACCTCATAAAAATGATTTGCATATCAGCACATCCTCAAATAATATGTATAATGTACAAGCATTTTATTTGTTAAAATGGAGTAATGGAATATATCTGTGCTGTTCTGTGGTGTCGTTATCTCGTGGTATCTTTCTAGTTAATACTCATGTTACTCTGTAGAGGTATGGATGGCAGTTTGAAAATAGATGTGAGGATTTCCCTCCATATTTTGCTTCATACACTTTCATTGTGCATTATAGTCGGAAAATCGATGCAAGAATTTCCCTTTATAGCTTGCTTCCTACCCCCTACAGTTGTGTGTTGTAGTTAGGAAAATGATACAAGATACTCTTGGTTTCCCATTTTATATAAAAAAAATTGATTAGTTCCATTACTTTTGCAGACACACAAACTTCAAAGAAGAAAAAAAATCGCAAGAAAAGGGATCAAAAGAATATTTCTTCCAGTACTGCTTCTTCATCTGAAGCATCTGCTTCAAAGAAAGTTACGGAGAAGCATGACAAGGTTAGACACATGTTGTCCATTGTGGCATTGCACTTCTTCCTAATAGCGTATTGTGTAGTTTTACTGTATAGTTTCTGGCACAATTTTAAGTAATTATAAGTTGTTTATTCAGGATTCAAATGCTATTGTAACTACAAATGCTAGAGGTTCCCCTGCTGATACATTGAAGCTATATGGGATTCAAGATGAGAGCTTCAGTGTTAAGAATTACTTTGATGATAATGATATGGATCCTGCTAGGAGAGAAGCGATTCATAGGTTAGCCCTGTTAATCTTTTAGGTCCTCTAAACATGAATTTTATATACTTCATCCAGCGAATCCGTTATTTTGCTGAAAGTGAAAATTTCAGAAAATTGTATTGACGGTTTGACGGTAGTTTTGTTGTTTACAACCTGTTCAGACTCTCTACATATAATTATCTCTGTCCTATGTGGAAACTGTATAGAACATAAATATTAATGTACATGTGTGTGTTTTAACTTTTAAATTTCATGTTTTGACCCCAAGACAGAGATATTTTATAGCCTGTAGAAATAACATTATTTTATTTTGTGTGGAATGTTCGATAAAATTACTTTTTTTGTAATGTCGGTCACTTGAATTACATTATCTCGACTCAGCCTACTGTAAACCAAGTGTTAATATTGAGAATGAAGGCTCAAAGCCATATACGAAACACGGTCATTCAATATTTCAATAAATGTTAAAAAACAAATAACGATAAACTTAAATGAAAATTTATTTCGTATAATTATTTGCTTATATTATAAATAATAAGTAGGCTTGTATCCCATAAACCTCACCGCTCCACTTATTTTGTGGTGTGGTTTGTGTGGTGTGATTTCATTAAAAAAATTTTAAACTGCATGTGCTGGTTGGTTTGCAGTTTTAGTCGAAAATCGACCACCCACTCTGCGAACATTCCTAGTTTTAATGTGGTTAGGTTTTAAAAATATAGAATATACAGCATAGATATAGGTAGTCATGAAAAACAAAAGTTAAAGTTTAAGCCTTATACTTGTAAACATTTGAAATCATCTTAATTCACTTGGATATTCATTATGGTCCTCAAAGTTGGTGTTAACATTATGCCCTCAAATTCTTGGTAGACCAATATGACAATATCTTAATGCCCATGATTGATAGAGCTAATTTTGAGTGGCTTAGTCTTTCATAAATATCTCAATCCTGTATGTATGTATGTATGAAATATAAATATGAATGTATGTGTGTCTGTGTGTGTTTAGCTTTAAGATTTCATGTTTAGGCCCCAAAACAGAAGGAAATTTTAAAGCCTTGGAAGTAACATAGTTTGGCTTTTTGTAGAATGTTCAAGACAATTACTATTTAGGAAAAGATGATGAAGTTTGGATATGTTTTTTCTTGCAAGTAAAAGATATAAACATTCAGTAATGACATCACCATGTAACATAATTTGATTAAGTAGGATTTCTTACGGAAGATCATCATTTATTTATTTCATATATACATAATTATGTTACCCAAAGAAGCAATGAAAACTTTGTTTCTATATAAAATAGGCGATCATTCAATTTTGGAAAATTAATTTTCTTTAAAAAAGTTTATATTTTTTTATGCAAGTCACTATACTGTAGTAAGATTGTGATAAATGAATATGACACGATTTTAATTAATTGTTCTTTGCACTCTAATGCCTTTGTATTGAGCAAGGTTAGTGTTACTTGACGTTAGTTTTAACCAAAGTTCAAGTTTAAGGTTGTCATCAGTGCAAATATAACTCAACGCGGACCACTTCCATGTAGCTAATATTTGTAAATAATTGAGTAGATGATGCTCTACATCACTTACCACTTACCTTGTGTTAACTAAACAAATAACCAAAGTGTAAAGGTTATCATTTACTTATCTCTTGTATTTACTTAGAGGATTGGGGTCAAAACAATTTATTTAGAACATATTGATACTAACATATTGTGTAGAGTAATAAAGAGGAAATGGTTAAAATTGATACCAAAATGCTTAAGATATTTTCGAGTTACATGTACATTTGTTGATGTAAATATATAAAGAAAAAAACCATCTAAAGAATTTGTTTTAGCAGTTACCTAGGGGTTGTTGATGAAATTATGTCAGCATTGATTTGCTGCATTTTAACTAAAACACGCCGAATATTAAAGTTGGTAGTTTCACTAACAATCCTTAGGTTTACGTAAGAATGTTGTTGAAGGCATTAAACTCAAATAACCAGTATTACTATTAGTTACTTATTACTAATAAGTGTTTGATTCATATATAACTTATGATTTGAAAATTGATTATACTTAGTAATGTAAGAAAATGGCTACAAGGCTAGTAAATAAGCAGGGAAATGGGAAAAGCAAAGGGATAAAACCTATCTCTGCAGTGGAAACGGTGGAAACAATCGTAAATCCATATAAATATATAAAGCATTTATCAGTTTATATAATTTTACATGATCGAGAGCAAGTGTTGGAAGAGTTTTTATAAAAATAATATGACTTGGAAGCCAAGTAAATTACAAAAGGAAAGAAAAAAAATAGCTTATCTTAACTTTTCGGTAAAATATTTTCTCCACTGAAAGCTAGAGGAGAGTTGGGTCTTTAAACAAAATCATTTGGAATTGTATCCCTAAATTAATGTATTTATCATTGTGAATGTAGTGAGGTTTTTTAATTGAAGGTTGGTATCATGTTTACATGGTAACTAATATTTTAACTTATCTATTGTTTTATGAAAATATATACTTGTGCAGACATGTGATGTGTTATTTACTTTATTCTGATTTAAAAACTTAATATGATAAAATAGTAGATTATAATGCTTTCGTGGAAATTTGAATAATGGTTGACTTGAACTTGTTTACATGTAATTAAAATAGCAGAGCTACATGTTTATGTATTTAACAATTTATTCAAGTACGATGTCACTTTATTAGTATGTTATTCAGGATCTCGGTAAGGTGTCCATCTTGGTTTCGATCCAAATGAAGGACTGATGATAATAAAAAAAGGATAAGGATCCGAAATTGGACAAGGTTGCAAGTACTAGGCATGTTAATTTAACACAAATGGAATATTGTATGATCATGGTTATCATACATTTTTCTACATTTTGTAAAATACCATCTTTTATCAATGAATTGTAGTCACTTAATTATATGTCAAATGAATGTCACAAAGTCAGGAGGATATATAAAGATAAGTCTTCTGGGACACTGTTTTGCCCTAAATGATCATGATTGTGTCATTTTCATGCGCATTGCGCAGACCCCTGCACACAAGGAAAAACAAGCTCGCATTTATAATCGTTTTTGCGAAAACTTAAATATTAATGATCATGAACTTATTCTTGTAAAGAGGATCACTATGTTGCATCTTTTTAGATAAAATTCATGTAAGGAAACAATCATCATTTTGAAATGTTCCGGAGGATGTTTTTGTGTGATGCTTTGTGTACCAAAAATAAGACTAACCGATACTAGATTACATTCGATGAAATGTATGTTACTGCTACTGTTCTAACCTCATTTATGTTCCAGTTCGCATTCACAACACTTGTCTTGAGTCAGATTGGTTTGGTCAACAAGGATGACTTGTTCGATGCCTAATGCTAGTTCTATAGAGTGCAAAAACCAAAAATAATCCTGCTTCTCATTAGCACTCTTTAGTAATTGAGTATATTTGAGGGTTCACCTAAGTATCTCTTTCACACCATATTGTGAAGTTTCTGCAGTCATTGTTTGCATTTTAAAATGAGTGACTTCGATAATGCTATGTATTTTTATGAGCTTCATCTGTTCTACATTTTTCCTTTTATATCGGTTGTGGTTGTTCAATTCTATCTTTTTTAATTTTATTCTTTATCTTCCTTTTCTATTCATCTTGCAAAAAAGAGGAACCCCTCTTTTGTTATACCATCAGGGTAATGATTCATCAACCTGCAAGTTCTTTTTGTGAGGCACAAATGGGAGAATTTATGTACAAGGGTTTATGTACAAAGAACGGACAAACCCTTATGGGTTGTTTCGGAAGACATGGAAAGAGATGTTTTTATGTCAGCAACAGAAGCCCAAGCTTTGGAATTGTTGATGTTGTGGTGGTTGAGTGAAAAGCCCGAATTTTTTTCGCGCAAATTCTTGGTTTCCTATTTTATATTTTTGCTGAATTTACTAGAAAATTAAATAGAAGTAATTAAAAATAATCAGGTTAGGATCGATCTAAACCAGCCCATTATTTATATGATATGATTCAACATGCCAACTATTAAACAACTTATTAAAAATAGAAGACAGCCAATCAGAAATGCTTTTGTCGGTGGACTGGATTCAGGAACATGTAGAAGTGGCTCTCCTTCTCAACAATCATGATTTATGATAGCTAACATGATATCTACCTTATTGTTGTTCCGTGTCTGATTCTTTTTTTGTTTTCACCTTGTGCAGGGAAATAGTGGAATTTGCTCGAAGGTTTAATTTAAATTATGAAGATCTTATTTGAGTCCAGGAAGCAGATTTGTTCCAGTTACAGGTGGAATTGAATCAATGACAAGGTACAAATTTGTATACCTTTTTTTAGGTTGTGCAATAATGTTTTAGAAAAGCCTCTGAGCTAAATTAGTTGTAATGACTTTTCTTAGTAGTGCTTTGCATATTTCTTACCTTTTTAGAATTAATTGCAAAATCACAGCTGATGAGTCACACATATGACATATATGTACATTTATATATGTTTTGCTGATGTTATTGTCGGTGTCCAAGCATTTTTCGAATTCAGAACTGTAATAAAGTTATCATGCTCATACTTGGTTTTAAGTTAAATAATGCGTACTTATATGGACGTCAATCTGTGTGTTTTCTTCTGTTCATAATTAAGATTTAAGACACAGGTTAAAAGACCTAAGTAGGGTCAACTTTATTACTAGTGTTGTGCAGCTACATTCTGTTCTTGTTATATTTTGTCTTTTGCAACAACTAATTATTCCCATTGAGCCCAATTAACTTGCTTTTATGTACACCAACGTTTTTTTTCTTATTAGCTCATGCTTTGTCAAAATTGCCATCCTATTATCATAGGTTACTTGCGCAAAAAAAGAAAATAATTAAAAAAACAAGTCATGCTTGTTGGAGTACAGTAAATAGTTAATATCTTTGTAGTACGATTGACATAAAAAAGTTTATTTGGTTTTAGTAACTTTATGAAAAATTTATGCCATTGTTGAAATATGATGTGAGAAAGTTTCCCTTGCAATGCGCGGGTTCTTTTTTGACCTACATGTTTTAATTGGTTTTAAGTATTTTATGACTCGTTTTAGGCTAGCAGGATGAATTCTTATTATTATATAATTTGCTGTGGTTCAGATTTTCACCTACGCCACTTGTCACCTTTAGGCTCTAGCAGGATGCATATGCCCCCTTTTATTTTCTTGTCAGTTGCTCTGTTATTTTGATATGCTTTCATTGAAGTTCACGTACTCGCTCCCTAAGAACTTTTTTTTTTTAAAACACTCCCTAAGAACTTCTTCATGTTTAGTGTTAAATTATGCCTGCTTATGTTGTTGCAAATATTATCCTTACTCGTGAATATCATTTTGGATTGACAGAACTATTCCATGAAGGCATGGTTGGAACTTGGAAGTGATTTGTATTCGGCAATAGTCAATCCCTCTTGAGAGTGGCTTGTGAGTTTGAAGAGTTATTATCTTTAGGTTGGGAATGGTTTATGGTAATTGGTGAATACTTTTGAGTGCAGAATGGCTGGGATTGTCTGAAATTAATATGCTGTGCTTATTTTCAGATGTACATGTACTTGTAACTTAATCATTAAATAGCTTTTCTAGGTGCAATTTGGATAGATTTGCTTTTTCATTTTTAACATTTTACATTGCTTGAAGTAGTTGCAGTCTTACTTATAGCAGTATGTCAACTCTGTTCTATGTTAAGCTCATAAAGTCGGATAAGTTCATTGTTATTTACCAGTTAGTACTTAGTAGTAGTACCGGTGGTGCAATGCACAAAATTAATGAATCTTAATTCTTTGTAGTATTAAATTCTTATGTAATCTCTTATTATTTTTAGTCTATGTAATATAATAATTTCAGAAATGTAAATAGACTTCAAATTACACTAGTATGTTGGAATTGGAAAAAATACATGATTTTTATTTGTTAGAGGTTGGGAATAATCTTTAAAATATTAATTTATCAAGATTTTAATTTATAAAAAATAGTTTTGATACTGTAACAAATTATTGAAGACTTAAGAGAAAATGACCAAAATACCTCAAAATGAGGTATCCATGACCCAAAATACTGATTTTCGTAACAGTTGGTCCTTACTATCCACGGGACACGGGACACGCTACTGCGTGTAGCGTGTCCGAAGAACTGTAGCAACGCACTGTAACACTGTCTCTCCCCGTCTCTCTCGTTTTCTCATAATCTCTCCCAATCTCTCCGCCTCGTACGTATCTCTCAGGCTACCTCCACAATAACTAAGCACAACAAAATAATCATCACATCGTGCTCTTCGTTTCTCCCCAATTGATTTCATGGAATATGGCCCTGCAGGGGCATATTTGAGCTCGTCGGAAAAACTGAGGTGAGAGATGGGGTTCGAATTGGGGATGTAAAATCCGGCAAAACAAATGATTTTAGATGGGTATAGGGTTGTAGATCGTCGAAAGACGATTCCAACAGTGTATAGAACATATATGGACGTTGCCGAAATCAAATGAACGAAGCTCCGTCATTTTTAGTGTAAAAGTCGCCTGAATCGCCAGAGCAATGTTTTGGAGAAGACGGTGGATACGCAATTCTAAGATGCGTATCAGCAGATACGCATTTGAGAGTTGCGTATCTGCAGCTACAGTAAACCCTTGTCACCCACGTGACCTCTTGTTGCTTCTTTGGCAATAACGTGTCTCCATAACACTCCATTATTAATAACGTATTTGAATGTCACTCCTTCACCAATAACGTATTCTGTGAGTATTTAGGACCGCCTCAACTGGTGGTGGATATTTTGATTATGTGTATTTAATTTGTGGGTATTCTGGGTAATCACCCACTTTAAAAACTTTCTTTTTTTGTATAATATCTTTTGTTCAAAACATCTTACAACATTGAAACTTCAAAAAATCTAATAATTCAACAATTTTAATTCCGCATAACCTTACGATTCTCACGATTTCATAGCAAGTTAAACCAATGCAGAGCAATTTTGTAGTGCCATCATCCATCGAGATACAAAACAAAACAGTTACATGTAAATTAATAAAAACACCTTCAAAATTGAATAGGCTGTGTTCGATATTGTGTTATGTAATTTTATGTTGAAAAGTAGTTAAAAAATTAATTAGTAAAATTTAAAAACTATTTTTTTATCTAAGGCTATTAACTATTTTTAAAATATATTTTATTTTATATTATATATATATATATATATATATATATATATATATAGACAGGTGCTCAAATGAGACCCCATCTTATTATGAGAACTGAGACTAAATCTCAACCCCATATTTTTCATATTCGCTTTAAATCTCAGCCACGCATTTTTTGATTTAAAAACTTATTTCTCTTTTATGTCTCATTTAATTCTACCGACCTTTTCATTTCATTTCTTAATCTCCATATCTGTGTTTAACAATGGCAATACACACATCTCTCTCTCTCTCTCTCTCTCTCTCTCTCTCTCTCTCTTTCTCTCTCTCTCTCTCTCTCCCTCCCTCTCTCTCTCATCTTTTTCCGCTCTTCTCTTTTTACATCTTCGGAATCTCACCATAACTTCACTGTCTTCTTAATTATCACTGAATCATAATTCTTCACTAGCATTCATTTTATAGTACCATTGTTGTCTATTTTTATCAAGTTATCTCAGATGCCATTTTTAGATCTCATGGAGGCGTAAGTAATGAAAAGAAGAGCGGAGTGAAATACATATAAAGGAAACAACGTCGTTGAATGGAACGAACAAGAGACAAAATAAGGAGTGCTATTGGGAGTAATCGTGCTTGTACAATTTAGTCAATTTTACACACAAATCACTTTTGTTATTGACCAATCACCTTTTCTCTGATATAAATCACCTTTTTATTTGGTGATTTGTGTAGGTATATTTCGATTTATATACTGAAATTGGTGATGTTAGTTCAAATTTTAGTGATTTGTATTTTCAATTTGGTGTTTCTTTTAGGTAGTGGTTGTGATGTTGGTGATTTGTATATTAGTGATTCCATTTTGAATTTAATAATTCTGGTTGTGATGATGGTGGTAGTATAGTGATGTAGCGATAGTGGTGATGTATTGATTCTGATGTAGTGATGATGGTTTGATTGATGATGGTGGGGTGTCAATATGATGGTGACGATAATGTTGTAATGGTAATGGGAGAGATGGTAGTGTGACAATATTGGTAGGATGTTGGTGTAGTAGGCAATTAAAGGGGTAGATTCACAACATAATTTATGCATCGTATGTTGGGCCGAAGTTACCGAAATAACGTACTGGTGATGTTCGAAATAATATTAATCAAGTTTTGTGTTTATATAAGGAAACTTTTATTGAATTGATAACTGAACAAATAATTAATGATGATTTCGCAGTGTTTCTGGAGGTGAAAAGATATGATTTCAAGGTTGATGTGGAAGAAAAAAAGGTTTGGAAAGTGGGTTTAAAGATGAGTGAATGGAGGGTTGAATATATTATAATGTGTATTGTCTATTATTATATTGTATTATCCCTTGAAGTTCATGATAATTATAAAATTGCCATTAGGGTCTCAATTCTCATTATAAGAAGGGTCTCATTGGAGTAGCCCTATATATATATATAGGGTCTTGTTCTAATAGAAACTAAATTAGAATAGAAACTAGAAACTAAACATAAATTAAATATTTCAAGCTAATCTAATGACCAAATTAGGGGTATCCCAATACAAAAAGTTCATAATATTCTTGGCTCCATCCAGCAAAAAAAAAAAAAAAAAACTGTTCACTGCTGACGTGGCAGTGACGTCAGCGTGAACAGTATTATTTTTTATTTTTTTATTTTTGCTGGATGGAGCCAATAATTTTAAACACTTTTTGTGAAGGTGCCCCTGGCGGGGCCATTAGAATAAATGAAATATAATTTATTTAGTGCTGGTTTCTAGTTTCTATTCTAAGATTTATTTCTATTTGACCACTAGCCTATATATATATATATATATATATATATATATATATATATTTTACATTATGCACATGTAAAAAATTTTAACAAACATTTGTTTGATTTTTACAACACTTTTTCTAACAAAAACAATTCCAAACACAACCTAAAGTATTCGATGTTAAAAATGAATGACAAAATTAAATTAAAATATTACTGTTTCTTATATTTTTATTATGAAGATTAAATATTTCTTATCAACCAAAATGTGATCATCAAATTCCATTTTACATTCCCCTAACTCAGGTGGCACAATTCTATTGGCCAATCAGTTCTAACCAATCAAACTTCAGTTGGCTAACAAAACAGTAACAAGATACTTTTCACTTTTCTCTGACTAGCTTCAGACCAACCGAAACATATACATATACATCTATACATACAAACACAAAATATCAAACACTTTCAACAAAACACACACAGAGCTATTACTTTGTTCATGGTATCTTTGAATCAAAACCCACCTGAAAATTTCTACTTGGATCCTCAAATGGGCTTGCCCCTTCAAAATACAGGCTCATTTTCAACTCCACCAGGGGCTTCTGACCCATCTTTGTCTGATGATTTGTCTAAAAAGATTAGAAAACCATATACTATAACTAAGTCTAGAGAGAGCTGGACTGAACCTGAGCATGACAAGTTTCTTGAAGCTCTTACACTGTGAGTTTTGGCCTTTTATTTTGGTGATTTTTGTTGATTTTTTTGTGAGTTTTGGGTTGTGTGAAATGTGTGTTGGGTGTGTTTTTAGGGGGGCTTGGATGGTGGGTGTGTTTTGTTTTTGTGAATGAGGTTGTGGGTTGTTGCAAGTTTTGATTTTTATGAAATGGGGAGGTGTTTAGAGTAGTAATTTTGGTGGTTCTTGATTTTTGTGAATTTGGGGTTGATGTGATGTATGGGCTGGGACTAATTTTAGGGGAAGTTTAAAAGAGGGTGTGTTTGTTTTTGTGAATGAATTTGTGGGTTGTTGCAAGTTCTGATTTTGATGAAAAGGATGCAATTGTAGGTGCTTATGAGTAGTACTTTTGGTAGTTTGAGTAGTCATTACCTACAAAGATTGTGCTTGTCGTAGTTAAATGTCTACTTGATATCTGCTAGGTTACTGGTTGAGACCCGGAATAGGCTCATTGTGAAAAATGAGGGTAAGGCTGGGGGACCATTTTGCACTGGGAATAGCTAATAGTCATAAAATAATTGGAAAACACGGGGATGTTTGAATCGCTGTATTTGACATTTTCTTTCAAGGGTGGAAATTCAACTGTTAAAGTGCATTCGTTTTTGCTAAAATGATCTTTATAATATTGGATCCTACTTAATATGTTGTTACTGTCTCTTGGCTAAGAGAGTATTTTTGTACTCTGTGGCTAGGCTAGATTGAATTCTGCGAACGCTTTCAATCTTTGATTTACGAGAGCATGTGTACAAGTATTTTTTTAGTTTTTCTTTAATCGGCAACAACTATGCATGCTACAACTTTTTATTTATTTAAATTCTAGACGAAATGTACAGAGAGTAATATTGAGTAATTCTGCCATGGGTTAATGGTTTCTAGGATTCTTGTATATTTATTTTCTGGTTGCAGAGTTAAGGTCAACGGTTTGTTTCAGTTATCCATGCCATCAGTATTAGTTATCATTATCTTGTCAGCAATGTCTTGCTTAGTTTTCTGGTAAATGTAAAGCAATGCAACTCATAAGGGCACTTGATTGAAACAAAAACATGACTGCAATAAAATAATTTTAGAGAACAACCCCTGATCCTGACCCTGCTTCTCCTTCTAGTATCTATGTAGTGTTGATCTTTCTGGTTATTTGATTGTGTTATCTACCTATAGTATGAACTGAAAAGAAAGGAAATTACACGAATACAAGTGGAATACCAGCCCCAGAGTTGATAAAAGGATCCTCAAACTTAACCAACTAAACCCGCAGATGGGCCTCCCCTGTAATAACGGAGCAGAAATTCAGACTAGGCACTGACTTCTACAATTAGAGAGAACATCAATTTAAGTAAGTGCCTGTAACAAAGTCCAAGTCTAGAAATCAAGTAGCCTAACAGAAGCTACATAAACTTGCAAATAGTAACTAAGCAGCTGAAGACAGCTTTACATCTTCAGAAATGCTAGCAGAGTTTGAAATGATCCCATCAAGTATTTTCCTTAATCTCTCCATAGGAATTTATGAGATGCTGTCTGCAGTCACCAAAAGCTTCAGCACAAGTAACCTGCCAGCATTGCCAGGGTAAGTTAGAACGGAATCCATTATCGACTGCCAAAAAAACTGCGTACCAGAAATACCAATATGCATTAATTACTTCACTAGAATCATGGCATTCAAAAAAGAGGCCGGAAGCTTTTTTTATTATGGAAAGCGCAGAGAGAAACAACTGGTACTGTGTGAGAAGCCACATCAGTGGAGGATGTCACAGATATAAGGTTTCTCATGCCATACTGTCCAACATAAAAGAGAATATCTCGGAACGCGATCTTAATGCCAGACTTCTTGTGCATGTAGTGGTGGCGAGGAGGTGGGGAATACCCAGTGTATAAAAAGAAACAATTATATGATAAAATACATACTTAGCACTAGGTTTTGTGATGATATAAACATTAGCATAAGCTAACATATGCTGTAGAGGGAAGTAGTATAATAGAGGATGTCGTTGATCAGTGAAATCTTTATTGTATTTTGGTGCATTTTATTACTTAAAATTTACAGAAATTAGTGTCCTTATGCGTGTCTAGCAATGCTGATCAATTACATGTCACGATAATTTATAAAGAAAAAGGCGTTTATCGTATGCTCTATGTCATGTTTGGTTGTAGTAAACTAATTTTCATTCGTGTGATGTACATAGCTTTGATCGGGACTGGAAAAAGATTGAAGCATTTATTGGTTCAAAGAGTGTGATCCAGGTAACCATAATAACAAACGCTTCATATTATAGATCTATCGATGAATACAAACTAAGGATATTAAGTTATTTACTTATTAAGTTATGTCATGTATACTCTCTCACGTGCTCTTAACATATCACTTGGCAATTTTGTGCTCTTAGCATATACTCTGCACGTGCTTTTAACATATCACTTGGCAATCTCTCTCTCTCTCTCTCTCTCTCTCATGCTTGCATCGACATTGTTATGTTACTGTACACATGGCTTGGTATCTGATTCGGGGTTAAATGGTTGTACACTTGTGCTATTATCCTTCATAATTTCTTGCTTTAATTTGATCTCTTGTACTATATTTGTTTATAATATCTAAATTACTGGGGTTGCATGTAATAAGCTTTAATACTGTTTGCTTAGGCTGTGTCAGTGTTACACAACATAATAAATCTGTGCGCACGCGCATTTATATATATATAAGTTTTGATCTTGATTTTGCCTCAATTAGAACTTGTCCCGAAGTCTGTAGTGGCAAGAGATATCATGAGGCACAGTTCAAATATAGACTCTTTGAATTCTATATTAATCCTATGCTGATGGCTGACCCATATCATATATATATTACAAGGTTGGATTATTATGTGCAGATACGCAGTCACGCACAGAAGTACTTTTTGAAGGTTCAGAAAAGTGGAACTAATGAACATCTACCACCACCGCGGCCAAAAAGGAAAGCTGCTCATCCTTATCCACAAAAAGCTCCTAAAAATGGTTAGGACATTTCCTTTTTTTTTTCTTCTTGATTTTCTTAGTTAAACTTAATGAAGCTCGATAATATTATACATCACCTCTTTGACAGCTCCTGTACTTTCACAAGTCAACACATCTTTCCAAACGTCTCCTCTACCTGAAAGTGGTTTCATGCGAAGGTCAAATTCTTCCCCATCGCTGAGAATACCTGCAGCAGGCACAGCAACTGTGTGTTCCCAGACCGAGAACTCTACGCAAACAGTTAGTCTTTCAAATATGACAAAAGGTCTGATCATTTCCAATAGTACCTCTCGATATATTAGATGATCTTATCTATTGTAGTTTGTGGCTTTTTACTCTTGTGTAATTATTTATTATTCATTTGTTTTGTTACAGGAGATAAAAAATCTTCCAGGCAGCCAATGGCAAATAACTGTTGCAGTAGTTCTGAGAGCACACCAAAAACACAACAGACAGGTGAATCAAATGATCAAAGGAATCATGGGTCGTCACTGAGAGGTAAAGGATATCCAAAGAACTGATATAAATTCTATCACTAGACATTATTACCTAAAGCAATGCATTATACATGTTTGTCAAGACATTCCCATCTATAAGAATATGCATGGCCAGGACCTGAAGCTGAGGCCTGAGGGTGTCCAAGCAAATTTGAGTAAATTGGGACACATTTTCCTTTTAGTTTTAAAGGAAGAACTTAGTAGTTGATATGCACCTGCAGTTGTCCATGATTTCTCTATGTTCAAGCTGCAGGCGTCGTTTTATATTAAACTTTAATCACTTTCGAGAAAAAATTTATGGTCAGACTTGTGTATATGTATTGAAGAGTCTAAAGTTGGGTACAACAGAAAAACAAAACTGTTATATGATTAGAATGGTTAGTTTGTTACATGATGTGTTCCCAGATATCATCTTATGGACGTCTTATCCTGATTAAAATACTAATAAACTTATGTAGGCCAATACTCTGATAAAAGATTTGATCACTTATTTATGCCTCTGGTTTTAGTCAGTCTAGTGATTATAGCTCCTGTGAGCATACTTTCTGATGCCAACATCCTTTTTTACTTTCAAGAAGTATTTAAGATTTGTATCTTATCATAGCAGGAAGACCAACCTCTTTGTCTGTTCTTTATTGGTAAAGAGTTCTTCCATGTCAAGTAACTTCGATGTAAACGTGCTGACGTGTACACTTGACATTTATATCTGTATAACTTTGTAAGCTTTTGTCTTTTGAGGTCCTCTGATCTGATTATTTTTGGTAATTTTTTTCTATGTAATTTGGGTTGGTACATACAAGCTCAACCGTCTTGTTGAAGTCTGAATAATCTCACCCTTGTTTCTGTCTCTTGATGAAGATATTTTTAGTTTTGTGCTTCCTTTCTTAGTTAAAGGTCCCTTTTATTCTTTGACTAGAAAGTGTTACTGGCTCAAAATAAATGTATGTATGGTAACTAGTGATAACTTTTTGCATTAATATTCTCTTTTTGTTTCGATGCAGTTCTGCCTGACTTTGCTGAAGTGTATAGCTTTATTGGCAGTGTTTTCGATCCAAATACAAAAGGTCACGTGCAAAAACTTAAAGAAATGGATCCGATTGATGTTGAAACGGTAGAATTTCTTGAATCTTTTACTGGTTGATTTTTTCTTTTTCTTCCAGCCCTTGTAGTTATTGGTTTACTTGGGCAAAGGTCCTATAGACAGGAGTAATCTGAGCTAGAGGGAAGGAACTAACCTGAGCCAATAAATTATGTTGGTCTTCGAATTAAAATTTTATTAATGGTTCCTTAGTTTGAATGTGTCCTAATCTGGTAGTTTTCATGTATATCTTTTTTTTTTTGCTAAGTTTTTTATGTATATGTTATTTTTATCATTTGTACTTCAGTGGGCACAAGGAGTAAGATTAATAATTTGTTGGTTTCATTGCAAGAACTAAGGTCTGTGAAGATTTGAGTAAATGAAATTGCTAAAACTTCAAGAATAATCAAAGTTTGGTGTAAGTGGTGAACTTCGTTAATAAAAGCTATAGAATAATTACGCTCGACCCAATCTTAGATAATAAACTACAAACATCCAGACATATATATGTAACTGCCTATCTGCACTAAAGTGTAGTTTTATAGAGCTGCATGGCTCATTTTATTCTTAAATCCCTTTTGACTTTGTGTTTTGTGTGGTTCATGTCCAGGTGCTATTGTTGATGAGAAACCTCTCAATTAATTTGACCAACCCCAAGTTTGAGGATCATGTAAGTTCTCTCGCCCACATGTCGTCTTGTAAGTTTATTGAAGATTGTTCGCTGATAAAAACTTGCCTTTGAAAAGCTGGCATGCACTACTAAAATTTGAGAAGCATTGAGGTCAAGTATGGCATATCGGGGCACATTTAAGTTTTCTGGTTTTTTCTAATCAAACACACAACATGCCTTCACTTTTTGTTGTCTTTCCCTACACATTCAAGTTTGCCATTTTTGGCTGATCACACAAACAATAAGCCTTTATATTTGTGAAAGAAACCAGAAAAAGTGATTTTAAGATCATACTCTCAGTACTGTGTTATGCCGGCTGCAATGTGTAGCTAATACTAGGGGCTTTGTTGGTTTTCATCACTACTTACTGATACATCTTCTATTCACACAGAGGAAAATACTTTCGTCCTATCAGATCGACTTGGAGAAAGAAAACACTGATGACATGGTTAACAATCTCCTCGACGACGAAACTGATCATAATGCTCAATTTGGGTAGGCAACATGAAAGTACTAATGGTTAATTTTGATGAGCTGCGGGTTGTAGTTCGCAAGTACCAAGACATTGGTTGCAGGTTGATGTGCTGAAAACTTTGGCACACCCTAGGGCAATGTTGCAGTTGTTAAAACATGTTCCTTTTTAATTGTTTTCTTAATTATTTATGTTAAAACATGTTTCTTTGTAATTGTTTTCTTAATTATTTATGTACATATCGCTGCAATGTAAAGAAGTGAAGGAAAGTAAAGGTTTGTCAGATATTTTTTCTCGAACAAAGCCTGGAGAAAAGGGCAATGTAAATAGCTTGCTATTTTTTAGTTGAACATTTTTGGGTTTCCTCGTGACCATTTACTACAAATTATACCCTTAATTGTCTTAAATATGGGAATGTGCTATGAGAGCAGGTAAATTACACAAGTTTTCAAGTAATTTAACAAAAATATTTAATTATCGAAATAAAGATATAAAGTTGCAAAGATATAAGTTGCAGAATTAGAGAATATCTCTGAGAATAAAATTAGGGTTAGCATGTGATAGTTACCAAGTATAAGATGACTTGTTCATAAGAAGTTGGAAACTCATATAAATTTTTAATCTTGTATTCTTTGTTATTGTAACCCTCTAGAATTTATCACTTATGAGCTTCCTAATCATCTCTTTAGCGCTTCTGTCAGACAATGTCATTCGTAAGTCATCTACATGTCTTGTCCAATGTGGAACTCGAATCTACAGCCGCTACTTGGCCAATGCTGCCGCAAAGCATGGCCGTATGACTATTCCAAGTACTATATCCTCCCTTCGTCGGTTCTCGTTTTCGCCTTCGGAGAAATCTAATGAGTTATCGGTCATTAATATTCGACAAGAAATTTCGCAAGTCGAAAATATTTTATCTCAACTCAATTCAATCAAGGGAGATTTTGAATTGCTTCGCAAGAATATAATAAAAGAGTCATCAGTTGTGAATGCCAAAGAAGAAGTTACTTTTGTCGATGATGAAGATTCGTTGCTGAAAGTAATCGAATTAGAGATATCGAAAGCTGAGTCTAGCCAACAGGTCAGAACGTTTAGTGGTTTAAGTTTCTTCTTTTTTCAGTTGTTTCATTAGCTTCTTATATTTTAGTTTGTATATTTATGCATTTATGTTCTTCCTCATTCTTTTGAATTTTAGAAGCTTGATAACTAAAACATGTTTATTGCAGGGTAAGAAGCTTCCTCGTGGCTTTAAAGTTTCTGCGGATTGTCCTGTCTTAAAATATGTCAGCCTGGAAGTGAAGTCTAACAAAAAACGGATCAGCCTACAGCTTTATAAGCCACGCAACAAATCCAACTCAAACTATCACGTTCCACTGATTGTATTTTGTAACCCTCAGGCTCGCACAATGAATCCGAACCCTACTTTCTACTGTACTATTTCGCAAACTGGCTTCGTAATCAATAAAATCAAAGACACTCAAAACAAAGATCATGCATGTGATGGAGTAGTTTTTAGGTAAGTCTTAGTTTTATGGCTATCCACAATTTTATTTGCATTATTAATACTAATTATGCATAATTATAATTGTGTTCTCGGTTTTTCTGACCCTGCAGCCAATTGCCATCTAATCTGCAAGATGCATTCCGAAAATATTTGGATGTACGCGGAATCAATCACAGTAACGCAAAGATCCTGTACGAGTACGCGGTCAACAAGATGAAAAGAGAAAACTTGAAGTCCCTCGAAATGTTTAAGGAGTTAGAGGTAGATACTTGAGGCTGCCTGGAATTGTTTAAGGAGAAAGTAGATACGTGCATTATTCAATTCAATGTAACATATTAGTTGCTATGAATTTAATACAGAACAGAGTGTAGAACAGAGGCATTCTACCTGCACAGCTAGTGCAGTGGATGAGGCATTCTACCTGCGCAGCTAGTGCAGTGGATGACCATAATCTTTCGGTTTTTTTGTTTAATGACCCTACTCCTGATTATTATTTTCTTCGAAAATTTTATTAGATTTAGGCTAAGGATTATATACTGTTTATTGATCCTCCATTGATGGAGGTAAACAAGCATCAAATATTAACAGAATCAACATAGAGAAGAAGATAGAACAAATAGAAATTGACTGTATTTGTATTTACAATCTAACAGAAACGGTTACACAACTTGAGACTACATTGTGGCTTTAACAACTTGACTAATAGAACAATGGAATGGAACTATATATAGACGAATGCTAACTAACTGATGTGGCAAGTGCTAGCTGGACATGAGCTGGACAATATATCTCAACGCTGTCATTATTAACAAAATTTACAACAGACACGGTTATATAGTAAGCAGAAGCTACAAGTGTACATGGCCACTTTCTCTATACATTAGTTTAATTATTTCTGATAATTCTGAATATAAATGGAATTTTGACTTTAATAAGTTTCTACCGCAAACACTCAGGCCTCATTTGTTAACCACTGAATAGAATATGAATGGGCTTTTGCTGGACCGCTCACTCGTCCATAACGTTTGGTTTGTTTTTTATCGGGCTGGACGACTCAAAATCAGCTGGACGACTGGTAAATTCTTCTGGACGAGACGTGCTAAATTTTGTCGCTGAATCATTTGTTCTAATCTCTTTTACCCTATTTTACTTCTATATCAACTACTATTCTCCCGCAGTTTTATTGTTATCTTTTTCAGAGTGACTGCATTCTCCTGCATCTCTATTAACCACTGCTCCATCTTGGTTCGAGGTAATTTCTTCTTAATATTCTGGTTGATTTAAGGTACTTGTTAAGTAAATTTTCAAGCATTATTCTTATAATTATATGCGAGTATTTACTTCGAAACACATACAAGCATAGTGATATGGGCTAAAAGTAAGCCCTAAGACACATTTAATGTGGCATTAATTAGACCTAGAATGGTCCAAACGTGGGGCCCACCAGATGGGCCCAAACCCTAACTATAATATTAATTTCGTAATTAATATTAGGGGTAATAAACAGCTCAGCAAGTAAGAGTCAAACAAGGATATTATTCTTGCCTGACTTAGTCTCCAAGATATATATTCCAACATGGAAACTGACTCCTACAAGGAAGGAGTCTAGAACCTTCCTTGAGGCGGTGACTTGCCCACCAAGTCACCTAACCCTACTACGATTTTAGGGTTTCTCAGCCTATATAAAGGGTCTGACCCCTCATCTCAGAACTACGTTTTTATTGGCTTGATTCTCTTAATACAGGGATACGTAGGCATTCTGTGAGGACCGTTTAAGTCTCGAACGCAGAAGCAGCCATTAGAGCACGAAGCTCCCGAACCCTAGCCGTCATAATCATAACCTAGTTTTTATTCCACAACATTTGGCGCCGTCTGTGGGAAGCTGACATCAACCATGGTTCAAACACGAAGAACTGCTCCAGGCACTACAGAGCCAATCGCTACCGAGGCCCTACCTCTTAGCTCTGCTCCGCCCCTTACTGAGCAAGTACCTCCGGCATCCGGAACTATCGTTTCGTACCAAGTTTCTCAACCCCTAGGGACGACTACCCATGTTGAGAGTACGCTACCTCCGATCATCCACACAGTTCCAGGGACTAACCCCCCTCAGACGGGGATTTCTTCTCTGATTGTAGGTCCCAACAACCTTACACGAGGGGTTCAGATCCACACGACGGATCTCCCCATAAGCACCAATCCAACATATGGGATGTCCAATTACGAAGCTGGACCGAGTGGGCATGCCCTGTATATTCGAGATCGAGATTATCGTGATTTTTCTGGTCCTTATTCAGATGAATCATCTTCTGACGATGATTACGAACGTGATGAAGCCCCAAGGAGGCGACGTGCAAGTAAAGAGCCTATGGGGAGAACTCGAACTATCCATGATGGACTCACTTCAACAGTTGCTGAGAGGATTAAGGCTTATGAAGCCGAGATCTTAAAGTTAAAGGAAGATATGGCCAGGGAGCAAGCCAGATCAAATCTGACTTTGCCACCTCCCACGTCAGGACCGATTCCCTTCATAGATCTGGAGAGACCTCTAAGGAGGCAAAGAAGGACTACCGTCCCACCTGAAAGAACTACAAGGGTGGAAACCCCTAAAAGCAACCCTAAGGATCTGATGCCACTTGGGGACCCCGATGATCCCACACCTCCGTTTACTGAAGACGTGATGAATGCTCATATCTCAAAGAAGTTTAAGATGCCAACAATCAAAGCTTATGATGGAATGGGTGATCCTGCCAACCACGTTAGAACGTTCTCAAACGCACTGCTGTTGCAGCCTGCAAGCGACGCTTTGAAGTGTAGGGCTTTCCCTCAAACTTTGTCAGGCATGGCTCAAAGATGGTATAGTCGGCTTCCTGCAAACTCGATTGGTTCCTTTAAGGAGTTGAGTGCTGCCTTCATTAGTCAGTTTATCAGCGGAAGAACGCATGAGAAAAGCTCTGCCTCTCTTATGTATGTGGTACAAGGGAAGAGCGAAAGTCTGAGAGACTACCTTAAGAGGTTCACCAAGGAGACTCTGAACATCACTGATCTGGACAATAAGGTTGCAATGGTAGCCTTGGAGCATGGTACCACCGACTTATACTTTAAGAGATCGTTGGCAAAACATCCCCCGGAGAATATGTCTGATCTCCAACGAAGGGCTGACAAGTACATCAAGGCCGAGGATAGCACGAAGAAGGAGGTCACATTAGGCAATGGTCAGGGAAACAATGATACAAAAAAGCGTAAGCAAGGGTAGGAGTACGATGCTAGGGACAAGTATCCCCGAACTAGCAAGGACTCTGATTCGCCACCAAAAAAGAACTTGGGACCAAGGTTCTCTGACTATGCAAGGTTGAATGCCCCTAGAAGTCAAATCTTGTTGGAAATTGAGAAGGATAAAGACTTCCGATGGCCGAAGCCACTCAGGGGAGACCCCGCAAAGAGGAATAAGGATCAGTACTGTAGGTTCCACCGAGATGTAGGACATGACACGGATGATTGCAGACAGTTGAAGGACGAGATTGAATTCTTGATCCGTAAAGGAAAGCTGAACAATTTCACAAAGGGTGGAGATCATGGAACCCAAAGAGGGGATTACAACAGGAGAAACAATGACAGGAGGGATAACGATCGTGACCGCAACACGCAGCCCCGAGGGCCAGTTATCAACATGATCTGGGGAGGCCCAACAGCGGCCGGTACAACCCGCAATTCTCGAAAGGCATACGCAAGGGAAGTAATGCATATTGTGGGAGAGGCCCCGAAGCGTGCTAGAACAGAAACCGTGATTGGTTTTGATGACTCTGATCTGGAAGGGGTGAAATTCCCCCATGATGACCCATTAGTTATAACCCCTGTGATTGGGAACTCGGAGGTAAAACGAGTCTTGATAGACAATGGAGCTTCTGTTGACATTCTGTTTCATGATGCGTTTCTGAAGATGGGATATACTGATTCTCAGCTAACTCCGACTAACATGCCTATTTACGGGTTCAATGGGGTTGAGTCCAAGGTCGAGGGTACTATCCAGTTACCCGTGACAATCGGGCAGGAACCTAAGGAAGCTACTCAAATGCTAAACTTTCTGGTAATTAAGGCAGCCTCGACTTATAACGCAATCCTGGGAAGGACTGGACTTCATGCGTTCAAGGCTGTTGCCTCAACATATCACATGAAGATTAAGTTTCCAACCCGAAACGGGGTTGGAGAACAGAAAGGCGACCAGAAGATGGCAAGAAGTTGTTATGTGTCCGCCCTAAGAGCTGATGGAGTCGGGGGGCAGGTACTCCCGATTGAAGACATGGATGTCCGTAGTGATGATGAACAGCGAGGAAAGCCAGCAGAGGATTTAATACCCGTCCCTCTAGAGCTGAGCGACCCGGAGAAGGTTACATACATAGGAGCATCTCTGAGGGAACCCCTGAAGGGCGAATTGATAGCGTTCTTGCAAGAGAATAGCGATGTGTTTGCTTGGACAGCAGCAGACATGCCAGGGATTGACCCCCAACTTATAACTCATAGGTTGAACGTCGATCCTGAACGGAAGAAAATAAAGCAGAAAAAGAGGAATTTTGCTCCTGAAAGGCAAGAGGCCATTAAGCAAGAAGTTGATAAGCTTTTGGAAGCTGGGTTCATTGAGGAGATTCAGTTCCCTGAATGGTTGGCTAATCCCGTCATGGTCAAGAAAGCAAATGGAAAATGGAGAATGTGCATCGACTTCACAGATTTGAACGATGCATGCCCAAAGGATTGTTTCCCTCTACCAAGGATTGACACCCTAATAGATGCTACAGCTGGACACGAGATGTTAAGTTTCATGGATGGTTTCAGCGGATACAATCAGATTAAGATGCACAAGGACGACATTCCTAAGGTATCTTTCATAACCGACTTTGGTGTTTTCTGCTATCTTGTTATGGCTTTTGGTCTAAAGAATGCAGGAGCTACCTACCAACGATTAGTGAATAAGATATTCGCCCATCTGATTGGAAAAACCATGGAGGTCTATGTTGATGACATGTTAGTCAAGAGCCTACTCAAGGCAGATCATATAAGGCACCTCAGAGAGGCATTTGAAGTGCTAAGGCACCATAAGATGATGCTAAATCCAGCAAAGTGTGCTTTTGGTGTTGGATCGGGAAAATTTTTGGGGCTGATGGTTTCCAAGAGAGGCATAGAGGCCAACCCGGACAAGATTAAGGCTATTCTGGACATGGAGTCACCCCGCTCAATACGAGATGTACAGAAATTAACTGGCCGGGTTGCGGCCTTAGGAAGGTTCATCTCCAAGTCTGGTGACAAATGCTTGCCTTTCTTTCAGGCATTAAAAAAGGTGAAAAATTTTGAGTGGACCACAGAGAGCCAGGAGGCCTTTGAACAGTTGAAGAAATACATGGCTGAAGCCCCGTTGTTGGCCAAACCTAGTCCTGGAGAGATTCTCTACCTATACCTGGCGGTATCCGAACAAGCATTGAGTGCTGTTCTAGTCAAAGAAGAAAAGAAAGTTCAGAAACCCATCTACTATGTGAGTAAGGTGTTGCATGGGGCGGAATTGAATTACTCTTCCATTGAGAAGTTTGCATTGGCATTAATCACTGCTTCAAGGAAATTGAGACCGTACTTCCAGGCTCACAAAATCGAAGTCTTGACAGACCAACAGTTGAGAAGCATATTGCACAGTCCGAAAGCAAGTGGAAGGTTGATCAAATGGGCTATAGAACTTGGAGAGTTTGATATCAAGTATAAGCCTCGGACAGCCATCAAGGCTCAGGCATTGGCTGACTTCGTGGTTGAATGCACTATTGACAACCAAGAAGTCGGGGGGCAGGAGATGATAACCACCCCTGAGAACGAGGATAAAGGTGAAGAACTTATAACTGGACAGAAGGAATATTGGGTGCTCTATTTTGATGGAGCATCAAAAACAAAATCTAGTGGTGCAGGTTTAGTTCTGCAAAGCCCCGATGGGTTCACAGTTGAGTACGCTTTGAAGTTGGACTTTCCAACGACCAACAATGAAGCTGAGTATGAAGCCCTGATAGCCGGATTAGGCTTGGCCAGAATCATGAGGGTCAAGAATCTCAAAGTATGTGGAGATTCGAGACTGGTGGTCTCCCAAGTGAATGGCGAGTTTGAAGCCAAGGATGAGACTATGGCAAAATACCTAAGAGTCGTGAAGGCTGTTATGACTCAGTTTGAAGAATGCTATGTGGAACACATCCCGAGAGAGGAGAACGCTAAGGCCGATGCCTTGTCTAAATTTGCTTCTTCTGAAATTGAGAACTATGCAGGTAGTGTTTACTTCCAGGTCTTGAAGGCCCCGACCATCAACTCTAAGTTGGTAGCACCTATCGATATGGGAAGCTGTTGGATAGATCCTATTAAAGCTCACCTAGAAGCTGGATGGCTTCCAGACAATGCCTTGGAGGCACGAAAATTGTCAGTAAGAGCATTGAGATATGCCTTGATTGAAGGCATCTTATACAAGAGATCGTTTGTCGTCCCGTACTTGAAGTGCCTAAGGCCCCAAGAGGCAAGAGAAGCATTGGAGGAAGTTCATGGAGGGATCTGTGGGCAGCACTTGGGGGGCAGAGCCCTAGCTCACAAGATTACCCGCCTGGGATTCTATTGGCCAGAGATGTTGGCGGATGCCCAGGACTATGTCAAGAAGTGTGACAGGTGTCAAAAGCACGCTCCAATTGTAAGGCAACCGCCTGAGATGTTAACTTCGATCAATTCTCCCATCCCGTTTGCAATGTGGGGAATGGACATATTAGGTCCTTTCCCTATGGCTTCGGCACAGAGGAAGTTTCTGATAGTCGCCATTGACTACTTCACCAAGTGGATTGAGGCTAAACCTTTAGCCAAGATAACCACCAAACAAGTTTCCCAGTTCTTTTGGGAGAACATAATTTGTAGATATGGAATCCCGCGAATTCTTGTGACAGATAATGGGACACAATTTAACAATGAGGAATTCAAGAAGTATTGTGAGGAAAATGCTATTGAGCTTCGTTTTACCTCAGTGGCACATCCGCAAGCGAATGGGCAGGCCGAGGTGGCCAATCGAATTATCCTGGATGGACTAAAGAAAAGGGTCGAGCGCTCAAGAAACACTTGGGTGGATGAGCTGCTACCTATACTCTGGGCTTATCGCACTACTTGTAAAGTAACTACCGGAGCAACCCCATTTTTGCTAGCTTATGGAGCTGAGGCTGTTGTGCCGCTGGAAATCATGCAGGCATCACCTCGAGTTGAGGCATATGAACCTGAGGCTAATGAAGAAGGCATGAGGCTCGCTCTAGATCTGATTGATGAAGTTAGAGATGAGGCAAACGCCAGAAATGCGGAGCATCAAAAGAAAGCGTCTTTCTATTACAACCACAGGGTTAAGGAGAGGTTCTTTCAGCAAGGTGACTTGGTTCTCAGGAAGATTGAAGCTTCTGGAGTTGGCCAGAAAGGGAAATTAGCCCCCAACTGGGAAGGACCATATCGAGTCAGAAGGACGCTAGGACGAGGATCATACAAGTTGGAGACCTTAGATGGGAATGAAGTGCCCCGAACTTGGCATGCTCTGAACTTGAAGATTTATTATGTATAAGCCTTCCTAGTAAGGACTTGGCTTTTTGCTATTTATTAATAAAAGTAGAAATAAGGTTCGATGAAACCATTCCAGGGACTAGTACCCCGAGTAGGACCATAGTATCTATGTAAGGGTTGAACCCTCTTTCGAGATATCAATGCAAATCTGTTTTCCATTCTATGATTCTATGTTTTGTTTATGTACCAAGCACCTGTTGAGTGCAAGTCTGGAAAGATCAAGTACTGAAAGTAAATAAGCATATGAATAAAGGAAACAGATGCATAAATAAAACGCCCCGAAGGGCCATGGTTTAAGTTAAGCTACAACACACGAATAAAAGTTAAGTCCCGAAGGACATTGACTGAAAGATGATAAAATAAAGCCACAAACGGCTAGATAAAGGCCGTGCAAGGCCATAGGGGAACCCATCCTACTTAGTTGGGGATTCTTCCCCGCTGCTCTCCTCGCCCGACTCCTCCTCACCTGAATCCTCTTCTTCGCCGGACTCTTCACCTGAAGTTTCTTCCTCGGCTTGATCAACGACCGCCATAGGTTGAGTAGTAGTCTCCACATCTTCGGTTTCCTCCTCCCCGGAGGATGAAGTCGAACTGTCTTCGTTACGGATCACCCTCTTGCCTGGGATCGGTTGTCGAACAACTCCAACTTTCCTGGCAGGCGGGGGCTTCTTTCCACGGGATCCCGAAGAACTTGAGTCTTGGCTAGCAGCTGGAGGACGCCTCCTGGATCCCGAAGATCTACGGCTACCTTTAGAGCCTGAACCTGATGCTTGGGGAACAATCTTGGTTCCCGATCCAGAGGCAAGGTTTGCACGGTCCTCGTCACCCGCAGTCCAGAAAGGGCAAGGAAAATCAGAGGGGATAACCACTGAGGGATGTTTGCTACTTACAGCACTGATTGCCTTGTCCCAACCAACAGACATGTTGTAAGGACGTACCTCATCATCATGATCATCAAAGAACTTTAGAAACTCTTCAGATTTATGATATGCCTTAATCAATTTATTAGCATCATTCATCTTCTTTTGAGCCAAGGAGGCAAGTTGCTTTCGGGAGGATAAGGCATCCGCTTCGGCATGGGTAACTTGAGAATGCAGGTCATCAATTTCTTCCTGGAACCTAGCTGAGTCAGTCTTCAAGGATATATTCTCATCCCTGAAAGCCAGGCCTTGGGTACAGACAGCTTGGAAGAAGGCATTAGCCTACAATCAAAGTTCACAAAGCATAAGGAGTGTGAAAGAGGTAAATCATACCAGAATCGGTAGGAAAAGTATCTTACCTGATACAAGGCTTGGGAGCCCAGAAGTTGATTCTCATTCATTTTGTCCCCAGCAAGTAAGGACAATCTATCAGGAGGAGTAACAGAAAGCTTCGACCAGTCTAGGGATAGTTCAGGACTCCCAGAAACCGAGTCTTGTTCGCATATACCCCAGGATGGCATAAAGGGGGTTCTGATACTTCCACGGGATCTTTTCCCGCCTTGAGAGCAACCTTCCAAGAAGTTGGGAATCCGAGGCTTAGCGGGATTCAAAAGCTCCTCAGCTTTTTTCTTCATTCTTTGAGTCACAGACGGCTGATTCTGAGGACGGCTGTCAATCTCCTCCGCAGCTGAAACACAAAGAGAAAACACAGATATAAGAACAAACAGAGTTCATAAGAAGCTTAAGTAAGGAAATTACCCTCAACGGAAAGAAAGCTAAGGCCAGCTTCGATAAGGTTCTTTTCATTCAGAAACATTTTATAATGGGTACTGCCATCATCGGCCAGAAGCCAATCTCGATCCTGTAACTCCGAATCATCAAGGTCACAAATGAAGTGTTTACTATCTTGCACAACTCCGAATCTCTTGACGAAGAAGTTACCCCAATCACCGCCTTTCCATTCAAGAATTACAAACTCTCTCTCCCAGAAATGTTGGGAATCTGGTAAAGAGTAAGGGTTCACCATGTGTGGAATTTTGGCCCTGTGCTTGAGACTGACCCATCCTTTCTTTTGGTCGGAAGAGTTACTGGCTATGAAGATACTTCGAAATAATGTAGTAGTCGGGTGAATCCCCAATTGACGACATCTTATTAAAAATATAGAGATATATCTCCAAGAGTTGGGATACAACTGACAGGGATGAATCTGATACTCTGCCAGCAATCTTATGATGAAGTTATCAACGGGGAATCTGAACCCAGCATCCAGAGCACCCCAGTGGACGCAAAGCCTCTCGGGGTGCCAGTTACAGGTCCTGTCTGATGGTTTTGCGAGACGAACTTTGATAGCACTCGGAAAGTGATATGAGTCCTTTATTTTCTGGACATCTTTTTCGTTTAACTTACTGGGACTGCTAAAAGCATCTAAACTAGCACAGTTCGGGAATGTGTCCCTCATAATATTAAGAAGATCTAGTAAGGATTCAAATTTACGATCAACGAATGAAGAAGGTTTGATTTCTTCCTTACCTTTAGCTGTCCTCATCTTACTCCTCTTTGCCATGGCTTCCATCATGGATACAGGGGGAGCCACTGGCCGGTTACCTTCTGACATCTTGATTACAAAGCTGGAACTTGATCTTGAAGCTTGAAGGCTAGAGAGCTTAAGAATTTGAAAACCCAGAAGTAAAGAAGTGAATGAAATGAAAGCTACCACACTTCTTTTATAAAAGAAGCATGACCTGCTGTAAAAGGTTGAAGTTCAGTCTGGTTCGCGTTTACAGGTCATCTATCGTTTAAAGATGAAAAAAGGACAGAAATTGCTCGTTTTATACAGAAAGGATCGTTAAAATTCAAATATGCCAAAGAAGAAATAGCTGATGTTTGAATAATATCGTCGGAAGTCACGAGTGACCAAACTGACGACCCAAGATCAAGGTCAAGTTCCTTGATCCTGAAGATAACAAAGTCATGAATGGCCAAAATGATGGTTTGAAATTCAGATCAAAGTCTTTGATCCTCAAGATCATGAATGATTTTCACGTCTGGGTTAACTAGCTAGCCAAGAAGCAATCGACCGCGACGCACAAGGGGCCTCAGCCGACCAGGTCCCGGAAGACCAGGTCCCGGCCGACCAACCTATTTTAAGGAGGGTCAGCCGACCAGGTCCCGGAAGACCAGGTCCCGGCCGACCAACCTATTTTAAGGAGGGTCAGCCGACCAGGTCCCGGAAGACCAGGTCCCGGCCGACCAACCTATTTTAAGGAGGGTCAGCCGACCAGGTCCCGGAAGACCAGGTCCCGGCCGACCAACCTATTTTAAGGAGGGTCAGCCGACCAGGTCCCGGAAGACCAGGTCCCGGCCGACCAACTTATTTTGAAGGGGTTCAGCCGACCAGCTTCTGAACCTGGATCCCCCCGGTCCAGGTTCAGTTCTTGGTCCTGGATCCCTACTTTTTCAGCAAATGATTTTGGACATGGTTCTCGACTTTTTCAGCGAATATCAGATGATTATCAATGTTAAAGAGAGGCCAAGGTTAGCCATGAAGGCCTAGATGAGTCATGAAGGCCAAAGTTAGCCATGAAGTCACAAACGACCATACTGACGATTCGTAATCAAGGTCAAGATTATGGATCTTTAGGACCATGGATGGTTTCTGATCCTAGATCCACACTCTCTACTGAAATCAAGAAGGAGTCTAAGTTCAAGTTTTTAGGCCAATTACTGACTAGTTAGCCCTAGAAGAGGAATTTCAGCCAACCAGGTCCCGGAAGACCAGCTTCTGGCCGACCAGCTCCCCTGGAGGAGGGCCAGCCGACCAGCTTCTGGCCGACCAGGTCTCAGCCGACCAGCTTTTGGCCGACCAGCTCATTTTCAGGGGGTCCAGCCGACCAGCTTCTGAACCTGGATCCCCCCGGTCCAGGTTCAGTTCTTGGTCCTGGATCCCTACTTTTTCAGTGAACTTTTAAACCTAAATCTCGACTTTTTCAGCAAATCTTGGATGATTGTTAATGATGAAAGGAGATTGAGATTAGCACAGTTTAGTGCCAATTAGCACCGTTTAGTGCTGTTTAAGCACTGATTAGTGCCGGTTAGCACTGTTTAGCGCCGATTAGTGCCGTTAGTGCCATTTGATGCCACCTAACATTGTTTAACACTGTTTAAACATTGTTTAAGGCTGATTAGCGCTGTGTAGTGCCGTTTAACACTGATTAGTGTCGTTCAACGTCATCGTAAATGCGTCGGTCGCTCCACGCTTTACATCAAGATGATATTGTTGAAAATACTCGCGTAAGAGCAATAAACCCTGACCCAAGTCTCGAATAAGGCCGTTATAACTTCAAGGAAAACCTGATCAGTTTTCCTAGAAGTTGGGGGGCAAATGATATGGGCTAAAAGTAAGCCCTAAGACACATTTAATGTGGCATTAATTAGACCTAGAATGGTCCAAACGTGGGGCCCACCAGATGGGCCCAAACCCTAACTATAATATTAATTTCGTAATTAATATTAGGGGTAATAAACAGCTCAGCAAGTAAGAGTCAAACAAGGATATTATTCTTGCCTGACTTAGTCTCCAAGATATATATTCCAACATGGAAACTGACTCCTACAAGGAAGGAGTCTAGAACCTTCCTTGAGGCGGTGACTTGCCCACCAAGTCACCTAACCCTACTACGATTTTAGGGTTTCTCAGCCTATATAAAGGGTCTGACCCCTCATCTCAGAACTACGTTTTTATTGGCTTGATTCTCTTAATACAGGGATACGTAGGCATTCTGTGAGGACCGTTTAAGTCTCGAACGCAGAAGCAGCCATTAGAGCACGAAGCTCCCGAACCCTAGCCGTCATAATCATAACCTAGTTTTTATTCCACAACACATAGTTTATTATGTGGCTTATTATGTGGGTATACGTGTGTTTGTTGATTGGTTTGTAAAAGACTTGATGCTAAATACATCTAACTACAAAAAATTGATACACTATATTGTACGTTAAGACAAAATTGAGTGAATTATAGGGAACTAGTGTAGTAATGGCCTCACATAGGATTAAGTACGTAGGCCTAGGGGTTTGTAATATATATTGTTTATTTGCCTTGACAATATTGACTAAATGCTGAGTATGATAAACCAAGCACTTTACTGAAGTGAATGAGAATGACCAAGTGTTGGTTTGTAACATTGTAAATGGAAATTGATGCATGGTGGCTGGCATTATCGTCACTTACCTGGTGCAAACTTTCTAGCTAGTCTTAAAATACAATCTCTGTATTGCTATATTAGCTCTTCCTTTTTGCTACATACACAACACTTATTACAAACTGTCAAAATGATTCACTGTAAATTGTGAAACGAAGCTCAAATAATCTATACTAATTACTAAACTTGTTGGATCATATGTGACCAGTTTTAAACTAGTCTACAGGCTCGAATTTTATAACTTTTAAATCTTTATGTTAAAATTTTGTTGTACATTGGAAGGTAAAGGTGTGATACGAAAATTCAATTCTAGATGGTTTAGGTCTTAAATTGTCTGAGGAGTTCAAGTCCTGCCTCTGTTTTTACTAGTTATTCTGAAAACTTGAATGAAAAACATGAATGAGTACGTTAGTATCATCCAGATAATTTATCAAAAATTGTTAACAAACAACATTAATCATTCAGATGTTCAGAATAACTGTTCGTCCAGATTGTCCAGGAATTTTACCGGTTCAGAAAGTATGATTCAGATTTAACAAATGGCCCCTCAATGTTAGAGTTTTAGTTTTAAACTTCCTGTTTTGTTTATATTCTTTGAAGATATAGACTGATACTTTAGTATAAGTGAAGTTGCGAGCTATTGTTTCTTTTGCAAACCTTTAGGCTAATTATCTATAGTTATGTCTGCACAATGTTGTTGCAGATTATTGTAACTTGCACCTAGTAAGTTTACGTAGCCTATAGTGCATAGTATTTTTGTTTTAGACCACGACTCAAAGAGCAGTGGAGACTACTATATTCTGCGACGGAGTTTGTGAGTGTTTGTTTGCGGCCTCCGGATTATCTAATACTCTTTTCACGCGCTCTGTCTTCAGAAATCTCGAAAAACTCGAATTCTAATAGTATCTGACTGCAAATTGTTGGAAGGCATCTTTGAGGATGAAAGGGGTGATGAAACTTCTGATATCACTGACAAGATTGTCACATTCTCTTCACTCTCGGTGCTTCATCCTGATGATTTACCAAATCTCAAAAGTTTTGTCTGCATTGAAAATTATGAGTGCAATATGCCGGCTTTAGTGGAAGTGAGAGTTCCAGACCTAAATGACTACGTAAGACAAAATCCCAAAGAGCAACTACTGGGAACACAATCAAAGAGAATCGAAGAAGAAGTGAAGGCAGGCCTATTACTTTAGAAACGCAAGATATATCGAATGATATCCCTGATTTGTGTAGAGCACATCTGAAGTTAAGTGTCGCTTATATATATTTAGTACTATAAATTAATAAATCATGATGCCCAAGCCAAAGCCTTAATATTTAGTACTACAATACTGTAATTCTTATGTTGTCCTAAAAAATATATGATTAAATTCGTCAATGATTTCTAATTTATTAATACTTCAATCAAGTATTATGCAGTGTAGATGTTGTTCTTGTACTCATCAATATTTCAATCAAGTATTATGCAGTGTCAAAACTCAAAACTTCCGTCTAGTTAAAAGCACTTCTGAGAAAAGTTTATGATCTTTCATGAAGACGTCGATCTGTCAAATGTTCAGTTTCAATAAAATTATGACCTTTCGATTCCTCTTCATATCTGAGTTCTCCTAGTTAATATCATTCCACAGCAAAGAGGCAAAAATAAAAAATCTTATAAAAATACAAATTTCAATATTCCACATTTGTAGATAAAATTGTTGAATAAATATGATCATGATCTTGGAGTGTTATAGGTCATTTTACAAATTCGTCAAAGTCAACGAAGTCAAGACGAAGTCAAGTTTATTTTTCATTTTTAAACTTTTCATTTTTAATTATGTTACTTTTGGCGGGAAAGTTAGTTGTGGGATTTGTGGCCTATAACAACACAGCTGTATGATACTTTGTTTTTACGATTGAAATTTACAAAACTCATTCTGAAATCTCTCATCTCCTTCTCTCTATCTCTCTCCCTCTCTCCCATATCTATCTGTTATAATTTTCATTAGTTTCTGTGTGTGATTGTTTGGAATGATTAAATGAGGTTGTAAACAGTTGATGAATGAAGATGGATTAGTCTCCATCTTTATCAGTGGTATCAGAGCAGTGATCGAGTCCATTAATTGGGGATTTCAACAATCTGGCACCAAAAACACGCAAAACAGTCCGTACACTCACCATGGATGAACATATCAAGAGTCTGGAACAACAAATTGCTGAACAGAACAAGCGATTAGATGAGCACAACAAGCAATTCTCAGAAATGATGTCGATTATGCGTGAGTTACGTTCACAAAAAGATACAGGTACTTCGACTGAACTTACTCATCAAACTGTTAATTCGCCCAATCCACCAACTGTTGGTAGTCAATTGAGGCCATTAGGTTTCACTCCAAAACTTGATTTCCCTAAGTTTGATGGTAATGGTACTAGAGTTTGGGTTAAGAAGTGTTGTAAGTATTTTACCTTGTGTAAGATTCCTGAAGATCAAAAAGTAGATCTCGCCTCTTTGAATATGATAGACAAGGCAGAAAATTGGGTTCTTAATTACTTGACGAATAGGAAGAATGTTGACTGGAATATCTTTGTGATTGACTTGAGTGCTAGATTTAGAGATGATAATGGAGCTGATATTGTGGAACAGTTCAACAAGCTTGTTCAGCATGATTCTTTGGAGATGTATATTGATGAATTTGAGGATTTGAGGGCTTTGAAGTTGCAAAATAGTCCCGATTTACCTGAATCTTATATTCTTAATAGCTTTGTTGGAGGTCTTAAATCTGCAGTCAAGCCATTTGTGAAGGCTTTTAAACCTAATAGCATTGCTCATGCTATAGAGATTGCTAGATTGCAGGAGGAAACCTTAAAGGTGACTGGGGTTAAACAATCTATGTGGAATAATAAACCTGCATTGGCTAATAGTAAGCCTCCATTGTTGCCAACTCCAAGCAAGGGTTTAGATAGTAAGAATGCTCAGCAGCCTATAAAAACATTTAGGCATATTCCAGCCCAAATCAGAGCTGAAAAAATGGCTAAGGGTCTTTGCTATTATTGTGACAAACCCTATGATAGGAGCCACAAATGTCAGTTTAAAGAAGCACAGCTATTTACAGTGGAAATTCCAGGAAGTAAATCATTGGAGGAAGTCTTAGAATGTGAATTGGATGATTTGCAATTGGATTGTGAAGAGACTCTAACTGAACCTCAAATTTCTGTTAATGCTTTAACAGGTCACCATGGTTTCCATACTATGAGGGTTAAAGGAATGTGTAAGGGTACTGTTTTGAATATCTTAATCGATTCAGGAAGTACACACAATTTTTTGGATATTGGCATGGCTGCTAAATTGGAGTATCCAGTTGATAGAATTGCTTCTCAAACGATGACTGTAGCTGATGGAAATCATCTAGCTTGCCAGTCTGTGTGCAAGAATTTCAGTTGGCAATTTCAGAAACAGTTGTTTACTACTGATGTGTTACTCATTCCTCTGGGAAGTTGTGATATGGTTTTGGGTATACAGTGGTTGAAAACTTTGGGATCTATTAAATGGGATTTTAGTAAGTTGGAAATGGTTTTTTCTATAAATGGGTATGAGATGATTCTTACAGGGAAACCTCAACAAAAGGTTAAGGTTTTACAAGGAGCACCATCTGCAAAACTACTCAACAATGCAGCACATTTGTGTCTTCTGCACCTTACTGAAGTGGTACCATTAGATGTGGTCCAAGGTGATAAAGAGAATGGACAAGTCAATCAGATTGCTGTGGAGTCTGAAGTGCCATCAGAAATTCAGAGGCTTAAGCAAAAATATAAGTCTGTTTTTGAGGAGCCTAAAGATTTGCCTCCACATAGGGGAGTATTTGATCATCCTATTCCTTTATCTCTAGGTGCAGGGCCTGTCAATATCAGACCTTACAGATATCCAATTAAACAAAGGGATATTATAGAACAATTGATTCAAGAAATGCTGGATAGAGGTATAATTCAGAATAGCTCTAGTCCTTTTGCTTCTCCAGTTGTGTTGGTAGGCAAGAAAGATGGGTCCTGGAGGCTGTGTGTGGATTATAGGGAGTTAAATAATAGGACAGTGAAGAATAAGTTTCCAATTCCTATTATAGATGAGTTAATAGATGAGTTGTCAGGAGCTGCTGTTTTTAGTAAATTGGATTTGAGAGCTGGTTATCATCAGATGAGAGTTAAAGATGAGGATGTTTATAAGACTGCTTTCAAAACTCATACTGGGCATTATGAGTTTTTAGTGATACCATTTGGCTTAACTAATGCTCCAGCATCATTTCAGGAATGGATGAATCATGTGTTCAAACCACTATTGAGAAAATGTGTATTGGTTTTCTTTGATGACATTTTAGTTTATAGCAAAACCTTGGAGTTATAGGTCATTTTACAAATTCGTCAAAGTCAACGAAGTCAAGACGAAGTCAAGTTTATTTTTCATTTTTAAACTTTTCATTTTTAATTCTGTTACTTTTGGCGTGAATGTTAGTTGTGGGATTTGTGGCCTATAACAACACAGCTGTATGATACTTTGTTTTTACGATTGAAATTTACAAAACTCATTCTGAAATCTCTCATCTCCTTCTCTCTATCTCTCTCCCTCTCTCCCATATCTCTCTGTTATTATTTTCATTAGTTTCTGTGTGTGATTGTTTGGATTGATTAACTGAGGTTGTAAACAGTTGATGAATGAAGATGGATTAGTCTCCATCTTTATCAGTGGTATCAGAGCAGTGATCGAGTCCATTAATTGGGGATTTCAACAATCTGGCACCAAAAACACGCAAAACAGTCCGTACACTCACCATGGATGAACATATCAAGAGTCTGGAATAACAAATTGCTGAAGAGAACAAGCGATTAGATGAGCACAACAAGCAATTCTCAGAAATGATGTCGATTATGCGTGAGTTACGTTCACAAAAAGATACAGGTACTTCGACTGAACTTACTCATCAAACTGTTAATTCGCCCAATCCACCAACTGTTGGTAGTCAATTGAGGCCATTAGGTTTCACTCCAAAACTTGATTTCCCTAAGTTTGATGGTAATGGTACTAGAGTTTGGGTTAAGAAGTGTTGTAAGTATTTTACCTTGTGTAAGATTCCTGAAGATCAAAAAGTAGATCTCGCCTCTTTGAATATGATAGACAAGGCAGAAAATTGGGTTCTTAATTACTTGACGAATAGGAAGAATGTTGACTGGAATATCTTTGTGATTGACTTGAGTGCTAGATTTAGAGATGATAATGGAGCTGATATTGTGGAACAGTTCAACAAGCTTGTTCAGCATGATTCTTTGGAGAAGTATATTGATGAATTTGAGGATTTGAGGGCTTTGAAGTTGCAAAATAGTCCCGATTTACCTGAATCTTATATTCTGAATAGCTTTGTTGGAGGTCTTAAATCTGCAGTCAAGCCATTTGTGAAGGCTTTTAAACCTAATAGCATTGCTCATGCTATAGAGATTGCTAGATTGCAGGAGGAAACCTTAAAGGTGACTGGGGTTAAACAATCTATGTGGAATAATAAACCTGCATTGGCTAATAGTAAGCCTCCATTGTTGCCAACTCCAAGCAAGGGTTTAGATAGTAAGAATGCTCAGCAGCCTATAAAAACATTTAGGCATATTCCAGCCCAAATCAGAGCTGAAAAAATGGCTAAGGGTCTTTGCTATTATTGTGACAAACCCTATGATAGGAGCCACAAATGTCAGTTTAAAGAAGCACAGCTATTTACAGTGGAAATTCCAGGAAGTAAATCATTGGAGGAAGTCTTAGAATGTGAATTGGATGATTTGCAATTGGATTGTGAAGAGACTCTAACTGAACCTCAAATTTCTGTTAATGCTTTAACAGGTCACCATGGTTTCCATACTATGAGGGTTAAAGGAATGTGTAAGGGTACTGTTTTGAATATCTTAATCGATTCAGGAAGTACACACAATTTTTTGGATATTGGCATGGCTGCTAAATTGGAGTATCCAGTTGATAGAATTGCTTCTCAAGCGGTGACTGTAGCTGATGGAAATCATCTAGCTTGCCAGTCTATGTGCAAGAATTTCAGTTGGCAATTTCAGAAACAGTTGTTTACTACTGATGTGTTACTCATTCCTCTGGGTAGTTGTGATATGGTTTTGGGTATACAGTGTTTGAAAACTTTGGGATCTATTAAATGGGATTTTAGTAAGTTGGAAATGGTTTTTTCTGTAAATGGGTATGAGATGATTCTTACAGGGAAACCTCAACAAAAGGTTAAGGTTTTACAAGGAGCACCATCTGCAAAACTACTCAACAATGCAGCACATTTGTGTCTTCTGCACCTTACTGAAGTGGTACCATTAGATGTGGTCCAAGGTGATAAAGAGAATGGACAAGTCAATCAGATTGCTGTGGAGTCTGAAGTGCCATCAGAAATTCAGAGGCTTAAGCAAAAATATAAGTCTGTTTTTGAGGAGCCTAAAGATTTGCCTCCACATAGGGGAGTATTTGATCATCCTATTCCTTTATCTCTAGGTGCAGGGCCTGTCAATATCAGACCTTACAGATATCCAATTAAACAAAGGGATATTATAGAACAATTGATTCAAGAAATGCTGGATAGAGGTATAATTCAGAATAGCTCTAGTCCTTTTGCTTCTCCAGTTGTGTTGGTAGGCAAGAAAGATGGGTCCTGGAGGCTGTGTGTGGATTATAGGGAGTTAAATAATAGGACAGTGAAGAATAAGTTTCCAATTCCTATTATAGATGAGTTAATAGATGAGTTGTCAGGAGCTGCTGTTTTTAGTAAATTGGATTTGAGAGCTGGTTATCATCAGATGAGAGTTAAAGATGAGGATGTTTATAAGACTGCTTTCAAAACTCATACTGGGCATTATGAGTTTTTAGTGATGCCATTTGGCTTAACTAATGCTCCAGCATCATTTCAGGAATGGATGAATCATGTGTTCAAACCACTGTTGAGAAAATGTGTATTGGTTTTCTTTGATGACATTTTAGTTTATAGCAAAACCTTGGAGGAACACTATCAACACTTGGAATCTGTGTTTCAGTTAATGCATTCTAATCACATGTTTGCCAAGGATACTAAATGTGCTTTTGCTATGGATAAGATTGAGTATTTAGGTCATTTTATATCCAAGCAAGGAGTGCAGACAGATCCAAATAAGATTTCTGCTATTGATAGTTGGCCAGTACCTTCCAATGTTAAAGAAGTCAGAAGTTTTTTGGGATTGGCTGGGTATTACAGGAAGTTTGTGAGAAATTATGCTCTCATTAGCAAGCCTTTGACTGAGGTGCTTAAGAAAGGGGGTATAAGTGGTCAGATGAGACTCAACAAGCTTTTCAACAACTTAAAAAAGCATTAACTTCTGCTCCTGTACTTGCAGTCCCAGATTTTGCTAAAACCTTTGTTATTGAGACTGATGCCTCCAAAAAGGGTATAGGGGCTGTGCTCATGCAGGATAATCATCCTATAGCTTTTATTAGCAGGTCTTTGGGCCCAAGATGGCAGAATCTTTCTGTATATGAGAAAAAACTACTAGCAATTGTGTTTGCTGTACAGAAATGGGAATAGTATGTCTCTGGCAATCACTTCATTATTCGTACAGATCAGAAAAGCCTTAAATGGTTGTTGCAGCAATAGATTTCTACACCTTTCCAACAATTTTGGTTGTCTAAACTCATGGAATTTGATTATGAAATTGTTTACAAAAGTGGAGTAGAGAATGTGGTTGCTGATGCATTGTCAAGACAAAAAGGGGCTGAAATATTGTGCTTTGCCTTATCCCTAGTTTCTTCAGAAGTGTCTCAGCTTATTAAGGATAGTTACCTATTGGATCTTTCTTGGCTGGCTATAATTGCTCAATTGAATCAGCAAGTGACAGTTCCTGGTTTTAAGATGCATGATGGTTTGTTGAGAAGAAATCACAAGATTGTGATGGGTCCTAATGGTGATTTAAAACTGTAGTTGATTAAATGGTACCATTCTTCTCCAGAAGCTGGTCATGTTGGTAGGGATTTGACAGTTAAAAGACTTAAGCAAGTTTTTTATTGGAAGGGCTTGACAAAGCAAGTTGGCCAGTTTGTTAGAATGTGTCAAGTGTGTCAAAGTTCCAAGTCTGAGACTGTGGCTTCACCTGGTTTATTACAACCATTACCAATCCCCGAAGATGTTTGGATTGATGTTTCAATGGATTTTATATCAGGGCTTCCAAAATCATAGGGAAAAGATGTGATTTTTGTGGTGGTAGACAGACTTAGTAAGTATGCTCACTTTGTGGCTTTGTCACATCCTTACACTGCTATGACTGTGGCTCAGGCTTACCTAGATAATGTCTTTAAATTGCATGGATGGCCTAGGAGTATAGTATCTGATAGAGATTCTGTTTTCTTGAGTGCTTTTTGGCAATCTCTGTTCAGCTTACATGGTACAGAATTTTTGTTGTCTTCATCCTACCATCCTGAAACTGATGGCCAGACTGAGGTAGTCAATAGGTGCTTGGAATGTTACTTGAGATGCATGTGTAGTACAAATCCTCATCACTGGAGAAAATGGCTTCCTCTTGCAGAATGGTGGTTCAACACTCATTATCACACTGCCATTAAGCTGACTCCATATGAAGTGGTGTATAACCAACCTCCACCTCTACATTTACCATATTTGGCTGGGGAATCTATTGATAAAGAGGTGGATAGGTCCTTATTGAGACGAGAGTGTATGATTTCTGAACTTAAACAGCAGTTACTTCGAGCTCAGGATAGGATGAAGCATTATGCTGATTTGCATAGGACTGAGAGGGTGTTTGAGGTTGGTCATTGGGTTTGGTTAAAGCTAATTCCTTACAAGCAAACTTCAGTGCAGCAGAGGAGTAACAACAAATTGAGGCCAAAATATTATGGTCCATTTCAGATTACTGCTAAGATTGGGAATGTGGCTTATAAATTGAAGCTTCCTAGTTCTGCTAAAATACATGATGTTTTTCATGTTTCTCAGTTGAAGCAGTTTCGGGGAACATTGCCTGTGATTACTGAAGTTCCAAGTTGGCTGTCCAGTGACAAAATTCCTGATGTCATTCTTAATAAAAGAATTCGACCTTTTCAGAATGCAGCTAAGGTTGAGTATCTAGTGCAATGGGCAGGTCAAGACTCAATTCAGGCTACTTGGGAGGATGCTCAAGGTTTCTGTGCCAAGTTCCCTGATTTTCCTCTACCTTAAAGTTGTGACCAAGCCTTGAGGACAAGTCTTTTTAAGGGGGGATGCTATGTTATAGGTCATTTTACAAATTCGTCAAAGTCAACGAAGTCAAGACGAAGTCAAGTTTATTTTTCATTTTTAAACTTTTCATTTTTAATTCTGTTACTTTTGGCGGGAAAGTTAGTTGTGGGATTTGTGGCCTATAACAACACAGCTGTATGATACTTTGTTTTAACGATTGAAATTTACAAAACTCATTCTGAAATCTCTCATCTCCTTCTCTCTATCTCTCTCCCTCTCTCCCATATCTCTCTGTTATAATTTTCTTTAGTTTCTGTGTGTGATTGTTTGGATTGATTAACTGAGGTTGTAAACAGTTGATGAATGAAGATGGATTAGTCTCCATCTTTATCAGTCATTAGTTTCTGTGTGTGATTGTTTGGATTGATTAACTGAGGTTGTAAACAGTTGATGAATGAAGATGGATTAGTCTCCATCTTTATCATGGAGATATATTACTTTACCACGTCACCCCTTCATCATCATTCAATTTGATTTAATTTTTATTACTTTTGCTAAAAAATAGACAATTGGGTATAAAGATTACAGTTGGAATTTGTGAGAAAATATTTATAAATTGATAGGTATTTCAAAATGTCTAGTACATTGGGGGTGTTTGGGGGAGCTTATTTCCAGAATAAGTCAACTTATTTTAAGCCAATGTTAGAAATTCCTAACATTCCAACTTATTTTCCAACTTATTTTTGCAACTTATGAAATCTCAAACATACATTAAATACAACCATAAAAACAAATTATCAAAATATGAAATTTTTACCCGAAAATAAGTTATAAGTCCGGGCTTATAAGCCCAGCCAAACACCACCATTATTAGTTCAATCTTGCTTGCTTGACAAGTGACAACAACCACTGGTCGTCTAGTCCCCCTCATTAAAATACTAGCTTATAATTGGTGCATTGCACTCTTCTTTTTCAATAATTATAATTATATAAATTAGGAATATTTACAAAAATATATAATTCTTTTTTTACTTTTTTTTACGTTTTTACTATCATTAATTTTTTTCTTTCAATTCTGTAATATCACTTTTGCAAATATATTATTTGTAAAGTGGGTTCCAACCCAAGTCCCACATTGATAAGATAAAAGAAGAATTGTCTTGAATATAAGCAGCCAAAACAACTCCATTAGTACGAAACCTTTTGGGAGGAGCCCAAAAGTAAATCCGTACGGGCTTGGTCACGATCTAGAGCGGACAATATCATACTAATGTGGAGTTAATGGGGTTGCGGGCTGCAAGTTGTGCGGTGTGGAAGGCTCTCCAGAACTACGATTGGAGATCTTGGACGGCTTGTGTCGAAAGTCTTCCTACACTAAGGTGGTTGGGCGGCGTGTCCCGCAAGATGAGGAGCCACAGATGAATAGCGGCGGTATAAGGATCACAAGATTGGTGGTTCTTGGATTTAGGGGAGATTGTAGAGTGGGTTCCAACCCAAGTCCCATATTGATAAGATAAAGAAGAATTGTCTTGAATATAAGCAGCCAGAACAACTCCATTAGTAGGAAGCCTTTAAGGAGGAGCCCAAAAACAAATCCGTATGGGCTTGGCCACGACCCAGATCAGACAATATCATACTAATGTGGAGTTAATGGGTGTTGCGCGGTCCAACACTATTGCCTTTGTTTTAACTTTTTATTTTTATAAAAATACGATCCCCTGTTCTCCCCATTCTTCTTCAACCCCATTGTTCTTGAACACACCTTCTTCTCCACCCCACACCGCCTCCATAACCACTGCCACATCGCCGACCACCCCACCTCGATCATTTCCGATCACCTCCTTTTTCTCCATCTCCGTCATTTCTCTTTGTCTCTCTTCTTTCTCTTTTTTACGGCCCTGTAGGGGCAAAACTCCGTCACCATTGCTGGAGAAGATGAAGATGTTTTCTCTATGAGATATACATATACACACACACACACGCAATTTGTAAATTTATCTCTCTCGTAAACACTGAGTAGTATATAATTTATCTTCTCCAGTCAACGATTCATCATGTAATATATAATTTAATTCTTTTCATTTCACTGTATAAATTTCGTAATTTTAATTTATTCATTTGTTCCCTAATTTGTTATAAATGTATGTACTTGAACGCTATATTTGTTGAAATGTATGTAATTGGACTCTATTTGTTGTATTATATGATATAGATGTATGTATTTTGATAAAGTTAGGGTTATATTTGTTGATAGGTTAGTGTAAATGAAGACTTCGGAGATGACGAAGGATTGTGTTAGAGTTGCGGTGAATATTAGGCCTCTCGTAACAGTTGAACTAGTTGTCGGTGAATAATTATTCATTTTGTGGACATCATAATAATTGTCTATAATCTTTGTTGGAACAATTACTGATAAAGCAGGAGAGGTAGTTGAGCTTGGATCAGAAGTCACAAAATTCAGAACTAGTGACAAAGTTGTTGCTAAGCTCAGCGATGTGGTATGCTTTAATGATGTTGTCATATTAAGTTGTTTCCTTGTCTATTGTGCTGTCATCTTCTAGTGGTGTCTAGCCTGACTGGGTTTTATATATTTTAAAAAATGTCTGACCTTGTTTTTATGTGGCGATCTAATAGTGATGTCGTGTTATTTAAGTAGTGTTGTCTTGTTGTGTTCTTTAGGTGTTTGTGCTGACTGCAGTTGATGTGAAAGAATACTCGAATGTGTACATGTTTATGATTGATATGCCTGTATTGAAATCAGGTGATATCAAGGTCCATGTGGAGGATGAGAAGGTGGTGTGTGGAGAGCGGAAGAGGGAAGATGAGGAAGGGGTCAAGTATGTGAGGATGGAGTAAGGTTGGGAGGATTATAAAGAAGTTTGTGTTGCCTAAGAATGTAAATTTAGAGAATATTAATGCGGTTTATCAGGATGGTGTGTTGGTGCATTTGCATTTGCTCTGGTGTTGGTTTTGCCTATTTTTTACATGTTGCTCTGCAATCCAGTCCTAGTTCTATTTTCTGGTATTGGTTTTCTTGATGTTTCTGTATGCAGGGCAATGTTGGTTAACTCAGGTAAGGTGGGGTATTGTTCTGTGAGGCGGGCATGTGTTGTGATGGGGTGTAAATCGAGTCTGGTTCTGGTTTTATGGTTTGAGTTAGTGTGTTCCAAAGCTGATGTCGAGTGGAGTTTTGGAAGGAGCTGGTTGTCTTTCCTTTGAGAGAAGTCCTCTCACACTGTTTGTAAATATTTCTTTTTGATCTATATATTTTTACAAAACTCAGTCATTTGATAGCAACCATATAGATAGATTTAACTATTTCTATCATTATTTTGGAGTATGTTCGAAGATGGTTATACATGGTTGTAAAGACTCACACATATCATGCATATACTTTTATACTTCTAAAGAGAGTTTGATTCTCCGTATAGCAGGCCCTGAAGGGGCACCCATCTTGATAGTCAGATTTAACTATTTTTATCAGTTGTAACCTTTGCAACCATGTTTGCAACGTTTGCAAAGGTTGCAACAATGATTGCAACTTCTGCAGCCATGGTTGCAAAGGTTGCAAACATGGTGGCAACCATGGTTACAGAAGTTACAAACATGTTTGCAATTTATTTTTCTCAGTTGTAACTTATGAAAATTCACATTAGACATGTTATTAAAATGCACTCATACCCATTAGACATATAATTAAAATTGCACATGTTTCATGTAAAATAATTATACAATATGACACATGATTTTATGGTAATATGAAGAAAAAATTATTTTTTTATGTGGAGTAGGCCCCGTAGGGGCACCTATCTCAAGAGTCGGAATTAACTATTTTTATCAGTTGCAACATATGTTTGTAACTTCTTTAACCTTGTTTGCAAAGGTTGCAATCATGTTTTCAACTTCTGCAATTGCTCTTTTCAAATAATATGTCATACATTATAACATGGTTGTTTGACATTCGAATGAAATTACAAAAGAATGTAAAAAGTGGTGGCCTTGCATAGGACAAAAAATTATATTTTCGATCTTAGTACCTTTCTCTAATTTTGTTCAATGTAATATGAAGACAATATGATTTTTTGCGGAACAGGTCCCGCAAGGGCACCCATCTCAAAAGTCATATTTAACTATTTCTTTCAGGTGTAACATTTAAAACATTTGCAACCTTGTTTGCAACTTCTACAATCTTGTTTGCAACATGGTTGCGAAGGTTGCAACCATGGTTACAGAAGTTGCAAACATGTTTGCAACTTATTTGTATCAGCTGCAACTTATGAAAATTCACATTAGACATATTATTAAAATGCACTCATACCCATTAGACATATAATTAAATTTGCACATGTTTCATGTAAAATAATTATACAATATGACAAATGATTTTATGGTAATATGAAGACAATATATTTTTATGTGGAACAGGCCCCGCAGGGGTACTCATCTCAAAGTCAGATTTAACTATTTGTATTATTTGCAACGTTTGCAACCATATTTGCAATTTCAGCAACCATGGTTGCAAAGGACCAAAAAAATATTTAGCAAAAAAATTATACATAAAAAAATAATTACAAACAATGCAAGAGGACTCCTCTCAAAATAGAAAACGGAACAAAACGCACATGGACCAAAAACTTCCTCTTAGAACACTCTTCAAGAGAAATAACACAACAAAAACACCACACACATCAACTAAAGGAAGATGCAACCTCGACAACCACCAACAGAGCACCCACCTGAGCTAACTCAACTCTGTCCAAAACCCAGCCCCTGCAAACCACTTACAGCTGTAAATAACAACCTCCCTCAAAAAATCAGCAAAAAAAAAAGACATAACTACTTTTGCTATTCCTGTTAAAACCCCATCCCGCTACGTCGCAAACTACAACCACCAGCAAGCACAAAACTAACCACGCCTTTGAATCCCCAAAGTTTTGCCTTTACCTGCAAAAAGCTGATAAAATCACGAACTAAGAGATTCGAAGAAAAACCAATCTGCACCTATTCCCAAAACACAACATTGCAAATCAATACCAAATACACAAACAATTTGAACATCTGACCAATTTGAAATCTCCAAGCTGATACATTTGTCGAATTGTTATCTTCAATTTTTGAAACAGTATCAGATTTCTCTCTTGCCATAACATGTACACAATAGCACCCAATAGAAGCTTATTAACAACGCATACTAAAGATTTATATCTTAACTCAAATATTCAACCTGAAGACCTTATGGCGTATTTGAACATTAGAACATTATCGCAATCTATTAAAATTCAGTTATCACCAAACTATAAATATTCGTTTCATTTATAACTTCAAAATTTTTAAGAAATCTGGGGTGCATAACATGGAGTTTAAGACTAACAACTAATTATACACCAACAATACAAGAAAACATCGAAATTGTGACGGAAATTTGTGACGGATTTTCTTTCAGTGACGGATTTGATTTTGTGACGGATTTTCTTTCAGTGACGGATTTTCTTTCCGTCACAAAAATATAATTAAAATAAAAACGAAGATATTTTCTTTCAGTGATGGATTTTGTGACGGATATGTGACGGAAATTTTCCGTCACAAAAAATAATAAAAAATAAAATAAAAAAAATTGTTTCTGTGACGGATTTTGTGACGGATTTGAACTTATGACGAATTTTGTGACGGATTTATGACGGAAAATTCCGTCACAAAAAGTCAAAAATAAAAAAATTGTACTTTGACCGTTAAAAAAGGACATCAAATAAGCTTGTAATTTTTTGTTTTTTTGTGTATATCACTAAAATCATTAGATATTAACATCCGTACGATTGGATCATCGAAAAAAGATTTTAAAAATATCATTTTGTGCAATCGAGACGATACTAGTTATCGCGAGTATTGTTTTTTGGAGATTTATAGTATAAAATCACATCAAATAAGCTTGTAATTTTTTGATTTTTTGTGTATATCACTAAAATCATTAGATATGAACATCCGTACGGTTGGATCGTTGAAAAAAGAATTTAAAAATATCGTTTTGTGCAATCGAGACGATACTAGTTATCGCGAGTATTGTTTTTTGGAGATTTATAGTATAAAATCACATCAAATAAGCTTGTAATTTTTTGATTTTTTGTGTATATTACTAAAGTCATTAGATATTAACATCCGTACGGTTGGATCGTCGAAAAAAGATTTTAAAAATATTGTTTTGTGCAATCAAGACGATACTAGATATCGCGAGTATTGTTTTTTTGGAGATTTATAGTATAAAATCACATCAAATAACTTGTAATTTTTTAATTTTTTGTGCATATCACTAAAATCATTAGATATTAACATCCGTACGGTTGGATCATCGAAAAAAGATTTTAAAAATATCGTTTTGTGCAATCGAGACGATACTAGTTGTCGCGAGTATTGTTTTTTGAAGATTTATAGTATAAAATCACATCAAATAACTTGTAATTTTTTAATTTTTTGTGTATATCACTAAAATCATTAAATATTAACATCCGTACGGTTGGTTCGTCGAAAAAAAATTTTAAAAATATCATTTTGTGCAATCGGGAAATATCATTTTAAAAATGTCATTTTGTGCAATCGGGAAATATCATTTTAAAAATTTGTGACTTTTTTTAAAAAAATTATGGGAAATTCGAACTTAAAAAAAAATTTAAAATTTTTTGACTTTTTTTTAAAAAAATCTGGGAAATTCGAATTTAAAAAAAAATAAAAAATTTCGACTTTTTTTTAAAAAATTCTTGGAAATTCGAATTTAAAAAAAATTAATTTTTTTTAAAAAAATCTGGGAAATTCCATTTTTTTTAAAAAAAATAATTTTTTTGACTTTTTTATGAAAAATATGGGAAATTTCGAATTAAAAAATTAATTTTTTTAAAATTAAAATTTAATTTTGAATTTAAAACGTATGTAAAATTAATTACTTTCAAATTTTTTTAAAAATAATTAATTTTAAAGGCATTTTTTAATTAAATATAAAAAATGTAAGCATTTTCATAGTATAAGGATTGTATTTTGAATACATAACACAACACGCATGTAGCTTGGCCGGTTGAGGGAGTGTTGTGGGGAGTTTGAGGTCGGGGGTTCGAGTCCCCTCACCTACGTTTCTTAAATTCGAGGGTGTTGACTGTGCTGTACTTGATTTGATGCTGAGGTGGGCTGACTGGGCGGCTCAATCAGCAAGAATTTTTTTAAATTTTTTTTTTTTCGAATAATTTAAAATAATTTTAGTTTTGTGACGGAATAAATCCGTCACAAAATCCGTCACAAGTATTTGTGACGGATTTAGTGACGGAATTAAGCTGTCACAATTTTGTTCTGTGACAAAAAAAATATACAAATTTTGTGACGGATTTGTGACGGAATATTTCCGTCACTGATTTTGTGACGGATAAATCCGTCACAACGATTTTTCCGTCACAAAATCTATTTGTGACAATGGTTTCAGTGACAGCAAAAATCTGTCACAAAGGCATTTGTGACGGAATTTTAGCCTGTTTGTGACGAATTTTTCCGTCACAAAAACCAGTTTTTCTTGTAGTGCAACCAGAAGAATGTAGTAGAATTCAAAACTTAACAACTAATTAACAAGCACAAATGCAACTTCTACGAGCGCAATGTTTTTGAAAAAAATCACAAATTTAACAATTAAGCACAAAATTACCAAAAATTACATAAGTATCTCACATAAACACAATCAAACAATTTAAAAATCTACCTAAAGAGCAGAGTCCAAGTTATTCCCATACTGATTTCGTTGAGGCAAATCAACAAACACATCACCTACACTTTGTTCTAGTCCTTTGTTTGTGTCAAAATCCCCAAATCGCAACTCAGTACCTTCGTCCTTAGCATCGACCTCAATACCATTCATCAATTCAGTGGCACCGATAACTCCATTATTCGCAGCATCATCATTCTCAGACCCTTGTCACTCTCATGCCTGAACTCGTTGTTTTCTTGTTTAAAACTCGAAAACGGATATGTGCCCCTACGGGGCCGTAATATATAAGAAAAAAGAGCTAGTAGTGGTTGCTTTGAATTGATGGTGTAAAAATGTTGATAGGGACAATGGATGAAGGCGATAGTGAGATGACATATGACGGGAGATAGCGAAGTGAGAAGAAGGATGGGGATAAACGTATTTTTACAAAAACGAAAGTAATGAATGTAGTTTGGTAATTTTAAAAAGTTAGGCTATGTATTTTTAAAAACCCAATAATTAACGTGTGTGGTTTTGAAAAAAAGCCCTTATGATATTAAACAAAATTTTCTTAATATTAATATTTATTAAAATTTATTTATAGTAAATTTTAATATATTTTACCGAAGAAAATAAGGAACTCTTAAAATTTATTATACTTAGCGAAAAAATAATCAATTTTGAGTATAAATATATACAAAATTATTATTTATTAGATTTCAAATTGTCAATTTCCTATATTTGCTCCATCTTTAGTTCTAAAAATCATATTTAGACAATTTTACATGCCACACTGAACTCAAGAAATCACTTTAATTTAACGTAGGTTTAACAATTATTATCGAACTTAAACTACTCGAAAATTGAAGAAAAAAAAAGTTACGATTTTTTCCTTAAAAATTCTATTCAATTTATAAACCTACTTATATTTGGTTTACATTATTAAATTTAATATTTAATAACTTTTATAATTAAAATCTCTTCTCTCCAATTCTAATTAATTAATTAATGAAATAAACTAATAATAATATAATTACTAATAACTAACTGATTACCTTTTTCAGCTAAAAGGTAATATGATTTTTTCAAACTGAAATATCTCATTCAAACTTAATTTTTTTTGCTTAATTATCCTTATTTACTATATTATATTATAAAAAATGAAACATTAAAAGTTTTGGTACGATACGGTACGGTGCTTAACTTATTTAATTGTTTTACTTTATTATCCTTAATTATTTTACTTAATTATATAAAAACAAAACAGAATCTTTTCTCAAAATATTCACGCAACTCTTTCGAATACTTCTCATAAATAATGATTAACCAATTACCTTTTCACATATTACCTTTTCTAATTTTTTTTAACTAAAATGTCTTATCTTCTGGATCTGCATTAGTCCTATTTCAGGTGCAAAGCCTCTTCAATAAAGACCTCTTTCTCTCTTTCTTTTCTTTCTCCCCCGTTTCTCTTTTTGTTGATTGAAAGAGAATAAGCGCTATCCGTTGAGTAAAGGGGGGAATCTTTGGCTCTATCGAACATACAGGGAATTGGAGGTAGCATTCCACCGATGTCAAGTCATGGACTGGTTCCCTCAGCCCTTTTTCTATGTGTTGGTGTTCTATATGACCGACATAAGACTCGACTTTCCAAAAATATGGTGGTTCTAATTAATGAAATAAACTAATAATATTATAATTACTAATAACTAACTGTTACTTTTTCCAGCTAAAAGGTAACTTCTTTTCTATATTTTTTAACTAATATATTTCATTTTCTCCTAGATAGTAACTAACCAATTTTCTTTTTTAGTTATTACGTTTTTTAACTTTTATAACTAAAATCTCTTCTTTCCAATTCTAATTAATGAAATATATTAATAATAATATAGTTATTAATAACTAACTGATTAGCTTTTTCAGCTAAAAAGTAATATCTTTTCTATTTTTTCTAACTGAAATTTCACATTCAAACTTAATTTTTTCACTTAATTATACTTACTTAAATATTTATTATTGGTAAAAACATGTAATTCTATTTTATAAAATAAAATAACGATACCGTTGTTCCTAATAACTAACCAATTATTATTTTTTTGGCTAAAACACATTATCTTTTCTAACTTTTCTAACTAGAACCTCTCCTTCCAAATATATCACGTGTAAGCCTATTTAATGAAATAAACAAATAAAATTATAATTACTAATAACTAATTGATTACCTTTTTTAGCTAAAATGTAATATTTTTTTCTATATTTCTAACTAACAAATAAAATAAAAAAAAATATTATTATGATTACTAATAACTAACAAATTACTTTTTCAGCTAAAAAACATCACTTTTTATATTTTTTTTACTAAAATCTCTTATTTTCTAATAATATCACGAATAATGGTATTCAATAAAATAATATCATAATAATTAATAATTGACTAATTACATTTTTCAGCTAAAACATATATCTTATCTATATCTTAAGTGTTCCAGAAATCGCTAGGCGGTCCAGGGCGGTTGGGGTATCGCCTAGCGCCTAATCGGGTAGGCGGGGATTAATCGAACGGATTAATCGGAGCATTAATTTGATATTATAATAATATTTAATATATTAGTCTAATTTACAATTAAATATATCATTTTAAATAAATGAACAGGATTTCAAAAATCAAATCGGTTGGTTACCTTATAGAAGATTAATCGGGGATTTTTAGAACAGTAATTTAACTAATTTTTTTCCTATTCTACAAATAATATGACAAAAATTATATATATATATATATATATATATATATATATATATATATATATATATATAATATCAAATCATGTCATATGCGGAGTAAAAATTTAACTTAAAAATTCATATCATAAAAAAATCATTCAAATTATTGAAAAAAAAAATATAATATGACGCATCGTACGAGTTTTAAGCTGATATCTTATTAATAAATAAAATGTCATTTTAATGGTACTTTTTTCTAGATTCACATCTTCTAAAATTATTAAAATTCTAATATTTTTTATTATAAACTATTCTTATCTAAAGTATGTGAACATTATTGGCTGTGGAATCTCTGTTCTTTTCACGTAAAACCAAACCAAACATACTCCGTATATCCCGCTCAGAGCAGGATCTGGGAGGATGAGTTGTATGCAGACCATGTCCCCGCTTTTTAAGGCGGGGATGGTGTTTCCGTGAACTGTAAACAGGAAAAGATGTTGGAGCAAATTCAATTATTAAAGTATGAGAGTATGAGTGGGTCATTGCTCATATGGCTTGAAATTTCAATGGCACTAGCAAGCATCTCGTAAAAGTGTTCAATAATTGCTACATATAGCAATTATTAAATCGCAATTATTGTTATATTAAATCACTGTGTGAATTCATAATTTTTCCTACATGGATTGACCACTAGAAAAATCAATGAGTTTAAAGAACTCCATTAATCAATGAGTTTACAGAACTCCATTCACAGCTACTCGCACTTTGCTTTCTCTCATCTTTAATTACCTTGCTTCTGCTCTTTTTTTTTCCTTCTATCTGGCTATTCATTTCTTGCATTATTAGCAATTAGAACTACATCTTTGTTTGTAAAAAAGAAATCGATCGATAATCATGGTTGGTCTTGCTGACATTCCATGCGTGGGAACATTTGTGCAAAGAATATCTGATAAAACAGTTGATGCTGTGTTTCGTGGTTTCCGTTACGTGTTCCGTTATAAGGCTCTTGTTCACCAACTCACTGATGAAACTGCGAAGCTTAACATTGAGAAGGAGGAGATGTCCAGGAGAGTTGAGGAAGAAAAAAATAATGGTAAAGAAATCAAAGAATATGTACTGAAATGGCAAGAAGATGTGGAAGAGATCGAAAAGAGTGGTGAAGAGCTTTCACCTTCATGCAGCTGCATCCAGCGTCTGCCCATTCCTAATCCCGGCTCTCGTTTTCAAATCGGCAGGAATGCCGAAAAGAAGGCCACGACTGTAAGAGAACTCACGGCTACCGGAAAGGACCACAATACTAAAGAAATTGCATATCCAGTACCGGTTATAAATATGCCAAAATCTGATACCGCATTCGAAGAGTTTGAATCCAGAAAAGATGCTTATAAGAAACTATGGGATGCGCTGGTAAACGAAGATAGTCCTCTTATCCATGGCATCCATGGAATGCCAGGAGTTGGCAAAACGAGAATGATGGAGCAATTGTGGGAAGATGCCATGAAGAAGCAGATTTTTAATAAGGTGGTACGAGTAAATGTGGGCAGTGAATACTTGAACGAATATCAATTACAAAACCAGATTGCTGCCCGTCTAGAATGCAAACTGGAGTCGGAAGATGTGGAAAGTCGAGCTTCTCAGCTGGAAAACAGTTTGAGGAAGGGAGGAAAGATTCTCCTTATATTAGATGATGTATGGAGGGAGATTCCCTTAGGCCATATTATTGGGACTTCATTTAAAGATGGTAGTGTTTCCGATGGCTCTAAAATCCTCTTGACATCTCGAGATATAGGTGTATGCCGTGATAACAAGTGCGGGCATCTTGTCGAGGTCAAAGCCTTGAGTCCTGGTGAGGCTTTGTGGATGTTTGAGAAGATTGTTGGTCATGACACAATTAACTCTCTACAGGATAAATCCCTGGTGCAAAAAGTGTGTGATGAGTGTGGTCATTTACCATTACTCATTGATGCAGTTGGCAAAGCACTGAAAGGCGAGCCTCAAAATTCGTGGACGGATGCTCACAATCAACTTAAGATGGGAAAATTTGAAAAAATCGATAGAGTGGAACCACGAGTATATACGTGTATCAAATTAAGTATTGATATGTTAAAACAGGATGATGCAAAGTCATGTCTTTTTCTGTGCTCTTTGTTTCCTGAAGATGCCAACATCGATATGAATATGCTGGTCCAGTTAGCATCGCAACTTATATCCGGGGGAGAATCGAGAGTACTTACTATGGTTCACTCTCTCAAGAGATCTTCTTTGTTGCTTGACTCTGGACGATATAATGAAACTAAAGTTCATGACATCATCAGAGACGTAGCAAGATCCATGGCTTTCTTGGATTCAAAATATGCATTTTTACAGGTAACATGCAACTCAAAGGACTTGCCTGATCCTAATAATAACAATTATCAAACACGAAAATTGTTACGTTTAGATGCGGAGACTGATGATGTTCATTTCAATGAGGATCTGGAATTCCCTGACCTGCATACCTTGTGGCTACAATGCAACAACCATCCACAACAGTTCTCAGATGGCTTCTTCAGAATGTTTCGGAATCTCAGATTGCTGAAGCTACAAAATGTGAACATATCTGTGGAGAAGTTCTCTCTTGAACCCTTAGGTAATCTCCGAACACTTATTCTATTAAAGTGTGACATAAGGAACACAGATGTTAGTCTTTTTCCCAAAAAACTAGAAACTCTTTGCATTTGTGATTGTAATCTTCCAAGGCCGATGGATGTAGCAAACCTGGTTAATCTTCGAAAGCTAGAGATCCAAGCTGAATCTAAGTTGGTAATGAAGTCAAATGTCATATCTAGTCTCTCCCGTCTCGAAGAATTACATGTACCGAATGGATTCATCATTGACCTTGAGAAATATGAAATTAACCCCATAGTGATGGAGATTAGTGAATTGACTCGTCTGAAAAGTTTACAATTTCATTTCTATGATGATCATACTTTTCAAGTTGAAAATGTATTTCCTGATATAGATAGATACAAGGTATCTGTGGGTGTTCCAGATAAGGTTCATTTTTGGTATAGAGATGGGATAGTTCCATCAATAAAGTCAATTGAGTTGTATGGCAATCACTCGCAATCCTGGGAAGGTTTGATGGCAAGGGCTGAAGAAGTGATATTGAGCAACATCGATGTTGAAGTGAGTAGAGCACTCGAACACTTGGAAAGACTATATGTTAGTGGATGTGACAAGATGGGGCATCTAGCTAGATTTTCACATAGTCTTCAACATGGGGCAACATGTTTTCCCAAACTTACCATTTTAAAAATTAAGAACTGCTCTGAATTGAAATACCTTTTTTGCAACAAAATTGCAAAAAGTCTGGCACACCTGCAAGAGCTCGAGGTATCTGATTGTAAGTCTATGGAAGCCATCATAATGAATGAAGGCACAAGTGATGGAGAAATCATAATTTTCCTCAGATTAAAATCACTGGCGATATATAACTTGGAGAGACTCGCAAGCTTCTACATTGAAAAGAAAAATATGGATTTAGGTTCAACATTACTAGTGGACAATTTTGCTCAACATCAGCCTTTTTTTGATGGAATGGTATGATTTCCTTCCTTACTTTATAATTTTCTTCGTTTACTTGGGAAGCAAAAAGGTTATAGAATAATTATAAAAACTAAATAAAATAAATTTTGTATTTAAAAAAATTGTTAAGTAACCATATATAATAAATAAATTAGGATGATAATGATATGATTAATTTAATTTTAGTGGTAAACTAGTTGACTAAGTGTAATATTTTTTTAAAAAAATCAAAATATAAATTTAAGAAAGAAATCGAAATTAGAAAGGTACGATTTTGATTTTTCTAATTGATAGTTATAATAAGACGTACAGTAATAATTTTATTTCATAACAATTAATTATTGTATAAAATTTTGCTTGGTTGTAAACTTGTAATCCAATTTGTTTTTAACTCATTTGTATATATGCTGCAGACTGCATTTCCTTGCTTGTAAATATTGTAATCCAAGAGTTATGGGGAAAGGACTGCTTTAATAATGACAAAGTCTCCTCCTTTTACACTACTTTTATCACATAAACTAATTTGAATTAATTACAATTTGTAGGGAGAATCCTAACTTTAGTGCTTATTTCAGGTATTATTTTTGATAGTTAAAGAAAAAGGTACGACTTTGATTTTTCTAATTGCTAGTTATCATTGGTATATATGATGCAGGTTGCATTCCCTAGCTTGGAAAGACTAGATATTTATGACTTATCAAATACAAGTGTTATTTGGGGAAAGGACTGTTTTAATAATGACAATGTTTCCTCCTTTTGCAAATTAACTCATGTAGAATTACAAGACTGTCATAAACTGGAAATTGCAATCCCACAGGCCATGTTGCATAGGCTAAATAATCTGGAATATGTATGGGTACAAGAATGCAGGAGCTTAAGAACCATGTTCCCATCTTCTGTAGCCAGTGATCTTACGCACCTTAAGAAGTTGATAGTATGGAGATGCACAAAGATGAGGGAGATTATTGAGACAGGTGAATCAACAATCACTGATAATGGTTTACTTTTCCCTGAGATGACCTTTCTATCCCTATGGAGTTTGTCAAGTTTGACGAGCTTTTGGTGTTACCAGAGTGAAAAAGCTAATATTTGCACGGTATGCATATTTTTATTTATAAAATGCTAATCGACTCTGTTCCAATATTTATATTTCTTACACACAAACACAAATGTATGTTGATTTCTGTAGGTTCCACTCACACTCCCTCAACTCTCGTCAATTCATCTTAGAGACTTGCCTGAACTCAGAAGGCTTTTTCATGGTGCAAATTTCGAGCTCCATGCGCCGGCTTTAAAGCAGGACAAGGTGGAAGTATCTGCTTGCCCATTGTTGGAACACATCTTTGAGGATGTAAGGGTTGACAAAACTGAGGATTTGACATTATTAGAGGAATCTGTGATGAGATGGACGAGCAGAGGAAGATTCTTGCCCATTGTTGGAACACATCTTTGAGGATGTAATGGTTGACCAAACTGAGGATTTGACATTATTAGAGGAATCTGTGATGAGATGGACGAGCAGAGGAAGAGCAAAAGGCAAGAGCCTTAAAAAATTACTTGGATTGAATCAATATGTGTGATTGTCCCTTGGCTACTTTAATTCAGCTTAATCCTCCTTTTCGTGTTATAGTTTGTTCAAGCCCTCCTTGGTAGCAGAGACCAGTTTGCGGTTCATTATATGGGGGAGTTGTATTGTTGGTCTATGCAATTAAACTGTTTGATAAAATGCCTAAACTAGGAAAATTTGTCGATCGGTACAGCATTACCTCAAATTAGGACGGGTTGTACCTCAGTCTATGTTCAAATGTAAGCAGTGAATGTAAAAGGCAGTTCATCTGTCTCAACTAGGAATTTATCGGATGGTAACATCACTTACGGACCTGCCACTCTTCACATCTTAACTTGTGTTAAAGAGTATGGGCTATTCAGGTAATTGTCGAATTAAAAGATTTACATATACTCCCAGTTTGATTGCTGCACAGCCTTTAGGTCCTTGGTAAAAAATTATTTTACAATTTCAAATGTGTTCGAATGCATGCTGTTTGTGGTTTCTTTTACCTGACTATTAATTATTTTACATTATTAATTATTTATGTACTAAATGTGTATGCGTACCTGTACATATTGTACTCCTTTACATATTGTACTCCTATTCTAAGGAAATAAAAAAATTATAATTATAATAAAATTTTTATTTTTATTCTAATTTTTTTAAAAAATAACATAAAATTCTAGAAAAAATATAATTTTAGGAATAAAACTAAAATATAGTACCAACCAAATTTAGTACAAAATGGTATCATTAAAAGAGGATTTACTTATTAATAAAGATTATAAATATCCGGTTGCAATAGTAAAAAATAAATTACAAAGGAGGATGAATTAACTTCAATTTTTTTTTCAAAATTTTACTTTATATTGCAAGGAGTTTTTTTTTTTTTTTTTTTTGCCACAAATATTGCAAGGAGTTTTTGTTAACCAAAAACAGATTCAATGTAGCTAAGTGACCTCTGTATCACGTCCCACTCATTTCCATCAAGTTTACATAACTTCCTTGATCTTAATTTTCGTACCAATTATTTCAAATGCTTAAGAATAAATGCCGAGTTTACTTGCTGATTAACAATTCCTTGATCCATTGACTTGCTGGATGTTTAGTTAACATACTCCGTATATAAGAGCAGATCAGCAGGATTAGGGGATAAACAACATCAAGTGTTTACGCCATGAATGATGAAAAACATCTGTATTATTGCTAATTATAAATTACTCCACGTGGTTGATTATGTCAAAAATAAACATCCGTTGACTCTGAGACTCCAATAATCATTCCTATATTCATTCCTCTATCCCCTCAAACCTGCTCATGCGGAATATACTGAGTATGTGTTGTAGAGAAAATAGAAGTACAAAATTAGAGAAAATTGGATTTTTAATTGATAAAAATGGAGTTAGTGGTGGCTAGACATTTTTCAAAAATAGGAAATGATTAGTAGTTACTAGTGTTTTAAGAAACCACTATAACAGGAAGTTGTTGTGGGAGGATTTTAGTACAACAGATTATGAGGCCTCGTGCTGTAATAATGCCAATAAACAAGGAATCGTCTAATCACCCAGAAAGGCTCGTGGTTGAAGATCAATAGCTAGCCGCCCGGGAAGGCTCACGACTAGGGTTACCGAAGAACACGGGATGTGGTTCCTCGGAATGATCAGACTGAATCTACGGGATGAGAGCTCAAAGACCAAATGTTGGCCAGCCAAGAACCCTAATTTGACTGTGTCACACAAGAGTGCACGTGCTCTAGCTACTCAAGGAGTGTAAGTGTCGAAGAAGATCCCGTAAACTGCCTACATACCACTATTTATAGTGGATCAAACCCGAATGTAGTTCTTGAATGATATGATCGTTTGTTTATGATGAGTTATCCTCTCTCCAGTGGGATAATGACTGTTATTTCTGATAATAATCGAGTATGATGTATAAAATCAGGTTACCAAGCAGTTTAGGTAACATAGAATGATTATCTCTTGTATTTATCATGATTTTGTATCATTTATCAAGTATACATGACATATATCCTCAAATAACTGAATGTTTTATCTGTTTGAGAGTGTTTTTAGATGATATAAACGTGTTCCTAAAAAGTAGGAGGCGTGCCTTATCTGATTTGGCAGCCTGATCAGGTTTCCGGCGGAAGCTGGGGGTACCGCCCGGTAGCCTGGCTCCGGTACCCCCTCCGGTAACCCTTATCACGGAAGCTACTTTGGAAGCTCTATTGGATGACTGATAATAGTTATAGATTATCCTCAAGGGGATACCTTGAGACCCTTAGTCATGCGTTCCCGTGCTGCAGTGTACATGGTAACCCCTAGGGCTACCGCAGGCCTCCGGAAACCCGACAGATTACACATTCTCTTCATGGATCTGGACCCTAATCCTCTAGTGGGCCTAAATCTAACCCATGCAAGATTTTGGTCATATTTCACACCACGACATATTTCACACCACCTCTGCCTTTGGGAAGCTCCCCAATCAGGTCAATCCCCCATATTGCAAAGGGCCAGGGGCTTCCAATGGGCCTTAGTTCCACAGCTGGGTTGCTATTGAAGTTAGCAAACCTTTGGCATTGATCACAAGCTTTAACAAAGTCATAAGCATCAGTTTTCATGGTAGGCCAGTAGTAACCCTGTCGGAGAATTTTGTGGGCCAGGGAGGTACCCCCCGAGTGGTTGCCACAAATGCCTTCATGAATTTCCCTTAGGATATATTCACATTCATTTCCAGATATACATTTAAGTATAGGTTGGTTAAAACCCCTCTTGTATAGAATGCCATCATAGATCACATAACGGGCAGCCTTGTATTTGAGTTTCCGGGCTTCATCTTTGTCTTTTGGAAGCGTCCCCTTGGTGATATACTCACGTATTGGGGTTGTCCATTGGCTTTCCATTGAAGATTCTATTTCCATAGTCTCTTCTCGATGGATACTTGGTTGGAGTTGCACTTCGAGGGGTATCACTCCTAACAGAACAGCTTCTTTTTGGGATCCCAACTTGGCAAGGGCATCAGCATTGGCATTTTCCACCCTTGGGATCTGATTTAGATTTAGCAATTTGAACCTACTGATAAGTTCTTGGGCATACCTCATGTAGAGTTCAGTGCGGGGGCCTCGACTCTGGAAGCTTCCTTTAATCTGCCACACAATCAGCATGGAGTCACTGAACACATTTAGGTATTCTACCTTCATTTCCAGAGCCAGTTTTAAGCCAGCAATCAGGGCCTCATACTCTGCATCGTTGTTGGTAGCCTTGAAGCCAAAGTGTATGGCACTCTGAATTCGGTGCCCCTCTGGGCTTACCAACTCTATTCCTGCACCTCCCCCATTATTGTTTACTGCTCCATCAACATATAGGTTCCACCATAATTGGGGGCCTCCGGCATCCTCTTCGGTAACTAGGGGTACCGGGATACAATCTTCTCCGGTAACCTCAAAATCAGGAGGAAACTCCAGTAAGAAATCAGCCAGCGCTTGGCCTTTGATAGCAGTTCGGGGCTTGTAATCTATTTCAAACTGTCCTAGCTCGACAGCCCATTTCATCATTCTACCGGAGGCTTCCGGCTTGTGCATCACTTGCCTTAGCGGGAAGGATGTTCTAACTTCAATTTTATGGGCCTGAAAGTAAGGCCTTAGCTTCCTGGAAGCCAATATTAGAGCATATGCTAGCTTTTCCATGCTGGGATACCGGGTTTCCGTGTCCAACAACCTTTTGCTCACGTAGTATACCGGGTATTGTACTTGTTCTTCCTCCCGGATCAACACAGCACTTATAGAGTATTCAGAAACAACTAGATATAAAATGAGTACCTCACCTTCCAAGGGTTTGGAGAGCAATGGTGGGCTTTCCAACTGTTCTTTTAGTTTCTTGAAGGCTTCCTCACATTCTGGGGTCCATTCAAAGTTTTGACCCTTCTTGATAGCCTTGAAAAACTCCTTGCACTTGTCGGAAGACCGAGATACGAATCTATTTAGGGCTGCTACCCTTCCGGTAAGCCCTTAGACTTCTTTTACATTCCTTGGTGACCTCAGTTCCAGCAATGCTTTGATTTTGGCAGGGTTTGCCTCAATCCCTCTATGGTTCACAATGAATCCAAGAAATTTTCCAGACTCCACACCAAAAACACACTTTTGAGGGTTCAACTTCATCCGGTATTTCCTTAGGATATCGAACATCTCAGATAGGTGCAACACATGGTCGGCTGCCACCTTTGATTTGACCAACATATCGTCAACATAGACTTCCATAGTCTTACCAATCTGTTCTTTAAACATCATGTTTACCAGCCTTTGGTAGGTTGCCCCGGCATTCAATAGCCCAAACGGCATCCCCACATAACAATACAATCCCCTATCAGTTATGAAGCTGGTATGCTCCTGGTCTGGTTCATGCATCGGTATCTGGTTATATCCGGAGTAGGCATCCATGAAACTTAGCAAAGCATGGCCTGCCGTGGCATCCACCAGTTGATCAATTCTGGGTAGCGGGAAGCTATCCTTAGGGCATGCCTTATTCAGATCAGTAAAGTCAACACATGTCCTCCATTTCCCATTGGGCTTCCGGACCAGTACCGGGTTTGCTAGCCATGTTGGGTAGAAGGATTCTTTGATCAAACCAGCCTTCAATAACCGGTCTACCTCTTCCTGGAGGGCGGTAGCCCTTTCACCACTGACAGGCCTTCTTTTCTGCCGAATACCCCTTATCTCAGGGTCAATGTTCAAGTGGTGGCACATGACTTTCGGGTCGATCCCCACCATGTCAGAATGACACCATGCAAACACATCAAGGTTGCTTTTAAGGAAAGCATTCAACCTTTCTCTTGTCTTTTCATCTAGCTGTTGTCCAATTTTCAAGATTTTACTAGGATCTTCAGCATCCACTAGTATAGGGATAGTATCTTCGGCAGCCCCTGCCTTTTCCAGGGTACCGGGCATCCTGGGATCAATGTCAATCTCAACCGGGAGTCCTTTCTCCGCTCTCTGGTTCTCATTCTCTAGCATTGCTTCGCCTAGATCATCATCTGAGGCACTTTTTACTATGCCTTCCAATGAAATGTTTTGAATTTCATCATTTTTCTCGGCAGCTTCCAACAACAAGCTTTGTGGTGGTACTACCCCCCGAAAAACAGGAACCTCGATAGTAGGTTCCTCCGGTAAATCCACTATCATGATGGCATTACACGATGCTCTTTCAAACTTCTGTGGCTCAAGCCCATGGCTTCTCATTAAGGCTTCTCCATCAGCCTTTTCTTCAACTTGAATAGGTTTGTCTGCCTTCTCGGCAGCCTGCACAGCTCTGTTATAGCATTCCCTTGACTCATGTTGACATCCTTTCACACACCCAATGCCATTTGGTGTAGGAAACTTCATTGAAAAGTGGTATATTGAGGTTACCACCCTCATATCTTTCAATATTGGCCTACCGAGAATTGCATTGTGGGAAATGTCTTCATCTACCACCATGAATTCTGCCATTTGGGTGGCCTTGCAGGGATCCACGCCCAATGTCAAGGGTAATTTGACCTTGCCCATGATTTGGACTGGGTTACCGGTAAACCCATATAGCTCATTGTTGGTAGGCAATAACTCTTTGTCCAAAAGCCCCAATTTCTGGAATGTAGTATATGCCAAGATATTTACTGAGCTTCCATTATCAACCAGCACTCTGTGTACATTCATTCCACCAATATTCACGGTTACCACCAAAGCATCATTATGGGGGTGGTGAACCCACTTGGCATCCTCCTCGGTAAAGGAAATATCGGCGGTTTCCCCTTTGAACAACTTGGGGGGCCTTTCTGAAAGTTGGAAAATGTTTGTTAGGGTTTTCCCCTGGCTTCCCGAGCATACCTATCTCTGGCATTCCGACTGGCACCCCCCAAGTAAGGGCCGCCAAAGATGGTATGGATGATATTAGCTCGGGTAGTCCTTTCTTGGTTTCCAGGAGCCTTGTTCTTGCTATCTCTATCTTCTTTATACTTCTTAGCCTCTTGGGCTACAAATCCCGTCAGGTATCCACCTCTAATCAATTCTTCAATTTGATCTTTCAAGTGCCTGCAATCAGCAGTCTCGTGACCATTCACTTCATGGAATGCACAGTACTTTCCCTGATCTTTTACTCCTGGGGGGCCTGCCCGGTAGGGCCTCCGGAATAGCCCATTCTTCTCATTCACTTCGAGAATATGACTAATTGGGACAGTCAATGGAGTATACTCTGAGTATTTCTGAAAATTTGCCTTTGGAGTGAGTCTATCCTTGACAGAAACTCTATCCTTAGTTGCATTAATAGCAATATGGGCAGTCTTGTCATCATACCGGGGGGCTCCCAAACCGACAGTACCACTCACGGAAACCCTCTTATTTGAATCTCTTTTAGGGCTGTAAGAACGATTTCTCTTGTTCCTGCTCCAACCTCGGGAATTGGAATCTTTGGACAGTTTTGCCATGGATTCCTCAATCACTTTGTGGCGTTCTTCCTGTTGGTAGAATTCCGCCAGGGTTCCGGGCTCTTCAGTTTGCAATTCTTTCCAAAACTCGGTTCCAGGCCTAACCCCGGCTTTTAGGAAATTTTTCAGAGTTTCATCAGAGGCCTTCTTCACTTTTGGCACTTGCTCATTAAATCTTTTGAAATACTGTCTTAAAGATTCGTGGGTTTCTTGATTGATATTAGCCAGGGTATTCACCGGTGGGGCATAGGCCACGGTAGCCCTGAATTGAGAGATAAACTGATCTCCCATCTTCCTCCAGGATTTGATAGACCCTTCGGCTAGCCTTTTGAACCATTGGTGGGCATTTCCAGTCAGTGTGGATGCCAGTAGCCTACACCTTGCTAAGTCCTCCACCTGGTAGACATCCATTTCCGTATTAAAACGGCTCAAGTATTCAACTAGATCTGAGTTTCCATTGAAATTCAAGTCAGTATTCATCTTAAAGAACCTTGGCAAGGCTGCCTTTTTCACTTTCACAGAAAATGGGGAACTGGCAGTGATACCGGACTTAAACTTTTTCTCCTCCTTGATCTTTTCCAAGGCCTTTTTCCAGTCAGACATCCTGAACTGTCCATTTTCACCATCTGAAAGCATATCACTTCCAGAGTCATCATCTTCATTGGTTGTCTTACTTCTTCTGGGAACCGAACTCTGATGGGAGCTGGAATCCTGGTTGGTACCCCCACCGGTTGGGACTCCGGTAGAATGGGATTTCCTACTTTTATGCCCAGAAGAGTGACCACTTTGCCTATGACTCCTTCTGCCATCAGATCGAGACCTCCTGGAAGTGCTTCTTGGGGGTACCGAGTGGGACCTCTCTCTACGTTCTCGGGAACCCCGGGTTATGGAACCCCCACTACCATCCCTTCGATCTTTGTTTCCAGTATGAATCAACTTGTGACGAAGGTCTTTGTTAGTCAGTCTTTTGCCAACTCGGTCAAAAACGCTCAGACTTCTGGTGGGTGATCCTTCGGTACCCTGGGCTTCCGGGACATCGAATTGGTCGCCCTCGTATTCTTCTTCCACAGGCTCCTCTACCTCTTCTTCAGATGGGACATAATCAGTGTCGTCTTCACTATTGTCCTCAGACTCGAAATTTAACCTTGTCGAAGTCACATTCTTCTTTTTCAACTTCGACTTGCACTTCCTTTGCCATTTTTTCATTTTCTCGGAACCTTTTTCCAAGTGGTTAACTCTTTTATTCATTGTTTTCAGATAATCCATGATGTCTTTGTTACTAACATCATCACCACCATCTTTGTTTCGTTCATTACCATCCTGAGATGGTGTCTTATCACTGTCAGAATTGTTACTCGCCATATCTCCTCCAAATGACGATTTTTGAGGCCCCTCCTTCTAGCGCCAATTGTTGTGGGAGGATTTTAGCACAACAGATTATGAGGCCTCGTGCTGGAATAGCGCCAATAAACAAGGAATCGTCCAACCACCCAGAAAGGCTCGTGGTTGAAGATCAATAGCTAGCTGCCCGGGAAGGCTCACGACTAGGGTTACCGAAGAACACGGGATGTGGTTCCTCGGAAGGATCGGACTGAATCTACGGGATGAGAGCTCAAGGACCAAATGTTGGCCAGCCAAGAACCCTAATTTGACTGTGTCACACAAGAGTGCACGTGCTCTAGCTACTCAAGGAGTGTAAGTGTCGAAGATGATCCCGTAAACTGCCTACATACCACTATTTATAGTGGATCAAGCCCGAATGTAGTTCTTGAATGATATGATCGTTTGTTTATGATGAGTTATCCTCTCTCCAGTGGGATAATGACTGTTATTTCTGATAATAATCGAGTATGATGTATAAAATCAGGTTACCAAGCAGTTTAGGTAACATAGAATGATTTTCTCTTGTATTTATCATGATTTTGTATCATTTATCAAGTATACATGACATATATCCACAAATAACTGAATATTTTATCTGTTTGAGAGTGTTTTTAGATGATATAAACGTGTTCCTAAAAAGTAGGAGGCGTGCCTTATCTGATTTGGCAGCCTGATCAGGATTCCGACGGAAGCTGGGGGTACCGCCCGGTAGCCTGGCTCCGGTACCCCCTCCGGTAACCCCTATCACGGAAGCTACTCTGGAAGCTCTACTGGATGACTGATAATAGTTATAGGTTATCCTCAAGGGGATACCTTGAGACCCTTAGTCATGCGTTCCCGTGCTGCAGTGTACATGGTAACCCCTAGGGCTACCGCAGGCCTCCAGAAACCCGACAGATTACACATTCTCTTCATGGATCTGGACCCTAATCCTCTAGTGGGCCTAAATCTAACCCATGCAAGATTTTGGTCACAACAGAAGTGATATTTTGTGTTAAATTTCATAATTTCTAACCTAGAAATTCAAATAAGTAAGTTGTTGGACTTGTTCTTATTCCTTCCTTCCTATATTTTTTAAGATGTGATAATTAGAAAGGTATGAAGGTAATATTACTTTACCATGTCGGCCCTTCATTAGAGCATCTCCGATGAGAGAAATCCCTTAGCTAAAAACCAATTTAATATGCCATAAATAAAAGTTTTAGAAAATATGTAAAAAAAAAGTGTTGCAAGGGTTAGCAATAATTTTAGCCAACCCCACTATGTTGGCCTTATTTATTGAATCCAGTGGCGGACACAGAAAATAATTTTAGGGAGGGGGGCGGTTTATATAAAAATTTTAGTATATTTTTTATTTCATCGTAAAATAATTTAACACGTATCATTATTTTAATATCGATTAAATTTACTATATGATAATTAGTGATAGTGTTAGAAATCTTTATGTAGTTTGAAACTTGTAAAACAAATTGTATGGAAAATTTTAAAAAGTAAGAACCGAAGAACTGCAGGAGTTATAGGATGAAAATGAACTAAAAATTCTAAATTTTAACTTACCCAATACCCAAGAGATGAGTTATAAACTTATAACTCACAAAACAAAGAAACAATCAAGTAAACTTACATAAAGACAAATAGACAAGACAAATAGACAATGGCAGTAAAAATAAATAAATCTTACATAACGTAGTCGTAAATCAAATTCAAGGTAAAATTAAAGTAAATAAATACTATAGTATATTATAATAGCCCGAATTTTGAATCGAATCCTGAATTTAATGATAACCATATTTGATAATTTAGTACAATTACACGAAAATATTTAGATTAATAAATAATATAAATTCTTGGTTATTAATATTTGTTTAGTAGTGGTTAATAGTACTCAATAAACATGGTACAGTACTCAATAAACACTACTGTACGCTACGCACCGACGGAATTAATAAATTAATATAAATATATTTTTTGTTTTTTATTTAGAATATATATAATTTTATTGGAATGTTAATTAGCGTAAGTATAAAATTACTTATCCGTGAATTCATACAAATTGAATTAATATTAATATTATCAACTAATCATCAAAACAAATACAACCCCGTTGAAAAGTTCAAAATCCTTCTTTATTTTTTTTTTTAGAATTTAGCTTTCATTTTATTTCTCTCTTTGTTAGAGAATATTTTTACGTATCATGTTAACAAAGTTTTCACCCATATTCTGAGAATTCAGTTTATTTATTAAATATCGAATCCTTAACATATTTATTATATTAATTTATTGAAAATATTTGTATGGTCGTGGTTAATTTTTCGATTGCATATTAAAAATGTTTAGAAACTTAATCTTCACGACTGTTACGCCATATTTTGGTTGCCTCTAATATCTCCCAAATTTTTAAATATGAATCTAATAATAATTAACTTAACCCCCAAGTTAATTATTTCCTCTCCCTGAAACGAGGAATTATCTCCAATTAATGATAGAAAATATCTTCAAACGATATCCTTCAAATCAGGAAGGTATCCCAACGCGAATATAATTCAAAGAGATAAAATCTACTAATTCCCAAAATACATCCCTTAACAATCAGGATTAAAAACCAATCCTTTAACAGAACTACGTTGGCTTGATCATTATAAATACTAGCTTATAACCCGTGCAAAGCACGGGTTGCTTTTAATTTTTTGTAATTTGTTTATAGTGTAATATAATATTATAAATATTAATTTTAATTTGTTATAGTATAATTTGTTATTTGTTTAATATGTTTTTTAATATTAAAAAATAGGGTTGAACCAAACTATCAAACTACCAATTATTCCTATATTTAATACTATTATAAGCGAAATAGGATATATTTGGTTGTCGGTTTGGTACTCTTTTATTGGTTACTCTTTTATTTGCTTAAATCTCTATTATTATTAATAATAAAAAATGTTTATTAATAATAAAAAAATGTAAAAAAACACACAAAACACTCTCCTGTTAAACACTCTCCTGTTAATAAAATTTTAAAAAAAAGACACACACACGCCGCTGCTCTCGATCAAAACTCTCGGCTAAATCTTTGCTTACCCGGGAATGTTTTTAGGTAGATAAAATATTAATTAAATTTATTTTTAATTGAACTAAAATTATGGCTAAAAAATAGGGTTGAACCAAACTACCAAACTACCAATTATCCCTTAGTTTACTTATTATAGTATAGTATAGATAAGGTACGCATGAATCTTGAAAAAAAATCCGACACATCTAACAAGTCGAAACACCTCTCAAGTCCAGTCCCAAATATCCAAAATCCCAAATTCCCCTATTTTCATACTCCCTCCGTTTCATAATAAGTTTCCTCTTTTTAAAAACACGTTTGCCAACACACACTTTTGGTCGTTAATATCTTGAATTTCGTATTAGTACTAAATATAAAAACTTCACTGTATTAAAGTACTCATAAATACGAATCCAACAAGATCACTCATGACTATATTTTGTCTTATAAATTATGCGTAAATTAGTAGTCAATCACTTATAATGAATAGTAACAAAAGTCAAAATGGGAAACTTATTAAGACACGGAGGGAGTAATTCATTATTTCTGCAACTTCCGGAATCTGTTATCACTAAATTCTTCCGTTAACAATTGGCGCTAGAAGGAGGGGTATTTTTTTGTTGTATTTTATGTTAAATGGCGTTAACAATTGGCTGCTATTTTCTGGGCTGTTCATTTGTAGTATAGATAGACAGTCATTGACTTAGGATAACGTGTTTGCATGCGTACCTGTACATATTTTTTTTTTGACTAAAAACGAAAATTTCATTACTCATAAAGGTCAGCCCATAAAATGGACTGTAATTCAACAGGAACAGAACTCCCATCAAAAACTCGACCTGGGAATAAACATGACTCTCTCGCTATGAAGTGAGCGGCCATGTTGGCAGATCGTTTTACAAAAAGCAAATCAATGCTTAATTCTACAAGTAATCTACGGCATTCCGTAACTATACAGCCCAATGGAGACAGCATTGTAACTTTGCTACGGATAGCCTGAATTACTCCCAAACATTCAGATTCAATAACGACTTCCTTCCAACCCTTCTCTTTAACCCAACTGAGGGCCTCTTTTATCGCCATACCTTCTGCTATTTCAGGCCGCACCATCCCCTGAAACTGCTCTGATCTACCCTGAATAACTCGACCCTCATCATCTCTTGCTATTAATCCAACTCCGTGCTTTGAGAATTCCTCAAATAATGCTGCATCGACCGAAATCTTCACTGTATTCCGTTTTGGTTTCTCCCAAGAACTAGCTCCATCACCTGGGATCACGTCCCTATATAGAGCCTTTGTTGAACACCCTTGGGCTGCCTTCCATTCTGTAAGAAATTGCTTGGCCAAATACACCACCTTATTTACTGAATTCTTTATGTTGTGCCACACCATTTGATTCCTGTTATGCCAAATGCTCCAGCACAATGTGACTATTTCTCCGTGCTATTCTTTTTTTGATTTGTCAAGCATATTCTTTAGCCACCTGTCAAAGGAATCGTTACCTGCAATGTGATGTAAAACACCTCTCTGTCTCCAGCAACTAGCAGCGAATATTGTATGATTCAGTCCGTTTTTTAAGTTTGAAGATATACAACGACATCGACACCCAAATCTTAGTGGAATTAAAAAGTTGTTACCAGTACTTAGCTAGGATGGTAGATGAGTCCATACGTGTATCGGTGTATTATACTCCCTCCGTCTTTTTCATTTCTTTACATTTTCTATTTTGAGCCGTCCATTCCATTTTTTTACATTACTACAAATAGTAACTTTCAACAATAAAATACATTATTACATCTACTACTTCATTCTACTTTTTCAATACTTTACACTATTACACCCACTACTTCATTTATTTTAATAATAAAATCACTATTACACCCACTACTTCATTTACTTTAACAATATTACATCCACTATCTTGGTTTCCGTGCAATTCTCAAATGTAAAGAATTCCACTGGATGGAGGGAGTACATTATACAAGATATTTGATTTAAAAAATTTTGATTCAAGTTTAATTAGGGCATTTCCAATGGTGCAACTTTAACTTCATATTTAAAGTTAAAGTTGCACTATTTCATCTCCAATGGTATCCAACTTTAACTTTAAATATAAAGTTATTTTATCTTTAACTTCAAATATGAAGTTATACTATTCATTACTCTATCTTTAACTTCAAATAAAGTTTAGAGGAATGGTTGGAGAAGAATAAAGATATGAAGTGAAATTACTTTATATTTGAAGATAAAGATAGAGTAACGATTGGAGATGGCCTTAGATTAGTAAACAAGTCAAATATAATGAATATAATTTTGAAGTTCGTCTCCAAAATATTACCTCACAAAATCTAATTTTATAAAGGTTTAGCTTATTTGATGGGGTATTGTTGGGATTTATGGGTGATAGATTAGACAATTTAATTAGATTCATTGGTATACTTAGTTTTACTAAGTAGAATATACTGTCATATCCAGAAGTGTATTTTTGTATTTAAATAAGTACTGTCATGTAATGACTGTAATTCTTGGAAGAAGTTCGATTATGTTCAACCCTCAAGAAATACATAAGTTCGACATCAGAAATAAAAGTTACTGTCAAGCATTGACAGTAAGGTTATAAGGAAACAGCATGTTGCATAGGTCGTCAGCAAGTTCTATTTTGATCGACAGCAAGTTTTGTTTGGTCGACAGCAAGTTTCATTGAGTCGACAACAAGTTTCAACTTGACAGCAACATTGACGAAAATTCTGATGACAACAACTTTCATATATAGTCAGAGACGGAATGAGAGGGGGGCACGGGGTGGCGGCCGTCCCCCCAAAACTTGTATATTTTTCAGTTTTGTACTTATAAAATTACAAAATTTGTGATTTAGTCCCCCCAATTTTCTACACATATTTATAATAAAAAATATTTAAAAGTCAAGGTAGTCTTAATACTACATAAAAATATGTACATAGCTTCTAGCAGAAGCTCTCCACTCTCCCGGGTAAACAAAATCATCAATCCCAAAACTTCATCAAAATGAAAAAGGAAAAGGTTAGGATAAAAAAATCCATTTCAACCCATTTCATCTCTCACTCCATAATTCATCTTGGACATAAATTGAGGTATCAATTTCTTTTCTTTCTCTCTCTTTTTAGATTTATAACTATTACTTGCTCTCCTCTTTGATGTAAAGTCGTGGCTGGTAAACCATGTTCTTTCTTGAATGTGTTATATATTATACTTATATGTATACATAGATGATAGATCATAAAAGCTTTATTTTTCAAAACTGGGATTTTCAATATATGTATATGAATAATGAATTATGAATTATGATTACATTTTGCAGATACAAGTACAATTACAAATTAAATTGGTTGTTGAAAATGAAAAGAACATTACATTCTTTTTATAAGAAGAAAAATTTGGAGTCTGAGAACCAACCGAACACACAAAATGCATCAAATTCTGAAATACCAGTTGAGCCTGAAATTCGTCATAGTAAGTCTTCTCGAGTTGAGTTAAATGAAATAGATATTTCTACTTTGGAACGTGATCCAGGAGTGAGGAGACCAATTTTTGAGTATCCGCATAATCTTCAAGATGAAATTCGACGTGCCTACATCAAATTTGGACCATATCAACCACATCCTCCAACAAATCAAACTTTCAAACTTACAAATAAAAGACGTTTTGTGACTACCTGGTACAAGTTATTTCCAAATTGGCTAGAATACTCTCCTGTTAAAGATTGTGCGTATTGTCTTCCCTGTTTTTTGTTTTGTATTCCAAATGGGCGTTCCGGATCAACAAGTTTCACTATTGATGGCTTTAAATCGTGGAAGAAAGTAAATGACGGAAATAATTGTGCTTTTTTGGGTCATGTTGGAAAGAATTCGCCTCATCGATTAGCTACTCAACGTTGTTACGATCTTGTCCGGCCAACTCAACATATTGTTAGGGTGATTGAAAAACAAAGCCTACAACAAGTCATGAGTAATCGGTTGAGATTAAATAGCTCAATTGATGTCATAAGATGGCTTACTTTCCAGGGATGTGCATTTCGTGGAAATGATGAGACTGTTAATTCGAAGAATCGTGGAAATTTTCTTGAAATGCTAAAACTTCTGGCTACTTACAATGAAGAAGTTAAAAATGTTGTTCTACAGAATGCTCCACAAAATTCCACATACACTTCTCCTCTGGTTCAAAAAGAAATTCTCTCAATATTTGCGGATAAAGTACAAGATGCAATTCGTAGTGAAATTGGAGATGCCAAATTTTGTATTATTGTTGATGAAGCTAGAGACGAGTCAAAGAGAGAACAAATGGCAATTGTGTTAAGATTTGTGGATAAGTGTGGGTTTATACAAGAAAGGTTTTTTTGCAGTTGTTCATGTCTCAGATACTACATCAGTGACCTTAAAGAATGAAATTTGCAATGTTCTTTCTCACCACAATCTTGAAGTACAGAGCATCCGTGGTCAGGGCTACGATGGTGCCAACAACATGCGTGGAGAATGGAATGGATTACAAGCTTTATTCCTAAATGAATGTCCTCTTGCTTATTATGTGCACTGCCTTGCACATCGACTTCAGTTGGCTCTCGTCGCATCAGCAAAAGTAGTTATTCCAGTTTATGAATTCTTTGATCATATGAATATGATTATAAACATTGCCAATGCATCTTGCAAACGAAGTGACTTGTTAAGGGATGCACAAGCGAGTGAACTTGAAAATATGATAATGAATGATGAGATTGAGACAGGCAAAGGACTTAATCAAATTGGAATGCTACAAAGGCCAGGTGATACGAGATGGAGCTCTCATTTGAACTCTCTACGTAGCATGATGAAGATGTATAATGCAACTTTAAAGGTTTTAAAGATCGTCATTAATGGTCCAGGTACTTATATTCAACATGCTGAATCGAACAAGGCATATGATCTGATGACATCTTATAATTTCATATTTATATTTCATCTAATGAAAGAGATTATGGAGATTACAGATGATCTTTGTCAAGCTTTACAAAGAAAATCACAAGATATTTTAAATGCTATGAATCTTGTCTCCACGACTAAGTCACTTCTTCAAAAAATGCGGGATATGGGGTGTGATGTAGTTTTTTAGAAAGTAAAGTTATTCTGTGAAATTCATGGAATTGATATTCCTGAAATGAGTGATCGTTATCGTGCGGGTAGTGGACGTTCTCGGGATCCTATCACTATTGAACATCACTTTCGGATTGATATATTTATTGCAGCTATTGATTCTCAATTAAATGAATTGAATCGTAGATTTCCAGACAATATGGTAGAACTACTTGTTCTTAGTTCAGCTTTGGACCCAACTGATTGCTTTAGATCATTTGATGTTGAAGCTATTTTTAAATTAGTATGTACCTACTATCGAGATGACTTTTCTGAAAATGACAAGGTGCATCTGAAGTTTCAACTTGAACATTACATACTTGATGTTCGTGATCATAGTGAGTTTCAAGCCTTGTCAACTATTTCTGAGTTGTGTCAGCTTTAATTTAAGACAAGAAAGTCGATCATATATCCTCTGCTGGATCGGTTAATCCGTTTAGTTTTAACCTTACCTGTTTCGACAGCTACTACGGAGCGTGCCTTTTCTGCAATGAGTTTTGTTATGAATAAGCTTCGGAATAAAATGGAGGATGGTTTTCTGCAGAATTACTTGGTTACATACATTGAGAAGGAACTTGCTGAAAAGTTTGACAATGATTCTATCATTGAAGTGTTTTACAAGATGAAAAGGCGTCGATTATAGTTAATATAGTATATATGTATAGGGTCTTTTTTTGCCTGGTTCAATGCTTAAAATCATATAAATAACGTGATATTTTGTGTAGCTTTCCAGAATATAGTATGATATCGATGGTATGTGTTTGGCCCCTCCGAATTATTTTTCTAGTTCCGTCCTTGCATATAGTTTGCGACAGCAAGTTTAGAATTCTTGACAGCAACTTCTGCGGGGAATTCATACAATCAACCAAAGCACAATCCTTTGACAGCAAACTTTACAGCAAACATACTGTCGTACAGAATCAACTTAGGAATTTTCTAAATCAAATCAAGCGACAGAGTACATGTTCAAAAGAAGCAGGCGTGCTGCAATATTCAAACTTTACAGCAAGCTAGGAAAGTCTATAATAGAAGCTCGAGAGATCACATGGAGCAACTTGTAAAGTCTAGAGCAAGATAAATTAGACTACTGCTAGATCTGGGTGGCTCAAATGTGGAAAGTATCTAAAGTTACTTTGTATGTAATGATTAGATAATCACATGAGAATAAAACGTGTAATGAGTTGCAAAAAGAATATGACAACAACTCAACAACCCATGTAGATAGTGATAGTACAGCAGAGCAAAGTAGGAAAAGATCCAACTATCATTCTATAAGAGAGAACACTTTATTGCACAATAGAGACGTATCTCGAGATCACTGAAAACTCTTGAGAAACCGAAGCTTGAGAATCACTTTGTTCTCGAGGTTGTAGCAACACTTTGCAAAATAAATAAAACATTTATTTTGTGAAACATCTTACAGATTATTACTTGTGATTGCATTTTTTCTACTAATAAGTTACAATTTCTATTTAAGTTGTTGAAATAGTTGTTGAAATTTATTAGTATTGCATTCAACCCCCCTTCTGCAATACTTTCAGGGACCAACAACTGGTATCAGAGCATTCAGATTAATACACATATTTGAGATCCAAGTGGCAAGTATACAAAGGTCAAGTAATATCAAGATTCCAGCTTTTGATTAAGAAAACTACAACATATGGAAAAAGAAGATCATGTTATTTATCAAAGCTCAGAATCCACTATTCCCAGGTATCCTGGAAAATGGCCCCTTCGTTCCTCAAAAGGAAGTTCCAGCTGCTACGGTTAATGATGTAATAATCCCATCACATTGGGTTGCTAAGAAGCCTACTGAGTACAATGACTCAAAAAAGGAGAAGGTAGCCCTGGATGATCACCTACAACTCATTCTTCTAGATGCATTTACCCTGGACAAAGCTATGAGTGGAAACATAATAGTATGCAACTCTGCCAGGGATATGTGGAACAAAATATAGCTGCTATGTGAAGGAAGTGAAGAGGTTAGAGAAAATCAAAAACAAATACTGGTGTCACAGTATGAAGCGTTTATGGCCCAGCATGGAGAAGAGCTAACTCACATGTTTGAAAGATTTAGCAAGCTGATAGCTGAGCTCCAGATTCATGGAAAGTTTTATGAAAAGAAGGAGGTCAATATCAAGTTTCTGCTAACTCTCCCAGACCACCTCGAGCATAGAGTAACAACCATTAGAGAAAGAAGAGATTTAAACTCTGTCTCCCTTGAAACATTGCATGGAGTTCTAAAATCATATGAACTTGAATACTATCAAAAGAGAGCCATACAAAGTGGATCCAAGGGAATGATGGCAAACATGGCTGGTGCTTTAGTTGCTCAAGGACCAACATACTTTCAAGCAAGAGAGCAATTACAAAGTGCTCAACAGGCTCAATTTTCATCTGTGAAAATTGAGGAGTTGGTTGAGGATGAAGAAAAGGTTGTTCTTCAACTAGAAGATGTTGAAGATGAAGAATTCTATACTCTAGAAGAAATGGAGAAAATGGATAATCCAACCATGGCTTTTATGGCATGGAAATTCAAGAATATAAGGTTCAGGAGGAACAAGCCATACAAGCCTCAAGGTAAATTTTCAAGATATAACCAAGGAAGCTCATCAAAACCTACTACTGGCACCAAGGGTGGATACAAAACAGGAATGGTGGATAGATCAAATTTTAGATATTACAACTGCAATGAACTTGGTCACTTTGCTACTGAATGCAAGAGACCAAAACAAATACAGAGAATGGAGAAAGGATCTGGAAGTCAATTTAAGAAAGGACAAGGAAAGGCCTATGTGGCTGAAGGAAAATGCTAGGATGAATCTGATGATGAAGAAGAGGAGGAATTTGTAAATCTAGCCTTGATGGCTAGAGAGGATGAAGGAGCATCAACCTCTTCAAATCAGGTACCATCTCTAGTTTTACTAGACATGTCCTTAAATGACTATAAGCAAACTATTGAGGAAATGAGTACTGAAATGTTTAATATTCACACTAGTCTATCTGCTGCAAATGAGAAATTGCTAGATTAACTAAAGAAAATGAAATACTCAGATCCAACAATGATGTTTTGTTGCTTAAGACCAGTTCTATCGATTCTTTAGCTCAGGAAAACGGGAGATTAAAAAATGATTTAATCTGTGCTAAAGAGATAGATGAATATCTAAGAAAAGAAATTTCTGAAAATGAATTTAAGCTAAAGGCATTTAGAAATTCCTCTAAAATGGTTAAAGAGTATCATGAGAAACATACTGAAAGCAAGAAGGTAGGTGTAGGCTATGATTATAGTAGGAGACCTGGAAAAGAGGCTATTGTACAGAACAGTTATGAAGATAATAATGTCAGACCTCACATCCTCAAGAATGTGAGCAAGCCAATCTTCAAACGTACAGAGTTTGAGTTTGATGAAACTTCCTTAATTATTAATCAAGAACTCTGTGATGAAGATGAGAGGGTTGACAGTATGTCTAAGAAAGAAAAAGATTCTGTCAAAATTCCCATGACAGTAACTTTACCAAGCAGCCCGACCAAATGTTCAAAAGATACTGTCAGAAAGGATGAGACAGTAACTTTCAAAGATACTGTCAAGAAGGCACCCAAGACAGTAACTATCAAACCTGCTGTCAAAAAAATAAGTATAAAAGGTGCTGTCAACGGTAGCTCGACAGCAACTTCTGAACATATTGTCAAGTCAATATTCTCCAAGCCTAAAAACAGAAATGGCAAGCTGGGCATTGATAAAAGAATAATTATGCATATGATAAGCAGGCACCCAGGAAACTTTGTAATAACTGTGGCTCCTCACAGCATTTAACTTATGTTTGTAAGAAATCAACTAGTAGCACACCTAATGCAACAGAGTTGAAAGGGAACTTACATAGAACCCCCGTTATGCAAAGAACAATGGTTTTCTGTAACAACATTGAATGTATGCCATGCAAAATTACTGCCATGAGTGCATGTTTTAATCTGCAAATTTCATCTATTGAGAAATGTTCTTATATGCAAACTACAAAGACTTCTGAGCCCTCTAAAGATAGTGAGAAGACTGTTCTCACTAAGAAAAAGTCTAAGCCTTTTTTTAAACCAAAGTGGGTAATAAAAGAAGTCAAGCAACTATCTTCTGATGATATTGTTTCAAATACTGGTAAAGTTTCTGTTGATACTGAAACTGCAGGACCCAACAAAGCTTGGGTACCAAATGCAAATTAAACTCCATCTGTTTTGCAGGGAAAGAAAGACAAACAGGTCATGTGGATAATCGACAGTGGATGTCCCGAACACATGACTGGTGATATATCCCTGCTATCACAGTATGTTGAGAAAGTTGGCCCAACAATAACCTTTGGAGATAACAACAAAGGTTACATTGTGGGATATGGTTGTTTAAAAACTGGAAATGTTGTCATTAAAGAAATATCACTTGTGGAAGGTTTGAAGCATAACTTGCTTAGTGTCAGTCAATTCACTGACACTACCATAAGAAGGATAGAAGCGTGTCTTTGAAAGGAGTTAGGAAAGGAAGCCGATTTGTTGCAGATTTAAACTCAACAAGTAAGGAAATAATATTTTACTTCTATAGTAAAGCAAGTGTTGGAGATAGCATGCTTTGGCACAAGAAGCTTTCCCATCTCAACTTCAAAACAATGAACATGCTAATGAAGAAAGAATTGGTGAGAGGACTGCCTCAACAGGAATTCTGTCAAGAAGGACTGTGTGAAGACTGTCAAATGGGAAAACTAAGGAAAGCAATGCATAAATCAAAGCAAGTCAACACCAACACAGAATCACTCAAGTTGATTCACATGGATCTTTTTGGACCAGTGAATGTTCAATCACTATCCAGAAAAAGATATGCACTGGTCATGGTAGATGACTATTCTAGGTACACTTGGGTGAAATTCATAGAATCAAAAGTTGAAGCTGCTCAGGAAATCATTGATCACATAAGGGTACTTGATAGGACCCCAGGAGCAAAAGTTCAATTTCTAAGAAGTGACAATGGAACTGAATTCAGAAATTCTACACTAGGAAACTTCTGTAAAGATCAAGGAATTGTTCAACAATTCTCTGCTGCAAGGACTCCACAGAAAAATGGAGTTGTGGAAAGGAAGAACAGAACACTCATTGAAGCTGCTAGGACTATGTTGAGTAATGCTAAACTACCAACATATTTCTGGGCAGAAGCTATCAACATTGCTTGTTACACACAGAACAGAACACTAATCAACAAGGCTCATGGTAATACTCCTTACTATCTATTGACATGAAAGAAACCAACTGTCAAGTACTTTCATGTTTTTGGAAGCAAGTGCTTCTTAATGAAGGACAACCATGAAAGAAAAGGCAAGTTTGATGCTAAAGCATATGAAGGCATTTTCATTGGATATAGGATAGAAAGGACTACCTACAGAGTCTATATCATGGAGCACAAGACAATTGAAGAAAATGTGAATGTCACATTTGATGAAACCAAGTTTCCAGGACTACATGAGGATGGTCAAATGCAACCCTTCAGATTTGAGAATCAAGGATACTTGGAAATAGAGGAATTTGTTGATGAAGAACCCAGTCTCACTCAATCAGTGGAATATGAGAAAGACACTGTCAATGCTCATAATTCAAATCAAACTTCAGCCCAATCACAGACAATATCAGGCAACAATTAACAAGACTGTGAAATTGGAGAATCAAATTCTCATACCGATGAAGGTCAATCTAATCAAACAAGAAGCTTGCCTAAATCAACCAAGTGGAACAAAGATCATACCAGTAATCTAATTATTGGAGATCCCACTACTGGTGTAAAGACAAGGAGGAATATCTCTGCTGACCGTATGTTTTCATGCTTCTTATCTCAAATGGAACCTAAATTAGTTGAAGAAGCATTGTTGGATTCTGATTGGGTGATAGCCATGCAGGAAGAGCTCAATCAGTTTGAAAGAAACAATGTTTGGAAACTGGTTCCAAGTCCAAAAGGTAAATCATGCATTGAGACAAAATGGGTCTTCAGAAACAAGATAGATGAAAGTGGAAATGTGACAAAGAATAAAGCAAGGCTAGTGGCCAAAGGTTACTGTCAACGGGAAGGGATAGATTATGATGAAACATTTGCACCTATTGCCAGACTTGAAGCCATAAGAATTTTCTTAGCCTTTGCTGCACACTGCAAATTCAAGGTATTTCAAATGAATGTTAAAGGTGCCTTTCTAAATGGAGAATTATAAGAAGAAGTGTATGTTGAACAGCCTCCTGGTTTTGAGAATGACAAACTGCATAACTTTGTCTACAAGCTGTTCAAGGCTCTATATGGTTTAAAGCAAGCACCAAGAGCCTAGTATGATACACTCTCCACTTTTCTCCTGGAGAATCAATTCATAAGAGGTATGGTGGATAAAACTTTATTCTACAAATACCATGGCAAAGACATCATCCTTGTGCAGATATATGTTGATGACATAATTTTTTGTTCAACAAATGAAAAATTATGTGAAAAGTTCTCATCTCTAATGAGAAACAAGTATGAAATGAGCATGATGGGAGAACTAGCTTTCTTTCTTGGTCTTCAAATTTATCAGAAGAAGGATGGAATCTTTATCTGTCAAACTAAGTATGTCAAAGAACTTCTCAAGAAGTTCAACTTAGAAGATTCATCACCTGCCAAGACACCTATCTCAACAGCCACCAAATTAGAGTTAGATCCTAAAGGCAAGAAAGTGGATTTCAGTACATCAGGCATGGTTGGATCACTGCTTTATTTAACTGCTAGCAGACCAGACATAATGTTTGCTACATGTCTCTGTGCAAGATTTCAGGCTGATCCAAAAGAATCACACCTAGTTGCAATCAAAAGAATCTTTAGGTATCTCAAAAGCACTCCAAATCTAGGTCTTTGGTACCCTAAGGAGACAGGATTTGATCTAATTGGATACTCTGACTCAGAATATGCTGGCTGCAAGATTGACAGAAAAATTACTACAGGAAGCTATCAATTTCTTGGGGGGAGATTAGTGTCATGGTTTAGTAAAAAGCAACATTCAGTTTCTACATCAACTATAGAAGCTGAATATATTGCAGCTGGAAGTTGCTGTGCACAAATACTTTGGATAAAGAATCAGTTAATGGATTATGGACTAGAGCTGTCAAACATTCCTATCTACTGTGACAATACTAGTGCCATAGCCATATCAGACAATCCAGTTCAACACTCCAGAACAAAGCACATTGATATAAGACATCATTTAATCAGAGAGCATGTTGAAAAGGGGGATGTAAAACTGATTTATGTTCCAACAGACAAACAACTTGCAGACATATTCACCAAACCACTGGATGAAGCAACATTTACCAGGTTGGTGAGTGAATTAGGAATGCTAAATCAGGTTTGATTAACTTTCTGGTTTATCATTTTTATTCAGCTCGTGATAGAAACTTTCAAAGTTACTGTCCTGAGAAGTTACTATCCTATGTGCTACTTGTTTAGACAACATGTTTGCTATGACTATGCTAAAATGGTTTTACATGTCTGTCTTAATGTGGTAATGAGTAGTCAAGTGACCTTAACTTAATTTGTATGTGTGTATCTGTGTATGTGGATATGTGCCTATTTAACGAGAAAGCGCTCAAATTGATTAAACTGCTAATTGAAAATTTCTCTCAGGCAATGGAAAAATCGATTTAAATTGTTTTTTTAATTGCTTAAATGGTGACAGCATGTTCTTGCACCTAGGTTACTGTCAAGTAAGCCTGCTGTCACCCACTCAAATTATTGACAGAAATGTTATAAGCGCACAGGTTGCTGTCAATGAAAGTTGCTGTCACACGAAGTTGCTGTCAAAGATAGTGGAGAGATATATACAGTAATATATATATTTTAAATCCACTGATCCACGATCTAATAGCAACTGCCACGTAACATAACAAGTGGGGTTAATGGGTAAAATCATTACCACACGTTCAATTAAGACAAGTAAACACGGTTCATTTTCTAAACTAAATCTACCGTTTAATCTACTGTCACTTTCATCTGCAAACCTTTCAACCTTCTATATCCAAAAGCCACATTTTCTCTCTCTCTTTTCAGAATACTCATCAATGGCACCCAAACAATCAGTGGCCCAAACTAACTTTGCCGGTATCTATTCTCCTGAAGATGCTGGTGAAAACTTCAAAGGACTTATTTCATTCATAAATAAATCTTATTTAGGTCATGCAATAACTTCAAACCCTAAGCTTGACCTTGATAGAATTGAAAAATTCTGGAAAACTGCCAGTGTTCAAGGAACTGAAGAGAATGAGGCAATTAACTTCAAGATAAATGATGAAAACCATTCTCTTTCAGTAAATGGTATTAATAAAGCTTTGGGTGTAGTTTTGGCCCATGGAGAAAGTTTTTAGGCCTTGGCAAACGATGACACTCTGAAGAAGTTCTTTATAAAGATTGGGTATTCTGGTCCCAAACTTGAAGGAACTACTGATAAATGGTACCCAACTGGAGAAATGGACAGGAAATATCTAAGAAAGGAGTGGAGCATGATTTTGACGTCATGGTGAAGGTGTTCTCTACCAAGTCTATAGGCTGGAATGGAATACCTTCCTATATCAAGAAGCTCACTGATTCTTTAGTCCATGGATACAAGGTGGACGTTGGAAAGCTAGTCATGGCTCAATTGAAAAGCGCCATAGGTAAAAAGGTATACCTGTACCCTCGCTTTCTAACAATGTGTCTTAATGATGTTTGTGGAAATGTTGTAGATGCTTCTCATTCTGAGGAGTGTCTTGTTTTAAAGAAAAACACACACACAACACTAAACACACAAAATTTAAATGCACATATTCCACTCTATCTCACACACCACATGGTTAATCAAGTGCCCAACCTTGATTTTCCATTACCCATGGGGTACAATGTTTTTGCAATTAAGGATGAGGCTGAATTAGACATAAATTCAGTTAACAGGAATCTAAAGCCCTCAAAATAGCTAAACAGGAATCTAAGAAAAGATCCTTAGAGAGTGTAGCTGGTGATAATGTTGTGAGTCAAGAGAGAGTTACTGCACCTAGTGAAGAAAATAAGGATGGTAGTGTCATGGAACCCACAGTAGCCCCTTCTGAGCCTAAGAAGAAGAGAGCTAGAAGGACCAAGGTTACTGTCAGCCACCCTACAGTTTCCCAAAAGACTGTAGAGGATGATAGGGAAATAAACTCACCTCTAGGTGCCCCTTCCCAACAAGAGGCATCTATTGAAATTGGCCTATCTCCCAAGGCATTCTGTGAAGAGTCTGTACAACCTCAATAACTCACTCTTGAGGAGGCCATACTTGAAGATATACACAGAGAGATAGAGCACAGTGAGAACTTTATCCCTACCTTTGATGTTCCACAATTTTCCTCTATGGAACAGCCAAATGATCCTTCTGAAATTTTAACTTTTTCTTTCATTCCCACATCATTTGTTTCTTCTCCACAACCTAGAGAGGGGGACAGTACCAACCCCTCAGGTTTTGATCATCCATCTCAAACCATGAATGAGCCCCCATCAAGTGGTCCACAAGAACACATTTCTCAAAGTGAAATGGATACCACCCCTTCAAACACTGGACTAGATCAAGGTGGAAATTCGTCAGAAATTGAAATAGCCAACATCTTGATCGATTCCCTCAAAGCATCTTACCCTAGGGAAGTTGCTATCACAGCCAAAGATGCTGTCAAGGACAACCCAGAAGGTTCTGTCAAACCATCCAGTGACAGTAACATTCTGGTAAAAGATGCTGTCAAGAGCCTTCCCAAAATTACTTTCAACATACCTTCTGACAGTAACTTATTGAACAAAGATGCTGTTAACTCTGCCCAACCTCAATACCAGGAAGGAATAATTGAGGATATATCTTATGATGACATGCCACTCTCCATGACTTTCAAGGTAAAATCTAAATCATCTTTTTCTTCATTGCATGCTAGTACTGCTCATACTCATGCATCTAGGATGAGTGAGGGAGTGCAAAAGAAAAGAGAGATAAAAGAACAGAGAAGTGAGCCTAAACATGAGAGGCAGCCAAATATGCTGGCAAAAGTTGAGGGACTTGAGCATGTCCAGAGTGCAAATGAGAGAGTCATCTATCAACAGGCATTAGGCCTTGAGGGAAATATTGTGAGAGGTGATGAGATCACCAATAAAAACAATGAGAGTGTAAGAACCCCTACAGCCTTCTTGCCCCAGACTTATCCCTCACCTCCAAAGAGGTTTAGGTCTGGTGGTCCTTCTACAGAATCCAATGAAAGGCTCAAAGCTCTTGAAGACAGGTGTGCATCCATGGAAAGCAAATTAGACAACCTGTCCTCCACTATACATACTGGATTTGCTAAAGTCAAAGCATCTATGATGTCTCTTTCATCCATTATCAATGCTGCCAACTTCATTAAGGGGGAGAAAGTGATAGATCAGAAATAAGCACAGCAACCAGTAATGAAGTCATAAGGGGAAGCTGAGAGAAAGGGGGAGCCAAGGAGTAAGGGGGAGGAGAAAGAAGAAACTGTTAAAGCCTCTGGAACTGGTGCCCTTTTTGAAGCTGAATTAGATGGGGAGACAAACATTGTCTTCCATCAAAATTAGTGAGCCAGTTCCTGAAAAGAAAGAATCCCATTTGGAGAGGCTTTGGAGAGAAAAGGAGAAGTCAAACAGATTGGGAAAGGGCAAGGACAAGATGCCTGAATATGTGAATCCTTCCGAATTGATTACTTGGTCTGATGGAAGCACATACTCTCCAGAAGAAGCAGAATCCATGATGGTAAGTCATATGGAGAGCACCCTAAACAACAGGGATGAAGAATTAAATAATCTGGTGAAAGAGGCAATCACAGAATCAGGAGAAAAATCTGCTAAACTGGCAGATGCACTAAAAGAAAAGATTATCAATCTATCTGTGAAGATTAGCTTAGAGAAAAGATGGGTAGTTGAAGTATTCCTAAAGAGCAGTCACTCAATATTCATAACAATGCAACTGCTGGAAACTTTCTCTTCCAGAATACAGTATATTCTTGGGCTACTTGTCAAGTCTAAATCTACCATCTTCAATGAAAGTCTTCATGCACAACTAAATTCAATGGTTAATAGCAAACTCCCAGAAGTTAGTCTTCAGCCATATGGTGTAAGCTTCAAACAGGTTAAAGCCAAAGGAGCTAAGGGACTTGGCTTTCTAACACTAGGAGGTAAAACATCATTACAAAGCAAAATCATAATGAATGTACTGATGATATTGCTGAAAGCCCCTATAACCAAGGAAAGGGTTCAAGCTGTTAAGGATATCCACAAGTTTATGGCAAAGAGAGATAAAGATTATAGTACTGAAATTAAGAAACTCATTGCTAAAGCAAATGAAAGTAGAAATGCCAAAGGTGGAAGCTGTTCTTTTGATGATACTTTGGATGAAGATTTAGATGATAATGAAGCTGAAGGAGCTAAAAAGTCAGAAAAGAGAGACTCCTCAAAAGAACAATCCCAAGCTAAAGAAGCTGAACCAAAGGAAACTTCAGAAACTCCTGGTACAAGCAAGAAAAATGAAGAAAAGAAGGAAGAGAAAGAAATACTTGAAGCATTGGAGGCAAATCAATTGGACATGGCAATTGACAGTATTTATTCTGAAAAAGATACTGTCAACAAAGATGCTGTCAAGGAAGATGAAGATACTTTCATGAAAGATGCTGTCAAAGAGGACACTGTCAGAAGCCCTTTTAAAGATGCTGTAAATGAACCTACTGTCAAAACATCCAAGACAGGGAGAATAAAAAGAATGGCAAACAGGAGGATAAAGGGAAAGTCTGTCTATTCTGGACAAGGAAAAGCTACAGGTCTAGGGCTTAAGAAACCTATCATGAGAAGAAGAATAAATAGCTTGGAAAGCCTACAAGAGAAAGCCAAGAAGACAATCACATCTGTGTCCATAGAATTAGATGACTAAAAGGAAAAAGCAACAAAATACATTCTGTGGGAAAATAAGGAAAGATTGATTATGGTGGAACCTGACTTCACTCGAATAGCAAAATCAAAGGTGATATCTGAAAGAGAAGTGTCCTAAATCCAATCATGGATGATGAGTTAGGATAAGCCTTCTTGTAATCTTAGTAGGTTTTATGATTATCAGTGAAAGACATATTTGTCTTAATACGGGCTTTATCTATTTAAAGTGTATTAAATCAGATGTTCCATAGTTTAGAGTAAAGCTTCTAGAATTATAATGAGATTATAATAGTGAGATCTAGAAGATGATAACACTAAACTTAAACTGTTCCTGATCATAGGATAACTAATTGGGAGTTAGTAAATCCGTAAAGATCGGTACATACTATACTTGCTTCTATTGAAGGATGTCTGTTCTCATAGGCATTTGTGTGGTGACACTATAGTTAGTATGTAGGTGCTCATTGTGGAATGAGTTCACTGAACATGACTCGATCACTTGAACAATTATTAGAGTTTACTCACGTGTTAGTAATTGTTCATATAGTGATGGTTGTACAAGTATCCTTAGTCTTAAGATTGTTAGAGTCATCTTGTATATAATGAACAATGCTTTGGTTTAGTCCTTAGTCTCAAGGGCAATTAATAAGTTCTATTCTGGGCATTGGAATTTATATATGGAGATAGTTAACGATCAATAAAGGATCTACCCCTTCTAGTAAAAGAAGTGAATATCCTATGCTATTCTTAATATGGTAGTTCAGGAATCTCTGGCCGGAGTGAATGAAATTAGAAAGTAGTTTCTAATTTGCATTAACATGAACTATACATAAGGAATAAGAAATCATATGATTAAATTAGATAGGCTTGACACGAGATCTATGCCTTGTATTTAATCGGGATATTGTTAGGGCAGAAGGAATTTATTGTACGGTAACCAGTCACTGAATAGGTTCTGTATTCCTAGCGATGAATTCATATTATTCGGATAATCGCGATATACCTTCAAAAGTATCACTCACGATGTAAAATGAATTTAATTATAACGATAATTATTTTTGACGAATTAATTGTAATTCGTATAAATAATAATAAATAGTTTATTATTATTTATTTCTACTACCGACATAATTATGAACCTAAAAGGTCACACCATAAAAGAGATTAAGTTTGAAGATGAAGGAAATTATTTAAATTGGCTAATGATTATTTATTTAAGAAATAAATAATTTTATAATTAATTAAATATGATTTAATTATTTATAAAAATATATTTATATATTAAGAAGGAGTTCTTAATATTATAAATTATATATATTTAATTTGAGAAATTAAATACAAAGAGAGAATAATTTTTAAAGAGTTTAAAAATTTATAAATGATTAAAATGTGTTTTAATCATTACATGATTAATTAATAAATATTAATTAATAAAAGATCATCATTACAAGCATCATGAATGGCATATTCTCAGCTGAGTTTTTGTTATAAGAGTGAAGCTTGGGAGAGAGCAACTACGTACCAACAAACATTTGCAAGGTTTAGAATCTTGTAAAATAAAGATAAAGATTAGCCAAAAAATTTTCCACTTTCTCTTCTTCATTTAATTCTCTTGGTGGATACCATTAAAGCACTCCACACACTGAGGGATGATTGCAAGGAGATGAACAAGAACTGGTCTTGCTAATTTTAAAGTTCTCAAGGTAATTTTTTTATTTTCTTGAACTATATGCATGATTAATTAGGATTTCTATGCAAATAAATGTTATAATTACTTCCGCATGCGTATAAATTCCTTCAATATCCAGCAAAATTATTCAATCCTATGAAACTGTAAGACGCGGAATTGATTATTTCAATTTGGAAAGAATGGTTGAACTCTTGGAAAGCTATGATAATGTCTTAGATAAGATTATGGACCATGTCCTTAAATACTATGCAGCCAGACATGCTGAATTCATTGAGAAGCATGGTGACTGGACACTTCAAAATGATGAAGATTTTTATGAAGCCCTAGGCTTAGAATTTGTAGAGGACAATCCCATTCCTGATTATGATTGGACAAAAATGAAGAAACCTTACACAAAATTAGAAATGGAAAAATATGAGGCAGAGCAGAAGTTCAAAGAAGAAATAGCCTCAAATTACAAAACTCGTCAACAGATAACAGATGAAATTGAAGCTCAACTGAAGGAGAACTACAAGAAACTAAACAAACTCAATAGTAATGAGCCTAATTATCAGCCTTGCATACTGGATAATCCTTTAAGAATCAAGAATGACAAAGAAGAAATCTATGCAAACAACTTTCTTAAATTGAGAACCAGTGTGCTACAAGAATTATATTGGCAAGTGGTAGGATCATCAAACAAGCTTGAAATGCTGTGCTCTTGGGAGTTAGAGGTGATATTTGATCACAGGAAAGGGGAAGATCCTAGCTAAGACAAACTTAGAAGGAAAACCTTAAATCAGTTTCCTGGCAGAAGGTTCAAGATGGTTGGAGATATTTTGAAATTCAGAACAATTGTCAAGGAACAAGTTTGTTGGATGGATCTTAAAGATGTATCATACACTAGTTCCTCAGTTATCAGCAAATACATCGAGAAAATTGAAGATGATGCAGAGTCTCCTGAAGAAAAGAAGCTAGTTGAAGGACTCAGAAAGGCTCTGTAGGAAACTCTCAAAAAAGAGAAAAGGATCTAGAAGAAACTTCAAATCAAGTTTAGTAAGCATTTTTTATTTGCTCAGTCTAGAGGAGTACTTGATTTTTAGTTGTGTATTTTTATGATCAGTGTTAACAGTCTAGGTTAACCACATTTTTCAAAAATGAAGGCTTTATTCATTCTGATCTATGTTAGTTAAGTCGTAAGCATGATATTCTTGTAAATTTGTCCTTATTATCCATAAAAACAAATTGGGGGAGATTGTTGGGATTTATGGGTGATAGATCAGACAACTTAACTAGATTCATTGGTATACTTAGTTTCACTAAGTAGAACATACTGTCATAGCCAGAAGTGTATTCTTGTATTTAAATAAGTACTGTCATATAATGATTGTAATTCTTGGAAGAAGTTCGATTATGTTCAAGCCTCAAGAAATACATAAGTTCGACAGCAGAAATAAAAGTTAATGTCAAGCATTGACAGTAAGGTTACAAGGAAACAACATGTTGCCTAGGTCGACAGCAAGTTCATATTTTGATCGACAACAAATTTTGTTTGGTCGACAACAAGTTTCATTGAGTCGACAACAAGTTTCAACTTGACATCAACATTGGCGGAAATTCTGATGACAACAACTTTCACATATAGTTTGCGACAGCAAGTTTAGAATTCTTGACAGCACCTTCTGCGGGAAATTCATACAATCAACCAAAGCACAATCCTTTGACAGCAAACTTTGCAGCAAACATACTGTCATACAAAATCAACTTGGCTTAGGAATTTTCTAAATCAAATCAAGCGGCAGAGTACATGTTCAAAAGAAGCAGGCGTGCTGGAATATTCAAACTTTACAGCAAGCTTGGAAAGTCTATAACAGAAGCTAGAGAGATCACATGGAGCAACTTGTAAAGTCTAGAGCAAGATAAATTAGACTACTGCTAGATCTGGGTGGCTCAAATGTGGAAAGTATCTAAAGTTACTTTGTATGCAATGATTAGATAATCACATGGGAATAAAACGTGTAATGAGTTGCAAAAAGAATATGACAGCAACTCAACAACCCATGTAGATAGTGATAGTACAACAAACAAAGTAGGAAAAGATCCAACTATCATTCTATAAGAGAGAACACTCTATTGCACAATAGAGACGTATCTCGAGATCACTGAAAACTCTTGAGAAACCGAAGCTTGAGAATCACTTTGTTCTCGAGGTTGTAGCAAAACTTTGCAAAATAAATAAAACATTTATTTTGTGAAACATCTTGCAGATTATTACTTGTGATTGCATTTCTTCTACTAATAAGTTACAATTTCTATTTAAGTTGTTGAAATAGTTGTTGAAATTTATTAGTATTGCATTCAACCCCCCTTCTGCAATACTTTCAGGGACCAACAGGTATTATAAGTGTGAATGTAATGTCATAACTATTATACTATTAAATTTTATAATGATAAAATTTAATTCTATATAATTATAATATTTGTAATTTATAATGTTATTTCTCTAATATATAAAATTTTTATTTAATTATAAAATTGTGTAATACTGATTCTCTCTCCTCCCTTCTAATCCTAGCTTCCATTAAAAAGTTTTTGAGAGGCTATTTTCGGCATTCATCGATGGAAAACCTCAATTCCTTTTCGTTTTTTCCTGATTTCATATCTTGTTTTCTTCAATAAACCTCTCAATTTATTTGAGTTTCAATAAGTTTCCAGTTTATTTGGGGTGTGTTAGTCTCTGCTTTTTGTTTTTATTGGCTTTGGTGTTTTGCTTGGCCGAGGTTATAGATTGGCAAGATTTTCATTATTTTGATTCAGAGATGAAGGTTCTTTTGGGATCACATTTATGATCGATAGCTCAAACAGGATTAGATCCAGATGAAGATCACAACAAAACGAGTACATATAAATCTTCAGATGGTTGCGGTGAAGAGGGTATATATATATATATATATATATATATATAGGGGGCTACTCCAATACAAACCTCCTTAAAATACAAACCTACAAACCAAACATAATCTAAAATTTCAAGCTAATCTAATGACCAAACTAGGGGTACCCCAATACAAAAAATGCTTAAAATAATTGGCTCTATCCAACAAAAAAAAATAAAAAATAAAAAAAATAAAAAAAAATCACTGTTCACGTGATGACGTGGCAGTGGATTTCACTGGTTAACGGTGCTTCGCACCTTCTTGTACAGCGCTTCGCGCCTTTATCATTCTAAAGTTGTAAGGAATGGCAATCAATGGTAAAGGCAATAGACGATTGACGGGTGTGTCGAGAGCCTTCGGCCCTCATGACTACCTAACTCATCCGTTTACTGTCTTAAATGCTTCGCATTTCCACGGCAAGATTTTTTTTTTTTTTGAAATTTTTTTATTTTTTTTGTTGGATAGAGCCAATTATTTTAAGCATTTTTTGTGAAGGTACCCTTGGCGGAAACCTTAGAATAGATGAAATATAATTAATTTAGTGTTGGTTTGTAGGTTTGTATTTTAAGAATGGTTTGTATTTGAGCACTTGCCTATATATATATATATATATCATTTTCAACAAATCGCGTGATTATATCTCAAAGAATGGATTAATCAGCTATTGTTTCTGTTTACGTTTGATTCGACTCGAATATGTTTGTAGATATCGTATAACTTATCATTAATGAATTAAATTTTACTAAAAAAAGGGGAATGAGTATATTAATAAATAACCCTAAAAAAAGTCTTCAAGAATTATAATTTACTAGTCTACCCGTGCAAATCACGAGCTATCATGTCTTCTTATTATGAATTAATATATTAATTATTTGATTTAATATAAATTTACATATGTTCCATATTTGATTTCATGACATAAATAAATGTCATCAATTTACCATTATATTTAAATTTACTATTAAATATCTTAAGAATTCAATAGATATTTATAAAAAAAATATTTAGTATAACATAAAATCGTAGAAGAAAGAATCGTAGGAAGATGTGTATATGGACAATGATTCTAATCGGGATATAATTGAAAACGCTTATAATTTTATAAAACTTGTGATTTTTTTATTTTTACTAAATTATATATAATTTAACAGAATTTAAAATTTTTAACACATTTTCTTTAAAATTTTAAATTATTTTTTTGTACCTTGGTATAAATAATAAATATTAATTTCTTGTTCCTTGGTATAAGTAATGCGATAATGCAATTGTAAACTATTTTTTTCTTAGAAATAATATTATGCACTTCAAGATTATTTTATTTAAAAATTTTACGAATTTCTGTTCATGACAGTTTTTTTTGGACGGTTAAAATTATAAAATTATAAACTTTTTAATAAAATAATCTTAAACTGCATTATAATTGTTTTAAGAAAAAAATAGTTTACAATTGCATTATTCAATTACATCAAATAGTGCAAAAAATATTTTTAAATAAAAAGGATTATATTTATTAATATAAATTTAAAAAAAATACTATTTATATGTAAAATAAATTATATATTTCATGTAAAATAAATATATTTATTAATAAAAAGATTAAAATATCCTTAATTTTAAAAATTAAGGATATTTTAATGAAATTACATTCAGGAGTTTCAAACTGAAAAAGAAAACAAAGTACCAAAGATGAATGTCAGAAAAAAAATAATGATACCTATTTGTCCTGAGGGTTACAAAATGCAATATGCTCTATCAATTATTACAAATACTTAAAAATAATTGCCGAGTTTACTTGCTGATTTACAATTCCTGATCCATTGACTTGCTGGATGTTTAGTTAACATGTCAGCAGGATTAGGGGATAAACAAAGAGCCTGTTTGTCAGTTCTGTCAACGGATTTATAAGTTATTTATTTCGATCGTATTTACATAAATTTTTTTAGAAAAACATATGTATGGCCAGTTTAATATTCGTAATCTTGCAAAAATAAGTTACTTATTTTAGAAAAAAATATATATTTCCTAACTTTTTTCCAGAATAAGTAACTTATTTCTGAATAAGTAAAATCAGTGTTATAAAATTCGGAATTTGGAACAAAGCGATGAAGGTACGAAATTGGAATTAATCGGGATCATTTTTTCCTTGAGAAATTTCTCACAGCGAAAAAATTTTTGGGAAAAATTTTACCAAGAAAAATTTCTTGAACAAAAATTTTCCAAAAAAAGTTCTCAGAATAAAATTTCTAGTGAAAAAAATATTCCTCAAGAATTGTTTTTTGGAAAATTTTGTTCTAAAAAAAAATTTTCCAAGGAAAATTTCTTGGAAATAAATTGTCGGAAAAAATTTCACGAAAAAAATTTATAGAGAAAAAATTTTTCGAAACAATTTTCCCGAGAAAAATTTCACAAATAAAATTCTAGAAAAAATTTTCTAGAAAAAGGTTTGTCGGAAATTTTTCGGAGAATTTTTCTGATAAATTTTTTCTCAAAAAATTTCCCAAATAATTTTCTCTAGAAGAATTTTCCCAAAAAATTTCTCGGAAATTTTCCTCAAATAAATCGGCACATGATTGAAAAGAAAGTAAAAAAACTAAATAGAATTACCGGTCTAGAGACCGTGTAACCTTCGGCAACACCCCGAATAGGGATGTTGAAATGCAGAGACGGAACTAGTAAAGGGCTCCTCTGGGCTTAAGCCCAGGGTGATTTTGGGAAAAAAAATTACTAGTTATGTTTATATTGAAATTTTAGAACCCAAGTATGTATCAAGCCCATCAGAAAATTTTAGTTGTTATGTATATATTAATAAGTTGCATAACATACATAGAAATAGCTTAGATCGGCTGGTTTGGTGATAGGAAAGCGAAGCAAGAGGTACCAGTTTCGATTCCAAACTCCAACATTTTTATATTTTTTGCTGGTTTTTTACATTTTTGGCTTTAATTTTGTTCCATATTGATGGAAAATCAATGTAAAATCCCTCAAACATTTATATATACATTTAACTTGCTAAAATTTTGCTTCCAATTAACAAATCTTGGTTAAATGTTTTAGAACCTTAGTTTATACCCTAAAAAAAAATTCGCACTCCGCGCGAAAATACTTGTCAAGCCCACCCCATTTTCAAATCCTGGTTCCGTCCCTGTTGAAATGCACCCTTTCTTCCATTATATCAGACCCCACCCCACCTCATCTTACTCCATAGAAACTTAATCCTTCCTTTTAATTTTGTATCCAAACAAGGATTGTAAAATTTGAACTTTCATTTTTTCCAAAATAAATAACTTATAAGTCGACAAACGGGCACTTGTTGGAGTGGTATTTTATGTTAAATTTTCTAAATTCTAACTTAAAACTCAAAAAGGGAAATTGTTGAAGGGAGTATTACTTTACCACGTCACCCCTTCATTATTATTAACTTGAATTAATTTTTATTAAATTTTGCTAGAAAGCAGATAATTGGATGAATTTGCAAGAATATATATATAAATTGATAGATATTTCTGAAATTACACACCTAGAGGGGATGAGTGAATAGGTGTTATGACTAACAATGTATAATTAAAAAATCTGCCTGAAAAAGTATTCTGGAAACTAACTGGATGCAGCGAATAAACAAGTAGTCAGCTAGCTAAGATATGCAGTGCAGAATGTAATGAACACAAATTTTAGCCAGGTTCGACTCCTATAGCCTAATGGTCTACGTCCTGGTCCCTTACCAACTCGGTAAAGGAATATATTATTGATCACAAATTATTACAATTATACGATACAATAATATATCTCCCTGATTCTCCTAGTCACTGATTGCAGCTGGCTGAAACACCTTGTTCCCTGAACACAGCTCTCTAAGTACTATACTATACCAAGTATAAACTCCTCTAGCCTAACGTTCCTTGAACCCTTGTTCCACAAGTTCGACAATCCAGCAACTACCAACTTTACAAGTTGAACAATACAAGATAGAAAGAATTACAAATCAAACTATGAACTCTAATAAGAATCTAAATCGTATTAGTATATAGAGCTCAAGTGTATAAAGATATATCAAATTAGCTTGGTAAAATAACTTGTGTTTTTCGAATGATGTTCAACAACCTTCAAAGGAAAAACTCATAAGTCTTTTATAGTAAACAAACAATCTGAATTAAACACGCAACAACACAACGGTCTTGACTACCAAGTCTCACGAGTTTGTTGAAATTTAATTCAAATCTAACATTCAAAATCACAACGTTTAGAAAAGAAAAAAAGAATCTGAAAGTGAACGTTTATTAACAACGTTCTCAGTTTTGAAAACTCAGACGAAGAAGAAGTTTGTTTAGATAAAGTCGATTAGAAACAAACTTCCTATAAAAACGTTTAAAAATATTTTTGAGCCTATATATATAAATACGAACTGTTTTACTAATTAGAATCCTCACAGAAGTTTAATCCTAATAAAACTCCTTGAGATTCGAACTTCCAGTAATTCTGGACTCTGTCTGCCAACTTGCTGAGTTAAAGTAAATCATGTACTTCCAGCTAGCTGAGAACCCCTGTTTTGCTATAAAATGATATAAATAATAACCCTGCAAAACAGCATTAGTCCAGTACACATATCTAGCCTGCTTACTATGTATGATCATCAAAATCATGAGAGTTACAATCTCCCTCTTTTTGATGATTATACACCAATTTTAGGAGAAATACAAACTCCCCCTAAATCTAGCAATTCAATAATCAGTAAGCAAATTAATATATACTAAAGCATCAAATTTAACTTAAAATTAAAGTACCACAGATACTTAAATTAAAAACCAAGTACTCAAACCAAATCCAAATTCAACAGAATTCAACATCAACATAATTCAACAGAACCAGCACATAGTTCAAGCAAACACATCATAGTTCAAACAAAACAATTAACCCCAAATCCTAAAATTTTTCTCCCCCTTAATCATTAAAAAGAATAAAATTTAAGACTCATTATTATCTTCATCCTCTTTAGCATCATGAAAATGAGCAACAACATGAAAATCCTCAGAAGCATCCACATCTGGATCAACGACAAGGTCCTTGAGCACATCTTAAGCAGCCACTTTAGTAAGATCATGAAGTTCTTGAGCACCAGAAACAGTAGCAGAATGAAGACCAGTACGTGCAGAGGCAGGTGTACGGGGACTAACAAACACATCACGCAGAAAAACCAATTATTCAGACATCCCATCTAACCTAGCATTAATCTTCTTGATAGCATCCCTAATTTCTTTAATAGTTTCATAATGATCAATCTCAGCAACTGTTGACAAAATTACATTAGCCGATCTAGGAGAAGGAGTAGGAGGTGGAGGAGGTTCCACACGAACAACCGAGCCATCAGATTCAATCCTCAAGTGAGACTGTTGTAAACTCTTCAAATCCAAAAATCTTTAGCAACATCACAATCCTCTTCCTTGAGATCAATTCCATGCCATTCAAAAATCTTAGCCAACAGACAACCATATGGTAAACTAGGTACAATATGATTCTCATATACATCCATCATATTCTTCAAAATCAATCCAGCCAACTTAAAAGGCTTCTCAGACAACAACATTGAAACCACAGTAACATCCTTACCAGCAAAGTTTGAACGACTAACCGTACGAGGATTCACATTATCATTACAAATCTTAAACAACACATGAGCAATAAGAGAAACAATAGCAGTTGTTGGAGGAGCATAAACAAGTAAACCATCCATACGACGAAGTACTTTCAATTGATCAAGTTCAGTAAAGTTCTCTAACTCAGTATGTCCTTTCTTAGTATTAAAAGAAACACTAGAAGGATTCTCAATTCCAATAATCGTACTTAAAATAGGAATGGTTAAGGAAATCTTCTAACCACGAACATATGACACAAAAAGACCAGGTTTGACAAAAGCAATGCATAAAACTCATAAACATATGAGGGATAACAATTACGAGGCAAATCTTTTAAAAATGACTCAAACCCTAGCTTAGCAAAATATCCAAGAGCACCACTGTTGAATATTGAATACCAAGAAAGAATACAGAGGGGGGTGAATGGATTCTTGAACTTTTCTTGTTCTTGAATAAGTGTAGCAAGATATGTGTTGTGTGTGTGCTGAAATGTAAGTGCGGATAATAATAAACAGACAACACAATATCAATTTAATCTAATATTTTATTAGATTAAGATTTTGCTACAATCTGTGAATACAAATGATAGTATTCTCAGCTTCGTTTTTCTCAAAGAGATATGCTCTTGAATGTGTATGAAAAACTTCACTCTTTTTGCTAAGGAAGTGAGGCTGTATCCTTATAGAACATGGGTACAGCTTGCTTACTACGAATAAGGTAGTTAAAACAAATTTGTTTTCTAGTCTGTCTATCCTTTTTGAGTAAGCATCGTAATGGCTACAGGTTTGACTTTGTAAAGCTCTGTTCAGATCCACTTCTTTAGCTCATTGTCTCTTGTACATCTCTCCAAGCTTCTTTGTAGGTTTTCCAAAGTACGTTAAAGATTGTGGTCCATAAAGCACTTTGGCTTGTTGCAGGTTCTGATTTGTACAATTCCTTCAGTAAATTGTCTCCAAGATTGTATTCGAGAAATGGCTAAGTGTCTGATTCGAGAACTAGAATTGACTTGATCGATAACTCTGAGTTCTTTAATACGGTAAAGTTGACATATCGAATCACTTCTCGAATAGCTCTTTTCTCTGGGAATCCTTGAGTTGTCGATTAGAATATTTTGACATGTTGAATCCCTGAGATATCAAATAGCATCTTGAGTCCTTGAGATATCGAATGCAGCTTTGACTTGTTGACTCTTTAAGAACTCAAATACCATTTTTGACTTGTTGACTTCTTGAGTTCTCGAATAGAGTAACAGACATATCAAATTTTTGAGATATCGAATGAAATATCGAACAGTGTATTCAGAGATATCGAATAGTGTCTTTTGAGATATCAAATCTCTGACTTCTCGAAGGCTAGACTTCTCGAATAGACAAATATACTTCTCGAATTGGTACTTAGGCAAATTCTTCATTTCTTCAAATCCCAACTGTGATTATTTGACAGTCTTTATCTTCTTGCTTGAGGCATGGACCTTGGAACTTCTTTCAAGCATTTTTCTTGACTTTATAAGTACAGTTACACAACTAGGATTTGATGCCTATTACAAGTACAAAACAAACAGAAACTCTACAACTAGAGGTTCCCTCAGTTAAGAGGTCATGTAGGTAATGCATAGCATTACACATACTTAGGCTTGTTATTATATGAGTACAGGCATGTCTCTGTAAGTAACAATCTTCCCCGAATTGTGAATAAGACCCTTAGTCACAATTTCATGCCTGATAACAAGCCTATCATACATAAGATAAAACTTTGACAGTACATGTATGAAGTTTGATTAAAAGCATGAGTAGAACTATAAGGTGATTAATCTTACACAGTATGGTGAATTACTAGCCATCCATTGCTTTGGCTTGTAGATCATCATATGCCTTCTATTTTCTTTCTTTCTCATTTCTTGCATTCTCATCCATAGCCCTTACAATCTCTGCCATAGCATCAAATTCTTCAAGCAGAATAGAGTTTTTGAAATCTTCAAGCACTGGTTTCAGAATTTTGGCAGGGTAGTGATTGAGTAGGTTCATTCTTATATTGACATGATCTCCATTTCTTCTCCTATACTTCACCACATAGGGGTTGAACTGAACTCTACACAATCCTTTAGTCCTTAGCTTTTCTGCTTCAATCTCCAGTCTATCAATTTCCTTCTTTCTTTCCAGCCATTTCTCAAAGCACCCCTTTCTTATTTTCTCTGCATGATCTCTCTTCATCTTTACAAAGTCAACTAACTCCAGCTTCCACACCCTTTCCACTTTTCAAAATCCAACAATGCAATAATTATTTCTATCTCATATAGATTGCCCAATTTTGACATTGCCCTTGTTCGAATTTCCTCTATCTTCCATCAGTGTATTTGATTTCAAGGCAGTCATCAACAATTGCAGCATAATAGATTCTTTGAGCTCTCAGAAATTTCAGTTGATCTTCATCAAATTCTTCATCTAGTGGTTAGAGTTTCAGTCCTAGGTAGATAGTTAGGGCCCTTGATTTGGATAGCTTCACTCTTCTAGCAGCTTGATTGAATTTGATCTTTTTCACTTGATTGCTTGGCATAAACTTATGACCCTTGCTTGTAGACCATTGTAGTACTCCATTAGCAGTTTGCTTTTGGAAATATACACATGGTTTCTTGAGTTGAATCTTCTTCTCTTCTTGAGGTGGCAAAATAGTTTCAGAAGACATAGATATAGATTTTGGTAGGTCATTTCTAACAGTATTCACCCTAGACTTAGAGTCTTGTGTTGTGGTGAGGTTTTTGTCAGTAATGCCTAAGGCTTACTGTTTTCCATTCTTCCTCTCATAGACTTTGCCTTGGTCACTATCATCATTCTTATCCTTGTCATCCTTCTTCTTTTTCTTGTCCTCACCATCCTTATTACTCATGTGATGTCTTCTTCTCCCATCACTCTTGTCTTTGTCTTGATCACCATCCTTGCTTGGGTTGAACTTAGCAGACTCAGGTACAATGCCAGTTGCAATGTATGTTCTGAGATAGGATATGGCTTCCAATTCTTCTGTTGTTCTTACACCCTTCTTCTTATTCAGCTTCTCAATGATGGCAATAATGAGATTTTTGTTCTGAGGAGTTAGATGCTTAGGAATGATCAGCTGCTTGATATCCTCAATTCTTGTTGCAGATTGATATATGATGGTTCTAGGATTTGTGAATACTTCAGGCAGCCTGGAAGGTTGATCATTCCTTAAGTCATCAAAGAGACTCTTATTGTTTTCATTCCTCTTCTCAATTAATATGAGGAGCACATCCATTTTTGAGTGCTTTAGGCCTTGTAGAGTGTCAAAAGTTAAATGCCATATCTTGGTCTTTGATACCATCATTATTTCCTTGAACCATAGGCTATCAACCCTTCTTGGTACTACTGTAAGATAGTCAATCTGACTCTTCAAGCTCCTTTGATATGACACTACATCATCAGCCTATTCTCTTGATACTTTCAGAAGCTTCAAGAATGCATCATCATGGTAGACATTTGAGTTTGCAATTTCTTGTAGCTTGGCCTCAATGACCACCTTAACTTCTACAGGCTTGGCACTTTACCTTAACTTCTACAGGCTTGGCACTTTTAGATATGGAGGATAGAGGTTTGTCAGATGGCATACTCCCTGCAACCACTATAGTGGTGATGGATTACTTCTAACCATCAGGAGTAGTGATGTGCACAGTTGGAGGCTCATCAACTTTGGATTTCCCTTTTCCTGGGACATGAGGTTGGGAAAGTTTTGTTGGCTGACCACCATATTTTATGACAATGCTCTTCTCCTTAGGTCTCTCCTCCCCCTTATTCTCCCCCTTAGGATTTGAGCTCCTTAAGGTCCTCTTCTCCCCCTTAGGCTTGTTGACAGGCACAAAGGCTTTAGTAGGGTCCTTTGGTGTTGAAGAGGTGGGATGCATAGATTCATCAGGTAAGGGTAGTCCCATATGCTTCATCATGGCAGATATCATCAATTGTTGATGTAGAAGAACATCAGCTGTGGTGGTGGCTTGAGTGTTCAACTACTCAGTGAGAGTTGTAATTGTGTCTGTTAGATGAGCATTTGATTGTTTGAGAGAGGCCACCTCCTGTTCAAAAGTTTCCACCTTGGTGAACAGCTTAGTTGCTTTAAAACCTGAGAGTGATTGATCTTTTAGTCTCTCCACTTCAAACTTAGTCATGTCATGGAGAGGGACTTCAGTTAGCAGCTTATCTCCATATTGATTTGCAAAGAGAGTCCTCGGCATGGCATTGGCATCTGTTGTCTAACTAGATAGATTTTGGAATTGATGTCCCAGACCTGTGACAAAATCTTTGAGTAGAGCCAACCCATTATCCATCTTGGTGCAGGAGGACTTGCATGCTTGAATGTCCTTGAGCACAACACCCAGTGTGGGAAATTTGGCAGCAAACTCCCTTTTTATTTCACTCACTTCCTTGGCTGTTGCATCACATACTTTGTTGATTTGAGTTTTAACTCCCTTTCCAAGATAGTGAGCAGCCTTGAGAGATCCTTTGTAAGAGTCATTTATAGCCTCATACACTTCACCAGGAGTCTGAGATTTTGCATTAGAGCCCAGTGAAGTGATGTATTCCTCTCTTAGATATTGAAGAGCTTCATTGAGAGTAATATCATATTTTCCTTGCATCCAGCCATTTACATTGCCATCTCTCTCAGTATCTTCTATTATCTTTGCCTTTTACATCTCCACATCATCCTTGTGGCAGAAGAGAATAGCTTCATAGTCTGGATTTGGCATGTCTGCAGTGAGTAGGTTCTGATCAATCTTTGTGAACGCAGGAATCTGATCTATGATCGGGACCCTACAGAAAAAGAAGAACATTCTGTTTTGTCAGAACCTGTGGTGGATAGTGATGAGGAGGAAGAGTGTGAGTCACTAGGCTTGGCTGATCTTTGGGATTCTAAGGTACTGATTGATGAGGTTGTTCCATGGTCGAATCTTGAGGATAGTGCAATTGAGTCTTTTCTTGAGAAAGATATTTTGTTCGAGTATAAGGGTAATAAAGATCTTCATGAGTTGTATATGAATTTTACTTCTAATGAGATGTTAGAAGAATTGAATATCATTTGTTCTAAGCATGAAATTCAACTTGAGGATAGTTCGTTTGATCCTAAGTCTGTAGTTAAGACTTCTGTTGGTGAACCACCCACTTCTGTTCCTAATCCGTCTATTCCGACTCATGATCAGTCTTTGGTAGTTAATAATGAAAATCATCATGTTGAAGAAGCTTCCAAACTCGAGCTTAAACCACCAGATAACCTTAGGTATGTATATTAGGGGCAATCATCTACTTTGCTTAGTATTATTGTTGCTAACTTGTCAGGAAGTGAATAGAACAATGTTAATGACACTTTTGAGGAGCAAATAAGGCTGAAACTTGTCATCAAGGATGTATCCCCGGAAAAGATAATTAAATGGCCATATAGAGATACGGTGTAGAAATTTTCAAGAGAAAAAACCATTGTCATGTCTAGCTAGGGACTTCAAAAAAAGGCGTTTAGTGGGAGGCAACCCACGTGTTTCGGTCCCTGCCGACGATTAGGTATCTCTGCTATCCCTTGTATTTACTTCCATTCAATGGGGACATTGAATATTTTAAGTTTGGGGGTGATTTGGGGATAAGTAGTGTTAGTGTGTCTTGTTCATATAGATATTGTTGTGGGGGGAATTTGTCACAACAGATTAGGAGGGCCGTTGCTGGAATAGCGCCAATGAATACGAAATCGTCCAACCACCCAGAATGGCTCGTAGTTGGAGATCAATGACTAGCTGCCCGGGAAGGGTCACAGCTAGGGGTTTCCGAAGAACACGGGAGGTGGTTCCTCAGGGGATTGGACTAGATTCACGGGATTAGAGTTCAAGGACCGTGCAATGATGATGCATTGGCCAACCAAGAACCCTAATGAAGATGTGTCACACAAGAGTATACGTGCTCTATGCTTACTCAATGTGTCGAGTGTCTAAGAGATCCCGTAAACTGCCTACATACTCCTATTTATAGGAGATCAAGCCCGTATGTAGTTCTTGAGATGATATGATCGTTTGTTTATGATGAGTTATCCTCTCTCCAATGGGATAATGACTATTATTTCTGATATTGATCATGTATGATGTATATAATCAGGTTACAAAGCTGTTATGGTAGTTGTAGGATGATTATCCTTGTATTTATCATGATTTTGTATCATTTATCAAGTATATATGACATATATCCTCAAATAACTGAATGTATATCTGTTTAAGAGTGTTTTTAGGTGATATAGTTGTGTTCCTAAAAAGTAGGAGGCGTGCCTTATCTGAATTGGCAGTCTGATCAGGCTTCCGGCGGAAGTTGGGGTTACCGCCCGGTAGCCTGGCTCCGGTACCCCCTCCGGTAACCCCATCATGGAAGCTACTCTAGAAGCCCTACTGGATGACTGGTAGTGGTTACTGGTAACTCACAAAGGAGATACCCTTGGGACCTTAAGCCACGCATTTCCTTACTGCCATGTACATGGTAACCCTTGGGGCTGCCATGGGCCCTTGGAAGCCTGGCAGATTACTCATTTTTCTATTGGATGTGGACTATAATCCTCTAGTGGGCCTAAATCTAACCCATGCAAGATTTTGGTCACAACAACTACCCCCCGGTTCCCTGAAGTACTGAGTGCAAGGGGAACCAACCATTCGTAGGGTGCCGTTTTCTAGGAAAATTCATACTTCTGCTACCTTGTCAAATCAGCAATGTAAGGTATCAGTCTTGAAAACTTTTAATTGGAAATGTCAGAGTTAATGCTGGTGTTTTTTAATCAATAATTCTCGTAGTTGTGTTATGGAAGCTCGAATCGGAATAAAAGCGGAGGCCTCGCATTTTACTTATTTAAGGATAGGTTAATCATTTTAATTAAAATGATAACTATTGACATGGAAAAAATTGGCTAGGACTCTACCGTCGTTACACAGATAAATTCAAAAAACAAGCCATTTTCCATGCAAGGGACGTTTCCTATTACTCCTTGTTTTTTGTGCCAAATTCATTGGCCAAAGAGATCACGTCTCTTTTCTTCTTTTCTTATATATATGTATCATTAACCTTTCACTTTTCTTTTTACTACTCACCATATTCTCTTTCAAGAACGCAAAGGTTTTCAAGGGTTTTCCGACGAGGCTTCCGGCAAGAGATATAATGTTTTCACACCCTTCCTTCCGTTTCTATCCAGGTATACCTCTGAATTTCTGAACCCGCCTGTATGCAATTTTCTGTGTTTATGCGCACGATTGATGTTCACACACTGAACTCCGTACACATCATTACATGTCCTTGAATTGATAGAAGGTTCTGTATTCTAGGAGATGTTGCATGTAACTTATTTTGATTCGTTTGAATCTCTGGTTATTCATCCATTGTTTCTTGTCGTATTTTTCAACCGTTGATTTTTCTTGAATGAATCTATTCATCTATATATTGATTTCCAGTTATATATGTGAATTCCTGTCTTTTGTGTGCATACTGAATTGGTTTGAGGTGATTTGTACTCTGGTTTCCCCTGTGGTTACTTTCTTGAATGCTCATAACATGCTTGACACTTGTTCTCATTGGATCACGTTGTTTTAGACTTATCTTGATAAATGATTATATATAATTCATCGATTTGGGCATGCTCACAGTACTTTGGGTTAACACTTTCTTTTTGTATTGATTGGGTAACCTCGTCGCCACTGTGTTAGGTGAGTAGGCCGGTAGCCACCTCCCGAACCCCGACTTTCTCTTGATTTAACCCGGTAGCCCCTGGGGTTACCATGGGTATCACCAAGTTGATTGCTAGCAACCTTTACTTTTTTTTATCCTTTGGCTATCCAATTTCAAATCCTCCGACTAATCTACCTCCTGTGGTTGCTGATGTCAACCTCATTTGCCTCCGGTGGCTCTTCCTCGCAGCCAGGCAACTTGTCTTCTGTCTCCGGGGAGCCTTCTGATACCGAATCTACTCACTTAAATGACTTGTTAATTTCTCAACTCATTCTTCAATCTAGACCATTCGTTAGTTCTAGAACTCGTTCTCAAGTGGAAGTGATTAACCCGTTTGAAGCTCAAATAGTGTGTCGACATCCTGATTTTTCGTTAGAGGCTAGTTCTTCAAACTGGCATAAGGGGAATGTTGAGAGAATTAACCTGAGCTTTAATACTGAAGAAGAGGGGAGATCGAGCAGCCAGTTCGGGAATGAGACTGAACAATCACTTTTAAATAACCAAGGGTTAATAGATGAGGGTGATGAGGCCAAGTTGGCGGTGGAGATTGAACGGAAGGCCCACATTCCTGCAGGTTTTATTCCCTCATGCGAGGATTTAGATTCGACTATAAATGCAAATAGACTTGAGAGATTATTAGAGTTGTGTAATACAGGATGCAACTTGGTGGTGCCTAACGAGGGTGAAAGGTGCTACAGGTTCGATAACTTTGAACAAGATCAGCCCATCCCAAATGTTGTCCTATCCGCCTCCTTCTTCAAGCTGGGATTCTCTCTGCCGATGCACCCTTTTTTGTAGAAATGCTGAACTTTTATGAGATAACGCCTATGCAACTGTCACCCAACTCTTTCAGAGTGGCAGCGTGTATGTACATCCTCTGTTCCTCTTACTGCTAGAGAACTAGGGTACTTCTACCAGCTGAAGGATGTAGGAAGGAAAGTAGGTATCTTTTACCTCACCTCTTGGAACAACAGGCAAGGGAGGTGTATTAAGGGGAATAAGCGTGGGATATATGATTGGTTAAAGATGTTTTTATACTGTTACGATTGTGAGGAAGTGAGAAAGGATGGAACCTGACTCCGGGTAAACATACGGCACCCCCATATATTACTGGTAGCCTTAGATGAGTCATCTTCTTTTTTTGCCCGACCTTCAGTTTTCTTGTTTTATTGTCTAGGGATCCCAGCACAAACCTCCCTACAGGGGATTGAGGAGAAAAGGGCAAGGAAAATCATGAAGTTGGCAGGCTCGCTGAGAGATGGGGAGAGTTTGATAACTTCGGAGACTCTGGTGAGATTGGGGTTCTCGAGACCCATGGCTCCCCCATCTCCTGCTCGTGAGGTGGATATTGAAAAATGGTCGAAAGGAGAGCCTAGAACACCAGGCTCTGCCAGGGAGTGCGAGATGAAAGGTCGGGCTTCCGCTGGTTCCCCTCCCGGTAACCCGGCCTGCCACTTCCTATGTCTTTTACGCACACACCCACATCCGATGTGCCGGACTACTTTGTTGATAATTGTTTATTACTTGCCTATTTGCTTCATATCTTAGTGTCTGTCGATACTTGTTTCTTGTAACTCTGGGACACATCTGTTATGGTTTCTAATAGGCTTAATGACCTTTTAGCCCTCAAAGTTTCCACTGATATACCCATCAGCCCTCAATATTTCAAAACGTTCCTTTTAACCCTCGAAGTATCCATAAAGGTCCTAATAACCCTTAAACCGGTACAAAAAATAAAAAATAAAAAAAACGGTATAACTCGGATGGGCAAAAGAGACATTTCACAAACCGATACCGAGGGTTAAAAGGTATACTTTAGATACTTTATGGGTTAAATGGTATACTTTAGATACTTTGGGAGCGAAAAGGTATAATTTAGAAAATGTTTATACAAGTTGAGGGAAATAAGTTATGTCATCAAAAATCTCGATCAAGCTGGTGTGATGTTCAGTATGGGTACATACAATGAAGGGATTGGTAATTTAGGAAGCGATAATACTGATGGTACAGACAAGAAACGAGATAACATCTGAGATTTTGATACTATTGAGAAGCTTTTAAAACTTAAACTGGCTGTTATTCCAATACACAACCATACAGCAAAGAAAAGAATAGTAAGGACATGCCTCAACTGCAAACAGGCAAGAACAGGCTTCACAGAAGACGCGGATTGAGGATTTTCCTCGCCCATTGGCAACATATCTGCTTTCTGTGTCTTTGCCGCGGGGAAACACCGAAATTTATAGATTACAGAGCTCTGGTTACAGGTTTAAGCACTTTCACATGCATGAAGTATAAGATGAAAAGAAGAAAATGCATATAGGCAAGGCAAGTTTTCGAAAACTGCAAGTGCAGTTTATGAATTGTTTTGATCAAGTTGGTCTAAATACAAATTTGGTATAAATAGTCAAATTTCTTGAAGTGCACATTAGATATTTTTAGGGTAGTGATTTATGCACACCCTAAACTTGTTTTAGACCAAAATAGCCTTAATCTTCACATGTTAATCTTGTATCTTTTTTTATAGCATAATCTTACCCAAATCTTACTATTATGCATAATTTTCTTTTCTAATAAAATGTTTTATGAATTTTAAAATTAAATTATTATTATTAAAATTTTAATACTTGTTCTAATTTTATTAGCTCAATTATATACATGACTTACTATAAATATGAATATTCAACTCAAAAAATAACTAATAGAAAAATACGAAAAAGAAATGTAATTTTAGATATGTTTTATTATTTAGCAAAGTAAAATAATGAGTAGTTCCTTCAAGTTACAATTTACTCACTTCTAATCACATTTACAAATTATTTTTTTTCCTACAATTTACAAGTAAGTAGAAGTATATAAAATGAAAAATATTATAATAAATAAAATAAAAGACTAAGGTTATTTTAGTAAAATGCATAAAAAAGGATGTGCATGAATAACTTTAGGGTGTGCATATTTAGCAAAAAAAAAAAACTTTAGGGTGTGCATAAATCACCACCCTATTTTTATATGTGCAGTGTGCACCAAACTAGCATACGACAGTACTATGTAGTTGACATTCTACTAGTGGAGTAGTGCAAGAACATTACACAGACGTTCAATTACAGCAACGTCCAATAAAAAGTGGGATTGTGCATGCATTTGAGTATAAAGCAAGTTTTTAACTTTCTCAAATTACCGTCTTCACATGAAATAATGTATTCCCTTCCTTTTAAATTATTAGTCCATTTTCGGGGGAAAAAATTTGTTTCGAAATAATTTTTACTTCTATTTTCAAGCCTATTTTTTACTTAAATTTTTTATATTATTCTTGAATTTTATTTCCAAAATTGATTTTATGTTCTTATTTTTTAACTATTGCAATAAAAATATAGAATTAGATCATTAATGTTTGAATTTCTTAACATGCAAAATTCTTCGAAAGTGAATTACTTATTTGTAAATGAGGAAGTATTATAAATATGAAATTGTGTTTAGTTTGATAATTAAGTTTCTAATCATTCACTGAATGCGAATTTCTTTTCTTTCTTAACAGAGAATCTAATATGAAGATCAATGATAAACTTTTGGTCCATTTGGAAACGACACATATGCCCCTGATGATCAAAACATACCATATAAACCCCTTACACCAATTATATATAGGATATAATATAGTAATAGATTAAAATTTATATATTTATAACTTTGAAAATCCAGAAAATACATTTTAAAAATAAATTAAATATACTTTCCAACAATATATATTTTGCATTTATTTTTAATTATATGATATATTTTTGATGACATAACTTATTTCCCTCATGTTCTGTACAATTGTATAAACATTTTCTGAAGTATACCTTTTCGCCCCAAAGTATCTAAAGTATACCTTTTAACCCCCAGAGTATCTAAAGTATACCTTTTAACCCTCGGTATCGGTTTGTGAAATGTCTCTTTTGCCCATCCGAGTTATACCGTTTTTTTATTTTTTATTTTTTGTACCGGTTTAAGGGTTATTAGGACCTTTATGGATACTTCGAGGGTTAAAAGGAACGTTTTGAAATATTGAGGGCTGATGGGTATATCAGTGAAAACTTTGAGGGCTAAAAGGCCATAAAGCCTTTCTAATATCTCTAATATCTCTTATTTTCAGGTATGTCAGGAATCGTTCCCTTTTTGATGCAGCCCACGGAGAAGTATGAGGACTTGTTTCCGGAGGACGAGCGAATGGGCCAGGAAACCCCCATTGATGCCACCCCGATCTCTCAGGCTAGAGCTCCTTCTTCCAGCAAGCCTGGTGTCACCCTTTCTGACAAATGAAGATTCTCACAGGCCTCTGGAAGCCTGCTATCTACTCCCGAGACTAGGTCAGCCAAGAGGGCTAAGGTGCCACATCCAGCCAGCATCCCTATAGAGGTCCAGTAGTTTCACAAGCTAGTGGATGGGCAGATCCCTCTGGAGGTTATCTCGAGTTGGTCCATGCTTAAGACTTCAGATGCTGCACGAGCTATGTTATTCTCCTCAAGAGAGAACCTGTTCCACCAAATGAGGCTTGGTAACCAGCTACTGCAAGTGGATACATTGCAGGCTTCGGTGAGGAAACTTAAAGAGGTACTCCCAGAGAGGTATAGGTTGGGGTTTGCCAATGGCGTAAATGACTATATGAATGCTACGTGGAAGGCGATGCCGGATCTGGATTGGGCCCTCCTGGGAGAGGATGCCGTGAAGCAGGTAGAGAAGTTTAAGGTGGAGGCTACTCAGTCTCAGACCCCTATAGTGAAGGTGACCGCCAAGCCGTCTGCTACTCCGAAGGACATACCTGAGGAAGCCCAGGGTGCCAGGGTTAAAGCTCCCACAGACGTGGTTGAGGTTGTTCCAGGTGATCCCACTAAGAAGGTGGACCCCGTCGAGGATTCCCCTGGTTCCAAGGCTACTAAGGATCCTTCATCTTTTTTCAATTATCTGAAACTTTTATCGTGTCGGTTTGTGAACTTAATGGTTTTTATCAAGGGGGTGGGCTCCTTTAGCGCTCCATGCGTGTAATGTTTTTTAACTCTGTTTGGTTTATGGTCGTAGGCCTCGGTACTTTTGAACTGATGTTATTCGTGTGATGCATGCTTATTTTACTATCTTGTTTTTCTGTGGTAGGTATAATTATCGTATCATTACTAGGTATGCCCTGTATATCTCTCGTACAAAGGTTCAATGATGAATGCTCACAGGCTACCATGATTGTAACATAAGTAATTCAGCCTAGACTGAAACTCCTACCATGCTTTTCTAACTTAATTGCATATGAATTATATACTGGTTACTCAACAAAAACTAAGTAGTAATCGATGGTTCTCAGGATTCAAACTCTAAACTCATTCATAACCTAGGGTATCTACATGCTAAGTAAAGAAGGTAATACTATAACTAAAAGTAATTCGTAATTGAATGCAACTATCGAATTCTAACGAGTAATATGATTTTCATGATAATCCTCAGGTAAGCTTATATAAGTACTTAGAGGATATATGTCATACTTACGTTGATTAAATGAAACAAACAACAAATCATGAATCAAGAAGTGAATAGCTGGATGGTAACGCGTATAGATGTGTACTTGAGTAGTTATATCAGTACATACATGGATAGGCAGCCAAACATGATAAACTACTTGTACCTTATTCCGTGTGTACGCCACCCTGGGTGTGGGGGTACCGGCCAGTAACCCCATAAAATCTAGAAGCCCCAAAGGTGGGAACCTGACTTTGGGAACCCAATTTGGCGGTAACCCAGCCCGGTAGCCTGGGGTGCCGGAGGCTCAGCCTGGTAGCCATTGTTCCGGAAGCCCAAATCATGAATATAGTGCAATAATGCTATGTAAGCCCTTCCTACAAGGCTGTATTAGTAAAATATTTTTGAAAAATCATACGAGATAACTTTTTATAACCACGTAGGTTAATAAAGAATCGATGTATGCCAAGCATGGTTCCATACAAGATTAATAACAAAGGAAGCCATGTGAGCCAGTCAAGGTTCCACACATGCCTAGTAATGAAGGGGTCATGTATGCCGATCAGGGTTCCATACATGCCCTAGTGACCAAGTAAGCCATATGAACCACTCAAGGTTCCATACATGTCTGGTAAAGGAGGGATCCATTTGTGCCGTTCAGGGTCCCACACAAGCCCAAATAATGAAGGGAGCCATGTATGCCGATCAGGGTTCTATACATGCACTGCTGACCAAGTAAACCATGTGAACCACTCAAAGTTCCGTACATGTCTGGTAGTGAAGGGATCCATGTGTGCCGACCAGGGTTCCACACAAGCCCAAATAATGAAGGGAACCATGTATGCTGATCAGGGTTCCATGCATGCCCTAGTGACCAAGTAAGCCATGTGAACCACTCAAGGTTCCGTACATGTCTGGTAATAAAGGGGACCAAGTGTGCCGATCAGGGTTCCACACAAGCCCAAATAATGAAGGGAACCATGTATGCCGATCAGGGTTCCATACATGCCCTAGTGACCAAGTAAGCCATGTGAACCACTCAAGGTTCCGTACATGTCTGGTAGTGAAGGGATCCATGTGTGCCGACCAGGGTTCCACACAAGCCCAAATAATGAAGGGAACCATGTATGCCAATCAGGGTTCCATGCATGCCCTAGTGACCAAGTAAGCTATGTGAACCACTCAAGGTTCCGTACATGTCTGGTAATGAAGGGATCCATGTGTGCCGATCAGGGTTCCACACAAGCCAAAATAATCAAGGGAACCATGTATGCCGAACAGGGTTCCATACATGCACTAGTGACCAAGTAAGCCATGTGAACCACTCAAGGCTCCGTACATGTCTGGTAATTAATCATTAAAGTTTTGAAATTTTCATAATTTCAATCTGTTGCGGATGGATGTATATCCACTACCCCCTAGTTCTGGATGGTAGCATGGCTTCCATGTAGAACTATGCTTGTAGGTTTTCCATATCTTTCTAAAATATTTATAAGTGGTAAATGTAAAAGGAAACAATCAACTTCTACTTTTACTAAAAATCAAAGTGTGTTATTACATCAAATTTCATCCGGACGGGGGTGTGTATCCACTACCCCCCGGGCATCTACTGAAAATCATAAAATCCTAAGAACTGAATAGGAAATGACAAAACCACAACTAGTAGGTTGCCTTTATTCATCCTAAGCCTGAAAGAGGCCTACATTCGCTTTGAAAAGAGAATTTTACTAGTAGTACTTCTTCAGGTGCTCGGCATTCCAAGCACGGGGAATAGTGTTCCCATCCATGTCTTCAAGGTGGTAGGTGCCTTCCCAAAAAATATACTTTATTTTGTAAGGCCCTTCCCAATTTGCTCCAAAGGGTCCATGCCCGGGAACCCGCATATTGTGCATATTCTTCTCAGTACTAGGTCGTCAACCTTGAGAGGTTGAGGGCTTACCTTGTTGTTATAGTATTTGCGGGTCCTATGCTCGTAAGCTGCAAGTTTCAGCTAGGCGGTAGCCCGTGTTTCTTCCACAAGGTCAAGTGCCAACCTTTGTATTATTTCATTCGATTCTTGAGTGGAATTATCCCTCCTATAGGACCCCGTCCCGACTTCCACAGGAACCATAGCCTCACAGCCATAGGCTAGAACAAAGGGGGATTCTCCGGTAGTGGATCTGGGAGTAGTGTTATAAGACCACGGGAGCTCCTCTGGCCAATTTCCCTTTTTGTCTTCCAACTTAGCTTTCAGAGTGTGCTTAATGATTTTGTTCACAGCCTCTGTTTGCCCATTGCTCTGGGGGTGGCATATGGCTGAAAAATCCTTCTTTATTTCTAAGTCCTCACATAGACTTCTCATTTCTTTGCTATCGAATTGCTTGCCATTGTCTGAAATCAATTTGTATGGTATCCCGTACCTACATATAATAGCTCTCTTAACAAATTCCTTCAGCTTGCCGGCAGTGATGGTAGCCAGGGGTTCCGCCTCTGCCCACTTAGTGAAGTAGTCAACAGCTACCACAACATATTTCACACCACCTCTACCTTTCGGCAGTTCCCCAATCAGATCAATTCCCCAAATTGCAAAGGGCTAGGGGCTTCCAATGGGTTTTATTTCCACAACCGGGTTGCTGTTGAAGTTAGAAAACCTTTGACATTGATCACAAGCTTTAGAAAAGTCATAAGCATCAGATTTCATGGTAGGCCAGTAGTAGCCTTGTCGAAGCACCTTATGGGCAAGGGAGGTACCCCCCGAGTGATTGCCACAGATGCCTTCATGAATTTCCCTTACGATGTATTCACATTCATTTCCAGAGATGCATTTGAGTAGAGGTTGGTTAAAACCTCTCTTATACAGGATGCCATCGTAGATCACATACCGGGTAGCCTTATATTTGAGTTTCCGAGCTTCATCTTTATCTTCCGGAAGCACTCTCTTGATGTAGTCACGTATTGGGGTTGTCCATTGGCTTTCCATAGAAGATTCAATCTCCATAGCATCCTCTCGATGGATACTTGGCTGGAGTTGAACTTCGAGGGGTATCACCCCTAACAGAACAACCTCTTTCTGGGATCCCAGTTTGGCAAGGGCATCGGCATTGGCATTTTCCACCCTTTGGATCCGATTCAGATTTAGTAATTTGAACTTACTGATGAGTTCTTGGGCATAGCTCATGTAGAGTTCAGTACGGGGACCCCTGCTCTGGAAGCTCCCTTTTATTTGCCACACAATCAACATGGAATCAATAAAAACATTCAAGTACTCCACCTTCATTTCCAAAGCTAATTTCATCCCAGCAATCAAAGCCTCATATTGAGCATCATTGTTGGTAGCCCTAAATCCGAAGTGTATAGCACTTTGCATGCGGTGCCCTTCCGGGCTTACCAACTCTATTCCTGCACCTCCCCCATTGTTGTTTACTGCTCCATCAACGTATAGGTTCCACCATAATTGGGGGCCCTCGGCATCCCTCTGGTAGATGGGTGTACCGGTGTACATTCTTCTCCTATAACCTCGAAATCTGGGCGGAATTCCAGTAAAAAGTAAGCCAGTGCTTGGCCCTTGATAGCAATTCGTGGCTTGTAATCTATGTCGAACTGTCCTAGCTCGACAGCCCATTTCATCATTCTACCGGAGGCTTCCGGCTTGTGCATCACTTGCCTTAGAGGGAAGGATGTTCTCACTTCAATTTTATGGGCCTGAAAGTAAGGCCTTAGCTTCCTGGAAGCCAATATCAGAGCATATACTAGCTTTTCCATGCTTGGATACCGGGTTTCTGCATCCAACAGCCTTTTACTCACATAGTATACTAAGTATTGCACTTGCTCTTCTCCCCGGATCAGCAAAGCACTTATAGAATATTCGAAAACAGCTAGATATAGAATGAGTACCTCTCCTTCCAGGGGTTTGGAGAGAAGTGGTGGGCTTTCCAACTGTTCCTTTAGCTTTTTGAAGGCTTCCTCACATTTTGGAATCCATTCAAAGTTCTGACCCTTCTTGATAGCCTTAAAGAACTCTTTGCATTTATCAGAAGACCGGGACACAAACCGATTTAGGGTTGCCACCCTTCCGGTAAGCCCTTGGACTTCCCTGACATTCCTTGAGGATCTCAACTCCAGTAATGCCTAGATTTTTGCAGGGTTTGCTTCAATCCCTCTGTGGTTCACAATAAATCCAAGGAATTTTCCAGACTCCACACCAAAAACACATTTTTGGGGGTTCAGTTTCATCCGGTACTTTCTCAGGATATCAAACATTTCGGATAGGTGCGACACACGGTGGGCTACCACCTTTGATTTAACCAACATATCATCAACATAGATTTCCATAGTCTTACCAATCTGTTCTTTAAACATCATGTTTACCAGCCTTTGGTAGGTGGCCCCGACATTCAGTAGCCAAAACGGCATCCCCACATAGCAGTACAATCCTCTGTCAGTTATGAAGCTGGTATGCTCTTGGTCAGGTTCATACATCGGATTCTGGTTATACCAGGAGTAGGCATCCATAAAACTGAGCAGTGCATGTCCTGCCGTAGCATCCACCAGTTGATCAATTCTGGGTAGCGGGAAGCTATCCTTAGGGCATGCCTTATTTAGATTAGTAAAGTAAACACATGTCCTTCATTTCCCATTGGGCTTCCGGACCAGTACCGGGTTTGCCAGCCATGTCGGGTAGAAGGATTCTTTCGGGCACATGACTTTCGGGTCAATCCCAACCATGTCGGAATGACAGCATGCAAACACATCTAGATTGCTTTTAAGGAAAGAAGTCAACCTTTCTCTTGTCTTTTCATCTAGCTGCCTCCCAATTTTAAAGACTTTGCTAGGGTCTTCAGCATCTACCAGTATGGAAATAGTATCCTCGGCAGCCCATGCCTTTTCCAGGGTACCGGGCATCCTGGGATCAATATCGATTTCAACCGGGAGCCCCTTCACCACTTCCTAGTTTTCATCCTCTATTATTGTTTCGTCTAGATCATCATCTGAGGCATCTTTTATTATGCCTTCCACTGGAATGTTTTGAATTTCATCATTTTTCTCGGCAGCTTCCAACATCAAACTTTGTGGTGGTACTACCCCCCGAAAAACAGGAACCTCTTCAGTAGGTTCCTCTGGTAGCTCCACTATCATGATAGTGTTGCATGAAGCCTTTTCAAATTTCTGTGGCTCTAGCCCATGGCTTCTGATTAGGGCCTCCCCCTCAGCCTTTTCTTCATCTTGGATAGATTTATCTGCCCTCTCGGTAGCCTGCACAGCCTTGTTATAGCATTCCCTTGATTCATATTGACATTCTTTCACGCAACCAATGCCATTTGGGGTAGGGAACTTCATTAAAAAGTGATATATTGAGGTTACCACCCTCATATCTTTTAACACCGGTCTCCCAAGGATGGTATTGTGAGAGATGTCTTCGTCTACCACCATAAACTCAGCCATCTGGGTGGCCTTACAAGGATCCACACCCAATGTCAATGACAACTTAACTTTTCCCTTGATTTGTATCGGGTTACCGGTGAATCCATATAGCTCATTATTGGTAGGCAGAAATTCCTTATCCAGAAGCCCAAATTTATGGAATGTGGTGTATGCTAAGATATTTACTGAACTTCTATTGTTAATCAGCACCCTGCGCACATTCATCCCACCAATACTTACGGTTACCACCTAGGCATCATTATGAGGGTGGTGAACCCACTTGGCATCCTCCTCAGTGAAAGAAATATCATTAGTTTCCCCTTTGAACAACTTAGGGGGCCTTTCGGCAAGGTGGAAAACATTTGTAAGGGGCTTTCCCCTGGCTTCCCGGGCATTCCGGTTCCTTACATTCCGGCTGGCACCCCCCAAGTAAGGGCCACCAAAGATGGTGTGGATACTAGGAGCTCATGTAGTCCTATCCTGGTTTCCCAGAGTTTTATCTTTGTTGTCTCTCCCTTCCTTATACTTCTTAGCTTCTTGAGCTACAAATTCAGTCAGGTATCCGTTTCTGATCAATTCTTCAATTTGATCTTTCAAGTGCCTGCAATCGGCAGTCTCATGATCATTTATCTCATGGAAAATAAAATACTTCTCTTGATCCTTCCTTCCCGGTGGGCCTGCCCGGTAGGGCTTGTGGAATAGTCCACTTTTCTCATTTACTTCAAGAATATGTCTGATGGGGATAGTCAAAGGAGTATATTCCGAATATTTTTGAAAACTTGCCCTTGGAGTGAGTCTATCCTTGGCAGAAACTCTATCCTGGTTGTATTGACAGCAATAGGGGCAGTCTTGTCATCATACCGAGGGGCTCCCACACCAGCGGTACCACTCACGGAAGCCCTCTTGTTGGAATCCCTTTTAGGGCTGTAGGAACGATTTCTCTTGTTTCTGTTCCAACCCCTAGAGTCTTTGGATAACCTGTCCATTGACTCTTCAATCACCTTGTGGCGTTCCTCCTGCTGTAAGAATTCAGCTAGCATTGCAGGCTCCCCAGTTTGCAATTCCTTCCAGAACTCAGATCCCAGCCTAACCCCGGCTATCAGGAAAATTTTCAAAGTCTCATCATAATCCTTCTTTACTTTTGGCACTTGCTCATTAAATCTTTTGAAGTATTGTCTTAGAGTCTCATGTTCATCTTGCTTGATGTTAGCTAGAGTATTGACCGGTGGGGCATAGGCCACGGTAGCCCTGAATTGAGAGATAAATTGATCTCCCAACTTCCTCCAGGACTTAATACACCCCTCAGCCAATCTTTTAAACCATTGGTGGGCGTTCCCACTCAAAGTGGAGGCTAATACCAGACACCTAGCCAGGTCCTTCACTTGATACACATCCATTTCCGTATTAAAACGGCTCAGGTATTCCACAGGATCTGAGTTACCATTGAACTTCAAATCTGTATTCATCTTAAAGAACCTTGGCAGGGGTGCCTTCTTTACCTTTACAGAGAATGGTGAGTCGGGAGTGATCCCAGACCCGAACTTTTTCTCCTCCTTGATCTTTTCCAAAGCCTTTTTCTAATTAGACATTTTGAACTGTCCATTATCACCATCTGAAAGCATATCGCTTCCAGAATCATCATCATCATAGGTCGTCTTACTTTTTCTGGGAACCGAACTCTGACGAGTGCTGGAATCCTGATCGGTACCCTCACCGGTAGGGACCCTGGTAGAGCGTGATTTTCTGCTCTTATGTCCAGAGGAGTGACCACTCTGTCTGTTACTCCTTCGGCTTGGTCCTTCTGGAGTCATTCCTTGGGGGTACCGAATGAGATTTCTCCATGTACTCCCGGGAACCCTGAGTGTAGGAATCCCCATTATCATCTCTTCGATCTCTACTTCCAGTGTATACCAGCCTGTGGCGGAGGTCCTTGTTGGTTAGCCTTCTGCTAATTATGTCAAAAACATTTAGGCTTCTAGTGGGTGAGCCCTCGGTACCCTGGGTTTCCGTGTTACCAGGTTGGTCACCCTCATCTCTTTCAGCCTCAGGCCCTTATGTATCTTCTTCATCAGATGGAGCACAGTCTGTATTATTCTCAACATTATCTTTAGACTCAAAATTCAGTCTTGTCGGAGTCACATTCTTCTTTTTGACTTTGACTTGCACTTCTTTTGCCATTTTTTCATTTTCTTGGAACCTTTTTCAAAGTTATTGACTCTTTCATTCATCGTGACCAAATAGTCCATAATGTCTTTATTGCTTACATTATCATTGCCACTTTCGTTTCGTCCATTACCATCCTGAGACGGTGTCTTATCACTTTCGGAATTGTCACTCACCATATCTCCTCCAAACGGTGATTTTTGAGGCCCCTCCTTCGGGCGCCAATTGTTGTGGGAGGAATTTTTCATAACAGATTAGGAGGGCCGTTGCTGGAATAGCGCCAATGAATACAGAATCGCCCAACCATCCAGAATGGCTCGTAGTTGGAGATCAATGACTAGCTGCCCGGGAAGGCTCATAGCTAGGGGTTTCCAAAGAACACGAGAGGTGGTTCCTCAGATGATTGGACTGGATTCATGGGATTAAAGTTCAAGGACCGTGCAATGATGATGCGTTGGCCAGCCAAGAACCCTAATGAAGATGTGCCACACAAGAGTATACGCGCTCTATGCTTAATTAAAGTGTCGAGTGTCTAGGAGATCCTGTAAACTCCCTACATACTCCTATTTATAGGAGATCAAGCCCGTATGTAGTTCTTCAGATGATACGATCATTTGTTTATGATGAGTTATCCTCTCTCCAGTGGGATAATGACTGTTATTTCTGATAATGATCGTGTATGATGTATATAATCAGGTTACCAAGCTGTTATGGTAGTTGTAGGATGATTATCCTTGTATTTATCATGATTTTGTATCATTTATCAAGTATATATGACATATATCCTCAAATAACTGAATGTATATCTGTTTAAGAGTGTTTTTAGGTGATATAGATGTGTTCCTAAAAAGTAGGAGGCATGCCTTATCTGAATTGGCAGCCTGATCAGGCTTCCGGCGGAAGCTGAGGGTACCGCCTGGTAGCCTGGCTCCGGTACCTCCTCCGGTAACCCCATCATGGAAGCTACTCTGGAAGCCCTACTGGATGACTGGTAGTGGTTACTGGTTACTCACAAGGGGATGCGGAAGCTGGGGGTACCGCCCGGTAGCCTGGCTCCGGTACACCCTCCGGTAACCCCATCATGGAAGCTACTCTGGAAGCCCTACTGGATGACTGGTAGTGGTTACTGGTTACTCACAAGGGGATGCCCTTGGGACCCTAAGCCATGCATTTCCTTACTGCCATGTACATGGTAACCCCTAGGGCTACCATGGGCCCTTGGAAGCCTGGCAGATTACTCATTTTTCTCATGGATCTGGACCCTAATCCTCTAGTGGGCCTAAATCTAACCCATGCAAGATTTTGGTCACAACAGATATCATATTTTGCATGTTTAGTGGTAATTCATGCATGTTTTGTTCGTATGATTGCATGTGTGTTTCATGTAAGACATTTTGTTATTTTTTTATGTATACCATGTGAGTCCATGTTAGTTGCATTTGTATGGCATGCATATTTCATGATCCCTTAGCTTGAGCTAATTCTGATTGGTAGGTAGATGTCTTATTAAGTGTGGTAATGATGAATAGAGGGTTGATTTATAGTTCTTATGAAATTGACTTGCATGTTTCAGAAATAAATTATTTACACAGTCCCATCGTTTGTTTTTGGGCTAGGTTGAGGTCATGCTTGTTTGGTTGTTTTAGATTTAATCACTTGATTATATTTAGAATTTTCGTTATTCCCTTGATGGCCTAGAACACTAAAGTCTAAGTTTGGGGAAAATAGGGATTTCATGCTAATTGTTAATATTTATCAATAATGGTTAGGCGTCAAATGGCTAGTACCCGGCTCATATTTTATGAATAGTCTAGGGTTGGAAATGAGAATTCTCATTCCAGATTGCATATAGAAAAAAATAAAAAAATAGAAAAAAGAGTCAAAAAGAAAAAAAGAAAAAAAAAGTCATGTAAATTGTTTTAATTGGTTAAATGCAGAATTAACTAGGGTGAGCTCTTTAATAGTCGAGCAATTAAGTTCGCGGGGACTTTGTGCCTAGTGACCTAAGGCTTTTATAGTCTGGGATCCACTAACCTCACGCTCGCTACATGGGTATTATTGTATAAGCCTTAAGGGGTCTCATCCATTACACGGTTAAATAAGCATGTGTATGTGTATAGTATTGTGTGTTGTAGTTGTTTAGTAATAAATCATGAATTTTTGTCTAACTCAAATGATAATGAAGGTGTTTCTAGGTTATGAAGTGTCTACAGTCTATTCTATTTATAAACATGTGATTGTCTTGACGAGGAATGAGTATGGTTTTGATCTAGTGTTAGGAGTATATCTGATGAACATCGTACACACGCACATTTCTATTCATGTATTATTAGTATACGGGGACTTAGTCGAGCTCTATTTGGATTTAATTAGTTGCATTCTTTGAGATATTTGCTTGCTAGTTGGTTTTGGTTAGTTCGAGGGGATCGTTGCATTGTCATATTAGTTGCATTCATGCATTGCATTAGATAGTATAGAGTCTATTTATGCTTGAGTACAAGCATTGGTTTAAGTTTGGGGGTGTGATAAGTGGATTTTATATCCACTTGGAACGCTTCATTTCAGCTTGGTGTCTTGGCCTCAAGTATGTTGTATTTTTTATTCGTTTTAGTGAGTTTGTGCAGGGTTATTATCTTGAGGTTGGATGATATAAATTGCATATTTTATGGTGGATTTGAGCTCAAGAACTGAAGAACGGGAAGTGGCAAAAGAATCGGAAGAGAAATGAGTAAATTGTGGAAAATTCGGATTTGCCAGTAGGTTGCGCAGTCTACACTGTTTTGACCATATCTGGAGTTCTAGAAGACCGTTTTCAGCGATCTTGCTGTCCACGCGAAGCTTGAGAATTTTTCTTCAACAATCTGGTAGATTGTAGCTGTGCAGACTGCGCCCGTGCTGCGTAGACTGTGCCCGAACATCCTGGAAATTTCCTGATTTCTATCCTATTTCGAATTTAATATGTATTTTGGGACTTTTCTTGCTGGAAAAGAATTATATGGCCTATATAAACATATTCTATCATCCTTGAACATACAACTACATAACCAACACTTCACATAACACATAGAGGGAGACGAGAGAGACTTGGAAAGGATTCCCAACGCTCGTGACAAGCAACGGAGATCTAGATCTACTTCATCTTTTCTATTCTTCTATGCTCGTTTTGGATTTGTTTTCTAAACTCTATTACTCTAGTTTATTCATAATCTTTAATACTTTGTTTATTATCATGGTTTCATTAGATCCCATGATGACGAGCGGTTCGATTATGAACTAGTCGTTGTCATGGGATTCTAACGGATTTCTCTATGTAATTTAGTAGTTTGTTTGCTTTAAAGATTTGTGTGTGATGAATTCTTGATATCCTCGTATGGTTAATCTCAATGCTTTTAGATGCGTAGCTAACATTTAAATTGAATTGTTAATCTCTTGCGAAACGAGAGTGGATCATGAGATTTAGAACTTGCCATGCCAGCATAGGATAGGTTGATGTTTTAACATCATGATTTATGGCGTAATTAGAGATAATTATGCTACCCTATGTGATCAATATGGATAACTTGTTCTTCAACCGTTATGTTTTCAAATTCTATAGAGATATAGGGTCTAAGCATAATTGGTGTCTATTCATCTTCAATCTCTTTTGTGGATGTATGAGTAGTTTGGTATTCGTATACTTAGAAGTAGCCTATACTTGTTTCGTGTTGTCTAATCAGATATCATAATCATCACATACTTTGATTAAAGACATCAACTCTAAACGAAGTATTTAATGAAGTTAGGATCCCATGTTTTCTCTTGCATAAGTAATTCGATTTTAATTATCATTAGGTAAGTAATTATTAGTTTTGATAATTTGTTTCTTAGTTAATAATAGTTAATCTAAACCCAGTCTTGTTATTTGTCTTAGTAGTGAATAAAAACCATACATTGTTGCATAGGTGCATTAACTAAACTGAAACCTAACCAGATCTCTTTAGGAACAAACTCAACTTTATTCTATATTACTTGTGACCACGTACGCTTGCATGATTTAGTGCAAACAAGCTCTCTTCTTCAAGAATCCTAGAGTTATCGAATAGAGCATTTCACTTATCAAATCCCTGAGATATCGAATAGCTTTCTGAGTCTTTGAGATATCGAATTAACCTTGACTTGATGACTCCTAGAGAACTCGTATGATGCTTTGACTTGCTGACTTCCTGATTTCTCGAATAGAGCTGTAGACATGTCGAATCACTGAGATATCGAATAGTTCATTCAGAGATATCGAATAGTGTCATATGAGATATCGAATCTCTGACTTCTTGAATATAACAAACGTACTTCTCGAATTGGTACTTAGGCAGATTCTTGATTTCTTCAAATCTCAACTGTGATTATTTGGCAGTCTTTATCTTCTTGCTTGAGGCATGAACCTTGGAACTTCTTTCAAGCATTATTCTTGTCTTTATAAGTACAGTTACACAACTAGGATTGGATGCCTATTACAAGTACAAAACAAATAGAAACTCTACAACTAGAGGTTCCATCAGTCAAGAGGTCATGTAGGTAATGCATAGCATTACACCTACTTAGGCTTGTTATTATATGAGTGCAGGCATGTCTTTCTGACTAACACATCATTCATTACAAGGTAATAAACTGATAATTAGCAAAAAAAACTGATCTTAACAAAGAGTGAACCAAGTACAGCCTTCAGCCTTCAGTTTACACTGAGATTTGCGGGGGAAAAAAGGAGTGCACCAAGTACAAGAACAACAAAATACAAATAAAATTCCACTTTCGAGCTTCAGAGCTTCAGCCTTCAGTTTTTTTAACTCATCAATATGAAATTGGCGAATCGTTTGCATCTCAATCAAATGGGTTTCATCATTCCTTCGAATACGCCTTAATAAACCGTTGATTCACTACGCCATAGATGGCCTGCAACAACGTTTTTTTTTGTTGGTGTTGCCTTGAAAAATGTTGTATTAGATATAAACTTTTTGCCTACTGCGACTTTGTTTATTTGATGTTGCTGTATACAAAACAAGGTGTTGTCGTAGCTATTAGAAACATAGCAAGTTGCAACCTTTCTGAAGTGTTGTCGTTAATATGATTTAAACACAACCTTTAAAACAAAAATTGAAATAAATAATTATTGTGAATTAAAATTAATTAATTTAAAAAAATTCAAAGTTTGTTATTAGGGTCAATATTGGAATTTTTATAAAATAGAACATTCTTTATAATTTGAAAATAGACCAAATTATTAAAATAACGCAACAAATTATTTTTTTGAAAAAAATTAATTTTTACAGAAAATGAATAAAGTTTGAGAAATAATGTTAAGTTTGATATAAAAAATTTGTATGCATTATTGAACTAAAATATAACATTTTTATAAATAAAAATAACATATCTTCTTATAAATTTAATTAAGTTGAAGAAATTTTCAAATAAAAATTTATAAAATAAAAAAATAAAAAATTGTACGCTGCATGTGTTCAGTACTAGAGTAGTGGAGTTGGTGCGGTGTCCAAATTATTGGGCTTTTGCTTTTGGCGCTGTCCAAATTATTGGACTTGTTAGAGACCTTGTAAAAAAGAACAAAAACAACAATTAGGTTATTCACTCTAATTAGAAACAACACTCTCCCTCTACGCCTCTATTCACTCACTCACTCTACACCCTTTCTACTACTCACTCTCTACCGCCGCTCATGTTCTACCGCCGCTCATGTTCTACCGCCGTTCACTCACTCTACACCCTTTCTACTACTCTACACCCTTGCACTAGGCTTCGGCTTCTTGTCGGCACCCACTCTTATTTTCAAATAGTATATTCTTGTTGTCATAATTGTAGTGATGGATAGCTGGATTGAACTTCCAAAATTCAGTGAATGATATATTAGTGGGATAAGAGTTTTAGTTGAAAACAACCTCCTATAATTTAGGAAATTAAATTTTGAATGAAAGGATAAGATTAAAATAAGCTCATACATATATAAATACATATTCCTTATTTAAATAACCCTTACAGCTCTTTTAGAATCCATTCGTATAAAATCTCCTCCAATTTCGCACTACTCATCTTTCTGGACTGTTGACAATTGGCGTGCTGATTGTGAACTGTCTCTGTGCAAATGGCTTGCCAAACTGTCATTGTATTCCAACTTTGGCTTGCTGTTTGTAACAAATTGATTATACAATCAGTAAGCTATTTTGCCCTGCAAAACCAAGTTAGTACACATACAAATAACCTGCTATTTTATATCTACTATCAAGCCAATTGGCTTGCTGATTGTGAACATCAAAAACCTAAGGAGTATCAGAAAGTAGTCGTTATATTAAAGTTGTACAAATTTCTCACGACTAAGTTTCATCATAGGCTTTAGTCCTTGAAATGCATACACAGAATAACCGAGTCTGCATTTATTGATTTGTTAGAGTTGATGAAAGAGGCTTTCCCACAGGCCCACATCCCTCCATCTTTAAATGCTACGAAAAATGTCATTAGAGAATTAGGTCTAGATTACGAAAAAATACATGCATGTCCAATCAATTGTATGCTGTATTGGGCAGAAAATGAAAAGGAAGATGTCTGCAGAACTTGTGAAGCTTCGAGGTGGGTTGTAGTGGAAAAGAAAGACACTTGTGATGGTGTTCCAGAGAAGTTGATGCACAAAGTACCGACAAAAGTGATGCGGTCATTAGAGAATTAGGTCTAGATTACCAAAAAATACATGCATGTCCAATTAATTGTATGCTGTATTGGGCAGAAAATGAAAAAGAAGATGTCTGCAGAACTTGTGAAGCTTCGAGGTGGGTTGTAGTGGAAAAGAAAGACACTTGTGATGGTGTTCCAGAGAAGTTGATGCACAAAGTACCGACAAAAGTGATGCGGTATTTTCCATTAAAACCGAGGCTACAAAGGTTGTTTATATGCAAGGATTATGCTCAACTTATGACTTGGCATTCATCGCGACGGAAAAATGATGGAAAACTTAGGCATCCGGCTGATGCCGAGGCTTGGAAAACAATGGATGCCAAATTTCCTAATTTTTCATCAGAAAATAGAAATGTCAGATTAGGTCTAGCATCTGATGGGTTCTATCCATATCGTACAATGAGTACTGCGTATAGTACTTGGCCTATAGTGTTAATAAACTACAATCTCGTACCTTGGTTATGCATGAAGTCGGAAAATATAATACTCTCAACACTAATCTCAGGTCCAGAATCTCTAAACAACAGTATTGATGTATTTATGCAGCCTCTTATCGCCGAGTTGAAAGAGTTGTGGGATAAAGGCATAGAAACCTACGATGCTTTCTCTGATGAAAATTTTATTTTACGTGCAAATGTTTTGTGGACCATTAGCGATTTCCCGGGATATGCCATGTTATCCGGTTGGAGTACAAAGGGTAAATTAGCTTGTCATTATGAGACTTCTTCAATGTACTTGAAACATAGAAGAAAAATGTGCTACATGAACCATAGGAAATTTTTAGAGCCGAACTACAAGTGGAGGTTTGATAAAAAAAAGGTTCAATGGTGAAATTGAAATGGAACTGACTCCACCTATTTTATCGGGGGAAGATGTTGAAGAATTATTGATTGGTTTTGAGAATAATTTTGGGGGTGATAAGACCAAGAAGAATGGCAAGAAGAATAAAGGTCAAAAACAAAATTCTCCTTTAAAAAAAATTTTTATTTACCATATTGGAGTCAGAACTTATGTCAACATAACTTTGATGTTATGCACATAAAAAAAACCTATGTGATAACATACTTGGTACTTTGCTAAATCTGAGTGGAAGGTCGAAAGACCATTTAAATGCTCAATTTGATCTTCAAGAAATGGGCAGCAGGAAGGATCTCCATCCAAATTTATCAAGTGATGGGGAAAATTATGAGATAAGGGCTGCCATATTTGAAATGACGAATAAGGAAAAAGAAATTTTATGCACAGTATTGGAGAATGTTAAATCACCATACGGTTGTGCATCTAGCATTAGCCGGTATGTGCACACGAAGGAGAGGAAAATCAAAAGGTATAAGAGCCACGATGCACATTTCATTCTCCACTACTTGTTGCAATTTGCTATGAAGAGAACACTAAAGCCTGAGGTTGTGTTGCCTATGATAAGATTAGGTGCATTCTTTAGAGGACTTTGGGGCAAGGTTATCGATTTGGGCGACATCAAGAGGATGCAATAGGAAATTATAGAAATTCTCTGTAGTTTTGAGATGATATTTATACAAGCTTTCTTCGACATAATGGTCCATTTGTCGGTTCATTTATGCAAGGAAGTTGAGTATGGTGGACCAGCACATCTCCGGTGCATGTTTCTAATCGAGCGTTACCTTGGTAATTAGAAATCGCATGTTCGGAACAGGAGTAAACATGAGGCTTCCATCATTGAAGGTTATCTTGCAGAAGAATGCTTGACATTCTGTTAGAGATTTTTAAATAATGATAAAGCAGGAAAAAAGAGCAAGTTTTCTGGTAAATCTATAGAATCTGTCCAGAAAATATGGAATATCCAATTGGTACAAGAAGAAATAAAGAAGGAAAAGCCATTCACTTAAACGATTCTCAATGGATGGCATGCCATCACTACATTCTTTTTAAATGTGGTAACAAGGAAATAGAGAGTTTAATTGAGTAAGTACTTAAGTTTTTTTTTATTTTAGTCATTATTGAATAATTAGGATCTATCGGTTTTTATTGTATTAACTAGGTCATTATTGTAGGGAACATCGAGCTTTAGTTGAAGGTCATGCTATACCAAAAAATATAAAAGAGAGAGAGAGAGCGCATATTGATGAATTTTGGAAGTGGCTGAAGGAAGTCATTTCGCAAGAATTACAAGTTCTTGCAATGGGCCTTAATCGAGCAGCTAAAACGTTTAGTGGATGTCATTAATAGATACAGATTCCATACTAAATTTAGAGATGCGAAGTGTAAAACACAAAATAGTGGCGTATTTCTAACTGCCTTGACAACTAGTTTTGCAAGTTTGAAGGATCAGAATCCAATGGTTGGTAAAGTCAATTACTATGGAGCAATTGAAGAAATACTACAGATTGGTTATTGGGGAGAATTCACTGTGGTTTTATTTAAGTGTTGCTGGTACCAAGAGGAGAAAGATTTGTATGGGCTAACTCAGGTTAATTTTAATCGATTATATCAAAAATCGAATCCATATGTATTGGCATCACAAGTACAACAAATCTTTTATATAGATAATCCCGTTGATAAGACATGTCATTATGTTATCAAGAAATTGCCAAGGGACTGGTGTGAGGTTGAAAGTGCAGATGCAAATGAAGACAGTCTAAATGATCCGATTTTAAATGATACTTAATGTGGTGTTGGGGCAAATGAAGTTAGTGATGACAGGTGGTGTAGAGATGATGTCCCAATAACACAGATTCCTGTTCCTCCTGCCGAAGAGGAAGAAAATGCTTCTTAGTATTTTTGCATAATATTTAATTAAGTGACTACTATTTATTGTATTTCGTACGTTGTAACTCACTGCTTCTTAAGTGACTTTTGAGACTTCTTTTTTTAATATATTGCTTCTTATTTAAGTGCTTGGTTTTTTATTGCATGGAAATTTACTTAAGTGGTTGCTTCTTAGTCAATATAAACTTAATTGATAATCATGGTGATTTTAGTTTATTGCTTAATGCGTTCTGGTTTATGTTGTCTACACTTGAATATAATTATGTAATCACTTCGTTTCAGTTGCCGTGTTTATTTTTGAAATTGCATATCTTGATTTTAATGTAAGTTTCTCCTTTTTTTGTGCAGGATGGAAGATAATTTATGCATCTCAGGTTTTACCACAAGGGGAAATTTCAAAATAGTAGATATGTTGGAGGAGAAGAGACTACGATCATGTTTGTTGATGTTGATAGGTTTTCTTACACGGTACTGATGGCATGTCAAGGATGACCTCAAATACAGTGAAATCGGAGGAATATATGCGAGCAAAGGTGATATTGAAGGGTGGAAATTATATGCAGATGATGCTGACTTGAACGAGCTGGTTAAAGCAGCAAAAGTTGGAGAGTACATGGATTTTTATATCGACAATGTGGTCGATTATAAAATCAAGCCTTTGAAACAGATGCAGCCTCATGTAGGGCTGTACAAAAGTCCAAGACCGGACCGGACCGAAGACCGGATTTTATTGAATTCATGGACCGGGGACCGATCATAAACGGTCTTGGGGACCGGACCGGTATGGACCGGTTAGTTAAAATTTTATAAAAAATTAATTTTTATAATTTAATTTTCATTCTTCGTTGATATTTAAATTACTTGGTAAGTTTATTTAAGTTTAAAAATAAGTAAATGTCATATTATTTTTAAAGTAACATAAATTATATATAGTATGAAATATGAAATTTAATCATTTATATTACTGTGATTATATATTCATAAATTTATTATTTACCGATTTGGATCACTAAAATATATTATGTGTTAATATTAATCATTAAACTATATAATTTAAAATATAAAATAGTGTAAAATTAACTATATACATAAAAACTGGTCCGATCCGATCTGGACCGGGTGTTTTCAGGGTTTGGACTAGACCGAAAACCGTATTTTTTTGATTTTATGGACCGGGGACCGGACCGGTTATATGGGATGTTTGGCACACTTTAAAATAAGTCCTTATGGACTTATTTTCGGGTAAAAACTTTATATTTTCATAAAAATTTTTTATACATGTATTTAATGTTTGTTTGAGATTCCTTAAGTTGTAAAAAAATTAAATTTTTTCAGAAAAAAGTTAGAAATTTCTAACTTTATCTTAAAATAATTTGACTTATTCTGGAAAAGTTCCCCCAAACACCCCTATATTCGGTCTTGTCCAGTCCTTGGACAGGTAGATCCAATCCGATCTAATTTACCGGTCCAGACCAGAAAGTTTCTGCAAGCCTAGCTTCATGTGGTCATGCGACCAAGGCAAAATTTAAGGGCAGGTATTGCTTCTCTTCTATAAATTACAAGTATTAGCTTTCGTGTGATATCATCATATATAATTCCAAAGATTTGCCCTTCTTTAGATCAAATTTTGTTATTAATTTGTTCATTGAATTTAAAGTGAAAATAGTTGATGGACAGAGTTATTGTTATTTCCGATATATCTTAACAATTAGATGTCCCAGCATTTTGACCTGACTTAAAATTGATCATGTTGTACTTTAAAATTTTAGATGGAAAGTATTTGATTATACTTTTGTAAGTAACTCATTTTTATGATTAATGTTTTGGTGCAGCTAAAAACCAACTGAAACAGACGTTCGTGAACATTCACCAACTCCAGCAATAGAAAAACAAAAACTTGTTTGCACTAATTCACGCAAGCGCACGTGGTCACAAGTAATACAGATAGAGGTCAAGTTCGTTCCCACAGAGATCTGGTTATGGTTTTAATTCAGTAGATGTACCTATGCAACAATGTATGATTATTATTCACTGCTAAGACAATTAACAAATTTGGGTTTAATAAACTAAATTAACTAAGAAGTAAATTAACAAACTAAGAATTAACTAACTAACAAGAATTGGAATCGAATTACTTCTTCAAGAGAAACCATGGAATCCTAACTTCATTAAATACTTTGCTTAGATCTGACGCCTTTAATCACTATATGCAATGGTTATGATATCTGATCGGACAACACGAAACAAGTATACGCTACTTCTCAGTATACGAATACCAAACTAAACATACATCCACAAAAGAGATAGAAGATGAATAGACACCAATTATGCTTAGACCCTATATGTCTATAGAAATTAAAAACAAAACGGTTGAAGAGCAAGTTATCCATAAAGATCACATAGGGCAATATAAGTATTCTCATCTCATATTACGAATCATGTTGATAAATAATCATGAACCTATGCTAGCATGGCAAGTTCTAAATCTCAAGATCCACTTTCACTTCACAAGAGATTAACAGATTAGATGTTAGCTACTCATCTAACAATTAAGCATAACTATACAATGATATCAGATATGCATCACACACAGATCTTTAAATTATCAAGATACTAAAACTCCATAAATAAATCCGTTAGAATCCCATGACAATGATTAGTTCATAATCGAACCGCTCGTCATCATGGGATCTGATGAAACCATGATAAAAACAAAGTATGAAAAGATACAAATAAACCTAAGTAATTGATATGTAATGGTTCTCCCTCTCTATGTATCTATCTATCTATATCTCTCTATTACAATGGTGGGATGTGTTTAAATAGGCTCTACAAGTCTTGCCCAGCAGGAAAATACCAAAACAAAATTATAATAGAATTTCTGCAAAATATATTTCCTAAACTGATTCTGTTTTTTAGAAAAATTCGTAGCTAACTTTTCTTCAGTATTTTTGGGCCGTTCCAGTTGTAATAGGACCTCTGGACCACTTTAGAATGATAGAAAATTCCGTTATCTTCGCGTGGACTGCTTACGGGCCCCAAACGGAGTTGTAGAACTCAAGATATGGCCAAAATAGTAAAAACTGTAATTTTTTAGCACCGCGCGCGTGCAACCTGTGCCCATCAGTCTGTTTGTCGTGCAGCCTGCGCCCACCACACGGGACTCATTTGGAAAACCAGTAGGGATATGCAAGAACATATTGTAGAAAATCTCCCAAGCTTCGCGTGGGCAGTAAGATCGCTGAAAACGGAATTTTAGAACTCCAGATATGTCCAAAACAGTGTAGACTGCGCAACCCTTCTCAAAAATCCGAATTTTAATCAATTAATTATCCAAAAATGATAGAAGCGTCAACCTTAATCAACATTCTCGTAAATCTGCACAACTAAGCAAAACACATCAAAACTACCACAAACTTGAGTGCAAGACAATCAATTTAAGCCGATATGGAACGATCCAAGTGGATATTGATCCACTTATCACACCCCCAAACTTAAACCGATGCTTGTCCTCAAGCATAAACAACTAACTAACTAGTACCACTTCCGTAGGTGATCACGGTTGCATTTGGCATATGCAACAAGCCCTTTAAACCCCTAGGCAGCCCTAGTGGACGAGTAAGGTCTCGTGAGGGCCTATAGCGAATGTACCCACAAAATCCATTTAACCTAATGCAATGCAATGCATGAATGCAACTAAATGAAAATACAATTAATCTAATACTAAAATCCTACCATACCTTCAAATCCTCTCATGTCATATCAACTTAAGAATCAAAGTATATACACAATGTCTTGGTGTCGAAAGTGCAAGTATTCACATAGTCTACTCAATGAACATGCATAAGTTCTCACAAGTCCATGTCAAATGTAAGAATAAGTTAGTAAACATGCTAAGCCTACAAGAGTACATCTTTGAGACAAAACTCAGGATCTCATACGCAAAAACAAGCAAACACTCACAATCCACTCACAAAAGAATATTCACTCAAGAACAAGGGTAAGTGTATCACTCAATTCCAACAAAATCATAAACACGCTTGACATTTGGTATCAATCTAACTCTTAACACAACATAAATCAATGACGATAATCAAAAGGTCTTTATTTGGGTTGTAACGGAGCTAGGGACAAGGTATGTCAAATAAGCCAAAACAGGTGAAGTGTCAAAAGCTAGTAAGTACCATAATAAATCATACACAACACCCTATTTCCCCCCCCCACAAAATAATTTTTACTAAAACAAACACTCGACTAGTCGACTGAAATAGGATCACAACAAACACAAACATGCTCTCATAATATTTTATTTTCCTTTTTTTTTCTCTTTTTTTTTCTCTTTTTTTTTCTCTTTTTTTTCCCGAGAGCTAGATAAAACAATAATATAACAAATAACAATGATCCCATGAATTTATTACATATGCCGACTATCAAGTAAACAAACAAACCCAGTTTTCAATATTTCCCCTAAAAGTAAGACCAACAATAAACCCTCCTTTGCACACCTTATTACTCCCTTAAGTACTCTACTAGCCTTTGACAATGTGGGTTCAAATTAATGTAAGACCAATACAAGAAAAAGGTCTAGGCAAGTAATGTGGTATGTCACTGAAAAATAGGATTAAGCTCAACGGGTTAACTAATTGATCATGTAAACATGGTGTGGTAATATGGGAAAATATGTGGTTATTCCTAATTGCCTTTATCATTTTAATCGTCAAATAATGTCATGCATTTCAAGAAAGACCTCAAACAACTGCTAGCAATGCAAATAATCCGTGGACACTCAAGCAAACGAATAAATTGCACCAAATATGCAATAAGGCTCAAAACTCACTTGGTGGAAAAACATACTCAATCCCAAGCAAAAATCTCTCTAACGCACCGACTTGTAATTAAAGCATGCAAACTAAATCATCTTGCACATATTCATGTCCTTCTAATCACTTACAACATTCAATAAGTCTACCAGCTTCAACTTACTAGTGTATGTGTGTGCACAAGAACAAAGCATATCACTTCTCAATCAAAAGCGTCAACAACACAAAATTCCTATCAAGCATGGGTGCAAATGCAAGCTATTATGAACTCACATGATATACGAACATAAAAACAACATGTCCTATATGAAACAAACGTAGATAACACAAACATAAATGCATAACTTACTACTACTAATATGCAAAGCATGATATCCTACATGAACACATAATACAACAACTACTAATCCCCCAAACCACCCCCAAACTTAAAATATTCAATGTCCGCATTGAATGGAAGTAAATACAAGGGATAGCAGAAAACATACCTACTCGTCCTCGTCCTCGAATGAATCTGGTGGAGGATACTGCATACGAGCTCCATAGTCTGGCCACCTTGCCTGAATGCTACAAAATCCTGGACAGTAGATTGAACTCGACCTAGCGGCTGCTGTGCGACATGGCACGATGAAGGTTGAACTCGACCTAGCGGCTGCTGTTCCCGTATTTTTTTCCTATGTGTTAAACACACGGACAGAAACATGTCTCCTGGATAGAAACATAAGCAGGCTATGTCGCGATGTGTGCGCTACCGCGCTTGTTTTTTTTTTTGTAAACAATTTTTTTTTTTGCATGCAATTTTTCTTTCCTACACTAATGCGTGGGTTGCCTCCCACGAAGCGCTTCTTTAACGTCAATAGCTTGACGTTACTTCCAAGCCTCCATTAAGGATGATAATAGTTGGCCTGGTCTTCTCTTCGCGAGACTTCATCGTCATCACGGCGACACACTTTCTGCTACTTCTCCTTGCTTGGCCTATTTATATAACAACTATATCCTATTCCAATGCCTTCATCTGTTGACCCAAAATCTGACAATTTGTAGAACAACACACATTCGCGGGCTTCGCTTGAATATAATGGAGGAGGGTAAATGTAAGTTGCTAAAGCCTTTGGTTCCTCAAAGAGAACTTCCTCCATTGGCTCTAATGCACTACCTCCATCTTTATACTCTGAGACAAGTAGAAGACCTGCATCTTTCCCATGATCATCAGCCTCTTGGTTCGCACATACCAATTCTTGAAATCTGCGTAGCTCATCAGTGTCCTCTTGGTACGCACATACCAATTCTTGAAATTTCTGTAGCTCAACAGTGTCTGTCCCGAATTGTGCCCCTTCCAAATCATCCACCTCACTAGCTTGATCAAATTCCTCACATGGCTTGTGAACACTCACCTCACCTTGGAATTTGTCTTCCTCTATTACACAAGCAGTACCTTGCTCCAAGTCATCGTTATTTTCTGGTGTTGCCTCTAGTATGAATTGTTGTTTCTCTTGTTCCAAGGCACTCAAAACTTGAGCAACTAGTGTCCCCATAGAATTGATAGAATCCTCATGACTCTTTAGAAGCATCCTAATCTCCTCCATAGCATCAACCTCATCTGACTAAAAAGTAGGAGTAGGTTGCTGATGTTGAAACTCTTCACCACCAAAGAAATATGACATATCTGGAACATCTTGCTGGTACTGTTGAGGATGGTACTGAAAATATGGTTGTTCCTCATAACTCAGAGGTTGAGATTGCCACGGGTCATGTTGCTGCAGAAAATTCTGGTTCTGCTGTTGTAGAATATTCTGAGGATAGTAAGGCTGTGCTCCATATTGTTGACCTTGATACTGCTGATAAGGCTGCTGAGGTTGTTGAATACCACCTTGGTTGCTCCAGCACTGATACGTCTCATGTGCGCCTGCACATAGCTCACAAACACTAACCACCTGCTGAACTCCATAATAATTTAGAAAATCCATCTTCAACGGCAATGCTCTCTGACAAGTACCTGAAACACCAACGAACTACAAGAATAGATGAGAAAAAGAAATCCGAGTCAGTGAACTCTAACGACCACTATTGACAAGCACATAAACAAAAAATAAAACACCGAAGATCCCCGGCAGCGGCGCCAAAAAAACTTGTTTGCACTAATTCACACAAGCACACGTGGTCACAAGTAATACAAATAGAAGTCAAGTTCGTTCCCATAGAGATCTGGTTATGGTTTTAATTCAGTAGATGTACCTATGCAACAATGTATGATTATTATTCACTGCTAAGACAATTAACAAATTTGGGTTTAATAAACTAAATTAACTAAGAAGTAAATTAACAAACTAAGAATTAACTAACTAACAAGAATTGGAATCGAATTACTTCTTCAAGAGAAACCATGGAATCCTAACTTCATTAAATACTTTGCTTAGATCTGACGCCTTTAATCACTATATGCAATGGTTATGATATCTGATCGGACAACACGAAACAAGTATACGCTACTTCTCAGTATACGAATAACAAACTAAACATACATCCACAAAAGAGATAGAAGATGAATAGACACCAATTATGCTTAGACCCTATATGTCTATAGAATTTAAAAACATAACGGTTGAAGAGCAAGTTATCCATAAAGATCACATAGGGCAATATAAGTATTCTCATCTCATACTACGAATCATGTTGATAAATAATCATGAACCTATGCTAGCATGGCAAGTTCTAAATCTCAAGATCCACTTTCACTTCACAAGAGATTAACAGATTAGATGTTAGCTACGCATCTAACAATTAAGCATAACCATACAAGGATATCAGATATACATCATACACAGATCTTTAAAGCATCAAGATACTAAAGCTCCATAAATAAATCCGTTAGAATCCCATGACAACGATTAGTTCATAATCGAACCGCTCGTCATCATGGGATCTGATGAAACCATGATAAAAACAAAGTATGAAAAGATACAAATAAACCTAAGTAATTGATATGTAATGGTTCTCCCTCTCTATGTATCTATCTATCTATATCTCTCTATTACAATGGTGGGATGTGTTTAAATAGGCTCTACAAGTCTTGCCCAGCAAGAAAATACCAAAACAGAATTATAATAGAATTTCTGCAAAATATGTTTCCTAAACTCATTCTGTTTTTAAGGAAAATTCGTAGCTAACTTTTCTTCAGTATTTCTGGGCCGTTCCAGTTGTAATTGGACCTCTGGACCACTTTAGAATGATAGAAAATTCCGTTATCTTCGCGTGGACTGCTTACGGGCCCCAAACGGAGTTGTAGAACTCAAGATATGGCCAAAATAGTAAAAACTGTAATTTTTTAGCACCGCGCGCGTGCAACCTGCGCCCATCAGTCTGTTTGTCGCGCAGCCTGCGCCCACCACGCGCAACCTGCTAGTGCAACACCTGTCCCATATTGTAGAAAATCTCCCAAGCTTCGCGTGGGCAGTAAGATCGCTGAAAACGGACTTTTAGAACTCCAGATATGTCCGAAACAGTGTAGACTGCGCAACCCTTCTCAAAAATCCGAATTTTAATCAATTAATTCTCCAAAAACGATAGAAGCGTCAACCTCAATCAACATTCTCGTAAATCTGCACAACTAAGTAAAACACATCAAAACTACCACAAACTTGAGTGCAAGACAATCAATTTAAGCCGATATGGAACGATCCAAGTGGATATAAATCCACTTATCAACGTTCGTGAACATTCACCAACTCCAGCAATAGAAAAACAAAAACAAGAAGTCAACTCAATTAGTCAACAGTCCTCGGAGGTCATCACGGCTGAATGAGCTACAAGTTAACAGTCCTCGGAGGTCATCACGGCTGACTAATCAAGAGGTCAACGGTCGTCAGAGGTCAGCATGTGGGGATGCTACAGAAAAAGTGAAGGATGCAACTATGAATCTAAATGTTGCACGTGTTAAGAGGAAATTGGAGATATTCAATCCACCGGCTGCAAGTGAAGAAATGAGATCGAATGAAGATACGGGAGAGAATGAATGCATGGTCGAATATGCAAATATAGCAGAGGATGGCAATACAGGAGAGTATGAAAATAAAGTAAGAATGCATTTTGATGTAATTTTTTTGTCCATAAAAAATAAGATATTTGTGCAAGAATTTTTTAATTATTGCATTATGTTTTACTTGCAGGTGCTAGTACCTCTGCCACCTCCCCTTACAAATTATGAAAGAAAGCGAGTTGTTAATGTGACTTTTCAAAAATGTAGTGTATAGGATGCTAGGTTTGCTTACACTAGTAAATGCTGTAATGGGTGAGATGAAAAAAAAAGCAAAGGAAAAAAAAAGATTCCGGAGGATGGCTCTGAATATAATCCTGGAGCAGAGGAACATACTGGAGATGATGGTGGAGAAAAACCATGAAAGGTGTGTCATATATGTCATTAATTTTTATTTAAATTCATTGCATAATTCATGTTCTAATAATATTGGATATGTTTGTCTTTTCTGGTTAAAATAATCATGACTGCAAAATTTAATTTTATTGATTAATTCAACTGTACATTGTAGAGAACTAAAAAAGCACTAAAGAAGAAGCTTCCAAGTGGACCAACAACTCGTTCACGGTCCAATATTGTAACTTTCCCTCAGAAGGATGCAACAGATAAGGAAATAGTAGCAGATAAGGAAGCAAAGAAGTCAATTCTTATAGATCCCGCTGCCGCAGAATGAAGGAGTAGGGTCAATGGCTGCTTATTTGGTTATGAGAGAGCGTCAGAAGAATGAAGCTGCTAAGAAAAAAGCTGTGATTGCTAGTGGAAGTGGAATTGCAAATCAGCCGGTTGATAGAGAAAATGTCTTGCCTGATATTGGAGATGAAGTCGAAGAAGGTTAGCAACTAATCTTTAATTTTTGAGTTACATAAGTACCATTGCATATTTATTGATAAGTGAACTTACAACCACCTAAATAAAAATTGTAATAGGAATACGTAAAAATTAAATAGATTATATTCATAATTAATATTAATCTAATATAATTCTCTTGTTTATTTCTTTAACGCTATTAATAGTTTTCTTAGAAATAGAAAATTATGAAAATTTTGGAAAATTTGGTAATAGAAAAGTGGAAAATTTTTCTGTAAGTAAACAGCCCCTTAATTTCTCAAGTATCTTTCTTTGTAGTTTGCATTTTAGTTATTTATGATTGATGCTAGTTTTTAAACCTTTTGAACATGTATTCTTGGTACTTTAAGTTGTAGTTCCTAAAAGAACCCAAGGAAAAACAAACATGGATAAAGTTCACACAAGGACCTTTTAAAAAAGAATCATCGTGAAAATGAATAAGAAATTTCAACCTATTTCTGATGATGACAACATTGTGACTGAACTTGGTTACTTTTTGGGGACATTGAAGAAGTGTGTGCCCCCTTACTTATAAATCTTGGAGAGATGTTCCTGAAAATTTGAAGAACACTCTACTGAATTATGTTAAGGTAACTTGTAAACTACAATTTAGCTCAATTTTCTCTGATTATATAAATAAAAATGGTCACACAGTAGGCACTCTTTATTTAATTATTTTATGTTTGATTTGTGTGTAAGCAACGGTATATTTTCCCCAAGGAATTGGGAAAGTGGGTGTTGAGGTTAATTAATGCAGATCGAAGGGGGTACAAGAGTCGTCTCAAAGCGGCACATTACACCCCTTATACCACTTACGAGGAGAGGCTGGAGAACAGGCCTGATGAGATTCCACTTGAGGATTTTAAACTGATCTTAAAGTATTTGGGAGATGAAGACGTTCAGGTAAACAAGTATTAAGGAGTTATTTATTATGCATTCAATTCCATCAAAATAAACAAGTGCTTTTTATCATGTTTCTTAATAGGCCAAGGCCAAGAAAAATGATGAAATTAGGCAAAAGTACTTGGAGACACACACTGCTGGTCCAAAGTTATTTTCCTAAATTCGACACAAATTGGTATATTCTTGGACTCTTTTTTTGATTCGTGTGAGAACAATTTATGCGACTCCTATTAGGACACAACATCATTTAACTCATTTTTGCTTCTATTTTGTGCACTGAACTTGTATTCCATTTCGTGCTAATTTTTCATACACAAGCGTATTTTTTTAATTAATGGGAATCATTTGTTTAAATGTTAGACTTTAGAATTACTTGTAAATAATCACCTTACACACTTGTCTGTAGAAGGATTATTACATTTGTAAATTATCATTATAAAAAAATTAATTGATTTATATTACATTGAGTTGTTACTAGCCAACTATGTTTTTTGGACTATTCCTCCAATAAATAAATTCATACGTCATGTTTGTACTTTCTTAATTCGATATGAGCATATCAGTTAATGTCACCATATTTGTTTCTGATTTTTTGATCTGAATTTTGTGTCAAGGTCAAGGAATCGGATGGAGCACTTTTTGTGAAGACTCGTAAGGGAAAAGACGATCATGAGTACAAGACAGATGGGAAAGTAACTAAGTTCTTAGTTGTAAGTATTCTATCATTTAGTTGATCACATGCCAGGCATTTTCTTCCATTTAATTCTACTTTATTTGAAATATGGTCGTGGCTTTATTTTGTAGGAAAATATTGAAGAGGTTCTGGGTACTAATTTAACAGGACCAACTGATGGTGTAGATGAACTCCTATTTCAAGAAAAATCGCATGGTCTCTCTTGGCTTATTGGCAGATGTGCCAATTCTGACAAACGTTCCACTTCTACCCCGGCTGACTCACAAATGAATGGCTTGACAACAAAAATCAGGCAAGAAGTTGTTTCCGAAATGGAAGAAAAGCTGAAGAAAAAGGTCGAAGAGGAAGTTGATGCAAAGGTGAATCTGGTGCTCAATAAATTAGGCCAAGCAAACCCCAGCATCAACATTAATCTGGTGGATCTCTGTGCCGCAAAATCCAGTGACAACCACAACGGCACCCCTATTACTAATGCCACATCTTAGTTAACTATTTTTCATCGCTTTTGGTCATATTTAAGGTGTTTAACGGTTTTTAATCGTATTTAAGATGTTTTAACTAATTTTAATCACTTCTGATCTAAGGTGTTTATAAACAGTTAAAGTAGTATAAGACTATGGTTTCTTGATTTGCGGTGGATGTATTTTGGATGGTTTTAGACTTTTAATGTGGATGGATGGTTGTGGATTTTAAGGTGGATAGACGGTATGGAACTTTATGTATTTTGAATGGATTTTGGATTGTGGGGAATTAATAGAAACAAATATTCCTATCAAGTTTTTACTGTAAAAGTGTTGTCGTATGTATCTTTAGCGTTGCAAGAAATTAATATAAATATGTTGCAAAAATATGAAAAGAGTTGCAACAGTGGGACCCACAGGCCCACAGGTGGGGCCCACATGTGGATTTACCAAATTTTAACATCTACTGCAACACTAGTTTAGTGTTGCTGTACATTATGTTTAACGTTGCCATAGAAGTTTTTGGTAACAAAAGTAGTAGTGTTGCCGTAGTGAACAAAAGCGTTGCCGTAGACCCCTACGGCAGCTGTGCAAAATGCAACGCTGAAAAAGTGTTGCCGTTTCTTTTTTTGTGCTACAACAACGTTTTTTTGGCTTGCTGCAACATTTTGAAAAAGTTGCTGCAAGCCATCTATGGTGTAGTGATTACAACTCAACTACGAGAATTGAATTCATCTTCGACCCATCTAAAGTAGTTACACCCACCATTAGCGCAAGTCAAGAATTTACCGATGGGGTTTGATTCTGTCCAAGAAATCATCTCCACCGCCTATTTCCTACAAAAGCACCCTTGAATCATATTTTTCTTGATGAATTAAGCATGTACTACTGTGTTTGGATGAAATTGATGAAGATAACAAGTAGATACATATATTATAGTCGTTACAAGTGTGAATAGACAAGAATACCCCTGATGAACTTGACAGTGTTAGGCTTGTCTGATCGGAGCCCTTTTACCGCTTTAAAATATTTTGATTGGTCATCAATGTGTTCACTTTAATACATCGGCAATCATTCTGCAAAAAAATTTTAGTTCAAGCCATCTAACTGCAATTTACTCTAGAAACAACTCTTAATCTAAAAAATAAATAAATAATTTCTAAATCGTGTCAGAATATAGCACATATGGTATGCAAATTAATCGTTGGGAGATGGAGAAAAATACAGTGAAGTCGTTTTTCAAAAAAAAAACTTACTGATTGACGAGAAAAATTAAATTAAAAACGGAGGGGATGACAGGAAAATTTAAATTAAAAATGGAGGGGATTAGTTGAGATTGTGTATGTTAAATATGGAGGGGATTAGTTGAGATTGTGTATGTGATGGGATATTGGATTTTTATGTGGTACCCGCCACTAGATTAGATAGATCTAAGGGCTCAGATTAGTTTTTAATTTCTATTTTAATTTTAGTTTCTATTTGATCATTAGCCTATAGAGTCTTACTCTAATCGAAACCACTCTTAGGCTAAAAACTATAAAATAAATTAAAAAAAATTCTAAATCGCGTCGGAATATAGCACATATGGTATGCAAATTGATCGTTGGGAGATGGAGAAAAATACAATGTAGTCGGATTTCAAAACAAAAAAGTCACCAAGGAAAAATCAAATTAAAAACAAAGGGGATTAAAAACGAAGAGGATTAGGTGAGATTATATATGTGAACATTGTATTTGTGTGTGGTAGGGCCATTAGATTAGACTGATCTAAGGATTAAGAATCTATAACCTTTATTAATAAGAGAAACAATATTTTAACGGTACCTAAAATTTGGTTCGCACTATATTTTTGGTTTCACGGTTCGCACTATATTTTGGTTGTACCCTTAAAATTCTATTTTAAGGGTTATAGGCTAGAATAATTAAAAATTAAATTCTATGTTGCTCTTTAAAAAATAGAATAAAATTAGAAATCCTATTATAATTATAATTATTTTATTTGTAATTTTTTTAGTAGAATCATATTTTCCTTAGAATACTACTCTCTCCGTCCCTTTTGATTCTTAACACTTTTTTTCACTTTCTGACACGCATTTTAAGATGTATTTTAAAAATAGTTTCATAGCTTATTTTTAAATTTTCTTTTTTTGTATAAAAATTTAAATGCATTATTGGAAAATTTTTAATGATAAATAAAATATATAATTCTTATAAAAATTTAATTAAAAAAATGATCAATTTTAATTTATTATCTCGACCCGTGCTTCGTACGGGCTATCATCTAGTAGTTTATAATTTCTATTTTAATTTTGGTTTTTATTTATCACCAGGATATCTATACTATATTATAATAAGCAAAATAGGGTATAATTTGTAGTTTGGTTAACCTTTTTTTGGTTATCCCTATTTTTGGTTATCCCTCATCCACAACCGTTAGATCATCAACTCAAATAGATCATGACCGTTAATTATAAAAATACTAAAAATTGTTATATAGAGAGGTTCAAGGTTCGATTCCCGCCAACAACATATTAATTTATAATATTATAAATTATACTATGAACAAATTTTAAATAAATTAATATTAAAATTAATATTTATAATATTAATATTTATAATATTATATTATACTATAAACAAATTTTAAAAAAAACTATACTATATTATAATAATCGAAATAGGGTATAATTTGTAGTTTGGTTAACCCCTTTTTTGGTTATCCCCATTTTTTGTTATCCCTCATCCACAACCGTTAGATCATCAACTCAAATAGATCATGACCGTTAGATATAAAAATAATAAAAATTGTTATATATAGAGGTTCAAGGTTCGATTCCCGCCAACAACATATTAATTTATAATATTATAAATTATACTATGAACAAATTTTAAATAAATTAATATTAAAATTAATATTTATAATATTAATATTTATAATATTATATTATACAATAAACAAATTTTTAAAAAAAAATTAAAAGTAACCCGTACTTTGCACTGGATATAAGCTAGGATATAAGCTAGTATATATAACAACTAACAAAGTCCAATGCCGTAGTAATATATTCCTGAATGATTGGTTTATTATAAACAGCTAGATGTTAATTTTGAAGTTTTTAATAAGAGCATGATTAGGAGATATGTACAACATCAAGTGATCGCGACGAGCATTTTTCATTATTTCTAATCTAAGAAATGATATTACAGTTATAAATTCCCCAGGCTGTTAACTTTAAAATTTTAATGTTTAGGGTGAGTTTAAATTTTAAACACGTTCTATTGCATGTTTTATACCTTCAACTATTTCATCAATCTCAAATTTCAGTATCTTAACTCCCTGCTTTCTCTCTTCCATTTTGTTATTGCAGTCTTCATCAGCTTTCTTTTAATTCTTTTAATCATGGTTGGTCTAGCTGACATTCCATTCGTGGGAAAATTTGTGGACAGGGTGTCTGATAAAGCAGTTGATGCTGTGTTTCGTGGTTTCCGTTACGTGTTCCGTTATAAGGCTCTTGTCGACCAACTCAATTCCGAAACTGAGAAGCTTAACATTCAGATGGACAAGATGTCCAGGAAAGTTGAGGAAGAAAAAAACAATGGTAAAATAATCGAGGACTATGTATTGACATGGCAAGACAAAGTGGAAGAAGATAGTCAAAAAACTAGAGAAACGCTTTCACCTTCATGCAGCTGCATCCAGTGTCTGCCCATTCCTAATCCCGTCTCTCGTTTTCGAATCGGCAGGAATGCGGCAAACAAGGCACCGGAAATGATTACCTAGATGGAGAGATTGCACACCTTCCACCGTTTGAAAATATGCCACAATCTGATACCGCATTCGAGGAGTTTCAGTCCAGAAAATATGCTTATGGAGAGCTCTGGGATGGACTAGTAAACAAAGATAGTCCTCTGGTCCATGGCATCTATGGAATGGCAGGAGTTGGAAAGACTCGGATGATGGAAAAAATTTGGGAAGATGCCATGAAAAGGAAGATGTTTGACAAAGTGGTACGTGTATATGTCGGCAGTGAAAGTTCGGACGAATTTGATTTACAAGACCAGATTGCTGACTTTCTAGAGTGCAAACTGGTGTCGCGAGATGTGGGGCGTAGAGCTTCTCAGCTGGAAAACAGCTTAAGGTATGGGGGTAAGATTCTCCTTATATTAGACGACGTGTGGAGGGAGATCCGCTTAGACTATATTACTGGGACTTTATTTAAAGATGGTAGTAGTTCCAATGGCTCTAAAATTCTCTTGACATCTCGAGATATAGGTGTATGCAGTGATAACAAGTGCGGGCATCTTGTCGAGGTCAAAACCTTGCGTCCTGATGAAGCTTTGGATCTGTTCATGAAGACTGTTGGTCCTGATACAAACTCTCTACCGGATCAATCCCTGGTGAAAAAAGTGTGTGATGAATGTGGTCAATTACCATTAGTCATTCTTGCTGTTGGCAAAGCACTAAAACGCAAACGTCACCATTCGTGGGTGGATGCACTCGATCAACTTCGGGAGGGTGAATTTGAAAAGATTCATGGAGTACCTCCCCGAGTATATGCTGGTATCAAATTGAGTATTGATCATTTAGAACATGATGCAAAGGCATGCCTTTTTCTGTGCTGCTTGTTTCCTAAAGCTGCGGATATCGATATGAAGATGCTGATCCAGTTAGCAACATGCTCACAACTTATACGCAATGGAGAATCCAGAGTACTTGCTATGGTTGACACTCTCAAGGAATCTTCTTTGTTGCTTGACTCTGGAAGATATCACGAAACTAAAGTTCATGACATCATCAGAGGCGTAGCAAAAGACGTAGCTTTCAGAGATTTAGAATATGCATTTCTACAGGAAAGATGCAAGTCACAATATTTGCCTTCTAAACAAAATTATCGAACTCGAAAATTGTTACGTTTAGATGCGGAGACTGATGATGTTCATTTCGATGAGGATCGGGAATGCCCAGACCTGCATACCTTGTGGCTACAATGCAACAACCATACACAACAATTCTCAGATGGCTTCTTCCAAATGTTCAAGGATCTCGGTTGTCTGATGCTACAAAATGTGCACATATCTTTGGAGAAGTTCTCTCTTCAACGCTTGGGTAATCTCCTGACACTTATTTTATTAAACTGTGACATAAGGAACACAGATGTTAGTCTTTTCCCCAAAAAACTCAAAACTCTCTACATTTGTGATTGTCATCTCCCAAGCCCGCTGGATGTAGCAAACCTGAAATGTCTTCAAAAGCTAGAGATCCAAGTCCCACCCTGGCAAGATAGATTGGTACTGGGATCAAATGTCATATCTAGTCTGTCCGGTCTGGAAGAATTACATATACCGAAGGGATACAGCATTGACCGCATAGCGACGGAGATTAGTGAATTGACTTATCTGAAAAGTTTACAATTTCATTTCTATGATGTTGGTACTTTTCAAGTTAGAAATGTATTTCCTCATCTAGATAGATACAAGGTATCTGTGGGTGTTCCGGATATGGTTCATTTTTGGGAACATTATTGGGAACGAGATGGGATAGTTCCATCAACAAAGTCAATTGTGTTGTATGGCAAACCCTCGCAATCCTGGGAAGGTTTGATGGCAAGGGCTGAACAAGTGATATTGGGCAACAGCGATGTTGAAGTGAGTAGCATTTGCAATGGCCACAAACGAGCATTCGAACACTTGGAAAGACTATATATTAGTGAATGTGACAAGATGGGGCATCTAGCGAGATTTTCACATAGTCTTCAACATGGGGCAACATGTTTCTCCAAACTTACCATTTTAAAAATTATGAACTGCACTAAATTGAAATACCTCTTTTGCAACAAAATTGCAAAAAGTCTGGCACAACTGCAAGAGCTCATGGTATCTAATTGTGAGTCTATGGAAGCCATCATATTGAATGAAGGCACAACAGATGCAGAAATCATAATTTTCCCCAGATTAAAATCACTGAAGATAGATTACTTGGTGAGGCTCGCAAACTTCTACGCCGAAAAGAAAAATATGGATCCTGGTTCAACATTAAGCGTGGACAAATTTGCTGAACATCAGCCTTTTTTTGATGGAATGGTATGTTTCCCTTACTTTATTATTTTCTTCATTTACTTGGAAAGCAGAAAGGTTAGAGAATCAATCAATCAATACTTTTTATTAAGGGTAATGCTAAGCATTAATTTAAGAGGATAAATACATTTAATATGGGCACTTAATACATCAATTTTGCACAAATATCAATATAATTATTTAATAATTTGGGATGTTTTTATTAGTTTAAATTAATGTGAATGCATGGGGGTCCACTATTATTAGTTGGAAAGTTAAATAATGATGTAAAGAAGCATTGAAAAACCAAAAAATTATTAAATAACTAAGAATAAATATTGAAAATATGAAAATATTTAATTCTTAACCATAGCCCTAAGGGCTATAGTTAGCATTTCCCTTTTATTAATAAGTGAAACTGAAATCCCTTGAATTCTAATTAGCTCTTATATATTATTATTATTATTATTATTATTATTATTTTGTAGACATGGTATTTTATAAATTAAAAAATGAACATTATTTTATTTAAAATTTGCATATTGCAAAATGATATAAAGTAATCAGTTATACCTTTAATATATTGACAAATTTATCATTCGGGTTAAGATATGTAGAATAAAATGATAGTATATAAATAATTTTAGTGTACGACAAATCAAATATAGAAATAATTCGGGTTAAAAAAAATACAGGTGCAAATCAAGTGATATATAAATAATTCTACTGTACGTTATATTAGGATTAGAGAAAAGATAATAAAAAAAAGAGAATCCATGAGGATGACCTCAATAGAAAATCTGAGGTTAAAAGCTTTTTAATACAAATTTTAGGGCATTTAGTTAAATTTAATAATAAAAAAAATTAATATTTACGAAGATGTCCCTTGAGCCACTTATTCTAAAGGCTATTTGTTATAATCTCAGAGAAATCCCTGAGGACAACCTCAGGTCCATTTTTCTCTAAAAAAAAAAAAGAAGTGTCTTAATATTAAACACCCGAAAACAAACACTGGATAAAAAAGAGATACTTATATCTTCTTAGGATCCACGTCATTATGTATAACTTTATGTATCTATATTTTTGTGTACCAAGCATTATTCATAGGTAAATTTCTAATTTTAGTGTTTATTTCAAATATTATTTTTGATAGTCTAAAAAAAGGACGATTTTTATTTTTTTTAATTGGTAGCTATTGTAAAACGTACCGTAATTACTTTATTTCATAATAGTTACTGTATAAAATTAGATTGGTTGTAAATTTGTAATCCAGTTTGTTTTTAACTCATTGATATATGTTGCAGGCGGCATTCCCTTGGTTGGAAAAACTGGCTATTTATGGCTTATCAGATACAAGTGTTATTTGGGGAAAGGACTGCTTTAATAATGACAATGTTTCCTCCATGTTGCATAGGCTAAATAATCTGGAATATGTAGACGTAAGTGGATGCAGGAGCTTGAGAACCATGTTCCCATCTTCTGTAGCCAGTGATCTTACGCACCTTAAGAAGTTGATAGTATATTTCTGCTCCGAGATGAGAGAGATTATTGAGGCAGGTGAATCAGCAATCACCGATAATGGTTTGCTTTTCCCTGAGATGATCGATCTATCCCTATGTGATTTGCCAAGTTTGACGAGCTTTTGGAGTTACGAGAGTGGAAAAGCTAATATTGGCACGGTATGCATATATTTATAGAGTAAATTGCAAAACGGTGGCCTTAGTTTACACTGAATTGCAAAAAAGTGGCTGAACTTTCAGATTTTCATTTTAGTGGCTATCGACCTTTTTTAATGTATTTTTTTGAAAATTAAAAATAATTTGGCCACTATTTTAGAAATCAAAAACAATTTTGGCCACTTATTTTAAAAATCAAGAAAACTTTGGCCACTATTTTAAAAATAAAAAACAAAGTGTGGCCACCAAAATAAAATTTTGAAAGTTCAGCCACTTTTTTGAAATTTAGTGTAAACTATGGTCACCGTTTTGCATTTTACTCATATTTATATAATGCAAATTGACTCTGTTCCAACATTTATATTTCTTACACATAAATGTATATTGATTTCTGTAGGTTCCACTCACACTCCCTCAACTCTCGTCAATTTCTCTTCGATACTTGCCTCAGCTCACAAGGCTTTTTCATGGTGCAAATTTCGAGTTTCATGTGCCGGCTTTAAAGCAGGAGCAGGTGAAAGTATCTCGTTGTGCATTGTTGGAACACATCTTTGAGGATGTAAGGGTTGACAAAACTTCTGATATGAAGTCGGCAAAGAAGGCCAAGACCGTAATCGAACTCACGGCCACCGGAAAGGATTACCGAACTGGAGGAATTGCAAACCTTCCACTGGTTAAGAAAATGCCAAAATCTGATACCGCATTTGAGGAGTTTCAGTCCAGAAAAGATGTTTATGAAATGCTATGGGAAGGACTAGTAAACAAAGATAGTCCTCTGGTCCACGGCATCTATGGAATGGCAGGAGTTGGCAAAACCAGAATGATGGAGCAATTGTGGGAAGATGCCATGAAGAAGCAGATTTTTAATAAGGTGGTACGAGTAAATGTGGGCAGTGAATACTTGGACGAATATGAATTACAAGACCAGATTGCTGCCCGTCTAGACTGCAAACTGGAGTCGCAAGATGTGGAGCGTAGAGCTTCTCAGCTGGAAAACAGTTTAAGGAAGGGAGGAAAGATTCTCCTTATATTAGATGATGTATGGAGGGAGATTCCCTTAGGCCATCTTATTGGGACTTCATTTAAAGATGGTAGTGTTTCCAATGGCTCAAAAATCCTCTTGACATCTCGAGATAAACGTGTATGCGAGGTTAACAACTGCGAGCATCCTGTCGAGGTCATAACCTTGAGTCCTGATGAAGCTTTGGATCTGTTCATGAAGACTGTTGGTCCTGATACAATAAACTCTCTACCGGATCAATCCCTGGTAAAAAAAATGTGTGATGAATGTGGTCAATTACCATTACTCATTCTTGCTGTTGGCAAAGCACTAGAAAGCAAACGTCACAATTCGTGGGTGGATGCACTCAATCAACTTCAGAAGGGTAAATTTAAAAAGATTCCTGGAGTAGATCCCCGAGTATATGCTGGTATTAGACTGAGTATTGATTATTTAGAACAAGATGATGCAAAGTCATGCCTTTTTCTGTGCTGCTTGTTTCCTGAAGATGCCGATATCGATATGAAGATGCTGATCCAGTTAGCAACAGGCTCCCAACTTATAGGCGATGGAGAATCAAGAGTACTTGCTATGGTATACTCTCTCAAGGAATCTTCTTTATTGCTTGACTCTGGAGAATATTATGAAACTAAAGTTCATGACATCATCAGAGACGTAGCATTAGACGTAGCTTTCTCAGGATATGCGTTTTTACAGGTAAAATGCAACTCATGGTATTTTCCATCTGATGATGCCGGTTTTTGTACCCGAAAATTATTACGTTTAGATGTGGAGACTGATGATGTTCATTTCGAGGAGCATCCGGTATTCTCTGACCTGCATACCTTGTGGCTACAATGCAACAACCATCCACAACAGTTCTTAGGTGGCTTCTTCAGAATGTTTGCGAATCTCAGATTTCTGATGCTACAAGATGTGAAAATTTCTTTGGAGCAGTTCTCTCTTCAACCCTTGGGTAAGCTGGGGACACTTAGTTTGATAAACTGTGACATAAGTAAGACAGATGTTAGTCTTTTTCCCAAGAGCCTAGAAACTCTTTGCATTTCATTTTGTAAACTCCCAAGTCCGCTGGATTTAGCAAACCTGAAATATCTTCGAAAGCTGGAGATCCAAGAATGGTCAGAATTTGTAATGGGGTCAAATGTCATATCTAGTCTATCCAGTCTGGAAGAATTACATATACCGAATGGATACATAAATGACCTTGAGGAGTATAAAATTGACCCCATAGTGACGGAGATCAGTGAATTGACTCGTCTGAAGAGTTTACAATTTCATTTCTATCTTGATGATACTTTTCGAGGTAGAATTGAATTTTCTGATATAGATGGATACATTATATTTGTTGGTGTTGAAGACAAGGTTCATTATTGGAATGAGATAGTTCCATCAGCAAAGTCAGTCGTGTTGTATGGCAATCACTCGAAATCCTGGGAAGGTTTGATGGCAAGGGCTGAAGAAGTGATATTGGGCAACAGCGACGTTGAAGTGAGTAGCATTTACAATGGCCACAGAGGAGCATTCGAACACTTGGAAAGACTATATATTAGTGAATGTGACAAGATGGGGCATCTAGTGAGATTTTCACATAGTATTCAACATGGGGCAACATGTTTCTCCAAACTTACCATTTTAAAAATTGAGGACTGCTCTGAATTGAAATACCTCTTTTGCAACAAAATTGCAAAAAGTCTGGCACAGCTGCAAGAGCTCATGGTATCTAATTGTGAGTCTATGGAAGCCATCATAATGAATGAAGGCACAGGTGTTGGAGAAATTATAAAGTTCACCAAATTAAAATCACTAATTATAGATAATGTGCCCAGACTCGCAAGCTTCTACGCTGAAAAGAAAAATATGGATCCTCGTTCAACATTACTCGTGGAAAATTTTGCGGAACATCATCCTTTTTTTGATGGAATGGTATGCTTTCCTTACTTTATAATTTTCTTGGTTTACTTGAGTTACAGAATAATTAAAAAATAAAATAAAATAAATTTTGTATTTCAAAAAATTGATAAGTAAGCACAATAAGTAAATAAAGATGATAATGATATGATTAGTGGTAAATACTAATTGGCTATTATATATATTTTGAAAGTGCACACCTAGGTGAATAGACACCTAGAAAGGGGTGAAGAGGTGTTATGGTTAAAAGCAAGGTCAATGGTTGTGATAAAATAGATGGAGCTATTGCTATAATATAACACCAAAAGGTGGTTTTTTGTGCTAAAATAACAACATGCCTCCAATGGTTTGTGCTATATCTTGTTTCATATTTAACCTTTTTGGGATGTTTGTGCTAAAAAAGTCAGGAAGCAAAGCAAATGTAAAAATGATTTTTCTCCTTTTTATATTTCTCACTCACTTTTTACCTTTTTGAGGTGTTTCAAAATATAGCACAATGTTATAGTTTGTGCTATATATAGCATAAATTATAGCATTGTGCTATTTTAGCACAAACTATAGAACACCATTGGATTTCAATATTTTGTAATTGGTGCTATAATATAACTAAATAGTGTTTATTTATTATATACTTTTATCGTTCAATTTTCTACAAGTTTATATTTAAATAATGCTTATTAATTATATTTATTTATTTATCTATTTTTATTTCTTTTATTTCATCACATGTTCGATCGCCTATAACTACATAATTTAATAATGTTTATTAATTACAAGCTTTTATCATTCAATTTTTTACAAATATAAATTTAAATAATACTCATTAATTATACTAGCTTATAACCCGTGCAATGCACAGATTTCTTGTATTATATTATAAATTTTACTTAATATTACAATTATGTTTTTATATAATAAATATTTTTAATTACTCTTTAAATTTTAATTTGATATAATTTAATATACTCATATTTACGGATTATATAATAATTTTTGCTTGTTATAAATAACATATACGGTTTTTAATATATTTTATTAATAATTGAAAAATATTTTGTGATATTTCCGGGTATATATTAATAATTAAATTAAAAGTTAATGTGTTTAAATTAGAAAAAAAGTATTAATTATTGAAATATATGATACGATTGATCTTTTTAGGTGTTTATAAAAGGTAATATTTTCAACTAAAAGTAAATGTGAAAAATGCAATAGACTAATTACCATTAATTTTATTATGTTAATGTGAAAAAGGTAATAGACTAATTACCATTAATTTTATTATACTAATCGACTAATTACCATTAATTATATTATGTTATTATTTATTTTAGGTGTTATATTTTTCTTGAAAATTGTGGTATGATATCATCGGGTATATATTAATGATTGTAGATTTATTTTAAATTAAAAAGGCAATGCATTTTAATTTTAAAGAAAATATTAATGATAGAAAGATATGAAACGATTGATACTTTTAGGTGTTATAAAAGGTAATGTCTTAAACTAAAAGCAAATGTAAAAAAGACAATCGACTAATTACCATTAATTATATTATTTATTATTCATTTTAGGTATATTTATTTTTCTTTATAATGAAAGGTAAATAAGTAATTCATGAATTACCAAAAAACAGGTACCAAAACTTTTAATGTTTCGACTTTTATATAATAGTATAGATTTATTATGAGTAATTTATTCATTTTAATATTTTAATCTCGTCATGTACCCGACAAGTACATAACAATTAGCTTTTATCATATAAAGGTGTTAAAAAGTAAAATTGATACCCAAAATTAAAGTAAATAAGTAACACTCTTTAAACTTATCCTAATTTTTATCATATAAACTAATTTGAATTCATTACAATTTGTAGGTAGAATCCTAACTTTAACGCTTATTTCAGGTATTATTTTTGATAGTTTAAAAAAATATACGACTTTAATTTTTCTAATTGATAGTTATTGTAAAACGTACAATAATTATTTTATTTCATAAAATTTTGCTAGGTTGTAAACTTTTCATCCAATTTATTTTTAACTCATTGGTATATTCGTATATATGATGCAGGCTGCATTCCCTTGCTTGGAAAAACTGGCTATTTCTGGCTTAGGAAATACAAGTGTTATTTGGGGAAAGGACTGTTTTCATAATGACAATGTTTCCTCCTTTTGCAAATTAACTCATGTAGAATTACAGGGCTGTCAAAAACTGGAAACTGCGATCCCACAGGCCATGTTGAATAGGCTAAATAATCTGGAATATGTACACGTACGTGGATGCGGGAGCTTGAGAACCATGTTCCCATTTTCTGTAGCCAGTGATCTTACGCACCTTAAGAAATTGGAAGTAAATTTCTGCAATAAGATGAGAGAGATTATTGAGGCAGGTGAATCAACAATCACTTATAATGGTTTACTTTTCCCCGAGATGACGCATCTATCCCTAGATGGTTTGCGAAGTTTGAGGAGCTTTTGGTGTTACCAGAGCGGAAAAGCTAATATTGGCAGGGTATGCATATATTTATATAATGCTAATTGACTCTGTTCCAACATTTATATTTCTACACACACATAAATGTATATTTATTTATGTAGGTTCCACTCACACTCCCTCAACTCTCGTCAATTTCTCTTCATAACTTGCCTCAGCTCACAAGGCTTTTTCATGGTGCAAATTTTGAGTTCCATGCACCGGCTTTAAAGCAGGACAAGGTGAAAGTATCTGGTTGTCCATTGTTGGAACACATCTTTGAGGATGTAAGGGTTGACAAAACTTCTGATATTGTGCCAAGACTGGCTACTTAAGTGACTGTGCTGGAGAATCAGAGAGAATTGAAGAAGTAGAGGCTCAGGAAAATAAGACTAAACTGAGAGTTCAGTCTGGAGGCCATTGGTATCACTCAAGAACAGGCTAAATAGTGCACTTGTACTGTTGAAAATTTCTCTCTACATCAAACAATTACATTCCTCAAATGTGAACATCAGCGATTTGTTTTTTTGCCAAGTAACAGCAGAAATATTAATTACATTCGTGCATGTTATTAATTTTCCGAGGATGTTATCAGAATATCAGTTGTTCAACCATGGTTAAGGGTGGAGTAATTTATTGATCATCCGTGCACTCTTTTTAAAATTCTTGAAAAGATTTAGCAAGTAATTTTATGTATATCAAGGGCGTAGTCACTTTACAAGGCAAGTGAGAAATGTAACCATTCTTACTGTTAGAAACAAACGCACTGTTAGTACGTGTTAATTGTTACTGGCGCATTGAAGAACCATCTACAGACGTGAAAGTCTAAATAAGACAAATCACAAAAGAGGAAGCTAAGTGACTCTGTTGTGGTTCAGAGATTTGCAAAGATTTGTGTACATTTGCTTTAATATAGAGTTGTAATGCTATACAGGACCGGCGCCCGGCGGTATCCTTCCTTCCTCTGGCAATTTAAGTTGTCTGACCGGACCTATTTAAATTTCTATGAAATTTAATAATTAGCTTCTGAATTTTAAGCAAATGTTTGAAGTAGAAAATACATTATATATTTCAAACAGCACAAAAAAGTTTATTTAAATATTTCAAAAAATATTTGACAGATCTATCTATACTATTATATAAAAGCCAAAATATTGAAAGTTTGTTTGGTTTTACTTATTTACCCTTACTTAATTACAGATAAAATTCATCATATTAACTAATTAATTTCCTTTTTTAGATTAATACATATTACCTTTTCTATTTTTCACTAACTAATTAATTTTCCTTTTCAGTTAAAACACAAAATCGATCTTCTATATTGTATCTAACTAAAATTTCTCCTTTCTTATAAATACTACTAGCAATTTTGTTTAATAAAATAACATAATTATATTATAATTACTACTAACTAATCAATTACCTTTTTCAGCCAAAACATGTTACCTTTTCTATATTCTGTAACTAAAATATCTCTTTTTCCAATTATATCAGGGGTGGTTCTATTTAATAAATTAAATAATAATACTAATAATAATTGATTACCTTTTTCAAGCTAAAACGTATCATCTTTTCCATATTTCGTAATTAAAATTCCTTTTTTATAGAAATATTACGGGCAACATTAATTTCTCACTATCTAAAGACAATACGAGCAATTTAATTTAGTAAAATAACATAAATTAAATTACAATTACTATAAACTAATCAATTACCCTTTTCACCTAAAACATGTCATCTTTTTAATTTTCACATTACCTTTTCTATTTTTTCTAACTAAAATATGTCTTTTTTCAATTATATCACGCGCTGTTCCATTTAATAAAATAAATAACAATATTATAATATTAATAAATAACCGATTAAGTTTTTTGGCTAAAATGTATCATTGTTTTAATATTTCTAACTAAAAACCCTCTTTTTCTAAAAATATCACGGACAACATTATTTTTTCTTTTTCTTAAAACATTACGAGCAATTTTATTTAGTAAATTAATATAATTGAATTATAATTACTATAAACTAATTAATTACCTTTTTCACCTAAAAATATTTCCTTTTTAATTTTTTCTAACTAAGACCTCTCTTTTTCCAATTAAATCACAACATTCTATTTAGTAAAATTAAATAACAATTTTGTAAGTACTTATAATTAACCGATTACCTTTTTCAACTAAAATTTATCATCTTTTCAATATTTTTTAACTAAAATCCCTCTTGTCCTATAAATATCACGAATAAATTAATATAATTATTATCAAATCATCTCATTTAAAAATTTAAGCCTCCAAATTTCATATTTTAAAAAAATTAATTCAAATTAATAAAAAAATCATATAATATTAAAAAAAATCCGTTTAAGCTAGTAAAAATAAAATTTTAAAATTAAGTTTAATCACCAACCAAATAACCAGCTACCAAAATGTCTCGACTTTAATTGCAAGAGGAACAAGTTTGAGTAGGGGATGGGTTTTAAGGAAGAGATGGTAGTGATTGTAGTACATAAATTAGAGAAATGTATGAAAAAGACAGATGGCAAGAGGAAGTGCACAAGGGTTTTCAGGACCTTGCTTTCGAATTCATTCCCAAACTAATCTAGTTCATTGTTTCTTTTCTCAAATTAACTTACTTTATATGATCATTCCCAAACTAACCTATTTTACTATTCAAACTCACTATTTTTTCTTTATTGTTTTTTTTCTAATTTTAATTCATTTACCATTTTTCTTATATATATTTATATTGTAATAATAACAATAATAAAAAAATAATAATAAATTAATAATAAATTAATTTTTATTTTTAAATTTTTTTATTAAATTAATTTATTAAATCTTTTATTTCTAATATGTACTTAAAATTTGAATTTTAACTACAAAACAAATTATTTATTACTTTTGTTAACTTTTTATGAATTGTTAAATCAACTGAAAATAATGCATGCAATTTTTATTAATTATAAAGTTTTTTTAATATTAATTGTAATGTTGTTTAGTATTTAAATGTATTGTTTTTAATATTTATATTTTCATTTTATTATATATTTATATAATATTTTATATACATAAAATTAATAGTAAATGGATTAAGAAAACTATTAAAAGAAAAAAAATGAAAAAACCGAGTTTAAATAGTAAAGTAGGTTAGTTTGGGAATGTTGAAATAAAGTAGGTTAGTTTGGGAAAATGAAATTAGTTTGGGAATGAATTCCCTTAGCTTTCGGTGGTCTTGTCAGAAAGGTTTGGGATTAGAGAAGTTGATGACGAAGTGGAGGTGGGCTCGATACAGAGACATCGTTGTGGATGGAGTATGCTATGTTCTAAGAATAGGATCGGGCATCGAACCGGAAGCCCTACTGGTTACCGGTTCGATTGGTTCAACCGGCTCGACCAGTAGTTTAACGGGTATGACGTCATAATTATGTAACATATAATTATATAATTATATATATAGGGTCTTGCTCAGGTGAGAATCATCATTTATGGTGAGATATGAGATCTAATCATATCCATTCATTTAAATACATTATATTAATTTTTTACCATTCATTAAATATTTTAATATTTTATATTTGGGATTTCAATATCTTCTTTCTAATTCAACCGGCAACCACCACCGACGACCACCACCACCTCCGGCGACCACCAAAAAATCACCACCGGAGACATAAAATCACTAGTGGCAAAAAAGAAATCACCACCAGAAACACAAAAATCACCACCGGAAACACAGAAATCACCACCAGAAACACGAAAATCACCACTGGAAACACAAAAATCACCACCAGAAAAACAAAAATCACCACTCCGACCACCACTCCAACCACCTGTAAACAAAAAATCACCACCGGAAACAACCCGAAAATCATCACACACGCACAAACTATCACCACAGGTCACCAACTACTCAATTTTTGTTGTAAACACTTACAGTACATTTTTCTGACTTGAAATGAAAGTTTAAAAAAAATGAAACAAATTTAACCACACAATAACACCATCACATCGAAATCACTAAAAAAAATATTCTAATCACCAAAATTAAACCTAAATTTATAAGCAAACCAGTCGATAAAAACGGCTATGAATTCGCCGGAACTGATTCTATGACGTCGTTTGCTTCATCACTTGCAATCGGAGATGGCGAATTCTTCGCGACCACAATTTCTTCTACAATATAATAAATCGACGCCGGCGAAGGAACAAGATCAGGAGAAGATGCCGGCGTTATTGATGAAGACTGAACGGACGACGGCGAGGCAGAGGAGAGATCGTAGAGTGCTGGGGCGGCGGTAGAAGAAGGTTGTGGTGGTGGTTAGAAAAGTGGTTGTGGATGGATGGGGGCAGGTGTGTGTATGTACAGCGCGTGTGTGAGTGTGTATGGTGTGTGTGCGTGTGTTGTGTATGTTTAGTGAGTGTGTTTAATATGTGGCTAGGATTTAAAATGGTTAAAAATTGTGGGGCTGAGATTAGATCTCAGTTCTCACAATAACAGGAGGTTCTCACCTGAGCAAGACCCTATATATATATATATATATATATATATAATTTTATATTAATACCTTATATATAATAAGCATAAGGGAGATCTTATCCAAATTTTTGGTCTGGTCGTAGTACTACCAAAAAAACATATCATTCATTGGATTAAAAAATTGGATTAAAGGTCATCCGTTGGATTATAAATTATATCCTTATATATTTATTACAATTTTCACTTTGTTAATTTACTATAATACCCTTTTTTTCATCGATTTGTTTTTGTTTCTTCATCATTAGAACTAAATTTTATTTAAAAATCAATTACAAATTAATACATAAACAAATAAAAAAGATGTATACCATGAATTGAAAAAAAATCCTAATACAATAATAATTACATTATTCTATCAAAAATCTATACATACAACATTATTATACACGAATATTCAAACCTAATTCTAATTGTAGTTATAGTCGGTACATGCATCATTATATCCTTATATATAATAAGCGTAACAGGGATCTTATCTATAATTTTGGTTTGGTCGTTATACTACCAAAATAATCTCAACCGTTAAATCTAATATTTTTAAAAATAGATGATTAAGATTATATCGTATTAAAAAGAAAATTATAATCTAAAAAGGATATAATTAAATAAGTTTGTATTAGAATTGAATTTTAAAAATAAAATTAAATAAGGATTTAATTAAACGGATACAATTGAATTTAATTTATTTTATTAATATTAAAAAAATCATATTTACTATTTGGACTCTATCTTGAGATCTATAAATCAGATTTGAATGATTTTACGGCCCAGATGAAGCTCACAAAATTATCTTTAATTTAGTGATATCTTTAAACCGTGCTTGACTATCCTTGATAGTTTCACCTTCATTAAGCTTGAAGTTTCCAAAATCATTCATTAGCTTGCTAAGTTTCACCTTCTTTAGAGATTTCGAACCTTCATGATAAGTCTCCAAAGCATCCCACATTTCTTTTGCTGATTTGAGTGAAGATACTTTATCATATTCAGCCTGGTTCAAACCATTCATAAGAGTGCTCCTAGCCTTTCCATTGTAGCCAAGTTGGATTAATTCTTTCGGAGTAAGATCATCAACATCCTTTGGCTTGCCATCTTTATCAAGAAAGACATATGGACCTTTTTGCACAACTCTCAGAACCAATGGATCTCTGGATAAGTGAGTTTCCATGCTGCTTTTCCACCAGTGGTAGTTGTGTGTGCCATGAAGAAGTGGAGGCCTAAAATCAGATTTTCCTTCGGGATAGTTTTCAGCCATTATGATCGAATACTTTCCTGTTACAGAATTGTTAGTATACCAAAGCTCTGATACCAAATGAAAATGCACACCTAGAGGGGGGTGAATAGGTGTGAATGGCTAACTATATTCAACTAAGTCCAATTTAAAAAATTACCAGAAACAGCTTACTGATTTCGTTTTATGCAGAGACAAATGGTACGCTGAATGCACAGATAACAAGTACAGTAAAGTGCAGAAACAATAAGCTAAATGCAAGCAGTAAGTAAAGAACAGAAAATAAAGAACACAGAGACTTTTAGCCAGGTTCGACCCCTAACCCCTATGGTCTACGTCCTGGTCCCTTACCAACTTGGTAAGAGAATATATTATTGATCAACGAAATAAACCAATTACAAGAACAATAATATATCTCCCTCAATATCCCAGCTGTTGACAAATGGCGTGCTGAACTTCTGTTTCTGAACTTGCTCTCTAAGCTATACTTCCCAAGTATACTTCTCTAGCAACGATCACCAAACCCTAGTTCCCAAGCCAACTTGTCCAACAACTAAACCTTACAAATCGAACAATACAATCAATAATGAATACAACTCAAACTATGAACTCTTTAAGATATAGCACGTATGAATATATTTAAGAGCTCGAGAGAATCAAAGGATATAGCAATGAAAAACTGAGTTGTTTGAAATCTTGTGTACTTGAAAGTTTTCTCTGAATGTTCTCTCTCACGAATGAACACAAGAACCAGTTTATAAAGCTTCACACCAACGTTCAGAAAATCAATCACCAATTATTCAAAACATTAGAATCAATTTCCAACGTTCAATTGGTTAGAGATTTTACAAACGTTCTTGTGAACGTTAGACAGAAGGTTTGAGAGAAAGAGATCGATGAAAAACATATCCCTTTTGTTCGTATGTATATAAAACGTGTATAGGAGATTTTGAAGAAAGAAAATCTTTTAAATAAGGAAACTCCCATAAGTTTTATAAAATGTTTTAAAGAAAGATATTTAAAAAGATTTGAGCTCTAGAATATATTGTATACGTATTATATAATAAATAGTCCTCACAATATATTTCCTGAATTACATCCATGAGAATTTATCTTGATATAAGTCTTCAGGATTTCTGGCAGTTTGCAAATGGCTTGCTGTTTGTGTCTGTCTGTTGGAAATGGCTTGCCAAACTCTCTCTGTTGTAGTACCAAATGGCTTGCTGTTTGTATATCCTGTTTAAACAACTATTAAGCATATACCCTGCAAAACCAAGTTAGTACAATACAGCAATATCATGATGTTTTATATCAAACTCCAAACAAATAGCTTGCTGAATGTGATCATCAAAACCATAGGAGTATCAGGAATCTTTTAATGGCTAGGATTACACCACCACACACCCCAAATGTATGGTGGAGATTAACCCACACCCCCCCTAAACCCTAATTCTCACCCTATAAATACCCCCTCATCCCCCTTGTATTTAGAAAAACTTAAAGGAGAATAGATTTTAGTGTAGTGTAGTTTTAGGGTAGATTTAATTTCTTGTTTTAGTTCTAAATTTTGTAAACACTCCTCTTTTTTTATTAATGCAAATTTTTATTTCCTTTAATTTCTTGTTTTGCTCTTTCATTATTGTTGCCTTGTTTCGTTATTTTCGTAATTACGTTTAGTGGATAAAGTAGCGAAATGCTAACCACTAGGAGTTGAGAATAACGAAACTTTAATTTCGTGTTCGTAGTTTAATTCGTAGTTTTGCCCCTTTAAATCTCAATTTTATTGTGGGTTTCATAATTTTAATTATAGATCTTAATTTATATGTTAATGAAATATTTATATAAAAAAAAATCAAAATTTAGTTTTATAGAATTTCATTACGAATTTTCTGCTTTTATTTCTCTGTTTTATGGTTTAATTCGAAGCATTTTAGCTCCCCTGTTTTCTAAACCAACCCATCTCTCTTCTTTTTAATTCTTCTTCTTCGAAAAAACAAACACCCCAGCCTCTTACTCTCTTCAACCTCTTTCTTCTCCCTCGTCTTCGTTTTAATTCTAAACTCACCCTTCCCTGTTTTCTTCTCTGCAAAACCGATTCAAACACAGCCCCTTTCCTTTCCTTTTTATTTTATTTCGAATACACCACACCCACCTCTTTTCCTGTCTCTGCAAACTCTTGATACAAACAAGTTCCCCTCTTCCTTCTCAAATTCGTACACACTAAAACTTCTCCCCTATTTTCTGTTGTACTTCGAATTAGAAAACCTTTTCCCCAGTTCGTTTTATTTTTTCTTTTTAGTTGTTAGCTTCTCGAATAGTACTGAGTCGTCTTTTGTGAGTCGCTGAGTTGAGTTCTGAGTCGAGTTATGGTTTTGCTAAGTTCGTTTTAGCCGAGTCTCTGTGTATGATTGATGCTGTGTAGTTTTGTGGCTGAATCAAGTTGTTAGGATAAGTAAATCGTTTGGTGTTATTTGAAAGTTTGGTCCTGTAATTTCATTTTGTTATCTGTTTTACGGTCGAGTTTTGGTTCTCAGAGTTTGCTGTCGAGTTCGAGGATGTTTTGTTTGTTTCGATTTCTTGATGTGAATCGTTTAATTTGCTATGTTGAGTTCGAATTGCTGAGTCGTGAGTCCCCTGCGTTTTCTTACGTTTGTTTGTGTATGTCAGTTTCTGTTTGCAGTTTGAATTCTGAGTCGTGAATTGTTGTATTTTTGTTGTTGTGTTCTTGAGTCCTTGTACTGTCGAGTTTGTATTTGTGCTGAGTCGATACGAGTCTGTGTTATGAGCTTCTAGTGTGTTGTTAGCTGAGTTCGTAGTCTGTTGAGTAATCTTGAGTTGAGTTTTTGGTTCATAAATTGCTTTGAATTTTGTTTCTGGTTAGTTCTATTTACGAAGCAATCATGTCAAAAATTTTCCTACAAACCTAATTTTTGTTTTATTCGATTTAAGAAAAAAAAAAGGTTTTAGAATAAAATCTAGTTTTAATTCAAATTTAGAATTCTTAGAATAAATTAGTTTTAGTTCTTTTCATTTTATTAGTTTAGAAATATAATAATTTACTTTTCTTTTAAAAATAGATTTAAATTCCTTTTAGTAATTAAATAGTAAAATCCAAAATTTCCAAACTCCAAAATTGTTCTAGTTCGATTAAATTAAAAGTTAAGGTTTGCGAAAATATTAGTCTCTGTGGATCGATATCTCAAGTATTAAAACGATGAATTGTGCGCTTGCAATTTAAATCTTAATTTTTAGCACATCAAGTTTTTGGCGCCGCTGCCGGGGACTAATTATTTTTCGCGTCATAATTTTTAGTTTTTCGGATTAGTTTTATTTCATGCCTTATTTTTGTCTCGTTTTTCTTAGGAAAGTTTGAAATTCGGGAATCTCTCACGGAGCTTGGAACTAATTGGATTTTTTTTTTGGAAGCGTGCTTCGGTAACCCGTATCTCATTCCTTTCGCCTTTCTATTTTTAGAAAATCACAAAAAAAAAATCAAAAAATCAAAAATCACAAAAAAATTGAAAATTGAAAAAAATCCAAAAAAAATAGTTAGTAAATACATAATTGTTGCATCATGCCTTTAATCACTTAGGGCACATCATCTAGATTTTTATTTTCTTGTTTTTAATTTTTCGTACCTTAAATTGTGGTGAATGCTGGAGGACTCAAAGGTGCGTTAAATTTCTTTCTTTCTTTAGATTAAAACACGTAGTTTAGAGCATCCATAAATGTTTATAGTTTTTTTTATATATCTCGTTGTTTGTTGCATCATTTGTAAATAAATCTTAAGGGCAAAACCACTACAAGATAAGGGAAGGGATTTCATCACTCTTTCCTTAGCCCAAAAATAATTAATTCCTCATTTTGCATTCCCTAGCCTTTAATAAAATTAATTAGACATTTGCCCCTAGGATTTCGCGCTCAATTAGAAAGGTGCCTAAAAATAAACGTAATTAAGACTTATTCACGACCTTCAGTGTCTAAGGTTCGTCTGGCTGTTAAGATTCGGTGTCTAAGTGACGAGTTTGGCCTCTTGGCAATGCCTGCTCTAATCTGGCCGAATCGGTCTGAATAATTCTTAATTTACGGAATTTTTAGTGTGTCTTAACGGTTAGGAGCAAGGTCTAGTTATTTTATTAGGGAGCCTAGGTTTAGAATTTTTCTTTTAATTTTACACCCTTTCTTTTTGTTTGTTTAAATTTTTCGCACTTACTTGCTAAGTGTTTCCTTTTGTGGTTTATGCGAACTGCGTGGATTAGGGATAATTTTTCTAGACTAGTGAGATCATTCGAGATTTCTTCATCGTCTAATTCCGAGTCTTTAGATTATTCCGAACCCGTAGTAAACGTGGCCATGTCTCTTAAGGACCGTTGCTATCCTACTCGTTCCGCCCAACCATCGTGTATCACCCTTCCTCCCGTTAATGGTAATAATTTTGAAATTAAAGCTCACCTCACCACATTAGTATGTTACCTAAGTTTAACGGGAGCGACAGTTTTCATGAATTCGAGGAGGTTTGCGCATTGCAAAAAATCCAACATCTTTCTGAGGACTCCATTAGGTTAAGACTTATCAACTTCGTTTTGAAAGAAAATGCTAAAAAATGGTTGTATAGTCTACCCGTCAATTCTATTTCCACGTGGGAGGGGTTTGTGGTTATTTTTCTAAAGAAATATTTTTCAAACCATAAGACTACGAGAATTACAAACGAAATAAATCAATTTCATCAAAAAGAAAACGAGTCTTTTTGGAAATATTTTGAACGCTTTAAAAATCTTTTATCACAATGTCCCCACCACGGAATAGAAAAATGGAGGCTTTGTAAGATCGTTTACGAGGCCTTAGATGGACAAACAACCGCGTTGTTGGAGTCTATTTGCCAAGGAAAATTCATGGAGAAAGATGAGGACGAGGGTTGGACATTTTTCGAAGTATTAGCCGAGAAGACCATGTTGTGGGAGTCTACTAGGGAACCCAATAAGTCAAATGAGTGGTCTAGTTCATCTAAGGGTTTGCATTCGATTGGGAATTCGAATGCAACCGATGCCAAATTAGTTACGCTAACTAGAAGACTCGAAGCCCTAGAAACTAGTAAGGCCCCCTCAAATGCGTCTATGTGCTCGAATTTTAATCAAGGTTTTTCGGATTTTCCCGTCTACACTACGCCATAAACGCACATACGCAACCCCCATTTTCAGTTGCGTAAGGCCTAAAAAGCGATGCGTAAGGTCTTACGCAATGCTTTTGGGGCGTTACCAATACTGGCGTTGCGTAAGACCCCTAACGCAACGCTTTTCTAAGCTATTGCAACACTTCGAAAAGCATTGCATAAGAGGCCTTATGCAACACCAAAAGCATGCAAACGCAACACTTCCTGGGGTTGCATAAGATGTTTCAGCCATGTCAGCATGCTGACATGGAAGCAAGGTGCCACGTCAGCATGCTGACATGTAAGCAAGGTGCCACGTCAGCATGCTGACATGTCACTAGTGGGGCCCATAAGTGCCACGTCACAAATGGGGGGGCATGCCACATCAGCAGTGGGGCCCACCAAGGTGCCACGTCAGCACTATGGCCCACATGCCACATCAGCAGTAGGGCCCACATGCCACGCCAGTGGGGCCCACCAAGGTGCCACGTCAACACTGAGGCCCACATGCCACGTCAGCAATAGGGCCCACATGCCACGTCAGCACTAGGTACCACTATCTAACGCAACGATATTTGAGTCTTATGTAACGCTAATTTTTTTTAAGCAACACTAAATATACCATAATGCAACATCATATATAGTCAAATGCAACACTTTTTTACAAAAAATTTGAAATGGCTGAGCTGTTTATACATAAAATAATCTGGTCCAAACCAAGCCAACTACTGGTCCAAACCAACCACAGGGCAATGATGAGGCCAACAAAAATACTTGACAGTTTACAAAAATACCAAGTTCTAATACTAGCTAGTTAAAGCTACAAAAATTACTAAGTGGAGCCATAAAAATCCTTCAATTCTATTATTAATTTGCTCCATTGTATCTCCCATGGTCGCAAGCTCTCGCCAACCTCTGTCTCCACGCATCATCTCATCCATTCTGCATTGTGATGCAGCCTGTAGGTTAAAATATTGAAGTATAGATTGACATGGATTAATATGACAGCTAACAAAACTCTTAATAATTTTTCTAGATACATGCTAATTCTATTAGATTCATTTTAAACGGTTACACAATATGATGACATCTCAAATTTTAGGAATAAAGTAGTACCAACTCTTTTTACACAAGTCCCAGGCATGTACTACATTGAAGAATATGCTAATAGAGTAGTTTGAATTCAGAATCTGACATTACAATGCAGAAAATGGCAAACCGTCGTATCTGTTACTATCCATACCTTGCTTTCAGAACAAACAGGAAAGACCTGCATCCTAAAAATGCTACGAATATGAACATTTGCGCAGTCTACCTTGTAACCTAAACTAACAAGCAATTAAGGGTTTGAATATAATTAGTACCAACTCCAATCATGTTTGGACAAAGGGCTTACTATTCTAACCCACCTCTAATAGTTCAGGTCAAAACATACACGGGGTATAACATAACAGATCTGGGCTGCCGTGAACAAATCTGGCCAGAGAACATGGCAACCAGCCTTCCTGACTTGTTGATTTTACTACTGCTCTCCTTATTTAAATAACAAAGAAAAATGTGCCTTGCTTCTGTACAACTAGGTATACTAGGTTTAATGTTTTAATTAAGTTTATAGAATAGATTCAAGTATTATCACACAACTTGCATTTACTTGACTGCTGTCAACAATATTCGATATATACATATTATGACATTGGCCAACTTACATTAAGTCCAGCATTTTTCACGAGTTCTCTAACTTCATGATTTCGTCCCTCGTGAACCTGCAGAATTATAGGACCAAATCAACAGTTATTCTTAACCTTCACTTATAAAATATAATGCAAATGCACACGCAAAAAATTGTGTCCACGAAACTATTTCAGTTAATATTACATCACCAAGTTCATGGAAAGCAGTCAACAGAAGCTTAAGAACAATTGGAATACAACAATGATAACTAAAAAACTCCACTGAGCCAATATCCATACACGCACTAAATCCCCACATGCATATTAATTAAAACAAACAGCACATAAACAGAAACGGAATTTTGACCAACCACATATCAAGATTTGTTCACTTCACTGCATGGTATTATTTATGTTCCAAGGGGTTACTGAACATTTTCGGGTACACATACAGATATACTGCTAAACGTAAAACATATGTGCAATTAAGTTGCTGAACAGAACATACATATACATGCCCGCTTACATATTAATTAAAACAAACAGCACATAAATACAAATGGAATTTTGACCAACCATATATCAAGATTTGTTCACTTCATTACATGCAGTTGGTTTTATAGATGTTCCACAGGGTTATTGTATGTTTCCGGGAACACGTACTTCTAAACATAAAAATATATGTGCAATTCAGTTGCTGAACATAACATAAATCCCCCCCCCCCAACTATCGTTGTAACATTTTGAAAATTTTAGTCCACTCACATGTGTGCATTGTTTCATCGAGTTACTACTTGCTACAATATTTAAGTACTCTTGGAAATAATAGACAGTTGTCAGTGGAGGTAATGTGAGCCTTTGACAAAACAAATATAAAAAGATAACTACTGATAGTACAATAGCTATTGAATTCTCTTCAGGAGTCCCATAAGATTGCAGCTTCACTGCATAGAAACTAGTTGAAGACTCCCTCATATGTAAAACTTAAGTTCAAGAAAGCCAAAATAAATATTGATTTGTTCAGCGGAACAATCAAATGACTTTTAAATGCATTTTTATTTTGTATGTGGTTGTTTACGGGATAAAATCATTAACCTGCACGTTTTAATATCATTAAAAGGATAAAGTTCAATACATCATTATCATAAATTCAGTACCAATACTAATATAGCAAGTTCTACCCCAAGAGATTATGACAAGTGTAGAAAGTGCTCACTGATAATAGAGTTTTTTTTTGAAGATGCCTAAATAGTAAATAGCGGGGAAATCCTGTATGTGAATGATACATAGCTACATAATAAATTCTTAGGACTATGACTTAACAGAATGCATAATTTCTTGGCAAGAACACAATTATGAAGAAATGTGAGTACAAAATTCCGAATTCACATGACAAACGGAAGTAATTGATTGCTATTTGCTACATACCTTGGCAAGCAATGTCTTCCCTGTTCCAGGCTCTCCGTAAAGTATGACTCCTTCTGCTAATGCAATCTTCTGGTTTTTAGATCTTCCAGAAGATTGGGAACCTAAGGAAACATACAAGTTTCGGGTCACTATACATGTCATGAGTAAACAGAATTGTAAACGAATAACTGAAACAAGTCATGAATTACAATTAGTTCAAAACTTTACTTTGTTGATTATTTGAGTAGAGGGTCATAGGTTTTTTCTCATTGCATCCCTTCTCTTTCCATGTGGCACAGATCATGGGGTTTCCCATAATGCTGTTTCAAATATTAACACGAAAAAAGAAAGAAAGATCGATTAATCTTCATCTATTTCGTTTATTATAAACAAACACACACACACACACACAAGCATAACAAATAAATAGCCACATAGATTAAAGACAATAACAAGCGAAGAGACAAAGGGACACAAACCTGAAGAGTTCTAGTAGCAAACTCAACTCCAATAGTAGACTTAGATTCCAGACAGAACTCATTCCTCGTAAACCTCGACAAGATGTTAGATTTCCCAACCCCAGAATCTCCAATCAACACTATCTTGAACAGATAATCATACTCAATATCCACTCTGCTCCCCATCACCTACACACACAGATCTAATCAACAACACCACTAAAAAATAGTTTATAAACACTTACATATAAGAGATAAAAATATTTGACTTACAGTAAGTAAAGATCGAAGCAACTGGGCCGAACTAAAATCACGGTTTCAGAATGGGTAGGAAACGGATTGTGATAACTATGTGTGTATCCGCCGAATAGATACAACAGTAGTTGTACTTGTACATGTGTTGTGTGTATACTTACAAAGTGGTGTGTATTTGTGTGTAATCGTCGAGGAGATTCATAGAATTAGGGTTTTTGATCAAGAAACAAGAGAAGCGGCGAGAGAGAGTTGAGAGAGATTTTAGGTTTGGAAAGGGGCTGCGTACACACTACACACTACTGAAAGTCTGAAAGCACATATACTGTAATTGTGTACATATATTTTCTAAAATAGAGGGCTAGGATTTATCCATCTTATAGATCAACGGCTAGGATTTTAGGGTTTTATAATTATATGGACTGGGTATTGAAATTGGCCAACTAAATTAGAGCTGGGTTGGACTTGTTTGATTGGGTCGATTTTGACCAAAATAATCGGAAAAATACTTAAATTTATATGAAAAATATTTTTTAATAATATATTAGAGATATAATATTATAAATTATATATTCTGAAAAGTAAATATATATATATATATATATATATATATATATATATACATATATATATATACATATATATTTATTCATTTATAAATATATTTATAAATTTTCGGATATCGGATATTTCGGATACGGATGTGCCTATATCAATATATATCTAATATAATGATATTCCCCAAGTATCAGAAAATAAAAAATTAATTTGATTGGAGATCTTAGTAGATCACTACTATTTTCAATATGACTCGTAACTAGTGCTTTGTTACGGATTATTATTTCTATTTTTTAAAAAATATTTTTGAACGATCCAACCGTACGGATGTCAATATATATCAAATATAATGATATTCCCCAAGTTTCAGAAAATAAAAAATTAATTTGATTGGAGATCTTAGTAGATCACTACTATTTTCAATATAACTCGTAACTAGTGCTTTGTTACGGATTATTGTTTCTATTTTTTAAAAAATATTTTTGAACGATCCAACCGTACGGATGTCAATATATATCTAATATCTAATATAATGATATTCCCCAAGTTTCAGAAAATAAAAAATTAATTTGATCGGAGATCTTAGTAGATCACTACTATTTTCAATATGACTCGTAACTAGTGCTTTGTTACGGATCATTGTTTCTATTTTTTAAAAAATATTTTTGAACGATCCAACCGTACGGATGTCAATATATATCTAATATAATGATATTCCCCAAGTTTCAGAAAATAAAAAATTAATTTGATTGGAGATCTTAGTAGATCACTACTATTTTCAATATTACTCGTAACTAGTGCTTTGTTACGGATTATTATTTCTATTTTTTTAAAAATATTTTTGAACGATCCAACCGTACGGATATCAATATATATCTAATATAATGATATTCCCCAAGTTTCAGAAAATAAAAAATTAATTTGATTGGAGATCTTAGTAGATCACTACTATTTTCAATATGACTCGTAACTAGTGCTTTGTTACGGATTATTGTTTCTATTTTTTAAAAAATATTTTTGAACGATCCAACCGTACGGATATCAATATATATCTAATATAATGATATTCCCCAAGTTTCAGAAAATAAAAAATTAATTTGATTGGAGATCTTTGTAGATCACTACTATTTTCAATATGACTCGTAACTAGTGCTTTGTTACAGATTATTGTTTCTATTTTTTAAAAAATATTTTTGAACGATCCAACCGTACGGATGTCAATATATATCTAATATAATGATATTCCCCAAGTTTCAGAAAATAAAAAATTAATTTGATTGGAGATCTTAGTAGATCACTACTATTTTCAATATGACTCGTAACTAGTGCTTTGTTACAGATTATTGTTTCTATTTTTTAAAAAATATTTTTGAACGATCCAACCGTACGGATATCAATATATATGTAATATAATGATATTCCCCAAGTTTCAGAAAATAAAAAATTAATTTGATTGGAGATCTTAGAAGATCACTACTATTTTCAATATGGCTCGTAACTAGTGCTTTGTTACGGATTATTGTTTCTATTTTTTAAAAAATAAATAAATATCTAATGCAACACTTCAAACAACAAATGCAACACTACTGATACCTAATGCAACACTTCTACCACGTCAGCAAATGCCTCGTTAGCTTTAGTGGGTCCCACTTCTGCCACGTTAGCAATTATGGGTCCCACAATTGCCATGTCAGCATGATGGGCCTCCTGCCACGTCACCCTTGTGGGTCCCAAACTACCACGTTAGCAGTGGTGGGTCCCACATCTGCCACGTCATATTTTTTAAAAAATATATAAATTTATCTAATGCAACACTTCAAACAGCAAATGCAACACTACAGGTATCTAATGCAACGCTTTCTGCCACGTCAGCAAATGCCACGTCAGCAAAGGTGGGCCCCACTTCTGCCACGTCAACAATTGTGGGTCCCATAATTGCCACGTCAGCATGGTGGGCCTTCTGCCACGTCACCCCTGTGGGTCCCACAATGCCACGGCACCAGTTGCGGGGCCCACATCTGCCACGTCATATTTTTTTAAAAAAAATATGAATATATCTAATGCAACACTTCAAAGAGCAAACGCAACACTACTTGTATCTAATGCAACGTTTTTTGCCACGTCAGCAAATGCCACCTCAACAAAGGTGGGCCCCACTTCTGCCACGTCAACAAATGTGGGTCCCACATGTGCCACGTCAGCAAATGCCACGTCAGCACATGTGGGTCCCACTCCTGCCACGTCACCATTTATTAAAATAAAAAATTATCTAACGCAACGCCATCAGTTAGTGTTGCATAATGTGGAAACACTGTGGGTAATACGCAACACTAATCTATATCTAACGCAACACCAATTCAGCTCAGTTGCAAAAGACCCAAAACTTCTATCTAACGAAACGCTTTCTGTGCAACGCTTTGTAAAAAGGGTTGCGTATGCTCACTTATGGCGTAGTGCTATGATCAAGTTAATGCTGTGTCTCAACCACCCACTAGGAACGACCCGTTCGCTCCTACTTATAATCTCGGGTGGAGGAATCACCCTAATTTCTCATGGAACCAAGGGCCAAATTACCAAAATCCACCTTCTTTTCAACCTCATTTTCGAAATGCTCCATCTTTTCAAAGGCCTAATCGAAATTCTTTCTCGACTCCAAATCAAGGTCCCTTTCCAAACCCTACTCAAAATCTCGGTCCATATCCGACTCAACCTTCTTATCCAAATCAAGCACCCGCCCACCCACCCGGCTTTCATGAGTCGGATAAGAGACTTAATTCGTTGGAAAATACTCTTGATTCGCTTTTAAAATCAACGACTAATTTGGCTCAATCTCAACAAACCTTCATGCAAACCATGACTCAAGATAGGAAACTTTTAAATGCTAGTACTCAAGCCATATCTAAGTTAGAGGTTCAAGTGAGTCAATTAGCCAATGCCATGTGTGAGCGAGAGAAGAATAAATTTCCAAGTCAACCGGAGGTCAACCCTAAATTCCCTCTCAATCAAAGACCACATGAAAATGTTAACGCTGTCATTTTTTTAAGGTCGGGCAAACAAGTTGATACTCATGTTGGAATCGAGTCTCCCGAAGATGAGGAAGACGAGTCAAATGTTGAATCAAATCCTAAACTCGATCCTTCAAACCATATTCCAAATCCCGAACCTTTCGAGTCGTCTAGTCCCGCACCTTTAACTCTTGAACCTTCATCTTCCAAATCCATTCTCGAGTCATCAGACTCTTCTCATAAATCACCGTCACCGAATGAATCTACGTCTTTTAACAAATCTCCTCAAAAATCTGTTCCCGATGATTCTACCGAACGAGTCTTTAAGCCAAAAGCTCCTTATCCTCAAAGACTCATTTCGAACAAACAATCGGCTCAAATGGAAAAAATTTTGGAAGTTTTCAAACAAGTCAAGATAAACATTCCTCTTTTAGATGTCGTTCAACAAGTCCCTTCTTATGCCAAGTGTCTAAAAGATTTATGTTCTCATAAACGTTCCACACACGTTCCCAAGAAAGCCTTTTTGACATCTCATGTTAGTTCAATTCTTTCAAATCAGATTCCCGTGAAATATAAGGACCCCGGTTGTCCTACAATTTTATGTGTCATAGGCAATACTTTTGTGGACAAGGCGTTACTTGACTTAGGTGCTAGTGTGAATCTTCTTCCATTTTCGGTCTATCAAGCCCAAGATTTAGGCGACCTTAAGCAAACGAACATGACAATTCAATTAGCCGATCATTCTGTCAAAATGCCTAAGGGAATAATTGAAGACGTCTTAATTAAGGTCGGTGAATTCATCTTTCCTGTTGAGTTTGTTGTCCTCGAGACTCAACCCATCACGAATCCTAAGAACCAAATCCCGATCATTCTAGGAAGACCTTTTCTTGCTACATCCAATGCCTTGATCAATTGTCGGGATGGTTCGATGAAACTCACTTTCGGTAATATGACCATTGACCTTAATATCTTTAATGTCGGAAAAGAACCCAACGAGCTTTATGAACAATCCATAGGGGTCAATCTTGTTGATGACATTGTTAATTGGTCAAACCTTGAGGATAGTGAGATTGAGTCTCTTCTTGTTGAGGATTTCAAAAGAAATCACGAAACCAATCGCGAGCTTCAAGAGTCGTATAGGGATATGACCTCGGAAGAGATGTTGAGGGAATTAGACGATATTTGTTCTAAGTGGGAAACCAAACCCGTGGAGGTCTCTTGTAAACTAATTCTTATTGCTAAAACTCCCGTTGGTGAACCACCTACATCTGATAATTCATTAGAAAATTTAAATGACATTTGTTCCAAGTGGGAGAACCTACCCGAGATTAATAGTAGTGAGCCCGTTGTTAAGAGTCCCATTGGACCACCGCCACCTGCATTTGACTTGATTGTTTATCATCTCGAGTTTGATCAACGGCCTTTAGGAGGAACCGGGCCCTCATCTTATGTCCTTCCTAGTGATTCTAACCCTAGCCAAACTTTCATGATCTCTAATTTGCTTAAACAAAATAAAGAAGCATTAAATTGGTTTAGGGAGAACATTAGTGACAATTGCTCTTTAGGGTTGAATGATTCCATGTTAATTGAGAAAATCTTTGCTAATCAAAATTTTCATAAATTCCTTGATATTTTCTCAAAGCTTCACCCTTATTTTCCAACCGGCATCGGCTAATTCGGTTTTATGCTTTTGCCTCCCCTCGTGTACGATAGATATGGGGGAGGCTGTGTGTGCGTGTGTGAGTTGTTTTTCTTTAATTGTTTTTAGAAATTTTCAGTCTTCGTCATCCCTTATCAGGTATTTTCTCAACTTTCTCCCTTCTCCTTTCTCTTTTCTCTTGCATTTGCATACATTGAGGACAATACATGATCTAGGTATGGGGGGGTTTTTAGTGTAAATTTATAAATTTGAAAATTCAAAAAAAATTAAAAAATCAAAAAAATCAAAAAGAGTTCTAATTTTATTCTAGTCTTGTTAATTGATTGCTAGTTGCTTGATGCACCCTTGCATGCTATGATAATCTTATGATCCATTAGCTTTTGCTTGAGAAGTGATTTGCTAAAGTTCTTGTCCACACACTTACACTAGCAAGGTGAAGCTAGTAGACTAATTTGAATTGTGCATGAAATTAGAAGGTCATGATTAGGTGTAAGATGATTTGGTCTTCATGCTTTGAGTACAAGTAGGTGCATTGAGGAAACCATTTGTTGAGATTGATTATGTTTTACTACACCAAGTGAGATTTTGAGCCTATATGCACATCTTTTGCATTTATATTCTTTTGCTTGAGTGTCCACTTGTCATTTGCATTGCTAGTACTTGTTTGAATTCTATCTTGAAATGCATGACATTGATTGATGATAAAATGATAAAGGCACTTAGGAATAACCTATATTTCCAAAAATATCCACACCATGCTTATGTGATCAATTAGTTAACCCTTTGAGCTTAATCATATTCTTTCGGTGACACACCACATTACTCGCCTAAGACCCTCTTTCTTGTATAGCCTTACGTATTCTTGATCCCAATTTGTCAAATGCTAGTAGGAACTTGAGGGAGCAATAAGGTGTGTGAAATAGGGTTTACTTTTGTTCATAACTTTTGAGAAAATATATGTTGGTTACCTTGCTAGTCGATTTTCAACTTAAATCTAAGTGAGGATTATTGTTACATTTATCTTAGCTCTCAATAAAAAAAAGAGAAAAAAAATATAAAAAAAAATAAAAAAAAAAAGAAAGAAAAGAAAAAAATACATATGAGAGCATACTTATGTTTTTTTGTAATCCTCCTTCATTACGACTAGTCAAGGCTTTTTGTTGAAATATAAAAAATAGAATTGTGTGGGGAGGTGTTGTGCTTGATATTCATGGTGACTACTTGCTTTTGACACTTCACCTTATTTTGGCCTTTCTTGACATACCTTGTCCCTAGCCCCATTACAACCCTAATAAAGACCTTTTGATTGTCATTATTAATGTATGTTGTGATTCAAGTTGGGATGATACCAAGTGTCAAGCATGTATTTGATTTTGTTGGAATTGAGTGATACACTTACCATTGTTCTTGAGTGAATATTCTTTTTTGAGTGAAAGGTGAGGTATTGCTTGTTTGTTTTTTGCATAAGAGATCTCAAGTTTTGACTCTGAGGTGTGCTCTTGTAGTCTTAGCATGGTTACCAATAATTTTTGCATTTGACATGAACTTAGAATCACTCTTGCATGGTTCTCTAAGTAGACTATGTGAATCCTTGCACTTTCCACACCAAGACTTTGCAAATTCATTTTGATTCTTAAGTTGATGTGTCATGAGAGGACATGTATGTGTGGTGTGCATTGCCATGTGATCTTTTATACAAACTAGATGGATTTTATGGGTACATTCACTATAGGCCCTCACGAGACCTCACTCGTCCACTAGGGCTGCCTAGGGGTTTAAAGGGCTTGTTGCATATGCCAAATGCAACCGTCACACCTACGAAAAGGAGTATAGAACTTTTTATCTAGATTTTCTTTTTCTTTTTTTGTTTTACTCGAGGACGAGCAAAAGATAGGTATGGGGGAATTTGATAAGTGCATATTTTTGCATATTTTTATTACCTATTTATTGCTTGAACTCATAATTTAATAATTTATTTGTTGCATTTCAGGAAATTCGTAAATAAATAAAGAAATGACAAAATAAAGAAATAAAGAGCAAGGAAGGGAAAAAGAGGAAGAAAAAGGACCAAAAAAGAAAAAAAAGGAAAAGAATTAGGAGCTTTGAGCAAAAGGAATATCTCAAGACAATTGGAAGGTGGAGATCATCCCAACACACTAAAAAAGTGTATGACCAAGATCCACTCTACCAAAGCTTAATGGGGAAGGAATCTTTTAACGGCTAGGATTACACCACCACACACCCCAAATGTATGGTGGAGATTAACCTACACCCCCCCTAAACCCTAATTCTCACCCTATAAATACCCCCTCATCCCCCTTGTATTTAGAAGAACTTAGAGCAGAATAGATTTTAGTGTAGTGTAGTTTTGGGGTAGATTTAATTTCTTGTTTTAGTTGTAAATTTTGTAAACACTCCTCTTTTTTTTATTAATGCAAATTTTTATTTCCTTTAATTTCTTGTCTTGTTCTTTCATTATTGTTGCCTTGTTTCGTTATTTTCGTAATTCTGTTTAGTGGATAAAGCAGCGAAATGCTAACCACTAGGGGTTGAGAATAACGAAACTTTAATTTCGTGTTCGTAGTTTAATTCGTAGTTTTGCCCCTTTAAATCTCAATTTTATTGTGGGTTTCATAATTTTAATTATAGATCTTAATTTATATGTTAATGAAATATTTATATATAAAAAATCAATATTTAGTTTTATAGAATTTCATTACGAATTTTTTGCTTTTATTTATCTGTTTTATGGTTTAATTCGAAGCATTTTAGCTCCCCTGTTTTCTAAACCAACCCATCTCTCTTCTTTTTTTTTTTTTTTTGACGAAAAGCATAGAATTATATTACTGGATCAAATAACAGCGGGACAAATCCCCGACTGTCAACACGATCAGGGAGAAAAACAAATAAATTGTTTTCTGATCGTTCAACAAGATGAACATAAAAGTTCTTGAAACTAAAAACAAATTCGAAAACATCCTAAGTGATCCAAACTGCGCCAAAATTCCTGAAGACAGCGATATCACAATTGACCACATCACATAAGAACCGTTGATACCCCAGTGTTCAGAATCCCCACTCCAGCTATCTACATGCCGGATACCAGCTATAGACATGCCGAACAAGGAAATCCCCAAAGGATAAGTAACACCCCAGCTATCTACATGCCGGACACCAGCTATAGACATGCCGAAAGTAGAAACCTCCAAAAAATGATGAACCATCTTTGGTTGTGAGTGGTGAGCTTTTGCAATAATTTTCACCGTCCTAATTTCGATGCAATCTTTCCAGATCCCCCAAGACATCAACAAAGTTATTCTCAGTAGATGTAACCACGAACATAGAGATACATACTTAATTAAATACATATAAACTCCAAACCACTCCAAAAGGAGAGACACACGCCAAAAGGCGAGACTAAAAACCAAAAATTCAAACACCTCGGAATGACACCAAATTTTGGTATGATGTTAAGGAGGAGAATTTGAATCTAAAGGTATTTTTTATTTAGGGATTCGGATTCAAAACCAATATAGATCTGAGAAATAAATTCTAAGATATTTGGCTTTGACCCGATTTTTATTGAAAACTGGAAAAGGGGAGAAGATTGGGGAGGATCAGAGAATGGAATGAGGGAGGAGGGTGGTGAGGGCGGACGGAGGGAGGGAGGGCTTCTTCTTCGAAAAAACAAACACCCCAGCCTCTTACTCTCTTCAACCTCTTTCTTCTCCCTCGTCTTCGTTTTAATTCTAAACTCCCACTTCCCTGTTTTCTTCTCCGCAAAACCGATTCAAACACAGCCCCTTTCCTTTCCTTTTTATTTTATTTCGAATACACCACACCCACCCCTTTTCCTGTCTCTGCAAACTCTTGATACAAACAAGTTCCCCTTTTCCTTCTCAAATTCGTACACACTAAAACTTCTCCCCTGTTTTCTGTTGTACTTCGAATTAGCAAACCCTTTCCCCAGTTCGTTTTATGTTTTCTTTTTAGTTGTTAGCTTCTCGAATAGTACCGAGTCGTCTTTTGTGAGTCGCTGAGTTGAGTTCTGAGTCGAGTTATGGTTTTGCTAAGTCCGTTTTAGCCGAGTCTTGTGTAGGATTGATGCTGTGTAGTTTTGTGGCTGAGTCAAGTTGTTAGGATAAGTAAATCGTTTGCTGTTATTTGAAAGTTTGGTCCTGTAATTTCATTTTGTTATATGTTTTACGGTCGAGTTTTGGTTCTCAGAGTTTGCTGTCGAGTTCGAGGATGTTTTGTTTGTTTCGATTTCTTGATGTGAATCATTTTGCTATGTTGAGTTCGAATTGCTGAGTCGTGAGTCCCCTGCGTTTTCTTTCGTTTCGTTTGTGTATGTCAGTTTCTGTTTGCAGTTTGCATTCTGAGTCGTGAATTGTTCTATCTTTGTGGGATAAATATCAAATACATCATTTTCTAGATTCAAATGTATCAGAATAATCACCCATTAAAAAAGTGACTCATTTTAGTCATCAACTTAAAAATTTGTATCAAAGAGATCATTTAGCAATGATTAAATTGATACAAAATTTTAACTTTTTAATGATTATGTTGATACAAGTTTTCAAATTAATGACTAAAATGAGTCACTTTTTTAATGAGTGATCACTTTGATACATTTGAATCTAGAAAATGATGTCTTTGATATTTATCCCCTATTTTTGTTGCTGTGTTCTTGAGTCCTTGTACTGTCGAGTTTGTATTTGTGCTGAGTCGATACGAGTTTGTGTTATGAGCTTCTAGTGTGCTGTTAGCTGAGTTCGTAGTCTGTTGAGTAATCTTGAGTTGAGTTTTTGGTTTGTAAATTACTTTGAATTTTATTTCTGGTTAGTTCTATTTACGAAGCAATCATGTCAAAAATTTTCCTACAAACCTAATTTTTGTTTTATCGATTTAAGAAAAAAAAAAGGTTTTAGAATAAAATCTAGTTTTAATTCAAATTTAGAATTCTTAGAATAAATTAGTTTTAGTTCTTTTCATTTTATTAGTTTAGAAATATAATAATTTACTTTTCTTTTAAAAATAGATTTAAATTCCTTTTAGTAATTAAATAGTAAAATCCAAAATTTCCAAACTCCAAAATTGTTCTAGTTCGATTAAATTAAAAGTTAAGGTTTGCGAAAATATTAGTCTCTGTGGATCGATATCTCAAGTATTAAAATGATGAATTGTGCGCTTGCAATTTAAATCTTAATTTTTAGCACATCAACGGGAAAATTTCTTTTTTAATGTACTATTTTGTATTAAATATGGTTTTCTAGAATTTTATATTATTTTTATAAAATTTTTTTTTATAATTATAATTCTTGTATTACAATTTATTCAAAAAAAGACTACGAATATATGAGTCACACTCTATAGAGACCCATCTTATATAGAGTACCGTGGAGATCCATAATCTAACCACTAATTAACTAACTGCTGTGATTTAGTTACATAAAATAATTAAAAATCAAAATTATTACGACAATTATACACACATAATACACGCAATACACAGTCGAAGAGCGCGAGAGAAAGAGAGCCAGAGAGAAGGAGAGATTATCTCGAACTTCTTTAAAGATTATCGCAAGCATCAATTGATCAGAAAATGTTGGGAAAGGTAATAATCAACATCGATTCTCTGATTTCGATTTGTTTTTCATCAATTTTTTGATTACCATGAGCTTGCTTATGTGTATATGTTTATTCATATTAATTTTGTACGATTTCGATTTACTTGGATCTGATTCTACATGCATATGTGTTACTAACATAGAATCAGTTTCGTAGATCTGATTCTATTCGCACTTAGTTTTAAAATTATGTTCTGTAATAGAACCAAAATTTGTGAACTTGTGCTTCTAAAATTAGGTATTAAATTAATAGGTATAAATTATGGTTCTGTAATAGAACCAAATTTTGTTACGCTGTTGTTCTTGACTAGAAGCATATTTGAATTTATTTAATGCTTATTTTTGTTTTAAAATTAAGGTTCTGTAATAGAAACTGATTTTGTGAAGTTGTGCTTCTATAAATAGGCATTAAATAAATACGTATCAATTGTAGTTAACCAAATTTTGTTACATTGTTGTTCCAGAGTAAAAGCATGTTTGAATTTATCTTAATTGTCATTATTGTTTTAAAATTAAGGTTCTGTAATAGAACCAATATTTATGAAGTTGTGCTTCTATAAATAGGTATTAAATAAATACGTATAAATTGTGATTCTGTAATAGAACCAAATTTTGTTACATTGTTGTTCTAGAGTAGAAGCATGTTTTATTTAATGCTTATTATTATTTTAAAATTAAGGCTTTGTAATAGAACCAAAATTTGTAAAGTTGTGCTTTACAAAAGCTACTCGTCTTGGCCAACAAGTAGATCACTCTGCACTTGCGAATTTGATGATCTATATATATTATAATGCCAGGAGATCGGAAATGCACCAGAAGCGTTTAAAATATTTTTCTTAAATTCTCACTTTTTTTATTTTTTTATTAAATTCTTTTTTTGCATTAAGTAGCATCTTAATGGCATATCAATGACATCTTAATAATCATTAATTACACTTATGAATACATACATATATATATATATATATATATATATATAATAAATTTACTTCATATTATTTATAGAAAAGATTGACAAACTTTATTTGAGCATTATCATTGTTATTCAAATTTAGAATATTAATTATGTGTATAAAATTATGATTATTTTTCATGTAAATTAACGACTTAAATTTGTTCGCATTGCGTCATTTTTTATTACATGTTGAAGATTTTTGAAAACTTTTTTCAAACGATTATAGGATAAACGATCTTAACTTCTCAAACAATTTTTAATCAATAATTGTGAAAATTATTATAAATTATGGAAGTATAATCTTTTACTTAAAATCTGGAATTTGTATAAAATAATTTTGACATATTTTTATTTTTTACATAATAAACTCAACCATTTTATTGACTGATTAAGTTTATAAAAATGTTATATACATGTTATTTCATTATATTATGTCATAATAAATTACTATTCTAATTAGACTTAATTGCAGGAGGATGGGCTCAACTATTTTTTTTTGCACAAAAATTGTCCAAATTTAAAAATAGACAATGTGATGACCTAACTATTTTTAAAAACAGATGAATGTATTCAGTTTATGATTTAATTACAACATGATGGCCAAAAATGTATTTTTAACACAAAATGGCCCAAAAATAAACAACAATATTTAGACTAATTTAGATGTAATGCAAGCATCTGTTTAAAAAAATATTTGGGTCATTTTTGTGCAAAAAAAAAAATAGTTGAGGGCATACTCCTATGATTAAATCTTCTAATTATATAAATTCTTATGCTACTATTGAGCATGTATGTTATGAGAGGGGTATCGGCTTTCAAAACGTTATTTAGTTATATTTAATATTGTAATTGCTACTTTTAATATTTATGATATTTTTAATATTATAAATGTTTTTGATATATAATGAGAGTACAATAAAAATTTATTAACCACGCAAAGCGCGGCTAAATTACCTAGCCGCAAACTCATAACATATTAATAAATTTATGAGTTGTGGGTTTTTTTTATTAAAATTCTTTTCTTTCATTAAATAGATATTAATGACATTTTAATTAGTCATTAATTACACCTATTAAACATATATTAAATTTACTCTATTTAATTTGTTTAAAAATTAGCAAACTTTAGTTGAACATTATAGTTATTTTTTCAATATTAAATATTAATTATATATAGTTATGTTTATTTTTAGTTAAAATGACGAATAACAATTGTTTATATTGCGTTATTTTTTATTCCCTATTCAAGATCACTATAATTTCTTTTCGGATGATTATAGGGTACACGGCCTTAACTTTTCAAGCAATTTTTATTATCAATAATTGTGAAAATCGTAATAAATTATAGAAGTACAAGATATTTATTTAATATCTGGAATTGTATACAAACAGTACAGATAGATTTTCAATTTTGCACATGAATAAATAATACACGAGTTATGATCAAATCGATTAAATTTAATAAATCCAGTCATTTATCGGAAGATAAAATTGATAAAAATGCTATACACCCATTATTTCGTTATATTGTGTTGAAATAATTTTTTATTGTAATTAAACAAATTCTTATACTATTATTGAATATGTATATTATGAGAGGGCTGTCGGTTTTAAAAAAAATTATTAACCAACTTCTCAAATAATCTTTTTTTTAACATGGGAACCCGCAGCCGTTACCCTTCGGGTGCGCTCTGGGTAAACCCATGGGCTCACGCAATAGCCTGCAAACCACGTGATCCAAGGCAAACCGCAAAAGTGCGACAGGCTCTGCCCCAGGATGGCATAATCACAAATCCTCTTCCCATGGGAGTCGAACCTGTGACCAAGAGGTAATGTGGCCTCTCTTTAACCAACTGAGACAACCTTTGCGGCCTCAAATTATCTTTATTATCAATGATTGTGAAATCGTAGTAAATTATGGAAGTACATGGATCTTTACTTAATATCTGAAATTTGTAAACAAATCATGCGCATACACACATGAGTTATGACCAAACTAATTAAATTGAACAAACTCAACCATTTTATATAAATTAGTATTCAAATTAAATAAATTCTTAAACTATTATTGAACATGTATATTATGAGATGGGTGTTGGTTTTAAATTTTTTTATTAAGTTGTATTTAATATTTGTAACTTTTGATTGTAAATCTTACGTTCATATTGTAATTTTTATTTTTATATGTTTGTGATGTTTTTAAGATTATCAAAATTTTAGATGTATATAATGAAAATATTTTTCCAATTAATAATTCATGTAAATTATTTTTAAATTAATTTTTAATAGAAAATTCATAAGAGACCAATCAATTTTTAAGAATAATAGAAATTAATTTATCTATTACAGTACTTTTATATAAAAATTTATTATAATAGCAGGAAACTGGAGAGACTTGCACTAAAAAACATCAAAATATTTTCCTTGAATTTTCAAATTTCTATTTTTTATTAAAATAATTTTCTTGCATTTAATTAATAATTAATTATACCTATTAAATATATATTAAATACACTTTATTTCATATTTAATATAAAAGTTTAACAATTTTATTATAACATTATTATTATTATTATTATTATTTTGTTATAAAATATTAATGATTTATATAAAAATACCATTATTTTAAGGTAAAACAATAAAATAAAATAATTTTTATCGTCATTTCTAATCCTTATTCAAAATCATTGCAAATTTTTTGGCAATAATTAATATACAATTTTAACTTTTCGATAAATTCGTAATCAATGATCGTCAGAATCATGATAAGATACATAAGTATATATATTTTTCGATTAACATCCACAATTTAAATAAAAGTAATATAGTAGAATTTACATTTATACCTGAACAAATTATACATGGGGTGTGACCAACTCGATTAAATTGAATCAAGTGGACCCTTTTTTCGTCAATTAAATCAATAAAAAAATTACCCATTCGTTGTTTGATTATTTTGTGTTGGAAAAATTAATATTCTAATTAAACACATTCTTATACTATTACTGATCAATTAATCATGCATTTATGTTATGAGATTGGAGACGGTGTTTAAAATCGTTAATTAGTTATATTTAATATTTACAAATTTTTATTATAGGAATTATGTTGACATTGTAGTTTGGTATTGAAAAAAGTAAAAGGTGTTTAAGGAGTTGATTTATGCTATTTTAAACAAATTCTCACTTTTTGAGCATTAAGTAAGGGTGTTATAAAACGAGCATCAGCTTTAAAAATAATTATATGTACAAATTTATTATAAAATTTAATAAAAGAATATTAGAATATGTGAGTATCACTTTGATGTGTCCATGAATTTAATTTTAATGTTATAAACAAAACAGTTCTTATAAAATGCTCTGAAAAATTAATTAAATGTAGAGATACGGGTGTCGGATCATTCCAAAAAAACATGAAGCATGACTTACAATATGCATTTGAATTCTGCTTTTTTCGTCATAAAACCAAATATATCTACAAGTGAAATCAATCACACCTCTCATCACATTTACATTCTAATTCTTTTCATACAATCAATTTTACTAACAAATAATTTAATAACAAAATAAGCAATCACGTCTTTTATATGATGTCATCGACAATAGAAAAGATTCACAAATTTTATTTTTACTTATTCAATGTCAAACTTTGCAAATGTTTGTCAATATTGGATTTCAAAAACATTTTTTATCCGACAAAATAGATCGTCAATATCTTCAAAATTATTATTATTATTATTATTATTATTAATATTCAAGAATTTAACTGAAGAGTAACATGTACCTGAGGTTATAAGTGCAGGATAGATTTGTAAATTCAGGATGAGTAATTAGTATCTACAAAAATGTCATTAAACTTATATGGGAAATGGATATAACCTAAGGGGAGTTACCTGAGCTCATCCTCAGGCCCATTTTTCTCTTTAACTAAAACATGTTTTTTTTACCTAATTCTTTTCTCTTTAATTTTTAAACATTCAAATTTAATTACATTTCACATAATTTTAAATTTATCTTATTAACTTTCAAATAATAAAATTTAACAAACAATAATGTTATGTGTATAATTTTTAAAAATATTTTCGTGCCGCGCGTAGCGCGGCTTTGTTACCTAGTATATTATAATGCCAGGAGATCGAAAATTTACCAGATTCATTTAAGATAAAACCAAACCAAACCAAACCAAACATACCCAGTAAATCCCGCTCAGAGCAGGGTCTGGGGAGGGTAAGTTGTACGCAGACCATGCCCCCGCTTTTTAAGACGGGGAGGCTGTTTCCGTGAAGACCCTCGGCTACGTGCGCGACAGATACTGTGGGTGCTATATACACAGGAATGTAAATGGTACGAAAATGTTCAAAGCAATACCTGAGCCCATGGCGTTCTCCACATGGGACCTACCCGTCTGCTTGGAAAAATGTTACTAAGGTCCTACTGCGCTCCGCTCTACCAGCTTGTGAGAATAGCTCCGGACGGGCCCCTGCATAATAAACCACAAGCAAACGACAACAGACCAAACTGTTACCCTAGTGGATTTTGATGTTATATACAGCAAGCTGATTGTTTATCTTGTACTAGTTTTACTATATTTAGCTTACCATTATATGATTGAATCACTTGATGTATCATATGCATATATATGTGTTTGCTATGTATAAGTATACTCTCAGGTATTTTGGTTGATGATATGGAAAGGCAAAGATTTAAAGCTATCTATCTGTTCAGCTCGCCAGAACCAAAGCAGCAAGCTGATTTGAACTTGCCAGAACCAAAGCAGCAAGCTGATTTGAACTCGCCAGAACCAAAACAGCAAGCTGACTTGGACTTTCCAGAAGCTGTTCTTAGTCAAGTTTGATTTCGAAGATTTCTTGAAGATTGCTTAAAGATCAGAGATTGGCTAGGATTAAATATGTAAGGACTCTATTATATAATATATAGTATATATAATTAATAGAGCTCAAATTTTTTTTCGAAAATCTGTTCTTTATTTAGTGGGATTGTGATTTATCTTTCCTTATCCTTTCAAAACAGATTTTACTCAATCTTTTACTTATCTAAACATTCCATAACAGCCCAGATTCGTTCATATCTTTTTATAGCTGTTGGAAATTGATTTTATCATATATATACTATCGCATATATATATCAAAATGAGTTTGTTGGAGATTAAAATCATTTCAAACGTTTTATATTCAAAACCTCTAACTAATATAGCTGTTGGAGAGTGTTTTATGTAATCAAATCTTTTTGATATATCAAATCTTCAACTAGCCGTTTGTTTGTTTTTCATATATATTCACTTACAACCTCTCTTGTAAGAATGAAGAAAAACACAACTACAAATTTGAGACTTGCTTATACACGTTTCTATCTTCTCTCTCAAACACCATTCTTATAAACTCTGAGCTTTATTGTTATATACACTTATATGATATAAGAGAGTTTATAGCTTGAGTTGTAGTATTCGAACATCTTATTTTGGATTGTATTGTTCAATTTGTATTGAATACTTGCTGTACAAGTTTGGCTTAAAGTTTTGGGTGGGTCGAACTAGACTAGAGAAGGATACTTTGGAAGTATTGCTTAGAGAGTTGGTTCAGCACAGCAAACAGCAAGCCATTTGTCAGCAGGATTGGTAAGGTTGAGTTGCTGGGCATATTGGCTAAGGAACAAGGGTTTGGTGAATGTTGCTAGAGAAGTATACTTGGGAAGTATAGCTTAGAGAGCAGGTTCAGAAACAGGTGTTCAGCAAGCCATTTGTCAGCAGCTGGGATAAAAGGGAGATATATTATTGTATCTTGTAATTGGTTTATTTCGTTGATCAATAATATATTCTCTTACCGGGTTGGTAAGGGACCAGGACGTAGACCATAGGGGTTAGGGGTCGAACCTGGCTAAAAGTCTCTGTGTTATTTATTTTCTGCTCTTTACTTACTGTTTGCATTTAGCTTACTGTTTCTGCACTTTACTGTACTGATTATCTGTGCATTCAGCATACCATTTGTCTCTGCATAAAACGAAATCAGTAAGCTGTTTCTGGTAATTTTTAAAATCGGTTTTAGTTGAATATAGTTAGCCATTTACACCTATTCAACCCCCTTCTAGGGTGCATTTTCACAAACGAACCGAGTCACACAAACCCAGTAAACCTCACACAGGGAAAAGACCGGTCCAATCTCCCTACAACTGCAAAACCGGCAAACAGAAGACAATAAAAACGTAAAAACCCAAAACAAAGCTGAACTCCTAAGATAAAGCTAACCGAGACAACCCAACTCTGAGGCTCTCCACAACCGAGCCGCTCCCTAAAAGAGAATCCACCACTCTGATATGACGCCTCCAAGAGCACCTGTCAGCTGTCATGGTCTCATCCAAGTTCAAGGCCTTCAGATCCATCATAAGCTGCTCTTCCCACGACCTTCTCGGCCTGCCTCTCCTCCTCACCCCAACCACCGAAAGACTCTCGACCCTCCTCACTGGGGCTTGAGCCAACCTCCTACGGACGTGGCCAACCTCCTACGGACGTGGCCAAAGAGGAAGCCTATGAGGGGATGTACAAGCGCCTAGATACCAAGGAAGGAGCGAACGATATCTTTAAACTAGCTAAAGCTAGGGAGAGAGGGCGGCACGACCTGGGTTCTGTTAAGTTTGTTAAGAATGATTCAGGCCAGGTGTTATTGAATGAAGAGGCTATCAAGGAGAGGTGGTGTTCGTATTTCCATAATCTTTTCAATGAGGCTAGGAGGAGTGGTACTGGTGAGGAGCAAGAGGTCCCTCCTACGTCGGTGCTTTCTATCGGGTCCTGTGAGCGTATCAGTAAGGAGGAAGTCAAGGGTGCCCTTCTTAAGATGGCCAGAGGGAAGGCGGTTGGCCCGGATCAGATCCCAATCGAGGCGTGGCTTTGTCTAGGTGAGGTTGGCGTTCAATGGCTAGCAGATTTGTTCAATGATATCCTCTTGGGTGCTAAGATGCCAACCGAATGGAGACGTAGTATCGTGGTCCCTTTTTTCAAGAACAAAGGCGATGCCCAGAGTTGTAGTAACTACTGGGGTATTAAATTACTCAGTCATACTATGAAACTTTGGGAGAGAGTGGTTGAATGTCGGATTAGAAGAGAAGTTGAAATCTCAGAGAATCAATTTGGTTTTATGCCGGGGAGATCGACGACCGAGGCCATTCATCTTGTCAGACGTCTTATGGAGAAGTTCAGGGAGCGTCGCAAAGGCCTTCATATGGTGTTCATTGATCTTGAGAAGGCCTATGATAGCATCCCCCGTGAAGCTATTTGGAAGAGCCTTGAAGAGAGGAGAGTGACGTCGTCGTACGTTAGGGCGATTCAAGACATGTACTCCCAAGCTAGTTCTTGCGTCCGGACCCCAGTGGGTGACTCCCGTTTTTTCCCTGTTGATATAGGGCTACATCAGGGGTCGGCCCTAAGTCCTCTTCTTTTCACCCTTATCCTTGATGTCATGTCGCGAGGGATCCAAGATACCGTCCCTTGGTGCATGCTCTTCGCTGATGATATCGTGTTAGTGGCAGAGTCGAGGGGGGAGGTAAACGAGAAGCTGGAACTATGGAGATCTACTTTGGAGTCCCAAGGCCTACGTATGAGCCGATCTAAAACCGAGTATCTATGGTGTAACTTCAGTGGTGAGGAGATCGAGGGAGGAGTGGAGGTTAAGATTCAAGATCAGATCGTACCTAGTACGGATAAGTTCAAGTATCTAGGTTCGATCATCCAGAAGGACGGTGAGGTTGAAGACGATGTCAAACATCGTATCAAGGCTGGGTGGTCAAGGTGGAGGGCAGCGTCAGGGGTGATGTGCGACAAGAAGGTCCCTTTAAAGTTGAAAGGGAAATTCTATAGAGCGGCAATCCGGCCTGCGATGCTTTACGGTTCTGAGTGTTGGGCGGCGAAGAAGGCCCTCGAAAGAAAGCTGGAAGCTGCTGAAATGAGGATGTTGCGGTGGTCGTGTGGGCGCACGATGTTAGATAGAATCCCGAATGGGGTGTTTAGGAGCGAGCTTGAAGTGGCGCCTCTTTCTGCGAGATTCATTTAAGATAGTTTTCTTGAATTTTCATATTTTTGATTTTTTTATTAAAATTCTTTTGTTTGTTTTGCATTAAATAGCTCTTGATGATATCTTAATTCGTCATTAATTGCGACTATAGATATTAATTTTACTTCACTTTTTTTATTTAAAAATTAGCAAACTTTGTAAAGAAAATTAGTAAACTTTATTTGTGTACTATAATTATTATTTCAATATATAATTATTTATTAAATAAAAATATTTAAATTTATTTTAAGGTAAAATGACGACTTAAAATTGATTGCATTTTGTCCTTTTTATTTCCTATTTAAGATCACTGATTCTCTGCAATTTCTTTTCGGACGACTATAGCACAGACGACCTTAAGTTCTCAAACAATCTTTATTATTAATGATTGTGGAAATTGTAATAAATTATAAAAGTATATAGATCTTTGCTTAATATTTGAAATTTGTATACAAATAATACATATAAATTTTTACCTTTGCACATGATTAAATTACACATTGATTATGACCAAATCGGTTAAATTAAATCAATCCAACCATTTTTTTCGGTAATTAAATCGATAAAAAGTTATATACCCTTTGTTTCATTAAATTGTCTCGACACAAATTAATATTCTAATTAAATAATTTTTACATTGTTATTAAATATGTATATTTTGATATGGGTGTCGACTTTAAAAAACGTTATTGAATTATATTTAATATTTATAACCTTTAATCGTAAAGATTGTGTTCGTATTGTAATTACTATTTTTTATGTTTATAATGTTTTTTTAAGATTATCAAAACTTTAGATATATAATGAGAGTCTTTTTTCAACTAAAAATTCATGTAAATTATTTTAAATTAATTAAGGTACCAGATTCATTTAAGATAGTTTTCTTGAATTTTCGTATTTTTGATTTTTTTTTATTAAAATTCTTTTGTTTGTTTTGTATTAAATAGCTCTTGATGATATCTTAATTCGTCATTAATTGCACCTATTAAATAGATATTAATTTTACTTCACTTTTTTTATTTAAAAATTAGCAAACTTTGTAAAGAAAATTAGTAAACTTTATTTGTGTATTATAATTATTATTTCAATATATAATTATTTATTAAATAAAAATATTTAAATTTATTTTAAGGTAAAATGACGACTTAAAATTGATCACATTTTGTCCTTTTTATTTCCTATTTAAGATCACCGATTCTCTGCAATTTCTTTCCGGACGACTATAGCACAGACGACCTTAAGTTCTCAAACAATCTTTATTATTAATGATTGTGGAAATTGTAATAAATTATAAAAGTATATAGATCTTTGCTTAATATTTGAAATTTGTATACAAATAATACATATAAATTTTTACCTTTGCACATGATTAAATTACACATTAATTATGACCAAATCGGTTAAATTAAATAAACCCAACCATTTTTATCTGTAATTAAATCGATAAAAAAGTTATATACCCTTTGTTTCATTAAATTGTCTCGACACAAATTAATATTCTAATTAAATAATTTTTACATTGTTATTAAATATGTATATTTTGATATGGGTGTCGACTTTGAAAAACATTATTGAGTTACATTTAATATTTATAACCTTTGATCGTAAAGATTGTGTTCGTATTGTAATTACTATTTTTTATGTTTATAATTTTTTTTAATATTATCAAAACTTTAGATATATAATGAGAGTCTTTTTTCAACTAAAAATTCATGTAAATTGTTTTAAATTAATTTATTTAGAAAATCTATCAGTTTCTAAAACAACTTAGAATTGTATACATTAAGTCCTTTTTTATTCTGTATTCAAGATCACTCATTCACTACAAATTTTTTTAGACACTATAGCATAGACGATCTTAATTTCTCAAACAATCTAATCTTTACTATCACTGATTGTGAAAATCGTAATAAATTGTAGAAATATTTAGATCTTCGCTTAACATTTGAAATTTGTATACTAATAATAGAGACAGATTTTTACCTTTGTACATTAATAAATTACACATGAATTATGATAAACTGATTAAATTAAATAAACACACCCATTTCTATCGACAGATTAAATCGATTAAAAGTTATACACCCGTTATTTCATTGTATTGTGTTGACATACATTAACATTCTAATTACATAATTTTTTACACTATTATTGGACATGTATATTTGAAAGGGATATTGGCTTTAAAAAACGTTATTAAATTATATTTAATATTTATAACTTTTGATCAAAATGATTATGTTCCTATTGTAATTGGTATTTTTATGTTGTCGATATTTTTAAGATAATCAAAACTTTAGATATGTAATGAAAGTATTTTTTTTTAAAAACTAATTATTCATGTATATTGTTTTAGATATTTTCATTTTAGGAAATTCTTAAAAAACCAATCAATTTTTTAAAGTAAAATAAATTAAATAATCTATTTTTAATATTTAAAATAAAAATTTATAAACAGCGCTAAGCGCTGATAAGTTGCCTAGTTTTATTAAACAAAAAGGTAGAGAAAAACACAAAACAAACTAGCGCATGAATCCTTAATTTTCACCATCCTGCTCTTTCTCTTATTTAGATATGATTGGTGAAGGTTTCTACATTATTGAATATCTGCTTTTATAAGTACACATATTTAACAATTTGCAGAATTTATGTGCTATACTAATGAAATGAATATGTTCCGTATATTTATTTCCATGTTCTCATTTCTATTTTCAAATGTAAATACTTATTTCTACCTGCTATTGATATCTCACTTATGTTAACACCTACCGAGGGCATTAAATTTACTTTGCGCCACTGCCTCTTTCTGTATTTGGAATAAATCTTTAAGTACAAATGGAACTTCTCATTCGCTCAACTCAGCAAGCAATATAATCAACTTACTACATGTCCCGATCAGTGAGCATATTTTGAATAGCTCAACCGTTAAAGGTAGGGAATGTGTAAATAAGCACATCTCAGGTATGATGTCAAATCACTGCGACAAGTTAACTGTTTGATATAGGAAGCAACACCTGGTGAATGCACATTTGTGAAATGTAAATTTGCAATTATCAATACTCATTCTTATGCTAGTAACATCTTCACACCTCTTGCTTTGTCTGCATAAGCATGTTTGCTCATTTGAGAATATTGGTAAAAAATGCATCCTTTGAGTCATTTGCTATAACCTTTGTTAATGTGTGAACTTAAATTTGTAATTTAAAGCCTTAAAGCACATGATGTTTCTGTGACTTTTTTGATAGAAATTCCTTGCTTAATTATATTCTAATATGAACTCTACATATTTGATACACATGCGACTTTCTTAATATGCTTGTCTGGGTACTTAGAAATAATGCTCTCCTTAATAATTTTTACACTTTATACTAAAGGTCTGTGACAGAGACAACCAAATTTGTTTGCAAGTCACACTTTGATAAATCCTGATTATTATATGAAATGGCACCCATTGAGTGCCAACCATAGCTGTTATTCTATATAAATTAGAGTTAATTTAATTTTCTCAAAAGTTACTAGCCTCGTGTAATTATCCTGTCAATTCATCTTTTAACAGACATTGCCTTGTTCTCATTTACAGGACACTTTTAAGTCTAATAAAGATCCAGAATTCCACATATTTGCTAATTTTAATTTATGCAAATTTTTTAGGAATTATGCAAATTGTGAAGCACTATGCATTAGAGCCCCGAATTGTCTTGGCTTCTCATTCAAGTATGATGGTAGCGGTTATTGTGTACTACAGTTCGATAGGTTATTATATGGATACTGGTCTCCAGGTACTGAGGTTGTCACTTTTCTCTGGGTGTCTACCTCTGAAATTGAAAATTCAACCTTCATTGGCATTACAAAGTTGTTAGAGACGACATGCCCAATTCGGATCAGCCACCATGAACCACCAGATGAATCTAATTCCACAACCCGAAACATAGTTTGTTGCTAAACTTATTAGCGGGGTAATTTTTTTCTAGGCTTTCCTAAAGAAGTATGTGAAATACAGGGACATGGCTAAAACCTTTGGGCTTGAATTTTTACCAGCTGGTGGGCCAAAACGGTTCAGCTATGCAAAGCTAAAAGCCGCTACCAATAATTTTTACAACATTATCGGGAGAGGTGGGTTTGGAAATGTTTATAGGGGAGAGTTAACTGATCACCGGGTTGTAGCAGTTAAATATTTAAAGAATAAAACAGCAGTTGAAGAGAAGAAAGGAGAGTTTTGTGAATTTTGGGCCAAGGTCACTATTATTGCCAGGATGCACCTCCTCAATTTGGTTCGCCTATGGGAATTTTGTGCTGGGAAGGGTCACATAGGTACTTGTCTATGAGCATGTGCCTAATGGCTCACTTGACAAGTATATTTTGTGTGGGAGAAAACTAGTCTTCAGGCGATGAGCCAAAAAAGATACTAATGCAGAGATCGAGAGAAAACCGATACTTGATTGGAATATTAGAAATGTTAATACTTGATTGATATTAACATTTCGTGATTTTAGTATTTTTGATTCTAAATTAAAACCAGATTTTAGTAGAACAAATCTTAATTCTGGGGGTAGAGTAATCTTAGGTACCAAATTTTTTTGTAAAATTGATTTGAAGAGGTGATTCTGTATTAGAATTTGTTTCATTGTGATGGTTCTTTTACTAATTTTTTGTAATGATTCAAAAGTTTCTTTGTTCTGATTTTTTGCTGAATTGTTGGTCGAGTGATCAGCTGTTCCATCAACTTCATTACACTTGCAATAATCATGACTATGTCTATAAGCATGGCTCGTGGAGCCTTTTTTGCCCTGTTGAGAGACCTGTTATAATCACAAAAAATGAAACATATGTGAGGTTTGAGATTGATAGAGTATATTTTTATATATATTTTAGATAATTTTATTCTCATATTTATTGTGTTTTGCATTGATTTGGATTTTTATTTAATAGATTTTATTGTTATATTGTAGGAAATAAAGAATTAATGACTTGGAAGGATTTGGAGCAAAAAGAGCTATTTTGGAGATAAAATAGGAGAAAATTCGTAATATTGGGCTATACGGGCTGCCTGCACTGTTTGGGCCATATCTTGAGTTCCAGAAGTCAGAATTTAACGATCTTACTGTCCACGCGAAGCTTGTGGAATTATATTTAATTTAAAGGTGGTCCAGTAAGCAAAATCCAACTGGAAGAGCCCAGAAACAGAGGAGCAAAAGAAGTGACGAATTTTACAAGAAAATCCTATTCAATTATGGATATCTTTTTGTAAATTGATTAGGATATTAAAAATACTTTTATTAGGAGATAGAAATCAGATTTTATTAAGGGGTTTTATTATATAAGGAAGAGAAAACGTGGGAAGAGGGGATAGACATATACAGACGTTTTTTACATAAGCTAGGGTTTTGGTTTTTCTCTCTTCATCTCTTCCTTTGTAAGCACTTGGTTTAATTTGGATCTTCATTGTTCTTCGTTATTCAAAAGTTTAAGGTACTCTTTATCTCATCTTGTTTATTAGTACATGTTTATTATGGCTTTCTTGATTATTATTATTAGTTTTTATTCTACCATGAGTGAGTAGTTTAATTCTAGGGTATTAAGGGGAGCCATGTTTGCACCATGATTTGGGCTTAATTTGATTAGTAGATTGATGGGTAAAGAGTAATTCTGATTGATATGTTATAATTCTTAATTTGTGTAATTGCGCAATATCACGGATTAATTGATTGCAATAGGAGTAATAGATCGAGAGATTTTACTACTAGAGGCTTACATACAATTAGTGGAATTGAAGGTGAGTGTGAGAACATCATTAGATATTCTGAGAGTGTTAATGCTTGAGAAAGATTAACCATTGCTTTAATTACTTAATCCCATTGAAAAGCTATACTTTTGTGATTTGTTTGGTGTAAACATGGTGAACCTGAATTGCCCTAGATCCCTTAATTAATTGATATAAAACTTTGTCAAATTTGTTTTAGTAGTTAATAAAATTCCAAAACAATCGTTGTGACTAGAAACAATTGATAGCAATTGAATTGAAACTGAAACTGTCTCCTTGAGGATTCGACCCGTATTTGCTAGTATCTACTACAATTGATACCGTGCGCTTGCGGTTAGACATAATTTAACATATCAAGTTTTTGGCACCGCTGCCGGGGAGACGCCTAGTTTCTCTAATTTTAGTTTGATTGTTTTAGATTGTTTCTCTTGTCTCTTTGGAACTCTTGTTCCAACTGAGACCGATCTTACTGCTTCTCCTTGTTTAGTTGTTGATGCCCAAGACCAGGTCTCAAACGAAAGTAGATCAAGCGAAAAAGGATACAACTCCTCTTAGTCAACAAAGGAAAGAGAAGCAGCAAAGGATATCTGAACCAAAGATTGAGATGGCGGACCTTCCTCCCAAATCTTTGAAGAATTACTCACAGCCCTCTCCGAGTGGGGTACCTACTGGCCTTGCTATGCCAGCAATTCAAGCAGCAAATTTCGAGATTAAGCCTGCTTTGCTCACTATGATCCAATAGAATCAATTTGCTGGACTTGCCTCTGAAGACCCTACACTTCATCTACAACGGTTTCAACAGCTCTGTTCTACAATTAAACATCAGGGAGTCACTCCAGATCAGTTGAAAGTCATGTTGTTCGGTTTCTCTCTTCGTGATAAAGCTCAAAAGTGGTTGAACGATATTGAATTGATCAAGTGGGATGAGATTGCTCAAGCCTTCTTAACTGAGTTCTTCCCTCCTAACAGAACCGACGATTTGATCGACAAGATGATGGGTTTTAAGCAAGATTATGGTGAATCTCTTCGGGATGCTTGGGATAGATTCAAGGATTATCAACGTGCATGCCCTCACCATGGTCTTGAGAAGTGGTTTCTGCTTAAACGCTTCTATAATGGTCTTGATCCTGAGACGAAAGGTATGGTTGATAACGCTGCAGGTGGTGTATTTCTGGATAAAGGAGTTGATGATGCACATGCTTTTCTCTCAAATTTGGCTGCCAATCACTTCAGTAATCCGAGAGCAACCAAGAAAGGGGGTAAACTTGAAGTGGATGCTTATTCTTTATTATCATCTCAACTAGCTGCATTAACTCAGGAGATCCACTCTTTGAAGACATCTCAGCCCTCTACTCAACCTATGAGTATCAATGCATTGTCATCCATGGCTCCTATGAATAATCCTGTTTGTGAAGTCTGTGGCATTCAAGGCCACTATGGTAATGATTGCCAATACAATGCTCAAAATTCACAACATTTTCAGATGGAGCAAGCAAATGTTTTCCAACAGAGGCAGCAGTACAATCCGTACTCCAACACTTACAATCCTGGTTGGAAAGATCATCCGAATTTCTCATATAGGAACAATAATGCTCAGAATTCAAATGTTCCTAATCAGCAGCAATATCAGCAGTCGTACCAGCCTCCTCCACAACAGCAGTATAGGCCTCCTCAAGGACCTATGAATCCCCCTGGATTTCAAAGGCCTCCTCAGAATTATCCTCCTCAAGCAAACCAAGCTGCACAGGCTGATAATCAAGGTGATATGATGAAGATATTGTTACAAATGCAAACAAAGATGAACCAGATGGAGATTCATAACAAGATGTTGGAAACTCAGATTGCTCAAATGGCTAGTTCTTCATCTACAAGGCAACAAGGCTCTCTACCAGCACAATCAACTCAGCCAAAGGAAAATGTGAATGCCATTGCTCTTAGGAGTGGTCATGCATATGATGCTCCTCCAATGCCTACTGACGATGTTCCTACTGAGAAAGAAGAAGAGAATTCTGAGGAAGACAAGGTAGAGAAAGTTGTTGAAGATACAAACGAAGATGGAACTGAGGAAAGCAAGAAAAAGGATAAAGAGAAGACTGCAGTTACTCCTCCACCATTTGTGCCAAAGCTCCCATTCCCTAGCAGGATGAACAGAACTAAGGTGGATCAGCAGTTTGGTAAGTTCATGACACTTGTCAAGAATCTTGAGGTAACAGTTCCTTTCACTGATTTAATTTCTCAAATTCCATCATATGCAAAGTTTCTTAAGGATATTCTCACTAAGAAAAGGTCTTTTGGTGAGGTAGAGACAGTAGCTTTTACTGAAGAGTGTAGTGCTGTTTTACAGAATAAGTCTCCACCTAAGCTTAAAGATCCTGGTAGTTTTTCGATCCCGTGTCATTTAGGTGCATTGTTCATTGATAAAGCTTTATGTGATTTAGGCGCTAGCGTCTCAGTCATGCCTCTCTCGGTTTTTCAAAAACTAAATATGGGAGAATTAAAATGTACACAGATGACTTTGCAAATGGCAGACCGTTCGATAAAATATCCCCTTGGAATTTTAGAGGATGTGCCTGTTAGGGTTGGAAAATTCTATATTCCTGTAGACTTTGTAGTTCTAGATATTGAAGAGGATAGTCAGATACCTATTATTTTAGGTAGACCATTTCTCTGTACTGCAGGTGCTATTATTGATGTTAAAAGTGGGACTCTCACATTGAGTGTTGGTGATGATAAAATTGCTTTTACTCTAACCTCTGCTCTTAAATCCCCTTTGCTTGAGAATACTTGTTGCAGTATCGATGTTGTAGATGAAATTGTCCAAGATTATACTCCTCAGATTCTATTGAATGATACATTGGAAGCAGTGCTCATGCTTGAAGCTTCAGAAGGAGAAGGACATGCTGAAGTCGATTCATTAATTCTTGAGTTGAATGATCACAACATTGATTCCATTGATAGTTCTTCAGTTCGAGATCTCTCGAGTATTAAGCTTGGGAAACTTCCACCACATTTGAGGTATGTCCTTTTCAATAATGAGCTAGTGATTTTTGAAGAGGGGCATGATAACGTGTTGCGAAGGTGGAAAGCAGATGATAAGGAAGAAGAAATTTTTGTTCAGCCGGATGAGTCAGAGAAACATTTTAGAGGTGTGAAGAAGAAAAGGAAAAAGATTTGGCCGTTGGGTAGTAAATTTAAGTTGAAGTCTGATGAAAGAAATTTGTGGAAAGCAAGCAACCAAGATGTCAACATTCGTATGAGTGGTTTGTCTGTTGAAGATGGTTCAGTTATTCTTTTGAAACCGCCTTGAGTTGAGGAAGTAACGTCAAGCTAATGACATTAAACGAGCGCTAATTGGGAGGCAACCCAAGTCTTGTTGTATATTATTTTTACTTCTTTCTTCAAAAAAAAAAAAAAAAAAAATTAGTGGGAACAGTACTCGCCAGCGCATGATGCGCCAGCACACGCGCACCTGTATATATAATTCTAGCCATGCAATTTGATTAGTTGTTGTATTTTGCTTGATACACCCATGCATGCGTAGAATTCTTGTGTTTATTGACGCTTTTGTATGAGAAGTGACGTGCTTTGTTCTTGTACACACACTTACACTAGCAAGTTGAAGCTGGTAGACTTAATTGGATGTTGTAAGTGATTAGAATAACATGAATATGTGCAAGATGACTTGGTTTACATGCTTTGAGTACAAGTAGGTGCGTTAGAGAGTCTTGTTACCTGGGATTGATTATGTTTTGTCACACCAAGTGAGTTTTGAGCCTATATGCATATCTTTTGCATGATTTTTCGTTTGCTTGAGTGTCCACATGTTGTTTACATTGCTAGCACTTACTTGAGATCTTTCTTGAAATGCATGACATTACTTGATGATGAGATGATAAAGGCACTTATTTAACCTCGTATTTCACATATTTCCACACCATTTATACATGATCAATTAGTTAACCCTTTGAGCCTAATCCTATTCTTTCGGTGACACACTACATTACTTGCCATTATCCTTTTTATTGTATTGGCCTTACATTGAATTTGAACCTAAATTGTCAAAGGCTAGTATCGTGCTTAAGGGAGTAATAAGGTGTTCATAAAAGGGGGTTATTGATGATCATACTTTTGGGGAATATTGATCTTGGGTTGATGCTTGCTAGTCGAAATTCATAATAATATCTATGGATCATTGTGCTTATTCCTTAGCTCTCAGAAAAAAAAAAGAAGAAAAAAGAAAAAAAAAAAACAGAAAAAAAATAAATATGAGAGCATACTTATCTTTTATGATCCTTCTTCATTCGACTAGTCAAGTTATTATGTAAGGGTTATTGAAAAATCCAAGTGTGGGGAAGTATTTGTTTTAATAGAAAGGGAGTTGAATAATGATTATTGTTGGGTACTAGCTTTTGACGTTAACCTGTTTTAGCTTTGCTTGACATGCCTGGTCCCTAGCCCACGCTACAACCCGAATAAAGACCTTTTGATTGTCATCAGTGATGTATGTTGTGTTGAGAGTGAGATTGATTGCGAGTGTCAAGTTGTGTTTATGATTTTGTTGGAATTGAGTGATACACTTAACCTTGTTCTTGAGTGAATATTCGTTTTTGAGTGAAAGGTGAGTTATTACTTGTTTTGGCATAGGAGATCCCGGGTTTAGACTTAAAGATGTATTTCTTGTGGACTTAGCATGCTTACCAACGATTTTTACACTTGACATGAATTTTTATGACCTTCTGCATGTTGGTTGAGTAGACTACGTGAATACTTGCACTTTCGACACCAAGACATCGTATGTTTGCTTTGATTCTTAAGTTGATGTGGCATGAGAGGACTTGTGTGTGTGGTGTTGTGTTAGCATTGATCTTTTGCATGGTTAGATGAATTTTGTGGGTACATTCACTATAAACCCTCATGAGACAACACTCGTCCTACTAGGGCTGCCTAGGGGTTTAACGGCTTGTTGCATATGCTCAATGCAATCGTGTCATCTACGAAAGTGATGTTTGTTAGGACTTAGTTTTTATTTCACTTATTTGCCCGAGGACGTGCAAATGCTAAGTGTGGGGATGTTTGATAGAGTATATTTTTATATATATTTTAGATGATTTTATTCTCATATTTATTGTGTTTTGCATTGATTTGGATTTTTATTTAATAGATTTTATTGTTTTATTGTAGGAAATAAAGAATTCATGACTTGGAAGGATTTGGAGCAAAAAGAGCTATTTTGGAGATAAAATAGGAGAAAATTCGTAATATTGGGCTATACGGGCTGCCTGCACTGTTTGGGCCATATCTTGAGTTCCAGAAGTCAGAATTTGACGATCTTATTGTCCACGCGAAGCTTGTGGAATTATCTTTAATTTAAAGGTGGTCCAGTAATCAAAATCCAACTGGAAGAGCCCAGAAACAGAGGAGCAAAAGAAGTGACGAATTTTACAAGAAAATCCTATTCAATTATGGATATCTTTTTGTAAATTGATTAGGATATTAAAAATACTTTTATTAGGAGATAGAAATCAGATTTTATTAAGGGGTTTTATTATATAAGGAAGAGAAAACGTGGGAAGAGGGGATAGACATATACAGACGTTTTTTACATAAGCTAGGGTTTTGGTTTTTCTCTCTTCATCTCTTCCTTTGTAAGCACTTGGTTTAATTTGGATCTTCATTGTTCTTCGTTATTCAAAAGTTTAAGGTACTCTTTATCTCATCTTGTTTATTAGTACATGTTTATTATGGCTTTCTTGATTATTATTATTAGTTTTTATTCTATCATGAGTGAGTAGTTTAATTCTAGGGTATTAAGGGGAGCCATGTTTGCACCATGATTTGGGCTTAATTTGATTAGTAGATTGATGGGTAAAGAGTAATTCTGATTGATATGTTATAATTCTTAATTTGTGTAATTGCGCAATATCACGGATTAATTGATTGCAATAGGAGTAATAGATCGAGAGATTTTACTACTAGAGGCTTACATACAATTAGCGGAATTGAAGGTGAGTGTGAGAACATCATTAGATATTCTGAGAGTGTTAATGCTTGAGAAAGATTAACAATTGCTTTAATTACTTAATCCCATTGAAAAGCTATACTTTTGTGATTTGTTTGGTGTAAACATGGTGAACCTGAATTGCCCTAGATCCCTTAATTAATTGATATAAAACTTTGTCAAATTTGTTTTAGTAGTTAATAAAATTCCAAAACAATCGTTGTGACTAGAAACAATTGATAGCAATTGAATTGAAACTGAAACTGTCTCCTTGAGGATTCGACCCGTATTTGCTAGTATCTACTACAATTGATACCGTGCGCTTGCGGTTAGACATAATTTAACATATCAGAGATGCAAAGTCACAGAATGTAGACAAACAACCTCCCCCGACACTAAAACTATCCACTGCATGAATTACAAAAATCAAAATCCAGAATGCACAACATAGCTAAGAGACCGGGAATCAAAGCACATACATATATAACAAAATTAGCATACAATTCACTAGGAGAAGAGTATTTCTTTAACAATTAACATGAGTCATCAACAAAGAAATTAACATGGGTCATCACAAAGCCAAACCATCATCTACACTGTTAATATCAATTCAGAACTATTAACATCAACCTAATCAAAACATATATGGAAGGATTTAGCCTAGCGGTAGTAGATACCCCTCTCCTCATGGTAATAGGGATCTAGGGTTCAAGCCTCAATAGAAGCATGGGTGTATGAGCATTTACAATGATGTAATTGAATCGAAAAAGAAAATCAAAGTCAATCATAACATCAACTCAAATTACATTAAACCAAACTGTCAAAAGGCAATATATCATCCTTGCCAAAACATCCACGAAGATAATAGGTTATTACAAACTGATAAAGTTCAACATTCAATGCGCTATTGCCAAATAAAAAAAACTCCCCGATATTGCAGAAAGGCAAAACAAGTGCAGTTCTGAAAATCTAATCCTTAGCAAGGTTTGGTGGAGCATCCTTGTGATGATCTTTTGACATAGAAGTATCATGATGATCGCTCTTTGAGCATACAATATACTTGGTAACAATAACACCATTCTTGACTTTCTGTGTTGATTTACGGACATCAAATCTACCTTGCCTTCCATATTCAGTATAGAAATGAAAACATGATTCAATGTCATCAAACCGCTGACTAGAATAGGGTTTTAATTTGTGGTCAGCGACTTTAGGATTCCACAACTGAGTAGTTTTACTGAACGAATCATCAAAGCCTTCTAAAAAATCTTCAACCATATCATTAGCTGTGGAATCTCACAAACACCTTCAACAAAATTATTTTTTTCGATATGAGAAATATTGCCTGAATGACAAAAAGACAACATTAAAAAATTATGCTAAAGTAGAATTAACAAAAAAAGATTAAGACAATTATGCTAAATTAATCAATAACACATATTACTAAATTAATAGAACCAGAAAATTTGAGTGGAAATATACAATACAATCAAACTTAAGACAAATCTGGAATAAAATCAGTTTTTGGACTAATTACTTTGATTCTATAATAGAATCAGAGAATTCGATTGGAATACACAGTACATTCAAAATTAAGACAAATATAGAGTGAAATCAACTTTTCAACTCAATAATTTGATTCTATAACAGAGTAAAAAATCAGATTAAAAATATACAATGGAATTAAACTAAAAAGGAATCAATAGTAGAATCAACTTTGTAATTATTTCAATTTAAAAAATTAAATAATAAAATACTATATAAATTTTGATTCTAAAGTAGAATTAAAAAAATGCAGGAGATAATTAGTAATGCAACGAACTATGTATAAACAATTATTTTGATTCTACAGTAGAATAAAAAAAAATTCATTACAAGTTGAAAAAATAATAGTTATTTGTTCAAATTTATAAGACAAAGTTGATATCGTCCGTCCTATCACAGCATCTGCAAAACAAAAAAACCTGGTAGCGTCGCCTGAAACACTTTGAATGCATGTTGCAAGGTCCTAGAATTTCTAGTGCACTTTGACATCTTTGAATTGATCATAAGGTGTTCATTGCATCGGAAGCAAATTTAAGAAAATTGACTTTCTGAAATTTATCTAAATTGTCTTCCAAAGAAACACCATAAGAAACAAGGTCTAGCAAATAGAATTATTATTTCAGCTTAAACTCCTCCACTAAGGAGAGTACAAACCTATATTATTACCGAATTCTCATCACTACTTTGCCATTTTTTTCCAATTGTATCCAAACTTACCAAATAAATTTTTACAAAGTAAGACCTTGTTAATTTGATTCTTCACTAGAATCAAAATTTCATTTTATAGCATGGTACTAAAATAATTATTGATTTGATTCTACTATAGAATTAATTTTTGAGTACAAACTTATTGTTTTTAAGTCATTTCTCTATAATAATCGTATGCGTTAAAAGTTTCCTACACAACTAATTTTTTTGTGCTAGAATTAACAAAATTAGATAAATACTAATTTGATTAAGTGGTACAATTAAACAGGATCAAAAGACCTACCTAAAATTTTGAGAACAAGATTTGCTGTTTATGAATCTTTTAACTGATTTTGTAGTAGAATTTATTCATTGTAAGTCTATTGTTAAATCAAAATTTCTACACTAATATTAACAATAAATACTAACTTGATTCTGCAGTGGAATCAAAAGACCTACCTAATACTTTGAGCACAAGGTATGCGATTTGCTGCTTACGAACCATTCATCAGTATTTGTAGTATAAGTTATGCATTACAAGTCTACTATAAATTCAAAATGTAGTAGAATAAAAAGGACTAAAATAACAACATAATTGCATATAATCAAACAAGAACAAGTTAAAAATAAGGATATTACAGATACTTAAAGCATAGATCTAAACAACAACAAATTGAAACAACCTACAAGCTTATCTAAAATTTTAGATTTGCTGCTTATGAGTAATTTATCCGATTCTGGAATAGAATCAATATTTATTAAAGAAAACTATGTGCTTAAGAACACACATGTTTCGATTGTATTATAAAACCAACAAAAAGTATCCACCATATGTTCTACATGTGTTATACACAACTACGATGACTAAATATAATTAGCTCAACTGTTTTGATTCTATTATAGAACCAAATAAAATACATTATTTAAATATTACATACACTACACTCAAAATTTACTTCCACTAGACAAAATTGTTTCTACTGTAGAACCAAAACAACAACACAACATTAATTAAAAAAAACTACATGCTTAAGAACACACCTATTTCAATTGTATTATAGAACCAACAAGTATACATACAAATCAACAGGAAAAATCTACAATAAATCATACTACACAAAATTACACAAAACAAAATATCACAAATTGAAAAAAACGAATTGTACCTGATGTGGACAAAGCTTCAATAGAATCAGAAATTTCAGCTTGATTCAAAGCACAAACACCTTGATTTGAAGAAGAATCCATCTCAAATTGACACATTTGAGAGAGAAGAGATACGAGAAAGATATACAGGAGAGACATACGAAAAAGAAATATACGATAGAGAGAGAGAAAAGATAGAGGGATGAGGGAGAGAAATTCGGTGAGTGAGAGGTTAGAGAGAGAGAGTGTGCAGTTATAAAGAGAGAGTATAATAACGGTAGTTTTTTTTTAATATTTTTCTTTTTTTTAGAGGAATACTATTAGCCATCGGATGTGTTCTAGATCTAATGGTCCAAAATGGGTCTCCATGAGACTCCATATAAAATGGGTCTCCATGGAACAATGGCCTACATATATTAATCTAGGATGACATGCTTATCTATAACATACAAAATCTATTTATTACCAAAATTTGTTTCCACCACTAAGACACCTATTTTTCTTAGGATTCTATATGATTTTTTTAATAAAATTGTTAATTACTATTACAATTGTAATGTTTTATTATTACTCTATTTAGTTCACAAATAAAGTATTTATCATAATCATGTACATTTGTACGTATGTATCAGAATCATTTAGTTTTTTTTCTCGATTTTCTTAAATAAATAATATATAAAATGACTTTTATTTTTTTTATAATAAATTAATGATCAATTTAATTAAATTTTCTCGGACCCATGCTTCGCACGAGTTATCATCAAATCTATACTAAATATATAATAAACAAATATGGGTATAATTGTTAGTAGTTTGGTTCAATAGTTAAACCGTTAAAAGAATAGTGACCGTTAGATATTTTGTAAATAAATAATAACCATTAGATCTAATAATAAGGAATATTTTATATTTAATAACTACAGTACTATTATTACTAATAATTTTATTAATTACTATTATAAAGTTAAATTATATCCATAATAAATAAATATACTCTATTTTATTTAATCATATATTCTTTTAACATATTTAAATGTAACCCTACTTTGAAGGTTGAAGGTTATAAACTAGTATCTTATTAATAAATGAAATTCAGTTTTAATAATAGTTCCTTCGAGTTTCATATCTTCTAAAATTATTGGAATTATCAATTATGATGTAATTATAATTATTTTATTATAAACTATTCGTATCTAAAATATGTGAACGTTATTGGCACTCTCAAACTCTCAGTTCTTTTCACGTACAAGTGTAAACAGGGAAAGATGTTGATGTTGGAATAAATTCAAGTATGATTGGGTCATTGCTCATGTGGATCACGTATTGATAGCTTGAAATTTCAACGGCACTAGCAAGCAACTCGTAAAGTCTTTCAATATATTTAGCGAAAAAAAAAATCAATAATTGTTACCTTATTTCAAGGTTCTAAAAATCCCCGATTCAATCGATTAATCACCGATTAATCTTATGTAATGTAGTCAATTAATTCGATTTTTGAAATTCATGTTTAATTGTAAATTAGATAATATATTAAATATTATTATAATATCCGATTAATACTTAATTAATCCTTCCGATTAATCCCCGATTACCTGATTAATCTTAAATCGATATCTCAACCGATTTATACCGATTACCGATTTTTACCTTCTTCTCCATCTGTATTGCTGTGTGATTCGTATTGTTTCGTACATGGACCCACCACTAGAAAAATCAATGAGTTTGTACAAAAAGTTTTCGTTAAGTTTATGACCCAAAATAAGTTCTAAAAATATATTTAGGTCACGTTTTGTAAATTTTATTTTTTAAAAATAAGTTACTTATTTTGAAAAAAATTACGTGAATATGTATTTTTTTTAAATCAGTAACTTAGTTTTACAAAATAACGAATATTAAACTAACCGTACACATTTTTATCTAATAAATGTATGTAAATAAGAATTTTTTTCCAAAATAATTAACTTATAAGTTCGTGTTAAGATTTGACAAACAGAAATATAACATTAATTGATATGTTAACAAAATAAAAATACATTTTCATGCGGAAGCTATTGATAAATATAGGAATATCTATAAATACAGAAAAAATATAAAATAGACCAAATTATGATCAATAATTATGCATATTATATAATTAAGAACTATTAAAAATTTTATTATTAGAGAATAAATGTATAAATTTATTTTTCAATTTTTTAGGAAATAAAAATACATTCCCATGCTGAAGCTATGGATATGTAAGACAATTTACTGCTTCTGCTCTTTTTTTATTTCCTGCTTCTTCTCTTTTTTTCCTTCTATCTGGCTATTTATTTCTTGCAGTATTAGCAATTAGAACTACATCTTTGTTTTCTTTAATACAATTTAAAGGAAAAAAGAAATCGATCGATAATCGTAAAGTATTCAATATATTTAGCATATTCAATATATTTAGAAATCGATCGATAATCTTTGTTGATGAGGGAAAGATGTTGATGTTGGAATAAATTCAAGTATGATTGGGTCATTGCTCATGTGGATCACATATTGATAATCATGGTTGGTCTATAGCTGACATTCCAATTCCATGCGTGGGAACATTTGTGGAAAGAATATCTAATAAAACAGTTGATGCTGTGTTTCGTGGTTTCCGTTACGTGTTCCGTTATAAGGCTCTTGTTCACCAACTCACTGATGAAACTGCGAAGCTTAACATTGAGAAGGAGGAGATGTCCAGGAAAGTTGAGGAAGAAAAAAATAATGGTAAAGAAATCAAAGAATATGTACTGAAATGGCAAAAAGATGTGGTCCATGTGGAAGAGATCGAAAAGAGTGGTGAAGAGCTTTCACCTTCATGCAGATGCATCCAGAGTCTGCCCATTCCTAATCCCGTCTCTCGTTTTCGAATCGGCAGGAATGCGGCAAAGAAGGCCACGGACGTAATTGAACTCACGGCTACCGGAAAGGACCACAATACTAAAGAAATTGCATATCCAGTACCGGTTATAAATATGCCAAAATCTGATACCGCATTCGAAGAGTTTGAATCCAGAAAAGAGGTTTATAAGAAACTCTGGGATGCGCTAGTAAACAAAGATAGTCCTCTGATCCATGGAATCTATGGAATGGCAGGAGTTGGCAAAACGAGAATGATGGAGCAATTGTGGGAAGATGCCATGAAGAAGCAGATTTTTAATAAGGTGGTACGAGTAAATGTGGGCAGTGAAAACTTGAACGAATATGAATTACAAGTCCAGATTGCTGCCCGTCTAGATTGCGAACTGGAGTCGCAAGATGTGGAAAGTGATAATACTGAAGAAAAACATTAATGTATGAAGAAAGCTTCATTGAAATCAACCATCAAGTTACAGAGAGAGTTCATCATTTTGTACAAGTATAAGCTATAGAGAGAATGTGATCTATTAACTTAGTACAAAAACTACCTTATGCGTCTCCTCATTTGCGTCTGTTGTAGCAGGAACAAACACATAAAATAGTTTTATGCATCTGTCGAGCACTAAACAGACGTATATACTAGAAAAAGACATGTTTATATGTCTGTTCTGTCTAAACAGTCGTATAAGGTAGTTTTATACGCCTGTTGGAAAATTATTTGCGTCTGTTATTTTACAACAGATGTATATAGTTCAACTATATATGTCTTACCTTTTAAAACAGACATATAAAGGTGAATAAAAAATTATAAAATAAATGTAATAAAAACATATGAGAATAATTAAGTAAAAAGAAAATCAAAAAACAAATCATATTATGACACTTAAAACAGATTACCCCCAATTTCACATCACACGACTGTACTACACTCTCACTCCGAGCCCCAGCGCGCTCTGCAATTTCACAAACTCCGATTCAAAGAATCCCTAATTCTATCTACGATTGAGAAATCCATCTAGTTCAGTGAACCTACGGAGAAGCCCTAATTCCATCTAGTTCAATTCAGGGGCATACTCATCATACCGGTAACTTCCCTCTCCCTGTCTCTGTCTCTCTCACAATTGCGCGTATATATGTGTGTAAATATATGTGTATATATGTCTCTCTCCCTCTGTATGTCTCTCTCTCTGTTCTCTCACGATTATGCGTATATATGTGTGTAAATATGTGTGTATAGTTCGATTGAGTCATTGTATGTTTATACTTCTTCCCTATCTTCATGTATGTATGTGTGTATTTTCAATATATATGCTTCTCACTCAGTAATATTTCTGTGTATATATGTGTATTGTCTATATTTCTTTTTTGTTTTTAGGATGTTATTTTTCAATCAAGTGATAGTATTTTTCTCTGTTTAATTGCGTAAAAACTGCCCTATTTTTTTATCAGGATTCTGCCCTATTTTTTATTTAATAGATTATTTAGTTTCAATGAGACATTAACAAGTTTTTTGGTTAAACATTATTGATGGGCTAGCTTCATTTTCAAGAATTCTCCAGTTAAGACTATTATTGGTGTCAATGTGGCTGTGTCATTTTTGCCAAAAGATGCAAAGATATAGCATATGAACCTGCAAAACTCTTCCTTGTTTGCCTGTTGTTATGCTCCATTTGGTTAAAAGGAAAGGAACTAGGTTGGAATGCAATGAAAATTATTTACCACAAAACCAACATAAAGAATAGTGGAAAATATAACTAAGCACAAATTTTCTGTGACAAGGTCTGGGAGAATGAGTATATATGCCAAACTTGTTGGGGTTTAAGCTCTAGTTAAAGTTTGTAAAAAATGGAATGGAGGAAAGAATAGAATTTTTGAATTTTTTTTAAATACAGTACATATATTTGTTTAATTCTAATTCCTTTCATCCAATCAGAGCATTAGTGTTTGATGGTTTAGTTAGTGATTAGGTCTAGTGGTTTTTGACATATTGATCCCCACTTTTTTAAGTTCGGAGTAGAATAAAGCATCTTGCCCTTATGGCTTCTGAAAATTTTCTCTATTAATGCTTATGAAGTATGATTGCTCTAAGTTTTTAAACTTAAAACATTCTATTGTAGAATTCGAAATGGAAGTAAACCCTGAAAGATATGGTGAAATTTATGGTGTTGACATATCCATAATAAGAGAAGCACAAGCACGCATCAGCCCATTTATACACACAACCCCAGTCCTAACATCAGAAACTCTAAATTGTATTGCTGGAAGCAAACTATACGTTAAATGTGAGTGCTTTCAGAAAGGGTAAGAAGATCTTGACATTTTACACTTGGATTATCAACAGAAGACATGATATAAATTAATGAACAATAAAAATCTGTTCCCCGAATATTTATGTAATAATTTCGTCTTTCTTAAATTTCACTGAAATGTAGTGGATTTGATCAGGTGATGTTTATTATCATCTATTGCTCAACAGTGGAGCTTCTAAATTAAGAGGTGCCTCAAATGCTATCCTTTCACTTGATTTTGATCAGGCAGCTAAAGGGGTTGTAACCCATAGCAGGTTGGTTGTAAAGCTAGGTTGTTTTTTGGGTCAATTCCTTCACTCCATTATCTGAGGATTCCCTGATTTTATTTTCAAAATAGTGGAAACCATGCTGCTGCACTTTCCTTGGCTGCAAAATTGCGTGGCATCCCAGCTTATATAGTTATACCAAAGAATGCTCCAATTTGCAAGGTCGAGAATATTAATCGCTATGGTGGTCAGATTATATGGAGTGAGGCCACCATGCAGTCTAGAGAAGAGACCGCAAACAGGGTATTACAAGAGACTAGTGCAGTGCTTCTTCACCCATATAATGATAAGCGTATCATAAGGTACTATGGCGAAGCATACATTGTTCATAACTCGTAAGCTAATTATACTTATACAATACCTCGTCATATGAAACAGTGCAGTCTAATATTTTATTTTACTTTTTGCTAAATGCATTCTCATATCAAATTTTGACTTGTCTTGTGATATGATTAAATTTCTATTACAGCAGACATTTTTCAGTTTATAAAAGGCATCTCAGCATAACTGCACAAGGGTTATAACAACCCACTGATTTGTGATTTTATGTAATTGAACTGCATTTAGGCACTAATGTTGTATGGATAGCTATGGGGATGTGAATAGTCTAGTTACAGTGTATCTGTGTCTGGTTCCGTACAGCTCTGAGATTGATGAATATATATGATAACTTAAATAATTTGTTGCGATTAGTTTTTTAAAATAAAAAAATAATTGAACTTTCACTGCAAGGATGATTTTATCTACATTGCTTTTATGCTGATATGGTATTTTGGGTATTCTGGATTTTGTCTTTTCATTGTTTAGGATAAATATTGCTTGCCTGCATTTTGGCTCTCTGCCATTTGTTTACTGTTTACTGTTACCCTTCTATTTGCTTAGTAAGTAAAGCTTCTACTAGTTATAGGTTATATAACTGTAAGTTTGCGTCAAGCAAAATTGTGGCAGTGTCTATTAAGTCTACGAACCTTAGTTTTAGCTTGAGAAGTTAAGGTAAATGATTAAAAGTAAATGAACTTGCTCAGATTTTGACGTGCAAGGATGAAGATATTTGTTCCACTCTGTTCACCGCCTACCCTCACAATAAAAAAAAAAGGTTAAAGCTAATGGCTCTTTAATTGCCTTGTGCCCTGAATTTATGGATTTTTTTAGTTTGGATTTAAGTGCAAATTAAGTATAAGTTTAATTATGTTGGTTAACATTTGTCTTTTGCCGGTGTTGTGGTTTTACTTCTTCTAAGAATAACAGAGACAAACCAGCACAAAGTAATCAGAAATATCTTATTCATCAAAATGGAACCAAAATACTTTGATGCAGAATGTATTTTAATGCATCTATTCATAAAATTAGTTGTTTGGCTATATATTTCAACCTTATCAATCTTTCCTGACACTTGATAGTTCTTTCTGTTTAATCTTTTTATCAGTATAAAATCCTTTAAGATAGGCCATCTTTTGTGTGGTGGTTGTTGGTCCTGTTATTTTTCTTTTAGCTTGTAAAGAACTTTAAACAATGGGAGAACTAGCTTTGATAGGTTTGCCTTGACTTTGTGTTTTCTATTCAATTATTATACCAGATATTGTTACAGCTTGCAGGATTTAAGCTGGAGGTAGTTAATACTACAACTGCTGGACATGCTAGAAATTAACCCTTTAAATTGGATGTTCTGTTACATAAGTTTTTAATCTTGATATGCCTAGGTTGAAGGAGAAAATGCTTATCAGTTTTGCCTTCAGCCTCCTGATGCACCAACAATTATAGGTAACACTGTAAGTGCAACTCAACATGTGAAAACTTATTGAATGTAATATTCCATGTTCGCACACACACCATGTCCTTTCGGAACGCACTATCACTAATCTTCAATTTCGAATTAATCTTGGCATGTAAATATTATTGTAGGGTATTGGAAGGGTGGCATCCTATACTTGACAAGAAATTGATGAAATTCGGGACATTTGGTTCGATTATTTTATGAATGAATATTTATAGGATTGGTAGGTATGATGGAGTTGTTAATTTAGTTTGTGAAAATATTTGAAGTTAAGGTTTGTTAATTGTCGTGAAACATTGTACTTTGGTGGAACAAGTTGAAAATTAATAAGATTATTGTCAGTTTTTGTTAATCGAGTACTATTCCATTTTGTCAAATTAGTAATTTTAATATTTTTGGGATTGTGATGTATACTGGATTTGCATTTGGTATTTTATGGTTGAGCAGAATGTATGAATGCAAATTATTGGCATGTACAGGTATAATTGAAAATACAAAATAAATATTAAAAAAAAAGGACTTTTTGCGTCTGTTCTAGTAGAACAGACATATCATGTATTATTACTATTCTCGGACTTTATACGTCTGTAGACAGATGCAAAAACATTTTATGCGTCTGTTACATAAACCAGATGCAAAAGATTAAATTTTTTGTGTCTGTTTTCCTGTTTTATGGGTCTGTCATAGACAGATGCAAAACACTTTATACGATTGTTAAAAAAACCAGACACAAAAGATTAAACTTTTTGCGTCTGTTTTTTTTGTTATATGCGTCATTTATTGACAGACGCAGTAAACTATATGCGTCTATTTCCCAACAGACGCATATACTCTCTAGCTGATACTACTCCTCCATACGCGTCTGTTGGGAACATTTGCATATCACCCTTTTTGACAGATGCATAAAGCAGTTTTTGTACTAGTACCACAATACTTAAGAAATAGGACTACCGGAAAGGACCACAATACTTAAGAAATTGCAAATCCAGTACCGGTTATAAATATGCCAAAACCTGATACCGCATTAGAAGAGTTTGAATTCAGAAAAGAGGTTTATAAGAAACTCTAGGATGCGCTAGTAAACAAAGATAGTCCTCCGATCCATGGAATCTATGGAATGGCAGGAGTTGGCAAAACGAGAATGATGGAGCAATTGTGGGAAGATGCCATGAAGAAGCAGATTTTTAATAAGGTGGTACGAGTAAATGTGGGCAGTGAAAACATGAACGAATATGAATTACAAGTCCAGATTGCTGCCCGTCTAGATTGCGAACTGGAGTCGCAAGATGTGGAAAGTGATAATACTGAAGAAAAACATTAATGTATGAAGAAAGCTTCATTGAAATCAACCATCAAGTTACAGAGAGAGTTCATCATTTTGTACAAGTATAAGCTATAGAGAGAATGTGATCTATTAACTAACTCTAGGAGTATCTATCTATATATATATATATACAATCTATCTGTAACTAATCTCTAACTACCTCTAGCTATGCTGCCAGATGGATGTATAGCTGGTATGTTTGTAACTAACGAGTGTAACCAGTCTTTGGAACTCAGTAATGAAGAAACCGTCGTAGCTTGTTTTGGAGTAATATACTCAATACCCTCCCTAAAGTTGGGAGGTGAAGAAATCAATCCCAACTTGGACAAAAGAAGATTAAACTGTGGTGAAGGAAGTATTTTAGTAAAAAAGTCCGCAAGCTGGTTTTGAGTAGGTAGATAGGTAAGTTGAATAAGACCTTCCAAAACCTTGTCACGAGTAAAGTAGCAATCTATCTCAGTATGCTTAGTACGTTCGTGAAAAATGGAATTTTTAGCTAAATGAATAGCAGATTGACTATCACAATGTAATGTAATAGGCTTGAGATTAGTGACACCCAATTCTTCAAGAAGTCGCACAGTCCAAACTATTTCTGAAGCAGCAGCAGCCATTGCACGATATTCCGCTTCGGAAGAAGATCGTGAAATGGTTGTTTGTTTTTTAGATTTCCAGGAAACTGGAGAATCCCCAAAAAGAAGTACATCACCAGTAATAGATTTACGTGAATCAGGGAAAACAGCCCAGTCAGAATCCGAGTATGCTTAAAGAGTAAGTGAAGGAAAAGCTCGAAGAAAAATGCCATGATCAGATGAATGAAAAACATAGCGAAGAGTATGATGGAATGCTTCATTATGAGTGGAACGAGGAGTCTGCATAAACTGACTAAGTACTTGAACTAAATAGTTAAGGTCTGGACGAGTGTTTGTCGAAAAAGTCAACCAACTAGAGAATGATATCTCTCTGGATCAGTGAGAAGAGTTCCTTGATCAGCCTGTAATTTAGTGTTTAAAGGAAGTGGAGTAGTAGCTTTACGACTAAGATCAAACGAATATTTAGAGAGTAATTCCCTAGTAAATTTGTGTTGACTTAGAACAATACCATCATTCTGATATCCAACCTCTAGTCCCAAAAAATAATTCAAAACACCCAAATCCTTTATGCCAAATGTGTTATGAAGATGATTTTTAATCCCAAAAATTGTCTCAAGATCATTTCCTGTGACGATAATATCGTCAACATAAACAGCAAGGATAGTAATAAAAGTACCAGACTTTTTGATAAACAAGATATATTCATTTTTCGACTGGACAAAGCCTTGATCAATCAGTTCCTGCAGTAATTTAGCAAACCACTCACGTGAAGCATGTTTACGCCCGTATATCGATTTGATAAGTCGACAAACAAGATTAGAATTAGTATGAAACCCCTCAGGTATTTTCATGTAAACTTCCTCCTTTAAATCCCCATGTAAAAACGCGTTATTGACATCTAGTTGAAACAATTTCCATTCTCTACTAGCAGCAAGTGAAATCAAACACCTAATGGTATTCATTTTAACAACAGGTGAGAATGTTTCAAGATAATCGATTCCATATTTTTGGTTATAACCCTTTACAACTAAACGTGATTTACATCTTTCAAGTGACCCATCTGATTTCAACTTCACTTTATAAACCCATCTGCTACCTGTTGATTTCTTTCCCGATAGCAAAGGAACTAATTCCCAAGTGTGATTATCATTTAAGGCCTGAATCTCTTTATTCATAGCTTCAACCCATAAAGGGTGCATAGAGGCCTCAGCATACGAAGTAGGTTCAATAATATCACATAATTTTGAAAGAAATGCCTTATGACAATCATTAAGAGCAGTGTAGGAAACAGAATGACACAAGGATGGTAGATTAGAAGCAGTACTGGTATGATAATGATAATCATTAGAGTAAATGGGTGGATGTTTTGAACGTATGGATTGTCTGATAGGTACATTAGATAAAGTAGTAATAGTATTGGTAACATTTTCAGTATCAGAAGAAATATTAGTATCAGATGAATGTCCAAGGGAAGAATCGGATACAGGTGGTGAAAATGTGTCATATAAAGAATCAGAAGTTGAGCTTGATGTTATATTTGGAGTAGTTGGAGTAGTATACTCAATATCAGACAAAGTACTATACTCAGTAGTAGATGGTAAGAAAATGTGATCAAAATTATGTGCAGAATTAAAAGTCTTGAGATGAAATGGAAAATGTGATTCGTGGAAAATAACATCATGTGAAACAAGTAACTGAGAGGTAGTAAGTGTAAGTACCTTATACCCCTTTTGGGAAGACGAATACCCCAGAAAAACAGCACGTACAGCCCTGGGATCAAATTTTGAACGATGAACTGAGGTGGTAGCAACATAGCACAAACAACCAAAACTACGAAGGTGATCAAGTGCTGGGGCAGAGTTGTAAGCTTTAAAATATGGAGAAACATTGCCTATACTAGAAAGAGGCATGCGATTTATCAAATATGTCGCACACAAAATACAATCCCCCCAATATTGTGCTGGAACTTTAGATTGAAAGTAAAGAGCTCTGGCAGTCTCTAAGAGATGCATGTGTTTACGCTCCATAACTCCATTTTGTTGTGGAGTGTAACTACAACTGGTTTGATGAGCTATTCCTTTCTTTAAGAAAAAAGATTTAATATTCCCAGCTGAAAGTTCAAGAGCATTATCAGAGCGAACAATCATCACAGTAGACTTAAAATGCTTTTCAACATAAGTGACAAAATCTTCAAAAATTGTAGCAACATCTTATTTATGTCTTAACAAATGAACCCAAGTAAATCGTGTTTAATCGTTTACAATTGTTAAGAACTGATTACATTTGGAATGAGTCTTGACCTTATAAGGGCCCCAAATATCAATATGCAAAAGCTCTAACATAGTGGTTGTTTTAATGCTACTATGAGTAAAAGAGTTTCGACATTGTTTGGATTTAGGACATATCTGACAAATGACTTGATCTAAACACTCTTTTGCAGCACAATTTGGCACCAGCAACTTGACTTGAGAAATTTGAAGATGACCTAATCGTACGTGCCAGAGTTTGGCTTGATTTATTGATGCAACAGAACTGCAAGCTTGGGAAGACTTTGATGTAGAAGTAGTAACAGACAATGCTTTAGTATCAGGTAGGGTATATAAACCATCCTTTAGATTACCAAGAGGAATCAGCTGTTCTTTCAGAGAAGGGCCATGAATAAAGCAAGCATTATCAGTAAAAATTATCTGACAATTAAAATCTTTGCAAATCTTAGGTATCGAAATTAATTGAAAGTGGAAGTCAGGAACATGTAGAACATTGTCCAAAGTGATATTGTTATGTAAAAGAACTTTCCCAATATGCTTCACAAAAATCTATCTCCCATCAGGTATAGTGATATGACAAGTAGGGTCAGTAACTGGAACATAACTCTCAAAACAATTCAGATTATGAGTTATATGATCAGTGGCCCCACTGTCAAGAATCCATGGTGATTGATAAGATGTCATAAGACATATATTACCTGCTAATAAAGCATGGCCAGAAGAGGAAGATGTGTCTGCAGTTTGTTGATTATTACTCAAAAGATGTAAAAGCTGATTATACTGTTCAGTTGTGAGTGATGAAGAAGAACCAGGAGTAACATTATGAGAACCAGGAACAACATTACTTTCCTTAGACTGAGATGATACTTGAGATGATATTGCAGCAACCTTTCTATCCTTGAAACCCTTAAAACCATGTGGATAACCATTGATCTTAAAGCACCTAACAATGCTATGTCCCTGAATATTACAATGAGTGCAGAAATAGTTAGCTCCAAGCTTAACAAACCTTTTTGTTCTAGAATTCTTAGAAGTTTTATAACTTTGAGTACTTCCAGACTGTTTGTTGTAACTGTTGACAACATTAGATTTCTTATCTGCATAAAATGCTAAATTCTCAGTTTGAAGAGACATTTGTGAGATGTTTTTATGAGATTCTTCTTGTGCCACTAGCCTGTATGCCTGAGATACTGTTGGCAATGGATGTGACATCAAGATATGTGCCCTCACAGATGCAAATTTGTCATTCAGCTTCATAAGAAATTGTAAAAGCCTGTGCTCCTGTTGCTTTTTCTGAAACTTGTGATTTATCTCACAAGTACAATTAGCACAATCACAAGAAGGCAACGGATTAGTATCATCAATACTGTTCCAGATAGTCTTGATCTTTGTATAGAATTCAGAAATAGTATGATTAGCTTGAGTCAATTCAGATAACTGTTGTTCCAGTGAATACATTTTAGTAATAGATGTGTGACCAAATCTTTCTTCTAAATCATGCCAAATAGCCCTAGCTGACTTCAGAAAGAGAACACTTCTTGCAATTATTTCATCAAGATTGAAAAGTATCCAAGTGGTAACCAAAGAATTACATCGTTCCCAAGAAATATAATCAGGTGATGTAGAAGCAGGAATCACAATAGTACCATTCACAAAATCGAGTTTATTCTTCGCAGACAAAGTAAGAATCATCGATCTTTTCTAGTTGTTGAAATTAACACTAGAAAATTTAGTTGGCACAAGTTGTGTGGTTGTTGCATCAGATGGATGAATGTAATAGACACTAGATGGATCAGTATTGGTAGTATTGGTAGTATTTGTAGTCATTTTCAGATTAAAGATTCAGAACAAACAAGATCACAAGATCAACAGAGTAAACAATCTGTCACCGAGATTAACAATCAATCACAGGAAATCTTGAGATTGTAGACCGAACAAACTATGAAAAAACAGATTTGACAACGAGAAATCGTAGATCAATACATCCACAAACAGATCACAAATCAACAAATTCACAAATATAGATCGAGAAATGACAATCGCAAACAAAAGAGAATCTCAATCATAAACGATAGAAAGAGATTACGATCACAAATGAAAGAGATTACCGGAGATGATGATTCTTTCACCGGAGAAGATAACAGAAATGAAGATCGCAACGGAAAACTGTAAATCAAAGATCACGCTGCTCTGATACCATGATAATACTGAAGAAAAACATTATTGTATAAAGAAAGCTTCATTGAAATCAACCATCAAGTTACAAAGAGAGTTCATCATTTTGTACAAGTATAAGCTATAGAGAGAATGTGATCTGTTTACTAACTCTAGGAGTATCTATCTCTATATATATACAATCTATCTTAAACTAATCTCTAACTAACTCCAGCTATGCTTCCAGATGGATGTACAACTGGTATGTTTGTAACTAACGAGTGTAACCAGTCTGTGGAACTCAGTAATGATGAAACCGTAGCAACTTGTTTTGGAGTAGTATACTCAATAGAAAGTAGAGCTTCTCAGCTGGAAAACAGTTTAAGGAATATTGAAGAAAAGATTCTCCTTATATTAGATGATGTATGGATAGAGATTCCCTTAGGCCATATTATTGGGATTTTATTTAAAGATGGTAGTAGTTCCAATGGCTCTAAAATCCTCTTGACATCTCGAGATAAACGTGTATTGATTAGTGGATTTTATATCCACTTGGAGCGTTCCATATCGGCTTAAATTGATTGTTTTGGACTCAAGTTTGTTGTAGTTTTGATGTGTTTTGTGTAGTGTGCAGGTTTGCAAGAATGTCGATTATGGTTAATGCTTTTATCGTTTTTGGAGATTAAATTGATTAAAATTCGGATTTTCAGGAAGGTTGCGCAGTCTACACTGTTTTGGCCATATCTGGAGTTCTATAAGTCCGTTTTCAGCGATCTTACTGTCCACGCGAAGCTTGGGAGATTTTCTACAACATGGGACAGGTCTTGCATGAGCAGTTTGCGTGTGTTGGGCGCAGACAGCTCGACAATCAGACTGATGGGAGCAGGAAATTATTGTTTTGCCCTTTTCAAGTTCTAATTGTATTTTGGACAGTTTTTAGTACCTTATTTGAATTCTAATTGTAATAGAAGGCAATTTCTTGCTGGGCAAGAATTATAGAGCCTATATAAACACATCCTACCATTGTAATTGAGAGAACCATTCATATCAATTACTTAGGTTTATTTGTATCTTTTCATACTTTGTTTTTATCATGGTTTCATCAGATCCCATGATGACGAGCGGTTCGATTATGAACTAATCGTTGTCATGGGATTCTAACGGATTTATTTATGGAGCTTTAGTATCTTGATTCTTTAAAGATCTGTGTGTGATGTATATCTGATATCCTCGTATGGTTGTGCTTATTGTGTTTAGATGTGTAGCTAACATCTAATTTGTTAATCTCTTGTGAAGCGAGAGTGGATCTTGAGATTTAGAACTTGCCATGCTAGCATAGGATAGGTTGATGTTTTAACATCATGATTTGTGGCATAAATAGAGATATTATGCTGCCCTATGTGATCATTATGGATAACTTATTCTTCAACTGTTATGTTTTCAAATTCTATAGAGATATAAGGTCTATGCATAATTGGTGTCTATTCATCTTCTATCTCTTTTGTGGATGTATGTTTAGTTTGGTATTCGTATACTGAGAAGTAGCGTATACTTGTTTCGTGTTATCCGGTCAGATATCATAACCATTGCATATAGTGATTAAAGGCGTCAGATCTAAGCAAATTATTTAATAAAGTTAGGATTCCATGCTTTCTCTTGCAGAAGTAATTTGATTTAAATTCTCGTTAGTTAATTAATTCTTAGTTTGTTAATTTGTTTTTTTAGTTAATTTTAGTTAATCAAAACCCAATCTTGTTAATTGTCTTAGCAGTGAATAAAAACTATACATTGTTGCATAGGTGCATTGATTGAATTGAAACCTAAACCAGATCTCTGTGGGAACGAACTCAACTTATATCTATATTACTTGTGACCACGTACGCTTGCGTGAATTAGTGCAAACAAGTTTTTGGCGCCGCTGCCGGGGATCATCGATGTTTTATTTTTGGTTTATGTGTTTGTCAATAGTGGTCGTTAGCGTTCACTGACTCGGATTTCTTATTTAGTTTGTTTGTTTCGGTGTGTTCAGGTACTTGAGTGTTTGAAGATGGCATGCGAGGAGTTGCCATGGTGGGCATATTCGAGGACATCCATGCCTCAGCAATGTGAGCAGTGTTTGGGCGTTCATGATCCCTCACAATATTGTTACTACGAAGGAGTTGATCCATATGTCACTTATGAGGAACAACCATATTCTCAATACCATCCTCAACAGTACCTGCAATATGTTCCAAATATGTCATATTTCTTTGGTAGTGAAGAGTTTCAACATCAGCAACCTACTCCTACTTTTCAGTCAGATAAGGTTGATGCTATGGAGGAGCTTAGGATGCTTATAAAGAGTAATGAGGAGTCTCTCAAATCTTTGGAGATACTAGTTGCTCGAGTTGTGCGTGCCTTGGAACAAGAGAATCAACAATTCATACCAGAAGCAATACCAGAAAATAACGGTGACTTGGAGCAAGGTACTGCATGCATAATTGAGGAAGACAATTTCCAAGGTGAGGTGAGTAATCACAAGCCATGTGAGTAATTTGATCATGTTAGTATGGAGGATGATTTGGAAAGGGCACTATTTGGGACAAACACTGGTGAGCTACAGAAATTTCAAGAATTGGTATGTGCGAACCAAGAGGCTGATGACCATGGGAAAGATGCAGGTCTTCTACTTGTCTCAGAGTTTAAAGATGGAGGTAGTGCATTAGAGCCAATGGAGGAAGTTCTCTTTGAGGAACCAAAGGCTTTAGCAACTTACATTTACCCTCCTCCATTATATTCAAGCGAAGCCCGTGAATGTGTGTTGTTTTACAAATTGACAGATTTTGGGTCAACAGATGAAGGCATTGGAATAGGACATAGTTGTTACATGAATAGGCCAAGCGAGGAGAAAGGGCAGAAAGTGTGCCGCCGTGATGAAGATGAAGTCTCACGAAGAGAGAAACATGCAAACTATTATCATCCTTAATGGAGGCTTGGAAGAATGTCAAGCTAATGACGTTAAAGAAGCGCTTCATAGGAGGCAACCCATGTGGTTCTAATGTTAGGTATGTTTCTACTTTTCCTCCTATTTACTTCCATTCAATGCGGACATTGAATCTTTCAAGTTTGGGGGTGGTTTGAGGGATAAGTAGTGTATAGTAGTTGTTTGTAGTAGTTATTGTGTTCATGTAGGATATCATGTTTGCATTTTAGTTGTAATTCATGCATGTTTGTTCATATTATTATCAAGTGAGTCCATAGTAGTTTGCATTTTGCACCCATGCTTGATAGGAATTTTGTGTTGTTGATGCTTTTGATTGAGAAGTGATATGCTTTGTTTTTGTGCACACACATACACTAGTAAGTTGAAGCTAGTAGATTTATTGAATGTTGTAAGTGATTAGAAGGACATGAATATTTGCAAGTTGATTTAGTTTGCATGCTTTGAATACAAGTAGGTGCATTAGAGAGCTTTTTGATTGGGATTGAATATGTTTTTCCACCAAGTGAGCTTTTTAGCCTTATTGCATATTTTTTGCAATTTATTCGTTTGCTTGAGTGTCCATGGATTGTTTGCATTGCTAGCAGTTGTTTGAGGTCTTTCTTGAAACGCATGACATTATTTGACGATTAAAATGATAAAGGCATTTAGGAATAACCGCATATTTTCCCATATTACCACACCATATTTACATGATCAATTAGTTAACCCGTTGAGCTTAATCCTATTTTTCGGTGACATACCACATTACTTGCCTAGACCTTTTTCTTGTATTGGCCGTACATTAATTTGAACCACACTGTCAAAGGCTAGTAGAGTGCTTAAGGGAGTAATAAGGTGTGCAAGGAGGGGTTTATTGTTGGTCATACTTTTGGGGAAAATATTGAAAATTGGGTTTGGTTGTTTACTTGATAGTCAGCATATGTAATAAATTCATGGGATCGTTGTTATTGTTTATATTATTATTTTATCTAGCTCTCGAAAAAAAAAGGGAAAAGAAAAAAAAAATAAAGGAAGAGAAAAAAAAAGGGAAAAAAAATATTATGAGAGCATGTTTGTGTTTGTTGCGATCCTATTTCAGTCGACTAGTCGAGTGTTTGTTTTAGTAAAAATTATGTGTGTGGGGGGGGGAATAGGGTGTTGTGTATGATTTATTATGGTACTTACTAGCTTTTGACACTTCACCTAATTCGGCTTATTTGACATACCTTGTCCCTAGCCCCGTTACAACCCAAATAAAGACATTTTGATTATCGTCATTGATGTATGTTGTGTTAAGAGTTAGATTGATACCAAATGTCAAGCATGCTTATGATTTTGTTGGAATTGAGTGATACACTTACCCTTGTTCTTGAGTGAATATTCTTTTGTGAGTGGATTGTGAGTGTTTGCTTGTTTTTGCGTATGAGATCCCGAGTTTTATCTCAAAGATGTACTCTTGTAGGCTTAGCATGTTTACTAACTTATTCTTACATTTGACATGAGCTTTTGAGAACTTATGCATGTTCATTGAGTAGACTATGTGAATACTTGAAATTTCGACACCAAGACATCGCGTTATTACTTTGATTCTTAAGTTGATATGGCATGAGAGGATTTGAAGGTATGGTAGGATATTAGTACTAGATTATTTGCATTTTCATATTAGTTGCATTCATGCATTGCATTGCATTAGGTTAAATGGATTTTGTGGGTACATTCGCTATAGGCCCTCACGAGACCTTACTCGTCCACTAGGGCTGCCTAGGGGTTTAAAGGGCTTGTTGCATATGTCAAATGCAACCGTGATCACCTACGGAAGTGGTACTAGTTAGTTAGTTAATTGTAATTGTTTATGCTTGAGGACAAGCATCGGTTTAAGTTTGGGGGGTGTGATAAGTGGATTTTATATCCACTTGGAGCGTTCCATATCGGCTTAAATTGATTGTTTTGGACTCAAGTTTATTGTAGTTTTGATGTGTTTTGTGTAGTGTCCAGGTTTGTAAGAATGTCGATTATGGTTAATGCTTTTATCGTTTTGGGAGATTAAATTGATTAAAATTCGGATTTTCCGGGAAGGTTGCCCAGTCTACACTGTTTTGGCCATATCTGGAGTTCTAGAAGTCCGTTTTCAGCGATCTTACTATCCACGCGAAGCTTGGGAGATTTTCTACAACATGAAATAGGTCTTGCACGAGCAGGTTGCGTGTGCTTGGCGCAGACAGCTCGACAATCAGACTGATGGGAGCAGGAAATTATTGTTTTGCCCTTTTCAAGTTCTAATTGTATTTTGGACAGTTTTTAGTACCTTAATTGAATTCTAATTGTAATAGAAGGCAATTTCTTGCTGGGCAAGAATTATAGAGCCTATATAAACACATCCTACCATTGTAATTGAGAGAACCATTACATATCAATTACTTAGGTTTATTTGTATCTTTTCATACTTTGTTTTTATCATGGTTTCATCAGATCCCATGATGACGAGCGGTTCGATTATGAACTAATCGTTGTCATGGGATTCTAACGGATTTATTTATGGAGCTTTAGTATCTTGATGCTTTAAAGATCTGTGTGTGATGTATATCTGATATCCTCGTATGGTTGTGCTTATTGTGTTTAGATGCGTAGCTAACATCTAATTTGTTAATCTCTTCTGAAGCGAGAGTGGATCTTGAGATTTAGAACTTGCCATGCTAGCATATGATAGGTTGATGTTTTAACATCATGATTTGTGGCGTAAATAGAGATATTATGCTGCTCTATGTGATCATTATGGATAACTTGTTCTTCAACCGTTATGTTTTCAAATTCTATAGAGATATAGGGTCTAAGCATAATTGGTATCTATTCATCTTCTATCTCTTTTGTGGATGTATGTTTAGTTTGGTATTCGTATACTGAGAAGTAGCATAAACTTGTTTCGTGTTATCCAATCAGATATCATAACCATTGCATATAGTGATTAAAGGCGTCAGATCTAAGCAAAGTATTTAATAAATTTAGGATTCCATGCTTTCTCTTGCAGAAGTAATTTGATTTAAATTCTCGTTAGTTAATTAATTCTTAGTTTGTTAATTTGTTTTTTTAAGTTAATTTTAGTTAATCAAAACCCAATCTTGTTAATTGTCTTAGCAGTGAATAAAAACTATACATTATTGCATAGGTGCATTGACTGAATTGAAACCTAAACCAGATCTCTGTAGGAATGAACTCAACTTATATCTATATTACTTGTGACCACGTACGCTTGCGTGAATTAGTGCAAACAAGTTATTGGCGCCGATTCCTTTCTGGGTGGTTGGACGATTCCTTGTTTATTGGCGCTATTCCAGCACGAGGCCTCATAATCTGTTGTGCTAAAATCCTCCCACAACAATTGGCGCCCGAAGGAGGGGCCTCAAAAATCGTCATTTGGAGGAGATATGGCGAGTAACAATTCTGACAGTGATAAGACACCATCTCAGGATGGTAATGAACGAAACAAAGATGGTGGTGATGATGTTAGTAACAAAGAAATCATGGATTATCTGAAAACGGTGAATGAAAGAGTTAACCACTTGGAAAAAGGTTCCGAGAAAATGAAAAAATGGCAAAGGAAGTGCAAGTCGAAGTTGAAAAAGAAGAATGTGACTCCGACAAGGTTAAATTTCGAGCCTGAGGACAATAGTGAAGACGACACTGATTATGTCCCATCTGAAGAAGAGGTAGAGGAGCCTGCGGAAGAAGAATACGAGGGCGACCAATCTGATGTCCCGGAAGCCCAGGGTACCGAAGGTTCACCCACCAGAAGTCTGAGCATTTTTGACCGAATTGGCAAAAGACTGACTAACAAAGACCTTCGTCACAAGTTGATTCACACTGGAAACAAAGATCGAAGGGATGGCAGTGGGGGTTCTATAACCCGGGGTTCCCGAGAACGTAGAGAGAGATCCCACTCGGTCCCCCCAAGAAGCACTTCCAGGAGGTCTCGATCTGATGGCAGAAGGAGTCATAGGCAAAGTGGTCACTCTTCTGGGCATAAAAGTAGGAAATCCCGTTCTACCGGAGTCCCAACCGGTGGGGGTCCCAACCAGGGTTCCAGCTCCCATCAGAGTTCAGTTCCCAGAAGAAGTAAGACAGCCAATGAAGATGATGACTCTGGAAGTGATATGCTTTCAGATGGTGAAAATGGACAGTTCAGGATGTCTGACTGGAAAAAAGCCTTGGAAAAGATCAAGGAGGAGAAAAAGTTTAAGTCCGGTATCACTGCCGGTTCCCCATTTTCTATGAAAGTGAAAAAGGTAGCCTTGCCAAGGTTCTTTAAGATGAATACTGACTTGAAATTCAATGGAAACTCAGATCCAGTTGAATACTTGAGCCGTTTTAATACGGAAATGGATGTCTACCAGGTGGAGGACTTAGCAAGGTGTAGGCTACTGGCATCCACACTGACTGGGAATGCCCACCAATGGTTCAAAAGGCTAGCTGAAGGGTCTATTAAATCCTGGAGGAAGATGGGAGACCAGTTTATCTCTCAATTCAGGGCTACCGTGGCCTATGCCCCACCGGTGAATACTCTGGCTAATATCAAGCAAGAACCCCACGAAACTTTAAGACAATACTTCAAAAGATTTAATGAGCAAGTGCCAAAAGTGAAGAAGGCCTCTTTTGAAACTCTGAAGAATTTCCTGATAGCCGGTGTAAGGCCTGGAACCGAGTTTTGGAAGGAATTACAAACTGAGGAGCCCGGAACCCTGGCGGAATTCTACCAACAAGCAGAACGCCACAAAGTGATTGAGGAATCCATGGCAAAATTGTCCAAAGATTCCAATTCCCGAGGTTGGAGCAGGAACAAAAGAAATCGTTCTTACAGCCCTAAAAGGGATTCGAACAAGAGGGCTTCCGGGAGTGGTACTGCCGGCTTAGGAGCCCCCCGGTATGATGACAAGACTGCCCCTATTGCTGTTAATGCAACTAAGGATAGAGTTTCTGCCAAAGACAGACTCACTCCAAAGGCGAATTTTCAGAAATACTCAGAGTATACTCCTTTGACTGTCCCAATCAGTCATATTCTCGAAGTGAATGAGAAGAATGGGCTATTCCGGAGGCCCTACCGGGCAGGGCCCCCAGGAGTGAAAGATCAAGGAAAGTACTGTGCATTCCATGAAGTGAATGGACACGAGACTGCTGATTGCAGGCACTTGAAAGATCAAATTGAAGAATTGATTAGAGGTGGATACCTGACTGAATTTGTAGCCCAAGAGGCTAAGAAATATAAAGAAGGTAGAGATAACAAGGACAAAGCTCCTGGAAACCAAGAAAGGACTACCCGAGCTAATAGCATCCATACCATCTTTGGCGGCCCTTATTTGGGGGGTGCCAGTCGGAATGCCAGAGATAGGTATGCCCGGGAAGCCAGGGGCAAACCCTTAACTAATGTGTTCCACCTTGCAGAAAGGCCCCCTAAGCTGTTCAAAGGGGAAACCGCTGATATTTCCTTTACCGAGGAGGATGCCAAGTGGGTTCACCACCCTCATAATGATGCTTTGGTGGTAACCGTGAGTATTGGTGGAATGAATGTGCACAGAGTGCTGGTTGATAATGGAAGCTCAGTAAATATCTTGGCATATACCACATTCCAGAAATTAGGACTTTTGGACAAAGAGTTACTGCCTACCAATAATGAGCTATATGGGTTTACCGGTAACCCAGTCCAAATCATGGGCAAGGTCAAATTACCCTTGACATTGGGTGTGGATCCCTGCAAGGCCACCCAAATGGCAGAATTCATGGTGGTAGATGAAGACATATCCCACAATGCAATTCTTGGTAGACCAATATTGAAAGATATGAGGGTGGTAACCTCAATATACCACTTTTCAATGAAGTTTCCTACACCAAATGGCATTGGGTGTGTGAAGGGATGTCAACATGAGTCAAGGGAATGCTATAACAGAGCTGTGCAGGCTGCCGAGAAGGCAGACAAACCTATTCAAGTTGAAGAAAAGGCTGATGGAGAAGCCTTAATGAGAAGCCATGGGCTTGAGCCACAGAAGTTTGAAAGAGCATCATGTAATGCCATCATGATAGTGGAATTGCCAGATGAACTGTAAGAACCCAGATTTTTGGGTAGAATTAAAACTTTTATTATGCATTGATGTAAGAGTGAACAGTGGTTACAACTACATTGTAATACTGGCTTTAAAGAATGAATAATGACAGGATATATATATTCCAAGGTTATATGGCCTGAAGGATGCTATTGGGTGATAACTTAGATTAGAATAATCTATCTCCTAGAAAGTTAAGATAAGATTCCCTAGAGAGAAATAGATACCCTCATGTCATCCAAATCAATATCTATTATAAGCCCAGCGGTTCCGTAAAAAGGTTAAGGAACACTCGAAGGTGAACCAGGTTCATTTTCCTAATTATAGGAATTAAATAAAAATAAGTGATGAATAGTGATTTTGGTGGAATTTGGAATATTATTATAATAATGTTATACCCGGTATTCGGAACGGATTTCTAAGTTCGTATTAGCGATCTACGAAGCAAATAAGTGTATGTAAACGTGATCGGATTTCAGAAAATCCAAAATTTATTTTTAAGGAAAATCTGATCGAGCAGTAAAGAGCATATTAATGCGAACAAGATAAGAGATTTATTATGTCAAGGAATTAAGGATTTTATTTAATTATGATTTGAGAAATTAGAATGAAAATCCTCGAGTTAGAATGATAAGCGTTTTAGAAATCGCTAGAACTTTATAACGAGATTAAGCGATAAAGCGAACACGAAATGAATTACGGATTAAATATATAATGAGATGAGAAACACCACATGATCATCTAGGGTTTACTAATATTAGATTGGTGGAAAAGAAATGAGAAAAGAAAAGAAAAAGCAAGAATGAGGTGTATGTTCAAGGATGTGACAACAAGGCTCCTTGTCATCTTATTTCCTACAAACCACAAGTGATTAACACATGGATTAGAGAGTGACATAGCTGCTATACAACACCAAATATCATACAAACACTTTCCAACAACTAGTCAAACAAGAAAGAAAGAGAGAAAAGCAAGAACAACCAAGAAAACACCAAACTGCCCAGCAGAAACCAAAGCCAAAGAAAAATTCATATCTCCATTTATATCCATGATAAAATCACCAAATTTTAATCACAACCTCTCCACTCCATGGGCAATATTCGTTCAAAATTTCATGGCATTCTAATGAGTGTAGCCTAGTCAAATATCCTCCCCAAGTGAAGAACACCAAACTCTCCACAAAACTTCCATTCGGCTTTCTTGAAATTCAAGAATTAAAATCCAACTTCCAACCATTTGTTGATCTTGAAACTTTTTATGTGAGTCCTATAATTCATAAAAATGATCTCCTCAAAATCCTAGCTTCAATCTCTTCTTTTTCCATTTTCAAAAAAATCATTAAAGAGGAGGATGAATAGTGTTCTTCAAGAACTAACTTTGATTTTCATGTTTCTTTGGTTGATCTTAGGTTTGTTAAAGCTAGACAAGGACCATACCAAGCTTAGTAAGGCTAGATCATACTCCAAGGAAGGTATAAGTCTTGAAAACCCTAGATCTTACCTTGAGATTATGTTTGTTCTTGATGATTTTTAGAGTAGTATGTTCATGATAATGTTATAAGCATGATTAGTTAAGTGGTTTAGTTGATTTAAGAAGCATGTTGATTTGGATGCTAAGATCAGTAGCTTCTGGACTTTTTGAGATGATGAACATGTGTATAAGTTGTATTGGTGCCCGGTGTGGCTTGGCTTTAGTATTACGATTAGTAGAACGTTCGATTTATAGCCGTCGTAATGCCCGATTTTCGTTTAATCTTGAAATCCGAACTTAACAGTAGATAAAACTCACTGCATAGCTTCGACTTATGCCATGATTAGCTAGATCATGTTACAAGCTTCGTTTTGATATAAAGTTCGTATGAAATGGACTTACGGTTTAGGAGTTATGATTAAATTCGTAAAAGTGGTTCGAAACCGTAAACGAAAGTTTGTAACTGAAATTGGATCCCTTTAATACCACGAAATCAGTGGCGAATCTTGATAATTAAATATTAGAGGTAAAAAGGAAGGTGTGGGAGAAAACCACATATCGAATGGATCGTTTTTCGATTTTATAAAAATGTTCGAATCGAGATTAACGCGAACGAACCCCTTAAAAGTATGACTTTGGTTATAACTTAGAAAACGGGCGATAACACTCGAGGTATAATCTTGATTCGTAAACGACCGACCTTAGGACTTATATGACTTAAGTATATACCAAGTATAAGCATGATGACATGTCTTGATAACGAACGAATGTCGGATCGTATCGGTGATAAAAAGGGTTACACTAAAAGAGACGTAACGAGATAACTCGAAAACATGTTTCGATTTAAGTGGAGTTTATACTTAGCCTTTTAATAAGCGTTAAGTGGTTAATCTTAAATATTCTGATTGTTTATAGATTGTCGAGCTGACCCGGGACACATTACCCCTACCCGCACTCGATTCTCAGGCAAGTTTCCAATACTTGGAACTGTTGTTGTGATAATATATATATGATGATTGTTGTATACATATGCCATAGCATGCATGTCTACTTTCAAGTTATATTGCAATACTTGTTCCCTGATTTGATATTGGCTTATAGACTAGATATGATATATCAGTATAAGCCGGATTTTTGGTTAAGACCCTTAGTGAAGGGCATGTGATATTCATTCTTTAAATGTAGACCGGGAGTCGGTATTTTGAGATATAGATGTAGTCTTGGAAACCCGGAGGGATTCCAACGACAGATTAGTATTCCTTTTGAGGAATGTTATTATTAAACATTAATTATATTTCCATAAAGTATTATTTACTTGGAAATCTTTCAAGAAATGTTATTGGAGTATTATCTCAGTCGAGAAATATTAAATGAATATTATTTCGAATATTCATTTAGAGTTTGATTATTTCATGAATATTATTTCAAGATTCATTTAGAATATTGTTTATTAAATGAATATTACTTTCGAATATTCATTTAAGGTTTTATCTATTCAATGAATATTACTTTAAGATATTTCTTTGAAATTCTAATTACTTAAGGAACATTATTTCAAATATTCCTTGAGAGTATTGATTACTAAATGAATATTAATTGGATATTCATTTAGAATAGTATTTATTAAATGAATATTATTTGGATATTCATTTAAGGTTTTATTTACTTAATGAATATTATTTTAAAATATTCAGTTGAAGTTCTAATTACTTATGGAATATTGTTTTGAATATTTCTTTAAAGTTTTGATTACTAAATGAATATTAATTGGATATTCATTTAGAATACTATTTATTTAATGAATATTATTTTCAAATATTCATTTAAGGTTTGATTTACTTAATAATCATTATTTTAAATATTTATTTGAGTTTATCTATTTATCGAATATCATCTTGAATATTCATTGGAAGTTTTATTTATTTAATGAATATTATTTTGAATATTCATTTAAAAAGAGATTTATTAATAAATAATTTTATATATTCATTCGAGGATTACTTACGAGTAATATTATGATTTAAAAATAGTCCTTAATTATTATTGATTTAATAAATATTCTTGGAATATTTATGTAAATTCTTTTAAATTCTCTTTATAATGATTTATATCATACAAAGATTATCTTTTACCTTCAGATATGGTGTAAAATATTTCGGAATATCTTATGACTATTTATATCAAGGGGAGGTTCCTAAACTTTAATTTCATTTAAATCTATCTTAAAGAAGATTTAAATACTCGCTCAACTTCCAAACGTATATAAGGGGACCTCACTTGAGCGATGTTATTTATTGGACTGCCCGGTCCTATACTTGCTAAAACTATCTTGTCACTCACATCTTGATTCTTTCAAGCATCGATATGAGTCTTTTGGTTACCTCCTCAACACTCGAGGGGTATGATTGATGTAACAAGTTTATATCCATTAACAAGCATCAGCTTGGGAAATATTGGTGAGTTTTCCTTTCCAATTAGATACGACTACTTTGTGGAGTCCTATCAACAAGTGTTACACTTGGGGAAAAAGGGGAACGAACTTTACGTTTCAGAGTCATGGATGATATTCGAACTAGGAGACGCGTAAGTGGCCGAGTGGCGCCGGTCCAGCAATAGCCCAACCGTTGGCTGAGGAGTTCCAGAGGGCGGTAGATAAGTAATTCCGTCGGAGCTACCTTCTACATGTAGAGAATGACTGATGAGATGCATGACATACGACTGATCATCGTAAACGTCAGGGCATCTGGCGCGGCAATGCTCCCGTATTAGTTCATCTTCTAAAAGTGAGAAATTTCTGCAACACTGTTGGTGTTGGCAAGGTGAAAAAGGTGTTGAAACCGGAATTGCAATATTTTTCCTGCAAGTTCCTCTTTTATTATAATTGAGAATATCTTGCTTATCTTTTACATAGCAGATATTTATTCAAAACAAATATATTTTTGAGTTACCTTGTAACTTCATCTCATACCTTATATTGGTACTACATCGTTAATGCATGGCATATGGTTTCAAAAGATATTTTGGACTGTTATATATTATCACTGTTCAATTATATTTATGGTGGGCCATTGCTCACCCTTGCTTTATTTATTTATATCACAACAACAGCTAGATCAGATGGCCGCGCAAGGCGCACGCAGCGTAAGCAGGTGTCAACCGTCAGAGGTTTACCGCTAAGGTCTTGGCTACCTTTGTTGAGGATGCAACTACTGGTAGGCTAGTTGTTAGCAATTGAGCCTCAAATGTATTTATATTATGGTATCTATTAATGGATGGCAAAGAGTATGTAATTGTACAATTGTAATTCTTTGGGTTGTAAGAACTCAAACTTGTGATTAATAATATTGTTGGTTACTCTGATTTCATCTCTGGGACTATAACGGGTGTGTTTTATGTTGTTGTTTTGGGTCACAAGGTTGTAATTTAAATTATGTTGGTTTTGTGGTTGGATATTGAGACCGTAACGACCAGATCCCTGACCCTGGATCTGGGGGTGTTACATGAACCTACTGAAGAGGTTCCTAATTTTCGGGGGGTAGTACCACCACAAAGCTTGTTGTTGGAAGCTGCCGAAAAAAGTGATGAAATTAATAACATTTCACTGGAAGGCATAGTAAAAAGTGCCTCAGATGATGATCTAGACGAAGCAATGCTAGAGAATGAGAACCAGGGAGCGGAGAGAGGACTCCCGATTGAGATTGACATTGATCCCAGGATGCCCGGTACCCTGGAAAAGGCAGGAGCTGCCGAGGATACTATCCCCATACTAGTGGATGCTGAAGATCCTAGTAAAATCTTGAAAATCGGGCAACAGCTAGATGAAAATACAAGAGAAAGGTTGACTGCTTTCCTTAAAAGCAACCTTGATGTGTTTGCATGGTGTCATTCTGACATGGTGGGGATTGACCCGAGAGTCATGTGCCACCACTTGAACATCGACCCTGAGAGAAGGGGTATCCGACAGAAGAGAAGGCCTGTCAGTGGTGAAAGGGCTACCGCCCTCCAGGAAGAGGTAGACCGGTTATTGAAGGCTGGTTTGATCAAAGAATCCTTCTACCCAACATGGCTAGCAAACCCAGTACTGGTCCGGAAGCCTAATGGGAAATGGAAGACATGTGTTGACTTTACTGATCTAAATAAGGCATGCCCTAAGGATAGCTTCCCGCTACCCAGAATTGATCAACTGGTGGATGCCACGGCAGGCCATGCTTTGCTAAGTTTTATGGATGCCTACTCCGGATATAACCAGATACCGATGTTTGAACCGGACCAGGAGCATACCAGCTTCATAACTGATAGGGGACTGTACTGTTATGTGGGGATGCCGTTTGGGCTATTGAATGCCGGGGCTACCTATCAGAGGCTGGTAAACATGATGTTTAAAGAACAGATTGGTAAGACTATGGAAGTCTATGTTGACGATATGTTGGTCAAATCAAAGGTGGCAGCCGACCATGTATTGCACCTATCTGAGATGTTTGATATCCTAAGGAAGTATCGGATGAAGCTGAACCCCCAAAAGTGTGTTTTTGGGGTGGAGTCTGGAAAGTTTCTTGGATTCATTGTGAACCACAGAGGGATTGAGGCAAACCCCGCCAAAATCAAAGCATTGCTGGAACTGAGGTCCCCAAGGAATGTAAAAGAAGTCCAAGGGCTTACCGGAAGGGTAGCAGCCCTAAATAGATTCGTATCTCGGTCTTCCGACAAATGCAAGGAGTTTTTCAAGGCTATCAAGAAGGGTCAAAACTTTGAATGGACCCCGGAATGTGAGGAAGCCTTCAAGAAACTAAAAGAACAGCTGGGAAGCCCACCATTGCTCTCCAAACCCTTGGAAGGTGAGGTACTCATTTTATATTTAGCTGTTTCTGAATACTCTATAAGTGCTGTGTTGATCCGGGAGGAAGAACAAGTACAATACCCGGTATACTATGTGAGCAAAAGGCTGCTGGATGCGGAAACCCGGTATCCCAGCATGGAAAAGCTAGCATATACTTTAATATTGGCTTCCAGGAAGCTAAGGCCTTACTTTCAGGCCCATAAAATTGAAGTTAGAACATCCTTCCCGCAAAGGCAAGTGATGCACAAGCCGGAAGCCTCCGGTAGAATGATGAAATGGGCTGTCGAGCTAGGACAGTTTGAAATAGATTACAAGCCCCGAACTGCTATCAAAGGCCAAGCACTGGCCGATTTCTTACTGGAGTTTCCTCCTGATTTTGAGGTTACCAGAGAAGATTGTACCCCGGTATCCCCAGTTACCGAAGGGGATGCCGAAAGCCCCCAATTATGGTGGAACCTGTATGTTGATGGTGCAGTAAATAATAATGGGGGAGGTGCAGGAATAGAGTTGGTAAGCCCAGAGGGGCACCGAATTCAGAGTGCCATACACTTTGGCTTCAGGGCTACCAACAATGATGCAGAGTATGAGGCCCTGATTGCTGGTTTGAAACTGGCTCTGGAAATGAAGGTAGAATACCTAAATGTGTTTAGTGACTCCATGCTGATTGTGTGGCAAATTAAAGGAAGCTTCCAGAGTCGAGGCCCCCGCACTGAACTCTACATGAGGTATGCCCAAGAACTTATCAGTAGGTTCAAATTACTAATTCTAAATCAAATCCCAAGGGTGGAAAATGCCAATGCTGATGCCCTTGCCAAGTTGGGATCCCAAAAAGAAGCTGTCCTGTTAGGGGTGATACCCCTTGAAGTGCAACTCCAACCGAGTATCCATCGAGAGGAGACTATGGAAATAGAATCTTCAATGGAAAGCCAATGGACAACCCCAATACGTGAGTATATCACCAAGGGGACACTTCCGGAAGACAAAGATGAAGCTCGGAAACTCAAATATAAGGCTGCCCGTTATGTGATCTATGATGGCATCCTATACAAGAGGGGATTTAATCAACCTCTACTTAAGTGCATATCTGGAAATGAATGTGAATACATCCTAAGGGAAATTCATGAAGGCATTTGTGGCAACCACTCGGGGGGTACCTCCCTTGCCCACAAAATTCTCCGACAGGGCTATTACTGGCCTACCATGAAAACTGATGCTTATGACTTTGCTAAAGCTTGTGATCAATGCCAAAGGTTTGCTAACTTCAATAGCAACCCAGCTGTGGAACTAAGACCCATTGGAAGCCCCTGGCCCTTTGCAATATGGGGGATTAACCTGATTGGGGAGCTTCCCAAAGGCAGAGGTGGTGTGAAATATGTCGTGGTAGTCGTTGACTACTTTACCAAGTGGGCAGAGGCGGAACCCCTAGCTACCATCACTGCCGGTAAGCTAAAGGAATTTGTTAAGCGAGCCATTATATGTAGATACGGGGTACCGTACAAGCTGATCTCAGACAATGGCAAGCAATTTGATAGTAGAGAAATGAGAAGTCTATGTGAGGACTTGGAGATAAAGAAAGATTTTTCAGCCGTTTGCCACCCTCAAAGCAATGGGCAGACGGAAGCTGTGAATAAAATCATCAAGCACACTCTAAAAGCCAAGTTGGAAGATAAAAAGGGAAATTCGCCAGAGGAGCTTCCAATGGTCCTGTGGTCTTACAACACCACTCCCAGGTCCACAACCGGAGAGTCTCCCTTTGCTCTAACCTATGGCTGTGAAGCTATGGTCCCAGTGGAAGTCGGGACAGGGTCCTACCAGAGGGACAATTTCAGTCAAGAATCAAATGAAATAAATCAGAGGCTGGCTCTAGACATGGTAGAGGAAAACCGGGCTACCGCCCAGCTGAAACTCGCGGCTTACCAGCAGAGGACCCGCAAATACTATAACAACAAGGTACGCCCTCGACCCCTCAAGGTTGGCAACCTAGTACTGAGAAGAATGATGCCCAATATGCGGGTTCCCGGGCACGGAGCCTTTGGAGCAAACTGGGAAGGGCCTTACAAAATAAAGTCTATCTTTTGGGAAGGCACTTACCACCTTGAAGACATGGATGGGAACACTATTCCCCGTGCTTGGAATGCCGAGCACCTAAAAAAGTACTATCAGTAAGACTCTTTTCAGAGCAAACATAGGCCTCTTTCAGGCTTAGGATGAATAAAGGCAACCTACTAGTTGTGGTTGCACCATTTCCCTTTCAGTTCTTAGGATTTCATGATTTTCAATAGATGCCCGGGGGGTAGTGGATGCACACCCCGTCTAGATGAAATTTGATGTATTCGTACTCTTTGATTTTCAGTAAAAGTAGAAGTTGATTGTTTCCTTTTACATTTACCACTTATAAATATTTTCAGAAAGATATGTAAGACCTACAAGTATAGTTCTACATGGTAGCTAGGCTACCATCCAGAACTAGGGGGTAGTAGTGGATACACCTCTCAGCTTAACAGGTTGAAATTATCAGAATTTTAAATTTTTGCCATTTCCAGACATGTACGGAACCTTGAGTGGTTCACATGGCTTACTTGGTTATTAGGGCATGTATGGAACCCTGTTCGGCATACATGGTTCCCTTCATTACTTGGGCTTGTGTGGTAACCTGATTGGCACACTTGGATCCCTTCAATACCAGACATGTACGGAACCTTGAGTGGTTCACATGGCTTACTTGGTTATCAGGGCATGTATGGAACCCTGTTCGGCATACATGGTTCCCTTCATTACTTGGGCTTGTGTGGTAACCTGATTGGCACACTTGGATCCCTTCAATACCAGACATGTACGGAACCTTGAGTGGTTCACATGGCTTACTTGGTTATCAGGGCATGTATGGAACCCTGTTCGGCATACATGGTTCCCTTCATTACTTGGGCTTGTGTGGTACCCTGATTGGCACACTTGAATCCCTTCAATACCAGACATGTATGGAACCTTGAGTGGTTCACATGGCTTACTTGGTTATCAGGGCATGTATGGAACCATGCTTGGCATACATGGTTCCCTTCATTACTTGGGCTTGTGTGGTACCCTGGTCTACCCACTTGGATCCCTTTATTACAAGACATCTTTGCAGGATTGGCCTACATGGCATCACCACACATGATTTATTAAATGACTGGGACTCCCGGAACAAAGGTTTCCAGGCTGAGCCCCCGGTACCCAGGCTACCAGATAGGGGCTACCGGCCACGGGGCTCCCGGAGTCAGGTTCCTGCCTTCGGGCTTCCAAATGGAATTGGGATACCGGACGGTACCCCCACACCCACAGTGACAACCAAGCAGACAAAGGTACAAGTAGTCTATCAGTTCTATGGCCACCTATCCGGGTATGTGTTGCCATATTTACTCTTGTACTCTTCTACACTGCGATACTATTCTATCGTTCTTATCTTGATTCATGATCTAATATCTATTTAATCAACATATATATGACGTATATCCTCTGAGAATTTGTACAAACTTGTTTTAGGATTAGTGAGGAGAGTCATTTTACCGGATAGAATTCGATGGTGGCGTTTAGTTATGCACTGTTTTAAGTTATCATAGCACCTTTCTTACATAGCATATTGGTACCCTAGAGAATGAGTACTATGGGGGTTCGATGAGTAAGGATTATTAAGTCTAAGTTGGTTCTCGTTGCATAATCAGAAATGATGCGACAATCATACCTACTACATAAAAAACCGGATAATAAGATAAACATGCATTTGATAAGCAAGGCAAGTTCAAAAGTACCAAGGCTTACGACCATAGAACGAGTAGAGTTATGAAATTTAAGATTACATTCGTGGAGCGTTATAGGAGCCCACCCCCTTTTAATCAAAACCATAAAGTTCATGAAACCAGCGGAATAAAAGTTCAAGATGATGAGAGAGGAATGACTTAGGAAGACGAAGGGTCTTTGGCAGCCTCAGAACTAGGGGAATCCTCGACAGGATCAACCTTTCCAGCGGAATCACCTGGTGTAACCTCAACCACATCTGTGGGAGCATCAACCCTAGCTACTTGAGCATCCTCGTTTGCGTCCTTCGGGATAGCCAACGGCCTGGCTATTGTCTTTGAAACAGGAGTCTGGGACCCAGCAACCTCCGCCTTGAAACTCTCCACTTGCTTTACCGCATCCTCGCCTAGGAGCGCCCAATCTAAGTTAGGCATTGCTCGCCAGGTAGACCTCATGTAGTCGGTAGCCCCCTTGGCAAAACCCAAGTTATACCTTTCTGGAAGGGCCTCCTTGAGCCTTCTGACCGATGCTTGCAGGGAATCCACCTGTAACTTCAGTTCTTTAATCTCGGAGGCATGGACTACCATCCTTTCCTCCTTCTCTTCTTCCTGGGTGGCAACCAGCTTACCCAACTTATCCTTTTCCTTGGCTAACACAGATAACTCTCCCTTCAACCTCTTACCAGCCTCAGACAGCTTCTTCTTCTCACCTTCCGCAGCTTGCATATCTAACTTCAATTGCTTGATTTCCTCTCGGAGCCTCATATCGCCACGGGTAGCCAGGGCCATTTGATTGGAAAGCCTAAGTTGATGGAAGAAGCTCTCGCCCGCTGAAAACAGCATGGATCTCGCAGCATCAGAGGTTTTCTGTTTAACCCACCCAGCAATCGTCTCCATGGGAATCTGACCTCCAGACATCTGATAGAACTGCTCCACTTCACCTACAGGTGCATCTTGCTGAGATATCCTAACTCTCTTCGAAGATCGAGTTTCTGGGGTAGCCTTGAAACTCCCGGAAGCTTGAGATAATCTGCGTTTTTCAATAGCTGAAAGCTCAACCTTGATGGGTGCAGGAGCTGGGACCCTGGAAATCGGGGTAGCGGCAATAGGGGTTTCCATCATGAGCAAATCGTCTTCAGGAATTAAATCTTCATATTTATCAGATGGTTTGATAAAGGATGGCACAGATCCTGACATACCTGAAATGATGGAACATTGGAGATGTTAGTAACCGTAACACATAACTATATGAGGAAATATCAGGTTACCGGTAGGGTTACCGGAGCCCGATTCCTGGATGCATATGATAACATGAGTAAGAGAAATGCAACAAGTACTACACAGTTTCGAAGCATATACATGAGAAAAGCAATAGAGACGCCACTAATAACGAGTATCTATGAACAAAGGAATATGACATGTTTAGTGAGAATATAAGAAGAAGGTATAGGGAGCGGTAGCCTGGGATACCGGGAGAGAAGTCAGTGGAAGCCCCATCTCTCTTTCCACGCTTCTTGTCAGTACCCTGAGGTCTGGGCTCTCTTTCCAATCCTTCCTCGACCTCCATCTCATGAGTAGGAGAGGAGGGAGCCACAGGTTTCGAGAACCCTAATCTCGTCAGGGTCTCCAGGGTCAACAAACTCTCCCCGTCTCTCAGAGAGCCCGCCAACTTCATAATCTTTCTAGCCCTTCCCTCTTCAATGCCCTGTAGGGATGTTTGTGTTGGGATCCCTAAACAATACAACAACAGAATAAAAAATAAAACAAAGGTCGAATTAGAAAAGAAGGTGATTCGACGGGGGCTACCCGTAGCATGGCAGGGGGTACCGGATGCTTACCCGGAGTCAGATTCCACTCTTTTCTCACCTCCTCGCAGCCATAACAGTATAAAAACATTTCCAACCAGTCATACATCCCCCGTTTGTTTCCCTTTATACACCCACCTTGCCTATTATTCCATGAGGTGAGGTAAAAGATACCAACCTTTCGCCCTACATCCTTCAATTGATAGAAGTACCCTAGCTCTCTAGCGGTGAGAGGGACAGAGAAGGCTCGATCATAGAGAATGTACATGCATGCAGCCACCCTAAAAGAATTAGGGGACAATTGCATTGGGGCTATGTCATAAAAGTTCAACATGTCAATAAAGAACGGATGCATTGGGAGAGAGAATCCGAACTTAAAGAACGAAGCAGATAACACGGCATCAGGCAAGGACTGATCAGGTTCAAAGTTATCAAATCTGTGGCACCTCTCACCATCACTGGGTACCACAAGATTACATCCCGGATTGCACGACTCTAATAGTCTGACAAGTCTATCAGCATTCATGATGGAGTCTAAATTTTCACAGGATGGAACGCAGCTTACAGGGACGTGAGGCTTCCGATCAACCTCTATCACAAATCCAACTTCGGTATTCCCTTCTTCATCTAGCAGGTTTGAATTTTCAAAAAGCGGCTGCTCAGCCTCATTCCAGAATCCCTCATCCAATCTTTCTTCTTCATCCGTGTTTGAACTCAGATAAATCCTATCAATACCCTCATTACCAAAATTTGATGAGCCAGCCTCCAGGGAAGGGTCGAGACGCCTACTTACGATCTCAGCCTCAAGAGGATTTATTACCTCAACCCGAGAACGGGTCCGAGAACTAATGGAAGGCTTGGATTGTAACAAGGGTTGACGGAGGAGCACCTCATTAAGGTGGGTTGACCCAGAATTCGAAGGCTCACCAGAAATGGGTGACAGGTTACCCACATGTTGTGATGAGCCTCCCGAGATGGACGAGATAGACATCTGCAACCACAGATAGGGAAGCAGATTAGCGTGAGAGAAGAGAGCCGAGCAACCAATAGTAGGAGGAAACGGTGATCCCACTTAATCAACCTAGAGGTACCCTAGACATAATAAGGCTACCGGGTCAAATCGAAAAGGCTAAAAATCGGTGGGTGGCTATCAACATGGCAGCCCAATTTAATGATGCCGGAGCTAACAAAACAAAACAAGGAAAAACATGGGTGCAAAGTACCAGGCATACGCCCAGATTGATCAGTTACCTATATCTATTCGACAGAACAGATCTAAAGTAATGACACTTGATTAGAGCAAACATCAAACATGTTATAAGCACCTAAAGAGTAACCAAGGGGGAAAACGGAGTACAGGCCATCCTGAACCCCTCCGGTAAGTATACCATAAGCAGTGAAATTAGCACATGCATCTCAGCATAAAGAGTCAAGCACACGAGATTTAATCTTAACAAGGATGGAGAGTTGATACAGACAACAAAGATTTACGACCATACACATCAAATTCAGGCGAATCGAAGCAAACAACATGCAATGATGATTGGAATTATAGCTCTATTATCAATTCAAAAAACAAATATCGACACATGAACATCAAGAATGAAACAACAAAGTTAGAAATATGGGTAGACCGCAAGAATCAAAAAGAAAGGTACCTTAGTGAAGATGGGTGTGTGACTGGCCTAGGCCTCACCGGAGAAGTCCCGTCGGAAACCTTTAAAAGCCTTTTTCGTTACTCAAAAGAGAGAGTATAGCGTAGATGAAGAGGAAAATGATGAAAAGGCTAAGCGTATTGATATATGAAAGTAAATGAAAAAGAGGCGTATTCCCTAGTGATTGAATATGGCACAGAAAACGAGGTGTAGAGGGAAACGTATGGGTACAGGAAAACAAACCGTTCCCTTTTGTTTTAGAGCGGTAGAGTTTGTGATAAGGCTCTCCCCTCTTGATAGTCATCTCTTTTGTTCCCAATAAATCTAATTAATCAGAGCTTTAATAAATAAATCGTATAGCTCCCCACATTAGATTAATTCCGGGTTCCCGTGACGCAGATTACAAGAGCTATCGAATGAAAATACCACTACTAGTTCTGATATTTGCAAATGAGAATTTACTATTTCAACATCGTGTTGGCAAGGCATTGATAAAGTAAGTTTTTGATTTAGAAACCTAGAAAGCGGCACCCTGTGAATAATAGGTTCCCCTTGCACACAGTACTTGAGGGAACCGGGGGGTAGTTGTTGTGACCAAAATCTCGCATGAGTTAGATTTAGGCCCACTAGAGGGTTAGGGTCCAGATCCATGAAGAGAATGAGTAATATGTCAGGTTTCCGTAGGCCTACGGTAGCCCTAGGGGTTACCATGTACACTACAGCACGGGAACGCATGACTAAGGGTCTCAAGGTATCGCCTTGAGGATAACCTATAACTATTACCAGTCATCCAATAGAGCTTCCAGAGTAGCTTCCGTGATAGGGGTTACCGGAGGGGGTACCGGAGCCAGGCTACCGGGCGGTACCCCCAGCTTCCGCCGGAAGCCTGATTAGGCTGCCAAATCAGATAAGGCACGCCTCCTACTTTTTAGGAACACGTTTATATCATCTAAAAACACTCTCAAACAGATAAACATTCAGTTATTTGAGGATATATGTCATATATACTTGATAAATGATACAAAATTATGATAAATGCTTGAGATAATCATTCTATGTTACCTAAACTGCTTGGTAACCTGATTATACACATCATACTCGATTATTATCAGAAATAACAGTCATTATCCCACTGGAGAGAGGATAACTCATGACAAACAAACGATCATATCATTCAAGAACTACATTCGGGCTTGATCCACTATAAATAGTGGTATGTAGGCAGTTTACGGGATCTTCTTCGACACTTACACTCCTTGAGTAGCTAGAGCACGTGCACTCTTGTGTGACACAGTCAAATTAGGGTTCTTGGCTGGCCAACATTTGGTCCTTGAACTCTCATTCCGTAGATTCAGTCCGATCCTTCCGAGGAACCACATCCCGTGTTCTTCGGTAACCCTAGCCGTGAGCCTTCCCGGGCGGCTAGCCATTGATCTTCAACCACGAGCCTTTCTGGGTGGTTGGACGATTCCTTGTTTATTGGCGCTATTCCAGCACGAGGCCTCATAATCTGTTGTGCTAAAATCCTCCCACAACAACCATTACTCATTCTTGCTGTTGGTAAAGCACTAAAATGCAAACGTCACAATTCGTGGGTGGATGCACTCGTTCAACTTCTGAATGGTAAATTTGAAAATATTCCTGGAGTAGATTGTTAGAAACCGTTTCACCCAAAACCTTAGGGTGTTGGGGAAGGTCCTTTCAAGGATCTTATACTCATATATATTTAACATTCCCCCTCACTCGCAAGCCCACTATGGGGTAAGAGCCCACTATGGGGTAAGAGTTGTCACTAGGAGCCCATTTTTGGAGCAATTCCTTAGTGCCAAATTAAATTGAGAATATTGGGGGTGGTGGGGTTCGAACTTGAGACCTCCACAAACACCAGAGCTCTGATACCATGTTAGAAACCATTTCACCCAAAACCTTAAGGTGTTGGGGAAGGTCCTTTCAAGGATCTTATACTAATATATATTTAACATAGATTGACAAGTATATCGGGGTATTAGACTGAGTATTGATTATTTAGAACAAGATGATGCAAAGTCATGCCTTTTTCTGTGCTGCTTGTTTCCTGAAGATGCAAATATCTATATGTTAGATATAATTGATGTGATTTAATGTCAGTGTTTAAGTGTTGCAGGTAAAAAGAGTTTAACTTGTTGGTTGAAAGCAGTTGTAACAGAGTTTGAGTATACGCTGATAGCTGGAAGCGCAAACGCTGACAGAAGAAAGCGTAAACACTACTAGCTGAACACATGGAAGCGCAAACACTGTTAGCTAGGAGAGCAACAGAGTTTGCTAAAGTCTGTCTACTGGAAGCGTCTACGAGTCAACAGAGTTTGAAGATTAATTTAATATTAATATGGAAGCGATATCTTTGAAGATTGGATAGCTGTCAAAGAGATTGAGTTGACTTAGAAGACGTGTAGCAATCGTAATTGATATCAATTGTATAGCTTAATTTTAGGAGAATTAATTAACGATTGTACGTAGCTGTATATCTTATAAATACAGTTAGGTTAACCCTAAAAGGGTATCCATCGTGAACGAATATCATTCATTGTAACCTAAGCAGCTTTCTATGATATTTTACATCACTGAGAGAGGAATTATTAATTCCAAACAGTTTTAAGAGCTAAAACGTGTGTTCTTGTTATTTACTCATACAGTACTTGATTATATATTGTGTATTCGACCTAACTAGTGGTATCAGAGCCAATCTGTTACTTTAGTACAGTTTAAGATCCAAACACAATAGTAATCAATGGCAGAGATTCCTCCTCCATCAGGTTCTGAGAAAGCACCTACTACTGTTAGTAGGTATGAGACAATTAGGGTTCCAATACTCAAGCCATCAGAATATGCAATCTGGAAGGTAAAGATGACCATGTTTCTGGAAGCCACAGATCCAGAATATCTTGATAGAATTTATGAAGGTCCTCATAAACCTACTAAGTTAACTGCTGCTGCTGCTGGTGAGGAATCAAAGGTGGTTCCAAAGGAAAAGAAAGATCTAACTGCTGAGGATCTTTCATCTATTTCTAAGGATGCCAAAGTAAGGCACTTACTTCACAGTGCTCTTGACAATGTTATGTCTAACAAAGTGATTAACTGCACGACTGCAAAGGATATATGGGATGCACTTGAGGTTAGATGTCAAGGAACTGCTGCAATTAAGAAGAACAGAAGGAACATACTCACACAGGAGTATGAGCATTTTGAGGCAAAGTCTGAAGAAACCATGACAGAAACATTTGATAGATTCTGCAAACTACTCAATGATCTATCATTGGTTAACAAAGAATATGATCTGGAAGATTCAAATCTCAAGTTTCTTCTCTCTCTTCCTGAAAAGTGGGATGTGAAAACAACCACCATAAGAGACAACTATGATCTTGCTGATACTGAGATTGATGAAATCTATGGACTGCTCAAGACTCATGAATTGGAAATGGAGCAGAGAAACAGAAGATCAAGCAGGAAGTCAAAGACTGTTGCACTGAAAGTTGAAGAAAAATCTTCAAAGAAAGAAGCATCAAGGAGAAAGGCAAAAGGAAAAGCCTTAGTCATACATTCAGAAAGTGAGTCATCAAACACTGATGTTGACTCAAACACAGATGGAACATCTGATTCTGAAGATGATGAGGAGATGATGCAAATGGCTGCATTGATGGTAAAGACCTTCAAGAAGATGGGATACAAGAACTTCAAGAAGGGAAAGAGATTCTCCAAGGATTACTCAGAGTCTGACAAGAAAAATTTCAAGAAATCTGAGGGAAAGGACTTTAAATCTGGTAAGAAAGACAAGTCTGAGATTCAATGCTACAAGTGTAAGGAGATGGGTCACTATGCTCCTGAGTGCAAAAAGGGTAAAACTGAAAAGGCACTCTTCACCAAAGGCAGAGATTGGGCAGACACCTCAGATTCAGATGAGGAGGTGAACTATGCTCTCATGGCCTCTACTCAGAATGAAGATTCTGAACTAAAGGTACCTCCAACTACCTATGCTTATAATACAGAAAATATAACTGAATTGAGAATTTATCTTAAGGCATTACACATCAGTTATAGGGATCAGACTTTAGAAAATGAGAGAATCAAAAGTGAGTGTTCTCAACTCAAAGAAAGAAATAAACTTGTTGAGGAACAACTTGAAAACATGAATAAAATTCAGAAAGAAAGAGATGATGCTGTGTTTATAGAACAGGAGTTGCTAGGTAAGTATAAGCAACTAGAATCTGAATTAGGAGATGCAAAGCACATTATTAAAACTTGGACACATTCTGGAAAAGACACTCAAGAGGTCTTTCAATCAGACACAGTAGGTATAGGTTATTCTGAGGATGATGTGCTTAGGTTTCAGAATACAGTCAAGATTAGACCACCTCTTTCTACTAAGAAATTTGGAACATTTGTTCATGGGACTGTTAAAACTGAACATGGAGTTGTTGACCATGAGCCAGTAAAAACCTGTGTAAAACAGGTTAATATTGGTTCAATGACAGATAAACAACTTAAGCATAAGCTTAAAGAAATTAAATCTGTCAACAAATAGAGAATGCCTAGGAAAAACAGAAATGGTAAGGTAGGCATAACATCAGGAATTAAGCCAATGCTTGCTACATTTGCACCTAGAAAAACTTGTTATAATTGTGGTAGCACTAATCATCTTGCTAGCTTTTGCAGGAAGAACAAAGACATTAATTCTTTACCCTCCAAATCTGGAGTGAAAAAGGAAAATGTCAAACCAAGACCACAAACTCTGTGCAAACATTGTGGAAGTAGTTGGCACTCAATTTATACTTGCAAGAATTATCATGCTATTTATCATAATTATTATGAACTGAAATCTAATTTGAAATGGGTTAAAGTTGATTCTGCAAGTACTAAGAATGAAAATGTTAGTTTAAACTCTGATAATGCTAAATCCGCTGCAAAAACTAACAGATTCAATAAAGCAAAAGGATCCAAGCAAGTCTGGATCCTTAAAACTAACAATCAGTGATTGTTTATGATTGCAGGGCACCAGGGTAAGTACCCTAGTCGTGGACAGTGGATGTTCAGGACACATGACTGGAAATAAAGCCATGCTATCAGAGTATGAGGAGAAGGCTGGCCCAAAAGTTTCCTATGGAGATGGCAACATAGGACATACTCTGGGATATGGCAATATTAATCTTGGAAGTGTCATCATCACAAATGTAGCTCTGGTTCCAGGACTCAAGCATGATCTGCTTTTTGTGAGTCAAATCTGTGACAGAGGATATCATGTAGATTTTCAGCCTGAATATTGTCAAGTCATTAGTAAATCTACAGGGAAAGTTGCTCTAGTTGGAAACAGACACAATAACATCTATGAAATAAAATTGTCAACAAACTCTGATGGCAAATCAATATGTCTGTCAACAAGAATGTCCAGTGAAGAGAGTTGGAAGTGGCACAAGAAACTCTCTCATTTGAATCTGAACAACATCAATGAGCTAATAAAGAATGATCTTGTAAGAGGACTACCAAAGTCTTTGTTGAATGTAGAAGGCCTGTGTGATTCCTGTCAAAAGGCCAAACAGAGAAAAGCCTCTTTCAAAAGCAAATCTGAGTCTTCAATTATTGATCCTTATCATCTCCTACATGTTGATCTTTTTGGACCAGTAAATGTTATGTCTCTTGGAAAGAAGAAATAAGCTCTAGTCATTGTTGATGAATACACCAGATACACATGGGTGTATTTTCTAGCAAAGAAGGATGAAACTGCATTAATGTAAGAACCCAGATTTTTGGGTAGAATTAAAACTTTTACTGTGTATTGATGAAAGAATGAACAGTGACTCCGACTACAAGGTATTAACAAAGAATGTGAACGGGTATAGATTTAAATGATCATATGTCATGAAGAATACTGTTGGTTGATAGCATAAATAAGAATAATCTATCTCCTAAGGATATAAGTTATATTATTCCAAGAAAGATTATTCTTGTGTCATCCAAATCAATATCTATTATAAGTCCAGCGGTTCCGTAAAAAGGTTAAGGAGCACTCGAGAGTAAACCAGGTTCATTTTCCTAATTATAGGAATTAAATAAAAATAAGTTATGAATAGTGATTTTGGTGGAATTTAGAATATTAGTATAATAATGCTATATCCGGTATTCGGAACGGATTTCCGAGTTCGTATTAGTGATCCAGGAGGAAAATAAGTGTATGTAAAAGCTGTCGGATTCAGAAAAAGAGCACTTTCATTTTCTCCGAGAATTCCCTGGACACTGCCAGACTTAAGGATTTATAAAAGGGATTTAAGGAATTTAAATTCGAGAAGTATTAAGAAAGATGGAGAATGTTATTATAAATATTAAGAAGGTTTTCGGTAAAACCCTAACTAGAAATCTTGAGATATTCCTGCGAACGATCAATCAAATTGAGCAATAACCGAGCAAAAGAGCAAGCTAGAAGGCAAGGTGCATGCATGTGGTACTAGAAAATATCTAAGTAACCAAGTGATGACTCAAGCAACTAGCATACTTAGGAATCAAACTAGTACTTAGAAATCCAACCAATGCTTAGCTTATAACCATCCAATGATCAACACATGGCTTGCAAAATACATCATTCCTTGCATCATCACTTTATTAAAGTAATACAAGATGAGATATTATCTAGAACTCATCCACTTTATGCATTATTGATCAAAGAAACCAAGCAAAAAAAATATCAAACTCTCTCCACCAACACCATTCGAATTTTTGGTTAATTCAAAGACCAAAAATCCACTTCCAACCATTTGTTGATCTTGAAACTTTTTATGTGAGTCCTATAATTCATAAAAATGATCTCCTCAAAATCTTAGCATCAAACTCATCTTTTTCCATTTTCAAAAAAATGATTTAAGAGGAGGGTGAATAGTGTTTTCAAGAACAAATCTTGGTTTTCTTGATTTCTTGGATGATCCAAGCTTGGTTAAGGATAGGCATGGACTATACAAGGCTTAGCAAGGGCTTTAACACTCTCCAAGGAAGGTATAAACCTCATGAACCCTAGATCTTACTTTGGGTATATGCTTGTTCTTGATGGATTTAAACTTAGTTATGTTAATAGTAAGTTATAAGCATGATTACAAGCATGATTATGGTTTAGTTTTGATAAATGTTAAAAATAGCCTAGGTGAACGGAAAGGCATTGCTTGGCCTCAGTTCATGGTTATAAATCATGTATATGTTGTTTGGAGTAGATATCATGATTATTGGGAGTTTTGGAATTTGGTAAATATCCGATTTATAGCCGTCGTAATGCCGAAATTTCGTTAACCTTAAGAACACGAGTTTGACAGTAGGTATAAGTCACTGATTAGCTTCGATTTCTTCCATGATAAGCTAGATTATGTTATAAGCTTCGTTTTGATATAAAGATCGTATGAAATGGACTTACGGTTTAGGAGTTATGATTAAATTCGTAAAAGAGGTTCGAAACCGTAATCGAAAGTTCGTAACTGAAATTGGAATCCCTTAACATGACTAAGTCAGTGACGAATCATGGTAATTAAATATTAGAGGTCATAAGGAAGGCGTGAGAGAAAACCACAAGTAAAATGGATCGTTTTCCGATTTTATAAAAATGTTCGAATCGAGGATAAGTGCGAAGAAACCACTTTTCGGAGGTAACATTATTCATTAAAACCTCCTGCCCTGTTTTGGCAAAATTCCGAAAAATTAATCTTCTGATCTAAGTCCAATTTTGAGTTAGCTACCTTCTAGACATTCTCTAGATCATGTATGCGAAAACGGTGCATCATTTGAGTTAACGGTTACCGAGTTATGAACGTTTTAGTGAAAGAGGTGTGAATAGTAAAGATCCGTAGTCGACTGAACTTCAAAAATACATTTCACCTATTTAGACTCGTGGCTTCGAATTGGAAATTTTATGATAAATATTACAAATACCAAAGATGATTTTATAAGTGGTTTCATAATTAAATACGTTTCCATTGATTTATTAAAAGTGTTGAAGTACGAGTCTCGAAATAGTGATTCTCGGAAAAGTCAACCCTAGGGGTACTAATTTGGCCACCCTTTTTGGCTAAGTTAAAAAGGGAATTTCGAGTCGACTAAAACACGAAACTTGTTAAGAATTATCAAGACCACATATTGGTGCAAAGAACGAGGTTATAATTGATTAAGTAAGATATACGAAAAATCTGACATTAAGGGTGGGTTCGAGGTGTGTTTTGGACTAAACTTACATGACTTAAGTTAAGTTATACTTAACCTTCGAAATGTTAAGTGATTGACCTCGGTTGTTGTGACTATTTATAGATCACTGGATCGACACGAGACACACTACCCCTACAGGATTACCAGACAAGTTTCCAATACTTGGAACTGTTGTTGTGATAATATATATAATGATTGTTGTATACCTATGCCATAACATGCATGCCTACTTTCAAGTCTATTGATATGCTTGTTCCCTGAATTGATATTGGTTTATAGACTAGATATGAATTATCAGTTATAAGCAAGATTGTTTTGCTAAGACCCTTAGTGAAGGGCGTATGATATTCATTCTTTAAATATAAGACCGGGAGTCAGTATTTTGTGATATATAGATAGCCGTGGAAACCCGGAGGGATTCCAGCGGCAGAGTAGTACTCATTTTGAGGAATGTTATTAGTAAACATTATTTATATTTTCATAAAGTATTGATTACTTGGAAATTACTCGAGGAATGCTATTTGGATATTATCTCAATCGAGAGGTGAATATTCATTCGCGTATATTTATTTGCTGAATATTATTTTAATATTCATTCGAGCTTTAATTACTTAAATGAATATTAGTTTCGAATATTCTTTTAGAGTTTGATTATTCAATGAGTAATTACTTTAGTATTCTTGGAAATTTATTTATTAAATGAATATTATCGTGAATATTCATTTAAGATTTTATGTACTTGATGAATATTATTTTAAGATATTCATTCGAAGTTCTATTTACTTAAGGAATATTGCTTCGAATATTCCTTTAAAGTTTGATTGCTAAAAGAATATCATTTGGATATTTATTTAGAATATTAATTATTAAATGAATATTATTTTCAAATATTCATTTAATGTTTGATTTATTTAGTGAATATTATTTTAAACATTTGCTTGGGCTTATTTAATTAATGAATATTATTTTGAATATTCATTTAAAGAAGAGAGTTATTTAGTAAATAATTCTATGTATTTATTCGAGGATTACTTACGAGCAATATTATGATTTAATCATATTCCTTAATTATTATTGATTTAATAAATATTCTTGGAATATTTATTTAAATTCTTTTAAGTTCTTTTTATAATAATTCATATTATTCAAAGATTATCTTTCATCTTCAGATATGGTGTAAAATAGTTCGGAGTATTTTATGACTATTTTTGTCAAGGGGAGGTTCCCAAAACTTTATTTCCATTTAAATCTATCTTATAAGAAGATTTAAATACTCGCTCAACTTCCAAAAATATATAAGGGGACCTCACTTGAGAGATGTTATTTATTGGGTTGCCCGGTCCTATACTTGCTAAAACTATCTTGTAACTCACATCTTGATTCTTTCAAGCATCGATATAAGTCTGTTTGGTTACCTCCTCAACGCTCGAGGGGTAAGAATTGATGGAACAAGTTTATATCCATTAACAAGCATCAGCTTGGGAAATATTGGTGATTTTTCCTTTCCAACTAGATACGACTACTTTGTGAAGTCCTATCAACAAGTAATATACTTGGGGAAAGGGGGAGGAACTTCACGTTTCAAAGTTATGGATGTGAAATGAACTAGGAGATGCGTAAGTGACCCAGTGGCGCCGGTCCAGCAAATGGCCCAACCGTTGGCCGGGGGGTTCCAGAGGGCGGTAGACAAGTAAATCCGTCGGTGCTTCCTTCTACATGTAGTAAACAAGAGGTGGGGAGCATAACATGCGACTGATCATCGTGTAAATGCTATGTCTCCTGGCGCGTCAAACTCCAGTATTAGTTCATCTCTCAATGTTGGAAATTTCCTGCAACCTTATCATTATTGGCAGGTTTGAAAAGTGTTTGAATTGGAATTGCAATATTCTTCCTGCAAGTTCCTCTATTATGAAAAGTTGATAATATCTGGCTCATCTTTGACATAGCAGATATTTATTCAAAACAAATATATTTTGAGTTACCTTGTAACTTCATCTCATACCTTATATTGGTACTACATCGTTAATGCATGGCATATGGTTTCAAAGATATTTTGGAATGTTATATATTATCACTGTTCAATTATATTTTTGGTGGGCTATTGCTCACCCTTGCTTTATTTATTTATATCACAACAACAGCTAGATCAGATGGCCGCGCAAGGCGTGCTCAGCATAGGCAGGTGTTAGCCGTCAGAGGATTAACCGCTGAGGTCATAGCTACCATTGCTAAGGATGTAGCCTCTGGTAGGCTAGTTGTTAGTATTTGTGCATCAAATGTATTTATATATATGGCATATACCAATGGATGGCAAAGAGCATGTAATTGTAAAATTGTAATTCTATGGGTTGTAAGAACTCAAACTTGTGATTAATAATATTGACGATTACTCTGATTTCATCTCTGGGACTATAACGGGTGTGTTTTATGTTGTTGTTTTGGGTCACAAGGTTGTAATTTAAATTATGTTGATTTTGTGGTTGGATATTGAGACCGTAACGACCAGATCCCTGACCCTGGATCTGGGGGTGTTACAAAAATGGTATCAGAGAGAGCGTTATATATCCCAGAGATGACGCGACGTTAAAACAATAAATTTATTAAGATAATAAGAACTCTTGCCAAGTTCATAGTCGGACTACTTAATGTAGTATTGACATATAAAACCCTTATGGGAACTATTAAGTATCATGATAGTAACTTAGCTCGTTCTTGTACCGACTAGTAAGGCGACAGACCTTGAGGCATACGAGCAGCAGCACGATGATGCCTGATTATATGCTGACGATCGGATGGTGAATGCGATAGAGTACCCTACTGAGGACCCGGAAGAGGTTCCAGCAGAGGGGGAGAATCCTGTTAGAGACAGGGAAGTTTACCTTGAGGAGATGAGGGCTGCATCCAGAGAGACTGTAAGAATCTGGATATAGTGCTCAGAGAAGTGAGCGTAAAGAACTGATATATTATGAAGAGAATTAAAGAGGTATATTGGATCTATAGCTGGACTGCCGGATAAAGTACCAGCAAACAAAACGGATTCGGGGAATTACTTGAGATCTTATATGGGGTTAGATAAGAATCCTTAGAGACTTCCAGATCAGAGGGAAAAGAGTGAGAATGATGCATGATTATCAAAGGCATCAATATATGTCAGGGAGCAGAGTCTCCAGGAGCAGTTGAGATAGAGGCAGCAAGTGCCACATTATTTGATAAATGGATTAGTGTGAATCTTATTAATGATAATTCGCCATGAGAAGGCAGATTTCCTAGGTTATAATTTATAAAGTCAATTGAGATTGATGAGGTGGTTTATCCAGTGAGATGTCCATTTTATGAATGGATCAGCCTAGAAAGTAAAGATAATGGAAAGTGATAGCCTGAATGGATAAAGAATATAAGGAAGTAGTAAGTGAGACAATGATCTCAGAACCTACAAGAGGAGAAGACCAGTGAGTCTGTGATAAACTAGTAATAAGGCTATTGTCAGGAACCAAGTATAAGTCTAGTTCAATTCAGTGGAAGGATGGACCAGAAACATTAGAAGCATGTGATTCAAAGGAATATTAAATTTTTTCTATTCCTTGAATGGATTATGGTAGTTACCTTAAGTTTATTCTGACACTGAATCATAAAGGGATTAGGCAAGGCAAGCAGTGGTTGAGATGTAATTGAGAATGCTTTTAGATGCAACCTGAAAGAACAGGTGTAGGACATGTTCTCGAAATAAGAGTTTTAGCAAAATGAAGTCCAACAATAGGACACATGATCAATAAGAGTAGTGTTGGTCGGCCCTACCAAGTTAAAGACAGTTTCAAATGGAGATTGGCCAACCACACTGGCAAAGGTGAGAAATTTCATAAGATTCACAAGGTATTACCAAAGATTTGCTCAGGACGTTATAGAGAGTGCAGTCCCGTAACCCGACTTATTGTAAGGATAAAAGTTTGAATGGACAAGATAAATGGGGGAAAATCTCCCTGGAGTTAAAGATAAAAACTGGTGATGACCCAGCATTGGCGTTACCTAATGGAAGAAGGAGAATTTTGAAATATATTAGGATGCACCTCGTACAGGTTTAGGTGTTGTGCTTGTGCAACATGACAACATAATTTTCGAATACAATTGGACAACACGGTTCACTAGATTCGGATGACCTTGGTAGTGCCAATTCTGGGAAGCGACTGACCCCGATGGTAGCGTTCCTTCTGAGACTAGTTGTTAAGTAGACTGGTATTCGGTAGTATCGACTATTAGGACAAGCATGTATCGGGGAGGTATGGCATGTTTAGTTTGAAACTTTTGATTCCCCTTCTAAGGACGATGTATATTTGATTTCCTTCTAATGATTAAACTCCCAGCTTTATGTCAATCATTTCGCTACTGTAACTGTTTATGGTTCGACCAGCTCGGATGTTCATAGAAATATTCTTTGGGTATCGAAATGGATTTTCTTAATGTAACCAGTGGGTGGATAGATTGACTGAAGTTTCCCTAATCCTGGAAAGGAATTGGACAAAATTCGGCAAACCTTGTCTTTCGGATTATCTGAATACATCATTGAGGAGTCGATTGAGACTTATATGGAGTGAAGTTTTTGAAAAGATCAAAAGGTATCAAGTAGAAGGCACTATGCCAGCAATTGCTAGAAAAGTAATGCTATTAGCCGACCCCTAAACTCACATATTTTAGCATGGCCAGTGGGGCCAAGTCACTAAGGATTATCAAGTGATTGAACCAGCAATGTAAGGACAAAGCGGGGTGCTTCTAACAAAGTGCCAACCGTGAGAACTTTTGATGTAAAATGAATTGAGATACATGAGGATGGATTTTATAAATACCCTAGATGTATTAGGCACTAAGAAATTCACGTTGATCACGACCAATATCTTCCAGAACATCCTTGCTACCATTACCAAGTTCTGTAAGAAAGACAGATAGACATATGTTGTCTTTTGGAAAGTCATATAGACTAACATTCATTTGAAAGGAGAGGTAACATTAAGCTACCTATAGATTATCAAGATTGGAATGATTGAAAAGAGACCCTTATTATGGATATATGATTAAAATTGCCAAGTACAGGATGTAAGTATTCCTCGAAAATGGAATTGAGGATAGAATGTCCATAGATTAATACGAACCCTGGGGGATGCACAAAGGATAGCATCACCCCTAACAAAGACATTGTGAATTCAAACGATATAAGTTGAATCGACCAAAGTATCAATAACCTGTAAGGATTTGTGGAAAGGAGTCTCCAAAAGTACATAGACATAGATGTTATAGAATTGACTAATGATGTTTGATATACCCTGTAACCAGGAGATGCAGGAGGAATGATGAGGACGGCCTAAGAAACCTTATAAGGGAAGTGCTAATATTCTAAACTTCAAATGGGAAGTTTGGTAAGGAATGTATGACATAGCAACAATAAGGCCAGATGAAGCATGTGTGAAACCATGTAAAAGTATGGATTGAACCAATAAGGTTGAGATTATCCTAAAAAACAAGAAGGGAGTTAAGTAAGGAAATATCCTAGGTATGATTTGGAGTACCTGTAGTCAAGATCGCACTAGAAAGGTGGAAGCAATGACTTTTGGAAGAGACTGATAGATGCTTTCTCTCATTCAGCAGAATTTAAGGGAGAATGCTTCCACCCTGAGTTGGAATAGATCCAGAAAACATTGATCTCAAGAAATTATTATAATTAGGAAAGGCCAACGAGGTGGCCGACACTTTAAGTATAGGGGAGTAAGTATAAATGCTCAGACCAAAGAAATAGAATGATAATGTAAGGACCTTGATGGTCATAATGTGGTAGAGGAAGTTACATTCCGTCTAATGATTTTGCCAGGATCAACTATAAGAATAGTTTAAGTAAAGATTCGATTCCTGATGTTGCCAGTAGCACATTACCAACATTAGGAGGCTCTACGACAGACCAGACCAAATTCCCCAAGAGACTCGCCTTTTCTTTGGAAAGAGAGAGGGGAGGTTAAGTAACAATGAATTGGTAGTAAATGACCAGAAATAGAGAGGGTACAAATACTGATAAGCCAAATGGCACGATGATGAATGACAAGCAAGTTTATGTTGGTGTATTTCTGTGCAAACAAGATAGAGAATTATGAGGTTGGCAAGCGATTAAGCAAACCGCTAAGCTTTTAGTCTTCTACCGGAGATATATGATTAATAATCTCACCAGCTTGTTTCAGCTGCGATGCTGGAAGCTCTTTTGCAATTTTATCTGCTTCATGTAATATCTACGTCAAGTTCAGGAAGCATTCCCTATGGATAGGGAATAGTGATTATTTTGTTTTCCTAGAGGATCTTGAATTGACAATTATGAAACCCGTACGTTTAGTTATTCAATCACTGCGTAAACGATAAGCGATGGTGATCCTTCTGAGAAATTAGGTGGTAACGACTGTGGAAATGTCGAATTGAATCTAAGTTAGAGAAATCATCCAGGTTTATTTCGGATGGTGTAATTTCTGGAACGACGGGATATTTGAAATGAAGAATTAGGTTATGATGGTTCATAAATGATTATGGTAGAAATAAAAACAAGAGACTGATAGAGATGGAAATAGAATTGGGAATTAATAAGAGAGTCAGATAGGCGTACTCATGAGAATCTCCAGTAATGAAGCGAGAAAAGTATGGAATTGGCAAGGTAAGGGTATTGGCCAAAACGGAAAGTTGGAATTAGGAGCATGAATGACATACAAATTGACTCCTTTTAAGTTTGGAAAATCCGAGGAAATATGGAATAGTTGATTGAGAAATAAAGAGACTCATGGAATGAGAAAGTGAAATCTAGACGGTTGAACAAAGGAAAATTCGACCCCAAACGTGTAACACGTATTGAGTAAAGGTGGCGAGTGTCTCAACACTGAGATGACGATAGAGTTAAACAACAAGAGTAAATAAGAATTAGACAATATGAAGGATGTGATTGATAAAGAAAAGATTGGGAAATAATTATGGAATGTGAAGCAAGGAATGTTATGAATGGAGTGATGAATGGGTTTTCTTAACGAGCTCTCGGAATGACAACCTGATAGTGTTAGAATTATGAGTATAAAAGAGCCAGTGTCGGGGCATGAAATGTGAGTAATAATAATGTCAAGCGGGAAATCCAAGATTTAACCTGAGAGGTTGAAGGATTTTCCAAAAAGTTAGTGGTGCTAATATCGAGCAAGAGTATAGGTCCATAGAATGATGGACAGAGCAGCAAGGACATGTGATATGTGAGATTACGAAAAAGTAGTATTTAATACGAATATGATTATTTTCTTCTCTAATAAACCTCTATAGTTCAGAGGAAAATTCTAAGTATGATATTTTGACAATCATGAAAACTTTCTTATATGATTCTTTGAAATTCGTTCCTTTTCTTTTCCCTTATTTATCTTCTTCTAAACTGAGAAGAACAACCCTTTAAGGAGGGGAGGTAATACTACGTGACTCTCTGTCTGTGTGATAGGAGTCTAAGTGGAATGCCATTAATTGTTTAATTGCTTGTCAAGTACTAAAGGCTGGCCCCCTTCTGTACTAGCTATGCAATATAACAAATGTTCATTCGTCACAGTGATCTCTCGATAAATTCTCCACCTAAATATATATACATCGAGATTGCGAAGATTAAAGCGATTAGGAATTGCAAAATTTCGAGTGAGGTTATCTCTGGACTTCGTAGCGCGTTAGTGATACCGAAGTCACTGCACGTACCAATAAGGTTAATAGTATAAGAACGGACAAGAGCGTATACCGGATGATGTGTTATGCGAAAGTATCAAAGAATTGGTAGAACGGATAAAGGGTGTATTGTAACACCAGTATGATGTGCTTTAGAAAGATTGGAATGTGTAAAGATCGACCAGAGAATTGGAAAGCGAAATAACCAACAAGTACCCAATTGTCTTCTACCTGATTCCGGGACGGAATCCTTTTAAGGAGGGAAGACTGTAAGAACCAAGATTTTTGGGTAGAATTAAAACTTTTAATGTGTATTGATGAAAGAATGAACAGTGACTCCGACTACAAGGTATTAACAAAGAATGTGAACGGGTATAGATTTAAATGATCATATGTCATGAAGAATACTGTTGGTTGATAGCATAAATAAGAATAATCTATCTCCTAAGGATATAAGTTATATTATTCCAAGAAAGATTATTCTTGTGTCATCCAAATCAATATATATTATAAGTCCAGCGGTTCCGTAAAAAGGTTAAGGAGCACTTGAGAGTAAACCAGGTTCATTTTCCTAATTATAGGAATTAAATAAAAATAAGTGATGAATAGTGATTTTGGTGGAATTTAGAATATTAGTATAATAATGCTATATCCGGTATTCGGAACGGATTTCCGAGTTCGTATTAGTGATCCAGGAGGAAAATAAGTGTATGTAAAAGCTGTCGGATTCAGAAAAAGAGCACTTTCATTTTCTCCGAGAATTCCCTGGACACTGCCAGACTTAAGGATTTATAAAAGGGATTTAAAGAATTTAAATTCGAGAAGTATTAAGAAAGATGGAGAATGTTATTATAAATATTAAGAAGGTTTTCGGTAAAACCCTAACTAGAAATCTTGAGATATTCCTGCGAACGATCAATCAAATTGAGCAATAACCGGGCAAAAGAGCAATCTAGAAGGCAAGGTGCATGCATGTGGTACTAGAAAATATCTAAGTAACCAAGTGATGACTCAAGCAACTAGCATACTTAGGAATCAAACTAGTACTTAGAAATCAAACCAATGCTTAGCTTATAACCATCCAATGATCAACACATGGCTTGAAAAATACATCATTCCTTGCATCATCACTTTATTAAAGTAATACAAGATGAGATATTATCTAGAACTCATCCACTTTATGCATTATTGATCAAAGAAACCAAGCAAAAAAAATATCAAACTCTCTCCACCAACACCATTCAAATTTTTGGTTAATTCAAAGACCAAAAATCCACTTCCAACCATTTGTTGATCTTGAAACTTTTTATGTGAGTCCTATAATTCATAAAAATGATCTCCTCAAAATCTTAGCATCAAACTCATCTTTTTCCATTTTCAAAAAAATGATTTAAGAGGAGGGTGAATAGTGTTTTCAAGAACAAATCTTGGTTTTCTTGATTTCTTGGATGATCCAAGCTTGGTTAAGGATAGGCATGGACTATACAAGGCTTAGCAAGGGCTTTAACACTCTCCAAGGAAGGTATAAACCTCATGAACCCTAGATCTTACTTTGGGTATATGCTTGTTCTTGATGGATTTAAACTTAGTTATGTTAATAGTAAGTTATAAGCATGATTACAAGCATGATTATGGTTTAGTTTTGATAAATGTTAAAAATAGCCTAGGTGAACGGAAAGGCATTGCTTGGCCTCAGTTCATGGTTATAAATCATGTATATGTTGTTTGGAGTAGATATCATGATTATTGGGAGTTTTGGAATTTGGTAAATATCCGATTTATAGCCGTCGTAATGCCGAAATTTCGTTAACCTTAAGAACACGAGTTTGACAGTAGGTATAAGTCACTGATTAGCTTCGATTTCTTCCATGATAAGCTAGATTATGTTATAAGCTTCGTTTTGATATAAAGATCGTATGAAATGGACTTACGGTTTAGGAGTTATGATTAAATTCGTAAAAGAGGTTCGAAACCGTAATCGAAAGTTCGTAACTGAAATTGGAATCCCTTAACATGACTAAGTCAGTGACGAATCATGGTAATTAAATATTAGAGGTCATAGGGAAGGCGTGAGAGAAAACCACAAGTAAAATGGATCGTTTTCCGATTTTATAAAAATGTTCGAATCGAGGATAAGTGCGAAGAAACCACTTTTCGGAGGTAACATTATTCATTAAAACCTCCTGCCCTGTTTTGGCAAAATTCCGAAAAATTAATCTTCTGATCTAAGTCCAATTTTGAGTTAGCTACCTTCTAGACATTCTCTAGATCATGTATGCGAAAACGGTGCATCATTTGAGTTAACGGTTACCGAGTTATGAACGTTTTAGTGAAAGAGGTGTGAATAGTAAAGATCCGTAGTCGACTGAACTTCAAAAATACATTTCACCTATTTAGACTCGTGGCTTCGAATTGGAAATTTTATTATAAATATTACAAATACCAAAGATGATTTTATAAGTGGTTTCATAATTAAATACATTTCCAGTGATTTATTAAAAGTGTTGAAGTACGAGTCTCGAAATAGTGATTCTCGGAAAAGTCAACCCTAGGGGTACTAATTTGGCCACCCTTTTTGGCTAAGTTAAAAAGGGAATTTCGAGTCGACTAAAACACGAAACTTGTTAAGAATTATCAAGACCACATATTGGTGCAAAGAACGAGGTTATAATTGATTAAGTAAGATATACGAAAAATCTGACATTAAGGGTGGGTTCGAGGTGTGTTTTGGACTAAACTTACATGACTTAAGTTAAGTTATACTTAACCTTCGAAATGTTAAGTGATTGACCTCGGTTGTTGTGACTATTTATAGATCACTGGATCGACACGAGACACACTACCCCTACAGGATTACCAGACAAGTTTCCAATACTTGGAACTGTTGTTGTGATAATATATATAATGATTGTTGTATACCTATGCCATAACATGCATGCCTACTTTCAAGTCTATTGATATGCTTGTTCCCTGAATTGATATTGGTTTATAGACTAGATATGAATTATCAGTTATAAGCAAGATTGTTTTGCTAAGACTCTTAGTGAAGGGCGTATGATATTCATTCTTTAAATATAAGACCGGGAGTCAGTATTTTGTGATATATAGATAGCCGTGGAAACCCGGAGGGATTCCAGCGGCAGAGTAGTACTCATTTTGAGGAATGTTATTAGTAAACATTATTTATATTTTCATAAAGTATTGATTACTTGGAAATTACTCGAGGAATGCTATTTGGATATTATCTCAATCGAGAGGTACTATATGAATATTATTTTGAATATTCATTCGCGTATATTTATTTGCTGAATATTATTTTAATATTCATTCGAGCTTTAATTACTTAAATGAATATTAGTTTCGAATATTCGTTTAGAGTTTGATTATTCAATGAGTAATTACTTTAGTATTCTTGGAAATTTATTTATTAAATGAATATTATCGTGAATATTCATTTAAGATTTTATGTACTTGATGAATATTATTTTAAGATATTCATTCGAAATTCTATTTACTTAAGGAATATTGCTTCGAATATTCCTTTAAAGTTTGATTGCTAAAAGAATATCATTTGGATATTTATTTAGAATATTAATTATTAAATGAATATTATTTTCAAGTATTCATTTAATGTTTGATTTATTTAGTGAATATTATTTTAAACATTTACTTGGGCTTATTTAATTAATGAATATTATTTTAAATATTCATTTAAAGAAGAGAGTTATTTAGTAAATAATTCTATGTATTTATTCGAGGATTACTTACGAGCAATATTATGATTTAATAATATTCCTTAATTATTATTGATTTAATAAATATTCTTGGAATATTTATTTAAATTCTTTTAAGTTCTTTTTATAATAATTCATATTATTCAAAGATTATCTTTCATCTTCAGATATGGTGTAAAATAGTTCGGAGTATTTTATGACTATTTTTGTCAAGGGGAGGTTCCCAAAACTTTATTTCCATTTAAATCTATCTTATAAGAAGATTTAAATACTCGCTCAACTTCCAAAAATATATAAGGGGACCTCACTTGAGAGATGTTATTTATTGGGCTGCCCGGTCCTATACTTGCTAAAACTATCTTGTCACTCACATCTTGATTCTTTCAAGCATCGATATAAGTCTGTTTGGTTACCTCCTCAACGCTCGAGGGGTAAGAATTGATGGAACAAGTTTATATCCATTAACAAGCATCAGCTTGGGAAATATTGGTGATTTTTCCTTTCCAACTAGATACGACTACTTTGTGGAGTCCTATCAACAAGTAATATACTTGGGGAAAGGGGGAGGAACTTCACGTTTCAAAGTTATGGATGTGAAATGAACTAGGAGATGCGTAAGTGACCCAGTGGCGCCGGTCCAGCAAATGGCCCAACCGTTGGCCGGGGGGTTCCAGAGGGCGGTAGACAAGTAAATCCGTCGGTGCTTCCTTCTACATGTAGTAAACAAGAGGTGGGGAACATAACATGCGACTGATCATCGTGTAAATGCTATGTCTCCTGGCGCGTCAAACTCCAGTATTAGTTCATCTCTCAATGTTGGAAATTTCCTGCAACCTTATCATTATTGGCAGGTTTGAAAAGTGTTTGAATTGGAATTGCAATATTCTTCCTGCAAGTTCCTCTATTATGAAAAGTTGATAATATCTGGCTCATCTTTGACATAGCAGATATTTATTCAAAACAAATATATTTTGAGTTACCTTGTAACTTCATCTCATACCTTATATTGGTACTACATCGTTAATGCATGGCATATGGTTTCAAAGATATTTTGGACTGTTATATATTATCACTGTTCAATTATATTTTTGGTGGGCTATTGCTCACCCTTGCTTTATTTATTTATATCACAACAACAGCTAGATCAGATGGTCGCGCAAGGCGTGCTCAGCATAGGCAGGTGTCAGCCGTCAGAGGATTAACCGCTGAGGTCATAGCTACCATTGCTAAGGATGTAGCCTCTGGTAGGCTAGTTGTTAGTATTTGTGCATCAAATGTATTTATATATATGGCATATACCAATGGATGGCAAAGAGCATGTAATTGTAAAATTGTAATTCTATGGGTTGTAAGAACTCAAACTTGTGATTAATAATATTGACGATTACTCTGATTTCATCTCTGGGACTATAACGGGTGTGTTTTATGTTGTTGTTTTGGGTCACAAGGTTGTAATTTAAATTATGTTGATTTTGTGGTTGGATATTGAGACCGTAACGACCAGATGCCTGACCCTGGATCTGGGGGTGTTACAATTAACACTGGCAGAACATATAATACAACTGGACAAAGGGTCAGAGAATCAAGTGAAGATTATCAGAAGTGACAATGGAACTGAATTCAGGAATTCAACAATGGAAGAATTTTGCAAGAGGAAAGGAATCAAACAAGAGTTTTCTGCACCTGGCACTCCACAACAGAATGGTGTAGTGGAGAGGAAGAACAGAACCTTGATAGAAGCTGCCAGAACCATGCTAGATGAAGCAAAATTGCCAACATATTTCTGGGCAGAAGTAGTTCAAACTGCTTGTTTTACTCAAAATGCAACACTGATCAACAAGCATGGTAAAACACCATATGAAATGGTGAAAAAGAAAAAGCCAAATCTAAAATATTTTCATATTTTTGGAAGCAAGTGCTTTGTGTTGAAGACTCATCCTGAACAGTTGACCAAATTTGACCTAAAGGCAGATGAAGGAATTTTTGTTGGCTATCCACTGTCAACTAAGGCATTCAGATTTTATAATCTGAGAACCAAAGTGATCATGGAATCAATTCATGTGTCATTTGATGACAAGAAAGTAACTGGACTTGAAGATGTTAATGAACATGATCAATTGCACTTTCAAAATGAAGATTTATTTTCTGACAAAGTAAACTTTGATGAGGCTGATCTGACAAACTCTGTTGAGCTAAACTCTGAACCTCTACTAGTAAATACTGAAGAGACTCTTCAATCAGAAACAAGGGAAGAACCAGTTGAGGGGGAGCATGAAGAATCACATCAAAGTGATAATTCAAATACTGATAGTGACTCATTTGATAACTCGGAATCAAACTCTGTTGATTCAAAATCTGAGAGCTCAAATTCTGAGCAGTCACATTCAGGGTGAGCATCAGAAAATGAAGAAAGGCACCAAGAAAATCAGGAGAGCATGGATCAAGGGGGAGGATCACATGATGATAGAAGCAATCTGCCTTCTGCAAGAAAATGGACTAAGTCACACACACCTGATTTGATTATTGGTGATCCAGATGCAAGAGTAAGGACAAGAAGTGCAACAACAAATGAATGTCTGTTTCATGCATTCTTGTCACAAACTGAGCCAAAGAAAGTAGATGAAGCTCTTAAAGATGCTGACTGGATAACAGCAATGCAAGAAGAGCTAAATGAATTTGAGAGAAATGAAGTGTGGACCCTTGTACCAAGGCCAAAGAACAGATCCATTGTTGGTACTAAATGGGTTTTCAGAAATAAAACTGACAGTGATGGTGTTATCACAAGAAACAAAGCAAGACTGGTAGCAAAAGGCTATTCACAGCAAGAGGGGATAGATTATGATGAGACTTTTGCACCAGTTACCAGATTGGAGGCAATAAGGATGTTTCTTGCCTATGCTTCTCACAAGAAATTCAAGGTTTTTCAAATGGATGTAAAAAGTGCTTTTCTGAATGGAAAACTTGAAGAAGAAGTATTTGTTGAACAACCACCTGGTTTTGTAGATCCAAAATATCCAGACCATGTCTACAGGTTAGACAAGGCACTCTATGGACTTAAGCAGGCACCAAGGGCATGGTATGAAACTCTTGCTAAATATCTACTAGAAAGTGGGTTTCACAGAGGTACTATTGACAAAACTCTGTTTTACTTTCAATCTGGTAGTGACTTGCTCTTAGTTCAAATATATGTTGATGACATCATTTTTGGATCTACTAATGATAAACTCTGTAAGAAGTTTGCCAAGCTCATGCAGTCAAGATATCAAATGAGTATGATGGGAGAGCTAAGCTATTTTCTAGGCTTACAGGTGAAGCAAACAGATGATGGAATTTTTATCAATCAAGCAAAATATACCAGAAATCTTCTCAAGAAATTTGGCATGCTTGACTGTTCATCTGCAACAACTTCCATGGCAACTACAACAAAATTGGACAAAGATACAGGGTCATCAGTAGATATGACAAGCTACAGAGGAATGATTGGCTCTCTTCTCTATCTAACAGCAAGTAGACCTGATATCATGTATGCAACATGTCTGTGTGCAAGGTTTCAGGCAGATCCAAGGGAACCACATTTAACAGCTGTGAAGAGGATTTTCAAGTATCTCAAGGGCACTGTAACTTTAGGGCTGTGGTACCCAAGAGAATCAGATTTTAAGCTACTTGGTTACTCTGATGCAGATTTTGCAGGCTGTAAGATTGACAGAAAAAGCACAAGTGGAAGTTGTCAATTTCTTGGTGACAGACTTGTGTCTTGGTACAGCAAGAAACAAAAATCAATATCAACATCTACAGCTGAAGCAGAGTATATTGCTGCTGGAAGTTGCTGTGCACAGATTCTATGGATGAAGAATCAATTGCTGGATTATGGATTAAGGTATAGCAAAATACCTATTTTCTGTGATAATCAAAGTGCTATTGCAATGACAGGTAATCCAGTACAACACTCAATGACCAAGCACATCAGCATAAGGTATCACTTTATCAGAGAGCATGTAGAGGAAGGCAATATTGAGCTTCACTTTGTGCCTACAGATCAACAACTTGCAGATGTCTTCACCAAACCTCTAAGTGAAGCAGCATTTACAAGACTGGTCAATGAACTAGGGATGGTATCTGGTTTTGACTAAACATGTTGGTTAGACTCAAAATTTTCTTAAAAATGTGCTGCTCATATTTCTGTGAATTGCTAAAGTGCTATGTGAACCTTGTTAATTAAACTCTGTTATGCATATTTCTATTCTCACACTGGTAAACTCTGTCAGCATGATTGTTGGTCATACACTGTTAATATGTTTGATAAACTCTGTGAATTCTGAGTTGATTTTTGTCTGAATGAAAATACCAATGAAGAAAAATGTATGAAGCATGATTCTCAGTGAATAAATCAAGATTCCTTCTGAGTCACTGTGATCTAATCAGAAATTGTGCAGTAAGTTAACACAGCATGATACTGTTTCATATTTAGAGCATCTCTTAGTTTATTTGATCCTAAACTCTGAATCTATGAATACTGTGTGCATTGCCTCTCATGAATAACTTCTGATATTGATGAACTCTAAACTCTGATTAGTAACACTCTGTTTCTAAGACATACATAGTTCTTGATGATTCCTTGTTTGCACTTGTGAAAATTTTAAAACTTGAGATGTGTCATTGTTTAGTTTGGTGAGAAACAGTTCATGTCTGCACCCTGTGAGATTTTGAGCCAAATAAGTGATTGATACATTTTATATCAATCAGATTTTATTGCTGTGTGATGTTCATCAGTAAGTATGTTGCTCTAGAACTTGCATTAAACCATTTTGAGACTACATGATATGTGTGTGCATGAAAATGATAAAGGCACTAGGATTAACCATCTTTCTTCAAACACTGTTCAAAACTTCTTTGAATACTGTTCATAAACACTGTTCACAAACACTACCCTTAGTAAACCCCTTTGAGCCTAAATTAATTGCTCATTTCTCTTAATCTCTGAAGTATTAAGAGCAGTTATATTCTTTTGATAAATCAAATGCAAGCAGGTGAGTGTTTCTCAAGAAAAGAAAAGTTACTCGGTATATATAATAAAAAAAAAGGAGGTATATATACTGATCATCTTGTACACATATGTACTAACAGTGTGACTGAACAATTTGGTCTGTTAACTTGATCAGTTCGAAATTCACTCATGTTAAAAACATCTCTTCTCACCTGTTTGATCTTACTACATTACAACCCTGAACAAAGTCCTTTTGATTTGTGCATATATGTAATTGAAGTAGTGTAGATCTGGTGAAAATTCAAGCCTATGGTAGTATCTGCTTTTACTGATTGAATTTGAGCGAAAACATTTCACCTAAACACTTGTGTGCTGTGAGAGTTTGTGAGGAAATCCTTGACATGTAACTCACTGAATGATGCTTTGATGTTTATCTCCTGATCTTTTTGTCTATAATGACTGTGTGCTTACGTGGATAATCATGAACATCAATGGGAACAGGGATATTCAGATTTCTGTATTTAAGGAACTACAGAGTTTAGCATTCATCATATACTCCGTGTTTAATATGAGAGTTTGTGCATTCAGTGTTTATTGATTTGATTTATGGATTTTATGAAATATTAGATGCTATAAAAATTGATTTGGTAAACTCTGCTACTCACACACAAAAATAATCACGACTGTGCATTTTTGAAAGGGTTTTAGTGATAAAGTTTGAATATTTGACAAACACTGATGGATTGTGTTACGTACTCTAAGGTAAATTTTCATTAAGATAATTTGAAAATTTTGGAGTAAATGGAGTGGTTGACAACTGTTAATTAGTGTATTTAGTGGTAAAGTGTCTTGATACTCGGAAAGACAGCAGTAATAATGGCTCTTACTGCGCGTGAATTAAGTGAATCGCTGCATGTTTGACACGTGTCCTACTTTCACCCACTCACTCATCATTATGTACCACTTTCACACTTCTCAAGGGAACAGTTGCGTGTTTTCAAGTAAAAATGTTTGAGTTTAATTTTTAATTACTACTCAAATTACTTTTTGTTACAATCACTACTCACCCACTCATATTCACTTTACCAAAACAAAGAACTCCTTTGTTTTTCACTTTGGCATTTTCACAAACACCTTTCTTGCATATCATTTTCACAGTCGATTTTTTCTTATTTCTTGATCTAATGGCAACAAAACCTTTCACTTCGTTTGGTCTACGTTTTGTGCCTAACAATTATGCAGCTCTACTTGAGAACGACCGTGCTCCGGAAGCGTTTCATCTGATGCAAAACTTTCTTCGCGACTCTGAGATTGGGCAAGCGTTGGTTGAACCTGCTACTCTATCTGCTTCTCAGGTTGTCACCTTCTGGCAAAACTCAAGGTATATAGAAGGAGGGGAAAATGGAACTCCGTCTATCATCTTCTCTCATGAAGAACAAGAGTTTGTGATTACTCCACAAACTGTTCGCGAGACCATGGATTTCGACACACATACTTCGTATGCTGTTGTCTCTGAGCAAAATTTGAGAGAGATGTTAACAAAGATTGGGTATATGGAATCTCTTGCAAAGCTGGGTAGTGTGAGGAGGCCGAATCTGAGAAAAGAGTGGAACTTTTTCTTCGACTGTATCACCAGGACATTCCAGAAGAAGGTCACCAACTGGGATGCAATTCCAATGGAAAGTCTGCAAATTGGGTATTCTCTACTCTATGGCAGTAATTTTGATTATGGTCGTTATGTGTTAATGAATTTGGGTGATAAGTTGTCAGAGTCTACTACAGTTTATTTTGCTAGATTTTGTCAACTTTTGTTTAATGCATGTGTACCTGGGTTAGAAGTTGATGAAGCTGATGAGATTCAACCCTTTAGAGTCACTAAGAGAATATTCTCTGATATGACTAACAAAGATGTTGGTAAAGACATACCTCCTTTTGTATTGCCACTTGCCTTACAGAACTTTGTCAACCAACCACAAGATCCTCAATCACCACAACATGAACCACATCAACACAACAACCAGAAACACAACCTATGCCTGATCCTTTAGCCACTGATCGTACTGAAACCATACCATCTCAACCTATACAATCACCTGAGCCAACACCAACAACCACTGTTAAACCTACATCACCACAAACACAACCTGAACCAATGAATCCTGAATCAACAAACCCTGTCACTACTACACATCCTCAACCAACATCAAAACCAAAAAGGAAGAAACATACTGCCCTCAACACAAAACATTCCAAGGCTAAACAGACAACTCTTACAGCTGTTTATTCCAGAAGATTTGTTAAAAGGGCAAATAGGCCTTCAACACCATCAGTTGAGGAAAGTTCTAGTGCTAGTGAGGAAAGTTCTAGTGAAGATGAAGAACTGATTGCAGTGCCTCAAGCAAAGAGGAGGAGGCTCATTCTTACTGACTCTGATGATGAGCATGTTGATGAGGCTCAAAAGAAAATTTCTACTGATATTCCTACTAATGAGACAGAGGCTATCATAGAACCTTCTATAACAGAATCTGGAGCCAAGATTTCTGAACCAGAATCTGCTAAGGTTCAAGAAAATGAAGATGTTAGAGATGCTTTGCCTACAATGGAAGAGTTTGATGAAACTCCAGTTTCTTTTAATAATGAAGCATCTACTTCAACACTCATGGAGGTTACACACTCTGTTGATACTAGTGTTGCTGATGGGCCTACTATTGTTCTTGAAGACACTGAGGTTGCATCACACACTGAATTAAACTCTGATGCCCATCATGTTTCTGATCATGGTGAGGAGATTGATAAACCAGAGAAGGTTATTTCTTCAGAGCATATTCAAGTTGATAAAGGAAAACAGGTTGCTCAAGAACCTGTTGCTGCTCAAGATGAAGACATTGCTTCAGTTGCACCTACTAATGAGTCAATGAGTGATTCAATTGAAGACAAGAGTACAGGAGTTGAAAAAGCACAATTTCAATCTGATGGTCAGAAAATAGGAGAAAAACCAGATTTTGCTGGACCTTCTGTTAATGAAATTGATGATGATTATTTGACAAAGCAAACTGTAGATTGGTACAAGTCAGATTGTATCTTTCCTCCTGGCAGAGCAGCTAATTTTCTACAGGCACATTCCTCCAAGATTTCAAATCCTGATATCTTTACTTGTCTCCAAGGCACAGTGATTCAGATCAAGTCTTTGAATCACAGATTTGATGAAAATAAGAAGGCCATTGTAGATCTTCGAACAGAGGTTGCTACTCATGAAGAGAAATCTCAGCTAGCTAATGTTAAGCTTTTTCAACAATTTTCCAAATCTCAAGAGAATCTAAAAGACAGATTGAGCAATGTTGAAAAGAATCAGCTTTTGCTGACTGAGAAGGTTGATTCCATTGCATATTCTCTTGAGTTAATCACCTCAATTCTGATTCAAGATGGTGATGATGTCAAAAAGGGGGAGAGAATTGCTAAAACCAAGTGTAAGCAAACTCAACCTTTGTCAAAGAAAGATCATCCGGAAGATGAAGGTGCCAATGCTGATAAGGGTTTAAGAAATGCAAATCCTAGACAAGGACATGGAAGGTCTACGAGGTCAAAGCCAAATTTGGTGATAGATACAAATATTCAGAGTACTTCTGGTTCAAAGCCAAAGGATTTGTCATTTACTGATAATCCACAAACAGATGAAGAATTGGCTACAAAACTTTTTCGTGAAGAAAATGCTGAAGCTACACTTGAGGACATACAAGCTGAAGAAAAGCTATTGCAGAAAGAGCATTTAAAAGCACAAAAGTCCAAGAAAGGGAAGAAAACTGTCAGAGCTTCAAAGCCTTCAAAGTCTGTAATGAAAGGAATTGAGATCAAAGAAAAATTATCTGGTATTCAGGAAGAAGAAGAAGAAGAAGAAGATAAAGGAAAGTTGATTAGAAAGTCTTCTCTTGATGCCAAGCTGAAGTTAAAAAGGGTGATGGGTGAAGAGAGCAAGAGTAAGATGCTAGTTACAACCTCTGTTGATACACATGTTGTACAGAAGAATGAAGACACAACCTCTGTTGCTGCACAAGTTGTGACCACACCACTATTGTCTTCTCAGTTGAAATCAACGTTTGGAAAAGGAGTTCTTCATGATTCAAGTCTAGCAGCTACAGCTCCAATGGATTTCACTGATGGTAGAGCCTTATCTGGTAAAATCGGACACAACAAAGGAGGCATAGGCTCACATAGGGATAAAAGACAACATGTTGTTCCCAGAGATCCTTCTTCACTGGCTGTTCCAGGTCGTGGTGTCACTCAAGAGAGTTTAGACAGACTGGAGTCAGTATAGCTTGTCTATCAGAAGAGTTTAGGGAAGGATTTTCTGCTATATTTTATGGCTGATGGAACAGTGTTCAAGATTGCTGAGAATGATTTTGATTTAAAATACTGGGAAGAACTAGAATATGTTCTGTATCTTTTCAAAGTAAGAAATCAAAGAGGTCAGTCAGTTGCAAATGTGCTCAGACAAAAGATGATTCAGAATCTTGCAAGAAGAAATATGAAGTACAACAGCAAGTATGTTCCAAAGTACAGAGATTGGAATGGGAATCTGATAGAAATGGAAAAGGGGACTACAAAGCTGAAGACTGATCTTGGAATTACTGTTCTGGATTTTAATGTGAAGTCTGAAGAAGTGAAGTATATCAGGTTGGGAAATGAAATGAGAAGAAACAAGATCTACGATCTCAGAGCTGCTATCTTTCAAACTGATGAGAATGATCCAGATTTAAGAGAAATCAAGGAAGCTATGCAGATTGAACTTGAAAATGCTGAGAGGAGATTGTTGATTGATTATCTCAGAATAACTCCAGATCTTGAGGAGGTTAGGTAGACAGAATTTGTAAGTAATTTGAATTTTCTGTAGATTTTGCTAAGTCAAGTTTAAACTCTGATTATATGTTAAACACTGTGTTTTTATTTGTTCGTTTTGACATCATCAATTACTGTGAACTTGTACATTTTTTCTAAATGAACAAGTGGGGGATATTGTTAGATATAATTGATGTGATTTAATGTCAGTGTTTAAGTGTTGCAGGTAAAAAGAGTTTAACTTGTTGGTTGAAAGCAGTTGTAACAGAGTTTGAGTATACGCTGATAGCTGGAAGCGCAAACGCTGACAGAAGAAAGCGTAAACACTGCTAGCTGAACACATGGAAGCGCAAACACTGTTAGCTAGGAGAGCAACAGAGTTTGCTAAAGTCTGTCTACTGGAAGCGTCTACGAGTCAACAGAGTTTGAAGATTAATTTAATATTAATATGGAAGCGATATCTTTGAAGATTGGATAGCTGTCAAAGAGATTGAGTTGACTTAGAAGACGTGTAGCAATCGTAATTGATATCAATTGTATAGCTTAATTTTAGGAGAATCAATTAACGATTGTACGTAGCTGTATATCTTATAAATACAGTTAGGTTAACCCTAAAAGGGTATCCATCGTGAACGAATATCATTCATTGTAACCTAAGCAGCTCTCTGTGATATTTTACATCACTGAGAGAAGAATTATTAATTCCAAACAGTTTTAAGAGCTAAAACGTGTGTTCTTGTTATTTACTCATACAGTACTTGATTATATATTGTGTATTCGACCTAACACTATAAGAAGATGTTGATCCAGTTAGCAACAGGCTCACAACTTATACGCGATGGAGAATCAAGAGTACTTGCTATGGTTGACTCTCTCAAGGATTCTTCTTTGTTGCTTGACTCTGGACGATATCATGAAACTAAAGTTCATGACATCATCAGAGACGTATCAAGAAACCTGGCTTCCACAGATTCAAAATATGCATTTTTACATGTAAAATGCAACTTACGGCATTTTCCATCTGATGATGTCAGTTATTGTACCCAAAAATTATTACGTTTAAATGTGGAGACTGATGTTCATTTCGATGAGCATCCGGTATTCCCTGACCTGCATACTTTGTGGCTACAATGCAACAAGCATCGACAACAATTCTTAGATGGCTTCTTCCAAATATTTGTGCATCTCGGTTGTCTGATGCTACAAAATGTGTGCATATCTTTGGAGAAGTTCTCTCTTCAACGCTTGGGTAATCTCCGGACACTTATTTTATTAAACTGTGATAAAAGGAAGAGAGATGTTAGTTTTTTCCCCAAAAAACTCAAAACTCTCTACATTTGTGATTGTGATCTCCCAAGCCCGTTGGATGTAGCAAACCTGAAATGTCTTCAAAAGTTAGAGATCCAGGTCTCACCCGGGCAAGATAGATTGGTAATGGGATCAAATGTCATATATAGTCTATCCGGTCTGGAAGAATTACATATACCGAGGGGATACATCATTGACCTTGAGGAACATTAAATTGACCGCATAGTGACGGAGATTAGTAAATTGACTTATTTGAAAAGTTTACAATTTCATTTCTATGGTGTTGATACTTTTCAAGGTAGAAATGTATTTCCTGATATAGAGGTATCTGTGGGTCCGGATAAGGTTCATTATTGAGAACGAGTTGGGATAGTTCCATCAATAAAGTTAATTGTGTTGTATGTCAATCACTCGCAATCCTGGGAAGGTTTGATGGTAAGGGCTGAAGAAGTGAGAATATTGGGGAACAGCGATGTTGAAGTGAGTAGCATTTGCAAACACTTGGAAAGAATATATATATATTGGTGAATGTGACAAGATGGGGCATCTAGAGAGATTTTCACATAGTCTTCAACATGGGGCAATTTGTTTATCCAAACTTATCATTTTAAAAATTGAGAACTGCTCTGAATTGAAATACCTCTTTTGCAACAAAATTGCAAAAAGTCTGGACAGCTGCAAGAGCTCAGGGTATCTCATTGTGAGTCTATGGAAGCCATCATAATGAATGAAGGCACAGCTGATGGAGAAATAATAATTTTCCCCAGATTAAAATCACTGGAGATAGCTTACTTGGAGAGAATCGTAAGCTTCTATGCTGAAAAAAATGGATCCTGGTTCAACGTTACTCGTGGACAATTTTGCTGAGCATCGACCTTTTTTTTTATGGAATGGTATGATTTCCTTACTTTATAATTTTCTTCGAAATTCTTGGGAAGCGGAAAGGTTACAGAATAATTATAAAAATTAAATAAAATAAATTTTGTATTTCAAAAAATTGTTAAGTAACCACGATAATTGAATTAGGATAATAATGATATGATTAATTTAAATTTAGTGGTAAATTCTAATTGACTCTTATATATATTTATGAAAAGTAATTCGTAATATATAATAATGCAATTAAGATTAATTGCAAATCAAAAGAGTGAAAAATTCATATTGCGAAGATTGCTTAATATTAAAAATTTGTACAATCCTACACTACAAGGAAAACAGGCTTAGACAACGGGTTTTGCCCGTTGTCTGATGCCCTGTTTTCCTGTTGTCTATTGAGGCGACGTCTGATGCCTATATCAGCCAACGGTACCAAAACCGTTGTGTGAGCCTTCTTCGACAACAGTCAGTATTTACTGAAACGTTGTGTGAATACCAGAAACAACAACAGTATGCTTTTAAAAAGTATTGTACAAACTACATTACAACAATGGTCCTTAACTCAGAAACCGTTGTTCTAGGCATGTTTAGACAAGGGTTTCTTGTTTTGGTTGTGTTTTCTATTTCGTTTTCATCCAACACAACATTAATTGGTTGGGTTGCAGTATAGTTTTATAGACAATGGTCTTCTATATCTGTGATGTTGTGTTAAATAATTTCTCACAATGGTTTTATAGAAAGAAACCATTGTTATTTCGTTTGTTAGACGATGGAATTGTTTTAAAAAGTGTTGTCTGAATATTTGTTACACAACGGTTTACTTGAACAGAAACCATTGTAGTTTTTGTTGTTAGACAATGTAAGAGTTTTATAAAGTGTTGTCTGAATATTTCGTTCACAAGGGTTTTAATTGTTAGATTCGTTGCCTGAGCTGTTTTGACACAAGTTTTTCTATTTTAGCGTTATCATTTATGTGTTGTGCGAGTAACTGTAATACAAATATTTTTATCTTATTGTTTACATTTGTGTGTTTTCTGAGCAACTGTAACACAAGCTTCTATTCATTTTCTTGTTGTCTAGGTTCTATTTTGACAATATTTTGGTTTTTCATAGTATTGTCTACAAGTACATTAGACAAAGGTATAATTTAAATGTGCAAACTAAACAAATTACTAAATGGCATTGTCTACAACCTTTAGTAAATAACATTACTAAAATTCCAACCATAAAATCCAAATCCATACAACCATAACATTCATACCAACATATCTACTCCGTTAGACAAACATACCATCAAGAGTACGAACATTGGGCCCCTATTTCGGAATGAACATATTCCACAAAATATAAAACTAACGGCCACCACAGTTTACTGAAAATGTTCATTCTGAAATAACAAGAAGTATTGAAACTGTTCAACGTGCATGGTTCTTCATGAAATACTTGGCCCATTCGATCCTTATCTCATTGAGGTCATCGTTGTTGTAAGCAAGGTTTCCCCTCCGCTGCCACTGAAAAGCAGGAGAACAACATTATAATTTATATACTTTCAATACAAAAAACAAGAACATTAGTCAGGGTTAAATATGTGTAATTTACCTTAATATGAAAACTGAATTCCTTATCAGTGCATATCTCTTTCATATACCGCATCACAAATAAGCCACAGTCCTTAGTTCCAGTTTGGAGAGGAACACCCTAATCAACACGTAAAAAAGAATTTATACATTCGTACAAGAAACTCATGAAAATCAGGAAAACCGATGATAAATGACAAATTATTACCGCCAGATTCTCCCAAGTGATTTTCTTCACCACCAACTTCCTGGAACTTTCCTTGTAAAATTTGATCGCACTACGACAATATATTATAAATCAAATTACTATACATTTGTATTAATTGTTAAAGCAGATTAAAAATTAATTTTAAGTTCTGAGAGGTACTCACATATCAACCACCTCAATCCATTCTGCACTTGGTAATCTACGCTTCAGAGGGTCCATGTGGTAAACCACTTGTGTTTCAGGATGCACAACAGTTAGCGACCAGTGGTTCTTAGTAAATTGTGACACCGAAAAATAAGAACAATAATATTTACTTAACGTTTATAGGCTAAAACAATTATGTAGTTTCAACTGAAAATATCATCAATTATACACGAAGGGATATTGATAATTAGAGCACCATTGCATATATCTTTGTTAATAACAAGGGCCTTTGTGACTTAAATTGAAAATAACATGATCAATAAATTAGTCTTCACACAAAAGTTATTATGTGATGATAATTATTTGTTAGGACTAATTAAGGACATATATCTTAAATATTAATACTCTAACAATGATTTACCTGATTAATTTCTCAAATTTTAGGACTAAATATTAAATGTTTTTCCTGATTAATTTCGTTAATTTTATATCAGTTTTTATTAAAAAGCATGTATTTTTATAAATAATACAAATGGTAAAAGTAAAGAAATAAGTACTCACGCGACGTTGTATGGCACTAGAAAATAGGCTCCTCGCTCTCCATTTCTGAATCTAAAAGATAATTCACGAGCCCTCTCTGTAACAGTACCGCAACCATTTGCGCCAACCATCCCAGGATCAACGAAGCATATCGTGCTGGACATCTTGTGTCTTTTCAAAAACATCTCCAATAAACTATATAAAAAGTAAACAATTATGGACACAATTAAAAACTAAGTTGCAGAAATAAAAACAATTATTGGAAGCGATGATCTAAATATTAAACTTAGATACTTACTTAATAAACAAGAAAATAACGGACCCTGATATTTCTCCTCCTGCGCATAAGGCATGGACATCTGATAAAAATAGAACTTGTTTTTTGGCTGATCCGAAAGCTTCTTTGCACAACACAAATCTGGATGTTTTGCCATCCTTCAATGCCTCCTTTGCCTAGGGGAGTCTATGGTTAATTCCCACTCCACAGCGCACCCAGCCCCCCCCCCAATATTCTTGTCCTCATCATTTGCCATCTCCTCAAACGCATTACTCTCAACCTGAACAATCTTATGAATCCCAGCCTCATCTTCAACCTTTTCCTTAACATTGTCAATCTTCTCTTCAATATTGTCAACCTTCTCAATATCGGCAACCTTCAACTCCAGGTCATCAATCTTCTCACTCGATTTTTCAGCCACCAATTTGTCAGTATCAAGATCCAGTTGCTTTCGTACACCTAGCAACTCCAGGTCATTCAAAATTGCATGTGCACCCTTGCTACAGCTTCCTTGCTGTGAGACAACATTTGGACTGTTACCGGCACCTGTAAGCTTTCCACCTAAAAGAGCTTTTATATTCTCCATCTCCGTAGCCCAAAACTCATCCCGCTCTTGAACAATCTTTTCTCTTTCTTCTTTTATAAACTTCTGGATACCATCTTGGATCCTCTCTTCAATTGTTTTTTTCTTCCTCTGCCTCGGCAGGTTAAAGTACACAGACTGCTTGACATGAGTCCCTTGGCCACGGACTCGTCCTCGATGCTCAGGTTTACCTAGCATCTTTGAGAGGACATCATCAGTGCCTTCCTCTGTCAATTCCCCTTCACTGATTCTCCATTTCATAACCGCCTGAAAATTTAACCAAAAATCAAAGGGTGACCACAAATATTTTGGTAATGTGGAAATTTAATTAAAAGGCAAATGAATAACTTACAATATCTTCAGCAATCTCTTTAGCTTTAGGATCCTTATAGTTTCCATCTTTATCCTGTCGCGCACGAACCCAGGTAGCTGACCGATCTATCTCCATTTCAGGATTGCTTTGCGACTGCATGAATAACCATGTTCGAGATATCAAAATGAAGAAACATCAGCCCGTTTGAATATGACTCTTGTAAAAAATCAAAGAGTGTATATTACTAACCATTTCTTGTTCAAGGTTAGCATAACCCTTGCGAGAGATGCAGTGAGGGTATTCATTCAACTCCCTTCTCTTTTTATGCGTAGTGTGGATCTCCTTTTCACATAACAAATAGTTAAAAAATTAGCAACAAAGCCTAATGTAACTTGTAAGAACTTTGAAAACAAATAAAGTCAAAAACTCACACTAAACTCAATAGAGAGACGATCAGAAACAAACATATCCCAATGTGCTTTCTCGATAAATGAGTAGTCAGCTGGAGGAGACTCCAACAATTCAAGTTGATCCCGGTAAGGAAGGATGTATTCAGTTGTTAATCGACTTTTAAACTCCCTCCACTTCTGGCACGCTGACTTCAACACCATCTTCCTTGCTGTTGGCGGCACATCAAATGCCATCTACATTCATAAGAATTGTTACTTAAGTGCAAGTTAGGTGGTAGGCAACAATGTGTACTTAAGTACTAATAAGGGCAATCAATGTTACCTGCACACAATCCCATATTTTATTCTTTCTTTCTTTCGGAACACGTATCCATGAATCATACCATACTGCGACTTTAATTCTTGCAAGAACTCTGATGTAAGACTGCATTTCAGTTCCCGCATCACCGTAGGGCTCACCCTTTGCATTGAAAGGCACGGGGAGCTTGATGCCCAGGATCTTACGTCGTACAATCCTATGCATTGTCACAGCTCCGCGTTTCAAGAGTTTAAGTCCCTCTTTTTTCTCAGTCACTGCTTGACTCCCACGTTTCCTTTTCTTGGATATTTGAATTTGTAAATTGCTGGAAATGGCCTTCCCTTTAACAGACACAGGGGAGGAATTACTTTGAGAGGGCTGCACTAGTGTTTCGGTCATTGAGGCTGACTTGTTCTTCTTTAATGCCTTTAAAAGGGCAGAGGCATATTTTGTTTTCCTTGAATCCATGATAAATCTACACACAAATAGAGAAAGAAACATAAATCTCAACCAAAGTCACATAAATTATAGTCACAAACAAAGAAACACAGTCACAAACAAAGAAACATAGTCACAAACTCAATCAAAAATCACATAAATCTCACACAAACAAAGTCAAAAACTCACTCAAATATCACAAAAATCTCACACAAAGTCCAAAACTCACACAAATATCACATAAATCTCACACAAAGTCCAAAATCTCACACAAAGTCCAAAACTCACACAAAAATCACAGTGACATACTATCAAACACTTGGTATGCATAAATCACTATGCATATATATCTTACACAACAATGACATAAACTAAAACACAAAGTCCAAAACTCACACAAAAATCACAATAACATATTATCAAACACTTGGTAGGCATAAATCACTATGCATATATATCTTACACAACAATTACATAAACTAAAACACAGGGAAACACAATAATAAACACACTAATGCATGCATAACATAAAAAGAGAAATCAAGCAAGAGACATGCATCGGCTAACGTACAATTCTATTGAACAAAATTTACAAAAATGACATGCATCGGCTTAGTTACATTGGATGTTCTTACAAATTGAGAAATTAGCAGAACAAATCTTTATATGTAAACGATGAACACATCTTTAAGTGAATTACCAGAAAAATTCAAAAAATCAAAGCAAATACAAACAAAATTACCAACAATCTAGTAAAGAACACAACAATCTATATACGAATAGACCCAATTAGATTTTAACATAATAAGTTAAATAAAATTGAAAAACTTGAGCAAATCGATGAACAAAATATACAAAAAGCACATGCATCAGCTTATTGATGAACAAATCGATAAAAAGTTACATATATAGGATATCATGTACTTACGAATTGATGAACAAATCGAGCAAAGAACCGAACAGTCGAGGTTATTGAGAGCAAATGAAGACCTCGTCGGAATCAATCGAGCCTCCAGGTGGACAACTTGAGAAACTAGGGTTAATAATTATACTTTTATAATTAATTATTAAGGGGGGAAAAACTAGGGTTCATATGAAAAAAGATGGGAGAGAGCGAAAAAAGATGGGAGAGAGTGTGTAATGTTTAGTGTTTAATGTTTAGTGCGGCTGTGTAGGTGGGTGTGTTAATGTCTGAAAAGCAAAAGGGGGGAAATGAAAATTATTCTAAGGGCGGGGGAATGAAATTTTGGTAAGGGGGGAATGAATATTTGGTAAAGGGGGGAAATATTTTTGGACCCGGGGTCTTTTAAAATTAATTAAACTTTAACAACGGTTATTTTATGGTGCTGATGTCCAAAGAGGGAGTAGACATCAGTTTTCGAAAAAGCGATGTAAAATTTAGTTTAACATCACGTATTTTTCCAACCGATGTCTAAACCCCGATGTCTATGTGACTTTTTCTAGTAGTGGAGACCTGTCGCCGCCCGAAGATGAAAAGAGAGGGAAATGAAAATTGTGATTGAGAAATGAAAGAGGGAAAGTAAACCTAAGCAAACTTAACCAATACTATATTAATATTCTATTATAATATTTTTAATAATCTATTATAATATTCAAATAAAACATATATTTAGTAATTTATAAATTTGAGTATAATAATTTGAATTATACATATATGTATATTTTTTATAATGATAAAAAAATGTAAAAAATTGTTATACTAACTTTTATATTGAACCAAAATGTATTAATAAAAATAATTAATTTGTTCAATTTAATTTAATAATATTTATTATTAAAAATTAAATTTCATTCACATCGTTGTTATCGACTAAATCAAATTAAATTAAATTCAAATTGATTTAATTAAACCTTCTATGTGTAAAGAAATATTGTTCTTATCAATTAAATTAAATTCGTTATTATTATAAATAAAATATCACCGAGTACAAATCTTAAATCCTAAACCCTAACACGTGATACAGATTTTACATTACCCATGTATTATTCGAATAATTATAAGTAAATACGGTCAAAAATGTCTTACGTTATTATATTTAACAGAAACCATTGTCTGAATACTATTTCGTTTTCACCCAAAATAATGCTTTTAATTTATAAATTTTTCACTCCCGTTCCTATCCTTTGAATCTTATATTATTAATAAGTAATTAATATGTTATTTGTTCAATATTATGAGTATGATTATATCGTGGTTTATAAATCGATCGATAACAAGAACTATATTATATATAGCACTCTATTGATACGTGGTACTATTTACTTGCAAAGGAAAATATCGTTCATATTGAATAAATTTGTTATTTATATAAATGAAATATCAACCAGTCTCGTGTTCGCGATTCTTGATAAAATAAACCCTAAACCCTAACACGTGATACGAATTTTACATTACCCATGTATTATTCGAATAAGTATAAGTAAATACGGTCAAAAATGTCTTACGTTATTATGTTTCAACTTAATAACACATTCGAAGCCGTATAAACGGTACAAATTGATTTAAATAGCTGGAAAATAAAGACAATGGTTTTGCCGCAAAAACTGTTGTGCCAAAGCACCTCAGACAAGTCTTTTTTCCAAAATACCGTTGTGTAATTCAGACAACGGAAATATTTGAAATTTTGTTGTGCAATATGCTTTCCAACAACCCTTTGCATATTTAAAAAACCGTTGTATGAATCATACAACGGTTTTTTTTAAATTTCTGTTGTGGGATTGCAGTTTGCACAAGCATTTTTTTAACAGAAACCATTGTCTGAATACTATTTCGTTTTCGCCCAAAATAACTCTTTTAATTTATAAATTTTTCACTCCCGTTCCTATCCTTTGAATCTTATATTATTAATTAGTAATTAATATGTTAATTTGTTCAATATTGTGAGTGTGATTATATCGTGGTTTATAAATCGATCGATAACAAGAACTATATTATATATAGCACTCTATTAATACGTGGTACTTTTTATTTGCAAAGGAAAATATCGTTCATATATGTTTATGATGCATTAAAAAAGGAGCACTTTTTGTTTAAAGCCATTTTGTTATGGACAATAAGTGACTATCCGGCCTATGGTAACTTGTCCGGAAATGTTGTGAAAGGGTATAATGGTTGTACAATTTGTGTTGATGAAACAAAAGCAACTAGGCTGGTTAATTACCGTAAGTGTGTGTTTCTCAGACATCGGAGGTGGTTGGCCCGTGATCATCCATATCGGCGGCAGAAAAAAAATTTTGATAACACCATTGAAAAAGAAACTGCTCCACTTCCATTAACCGGAGAGCAGGTGCTTCAAAGAGTACAACATTTGAACAGACATGTTTATGGTAAGACACAACGCCAGCCTCGCTTAAAGAAAGGTGAGTCTCGGCCAATTTGGAAGAAAGTTTTTATATTTTTTCAGCTTGTGTATTTGAAATATTTGCCGGTTAGGCATGTTCTCGATGTGATGCACATCGAGAAAAATATTTGTGAAGCTTTACTTGGTACCTTTCTTAATATACCAAAGAAGACCAAAGACAAAGAAACTGTTCGTCTTGACATGGCAGAAATGGGAATTCGTGTGGAGCTGCGGCCAAAAAATACGGGAAAAAAGGAGAAGTTACCGTTAGCATCTTGGAATTTAACTCATGCTGAAAAAAGGTTGCTTGCTCTTCCTTTCTCGAAATGAAGTTGCCTGATGGATTTTGTTCTAATATTAGGAGTCTTGTGTCAATGGAAACACTTCGACTTACTGGTTTGAAATCTCATGACTATCATATGATTTTGCATCACCTGCTCCCCATTGCAATTCGGTCATCGCTGCAAAAACAGGTTAGGAACACTGTTATTCGGTTTTGTCTATTCTTTAAGGCCATTTGCAGTAAAGTTATTGAGGTCGATAAGTTGGAGAAAATGCAATCTCAGTTAGTAGAAACTTTATGCCAGCTTGAAAAGTACTTCCCCCCTTCCTTGTTTGATATCATGTTTCATCTTTCGGTTCATCTTGTACGAGAAGTTGAGCTTTGCGGACCAATTTTTCTTAGATGGATGTATCCTTTTGAGAGGTATATGAAGACATTTAAGGGATATATAAGGAATCGTGCTCATGCAGAAGGTTGTATTGATGAGGCTTATATTGCGGAAGAGGGGGTTGAGTGTTTGGTGGACCACGAGGAAGCGACTATCGGGGTACCGAAAACTGGTAGGCATACAAAAGATTCTACTTACAAGCCTTTATCTGGCGCAACAATGGTAAACCCGAGCAGCACTGATTTGCATGTAGCACATTTATGTGTAGTACAAAATACAACTGCCATTATGCCATATTTTCAGTAAGTCGTGAAATTATAATTTTACAGAATTTATAGGAAGTCATTCTAATTATTTTCTACAATTGTGGGCAGTGAACACATGTCAATTTTGATGACCACCTATCCAGATCATGAAAATGATGAAATGTGGCTAAAAAACAAGCAAAATGAGACATTTCCGAAATGGTTCAAAAGATAAGGTATTATGTGCATTTTCATAATATTTTTGTGCATGTTTTTAAACTTAATTGCTCACACAAATCATTTTTCAACTAATATGTATTTTTTGGCAGATTGCTTCCGATTTGTTTGATGGTAATGAGGTACAAGATGAGATAAGGTGGATTGCAGATGGCCCCAACAAGGGCGTTCCTACATACAGCGGCTACAAAATGGATGGTGTTACCTACAGTACTAATGCAGCAGTGTTTGTGTAGAGGCCGATACAATGGTTGTGCAGGGCAAGGATAAAAAAATAGAGCATTTGTCACATACATTTTATGGTGTCATAACAAATATATGGGAGTTGGACTATTGTAACTTTAGGGTCCGTTTGGATTGGGGGTTAAGAAGGGTTGGGTTGGGTTGGGTTCAAATTTAAAAATTCGTTTTTGAAAAAAATTTTAAAAGTAAAGTGTTGGATTTTGGATTTAATATGTAATATTATGTTAATTCTTTCGTAAACTATCAAAATCCAGTACTTTACTTTTCAAAATTTTCTCAAAAATGAATTTTTAAATTTGAACCCGACCCAACCCGACCCTTCTCAACCCTCAATCCAAACGGACCCTTAGGATTCCAGTATTTCGTTGTAAGTGGGTAGATATGAACAAAGGAATTAAGGTCGATGACTTGGGGTACACATTGGTTAATTTGAACAGGTTGGGGTTTTTGAATGATCCATTTGTGTTAGGAAAACATGTGAAGCAGGTTTGTTATATCGACGATCCCCTTGATAAGTTATGGTCCGTTTTGTTGAAGCTACCCGAAAAAAAAATTATGAAGATGAAAATGAGGAATCCGTAGAAGTTGAACTTGAGAATGAATTCTTTGTACCCAACCTACCGGATGATGATGAGGAGGACATGGCTAGTTATATTCGAGATGGTGTAGATGAGCTAATAGAACTTTTGTGATGTAAAATTTTATTCGTGTTGTTTGAATTAATTATAACTATGATCATAACTTTTGTTTGGAACTTTTGTGATGTAATAAATGGTTTATAATAAGCTACTGTGAGCAGTAGATTGATTATGTTGGTTTGCATTTGTACTGTGAGCAGGTTAGCTCCATTTTCAATTTTTTTCTGTATCCTGTAAATCAGACAACGGTTTTAAACAAGAAACCGTTGTCTGAATCAACAATAGACAATTAGCCTAAAAGGGTTGTCTGATAGCTTTAACTCAGACAACACTATAAAAAACTGTTGGTTGAACAAATGTTACACAACAGTAACAGAAAATTGTTGTCTGATTCCAACAACAGTCCTAAAAACCGTTGTATGAATGGCGAGAGTCAGACAACTGTATTTTCTTTGTATTGTTTGAATTAAACTCAAACAACAGGTCAGAAAAACTGTTGTCTCCTTCTAACAACAGTTTTGTGTGCTCTTGTCTGAAACATTTTCAGACAATGGTTCCGGAAAACTGTTGTCTAAATATGAAATCTGTGCAACACTACATTTTAAATAACGGTGTCTGACTTCATCTAATAGACAATGATTTTTTGCTCGTTGTAAAAACTGGGATCAGACAATACTTTTTTTTCTTGAACACGGGAACCGTTGTCTGATCTTTTCGGGCAACACTTTTTTTGCAGAGTGTTGTCTGATAGCATATTTGGTGTAGTGCTAATTGATTTTAATTTAAAATATTAATTTATTATAAATATTTTTTGATATTAAAAAAATATGTAATATATGGATATGTTAAATAAAATCATTACTATATTTAAATTATAATTGTTAACTAACCATGGTTAGTATAATAAGATGAGAATGGTAAATAAGGAAAACTATTAATATAATATAATTGATCAAAATCTATGGTTGGTCCTAAAATAATTCATAATTTTCTGATTGGTTATTATAATAAAGGATAATTAACATTTTCAAATATGTTCTTAATACATAGTTAAGTTATAAAATCCAATAACAGAAAAATAAGTAACTTTTTAAAAGTTTTTTTTGTTGAGAAACTCATTATAATTTTTTTTTAAATTTAATTACCCCAAAATGAAAATGTGTACAAATATAACTATAAACTCCACTCTTACTTGTATGTTTGTCACTTACGTGTGACATGAGGTTAATTATTTAGAATCGTAGTTTTATCCAAGTAAAATAAAATTAGAGTAATAACATGTTATTACGATATTTTTTCACAAAATTAATTTTCTTTTTGTGCTAAGCAAAAATGAAATTAAACGTAAACAAATATAGAATGTAGTAGGATGTTTCTTATATTAGTTTATTATAAGATTCTCATATTATTTTTATTTATACATGCAATTTAAGTTAATAAATTATTTAAATAATACTCATTAATAAAATTTATTATAAATAATTTATTCATATTAATAAATTAATCTCGACACATATTCGAGCCTGTGCCGTACTAGTACATAATTAGCTTTTATCATATAAAGGTGTTAAAAAGTAAAATTGATAAATAAGTAACACTCTTTAAACTTATCCTAGTTTTTATCATATAAACTAATTTGAATTAATTACTAGGTAGAATCCTAACTTTACAGCTTATTTCAGTATCATTTTTGATAGTTTTAGCACACAAAACTGACCATACAAAAATGTTGGAAAACAAATAACCACCTAAAAATAATTAGCTGAATTCACTGAATTTTAAAATTCTTGAAGCTAAAAACGAAATCAAAGACATCCCAAATGATCCATACACCAGCAGTCAGCATCACAATTGACCTCATCACATAAAACCATTGTTAGTCCAGTGTTCAGAAACTGAGATTGGAGGAGCGACACCCCAGCTATCTACCTGTCGAATACCAGCTATAGACATGACAATCTTTGGTTGTGAAAGGTGAGCTCTTGCAATAATCACTACCACCTCAGCTTCGATACAGTCTTTCCAGATCCCAAAAACATCAACAAAATCATTATCACCCGATTCAACACCTAAAAACAATAAACATAAACATAGACAATCAGAACTACACATAAAGCGAGACCTACGCATAAAACTATAATTCGCCCAAGGCGATACAAATCAAAAAGTCAAATATCTCGGATCGACACCAAAATTTTGAAATTTTGACGAGCTTTTGGTGTTACAAGAGTGGAAAAGCTAAGATTTGCACGGTATGCATATATTTGTATAATGCCAATTGACTCTATTCCAACATTCATATTTCTTACACACATAAATGTATATTGATTTCTGTAGGTTCCTTCCACACATGATCTTGAAGACTTGCCTCAGCTCAGAAGGCTTTTTCATGGTGCAAATTTCGAGTTCCATGCGCCGGCTTTAAAGCAGGACAAGGTGAAAGTATCTGGTTGCCCATTGTTAAAACACATCTTTGAGGATGTAAGGGCTGATGAAACTGAGATTTCAGTCTAGAGGCTACTGGTATTACAAGAACAGACTAAAGACTGGTCTTGTACCTGTCGTAAATTTCTCTATACATAAAATAATTACATTCCTCAAATTTGAGATTTTATTTTTGCTAAGTTACAGCAGAGACATTTAAATCCCTTCATGTATGCAATTATTTTTCGACCATGTTCTCAGTTGTTTAAGCATGCTTAAGGGATGGAGTGATTTATAGATCATCCGTGCACTATTTTAAAAATTCATGAAAAGATTTAGCAAAATTCAGACTTCGGTGTATGGATTTGCAAAGATTTGCCAACATTTCCTGTAATATAAAGCCTGGTTCAACGTTCTTTCATCAAGTGCATGTTTAAAAAGAAGAAGAAAGACGCCATGATTAGGTTTTCTATATTTGGTTTGTGCAATGTTTAGCAACTACTGGTATATTTGCATGGTGTAGCAACATTAGTCTATTATCTTCAAGCTAAGAGCATAACTATGTTTTGGCTCCTTATAAGGAACTAGGGTAGTATAGACTTTTACTACAATATTAACTAGTATTAGGCTTTCTTAGTGTTGATTAACCTTCTTCATATGATATGTAGTCACTTTACGAGGCCATTTTTGTTCTCTCCATTCTTTCTGTAGTAGTTATATATTTGTGTAATGATAGTGTTAAGTTTTCTATTTTGGAAAGTAATCATATATCTTTCTTTTTAAGCCTCTCCAGAAATGAGGAGTTCTCAACCACCTTCTTGCTTTCACCAATAATATAAAGGAGATCCTTTTGACCTTTCATTTTGGTTATGTATGTACCTTTCGAGCTTCACCTTCCTCATGCTTTTTGACTTCCTTGTCTTCATCGTCGCTGAGTGGTTTTCTCAGTCCAGAGATTGATAATGAACTCGGAATGGTTCTTTATAAGATCATTAAATTACTACTTGATATTAAGTCAGATGCTGAAGATAATCATTTAAAGAATGACAAATTGGACTCGGCTCAAAGTGGTTAAAAATGCAAGGCTAGTTTGGTACTTCCACACTATTTTGAATTAGTCAATTAACTGAATAAGCGGGAAAGCTTGTTACAAACTTACATATTTTTTGTATTCACAGTTTGTTACTTTTAGTATGGGAGGGACCGCTTATTTAACAATCAGTTTCTGAACCGTTGGATCAACGATCCAATGGCCCCCCTGGATTACAAAAAAAATTTACGTTCCTCGAAAATTTTCCGCGGAACGTAATTTTTTTTTTAATCTCAGCCGTTGGATCGTTGATCCAATGGCTGAGAAACTGATTGTTAAATAACCCGTCCCTGACAAACGATTGTCAGGGACCGGGACCCTTTAGTATGTTGATTTACGTGTGTCTAGTTCCGTCATACTCAATGATATGAAATCTCCTCATGCGACCTGCAACTTTGCAGGACCTGCACTTGAATCAGTGAATCCACTCTGGATTTTATGTCCAGATTATGTCGACATGGGTACTGCTCAGGCGAGTCTCAGTATTACATGGCTGGTGATCAATTCTCTTTTCTCTCCCTTTGCATTTTTAGAAGTAATGGATTTTTTTCAGTCAATTTACCCAGATCGTCATTTCCCATTTTTGTTCACACTAATTTGAATTAGTTTGTTACAGACTTGCATATTTTCTGTATTCACAGTTTGTTACTTTTAGTATGATGATTTACGTGTGTCTAGTTCCCTCATACTCAATGACATGCAATCTCCTCCTGCAACTTTTCAGGACCTGCACTTGACGAGTCCAATTTCAAATCTGTGAATCCACTCTGGATTTTGTGTCTAGATCGTGTCGATCGACGTGGGTACTCATGATCAGGCAAGTTACACAGCATTACATGGCCGGTGATCAATTTGAAGTAATGGATTTTATGCAGTCAATTTACCCACATCGTCATTTTCCCATTTTCGTTCTATTCAATAAATTAAAATTAATATTCAGGAGTTTTGTTATTATGTTCAAAATTCCTCTACGTATTCCTCATAGCCAGTGTTAACTTATTTTCCTTCTAAGCATTCTTGTCAAGATGGTTTCTAGAAGACACATAACCTACTTCTGTTAAAAGTATTAACAAAGTTCCAACTTATTTTCCAACTTATTTTTACAACTTATTGAATCTCAAACATACATTAAATACTTGTATAAAAAATAATTATCAAATTATAAAATTTTTACCCAAAAATAAGTTCATAAGTCGTTACAAAAAGCTGAGCCAAACACCCCAATAATTGTTAGATTACTTCTTCATATTGTATATTCAAGACATTGTAATTCTTCTTATTTGTTAATACATTCCGCATTTTATCATGATATCAGAGCAGGTTAAACTCGTTTCCATGGAAGATCCAACCAAAAGTTTATTAATTCTTTCAATTTGTGGCGTTTTAATGGCGTCTTCACTGATCTGAGCACGTTTATCTTAGTTTTGTCATCGTTGTCGTCGAGAATCTCATCGTTTTCGTCATGAATCTTCGTCATTCCAGATGTTTTCGTTCTTGATTCTGTATTTCGATTTGTTCATCTTAAATTGTTGATGCGCTTGTTCATCAAAATAGTCATTTCCGTTCATAAATCTTGTTTTGACTGTAGTTTTCTTGATTTCTTTGTTTTGTTCTTGATTTCTTCTAAACACTGAAAATCTGTTTTAGATATGTAACTCGGTGCTCTTCTTTTACAAGAATTTGTTCATTTGTTTCATGTTTTTACGAAAATCTTCTTAATCTCTATACTTCTCTGAAACAATGGCGGCAGTTAGTCAAGATACAACTAATGCCTATAATATTCATCCGTCTGATGCATCTAGTACTCAGCTAATATATGTCAAGTTTAATGGAGTAGGTTTTCATAACTGGAAATGTTCAATGACGTTAACACTCTCTGCTAAGAACAAATTAGGTTGCGTTGATGGAACTATTAATGCTTCTGAGAAAACTGCCGTTGATTATAAGAATTGGGAGAGATGTAATGATCTAATGATTTCTTGGTTAATTTTTAATCTTGATGAGAGTTTTGCTAAGAGTGTGTTTTTTTGGATACGGCACGAGAAATTTGGATTGAATTAGAAGAAAGATATGGATATGCTTCTGTTGCACATGTTTATTTTTTAGAACATCAATTGACAGAAATTTCACAAGGTCATGATTCTGTTTCAGAATTCTTTACTAAAATTGAATCTTTGTGGGATGGACTAAATGATGCTAGTTCTTTGCCGTATTTTACTTTTAAGCAGTGTACTTGTAATCTTACTCAAAGATTGCAACAGAAGCTGCAAGAACAAAGAGTTTTGCAGTTTATGATGAAGCTGTCTGAAAGTTTTTCTACTGTGAGAGGCAATGTTCTTATGATGCAGCCCTTACCTACAATTGCACAGACTTACAGACTGTTTGCTCAAGGGGACAGGCACAAAGAGCTTTCACATTCCACAAATTCTAAAGCTATGGCTTTCTATGCAAACAGAAGAAAGTTTAGTAGTTCTGGACAAAAGAGTTTTGATAAGAATTCTAATAATGTCAATAGTTTCAGAACTAATAACAACACTAAGCCTGGTTTTAATGGAAGCAGTTTTGGTGGTTTCAATAAGAAGTTTACTAGACCAGCATACTTCTGTACTCATTGTAACATTCCTAGACATAGCATTGAAAGGTGTTTCAAACTCAATCGATATCCACCTGGTTTTCGAGCAAAACAGGATAGAAAATTGCTGCAGTCTCACAGTACTCTAATGAGAACAATTTTGGAAATTCTGCTGATAGTCAAGTTTCTGAGAATCAACAAACTATTTAGTTGATTAGTATAATCAGCTCATGAGTATGTTACAGCTAAATCAAGGTTCTACAAGCTCTAATTCTGATAATACTAAGCATGCTCTATTGGCAGGTATATTTTGTATGCTTTCTACAAGCACTAACAATTGGTTGATTGACAGTGGTGCAACACATCACATTTGTCCATACATTGAGAAATTTATTTCTTATGAAATATCTAAAGATACAGACAATTTCATTAAAATACCTGATGGTCGACAAGTCAAAGTTTGTCACATAGGAACTGTCAAACTAAATAATGAGATTTTTTTACAATGGGTACTACATGTACCAGAATTTCAGTTTCAATTGATATCTGTTAACAAATTGTGCTCAGATCTTAGTTACAAAGTCACTTTTACTGATTCAAGTTGTTATATTCAGGACCTTTTTCAGAACAGGTCTCAGATTCTTCTTGGTAGACATTGCAATGGTCTTTATAGTGTTCAAGATACTAGTGCTTTGAAGACTGGTAATGTTCAAGCTAATGTAGCTACTTTACACACTTTGAAGGACACTCAAATGTGGCATCTTCGACTTGGTCATCTTTCTTTTCCACAAATGAAATTACTCTTACCACAGTTACCAGTCCAAGATTGTCATAAAGCTGTCATCTGTCAAGTATGTCATACTGCTAAGAAGACAAGAAATTCTTTTATTTTTAGTTCAATTAATACTGTAAGTGCATTTCAACTATTACATGTTGACCTATGGGGTCCTTATAGGATCAAATCTACTACTGGTTGTTCTCAATTCATTACCATTTTGGATGATTTTACAAGATTTACATGAATTCATTTTTGAAGTTTAAATCTGAAGTACCTTCTATATTAGAGAATTTTTATCATTATGTGGAAACACAATTTAAAACTAAAATTCTCTGTATTAGAAGTGATATGATAATGCTTTAGAATTATCAGAAGGTTCTGCTAAGCAATTTTATTTGTCCAAAGGGATCATACATCCGACCAGCTGTGCTTATACTCCATAACAAAATGGTGTTGTGGAGAGAAAGCACAGACATCTTTTAAAAACTGCTAGAGCTCTGTCTTTTCAGTTTTGTGTACTGCTTTTCTGATCAATAGAATGCCACTAAAATCTATTGATTACCAAACACCTTATTATAGATTGTACAATACATCTCCTGATCTTACTTCCCTTAAAATCTTTGGTTGCCTTTGTTATGTCTCTAACTTATAAGGTTTGTTAGAAAATGGAAAGATTGAGGCATATTTATAATATGTTCTTGATGTAATTTCCGAAAACTAACAAGAGGAGGTTGATCCTTGTAATGAGGACTTAAACTTTCATGTTTGGATCTAAGACATTTTCTTAGTGAAATCCATAAATAAATTGAGTTGAAAGAAGAATTGATTATTGATTTATTTTAACAGGTTTTAGATTTATTTGTTACAACAGTACTGGAAATTTGGCTTAGTATTTGGATTAAATCCTGATGGAAATTTGGATCAGTACTTGGAGTAAATCCTGATGGACTTGGTCAGACATCAGATACTGATGGGCTAAATCCTGATAGATATCAGTTCTTGACAAGCACTAAATCCTGATCCTGATGGACACTAAATTCTGGTACTACTGATGACCAAATCCTGATGCTACTGTAAGTGAAAAATAAATCCTGTTGCAGTTAATGAAATTAAATCAGAATATTTACTTTCCTTTTATGGAGTATCAGTTACGTTTATTTTTGGTATTATATACAATACATAATAGAATGAACGTAAACAGTAGAGATACGTCCTAAGGATAAAAACTCTATCTATTTTCTTCCTTCTATGTTCTCTCTTGATACATACAGAAGAAATACATAATTCTCAGGCGAACTGAGGTGCTGGTCGCTGTTGATCATTGGAGTATTTGTGAACCTATTGATCTGTGTTGTTTTATCTTGGGAGTGCTATTGCTGTAACCCAATCACAACGTAAGTGGGGCAATAATCTCTTCAAGAATAACCAAGTCCTCTCGAAGGGCTTGGTGACTCGGCTGTGTTCTTTCTTTCTTGTTGTCTTTACAAAAGCTACTGTGGGAGATAAGTATTCTTTCTTTTCTCGTTAATTATAGTCACTGATTATATTCTTGTTTATGCCTTCGTGTTTTGTTTCGTTATTTGGTTAATTGCCTGTTCTTGTTTAATATATATATCACTGCCTCATTATTGTTATAGTTTAATTATACCCGACAATCTTGAAGAGATTATTTGTGTTATATATTGTTAATTAACAAGATGGTTAACGAAACTGAAACTCCTGTTGTTGAGACTAGCTCAGGGTTTGGTGTTATTGTACCCACCATTGATTGGACTACGTACCATTTCCCACAGCCTATTGATTTGTCAGGAATGCCTGAAAAATTCAGTGGGGGTGTTGGTTTTTCTCGTTGGCAGAAAAAGTTGAAACTGTGGTTAACGGTAAAGGGTCTATGGCCGGTAATATCGTATGAGAAACCAATTGTGGTTAAGGAGAAGCCTGAATCTGTTAAGGCTTATGTTATGTGGGAAGAAAAAGATGGGGTAGCTAGGGCTGCAATTCTGACAGCTTTAGAAAACACTCTATTCGATGTTTATTCATCTGATTCCTACACTGCTATGCTCTTATGAGAGAATCTTGACCAGACACATAATACTGACTCGCAAGGGTTGGAAAAGTATTCTGTGGCTAGGTTCCTTGATTTCAAACTGGTGGATACTAAATCCACGACTAAACAGGTGCATGAGTTTGAGATGTTGGTTCATGCTTTGAAGGAGTCTGGTATGGACCTTCCTGAGAAGTTTCAGGTTATGTCTGTGATTGAAAAGCTCCCAAAGTCTTCGGAAGAGTTTGCACTCTCCTTGAAAAGACAGAAAGGAGAGATCACTTGGACAAACCTGATGTTGGACATCTCTGTGCAGGAACAACACAAGTCCAAGCAGGGACATGTGATGCCTGTTGAACATGCTGGGAGTTCGAAGGTGAGTGTAGTGATTATAGGACAGAAAATGAAGTCTGTCACTAAGAAGGAAAATACTAAGTCTAAGGACAAGAACAATGCTAAGAAACCAAAGGCAAACAAACCATGTTGGTCTTGTGGACATGTTGGTCATTGGAGCAAATTTTTGAGAATATCAGGATATAGAGGGTTAGCAGCTTTGATGAACAACATCATCTTGATTTTCAAGAGGTTGTATTTGTCTTTATCAAATTTTGGGACCTTCACCGTTCCTGTTATCTTTGGTATATTCATGACGATCTTTTTCTGTTTTGTTCAACAACCTACTCTAATACCACTTATTGAGTATGGAATACACACATATAAATTTAGAGGGGGGGTAAATGTATTTTCAAACTTTTCTTGGATTTAAACTTTAAGAATGATTTGTTTGAATCTGTGTTCGTGCAGCTGAGTGTGTGTTTGGGTTTAACAGAATATATATGTGCAGAAATATAACACAAGAACACAGTACTCACTTTAATCTAACGTTGTATTAGATCGAAGGTTTTGCTACAACCTTGGAATACAAATGTTAGTATCTCGACTTCGTTTCTCAGAGAGATATTATCTATGAAGTGCAATGAAAAACTCTAAAACCTTATCTGCTAAAGAAGTGATGTTGTACACTTATAGAATACGTGTACAACCTACTTACTACAAATGTAGTGATAGACAAATACGCATTCTAACTTGTCTATTCCTATTTTGGTAATCATCTGGGCAACATGTGATTTGACTTCCTTTAACATGCTCAGATCCAATATTTTAGCAGCTTGTCTCTTTTAACATTTCTTTAAGCTTCCTTGTAGACTTTTCCATGTAAACTTTACAGTACAGTGGTCCTATAAGTGTCTTGGCTTGTTGCAGGTTTCTGACTTGTAAATTTTCAGTATTTTGTCTTCAAGAATCCATTCGAGAATTAGCTGAGCACTTGATTCGAGAACTAGAATTGAATAGTTCGATAATACTGAGTTCTCGAACAAGTTCTTCTTGACATATCGAATCACTTCTCGAATGAATCTTTTCTTCAAGAATCCTTGACTTGTCGAATAGAGCCATATTCTTACTTATGGAATCCTTGAGATGTCGAACTAGCTTCCTGAGTCACTGAGATATCGAAAGTAGCTTTGACTTGTTGACCCTTTGATAACTCGAATGATACATTAACTTGTTGACTTCTTGAGTTCTCGAATAGGGGATTAGACATGTCGAGTCTCTAACTTTTCGAAACCTTAACTTCTCGAATAGACAAATATACTTCTCGAATTAGTACTTAGGCAAATCCTCAATCTTCAAATTCCAAATGTGTTTATTCCTACAGTCTTGTTCTCCAAGCTTGAGGCATAATCTCTGGATCTTCTTTCAAGCATTATTTCATGACTTAATTTATACAGTTACAGAACTAGTAATATGGTGCCTATTACAAGTAATAAATACAAGTAGAAACTCTATAACTAGATGGTTCCCCTGTCATAGGGATTATGTAAGTAAGGCAAAATATTATAAACACTTAGACTTGTTATTAGATGTAAACAGACATGCCTGAATGACTAACATTGTCGTCGTTGGTTTTGGGATAATTTCTTACAAAAACCTATCATCATCATCGTTGTGATTTCTATCATAATCTTTGATTTTTTTCACCCACGAACTCTCGCAAGTTTTTTTTACCCTCACACCATGAACTCTCGTAATGTTATTTTTCTCACCCATCAACTCTTGCAGGATTCTTCACACACCATGAACTCTCGTAGTGTTAATTATTCTCATACCTACTAACTCTAGCAGGTTTAATTTTCCTTGTACCCGCAAACTCTTACGGGGATAATCTAGGCTCTTGATAACATGATAAATATGCTCTCAAGGTTATGTTTTATTCATTCATCAAATCAATACTTAAATACATAAATACTGACTTGGAGCACAAGACATACCAAGTAACTCCAAACACTCATAAATAAATTCCCTATTATTCATAATATAAATAAAAGCAGCATCCCAGAATATATAATATGTAAATATCTTTTAATAATTATATCCTTATATATATAATAAGCATAAGAGGGATCTTATCCAATTTTTTGGTCGTTGTACTACCAAAATCATATGATCCGTTGGATTGAAAATAGACGATCAAGATTAGATCACATTAAAAAGAAAATTATAATCTAAAAAGGATATAATTAGAAAAGCTTGCATTAGAAGTGAATTTTAAAAAGGAAATTATAATCTAAAAAGGATATAATTCAAAAAAGGTTGTATTAGAATTAAATTTTAATAAGAAAATTATAATCTGAAAAGGATATAATTAAAAAAGGCTGTAGTATAATTAAATTTTATTTATTTATTTACTAGTATTAAAAAATTCATATTTACTTTTTGGGCTTTATCTTGAGATCTAATAATCAAATTTGGATGATTTTACGATCCACGCGAAACTCATAAAATTAGCTTTAATTTAGTGATGATTTAATAATTATTATTCAAATGCTCAGAATCTCAAAAGAAAAGATAATTACGAGAAAATAAACCATAATAAGTAGAATTATGATTTAAATAATAATAATAATAATAAGTAGAATAATAATAATAATAATAATAATAATAATAATAATAATGATTTAAATAATAATGATTTAAGTAGAATGATGATTTAAATAATAATTATTTAAATAATATTTAATAATGATTTAATGCATTATAAGTAGAATTCATAAATCAAATAGAATTTTCGACGTAAAAAATCGTCAATTTCTTCTCTTCATTGTTTCTGCGTAGATTTAATTAGAAAAAATTATTAAACCATCATTAAATTAAAAATTATTTTGTTAATTTCACGTGGATTGTAATAGTCCAAATCAAAATTTAAGAATTAAAGATATAGTACAAATATTTAATCGAACGTATAAAATTATATATATATATATATATATATATATATATATTAAGAACAATTTAATATGAAAATTAATAATATGTAAAATTTAATATATTTTCAAATATTTAAAAAGAAATCGTGCATTGCACGATTTATAAGCTAGTAATAATAATAATAATACACGTTAACCGTTTCTGTAGGTTCCGTTCAGACTCCCTCAACTCTCATCAGTTGTTCTTCAGTTTTTTCGATGATGTAAATTTCGAGTTCCACGTGCCGGATTTAAAGGAGTTGAAAGTTGATAGCTGTGGACTTTTAACTCTTTTCACGATTTCCATGTTCAAGAATATTCCAACTCAAAATATTAAATATAGACAATCTATACTATTATATAAAAATCGAAACATCAAAAGTTTTGGTACCTGTCTTTTGGTACTTGTTAAATTTAATTATTTATCCTTCATCAAAAAGAAAAATATATTCTATATCTATACTATGAAGACACATAAAATAAATAATTACATAAAATAATTAATGCTAATTAGTCGACTACCTTTTTCACATTTTTCACATTTACATTTATTTGAACATATTACTTTTTATAAATAACTAAAAACATCAATCGTATCATATCTTCCAATCATGAATATTTCCTTATGAATTAAAACACATTACCTTTTGATTTATAAGGAAACATTAGTATAATTCTTCAATAAAAAATATATATTCGATATCTATATTATTAAAACACCTAAAATAAATAATAATATAAAATAATTAATGGTAATTAGTCAATTGCCTTTTTACATTTACTTTTAGTTAAAGATATTAACTTTTATAAACACCTAAAAACATCAATCATATCATATCTTTTAATCATAATATATCCTTTCGAATTAAAACACGTTACCTTTTTGATTTAAAACTAATTTTATCACATCATATTTTTTAATTATTTAATAAAATACATAAAACCAACAAAAAAAACGCAAGCCTAACAAAAAAAAGTAACTAAACTAATTCACTTATAACAGAATAATAAACACAACAACAAAGCGCAAATTGTCTAACGACATAATAGCACCGGAGACCGTAGATTTTCTCGAAAGAGTCCAGAAAGTCATGCATAGCAAGAGCATCTCCAACTATTTAGTACCCTTAGCTAAAATTAATTAAAACATATTGTAAATAAAAATTATAGAAGTTCGATTGCCTTTTTCACATTGAAGATATTACTTTTTATAAACACCTAAAAACATCAATCGTATCATATCTTCCAATCTTGAATATTTTCTTTCGAATTAAAACACGTTACTTTTTTGATTTATAAGGAAACATTAGTATAAATCTTCATTAAAAAGAAAAATATATTCGATATCTATACTATTAAATTACCTAAAATAAATAATAACATAAAATAATTAATGGTAATTAATCGATTATCTTTTTTACATTTACTTTTAGTTAAAGATATTACCCTTTATAAATGCCTAAAAACATCAATCGTATAATATCTTCAAATTATAATATTTCCTTTCAAATTAAAACCGGTTACCTTTTTATTATAATTTTATAAATTTATATCTTCCAATCAATAATATTTTTTCCTAATTTAAGCACGTTAATTCTTGCAATAATTAAAATATACCCAAAAAAATCACATCATATCTTCTAATTACTAACAAAATATAATAGAATTTCGTATACTACGAATTTTTTAGTAAAAAATCAGAACCGTTAGATCTAATGATTAGATATATTATATAATTAAATTAATTTACTAAAATTTCAAGGTTCGAATTCCATCAACGACATGTTTATTTTAAAATTTTATAATATAAGTTTTAAACCATGCATATCATTAATTAAATTTTTATTAAATAATTTAAGTTAAAATTAACATAAAATATTGTAAATAATTATTATATAAAAAGTAATTATAACATAAAATAAAATTTATTACATATCAAAAGAAATCTATGCATCGCACGGGTTATAAGCTAGATATTAATAAAGGTTATAAAGGTTATATATTTGTTGGTATTTTATAAAATGTTATACGATCTACATATTGGTGTTTCATAAAAATTTATATCAAGAGATTATATTTTGTATTAGTTGATGTTTTACCCTCTATTTATTGCTGGTTTTTTATCGTAATTTTTTTCTAATTAAAAAATATAAACAAAAGAATTAAAATATATAGTAAGAGTTTACTTGCTGATTAACAATTCCTTGATCCATTGACTTGCTGGATGTTTAGTTAATACTCCCTCTGTCCCATCCATTTGTTTACACTTTCCTTTTTGGGATGTCCCATCCAATTCTTTACATTTCTAAACTTTCCTAAAATAGTAAAGTTTTATTATATAAAAATCAACTACATCCACTAATTTTCTCCACTAACTCATTTTATACATTATATAGTGATGGGTCCCACCACTTTACTCATTTTTCCTACTTCTCTCCTCCTTATTTATATTTTTCCTTGGTCTCCGTGCCCAAACCAAATGTAAACATTTGGTTGGGACGGAGGGAGTATATAAGAGCATGTCAGCAGGATTAGGGGATAAACAACTGTTTACGCCATGAATGACAAAAAACATCTGTATTATTGCTAATTATAAATTACTTAACGTGATTGATTATGTCCAAGATAACATCCATTGACTTTTGAGACTCCAAATCTAACAGTCGCTAAGTAAAAATATTAGAGCAAGTCCAATATATTCTTAGTTTATTTTTTATAAATATACTAAATTAATGATTTTTAATGATTCAAGAATTTTATATGTCTATAAACTCCAACAATCATTTCTATATTTATTCCTTACTATTATTAAAATAATAAATTTAAATGTAAGACAGAAAATAGAAGTACAAAATTGGAGTGAAGTGAATTTTTAATTGATAAAAATAGAGTTATGGATGGCTAGACATTACTCAAAAAAAGGGGAATGATTAATAATTCCTAGTGTTTTAAGAAACCTGTTGGAGTGGTGTTTTGCATTAAATTTCATAAATTCTAACTTAGAAACTCAAATAAGGAAGCTGTTGGACTTGTTTTTATTCTCTCCTTCCCATAATTTTTCAGATGTGATAATTAAAAAGGTATGAAGGGAATATTACTTTATCATGTCAGTCTTTCATTGTCATTCAACTTGATTTAGTTTTTATTAAATTTTGCTAAAAAATAGATAATTGGGTATAAAGAACAGTTGATATTTGGGAAAAACTATATATAAATTGATAGATGATTCCAACTTCACATTGGAGTATATTAGTTAAATCTTGCCTGCTTGACAACCACGGGTTTTTGACACCGTTGCCGGGGATCATTGGTGTTTTATTTTTAGTTTTTGTGCTTGTCATCACTGGTCGTTAGAGTTCACTGACTCGGATTGTTTCTTACATAGTTGATTGTTTCTTGCTGTTTCAGGTACTTGGTAGTGTATGCGAACACGTTCTCAAACTCGTAAACTAGAAGAAGAACTTGAAGCAGAGTAAAGATGGGAGAACCTGTAGGAAGAGCAGTAGAAACTAAGGCTTTGAAGGACTTTTCTCAGCCTAACATCAATAACATCCAATTTAGAATTGTCAAGCCAGCTATTGCAACTAACACTTTCGAAATCAAGCCTAGCATAATTCAGATGGTGCAGAACTCTGTTTAGTTTGGGGGTGCTCCGACTGAAGATCCTAACATGCACATCCGGAATTACATTGAGATCTGTGATACTTTCAGAACCAACGGTGTGTCTGAGGATGCTGTGAAATTGAGACTTTTCCCATTCTCTTTGAGGGATAAAGCCAAGGGCTAGTTGCACTCTTTTCCAGCCGGTTCTATTACTACATGGGAGGATCTTGCTCAGAAGTTTCTTACTAAATTCTTCCCGATGGCTAAAACAGCAGCAATCAGGAACGCTCTAACTCAATTTGCACAGCAGTCTGAAGAATCTTTGTATGAAGCTTGGGAGCGCTACAAGGAGATGCTTCGAAAGTGTCCTCATCATGGAATGCCTGATTGGATGGTGATTAACTGCTTTTATAATGGCTTGGGTGCACAGTCAAGACCCATGCTAGATGCAGCATCAGGTGGAGCTCTATGGGCTAAGAGCTATGAGGAAGCTTATGAGTAGATTGAGATGATGGCTGCGAATGAATACCAGAATCCAACTCAGAGATTATCACAAGGCAAAATAGCAGGACTTCTGGAAGTTAATACAGTCACAGCTCTAGCAGCTCGGCTAGAGGCACTTAATAAAAAATTGGATTCTATGTCAAAGCATGGGGTGCCCCAAGTTGCTAGTGTTTATGAGCTATGTGCGGGCGCACATGAGACGACTCAATGTGCCATATCTATTGAATCAGCGCAGTTTTTGAGCAATTTTCAGATATCGCAGCAGCCAACTCCCAACATCTATCATCCTAATTTCAACTGGAGCAACAATCAAGGTGGTTTCCAACAGCCACAGTAGCCTTATCAGCCGTTTCAAGGGTAACAATTTGGAGCTAAACCGTTCAATCCTTCATGTTTTCAGCAGCATCAAGGGCAACAGTTTCATCAGCAGTATGCCCCAAGGCAACAATTTCAGTCACCAGGATTTCATCAACAATTTCATGGGAATGCTGGTCAGTCGTCTGAGGAAAAATCTGAATTGGAAGATTTGAGATTGATGTATAAAAGTCAGGCAGCATCTCTCAAGACGTTAGAGAATTAGATAGGGCAACTTGTAAGTGCCTTACTCAAAAGGCCGCAGGGAGTTCTTCCGAGTGACACAGAGGTAAATCTAGGAAAACAAGATGGCAAGGAGCATGTTAATACCATAACACTCAGATCTGGAAAAGTCACGAACGATCAGAATTCAGCAATTGAAGATGAAGAAGAAATTCATGATCAGGACCCTACAGAAAAAGAAGAACATTTTGTTTTGTCAGAACCTGTGGTGGATAGTGATGAGGAGGAAGACTGTGAGTCACTAGGTTTGGCTGATCTCTGGGATTCTAAGGTGCTGATTGATGAGGTTGTTCCATGGTCGAATCTCGAGGATAGTGCAATTGAGTCTTTTCTTGAGAAAGATGTTTTGTTCGAGTATAAGGATAATAAAGATCTTCATGAGTTGTATAAGAATTTTACTTCTGATGAGATGTTAGAAGAATTGAAGGTCATATGTTCTAAGCATGAAATCCAACTTGAGGATAGTTCTTTTGATCCTAAGTCCGTTGTTAAGACTTCTGTTGGTGAACCACCCACTTCCGTTCCTAATCCATCTATTTCCACTCTTGATCAGTCTTTGGTAGTTAAGAATCATCATGTTGAAGAGGCTTCCAGACTCGAGCTTAAACCACCAGATCACCTGAGGTATGCATATTTGGGTCAATCATCTACTTTGCCTATTATTATTGTTGTTAACTTGTCGGGTAGTGAAGAAGACAATGTTACTGACACTTTTGAGGAGCAAAGAAGACTAAAACTTGTCATCAAGGATGTTGCCCCGAAAAAGATAATTAAATGGCCATATAGAGATACGATGTAGAAATTTTCAAGTGAAAAAGTCATTGCCATGTCTAGCTAAAGACTTTAAACAAAGGCGCTTCCTGGAAGGCAACCCATGGATTTCCTGCTTTCAATAAAAGAGCATTTTCCGCAATTCTTCATAATTCTGGATTACTATTTTCGTGCGGAGGGTATAGAGGTCACTTGGCCTGTTTTTGGAACTCACACCACTTATCCACCACCAGATTCACCACCCGAGGAGGGTGATCCTGCTGATAACTAGGTATGTTTTCTGCTATCCCTTGTATTACCTTCAATTCAATGGGGACATTGAATATTATAAGTTTGGGGGTGATTTTGGGATGAGTAGTGTTAGTGTGTCATTTGTTCATGTAGGAATCATATACTTTGCATGTTAGTGGTAGTTCATTCATATTTGTTCGTATGATTGCATGTTTGTTTCATGTAGGGCATTTTGTTATTTTGTTTGTTTTACCATGTGAGTCCATTTTAGTTGCATTTTCATGGCATACATGTTCATGATCCCTTAGAATGAGCTAATTCTGATTGGTAGGTAGATGTCTAATTGAGTGTGGTAATGATGAATAAAGGGTTGATTTATAGTTCTTATGAAATTGACTTGCATGCTTCAGAAACATAAATTTTACACAGTCTCATCGTTTGCTTTTGGGCTAGGTTAAGGTCATCCTTGTTTGGTTGTTTTACATTTAATCACTTCTTTATATTTAGAATTTTCGTTATTCCCTTGATAGCGTAGGAGCACTAAAGTATAAGTTTGGGGGAAAACAGGGATTTCATGCTAATTATTAATAGTGTCAATAATGGCTAGGCGTCAAATGGCTAGTAGCCGGCTCATATTTTATGAGTAGTCTAGGGTTGGAAATGAGAATTCTCATTCCAGATTGCATATAAAAAAAGAAAAAAAAAGAGTCAAAAGAAAAAAAAATGTTATGTAAATTGTTTAGTTGTGTAAATGCAAAATTAACCAGGGTGAGCTCTTTAATACTCGAGCAATTAAGTTCGCGGGGACTTTGTGCCTAGTGACCTAAGGCTTTTATAGTCTGGGATCCACTAACCTAACGCTCGCTACATGAGTATTATTGTATAAGCCTTTTGGGGTCTCATCCATTGCACGGTTAAATAAGCATATGTATTGTGTTTTGTGTCATAGTTGTTGTTTAGTAATAAAGCATGAATTTCTGTCTAACTTAAATGACGATGGAGGTGTTTCTAGGTTATGAAGTGTTTACCGTCTATTCTATTTATAAACATGTGATTGTCTTGGCGAAAAATGTGTATGATTTCGATCTAGTGTTAGGAGTATATCTGATGAGCATCGCACACATGCACGTTTCTGTACATGTGTTGTTAGTATACGGGGACTTAGTCGAGCTCTATTTGGATTTAGTTGCATTCTTTGAGATATTTGTTTGCTAGTAAGTTTTGGTTAGTTCGAGGGGATTGTTGCATTTTCATAATAGTTGCATTCATGCACTGCATTGCATTTAGTTTGTATAGAGTCTATTTATGCTTGAGGACAAACATCGGTTTAAGTTTGGGGGTGTGATAAGTGTATTTTATATCCACTTGGAACGCTTCCGATCGGCTTAAATTGATTAACTTGGCCTCAAGTATGTCGTGTTTTGATTCGTTTTTAGTGTGATTGTGCATGGTTAATATCTTGAGGCAGGGAAGATACATTTGCATGTTTCATGGTGGATTCATGCTCAAGAATTGGAACGGGAATTGACAAAAGAATCGGAAGAGAAAATGGATGAGAAATGAGCAAATTGTTGAAAATTCGGATTTTCCGGTAGGTTGCGCAGTCTACACTGTTTTGGCCATATCTGGAGTTCTAGAAGTCCATTTTCAGCGATCTTACTATCCACGCGAAGCCTGGGGAATTTTCTTGAAGTCTGAAGCAAAATAAAAATCTGGACAGAAACTTGCCGCGTAGACTGCGCCCTGGCAGCGCATGGTGCGCCGGCCAATCCTGGAATATCCTGATTTCTTTCCTGTTTCGAATTAAATTGCTATTTTTATGACTTTTCTTGCTGGAAAAGACTTCTAGGGCATATATAAACATATCCTATCCTTGTAATTCGTATCAATTACTTAGAATCAACACCCTTCATAACACAGAGAGAGATCCGAAAACGGAGATTCAGACTTGGAGAAGGATTCCAACGCTCGTGACAAACAACGGAGATCTAGATCTACTTTTGTTTTCTTCCAATTAGGCGAACTCTTGGATGTTTTTGGGATTTGTTTTCTTAACTCATTACTTTAGCAATATTACTTTTATTCAAACTTTGTTTATTATCATGGCTTCATCAGATCACATGATGACGAGCGGTTCGATTATGAACTAATCGTTGTCATGGGATTCTAACTGATTTATTTATGGAGCTTTAGAATCTTGATGCTTTAAAGATCTGTATGTGATGTATATCTGATATCCTCGTATGGTTATGCTTAATTGTTAGATGCGTAGCTAACATCTAATCTGTTAATCTCTTGTGAAGTGAAAGTGGATCTTGAGATTTAGAACTTGCCATGCTAGCATAGGATCATGATTGCTTATCAACATGATTTGTAGCATAAATAGAAATATATTATGTTGTCCTATATGATCAATATGGATAACTTATTCTTCAACGGTTATGTTTTCAAATTCTATAGACATAAAGGGTCTAAGCATAATTGGTGTATATTCATCTTCTATCTCTTTTGTAGATGTATGGGTAGTTTCACTACAACAAATTTGGGCTTTTACGACGGAAAATTTACAATAGATCCGTCGTAAATGCCTCATGACGGAAAAGTTCTGTCGTTTTTGCTCCAGTTGAAAGTTCGAAAATACGGTCACAAGTTCCTAATTTTGTCACAAGTTTCTAATTTGGTCACAAGTTCCGAGTTTTGTCACAAGTTCCGAATCTTGTCACAAGTTTCAAATTTTGTCACATAGTCTGAATTGTCACAAATTGTAGTTTTTGTCACAAGTTCCATATTTTTGTCACAAATTCTGATTTTTTTTATTTGGAAATTAAAATCAAATATTTTATATAATTACAACTTATGACAGGAATTGAATGAAGAACATTCGTCATAAATTCTTTGAATCCAATACTTGCGACAGATATTTCTGTCATAAGTTTTATGAATCCAATACTTACGACAGATTTTTTGCTACATTTCCTGCTTCCCAGCCATTTATTGGCTTTAAAATCAATTTTTTAAAAGCTGTTCGTACACACCACAATTTAATAAGCGTTCAAATTCAAATAAAATTCAGAATGTTTACAATTCAAGGATCCATACCCATCCATAAACAACAGCTTACACCATACTACATAAACTTCGATTGTTTTACAAACATCTAAAACGTAAATAAAGTTCACAACAACTACTCCGTAACATTTAACCAATAATTTTTGGACCGCCTTTGGAGATAACCTGAGGAGGTGAAGAACTCAAATATATCACAATCTTCATCGGACTCTGTATCCTCCGCCATCCATTCTGCCATCAGCATATCATCAATGGGCACCTTCCCCTACAATATACACAAACAATAGCTGGTCATATTGTAAATGATAACAGAAATCAATATACATACTCATCAAAGTCTGAAGTATTTAAGACAAGCAGAAGTCTGAAGTAGTAAAATAAAAGAAATAAAGATAAACTCAAATCTCAACGTTTAGACAACATAGACAAAGCATCATCCTTAAAAGAGGTGGGTTATATAACATTGCTAAACGAGCAACATGCCATATCTGATGTAATGCCTGCTATAATTGATGTACACATAAATTAATTGTAATAAAGTGCGTAGTTGATGTACGTAGATGAAGTAGCCTTTATAATATACTATTTTGTAACCATCCATCATAAACTGTGTCTATGCACTTGCACTCATGCAAACACAGTATACTTAAAGATGGGTACTTTTACAAGTTACTGCATAAGTCAAGAAACAAAAAAACATACCACATCAACTTTCGGAACTCCACATAAATGCAGTTCAATGCATAAAAAAATAATAAACAATGTGCTCAAAGGACAACATCCCAACATTACACGACTATGCAACTAAATTCATTCACACAGATAAGTATTGCAGATGAATTAAACTCTCACCTTCATCCTCAATTTCCCACGAAAAAGCAACTTCTGAAGTATTTCCACTACCTGAAGATGTAGCATCAGCTACTTGCAATAGTAGCAAAGAAAGTTGCTCCAATTACGGATATAATAGTACCCAACTTAGGAGCTAGAGACCTAGATCCTGTGTGTGCACTCTGTGTGCACTGAGCGAACGTCTGAGGTCTTCCTAAGGCTTCTACAGCAATGTTTATGCCTCTTCCTCCAGTTAGTTCCTAAGAACATACAAAAATTATTTTGTTGACGAAAACATAACCAATGATAAATGGAAATGGTTTAGCTAAAAAGTAAATTAGGTGTACATAAAATTTTCACTATGCCAACATCAATTATTGAATTCTATTCAATACCATTCTGTACTTCGATCAGAGGCAAGGAGTGTATATTACCAGGAACAAGCTTATGCCGACACCAAATTAATCCAGGAATGAATAAGATACTGAACAGATCCACATTTTTATAAGTGACGTCACTTAACTACCAGAAAACACACATATACAAATTATTTGTCCCTTCTTTTGTTTTATGCATAATTGTTTAAAAGTATAAGGGAGGGACAGTCATGATACAAACGCATGACCTTGTAATGGGGAAAGAGGTTGGTATGAGCATGAGCCTTTGTCTCTAGGCTATCCCCTAGTTCTAATTTACTAGTTCAATTCGATGACTGTTGGAAATTTAGCATACATTCAGGTTTTAAGAAAAACCCCTTCACTTATGTAATTATTTTTTGACAAAAACACATATGCATCACTATTTAAATTATTAAACAGAGGAACTGCAACAAGAACCAAACAAATGACAAAGGAAGTTTCTTTAGTTAAAGAGGTTATCATACTTGGTGAAGACCATTGGCAAACATTTCCGGGAACTCAACTGAAGTTTCTGTTCTATTCAGGGCACTCATCACAGTTCTGGAATTGAATTCTTCTTGCCTGTTATCCAACACTTTTTCAAATGCCAAAAACTAAAAAGCATCAATGAACGTAAGAAATCAAAGCCAATATAATGAACAATTAAAGCTTTCGAGCTTACTTTACCAATTAAAGCTTTCGAGCTTTGAATTCGTGCTTTCCATTTGTACTTTTGAGCTTCTGAGCAATTAATTGTACTTTACACCCTTTCCCCAGCAGGTATGTATAACTATGTTGGCACAAATCTAATAAACAAACACAAAAACTCACCAATGTATATATAAAATGTATATATATAACTGTGAATAACAGCTCAAATGGGACAAAAAAGTAACAAATCAAACAAACCCCCACAAAACAACCTAAATATAAATGTGTATATATATAAATAAAATCGAATGATTACACAAACAAAAGTGTTCAGTAATATAAGAAATGATGGAAGGGACCTAATTGAGCAGCAGCATCATCTACTGAATCAAACAAAAGCAATTTACCTGACCACGCTAAAATTGAAATGCGGAGGAAGTGAAGGTTAACTCCAGAAATGGTTACCCGAAGAAACCTTAAAAAACTATAAAATTGAAGACCTAATTAAGGAAATCAAAACTCTTATACAAGCGGCGGGAGAGAGAGAGAAGAGAAGAGATAAGGCTGTTAAAGAAACAAACAGGGGAAAAAGAGGAATTTAGGGTTTAGAGAAAGGGGGAAGGAAGTTTTAAAATCCCGGCAAATGAAAATTTCGGAGAATTTCAATTTCCCCCCAAGCTTATTTACTTTTTTTAGTTTTTAGTATTACATAAATAATAAATTTCATATTTACATTTTTAAAATTTAAGATATTTTATAGGTACATAATCCGTTATACATTATCACTTAAAATTTTATATTAGTAAAAAAATTATTTATATATAATTAAATAATTTTGTAATTTTATCTCTTGTTGTTTATAATAATTTTGTAATATTGCATAGTAATTTAATGAACCAAATATTAGATTACATTATGTATAAAATAATTATCCAATTTTTATAAATAAGTTCTACTTTAATTGTAGCTTGAATTGAATAACAATCTTTTAGTAGGATTCGATTCAAATTACAATTTTGTTCTGATTTAGAATTTAGAACTACCTTTAATCTTAATTTCATTTTTAATCGTTATATTGTAATATATGATAGATGTTGTTTTATTTCAATATTTCATTTTTAGTAGAATTTAACATAAAAGATAGTAAAAGTTTTTTTTTCAACTAATGGGACGCGTGCTAGATTCACTGAATAATTTTTTATAATGATTTTTTCGACGATCCAACCATACGAATCTAAAGATATATCTAATTTAATGATATTTCCAAATTGGTAAAAATAAAAAATTAATTTGGTTGAAAATCTTAGTAAATCACTACTATTTTGACTAGTACTCGTAACTAGTGCTCTGTCTCATATTATTGTTTCTATTTTTTAAAATATATTTCTCGACGATCCAACCGTACGGATGTCAAGATCTATCTAATTTAATGATATTACCAAATTTTCAAAAAATAAAAAATTAATTTGGTTGGGAAATCTTAATAGATCACTACTATATTGACTACTACTCGTAACTAGTGCTCTGTCCCATATTATTGTTTCTATTTTTTAAAATATATTTCTCGATGATCCAACCGTACGGATGTCAATATATATCTAATTTAGTGATATTCTCAAATTTTCAAAAAATAATAAATTAATTTTGTTGGAGATCTTAGCAGATCACTACTATATGGACCAGTACTCGTAACTATTGCTCTGTCCCATATTATTGTTTTTATTTTATAAAACATTTTTCTCGACGATCCAACCATACCAATGTCAAAATGTATCTAATTTAATGATATTCCCAAATTGGTAAAAAATAAAAAAATTAATTTGATTGAAGATCTTAGTAAATCACTATTAAGAGAGATAAAGGGATAAAGGGGGCGGGATGTTGTTTCATGAAATATTTGGAAAAAAAGAGCGGCCTTTTTGCCGCCCACTCTATTTTTCGTCTCTTTTTGTGAAACGATCTGGTGTGCATAAATAATATTTTCTATAATATTTTCTTTGTTTTTTTTTTAAATATGTCTTTCATTAAAACTTTGATAAATAGGTTAAATTCTATCGTAATTTTTATAATTATTTATATTTTTTGATATTTTTAATTTACAAATGATAATAATCACATCATAATTTTACATTTATGTATATTTATCAAATAAATATAATAAAATATAAAAATAAATCATGACTAAAATTTGATCAATTTTCTACGTGTTTGTTCAAAAATACATTTAAGTAAGAACACATAAGTGTATATTTATGTAGGTAATTTTTTTTAAAAGCAATTGATTAATTTGAAAATTAATGTTCAATTTTTTTACATAATTTGAAATAATATATTCAAATATTTTTAATGATAAACAAAAATATTTTAATTTTAATGATATATTAAAATATATTTAGAAAAAAAATTCATTTTAAATTTTTTTTAATAATATTTAATGAACATAAAAATAAAATAAGTAAAATGATTTCTTCGACGATCCAATCGTACAGATGTTAATAAGCACTCATTTTAGTGTTGAGAAGAAAAAATCAAAAAAAATAAAAGTTCGGGTTGTACGAGGTTTTAAAAAAAACGTAGTAAAAGTGTTGTTTCCACTAATGGGACGCGTGCTAGATTCACTGAATAATTGTTTTTAATGATTTATTCGACGATCCAACCGTACAAATGTTAATAAACACGCATTTCAGTGTTAGGAAAAAATAATTAAGAAAAACGTAGTAAAATCGCTCCTTCCTCTAATAAATAGTGCTCTGTCCCATATTATAGTTTCTATTTTTTAAAATAGATTTTTTGAATGATTTATTCAACGACCGAACCGTACTGATGTTAATAAGGACTCATTTTAGTGTTGGAAAAAATAATCAAAAAATAAAAAGGTGGGATTGTACGAGATTTTAACAAAAACGTAATAAAAGTGCGGCCTCCTTTAACGGGGCACGATCCAGATTCACTGTTTGAATAATTTCTTCGAAGATCGAACCATACGAATGTTAATCAACACTCATTTTAGTGTTGGGAAAAAATAATCAAAAAATAAAAAGGTGGGGCTGTGCGAGATTTTAACAAAAACGTAGTAAAAATGCTACTAGTACTCGTAATCAGTGCTCTATCCTTTATTACTGTTTCTATTCTTTAAAATATATTTCTCGACGATCCAACCGTACGAATGTCAAAATAATTTAATGAGATTACCAAATTTTCAAAAAATAAAAAATTAATTTGGTTGGAAATCTTAGTAGATCAATACTATATTGACTAGTACTTGTAACCAGTGCTTTGTCCCATATTATTATTTCTATTTTTTTAAATATATTTCTCGATAATCCAATCGTACGGATGTCAAGATATATCTAATTTAATTATATTTCCAAATTTTCAAAAAATAAAAAATTAATTTGGTAGGATATGTTACTAGATCAATACTATATTGACTTGTACTCGTAACCAGTGCTCTGTCCATATTATTGTTTCTATTTTTAAAAATATATTTTTCAAAAATAAAAAATTAATTTGGTTGAACTAATAAATGATTAAAAATAATTATGCTAACTTACGACGGAATTGGTCGTAAGTTATTTGCCGCTTATTTTTTTCATGAAAATTTGAATTTGCCACCTATTTTTAGATGAAAAGTTGAATTTGCCGCCTGACAACTTACGACGGATTCCGTCATAAGTTTAATTTAAGATAAAAATATTATTATAATATACAAAATGTTTATTTAAAAAAATAAAAATAGTAAACTAAACGACGTCGTTTCGTCATCAGAAAAGCAATTCATTTTGAAATTAAATTCATTTACAATAAAGAACTTATGACGGAAAATATTCCGTCGTAAGTTCTCTGCTTACGACGGAATCTGTCGTAAGTTAACTGCTAAAATGACACTATCCCACCATCAGAAAAGCAATTCATTTTGCAATTATATTCAAATACAATAATTAACTTACGACAGAACATATTTCGTCGTAAGTTCACTACTTACGACGGAATCTATCATAAGTTCACTGCTAAACGACAAGGATTCTTTTACAAAAAAAAATAATTCATTTTCCAATTAAATTTAATTAGAGAAGAAAATGGTACGACGTCGTATGTTAACTTAACTTACGACGAATATTCTATTCTGTCGTAAGTATGGTGCTATTTACAACGAATTTTCGTTTCCGTCGTAAGTACGGTGCAAAAATGGTTCCGTCGTAAGTTGTCCGTCGTAAAAGGCCAAATTTCTTGTAGTGTTTGGTATCATAACCATAACCATTGCATATAATGATTAAAGGCGTCAGATCTAAGCGAAGTATTTAATGAAGTTAGGATCCCATGTTTATTCTCGTATTAGTAAATCAGTTTTATATCTCATTAGTTAAATAATTCTTAGTTGTTAATTTGTTTTTTATTTAATTTTAGATAATCAACCCCAAATTTGTTAATTGTCTTAGCAGTGTGTAACCGTACATTATTGCATAGGTACAATAACTGAATTAAAACCAAAACCAAATCTTTATGGGAACGAACTTGACTTATATATGTATTACTTGTGACCACGTACGCTTCCGTGATTTTGTGTTAACAACAGGTCATCTAGTCCCATGCATCTTAAGTTTATAAGAAAAAACACATGGTGGTTGGTCTCTTGTCAGAAAAATATTTAAATGAAGTTATTAGGTTTCCTTTCTGTATTTGTATTTCTGTATTTATAATTCTGTAATAGGCCGAGGGTCCTTGGGAAACAGCCTCCCTATTGTATAGGGGCATGGTCTATGTATATCTACCCTCCTCAGACACCATTTTGAATGGTATTATAACTGAGTATGTTTGGTTTTTGAACAAAAGAAAAGGAAGAAAAATAAATGCACAGTTGTTTAATTTATTCAATTGTCCTAGTCGGCATGCTAGAGCACTAGGCATGAAAACAACGTTGGGAGTTATACTCTCATTATGGGCCTTCTCGTTTTTCTGTTTGGAATTGCTATTAAAAACTGTTTTTTTAAAAAAATTGCTATTAAAAAATTGCTGTTAAAATTTGGCAAAAACAAAAAACTATTGTTAAAATTAATAAGTGTTGTTCCAAAAATCAAATAACTGTTTGGTAATATTTTTGATATTTTAAAATTTATCAAATAGCATTTTACCTGTTTTTCAGAAACGAGTTGAGAATAAGATATTAATAATAAATAAATAAATCTATACTATTATATAAAATCCGAAACATTGAAAGTTTTGGTACCAGTTTTTTGGTACTTCGTGAATATAATTATTTACCCTTAATTATAAAGAAAAATAAATACACCTAAAATAAATAATAACATAATATAATTAATGGTAATTAGTCGAGATATTTCCTTTTATAAACACCTAAAAACATCAATCCTATCTTTCCATCATTAATATTTCCTTTTGAATTTACTTATTTACCATTAATTATAAAAAAAATACACCTAAAATAAGTATTAACATAATATAATTAATGGTAATTAGTCGAGATATTATCTTTTATAAACACCTAAAAACATCAATCGTATCATATCTTTTCATCATTAATATTTTCTTTCGAATTAAAACACATTATAATTAATGGTAATTAGTCGATTAACATAATAAAATTAATGTTAATTAGACGATTGTCTTTTTCACATTTACTTTTAGTTGAACATACTACCTTTTATAAACACCATATTTCTCAATTATTAATAAAATATATTAAAAATCGTATATGTTGTTTATAATAAGCAAACATTATTATAATCCGTAAACATGAGTATATTAAATTATGTCAAATTATAATTAAAGAACTTATTAAAAATAATGATTATATAAAACAATTATTATAATATTAAATAAAATTTATAACATTATACAAGAAACCCGTGCATTGCACGAGTTATAAGCTAGTATTATTTAATTATGTAATTAAAGGAAATCAAACATGGGGCAAAGTTAAAGATTAAATATATAAACACTATTTAATTATGTAGACGTTATGGGGAATCGAAAGAAATTAAAATAAATAAATTTTACATAATAACGTAGTTGTAAGGAATCAAATTCATGGTAAAGTTAAAGAAATTAAAGTAAATAAATACTATACTATATTATAATAACCGGAATATTGAATCGAACCCTGAATTTAATGACAACCATATTTGATACTTTAATATTACGCGAAAGTATGATTTTTTAGATTAATAAATAATACTATAAATTCCTGGTTATTAATATTTGTTTAGGAGTGGTTAACAGTACTCAATAAACATGGTATATATATGTAACAACTAACAAAGTCCGATGCTATATATTAGATGCCTGAATGATTGGTTTATTATAAACAGCTAGATGTTAATTTTTAATTTATGAATAATAGCATGATTAGGAGATAAACAACGTCAAGTGTTCACGACGAGCATTTTGCATTATTGCTAATCAAGAAATGATATTAATAAATTCTCCAGGCTATAAAATATAAATGTTTAGGTGAGTTTAAATTTTAAACACTGCTACTAGTAGTCTATTGGAGTACTATATATTATTGCATGTTTTATAGCTTCAACTATTTCATCAATCTCAAATCTCAGTATCATACCTCCCTGCTTCTTTCTCTCTTCCATTTTGTTATTGCAGTCTTCATCAGCCTTCTTTTAATTCTTTGTTTCCATAAAATAACCAATAATCATGGTTGGTCTAGCTGACATTCCATTCGTGGGAAAATTTGTGGACAGGGTGTCTGATAAAGCAGTTGATGCTGTGTTTCGTGGTTTCCGTTACGTGTTCCGTTATAAGGCTCTTGTTCACCAACTCACTGATGAAACTGCGAAGCTTAACATTGAGAAGGAGGAGATGTCCAGGAGAGTTGAGGAAGAAAAAAATAATGGTAAAGAAATCAAAGAATATGTACTGAAATGGCAAGAAAAAGTGGAAAAGATCGAAAAGAGTGGTGAAGTGGAAGATAGTCAGAAAACTGGAGAAACGCTTTCACCTTCATGCAGATGCATCCAGCGTCTGCCCATTCCTAATCCCGTCTCTCGTTTTCGAATCGGCAGGAATGCGGCGAAGACGGCCAAGAGCGTAATCGAACTCACGGCCACCGGAAAGCTTTACCGATCTGAAGGAATTGCAAAGCTTCCACTGGTTAAGAATATGCCAAAATCTAAAACCGCATTTGAGGAGTTTCAGTCCAGAAAAGATGTTTGTGGGAAGCTATGGAAAGGACTAGTAAACGAAGATAGTCCTCTGGTCCACGGCATCCATGGAATGCCAGGAGTTGGCAAAACGAGAATGATGGAGCAATTGCGGGAAGATGCCATAAAGAAGCAGATTTTTAAGAAGGTGGTACGAGTAGATGTGGGCCGTGAAAACTTGAACGAATATGAATTACAAAAACAGATTGCTGCCGGTCTTGAATGCAAACTGGAGTCGGAAGATGTGGAAAGAAGAGCTTCTCAGCTGGAAGACAGTTTAAGGAATGGACGAAAGATTCTCCTTATATTAGACGATGTTTGGGGGGAGATTAATCCCTTAGGCCGTTTTATTTCCTTATTTAAAGATGATAGTGTTTTCAATGGCTCTAAAATCCTCTTGACATCTCGACATAAACATGTATGCGTGGTTAACCACTGCGAGCATCCTGTCCACGTCGAAACCTTGAGTCGTAATGAAGCTTTGGATCTATTCATAAAGACTGTCGGTCCTGATACAAACTCTCTACCTGATCAATCCCTGGTAAAAGAAGTGTGTGATGAATGTGGTCAATTACCTTTACTCATTCTTGCTGTTGGCAAAGCACTAAAACGCAAACCTCAGAATTCGTGGGTGGATGCACTCGTTCAACTTCAGAAGGGTAAATTTGAAAATATTCCTGGAGTAGATCGAAGAGTACATGCTGGTATTAAATTGAGTATTGATCATTTAGAACACGATGATGCAAAGTCATGCCTTTTTCTGTGCTGTTTGTTTCCTGAAGATGCCAATATCGATATGAAGATGCTGATCCAGTTAGCAACAGGCTCACAACTTATACGCGATGGAGAATCAAGAGTACTTGCTATGGTTGACTCTCTCAAGGATTCTTCTTTGTTGCTTGACTCTGGAGAATATCATGAAACTAAAGTTCATGACATCATCAGAGACGTAGCAAGGGACGTAGCTTTCAAAGATCCAGAATATGCATTTCTACAGGAAAGATGCAAGTCACAATATTTGCCTTCTAAACAAAATTATTGTACGCGGAAATTCTTACGTTTAGATGCTGAGACTGATGATGTTCATTTCGATGAGGATCTGGAATGCCCAGACCTGCATACCTTGTGGCTACAATGCAACAACCATACACAACAATTCTCAGATGGCTTCTTTCAAATGTTTGTGAATCTCGGTTGTCTGATGCTACAAAATGTGCACATATCTTTGGAGAAGTTCTCTCTTCAACGCTTGGGTAATCTCCGGACACTTATTCTATTGAAGTGTGACATAAGGAACACAGATGTTAGTCTTTTTCCCAAAAAACTAGAAACTCTTTGCATTCGTGGTTGTAAACTTCCAAGGCCGATGGATGTAGCAAACCTGGATAATCTTCAAAAGCTAGAGATCCAAGCTAGATCTAAGTTGGTAATGAAGTCAAATGTCATATCTAGTCTCTCCCGTCTCAAAGAATTACATGTACCGAATGGATTCATCATTGACCTTGAGAAATATGAAATTAACCCCATAGTGATGGAGATTAGTGAATTGACTCGTCTGAAAAGTTTACAATTTCATTTCTATGATGATCATACTTTTCAAGGTAGAAATGTATTGGCTGATATAGATAGATACAAGATATCTGTGGGTGTTCAAGATATGGTTCATTATTGGAATAGTATAGTTCCATCAACAAAGTCAATTGAGTTTTATGGCAATCACTCGCAATCCTGGGAAGGTTTGACGGCAAAGGCTGAAGAAGTGAGATTGGGCAACAGCGATGTTGAAGTGAGTGGAGCATTCGAACACTTGGAAAGACTCTATATTAGTAGATGTAACAAGATGGGGTATCTAGCGAGATTTTCAAATAGTCTTCAACATGGGGCAACATGTTTCTCCAAACTTACCATTTTAGAAATTAAGAGCTGCTCTAAATTGAAATACCTCTTTTGCAACAAAATTGCAAAAAGTCTTGCACAGCTGCAAGAGCTCACTGTAAAAAGTTGTGAATCTATGGAAGCCATCATAATGAATGAAGGTACAACTGATGGAGAATTCATAATTTTCCCTAGACTAAAATCACTAAAGATTGTTTACTTGCAGAGACTCGGAAGCTTCTATGCTCAAAAGAAAAATATGGATCCTGGTTCAACATTACTAGTGGACAACTTTGCTGAGCCTTTTTTTGATGGAATGGTACGCTTTCCTTACTTTATAATTTTCTTTTGTTTACTTGGGAAGTAGAAATGTTACACAATAATTATAAAAAAAAAAATTAAAAAAAATTATTTCAAAAAAAAAATGTTAAGTAACCTAAATTAGGATGATAATGATATGATTAATTTAATTTTAGTGATAAATTTCAATTGGCTCTTATATATATATTAGAAAGTATATATTAGAAAGTCTTTTTTACCCTCATGCTGATAGACGTCGTTAGGGTGATTTAATGGAAATGGGTAACGTGTAACGAAAATTGAAGTGCAGTATCGCACGTGGTATTTTTTAAATTACAGTATCTCAAGTGGTCTGACACATAAACCGCATATACACAAAGTGCACTTTACTCTAAAACGCACCCTAATTATTATTTTTTTCCCAGAAAAGTGATGATTTTATTAAACTTTCGAATCACATGAATAAAATCTGGGTAGGCATTCCCATTCCCAAACGTGTACGATCATATAGTGAACTTGAGTATCTCTCTATGTAGTGAGTTACCATGTTCACAGATCGTTTAACAAATTTTAAGGTAACAGTTACTGCATAAAATTTTGCTTGGTTGTAAACTTGTAATCCAATTTGTTTTTAACTCATTGGTATATATGCTAACTCATTGGTATATATGATGTAGGCTGCATTCCCTTGCTTGGGAAAACTGGCTATTTATGGCTTACCAAATACAAGTGTTATTTGGGGAAAGGACTGCTTTAATAATGACAATGTTTCCTCCTTTTGCAAATTAACTTATGTAGAATTACACCGTTGTCACAAACTGGAAATGGCGATCCCACAGGCCATGTTGCATAGGCTAAATTACCTAGAATATGTAGACGTACATGGATGCAGGAGCTTGAGAACCATGTTCCCATCTTCTGTAGCCAGAGATCTTACGCACCTTAAGAAATTGATAGTAACGTACTGCGTGGAGATGAGAGAGATTATTGAGACAGGTGAATCAGCAATCACTGATAATGGTTTACTTTTCCCTGAGATGACCGATCTATCCCTATATGGTTTGCGAAGTTTGACGAGCTTTTGGTGTTACCAGAGTGGAAAAGCTAATATTTGCACGGTATGCATATATTTATATAATGCTAATTGACTCTGTTTCAACATTTTTTTTTACACACATAAATGTATATTGATTTCTGTAGGTTCCACTCACACTCCCTCAACTCTCGTCAATTGATCTTGACGACTTGCCTCAGCTCAGAAGGCTTTTTCATGGTGCAAATTTCGAGTTCCATGCGCCGGCTTTAAAGCAGGACAAGGTGAAAGTATCAGATTGCCCATTGTTGGAACACACCTTTGAGGATGTAAGGGCTGATGAAACTGAGATTTCAGTCTAGAGGCTACTGGTATTACTAAAGAATATACTAAAGACTGGACTTGTACCTGTCGTAAATTTCTCTGTACATGAAACAATTACATTCCTCAAATTTGAGATTTTATTTTTGCTAAGTAACTGCAGAGACATTTAAATCCATTCATGTATGCTATTAATTTTTCAACGATGTTTTCAGTTGTTTAAGCATGCTTAAGGGATGGAGTGATTTATTGATCATCCGTGCACTCTCTTAAAAATTCATGAAAAAGATTTAGCAAAATTCCGACTGCGGTGCATGGATTTGCAAAGATTTGCCTACATTTCCTGTAATATAGAGTTCTATTGCTACTTAATCGGTAAAAGAGCATATAAAGGATCGGCGGTAATGTCGGTGTCCTTCCTCTGGCAACTTATGTTGTCCAATTAAAAGATTTATATATACTCCCAGTTTGATTGCTGCAGCTGCATAGCCTTTAGGTCCTTAGTAAAAAATTATTTTACAATTTCATTTGTGTTCGAATGCATGCTGTTTGTGGTTTCTTTTACCTGGCTATGTTAAATATCAAGTCTGTTGGTGGATTTTGGGGTGTCTGCGGAAAGTTGGAGCATTTGGAATCACTGCCAGTTAAGACTTTTGTTAGATGGGATTGGATCTTGGCCGAGTATTCTAGGCACCTTAGAAAAGTTATTAGACCCTCAAGTTGTTTGATGACATTCCTCAACAAGATATTTTTTCTTGGGACCGAAATTAGCTGGCAATGTTGATAGTGTAAAGCCTGGTTCAACGTTCTTTTATCAAGTGCATGTTTAAAAAGAAGAAGAAGAAAGAAGCCATGATTAGGTTTTCTATATTTGTTGCATCATGTAGCAACATTAGTCTGTTATCTTCAAGCTAAGAGCATTATTACTCTGTTTTGGCTCCTTAGCTTGAGGGGGGAGTATTAAGGAACTAGGGTAGTATAGACTTTTACTACAATAGGAACTAATATTAGGTTTTCTTAGTGTTGATTAACCTTCTTCATATAAAATGTAGTCGCTTTACAAGGCAAGTGAGAAAATGTAGCCATTTTTGTTCATTCCATTCTTTCTGTAGTAGTTATATATCATGACTGCTAAATGCAGTTTAGTAACACCCTTATATATTTGTGTAATGATAGTGTTAAGTTTTCTATTTTGGACCTTTCAAAAAAAAAAAGTTTTCTATTTTAATGGAAAGTAATCATAACCTTTCTTTTCAAGCCTCTCCAGAAATGGGGAGTTCTCAACCACCTTCCTTCTTGCTTTCACCACTAATATAAAGGATATCCTTTTGACCTTTCGAGCTTCACCTTCCTCATGCTTTTTGACTTCCTTGTCTTCATCGTCACTGAGTGGTTTTCGCTGTCCAGAGATTGATAATGAACTCGGAATGGTTCTTTATAAGATCATTAAATTACTACTTGATATTAAGTCAGATGCTGAAGATCATTTAAAGAATGACAAATTGGGCTCAGCTCAAAGTGGTTAAATATGCAAGGCTGGTTTAGTACTTCCACGCTATTTTGAATTAGTCAATTAACTGACTAAGCGGGAAAGCTTGTTACAGACTTACATATTTTCTGTATTCACAGTTTGTACTTTTAGTATGTTGATTTACGTGCGTCTAGTTCCCTCATACTCAATGACATGCAATCTCCTCCTGCGACCTGCAACTTTGCAGGACCTGCACTTGACGAGTCCAATTTCAAATCAGTGAATCCACTCCGGATTTTGTGTCGAGATTGTGTCGACATGGGTACTGCTCAGGCGAGTCTCAGCAGTCAGCATTACATGGCTGGTGATCAATTCCCTTTTCTCCCTTTGCATTTTTGGAAGTAATGGATTTTAGGCAGTCTCATATTTCGTGGAAGGATGCTCACGATCAACTTAAGAAGGGAACATTTGAAAAAATTGTCGGAGTAGATCCACAAGTATATACGTGTGTGAGATTAAGTATTGATAATTTAAAAGATGATAATGCAAAATCATGTCTTTTTCTGTGCTCTCTCTTTCCTGAAGATACATCGATATGAAGATGCTGATCCAGTTAGCAACAGGCTCGCAACTTATACCCGATGGAGAATCGAGAATACTTGCTATGGTTCACTATCTCAAGATATCTTCTTTGTTGCTCGACTCTGGAGAATATCATGAAACTAAAATTCATGACATCATCAGAGACGTAGCAAGATAGCTCTCACTTGAAGTCCCTCGAAATGTTTAAGGGGTTAGAGGTAGATACTTGAGGCTGCCTGGAATTGTTTAAGGAGAAAATAGATACGTGCATTATTCAGTTCAATGTAACATATTAGTTACTATGAATTTAATATGGAATAGAGTATAGAACAGAGGCGTTCTACCTGCGCAGCTAGTGCAGTGGATGACCATAATCTTTCGGTTTTTTTGTTTAATGACCCTACCCCTGATTATTGTTTTCTTCGAAAATTTTATTAGATTTAGACCAAGGATTATATACTGTCATTATTTGGAAATTTACAACAGACACGGTTATATAGTAAGTAGAAGCTACAAGTGTACATGTCCACTTTCTCTATACATTAGTATAAATGGATTTCTGACTTTAAGAAGTTTCTACCGCAAGCACTTAATGTTCGTTTTAGTTTTAAACTTCCTGTTTTGTTTATATTCTTTAAAGATATAGATTGATACTTTAGTATAAGTGAAGTTGCGACCTATTGTTTCTTTTGCAAACCTTTTGGCTAATTATTTATACTTTGTCTGCACAATGTTTTCGCAGATTATTGTAACTTGCACCTGGTAAGTTTACGTAGCCTATAGTGCATATTATTTTAGCCTTAGACCACGACTCAAAGAGCAGAGCAGACTACTGTATTCTGCGACGGAGTTTGTGAGATGAATTGGCATGGAGAGTGTTTGTTTGCAGCCTCCGGATTATCTACTACTCTTTTCACGCGCTCTGTCTTCAGAATTCTCAAAAAACTCGAATTTCTAATAGTATCTGACTGCAAATTGTTGGAAGGCATCTTTGAGGATGAAAGGGGTGATGAAACTTCTGATCTCAACTCCATTAAGCATCCATCTATTCATTGATCCATTGACTTGCTGGATGTTTAGTTAATGAATAATGCTAGGGACACCAAAATTGGTTCCCAAAACTTTCCCCAAATACACATGGCACATTCTGATTTGTTGTAATAATAAATGCCCCCCTGTATTCACAACAATAAAACCAATCAAAAAGATCCATACTGCCATATCAGCCATGCCATGTCATTCGATGGCAATTTTTTGTACCAAATTTTGGTGCCTCTAGCACTACTCTTAATTAATACGTATACAAGAGCAGGTCAGCAGGATTAGGGGATAAACAACATCAAGTGTTTACGCCATGAATGACGAAAAACATCTGTATTATTGCTAATTACTCCCTCCGTCCCTAATTAGTTGTCCAGTTTCTATTTTTATTGGTCAAATTGACTCAAATTTGACTGAAATTTATATATATTATATAATGAAATTTTTTTTAAAAAATTAAACCATTGTAAACTATTTCTAATCTATTTTAATATGTGATTTTCAGTTTTTTAAAATAATAAACGGATTAATTTTAATTTTCGGTCAAAAGTTAGTCAATTTGACCACTGAAAAGTCAAACTGGACAACTAATTAGGGAGGGAGTATAAATTACTCTACTTAGTTAATTATGTCCCAGATAAGCATCCATTGAAAAAAAAAAAAAAAAAAAAAGATCACGCTCTCGTTTGAAAAATTCTCTCCATCTCCCTAACGGTCATCTACCAGTTCTGAGCTCTACTGACCGGCGACTCGCCGGAGTAACCAACTAATTTCAGTCAATCCTTTACCATTTGCATTCGCATACACGTGCACACACTCTAACACACATTTTTGCTGCATCGTATCGTTTCCTTTCAACTCGATTTTGATCAGAATTTGCTACATTCCGTCTTTTTCATCCTTGTGTGTCTTGAACCCTCTGTTGTGCCCACCCTACGCCCCAGCACCCCCCTCCCTCTCCGTCACCCGCAGCCACCTCCTCCTTCACTTCATATTTCGTCAAACCATCGTAATTGCATCTCCCACCCACCCAAAATACACCAATATCGCCTCGGATATCCTCTAACCCGTTTCTCCCTCTCCCCATCTTTCCGTTCGAACACTGCGTTGTCTGCGCTCCCTCACTCCATTTTCCGTCAAACCATCGAAACCCCATCTCCCACCCATCGCTCCCCATCGTATTCTTCTTCTTCTTCTTCATTAAGCCTTCAAACGCGCAATTCCCCCCTCCCCTTACTCTTCTTGCCGCGAACAAACAACAAACCCAGGTTCTTGTTCTTCTTTGATTTCACGCCCTCATCTGTCCCTTTTTTCTTCTTCATCGATCAACTCGCAAACAGTTCCTCCTTCTCTGTTGCCCTTCGATTCTCAACTCCTCTCCCTTCCTCACCCTTTCCGTTTCACTCCCTCAATCTTTCGATCCCAGTCTCCTCTGTTTCTTTCCTTTCAACCACAAACACCCCGTCCCCTTTTCCCCCTTTTCCCCCTCCCCTTCTCTTCCCCGATTCACCTACTATCTCCCTATCCCTTCTGTTCGTCAATCACCGTCGTTAACCCCCTTTTTTCCTTTATCTCTTATTATCTACCGTATTTTCTATCTCTATTAGTATTAATTCTATTATTATTATTATTATTATTATTATTATTATTATTATTATTATTATTATTACTATTATTATTATTATTATTATTATTATTTTATTTTTATTATTAGTATTCTTACTATCATTATTATTATTATTTTTTTACTATTATTATCTTTACTATTATTATTATTTCTATCTATTTAATTACTTTTATTGACTTTCATTACTAATAGTATTATATTATGTTTTATCGATGTCGCATTTTTGCGTGTTGGCAGTCTGAATTTAGGTACCCTGAATGGCAAATTTTTGGAGCTCGTGGATGTGTTGAAGAAGCGAAGGGTGGACGTGGCATGTATTCAAGAGACTAGGTGGAAGGGAGCTCAGTCTAGAGAAGCGAACGGGTATAAGTTGTGGTACTCGGGTCTTGCCAACTCGAGGAACGGAGTAGGTATTCTTCTGGCGAATGATCTTAAAGACAACGTCGTGGACGTGAAGAGGTGTAATGACAGGATCATGGCCGTCAGAGTGGTGGTTGGGGAGAAGGTGGTGAACGTAGTGTGCGCGTATGCCCCTCAAGTCGGTTTGGGCATCGCGGAGAAGGAGGCTTTTTGGGTCTGTTTAGATGAGTTGGTCGGAAGCATTCCGGATGACCAACTTGTAGTGCTGGGTGGAGATTTTAATGGCCACATTGGTGAGAGGTCGGATGGCTATCCCGGCGCCCATGGGGGTTTCGGCTTCGGGGTCAGGAACGTCGGTGGGTCAGCGTTGTTGGAGTTTGCTACTGCCCAAGATTTGGTGATTATGAATTCTGTTTTTCAGAAGAGGGCTGAACACCTCATTACCTTCAGCAGTGGAGGTCTCAACACGCAAATAGATTACCTTCTTATGCGCAAGAGGGATGCTAGGGCGTGCGTAGATTTCAAGGTGTTCCGGAGTGAGGCTTGTGCTTCTCAGCACCGTCTGTTGGCCATGGATCTTTCCATAGGGGGCCGAGTTGTTCGCAGAACGAGAGAGTCAAGATCAAGAATTCTTTGGAAAGACTTGAAGGGCGAGAAAGCGGCCGAATTCACGGAGTCTTTGTTTAAAGAAGGTTGTTTCGATCTTAGTGGAGATGCTAACTGTAGGTGGTCCAATATGGCGAAGGCTATTCGGTGTGTGGGCGAGAAGGTGGTGGGGGTCTCTTCAGGAAAGTTCAGTGGCCATAAGGAGTCATGGTGGTGGAACGAGGAGGTTCAAAAGAAAGTAAAGGCAAAATGTATGCTATTTAAAGAACTTTTATCGAGTTCAGGGACGGAGAGGTCTCAGAAGCTGGAAGCCTACAAGGTGGCGAGACGAGAGGCAAAAAGGGCGGTGGCGAAAGCCAAGAGTGAAGCATACGAGGGGCTGTACAAGCGCCTAGATACCAAGGAAGGAGCGAACGCTATTTTTAAACTAGCTAAAGCTAGGGAGAGAAGGCGGCGCGACCTGGGTTCTGTTAAGTTTATTAAGGATGATTCAGGCCAAGTGTTAATAAATGAAGACGCCATTAAGGAGAGGTGGAGTTCATATTTTCACTATCTTTTCAATGGGGCGAGGGGGAGTGGTGCCAGTGTGGCGCAAGAGGCCACTCTTTCGCCCGCTCGCTCTGTCGGCCCTTGTGATCGTATCTCAAAAGAGGAAGTCAAGGGTGCCCTTAAAAAGATGGCTAGAGGGAAGGCGGTAGGTCTGGATCAGATACCAATCGAGGTGTGGCTTTGTCTTGGTGAGGATGGCGTTCTATGGCTAACAGATCTATTTAATGCACTCCTCTCGGGTGCTAAGATGCCAGAGGAGTGGAGGCGCAGTATTGTCGTCCCTTTCTTCAAGAACAAAGGTGACGCCCAGAACTGTAGTAACTATCGAGGAATTAAATTACTCAGTCATACTATGAAACTTTGGGAGAGAGTGGTTGAATTTCGGATTAGAAGAGAGGTTGTAATCTCAGAGAACCAATTTGGTTTTATGCCGGGGAGATCGACGACCGAGGCCATTCACCTCGTCAGACGCCTTATGGAGAAGTTCAGAGAACGTCGCAAAGACCTCCATATGGTGTTCATCGATCTTGAGAAGACATATGATAGCATCCCCCGTGGAGCTATTTGGAAGAGCCTTGTGGAGATGAGAGTGTCGTCGGCGTACGTCAGGGCGATTCAAGACATGTACTCTAAAGCTTGTTCCTGCGTTCGGACCCCAGTCGGTGATGCTCGTTATTTCCCTGTGGAGATTGGGCTACACCAGGGGTCGGCCCTTAGCCCTCTTCTTTTCGCCCTTATCCTAGATGTCATGTCGCGAGGGATTCAAGACGCCATCCCTTGGTGTATGCTCTTCGCCGACGATATAGTGCAAGTGGCGGAATCGAGGGGGGAGGTGAATGAGAAGTTGGAGTTATGGAGATCCACTTTGGAGCCCAAAGGACTGCGTCTGAGCAGGGCTAAAACCGAATACCTCTGGTGTAACTTCAGTGGTGACGCCAACGAGGAAGGGGTGGTGGTTAGGATTGAAGATCAGACCGTCCCCCGTACGGATAAGTTCAAGTATTTGGGTTCGATCATCCAGAAGGAAGGTGAGATTGAAGATGATGTCATTCATCGTATCAACGCGGGGTGGCTAAGGTGGAGGGCTGCCTCAGGGGTGATGTGCGATAAGAAAGTCCCGTTAAGGCTGAAAGGGAAGTTCTATAGAGCAGCTATCCGTCCTGCGATGTTATATGGTTCGGAGTGTTGGGCGGCGAAGAAGGCCCTCGAGTGCAAGTTGGAAGCAGCGGAAATGAGGATGTTGCGGTGGTCCTGTGGCCGCACGATGTTAGATAGAATCCCGAATGTGGTTTTCCGGAGCGAGTTGGAGGTGGCGCCTTTATCTGCGAAAGTTAGGGAAGGGAGGTTGAGATGGTTCGGCCACGTTCGTAGGAGGCTTCCGGAAGCCCCGGTGAGGAGGGTCGAGAGTATTACGGTTGCTGGGGTGAGGAGAAGAGGCAGACCCAGGAGGTCATGGGAAGAACAGCTCAGGATGGATTTGAAGGCCTTAAACTTGGATGAGAACTCGACAGCTGATAGGAGTTGTTGGAGGCGCCAGATTAGAGTTGTTGATTCCCTTCTAGGGAGTGGTTCTGTGGTTGAGAGCCTCAGAGTTGGGCTCTCTCGGTTAGCATTAGCTTAGAAGCTTCGCTTTTCATCTTTATATTGTCTTCTGTTTTCTGATTTTGCAGGCGCAGGGAGCTTGGCCGGAGGTCTTCTTAGATCAGGAGAGGAGTGCCCCTTGACCGAGTAGGTAAGCCTCATGAGATCCAGGCCATGGGCTCAGGTTCGGTCGACTACTTAACCACCATTATCATCTTTGTATAAAATTCACTTTGCTATACGGTGCACTAAGCCGGGGGTCTTCACGGAAACAGCCTCTCTACTGTAAAGTAGGGGTATGGTCTGCGTACATTTTACCCTCCCCAGACCCTGCTTCATGCGGGATATACCGGATATGTTTGGTTTGGTTTGGTTTATAAGCATCCATTGACTTTTAAAACTCCAAATCTAAAGGTCGTTATGTAAAGATATTTTTAGATATGTTCAATATTTTATGCACTACTAGCGTACGACAAGATAATCCCTGCAACTGATTCATCAATCTCGATTTCTTACAATCCCTACTGGTTTTTGTTACTATTACTCAGCTCTTTGCTTACTTCTTTCTTTTATTACTTCCCCTGCTCTTTCATTTTTGGCAGTAATAGCAATTTGATCTCCATCTTTGTTTTCTTTTTACGACTAAACAAAATGGTCATAAAAACTAATCGACAATCATGGTGGGTCTTGCTGACATTCCATTCGTGGGGAAATTTGTGGACAGGATATCTGAAGCTACAGTTGATGCAATGTTTCGTGGTTTGCGGTACATGTTTTGCTATAAGTCTCTTAATAATGAACTCAATTCCCAAATTGGGAAAACTTAACATTGAGAAGGACAGGATATCCAGAAAAACTCAGGAAGAACACGATAATGGTAAAATAATCAATGACTATGTATTGACATGGCAAAACGATGTGGAGGAGATCCAGAAGAGTGCTGAAGAGTTTTCACCTTCCTGCAGCTGCATCCAGCGCCTGCCAATTCCTAATCCAGTCTCCCGTTTTCGACTGGGCAGGAACGCTGCAAAGAAGGCCAAACTTGTAGCTGAACTCAGTGGCTCCGGAAAGGTTTATTTAACTGAAGGAATTGCACACCTTCCCCCAGTTAAAAATATACCCAAACCTGCTACCACATTCGAGGAGTTTCAATCCAGAAAAGATGTTTATAAGAAACTCTGGGATGCTCTAGTGAAGGAAGATAGTCCTCTGGTCCATGGCATCTATGGAATGCCAGGAGTTGGAAAAACTCGAATGATGGAAAAAATTTGGGAAGAGGCCACGAAGAAGAAGATTTTCGACAAGGTGGTACGAGTAAATGTGGGCAGTGAAAAGTTGAACGATAATAAGTTACAAGACCAGATTGCTGGACGTCTAAATTGCAAACTGGAGTCGCAAGATCTGGAACGTAGAGCTTCTCAGCTGGAAAACAGTTTAAGGATTGGGGGTAAGATTCTCCTTATATTAGATGATGTTTGGAGTGAGATTCGTTTAGACGATATTATTGGAACATCATTTGGTGATGACAGTATTTTCGAGGGTTCTAAAATCCTCTTGACATCTCGAGCGAAAGATGTATGCTTGCTTAACAAGTGCGAGCATCAAATCGAGATCAAAACTTTGTATCTGTTCAAGAACACTGTTGGTCCTGATACAATTGACTCTCTACAGGATGAATCCCTGGTACAAAAAGTGTGTAATGAGTGTGGTCAGTTACCATTACTCATTCATGCGGTTGGCAAAGCACTAAAAGGCAAGCCTCACATTTCGTGGAAGGATGCTCACGATCAACTTAAGAAGGGAACATTTGAAAAAATTGTCGGAGTAGATCCACAAGTATATACGTGTGTGAGATTAAGTATTGATAATTTAAAAGATGATAATGCAAAGTCATGTCTTTTTCTGTGCTCTCTCTTTCCTGAAGATGCTAACATCGTGATAATGCTCCTTGCTCCACTCTACCGCACTTTCCCTCTTCCGGCGGTGTTTGGACGGAGATGTGGTGTTGCTGTTGGAAGGGAATCTGCAAAACAATGCTTGACCGGGGGTGGTGGCCGTCAAGCACCTCCGGCGTGAGAGTAAGTAACTTGGTGGTGGAGAATACAAGAAACAATATCGGAAAATGCAACTACTAGTGACTGAGAGTTAGAGAGCATAAGTGAAGTGTGAGAGTGTATGAGAGAGTAATGAGAATTTTCAGCCCCCTTGTATGTGTGAGTTAGCTTGGTATTTATAGAGTTTGGGGTTACCTACTTTTGACCGGAAGAATATTCCCTTCCTTGGACAGGTGTCGGTTGACAGTCTGTCTCTTTCACTTTCTACTGTCAAGGTGACTACCTTCGTGAAGGCTCCACATTGTCCTCTTGTCCGAAGGGTAGAGCATTGCCTTCCGGGAGGGTATGCACTGGAGGAAGAGTGTGCCTTTTGTCCGGAAGGATGTGTTGGAGGAAGAATGTGCCTCATGTCCAGAAGGATGTGCTGGAGGAAGGATGTTCCTCTTGCCCGGAAGGATGTGCTGGAGGAAGGATGTGTCTCTTCTCCGGAAGGATGTGTTGAAGGAAGGATGTGCCTCTTGTCCGGAAGGATGTGCTGGAGGAAGGATATGCCTCTTGTCCGGAAGGATGTGTTGGAGGAAGGATATGCCTCTTGTCCGGAAGGATGTGTTGGAGGAAGGATATGCCTCTTGTCCGGAAGGATGTGCCTCTGATGTTACCTCCTCTTGTCTGAAGGATGTGTTGGAGGAAGGATGTGCCTCTGGTGTTACCTCCTCTTGTCTAGGAGGATGTACCCTGGTGTTATCTCCTATTGTCTAGGAGGATATACCCTGGTGTTACCTCCTCTTGTCTAGGAGGATGTACCTTAGTGTTACCTCCTCTCGTCCGGAAGGATGTGCTGGAGGAAGGATGTGTCTCTTCTCCGGAAGGATGTGTTGAAGGAAGGATGTGCCTCTTGTCCGGAAGGATGTGCTGGAGGAAGAATGTTCCTCTTGCTCGGAAGGATGTGCTGGAGGAAGGATGTGTCTCTTCTCCGGAAGGATGTGTTGAAGGAAGGATGTGCCTCTTGTCCGGAAGGATGTGCCTCTGATGTTACCTCCTCTTGTCTGAAGGATGTGTTGGAGGAAGGATGTGCCTCTGGTGTTACCTCCTCTTGTCTAGGAGGATGTACCCTGGTGTTATCTCCTATTGTCTAGGAGGATATACCCTGGTGTTACCTCCTCTTGTCTAGGAGGATGTACCTTAGTGTTACCTCCATTCTTCCGGAAGGATGTACCCTAGTGCTACCTCCTCTTGTCTAGAAGGATGTACCCTGGTGTTACTTCCTCGGTAAAAGAGTTTTCTTCGGAAGGGTATTATCATTGCCCCCCACTCCTTTAACTTACTTTAGTGAGTTGGAGGAGTAAATGCATAGTGCTGATGTGCTTTTTGATTTTTATAATTTCAACGGCTCTTTGTAACGGCTAGTTGTTGAAAGCCTATAAATACTTGAGTTTCTTTCAAGAATTGGGATATCATATTTTCTCAAAATTTTCATCTCTTACTTTCTCTGTTGTAAGTCTTGAGAATTTCTTCATGGAGGGAGGGGGAAAGACTTGCTACTGTGACATGCCCGTGGTTATGAAGACCATATGGGCCGGAAACAATGCCGGTCGGAGGTTTGAGCGATGTGCCACCAGGGAGTGTCATTATGACATTTGGATAGATGAACCTCTTGGTGCCCGAGCTTGTGAGGCCATTGAAGAGCTGATTCGGGAGAACAATCAGCTACACCGCTTCTATATGCAAAAGATTGATCGCTTGAGGGCTTGGGAGATGACCAAGCGGGAAGCTATGTCGGCAAAGCTGCAGGAGTTGGAGAGTGAGGTGGTCCGTGAGGAATCCGAAGATGAAGATGCTTCGGCTTAGGTTTAGATATTTTCATTGTATCCTAATGAGGACTTGAGGGGTCTGTCCTTCACTTGTCTTCTTTGCATTGTAATATTTTCCCTAATGAATGAAACATGTTTTCCTTCTCTGCTTGCAAATATATTTTTTTTTTTTTTGTTTGGAGTTGTGTCTCCCCCCCGGGCATCACTTGTGGGTATAGTCCACTAGTGATGGCCTTAGATTTTTTTGTAAGTGTTGGCGGTGGAAGAGGGACAAGGAATGTAGTATACCATGAAAGTTCAGTAAATTTGAATTTGGTGCCCCCCAGACATTGCTGGCGGGTGTTGTCCGCTAGCAAGGGTCTTAAAACTAAAATCACAAAATTTGTAAGTGTTTACACGAGATTGGAAGATGTGTTTGTAGATGATAGGAATTATCTCGGGGGAATTTTGTGAAGGAAGTAATTTTTTGGGGAGGAAGGATTTGAGAAGGAATTATTTTTTGGGAGGAGGAGGAAGTGTTTGAGAAGGAAGTATTTTTTCGGAGGAGGAAGTGTTTGAGAAGGAAGTATTTTTTCGGAGGAGGAGGAAGTGTTTTGAGAAGGAAGTATTTTTTGGAGGAGGAGGAATTGTTTTGAGAAGGAAGTATTTTTTCGGAGGAGGAGGAAGTGTTTTGAGAAGGAAGTATTTTTTCGGAGGAGGAGGAAGTGTTTTGAGAAGGAAGTGTTTTGAGAAGGAAGTATTTTTTGGGAGAGGAGGAAGTGTTTGGTGGGAGGAGGAGGAAGTGTTTGAGGAGGAAGTGTTTGTTGGGAGGAGGAGGATGTGTTTGTTGAGGAGGAAGTATTTTTTGGGAGGAGGATGTAAGTATTTTTTGGGAGGAGGATGTGTGTGTTGAGGAGGAGGATGATGTGTTTGTTGAGGATGTAAGTATTTTTTGGGAGGAGGATGTAAGTATTTTTTGGGAGGAGGATGTGTGTGTTGAGGAGGAGGATGATGTGTTTGTTGAGGAGGAAGTATTTTTTGGGAGGAGGATGTAAGTATTTTTTGGGAGGAGGATGTGTGTGTTGAGGAGGAGGAGGAAGTGTTAAAATAATGTATGCACCGAGTAATTGTCATGTAAGTTAAAAAATTGTAAATTGGGAAAGGTTGTGGGCCATAGTACAAAAACCATGGGATTTTTTCTTTCCAAGTAGCAGTTTGTTATTATTTTTTAGATCATATGTATCTTCCAGATGCACTTTGGAGTTTGGTCTATGAGTGTCCTGTTCTGTTTGTAAGTATGTTCCTCCAAAATCACCATGCTTGCATTTTTTCACGAATTTTGATTGTTTTTAAAAGAATGCAATGCTTCGTTATGGGACTGCAAAAGCTAGGTATGAACTATGAAGCAACAAGAATTAGGTACCTCTTTGTTGTCCACATGGTTTGCCAAAAACTTCAAAGTGTTGCGGTCTGGTATCTTTTATCATACATGATATAATCATATAATACAGGTTCCGAGTTTCACAAACCCTAGATTTGGATTTTTCAATTCACTCATTTGGGTGAGATTTTTTATGAGCTTGTGTAGTGTTTCAGGGCCCTGCAAGTGTTTTCTTGTCGATTTCATGGAGGTCTTGAGGTAACTCGTTGCAACTCGGTATTGACTCAGTGAGTCAGGTGACTCAGTGGATCGATTCTTGGTATGATATCGTTGTTTATGTTGTAAGTGTTGTATTGGGAGTACTTTGCTATGTGTATAATTACCATAGCCCAGGTTTTTATCTCTCAGAACTTTACAGGTTTGCTGCCTAGTGGATTAAATATGAGACCCTTCTTCTTTTTATTTCGAATCATTAAACCCTTCTTCTTCTTTTTTTTTTTCGTTCTTAATTTCGGTTTAATCAACAAGTTTGTGTTATGCACTGTCTATTCTGGGTTCGTTATGTTCGTTTACTGCATTTGTCGAGTTGCTGAGTTGGGTTGTTGTTTAGAGAGTTCTGTTTTTGTTTTGAATTTCGCAGAAATTGGGTTTTTGGTTTCATTGTTTTCGTCAATGGTCTAAGTTATTTTCGTTAGTTGTTTTAGTTATTTAAGTTAGTCGTCTTAGTCGTAATCGAGGTTGTTTGTCTGTTTAAGTTTGTTAGTCGTATTGTTTGTGCTGTTTGCGAAATGGGTTTGATAATTTGTGCGTATCCTGAGTTGAATCCTAGTCGATGTTGGTTCGTTTTTGCTGCGAGTTTCTATGGAGTATTAGTAGCTGAGTGTATTGATTGCTGCGAGTTTGTTTACTAATAATGCTACTGTGTAATCCGGCCATTGTGTCCTTCGTTTTAGTTTCGAATTGTTGGTTTGCTGTTGCTATTGAATAATCGGTTGCAGCATTTTTGCGAATTATATGTGGTTTGAGTACTGTGTTTTGCTTTTCTTCTGCTGTCTGAGTTACCAATATGGTGTCCGAGTCTTTTTCCGAGTTCTGTGAGTAGTGAGTCTCGTGCTGAGCTGCGTAATTCGAGTCTGCAATTTGTTTATTTTGCTGAGTTTTAGAAGCTGTTGAGTTTGCGTTTTAATGGCCGAGTTATTAAGTCCAGTCTGCCGAGTTGAACTGTTGCTGTACTGTGATTTTAATTCGTGTGAATTGGGTAATATTGGCTAGTCGTTTTTATGATAACATCATGTCAATTGCTTTTCTAAATTTGTTGTAAATAAACTTTTTGAATAACATTTTTGGCGGACCGGAATTTTGTTGAGATGTTCTTCATTTTCATTGAGTTGATAGATTTTTGTATTTTATTACTTGTTACATAATTTCGGCCTTGATTAGTTTTTTGGCATTTATTTTTTATCATTCTAACCAATTTTTTGATTTAAATGCTTCAAATGTGTTTTAATTTATATGTGTTGATTTAGAGTAGATTAAGGGTCAATTAATTGTATCATTTAGATGCATAATTTAAGGGTTCTAATTTATGTAATATTTATTGCTCTTAATTGTATCATTTAGATGCATAATTTAAGGGTTCTAATTTATGTAATATTTATTGCTCTAATTTATGTATCATTTAAGGGTTCTAATTTAGAGTTAACAGCCGAGTGTGTTTTGTTTTGTGGCTTTGTTTTGTGGCTTGATTGAGGTTTTTGGTTTGTGGCTAGTTAATTTTTCATTAATTGTCATTCATTTAGTTTAATGCCTATATAATTATCTTTCCTTATTATTGACATATTTTGAATAAGTCAATTTTATGCTATTAAATCATAAATAGGTCATTAATTTTATTAAATACTTGCCAACAATAGCTGTAATTGATTTGATTTGCTAATTGTATCACTAGTCATTAATTTATTAAATGGAATCTTTGAAAATTTGTTTTATGTCATTATTACAAATCTTGATAAAATTGTTTCTAATCGAAGTTTTAAAATTTGAATTTTGATTTTTATTATTTTCAGTTACCTTTTATCATTGGTCATGATTGATGACTTGTTGTACCATTTTGGGTGGCCATGATTGATGGGTTTTTTGGGCCTTTAAGAGGTTTCAATGTGCCATTTAGATGGCTTGTTTAGTCCATTATTAATTTTTAAATTTAATTACACAATTATTCTTGTGTTAGGAATTTTATTGAGTATAAGTTATATAGGTGCATATTTATTATTTATTTAATTAAATAGTTTAAGTTGAAAATTATTGGACTTCAAAATTTTTCACTTCTGACTTATATTTATATTATCTAATGTATATTATGTTGGAGGGGAAGGATTCTAGTATTCGTATTTACACATTGTTTGTATTTTAAGTTTTAAATGTAAATTTTATGTAAGTTAGTTATAATATTTTATTTGATTTTTTTTGGATTATTTAAATTTGTATCTAATCAAAGGGGTCCCCTTTGATTAGATTTTTATTTTTATTTTTATTTTAAATAATATATATTTTTTTCGGATTTATTATTATTATTATTATTATTATTATTATTATTATTATTATTATTATTACTAATGTGCTTCAGTTTTAATCTATTTTGTCATTTTCAGGTGTGAAGTATACGGTCTTCCTGCTCATTATTTAATTCTTTATTGTTTAAGCGATTATGGAGCAGCCAAGAGACAAGGAAAGAAGAAAACTAGTAAAGCTAGTATGCGGGAATATCTGATGGTAGTGGAGACTCTTATAAGCAACAAGTAGTTCTGTGTGTATTAGCAAATTGTAAAATGATGTATTTTCTATTTTTTGGAGGGTACTCTTTTTCCCCCTTGAGCTTTTTTCCCACAGGGTTTTGCTCTTGGAGGGTTTTAACGAGGCCTTCTTTCTGTGGGGTTTTTCCTTTCAGACTTGAAAGTTTTATTGTCTAAGCGTCCCGAGGCAACATGCGTGCCTTTTGGGTTAGATGGTGAACTTTCTTGAATGAAAAAATCCCCTATGTACGCTTTATTGTATTTCGGTACAATTTATGAACGGGTAAGTTATTTCTGACAAAAAAAAAAAAAAAAAAAAAGTAGCAGTTTGTTTGTATACATTAAAATAATGGGAAGGGAGGACTGTTTAACATTTGAATTTTGACACATGAAGACAGTGATGCATGGAGCCATTAACATGAGAGGAATATATATATATATATATATATATATATATATATATATATATATATATATATATTTGTTTATTTATTTTTTTTTATTTTTTTTTGATAAACAATGAATTGTTTTGTAATCTCTCTAAATTTTTCTAAAGATGGGAAAAAAAATTTGAAGACATATGTAAAGATTTTGTAATAATTTTACAATAAAAATAATATGGTACAATAAAATTTATTGTAACCGAATTTTCTTGTCTTAAATAATTGAAGTTTTGTGTACCCCAATTGTGTGTTGATATTTTAATAAATGCCACAAAGAACAACATGAAAAGAAAAAAAAAAAAAAATTATTTAACTAAATTTGAATTTGTGAAAATGAAGTCAGACTAAAAAAAAAAAAAAAAAAAAAAAAAAAAAAAATGTCGTAGAAGTTATAAAGTAGTGTAACTGTGTGGGTGTTAAGATTTTGAAAGAATATTAAACAATGATGATGAGTGAGGGGTCGGTTCAAAGTTTTCTTTAACAATTTTGTTGGGAAATAGTACCTCAGTTGTCGGCCATATGCTTTTACAAAGCTATTAATTAAGAAATGGTGGTGGGCCAGAATAATGAAAAATCATGGGTTTACTAATTAGTACGTATTTTTTTTTTTTTTGTATAAAGTGAAGATGTATTTGTGCTTGTGCATGAGTATTATAAAGAAAAGAACGGGTGGTTTTTTTTTTTTTAAACTCCTCTTAACACACAACTAACAAGCAGGTGTATGTATGTGTGAGATGGAAGATGGGTGTGTGTGCATATATGGGCCTTGTATGTACGTATTGAAACATAGTGAAAATTGACCTCCGGAGTGTTCAAAAGCGAGTTTGGTGGTTTGAGTTGTTTGTGGGTATGTATATATGTTTCTGTGTATGCATGTGTGTGTATAGTTTGAAATGCATAAAGGTGACAGTTATGTAGACCAAGCAAGAATCTAGGATTTGAAAATAACATAGCTGTTGAAGATATGTTTCGGACTTGGATATTTTTTGGAAGGTAGATGCAGGAATAATTATATGAGTATGTATGTCATATGTGTAAAGGGTAAATGCAGGAGTAGTTATATGTTGCCTCTGACTGTCATGCTCTTGGCAGAGAAAGCGGGTCAATAATTCGAAGTGGGAATGTATACTACTGTAGTATGTAACAAGTGGAATAGGTGGGAGGAGGCGATACTGGAGAAAGCGGGATAAGAAAAGAATCTAACAGGAGCGTGTAGTTTTGTTTGTTTAGTATAGAAGGTTGTGAGTATATAGTGACTTTCGTGAGTGAGTGGATAGAGGAGGGTATGTATGTTTCGTGGGTGGAAGCGGGACAAGAACAGGAAGGCGGGACTATGGTTACCAGTTGGAAGCGGGTATAGGAAGTAGAAGTAGATCGTCGTGTAGGTGTATGCATGTGAAGTGTGACTGAGAAAAGGGAAAGAAGAATGGCTTGCTAATTTGTTTCTGCAAGTGTGGTAAAGTGGGTACTGGGTAGGTAGTGGAATTAGTAGGTAGTAGTCGTGTACTTGGTGAGATAGAAGGCGGGACTGGAGAAGGCAGGTCAAGTTGGAAGCGGGACAAGAACAGGAAGGCGGGACTTTTTTGTTGACTTAGCTTTTGTGGGTGTTGTGTGTGTGGTCTTATAGTTGTATATCAGTATATGTTCGTGTATATAGATTGAGTTGTGAAAGATGAGAAGGTGGGTGGAGTAAAAATAGGTGTGGGCTGCGTGGGTAGGTAGTAGGAAGACTAGGTTTTAATTTATTCATATGCATGTACGTAACTACGTATACATATGTGTGTGTATGTTTATATAAAACTATACAAGTGTGTGGTGGTTTGACTGTATAAGCTAATAAAGGTTGTGGGATCATATGCTTTGCTGTTAGTGCATTCATTCTATAACACAGTGGTGAAAGCGGGACAGAGTTGATGAAGGCGGGATAAGGTTGGTGGAGGCGGGATAAGGGTCAAAGAATTTAGTGAAGTTTGTATTTCTTGATTTTCTATGACTCTGTACTTTGTGAATTTTGTGAGCACATGCGCAAGTTGAGGTGTTGCAAAATTGTTGTTAAGTGAGAAAGTGGGAAAGGATAATGTTTTCGGAGGAAGGGAATATATGAAGGATACACGCTGGCATAATAGTAGGTCATAGAAAGTCATGTGTACATGTTGTCACCTTTTTCTATGCACTCTCAAAACAAGTACACATCTGGTACTTTGTCATTTCCTCTAAGACTGTTTTTTGTCTTTAATTTTGTCTGAGATAGTGTTACTTTGTGTCTGAGGTGGCTTTGAATGCCTTGTGTCCGAGAGAATATTATTTGTGTCTGAGATAGTGTAACTTGGCTTTGACTGTCTTGTTGTCTGAATGAACCTCATGAGATACAATGTTGTCTGAGATAGTATTACTTTATGTCTGAGGTGGCTTTGAATGCCTTGTGTCCGAGAGAATATTACTTGTGTCTGAGATAGTATTGCTTGTGTCTGAATTGTTGGAAGATGTCTTTGTGTTTGTACTAATTACGAAACAATTACATCATAAAATTATGTCTGAAATAATATTACTTTTGTCTGCGGTATTGTTTCTTTTGTGTCTGAGGCGATGTTACTTGCCTTGTTTCTGAGATAGTGTTGCTTGTGTCTGAGATACTTTTAATTGCAATATATTGTGACTGGAAAATAGGTATTTCATTCATGAAGGATGATTACACGAGTAGTTGATGAGAATCATTAGTAACATAGATAATGTGTTGTGGAGACTCATAGAAGCATGCCTCCAACACTTCATTGTAGTAGTAATAGTAGTAGTAGAGGGGAAAGGAACAAGATGTCCTTAGGTATAGTACTTTCGCAACTTGTCTCCATGCCAAGTGTTGTTTACTTCAGTACCATCCAACCTTTCTAACTTATAAGAACCTGGGCGTAGAACATGTTTCACCTTGTAGGGGCCTTCCCACTTGGGCATGAGTTTTCCGGTATGACGTGGGTCGGAAGCATCCGTTGCCCGTAACACCAAATCCCCTTCCTTAAATTTTCGAATTCTTGTCTTCTTAGCAAAGAATTCCTTGGTTTTCTCCTTATACGTGTCCATCCTTTGCACAGCTTCATCTCTTACTTCATCAATAAGTTCAATGTTGTCTCGGAGACCTTCGGTGTTGGCTTCATCATCAAAGTTTAGGACTCGGTAGGAGGGTGATCCCACTTCTACCGGGAGCAAGGCTTCGGTACCGAAAGCTAGTTTGAAAGGAGTTTCTTTGGTACTACTCCGGGCGGATGTGCGGTACGCCCACAACACGTTTGGTAGCTCTTCAGGCCATTTTTTCTTAGATGCTTGGAGTCTTTTCTCTAAACCTCGCACAATGGTTCGGTTTGTGACTTCTACCTGTCCATTGCTTTGAGGATGGCATACGGAGGCTTTCTTATGCTTTACTCCTCTCTCAGAAAGGAATTTAAAAAACTTTGAGCCGACAAATTGGGTTCCATTGTCAGACACCATCACTCTTGGGATTCCAAACCTTGTAATAATATTTTCATTGACAAACTTAATGGTGTCTTCTTGAGTAATTGTTCTTAGTGCCTTAGCTTCCACCCATTTGGTCATGTAATCAATTGCCACAATCACATATTGGAGTTCTCCTTTGGCTTTGGGGAATGGTCCCATGATATCGATCCCCCACATGGCGAAGGGAATGGGGGAAAGAATTGATGAAGGGAAAGCTGGTGCTTGCTTAGGGACATTGCTGTAGAGCTGGCACTGTGTACACTTCTTGACAAAAGCTTTACAATCCTTAATCAGAGTAGGCCAAAAGTATCCTTGCCTAAGGATTTTATGAGCGAGAGCTTTTCCCCCCATATGATCTCCACAAATCCCTTCATGAACTTCTCTCATGCAATATAGAGCATCATCTGGGTCGATGCACTTGAGGATGGGAGAATCGAAAGTCCTCTTATAGAGAATGTCATCTTGAATGAAATATTTGGCAGCTTGGGAGCGGATTTGTTTTGCCTTGATGGCATCATCGGGTAGAATATTTTCCTTCAAGTAGTCAATGATTGGTGTCATCCAAGTTGAGTCGGCAACGCTCACTTCCATGATTTGTTGTCCCTCAATAGCTGGGATTTTCAATTCTTCGAAATAGACAGACCCATCTAAGTGGTCTTTCTCCGACTCCACTAGCTTGGAGAGCAAATCGGCAATGGTGTTGTCACTTCTATCCACTTGGACAAGTGTGTGGGTGACAAAGAGAGAAAACAGGGATTTGACTAAGGCTTGATACTTTGAAAGGATGATATCTTTCGTAGCATAATCCCCAGTAGTTTGCCTGACTACAATTTGAGAATCACTAAAGATGGAGAGATGTTGAACTTGGAGACTTCTTGCCAAGTTAAGTCCTGCAATAAGTGCTTCATACTCAGCCTGATTGTTGGTAGCTTTGAAAGTGAATCTTATGGCTTGCATTACTTGGAAACCTTCTGGGCTGATCAGAATTAGCCCTGCTCCACTCCTAGTGGAAGTAGAAGATCCATCCACGAAGAGTTTCCATGCTGGGTTGGAAGGAGGAACAGGTTCCTTGGTAGAAGGAGCATCCTCTAAAGTTGACATTTTTTCTTGATTACCAAACGAGCATTCTACAATGAAGTCTGATAGAGCTTGTGCCTTAATTGCCTTCCTTGGCTCGTAGGAGATAGAAAATTGACTTAATTCTATTGCCCAATTGATCAATCTCCCTGACAAATCTGGCTTGTGTAGAAGCTTCTTCAAAGGTTGATTGGTGATAACCTTGATCTCCCTTCCTTGGAAGTAATGCCTTAACTTCCTACTTGCAGTGACAAGGGCATATGCAAATTTTTCTACAGGAGGGTAGCGGGTTTCCGCATCCTTTAGCACTTGGCTCACATAATAAATAGGCTTTTGTCCTTCTTCATCTTCTTTAATTAACACCGCTCCAACAGCTGCATCAGACGCCGATAAGTATATTGCAAAGGGTTCAGTAGGAGAGGCTGTTGTTAACAAAGGTGGGGATGAGAGATATGCCTTCAAGTCATCGAAAGCGGCTTGGCATTCAGGAGTCCATTTGATAGTCTTCGTAGATGTTGCTCCCCTTAAGGTGTCGAAGAAAGGTAGACATCTCTCCGCCAACTTAGATATGAATCTTCTCAAGGCGGCTAACCTCCCTGTTAACCTCTGCACATCACGAATGGTCTTGGGAGGGCGCATATCCAATACTGCTTGAATTTTTTCTGGATTGGCCTCTATTCCTCTTTGACTCACCAAGAAGCCTAAGAATTTTCCTGCTTCCAGGGCAAATGTACATTTATCTGGATTGAGCTTCATGTTGTGCGCTTTTAACTTCTCAAAGCACTCCTTCAAGTCTGCAAGGTGAGTCTCCAAAAGTAAAGATTTAACTATCATATCATCCACATATACCTCCATATTTCGACCAAGTTGTCCGACGAAGATTTTATTCATCATTCTTTGATAAGTTGCTCCCGCATTGATAAGGCCAAAAGGCATGACCTTGTAACAATAGACTCCTCGATGGGTGATGAAGGATGTTTTCTCTCTATCTTCGGGTGCCATCTTGATTTGATTATATCCCGAAAAAGCATCCATGAAGCTTAGCATGAGATGACCCGCGGTGGCATCAATCAGTTGATCAATACTTGGAAGAGGGTAAGGATCCTTTGGACATGACGCATTAAGATCGGTGTAGTCCACACAAACTCTCCATTTGCCATTAGCCTTTTTTACCAAAACCACGTTTGCTACCCATTCGGGGTAAGTTACTTCACAGATAAGGTCCGCATCAAGCATTTTATCAATCTCCTCATCAATTGCCTTTTGTCTATCGGGAGCGAAATTTCTTCTCTTTTGCACCTTTGGGACAGCATCTTTGTGAACACTCAGCTTGTGCATTGCTATCGACTCATCGAGACCAGGCATTTCTTTCGGGCTCCAAGCAAATATGTCAGCATATTCTCTTAACAACTTAGTTAGTCCTTCTTTGAATACCGAATCAAGCCCAGCTCCAATGCTTATACGCTTCGTCCCATCTCCGGGCACTAATTCAATTTTTTCAGTTTCGACGGCGGGTGTAACCACTGGCACTTCGTCTTTTTGTAAGCATCTTTTCAAAGAGGCATCCATGCGCTGTTCTTTGAGATCATGATCTGTGTTTTCTACCACGTGGACGTCTCTCATCCTTTTTTTCTTATTTCGTTGGTGCTCAAGGTGCCTTTTCCTCTTTTCCTTCCTCCGTTGGGATGTTTGAGCCCTCCTCATGTTACTTGGATTAGTTTGAGCTAAATTGAGGGCGGAGCCATAACAATACTTCGAAGCTTCCGTGTCTCCTTTAACCTCCCCTATCCCCGCAAGGGTTGGGAACTTCATTTTTAGGTGTGTAGTGGAGGTTATTGCTCTCAAGCGAGTTAGGGTTGGTCTACCCAAAATCATATTGTAGGAGGAAGGAGTGTTAACCACATAAAGTTTGATAATATGTTGGGCTTGTCTTGGGGCTGTTCCGAAGAGTATGGGTAACTTCACAATTCCAACTATGGGGACTGCATTGTGGCCAAAACCATAGAGTGGTGCCTCTTCTTCACATCCTTCTAACTTGTCTTCAAGCTTCATCCTTTCCCAACAATGAGTGAAGATTATGTCTACCGATGACCCATTATCAATTAGAACCTTTTTGACCACGTTGTCTCGTGTCTCTACAGTGACAACCAGAGCTTCGGTGTTATAAGGACTGACCCCCTCAAAGTCAGCATCGGAGAAAGTGATAACATCTCCTTCCATATCATTTTGGGATATTGACATAACCTCCTGAGTTTCAGGGGCTCGTGGAGGGGACTGTGTTCCTCCAATAACTATATTGACAATATTCTTATCTCTGTTGGTCTGAGATGTGGAAGGAGTACTTGTGTTGTTTGCATTAGTAATTTGTCGAGGAAGATATTGGTTAATGAGCCCTTGGCAAACCAATCTCTCGAGGAAATATTTGAGGGAGAGACAATTCTCTGTAGTATGCCCGTGTGTGGCATGATATTCGCAATGCTTAGAGGAGTCTCTATCCCCCGGGGCTGTCCAAAGTGGTTGAGGTGCCTGATAGAAGGGTTTGTTTCGTATTTCTCGTAAAATGTTTGCCCGGGACATACTCAATGTTGTCCACTCCGGCTCAGGTTTACGTGGTGGTTTTGATGAGATGGGAGAAGAAAGTTTTGACTTGTCGAAAGTGGGTTTTGGCTTTGGTGGAACGGGACCATGTGTGGTTTGTACTTGGTGTTCGTGGATGGGCCTTTGGTTATGGTGGAAGGTGAAACGTTCCTTTTGGATGTATGGCTTCTGCTGAGGAGGATTTCTTGTTTGTTTTAGGACCCTCATAGCTTCTGTCTCGGTGATGAAGTGTGAAGCTAACTCGTATGCTCTTGCTAACGTAGTTGGCTTATGTTCCATGAGCTTGCAAATGTACCTCTCACAATCATAGGGGTCTAAACCCCTCCTCAAGTGTACCAAGGCTTCCGTTTCATTGACTGATACCACTTTGTTTACTGCCTCCTTGAACCTTTTTAGGTAGCTTTCCAACGTCTCTCCACTTCTTTGTGCGATGGTTTCAAGGAAGACAGTATGCACCTCGTGTGGTTGGTTTGCCTTAAACTTATTCAGAAAAGCTTTTTTGAAATCGGCCCACGTGTCAATGGTCCTCGGAGGAAGCCTACAAAACCATCTCTGAGCACTTCCTCTTAAGGTAGAGGCAAAGAATCTACAACATGTTAGGTCTCGGTACTCATAAAAGAGAGCTAGTTGATCAAAATAACTTAAGTGTTCTTCCGGATCTCCGCTACCATTATATGAGTCCAAGTTGGGGTGTTTCAAGTGTGTTTGCTTGCTTTCATCTTCTAATCTTTTGGAGAAAGGAGATTCTCCGGGGCCCGTGGAGACTTCTCTTTCAACCTTGCGCTTCAACTCGTTGAGAGTATTGAGGATTTCTTGTTGAGAGCTTCCAATGCCTCCGATCGGAGTAGGCTCAGGAGTTCTTTCCCTTTCCTTCTCTTGGTAGAACTCATCCTCCAATCTCCTCTTCTCTCTCTCATATTCTGCCTTTTTCGCCTCTAGTTCATGTCTAAGATCTCGTACTCTTCTATTTGTCCTCCATGTTTCCGGTCGATGGTGACTTTTTCCATGCCGGACATGGTTAGTATCTTGGGAAGAGCCAAGACGGGAAAAGATTGACTTGGTCACCCTTGGTCTTTTGCTGCCATTGTTGTTTGCACTATGTGCTTCGTCCTCGGGAGGAGGTGATTCCCTCCTCCTCTCGGATCGAGGTGGGTTGTTTTGTTGGTTGGGGTTTTGGAGATTTGCAGCAACATTGAGGAGGAAATCCACTTGGTTAGGAGCGAAGCGGGTCAGATCTAAATTGAGAGGTGGATTTTCTTCCCTTGCTAAAGAGCTGACCCTTCGGAGGACGGCTTCGCTTCGGTGGGAGGTGCCATGGACGATCTCTTGGAGGTTTCCTTGGACTTGTTCTTCTATTTGGTTTGGATTGTTTGGGTCAAGTGTGGTCCGGGCTTGTAGCCTCGTGTTCTTAGACGGTCCCATTCGAGAAGACTTGTTACTAATGACCTCTTGTTACTTCTTGCAATCTGGAAAGGATGGAGGGTCTTTCAAAGAGAAGAACCCCTCCTTCTAGCGCCAAATGATAATGCTCCTTGCTCCACTCTACCGCACTTTCCCTCTTCCGGCGGTGTTTGGACGGAGATGTGGTGTTGCTGTTGGAAGGGAATCTGCAAAACAATGCTTGACCGGGGGTGGTGGCCGTCAAGCACCTCCGGCGTGAGAGTAAGTAACTTGGTGGTGGAGAATACAAGAAACAATATCGGAAAATGCAACTACTAGTGACTGAGAGTTAGAGAGCATAAGTGAAGTGTGAGAGTGTATGAGAGAGTAATGAGAATTTTCAGCCCCCTTGTATGTGTGAGTTAGCTTGGTATTTATAGAGTTTGGGGTTACCTACTTTTGACCGGAAGAATATTCCCTTCCTTGGACAGGTGTCGGTTGACAGTCTGTCTCTTTCACTTTCTACTGTCAAGGTGACTACCTTCGTGAAGGCTCCACATTGTCCTCTTGTCCGAAGGGTAGAGCATTGCCTTCCGGGAGGGTATGCACTGGAGGAAGAGTGTGCCTTTTGTCCGGAAGGATGTGTTGGAGGAAGAATGTGCCTCATGTCCAGAAGGATGTGCTGGAGGAAGGATGTTCCTCTTGCCCAGAAGGATGTGCTGGAGGAAGGATGTGTCTCTTCTCCGGAAGGATGTGTTGAAGGAAGGATGTGCCTCTTGTCCGGAAGGATGTGCTGGAGGAAGGATATGCCTCTTGTCCGGAAGGATGTGTTGGAGGAAGGATATGCCTCTTGTCCGGAAGGATGTGTTGGAGGAAGGATATGCCTCTTGTCCGGAAGGATGTGCCTCTGATGTTACCTCCTCTTGTCTGAAGGATGTGTTGGAGGAAGGATGTGCCTCTGGTGTTACCTCCTCTTGTCTAGGAGGATGTACCCTGGTGTTATCTCCTATTGTCTAGGAGGATATACCCTGGTGTTACCTCCTCTTGTCTAGGAGGATGTACCTTAGTGTTACCTCCTCTCGTCCGGAAGGATGTGCTGGAGGAAGGATGTGTCTCTTCTCCGGAAGGATGTGTTGAAGGAAGGATGTGCCTCTTGTCCGGAAGGATGTGCTGGAGGAAGAATGTTCCTCTTGCTCGGAAGGATGTGCTGGAGGAAGGATGTGTCTCTTCTCCGGAAGGATGTGTTGAAGGAAGGATGTGCCTCTTGTCCGGAAGGATGTGCCTCTGATGTTACCTCCTCTTGTCTGAAGGATGTGTTGGAGGAAGGATGTGCCTCTGGTGTTACCTCCTCTTGTCTAGGAGGATGTACCCTGGTGTTATCTCCTATTGTCTAGGAGGATATACCCTGGTGTTACCTCCTCTTGTCTAGGAGGATGTACCTTAGTGTTACCTCCATTCTTCCGGAAGGATGTACCCTAGTGCTACCTCCTCTTGTCTAGAAGGATGTACCCTGGTGTTACTTCCTCGGTAAAAGAGTTTTCTTCGGAAGGGTATTATCACATCGATATGAAGATGCTGATCCAGTTAGCAACAGGCTCGCAACTTATACCCGATGGAGAATCGAGAATACTCGCTATGGTTCACTATCTCAAGATATCTTCTTTGTTGCTTGACTCTGCAGAATATCATGAAATTAAAGTTCATGACATCATCAGAGACGTAGCAAGATCCATAGCTCTCACAGATTTAAGATATGCATTTTTACAGGTAACATGCAACTCAGGGTACTTGCCTTCTAATGCCGATTACCGTACTCGAAAACTCTTACGTTTAGATGTGACGACTGATGATCTTCATTTTTATGAGGATCTGGTATGCCCAAACCTGCATACCTTGTGGCTACAAAGCAACAAACATCCACAACAATTCTCAGGTGGTTTCTTCAGAATGTTTACGAATCTTAGTTTTCTGATGCTAGAAAATGTGAACATGTCTCTGGAGCAGTTCTCTCTTCAGCCTTTGGGTAATCTCGGGACTCTTAGTTTGTCAAAGTGTGACATAAGGAAGACAGATGTTAGTCTTTTTCCCAAAAACCTAATAACTCTTTGCATTTGTTATTTTGATCTCCCGAGGCCTATGGATGTAGCAAACCTGAAATATCTTCGAAAGCTAGAGATCCAACAACGGGAACCTACTTGGGTAATGGTGTCAAACGTGATATCTAGTCTATCCAGCCTGGAAGAATTACATGTACCAAATGGATTCATGTAATTACATGTACCAAATGGAATTAGTAGTCGTATTGTCAGTTACAATACACAATATTTCGTTGAAGCCTGACTGGAGGATTCCCTTCCTCGACTATATTATCAAGAATCAGCTACCCGAGAGCAAAAACGAGGTCAGGTCGTTGATGTACAAGGCAAGAAATTACCGTGTTATAAATTCGAAACTTTACAGGCGAGCTCTAACCGAACCCCTTCTCCGATGCCTCGCTCTCGATGAAGCAGAAATAGCAATGTCAGAGGTCCATATGGGAATATGCGGCGAACATCTCGGCGGTAAAAATTTGGCTCACAAAATCATACGACAAGGTCTCTTTTGGCCCACAATGAGGAGGGACTGCGACGACTTCGTGAAAAAATGTTTATCATGTCAATTGTACAGCCCAGTTACTCATAAACCCACGCAACTGCTATCTCCAATTTTGAGTCCATGTCCCTTCTTTCAATGGGGAATCGATATTGTAGGACCGTTCCCAAAAGCAAAGAGTTAGCTCCAATATGTAGTCGTTGCCGTCGACTACGCAACCAAGTGGATCGAGGCAAAGCCATTAGCAAAAATCAGGGAAAAGGAGATGATTGAGTTTTTTATGGAATATATAGTATTCCGTTTCGGAATACCCAGAGCAGTTGTTACAGATAATGGAACCCAGTTCGTGGGTCAGAAATTCGAGTCAATGATGAACGAGCTAAAAATAAAACACCTCAAAGCGTCGGTGGCATACCCCCAGGCCAATGGGCAAGTCGAGGTCTCCAACAGGACAGTCCTCCAAGGGCTTAAGAAAAGATTACAAGATCAGGCTCGTAATTGTGTCGATGAATTGCCTAATGTCTTATGGTCATACAGAACTACTCCAAGAACGGCAACAGGTGAGACCCCCTTTCGCCTTGCATATGGCACAGAGGCCGTAATCCCAGTTGAGATTGGTTTAGAATCCCCAAGAATAGAAATTTTCAACGAACATGATTCACTTGAAGGGGTAAAGCTCGACAACGATCTTCTGGAGGAGGTCAGGGATGAAGCGACCTTAGCCGTTGCTAAGTATCAAAGCAAAGTGGCCAAATATTTCAACAAGGGTGTAAGGCCAAGGAATTCCCAGGTTAACGATCTAGTGCTGCGAGAATCCGCCTCATCTCAACCTACGGTGACGGGCAAGCTGAAGGCACCATGGGAAGGCCCATACAAGATCAACAAGGTGATTCGCCCAGGCACCTACGAACTAGCTCAGCTCGATGGCGAGCCAATCAAAAATGCGTGGAACGGAGTCCACTTGAATTTTTTTTTCAATAATTGTACTTTATTTCTGGAACGACAAAACTCTACTTTTTAACTGCCTACGAAACTGTTAAGGTGAAAAGGATCTGAAGTGAGGATCCCACTTTAGCCCCACTAAGTTATTATCAAAATAAAAGTTTGTCGTAATTTGTTGCTCAGGTTATAAATCACAATATGTCGACTATCAACGATACATCGTTACCAGAACAACGTCCCAAGTTAATTAGTCAGATTTTTGATAATTTAACGCAATTTCTAAGTACATCATAATTCTCAAAGACCTAAGCTATTAAGGTACGAAAGGCTTCGAAACAAGCTTCTTTAAACATATCTTTAATAAGGTATGATAACAAGTCACAAAATAACGACATCAATAAAACTTACAGACTCCTCATCTCAATAGCGATGAAAATAGACTAAGACATCGTTAAATTATTAAGAAGTAATATGAGTCCTCGTCTATCTTGCAATACAGCTCCTAAATTTATAAAAATAAGGGAAATCAAGAGTTATAATGAAAAGGCAAGTCTCGTTCCAAACAACAAAGCTATGACTTTCATTCTTCAATACTGACTTCTCAAGATTATCAGTTATGCAAAACCTGGAAAGCCTTTAATACATCAAATCAACAGGAAAAATATCTTTCCATCAGAAATACCTAATTTAAATTCAACAGAAGCATGCATAAAAAATTCACTAAGGAAAAAGTCAAGCATAATAAATATCAGGTACGGGAGAATTAAGGACAATCCCAAAAACATACAAAGCCAAAGTTTAAGAAAAACTTAAATTCAGAAATTACATAATCAATGGGGCATTCCCCACCTTCATTTAGTCCTCGGGAACCACGACGTTGGCATCATTGGGAAGAGTCTTCGCTAAGTCAGCACAATAATCATCAAAACTGTGACCAGATAGGTCAATCCCAACCTCTTTCAAACGATCATAACAACTCTGATAGCCAGTCCCAATCCCTTGTGCCACGTCTGCAATTCTTTTCTCCAAATCTAACTTCAATTCAGCAATAGTCTTCTCAAAAACCTCGTTGGCACCTTTCAAAATGGACAGCTCACTCTTCATGGCGTCCAACTCCTTATTTCCAGAAACAACTTGCTCTGTCAATTCATTTAGCTCTCTTTCCCTAGAGTCAGCAACTCCCTTCATCTCCTCGTTTTCTACCTTCAACTTCTTCAACTCGTCAACGAGCTCACACTCTTGCTTCTGCAACTCCTCAACACGACGCTTAGCAGCGGCCTTCCCATTCTTCAATTCAGATAGCTCACGAACGCTACCTTCCTTCCATTTCCTATCAATATCAGCCCGATAATCTGTAACAATATGAGCAATGTCTGCCAAGAACTGCAAAAATAACAAAACACAAAACACATAAGGTCGGGTACGTACATTAAAAAATATCATCAAGCGAATTACAAAAAACAAAGAAAAAACAGAATTAGAAAATTAACGAAGTTGAGTAGAAAGATTACCCGGCCTCCACGGGCTAAACAACGCTCAGCAATCTCATCACGAGTCTTATCGACGTAAGAATTAAAATCTTGTGGCAAATTGAATGCCTTGAACACTTGCACAGGAAAGTTCGACCCAGCAGACCACTTTTCATTCGGTTGCACTTCGATTTGAAGAGGAGGGACAGGACTAGAACTTTGCAATACAGGGGGGAGGGATTCCTTGCAAACTCCAGAAATAGTAAGGGATTTACCTGGACCAAAACGAGCCGTGTCCAAGGTTCTCCTTAAAACAGTTCGACGAGAGCCATCATCTTCCCCTTCACGGCTTCTCTTACTTGAACGTGGCATTAGCTCACCACTACCAGCAGACACCTCGACGACAGACTCAGGATTCAAATCATTAACGGCCTTAGCGTCACCAGGTGACTTCGTTGCCTTCGAAGAACTCGCTCCTTGAGATGATTTGGCCGCGATTGACCTCTTAGCGAGCAAAGCTAGAGCTTGATCCATATCCCCAGGAACTCCGCTACAGAAGATTTTATCCAAAAACGGTCCTGCCACTGAAAACAAACAAAAAGAAATACACAACTTAATAACCAATCAATGCTTAAGCAAAAGCGAATTAACGAGCAAATAATAAAACCTCAGAATTATGCTCTTCTAAAAAACTTAAATCTTTTAGCTGATAATGGGTATAAACAGGGTCAAGACCCAGAAGCGAGTAACAGTCAACATATCGAATTTTTTCAGCTTAGCAACTCGTTCAACCACATCCTCGTTAATGTGTCGACATGGGTGCACGAGCTCTAAATCAGGACCGTGGTAGTACATCCATTTGCTATGCCAACCAGAATTAGAAGATTTAACATCAACAATCTTCGTAAAACCCTCCCGTTTACTAAAATAAATTAAACCTTCTTGGTACTTCATACTGTAAATTGAAAAGAACAAACTCAAAGACGGGACACAATTCCTTTCTGAACAGAGAGCTATAAAACCGCTAGCTTGCGCTACTGAATTCGGCGACAACTGCGCCACACCACAGCCAATAAATTCATAGAGACTCAAATGAAATGGATGCATTGGCAAACGCAACCCATACTCAAAGTGGCACATCGGAATACCGTGCATTCCAAATTCAGGCATTTCCCATATTTTATCATCTAGTCTAGGAGTGACGCATCTATAACCATTATCCAGTTTCACCCACGACTTAATGTCAACATCTAGAGGACGATTCGAATAAACGCTCGGATACCACAGATTGGATTCTTTAAACTCCTCGAGTCCCTCGGCAGCGGCCTCGGCCAAAACCCTTTCGCGAACAGCAAGGGTTCGAGGACTCAAAGGAGGTGGTGGCAAAGGAGCTCCAACGTTTTCAGACACTACCTCATCAAGAAACTCAAAACCCCCCATTAAAATATCTTCGGGAATATCCAGATGTCCCAAATCTATGGGCCCATCTAATGAATCTATATCAATAGGCTTTCTCCCATGATTCCTACCATCTACGTGGGAAGAAGAGGAATTCCCAGACATATTTGGGAGTCTAAACACGAAGACAGAGAAGGAAAAATAAAACAACACAACAAGGAAGAAGAGAAAAAGAGAGTACTTACAGAGAGATTAATGAAGGGGAGCCGAGAAGCGTCTCTCTAACTCTTTTAATCCGTTTCTTGGGAACTGAATCGTCCAAAGCCCAAAATGAATCAACATCCAAAATAATGGAGGGGACACGTCTATTTATAGACTAAAAAAAAACTAACTAATTCAAACCATATTAATTACCTATCCACAATAGAAATACACATACATTTTACTCTTGCAGGTCTTATTCACGGAATCTAAAGATATCCTCTAAACTGGGGGGGACAAATGTTGGACCATGAAGCTCAAAAGATGTAATTTGTATTTAGATTAATAGATTTGTTTAAAATATGTATTAGGCCCCTTTTATAGGTCAATTTAGATTGTATTAGGCTCATTAACCTTTGTATTTATATTAGGGCCTAGAAGCCCACAAGGGAAAACTTAGTGGCCAAGAAATTAGGTATTAGGGGGACCCACAAGGAATCCCCTATAAATACCAATCAAACCCCACTTGTAAAGGGGTTGGCAATTGTAAATTAGAGAGTAGAACCTCCTAAAAGGAGAGAAATACATTTTAATGAATATTAGCTTCACCTCATTCTAGATCTTTCTCTTAACATTATTGATAATAATATTATAATCTTGATTAACTCTCCATCAAATATCATATGGAGCCCATAGTGATGGACATTAGTAAATTGACTCATCTGACAAGTTTACATTTTCTTTTCCATGATGACAATACTTTTCAAGGTACAGATATATTTTCTAATATAGATAGATTCAATATATTTGTGGGTGCGCCAAAGGCATCTAGTCTTCTGTTCCATTAACGAGGTCGATTGAGTTGTATGGCAATCACTCGCAATCCTGGGAAGTTTTGATGGCGAGGGCTGAAGAAGTGAGATTGGGCTATAGCGATGTAGAAGTTAGTAGCATTTGCAATGGCTACAGAAGAGCATTTGAAGACTTGAAAAGACTGTACATTACTAAAATGTGACAACATGGGACATTAAAATACCTCTTTTGCAACAACATTGCAAAAAGTCTGGTACAACTGCAAGAGATCAGTGTGTATTATTGTTATTCTATGGAATCCATCATAATGAATGAAGGCTCAAGTGATGGAAAAATCATAAATTTTCCTAAATTGAAATCGCTGACAATATCATATTTATTTAAACTTGCAAGCTTTTACGCGGAAAAGAAATATATGCATTCGGGTTCAACATTGTCAATCGACCCCTCTGCTCAATATCAGCCACTTTTCGAGGCAGCGGTATGCTTTCCTTATCTCATCATTTATTCTCTTTCTGTAACGGGCATCTATTTTTGCTTGGAAAACTGTTTTAGATCATTAAAAAGGTTTATCAGATTATTTTCATTTATTTTACACTAGATGATAACCCGTGCAAACCACGGGCTCGGAGATTTATGTTAAATAATCACTAATTTTTATTTAATTAAATATTTATAAAATTAGTTTACAAAAATTATAAAAAGAACTTATGTTATTTGCATAAAAAATTTATGTGATTAACAAAATATAAACTTAGATTGTTTAATAGAAGTGCATGGAAACACGTTTCGGTTATTTTAATTGAAAAATATTTAGGATAATTGATCGTAATTTTTTTTATTATAAGTTATAATAAAAGAATTTGCTAATACAATGTAAGAATTATAATAATAATAAGATTTCAATTTTATTATATTTTTTTTAAAAAATAACATATAATCGCAGGGAAGAATGTTCTAGAGTAGTGTATAGAAACATGTTCTAGTTGTTCTCCTTGAAAAATATTTTGGAGAATTGGTCATATTATTTTTTTTATTCAAAATTATGATAAAAAATTGTATTATAATTATAATAGGATTTCAATTTTGTTATTTTCTTGAAAAAATAACATAGAATTGTAAGGGAATATGATTCTAGGGATGAAACTATTTTTTTTATTTGAAGTTATAATAAAAGAATTATAATTACAATAGGATTTCTATTTTATTAAAAAATAACATAAAATTATAGTAAAAATAGGATTATAGGGGTGAAACCAAAATACGGTGCGAATCAAAAGTGGTACCGTTAAATGGGTGTTCCTTGAAAAATCTTTTGGAGAATCGATCGTATTATTTTGATTCTAAATTATGATTAAAAAATTGTATTATAATTATAATAGGATTTCAATTTTTTGTGATAAAACAATTGTATTATAATTTTAATATGATTTCTATTTTATTATTTTCTTTAAAAATAACATAGAATTGTAAGGCAATATGATTCTAGGGATGAAACTATTTTTTTTATTTAAAGTTGTAATAAAAGAAGTATAATTACAATAGGATTTCTATTTATTAAAAAAGCAACATAGAATTATAGTAAAAATAGGATTATAGGAATGAAATCAAAATACGGTGCGAACCAAAAGTGGTACCGTTAAAGGAGTGTTCCTTGAAAAATCTTTTGAAGAATCGATCGTATTAATTTTCGATTCTAAATTATGATAAAAAATTGTATTATAATTATAATAGGATTTCAATTTTATTATTTTCTTTAAAAAATAACATAGAATTATAAAGGAATATGATTCTACAGATGAAACTATTTTTTTAATTTAAAGTTGTAATGAAAGAATTATAATTATAATAGAATTTATATTTTATTAAAAAACATCATAGAATTATAGTAGAAATAGGATTATAGGGGTGAAACCAAAATAAGGGTGAAACCAATGGTGAAACCAAAAGTGATACCGTTAAAAGGGTGTTTCGCTTATTAATAAAGGTTATAGATGCGTTTTAAGTCAATAAATGAAAATAAAGAGACGCACTAAGGCTTATCAACTAATGAGCGTTTTAATTATATTTATTATCGATAATTTATTCATATTAATATTTTAATCTCGGCACATGCCCGTGATTAGCACGGTTACCAGCTAGTAGATAGAATTCAAAAATCATCAGATCTCGCTTGTAATTCACTGGTATATGTTGCAGGCTGCATTTCCTTCTTTGGAAGAACTGAATATCAAAGGGTTGCCATATACAAGTGTTATATGGGGAAAGGACTGCTGTAATGACACTTTATCCTCCTTTTGCAAACTAAAAACTGTACGTGTACGCCACTGTGACAAACTGGAAATTATGATCCCGCAGGCCATGTTGCATAGGCTAAATAATCTGGAATATATCAAGGTATCTGAATGCAGCAGCTTGAGGACCATGTTCCCACCTTTTGGTGCCAGTGATCTTATGCACCTTAAAGAATTGAGTAGAAAATTGTTGGGAGATGAGAGAGATTATTGAGGCAGGTGAACAAGTAATCACTGATGGCATACTCTTCCCTGAGTTGACGAATCTACGCCTACTAAGATTGCCAAGATTGACGAGCTTTTGGTGTTATTTTAGTGGGAAAGATTATACTTGCAAGGTATGTGTATTGTACTCAATTTCAACATTTATTTTCTTGCACATATATATGATGGTTTAAGGATCTTCCATCGGTTCAGTAACTACATAAGCTTGTACACAGTACACTCATCATATGCCTCCAAAATAGCTTTTTTTCCACTCAATTCTTTATTGGACTACAAGAAAAACAAAGAAAATAGGATAAATTGGTAGGTTCATCAAAATTAACAAAAGAAACCTTGCTATTTGAGAGGGACACCAAAAAAGAAAAGGTAAAGAAATGTCTAGGAGAAGTATCATTTAATTAAGATTTAAAAACATCTATTTATATTGCAGATTAGCGGTGTTATCAGTCTTACATATACAGGTAGAATTATATTGAAGTAACTCGCTGCTAAACTGTAAATACTACTTTCATTATTATTTACATATTCAATCATCGATTATTTGATTAATTCGTATGTTGGCATTATGCACTACCTGCCACTTTGTTTTTGCCAATTTGACATCTCACTGATTTGTGTAGGTTCCGCTCATACTCCCTCGACTCTCGTCAATTGTTCTTAAATACTTGCACGATCTGAAAAGTTTTTTTCATGGTGTAAATTTCGAGTTCCATATGCGGGCTTTAAAGCAGGTGGAAGTCTGTTCGTGTGGTCTTTCAACTCTTTTCACGTTCTCTATGTTCAGAAAATTCCAACTCAAAAATTTAGAAGTACGGAATTGTGAATTGTTGGAGAACATTGTTGAGGATTGAAGGGGTGATGAGACTTGTGACGAAATTATCACACTCTTTCAACTCACATCAGTTGAGTTTGAAAATTTGCCAAACCTCAAATTTTTTTTCCATAATGGAAACTATGAGTTCCATATGCCACTTTTAACCGGAGTGTTAGTTCGTGCCTGTGTATTTCCTAATACTCTTTTTAAGCGCTCTGTTTTCAAACAACTTGAAAAATTAGAAGTATCTGATTGTGGATTGTTGGAAGGCATCTTTGAGGATGTTAGAGGTGATGAAACTTCTGTTAGTAGTGGTAGGATTATCACACTTTCTCGGCTCTAATCGCTTCTTCTTTACAATTTACCAAAGCTCAAAAGCTTTGCCTACGGCGCAAATTATGTGTTAGATGCCTTGAATCTAGCCACCGAATTTGACTATGTATCCGTCGGCGGCACCAATGTAGCCACCGAATTTGACTTTTGGCACCACCTACCACACCTAACACCACCTACCACACCTAACCCCTTAGATTGTTTCTATAAATAGAAATGCTTGTAAAGATTGTTAAGCATCTGAAAATCTGAAAAACTCTGTAATCTATTTATCCTCAAGATCAATATAAACAATTTCTCTTCTGCATATATTTCATCTTTACATTTATCATCTTTCTTGCTTCCGTTATAACAAACTGGTATCAAAGTTTTTTGGTTGAAGCTGCTATGTTTTTTCTGTCTAAAAATTTTCGTCAGAATTTTTCAAGCTCGCCGGAGAAGACGACACTGTTCAGGCGGAGTTACTGTTCATCACCAGAGAAGAAGGCACTGTTCATCACCGGAGAAGAAGGCACTGTTCACGGTACTGTTCATAAATACGGTACTGTTCACAAATACGGTACTGTTCACATATACGGTTCTGGGAGAAAGATGTCTGGTGGTATTAACGTTAAGGTCGACAAATTTACTGGGTGAAATAGTTTAAGTCTATGGCAAATCAAGATGCATGCCTTGTTAAAGCAACAAGGGCTCTGGGCGCCGTTGAATAAGAAATCGGCTGCTACTTCTACAAGCGCTGAGATGGCCACTCTGGAAGAAAAGGCACACTCAACAATTATGTTGTGTCTTGCAGATGATATTATTACTGAAATTGTGGAGGAGGATACCGCGTCTGGTTTATGGTTAAAGCTTGAAAGTCTCTATATGACAAAGTCTTTAACAAATAAGTTGCTTCTGAAGCAACGTCTGTTCAGTCTACGAATGCAGGAAGGTATGCCTCTTCGAGATCACTTAGATCAATTAAACAAAATTTTATTAGAATTGCGTAATTTTGATGTTAAAGTTGAAGATGAGGATGCTGCTTTGATTCTGTTAGTTTCTTTACCATTATCGTATGAGAACTTTGTGCAATCGTTTATTGTTGGTAAAGATACTATTTCTCTAGAGGAGGTTAGATCTTTTCTTCATTCTAGAGAGCTGCGCCATAAGGCGGCTGGTACAGGTGTAGATAATCATGCTGCTGGGTTGGTAGCTAGCGGGAGTACCGGACATGGAAAGTCGGGGAAGTATAAATCCAAGAAACCAACTTTTAAGGGTTCAAGAGCTAATGATGTCTGCAATTAATGTAAAGAGAAGGGACACTGGAAATCTGACTGTCCCAAGAAAAAGAAGCAACAGGATAAATTGGTGGATGCTGCTGCAGGAACTTCTGCTGTAGCTGATGCCAATTCTGAAGAAGATATTGCTCTAGTTGCTGTCAAGGACACGCATCATTCTGATGTGTGGATCCTTGACTATAGAGCGTCTGACCATATATGTCCGCGCAGGTAGTGGTTCACAACCTACGAAAAAGTAGACGGTGGAAAAATTTCTATGGCTAACAGTTTTGTTTGTGAGACTGTTGGAATAGGTTCGATTAAACTTCGGACATATGATGGTAATTTTTGCACATTGAATGATGTTAGGCATGTTCCACTTATGACAAAGAATATGATATCTCTAAGTATGTTAAACACAAGGGTTTCAGTTTTAAAGGTGAAGGTGGAGTTTTACATGTCTGCATGGGTTCTGATGTGGTTCTGAAAGGTGTTAAACGTGGTACCTTATATCTTCTTCAAGGTTCTACGTTAACAGGAACTATTGCTGTTGCATCTTCGGAAATTGAAAAAGAAAACATGACCAGGTTGTGGCACATGAGGCTCGGTCACATGAGTGAAATGGGGATGCAAATTCTGTCAAAAGCTGATCTTCTTGGTGGTCATAAGGTCACAGGTCTTGAGTTCTATGAACATTGTGTTTTTGGAAAGCCACATCGCAGCAAGTTTCCTAAAGCAACCCATAGAACATAAGGCACACTTGATTACATCCATTCTGATTGTTGGGGTCTTTCCCGGGTGGAGTATTTAGGGGGTCACAGATATTTTGTGTCAATGATCGATGATTTCTCAAGAATGACTTGGTTGTTCATCATAAAGCACAAAAGTGAAGCCTTCAAGGTTTTCAAGCAGTGGAAGGCGCTAGTGGAGAATCAAACAGGGAAGAAGATTAAGAGGTTGCGAACTGATAATGGCTTGGAATTTTGCTCGTCTGAGTTTGCAAATTTCTGCAAAAATGAGGGGATTGCTAGGCATCATACAGTCAGGGATACACCACAATTGAATGGTGTAGTAGAGCGTATAAATGAGACACTTCTGGAGAGAGCAAGGTGCATTCTCTCCAACGCTGGACTAACTAGAAGATTCTGGGCAGAGGTGGTTAGTACAGCGTGTTATTTGATTAATCGTGGACCTCACACAGGTATCCATCTCAAAACTCCTATTGAGAAATGGTCTGGTAAGCCTGCTGATTACTCCAATTTAAGAGTTTTTGGTTGTACTGTTTATTATCATGTAAATGAGTGTAAATTGGAGCCACGAGCTAAAAAGGGAGTATTTGTTGGCTATGGGGATGAGGTTAATGGTTATAGAATCTGGTCTCCATCTGAAAATAGGGTTATACTGAGTAGAAATGTAGTATTTGATGAAAATTCTATGTTTAACCCTACTGTGAAGTCTACGATTGTTTCAGAAAGTGGTGGTGTTGAGAAACAGGTGGAGCAGGAAGTCACTCAAGATGAGAGTGAACCACAACAAGAAGTTCAACAACCACAGTCAGAATCAGAATCATCAGTACCAGTAGTAAATCAGTATAGTTTGGCTCTTGATCGATCGAGGAGAGCTAAGTATGGAGTGCCTTCAAAGAAATATGGTTTTGAAGATATGGTGGCATATGCACTACAGGTAGCTGAAGAAGTGGACCCTAGCTCTGATGAGCCATCCACTTACAAAGAAGCGGTGACTGATGTGTCAAATTATATCTAACCGCAAGCGCACGATGTCTATTGCTAGTATAGAGTGGCAAGCGGATCGTATCAACAAGGAGACAGGTTCTATCGATCCCGATTCAATTATTGTCAATTGTTTCAAGAGCAAAACGATTGTTTGGTAATTTTAACTAACTAATAACTACAACTAAATTGACACTAACTAAATAGACACTAAATTAATATATTAAAAATCTAGGGCAATCAGGTCCACCATGCTTACACAATAACCGGCTTCTAAGCTAAAGCAATTAATGTGATCTCATAACTAGAGTATGCCAATCTTTCTCAAGCATTAACACTCTCGAAACATTCAACACAATTAACCACTTTTAGTAATTCAATCAATTAGGTAATTAGAGCAATTGTTAATCTCTCTCAAGCATCAACGCTATCAGAAATCCAATGATGCTCTCACACTCAAATTCAATTCTGCTAATTGTATGTGTGCCTCTAGTAGTATATCTCTCGATCATACTCCTATTCGCATAGAATTAATTCATGATATCGGCCGATTACATGAATCAAACATAAAAACATAATCAATTAGAATTAACCATAACCCATCAAACCACTATAAAAATCATACCAAGATTAGTGCAAACATGGCTTCCCCTTAATACCCTAGAAAGTACTACTCGCTAATACTAAGATTAAAAGTAACAAAATAATGAAGAACGTCATATAAGCCATACACTAATAAACAATAGAATATAATAAACAACTTACATTAATGGTGATGAATCCAAGCTAATAAAGTACATCTCATCCTCCAAGAGGTGAAGAAAACAAACCCTAGCTAGAAGTATGTAGCGTGTGTATTATCCTAACTAAAAGTAATCCCTAATAATCAAATCTGATCCTATATTTAATAATATTAAAAGTCTTATATATTTTAATCAAGAGTAAATTGCATTTTAGTGGATTGTATTTTAATTGTTTTGCACTTAGATGGCCGACTTTTAAAAGTGAACACTTTGACGATTATAATTTAATTTTTTTGCACTTAGATGGCCAACTTTTCAAAGTAAACACTTTGATGACTTACCTTTTTTTGTTTAACACTTTGGTGGCCTTTTTTTTTGTTTAGCACTTTGGTCACCAAAATAGCGTCAAAATTTAAAAAACTTGGCCACCAAAGTGCTAAATAAAAAAAGTTAAGTCATCAAAGTGTTCACTTTTAAAAGTTGGTCATATAAATGCAAAAAAATTAAACTAGAGTCATCAAAGTGTTCACTTTTAAAAGTTGGCCATCTAAGTGCAAAACAATTAAAATACAAGCCAATAAAATGCAATTTACTCTTTAATCAATATACAAATGGATATCCATAACTGAATAGGATTCTCATGTAAAATTGGCAACTACTTTTGCTCCTCAGTTTCTGGGCTGTTCCAACTGGATTTTGCTTACTGGACCACCTCTAAATTAAAGAGAATTCCACAAGATTTGCGTGGACTGTAAGATCGCTAAAATCGGACTTCTGGAACTCAAGATATGGCCCAAACAACGTCAAGAGCCCGTGTAGTCCAATAATTCCGAATTTCCTTCTAATTTAGCTCCAAAATAGATCTTTTTACTCCAAATCCTTCCAAGTTATGAATTCCTTATTTCCTACAATAAAACAATCAAATCTATTAAATAAATATCCAAATCAATGCAAAACATAATAAATATGAGAATAAAATCATCTAAAATATATATAAAAATATACTCTATCAGTGACATGTACTGAATCTAAAAAATGGTTTGTTGCAATGGGAGATGAAATGGAGTCACTTCAGAAGAATAAAACTTGGGAATTGGTCAAGCGGCCTCGAGAGAGAAAGATTGTTACTTGTAAATGGGTCTACAAGAAGAAGGAAGGAGAAACATCGGTTGAGGGTATCAAGTATAAAGCTCGGTTAGTAGCTCGAGGGTTCACTCAGAAAGAGGGAGTTGATTACAATGAGAATTTTTCTCCAGTGGTCAGACACACTTCCATCAGGGTGCTACTAGCGATAGTTGCACATCAGAATATGGATCTTGAACAACTCGATGTGAAGACAGCTTTTCTGCATGGAGAGCTGGAAGAGGAGATATACATGACTCAGCCAGATGGTTTTCAGGTTCCTGATAAAGAAGACTATGTGTGCAAGTTATTGAAGTCCTTGTATGGGCTAAAGCAGTCTCCGAGGCAGTGGTACAAGGAATTTGATAGCTATATGATAGGTATTGGCTACACCAGGAGTCCGTATGATTGCTGTGTTTATCACAGTAAGACAGCATATGGTTCTTTCATTTATCTGGTCCTATATGTAGATGATATGCTTATAGCTACAGAGAACAAGTCTGATATTCAGAAGTTGAAAGGACTCCTCAGTGCTGAGTTTGAAATTAAAGATTTTGGTGCGGCTCGGAAAATTCTGGGAATGGAGATTTATAGGGATAGAAGCAAAAGAAAGCTCTTCTTGTCACAGAAGGGATATATTCAGAAGATTTTGTCAAGGTTTGGCATGTCTACAGCAAAGCCCATAAATACTCCTAGTGCTACAAATGCACATCTGTCTGTCGCTTTTGCACCTAAGTCTGCTGAGGAAAAAAGAGTACATGCCTCGAGTTCCCTATGCTAGTGCAGTAGGAAGCTTGATGTATGCAATGGTCTGCACTAGACCCGATCTTGCACAGTTTGTCAGTGTTGTTAGTAGGTTCATGGGTGATCCAGGGAAGGAGCATTGGCAAGCTGTGAAGAAGGTTTTTCGGTACTTAAAAGGTACATCTGATGTTGGTCTCATTTATGGAGGTGATATTGAGTGTTTGGTGACAGGGTTTTCAGACTCTGATTATGCTGGAGATGTTGACAGTAGAAGATCTATGACTGGTTATGCTTTCACTCTGGGTGGTTCGATTGTCAGTTGGAAAGCTACTCTGCAACCTACAGTGACTTTGTCTACTACAGAAGCAGAGTACATGGCATTGACAAAAGCCACAAAAGAAAGAATCTGGTTGAAAGGATTGGTCAGTGATTTAGGTCTACATCATGATCAGGCTACAGTATTTTGTGACAGTCTCAGTGCAATCTGTTTAGCCAAGGATCAAGTCCATCATGAGCGGACTAAGCACATAGATGTAAGATATCATTTTCTAAGAAGTGAGATGAGAATTAAGGTGAGCAAAGTGGGTACTGCTGATAACCCAGCTGATATGCTTATCAAGCCGGTTCCACATAACAAGTTTCAAACTTGCTAAATGTTCGGAGTTATTGATTGCCCTTTTAGGGCAAAATCTGAGGCAGAAGAGCTTTTTTGTTTATCTGGTACATCTGGCATTATTATGATGCATCTGGTACATCTGTTATCTGTTTTTGTGAGAGGATTCAAGTCAAGATGGAGATTTGTTAGATGTCTTGAATCTAGCCACCGGATTTGACTATGTATCCGTCGGCGGCCGCCGACGGCACCACTGTAGCCGCCGAATTTGACTTTTGGCACCACCTACCACACCTAACACCACCTACCACACCCAACACCTTAGATTGTGTCTATAAATAGAAATGCTTGTAAAGATTGTTAAGCATCTGAAAATCTGTAAAACTCTGTAATCTATTTATCCTCAAGATCAATATAAACAATTTCTCTTCTGCATATATTTTCTCTTTACGTTTATCATCTTTGTTGCTTCCGTTATAACATTATGAGTGCAATATGCCGGCTTTAACAGAAATGAGAATTGTTAATTGTGGACACTCTTCACTTTTCAAGTGCTCTGTCTTCCGAGAACTCCAACAACTCAAAATGTTGGAAGTAGTTGACTGCAGATTATTGGAACACATTGTTGAGAATGTAAGGGGTGATGTAACTTCTGACACCAATAATATCATACTCCGTAAGTTAAAGGTTCTAAAGCTTGTTAATTTGCCAAGCTTGACGAGCTTTTGGTGTTACCAGAGCAGGAAACCTAGTACTTGCAAGGTATACATATTGCTAAATGACTCAATTTCAACATATATATATATATAGGCCTTTGCTCCATACAGAACACTCTTATATAACAAACAATAAATAACACTATAAAATCATTTATTCCAATAGATCCATTGGCCCCGCCAGGGGCACCCAATACAAAAAGTTCTTGTTTTTTTAGGCTCTATCCATCCAGCAAAAAAAAAAATTTGAAAATTTACTGTTCATCGATGACGTCACTGATGACGTCATCATGACGTCATCAATGAACAGTAAATTTTCAATTTTTTTTTTTGCTGGATGGATAGAGCCTAAAAAAATAAGAACTTTTTGTATTGGGTGGTCCCGCCAGGGGCAATGGATCTATTAGATATGAGGTGTTTTTTGTTGTTTGTTATATAAGGTGTTTGCTATGGAGTCCAACCCTAAATATATATATATATGTGTGTGTGATGGTTTGAGGATCTTCTGTCAGTTTATTGACTACATAAGCCTGTTCACGGTACTCCAGTCTTAGTAGTTATAACTTGTTTCTAAACTATAAACATGACTTCTTACTTTCATTGTCATCTTAATCTACATAGTCAATTATCAAGTATTATTTGAATAATTCGTATGTTGGTACATATGCAATACCTGCCACCTTAGTTATAGCCAAGTTGACGTCCCATTGATTTCTGCAGGTTACATTCAGATTCCTTCGACTTTCGTTAATTGTTCTCAAATACTTGCCTGACCTCAAAAGTTTTTTTTATGGTGCAAATTATGAGTTCCATATGCCACTTATATCGAGAGTGATTATTCGTAAGTGTGGTTTATCTAATACTCTTTTCACACGATCCCAGATAGAATGTTTCAGTTCCTCGAAAACAAACACATCGTTGGTGCGTGTTACTAGCGACTGGCACAGTGAAGTAGGAATTCCAGACCTGAATGACTACTATGAAAAAATCACAAAGAGTAACTACTGGGAACACAATCCAAGAGAATTGAAGAAGAAAAGGCTCGGGAAACTGAGATTGATCAACCTGGCAATTCAGTCTAGAGCCCACTGGGATTAAGGACAAACTAAAGACTGGACTGTACTGTTGTAAATTTAAGTTATCCAACCGGATCAACTTAACCTCCCTTGTTCTGATGGTAAGAGGAGGGAGCAAAAAGGGTATTCTTAGGGACTCTTTTAGGTGACCTAATCAGAAGCAGGAGGTGGTTTCTAAATTCTAACTACTGAGAGATTGATTGGAGGAGAGTTTTGTGGTCTTTAGCACTATAAATTGATAAATCATGATGCCCCAGTCAATGCGTCGATATTTAGTACCATAAAAGTACTGTAAATCCTATGTTGTCCTCGAAAATATTTGATTGAACTCGTCAATGATTTATAATTTACGATTCTCCTATACACTGCATTTACGAAGCGTGGATGTTATTCTTGTACACATTAACAATTCAATTAAGTATCATGTAGTGTCAAAAGTTCTGTCTTGTTAAAAGCACTTCTGAAGAAATTTTTGTTCTGTCGATGTCTATGACTGTAGAGTTATGCAGTGTCAGAAGTTTATGATATTTCATGAAGATGTTGATCTGTGAAATGTTTAGTTTCTGTTCCATCAAAATTTTGGCCTTCTCATTTCTCTTCATACCTGAGTTATCCTAGTTCATGTAGTATTATTTAGGGGTTCCAAAGGAAAGACCAGAGAGCCAAAGACACAAAAAGTTATAAAAATACAAATTTCAGTATTCCTCATTTTTTAACATTTTAATGAGAAGAGATATTACTTTACCAGGTCACCCCTTCATTAGTTTATCTGTTTAATTTGGTTTACTAGTTTTGGGAGAGTAGTTTTTAAGAAAATTATCATTCAACTTGATTAAGTTTTTATTACATTTTGCTTAAAAACAGACAAGTGGGTATAAAGATTACAGTTGTAATTTGTTATAAAACATATACTATAAATTATCGGTGCATCTAGGGCCCGTTTGGGAACTCTTATTTTTCAGAAATAAGTCAATTATTCTAAAAAAAGTTAGGAAATATGTACTTTTTTCTGAAATAAGTAACTTATTTTTGTAAAATAACGAATATTAAATTTCCCATACATATTTTTCTCTAAAATAAAATACGAATTTTTTTTCGAAATAAGTAACTTTAAGATTTGCCAAACATGCTCTTAATTTTGAAAGAAAAGCCACATGGTTGTTGGCCTCTACGATTGGAAATTATTTAAATGAAGTCTCAAACAAAAGAAAAGGAAGAAAAATGAAACGTAACAACTGTTTAGTTTATTCATTTGCATCCATTGTGAGTAATAAAATACTAAATACTTGAATTTGGTGGTAGGCATGAAAACAACGTTGGGAGTTTTGTAGTATAAATCATTTGTATCATATTCAAAAAATTATTCGCATTGTTGCTATTATCCTGATTCCTGGAAAGTCCTACTATTGTATCCATCTGTGTTTGATTCGTTTATGGTTATAATTTTTAAAAATTGGGAAGAAAATGTATCGCAATAAAAATGGAATATTCAATTTTGGGCCCATATTCAATAATGTTATAGGTCCTGTTAGAGGGCCCAGTTATAAGGCCCAATACAAATAAGCTTTTGGGCTTATAGTCGTTAGGCCCATACAGGTGAAGCAGCCCTATTTGATTAGTCAGCCGAAGACAATGAAATGTAACCGTCGACCGTTGCCAACGTAACGCTCCCTCCATAATTGAGAATCAAGAAGATCATCAGTGATTATTGCTCCTGAAGGCCGTACAAATAGACAACAATTCCCAGGTGATAGACACAATGATACACACAGAAAAATACACTAGTTTACATAAGCATTACGTTTACGTTCCTACTACTCATTTACTGATTCTCACACCGGAGGTGAATCGGGGGGCCAATCCCTCGCATTCTTCTCCTTGCAGGAGCTTCTGAAACGTGTTCTTGGCATACCAGATACGGGCATAGACGAGGCATAAATTGAGCTCCAACATTTGGCGCCGTCTGTGGGAACGTATAAGCTATTTTCGTAAACCATGTCCCTCGAAAATCCTGAAAATCTCAATCACCCAACAGAAACAACTGATACCCCCGAAGAAGTAAGGCAACTGAATGAAAGAGGAAAAGCTTCCGAAGTAGAGGGGTCCCAGCAGGCTCAAAGAAAAGCCCTGCAGAAGAAGGCGGATGAGCTAAGGTTGCAAGCCATCAAACTCAGATGTGAAGAAATCGAATTAGAGGAAAGGCTAGCACGAGAGTCCCTCCAGGCTGAAGAAGAAATTCCAGAGGATGAGCCCCGGAAGACAGTTTCTGAAGGCAGAAGAGAAAAAAGGTCACGAATGAACCCGGATGATTCCTCAGAATCTGAATTACACTCCCTACCCCCTTCAGATTCGGAAGAAGGAGATACAGGTTCCCAGTGGAAGAATAGACTCCAAAGAATGGAGAAATATATGTTCGGAGATCAGAAGAGGATGCACCTTCGGAGTATTCAGTGAAAATTTCTTGGCTATATGGTAAGTGCAAGAGGCATTGAGGCCAATCCAGAAAAAATAAAAGCGGTCATCGATATGGAAACTCCGAAGACAATCAGAGACATTAAAAAATTGACAGGAAGATTGGCTGCTCTAAGGAGATTCATTTCCCGATCGGCCGACAAAGCTTTACCCTTTTTTGAGGTTTTGAAGGGTACGAAGACATTTTCTTGGGGTCCAGAGTGCGAAAAAGCTTTCGAAGATATCAAGGAATATTTAACAAAAGCCCCATTACTAATGCGACCTAACCCGCAAGAAACTCTACAACTTTACTTAGCTGCAAATGACCGAACATTGGGAGCTGTCCTAGTAAAACACCATGATGGAAATCAATATCCAGTTTTCTACATCAGCCACATGCTCAAAGAGGCAGAAACCAGATATCCGAACGCAGAAAAATTCGCTTATGGGTTGGTAATGGCTTCAAGGAAACTGAGACATTATTTCCAGGGGAGGACGATCCAGGTTACCACCGATCAGCCTTTGAAAAAGATAGAGGCATGAAACTTCAAGCAGAGTGGTCGCTTGGGCCATTGAACTAGGGGAATTTGATCTAGAATATGTACCAAGGACTGCCATAAAAGCACAAGCCCTAGCAGATTTCATTGTAGAATGTTCGTTCTCTGTCTCTGAGGAACTACATGTCGAAGATAAATTGATTCAGGCTCCTGGGAATTGGAAATTATTTGTCGATGGATCGGTAGCTAGCGGTAAATGCGGAGCTGGTCTAATCCTCACAAGTCCTGATGGCTTCGAGATATGCCAGGCCATTCGATTCACTTTCCCTTTAACTAATAATGAGGCTGAATACGAAGCTCTTCTCGCCGGCATGAATCTGGCAAAAAACCTGGAAGTCAGACATCTTCGGGCATTCAGTGATTCGATGTTGGTGGTCAAACATTTCTCAGGAGAATACGATCAAAGGGACGCCCGAACGAAAGCTTATGCTGCCAAGGTAAGAACAAAATCCATGTTGTTCGAATCTTTTGAACTGACCACTGTTGCCAGGGAAAACAACAGCCGAGCCGATGCACTATCTAGGTTGGCTTCGGCCGACACCCAAAATCTCACAAGATCGATCTACTTGACTGAGGTTAAGATGCCCTTCATTGATAAAAAGGTCTGTTTCGAGATTCACCGAGGGATAAATTGGATGACTCCCATACGGCTATTTCTGGAAAAGGGGACATTACCATTGGAGAAGGCCGAAGCACAAAAAGTAAGACATCGGGCCGTTAAGTATACGATGATTGCGGGAAGAATGTACGGAAGATCAGCTACTGAACCACTATTGAGATGCCTGAATCCCGAAGAACAAAAAATAGCTTTAGAGGCAGTACACGAGGGAATTTGTGGAGAGCATTTGGCAGGTCACTCTTTGGCTTTCAAAATTCTAAGGCAGGGATTCTTTTGGCCAACCCTTCGGTCTGATGCACTGGATTATTCAAAGAAATGCAAACAGTGTCAACTTTTCAGCAACGTTCCGAAACAACCCCCTGAAGAAATGGCTTCGGTCCTAAACCCCATTCCTTTCGCCATGTGGGCCGTGGACATAGTTGGGATTCTTCCCACCAGCACCAAGCAAGCCAAATACTGCATTGTGGCAATCGATTACATGACAAAATGGGTAGAAGCACGCCCCTTATCCTCCATAACCGAAGAAGCAGCCAAGAAATTCATGCTGGAACAAATAATACTCAGATTTGGAATTCCCAAAATATGTGTATCGGACAACGGAACATAATTCATCGGGAAAAAGTTTAAGAAGTTTCTAGCTTTCTTCGGGATTCGACAAAAGTTCAGTTCTGTCAGTCACCCACAGGGAAATGGGGCGGTGGAAGCCGCTAACAAAATTATCTTTGATGGGATAAAAAAGAGGCTCGGAGACGCCAAAGGACTATGGGCCGAAGAATTGCCTTATGTGCTATGTGCCTATCGAACTAATGGCATTTTTTCAAAAGTCATAATGGTGCCAAAAGAGAACTGATAGTGTGGGGACATCATGCTTTAAACACCGGTGCTGAAAGACATTCGTATGGAAAAAGCTATTCGGATCTAATTGACCGATCGCTATACCCATGTCCCTCAAAAGAACTTTTATAAGAGGCAACAAGGGAAATCGAAGCCCATAGATGAAAGCGGTTTCCGATAGACCCACAGCGACCTCCTCGGGTTCATCATTAACTGATATGCCAGGAGTATCGTATATACGATCCGTAGGGTCAGGTAAAAAAACAACGATAACCCTCGGGAAAATCGTATTTAGTCCTAAAACTGTCCAAGTCATCTTGCTTCAAGACTGAAGACTGATTAGCGGCAGGGTATTCAGTACCATCTCTAAAAAGCAGGGCGGGAGAATGGCCCACAGCATGACCCGAAGGACCGGTTTCAAGATTTTCCATTGAAATCTAAAAAAGAAAGAAGAGTCGTTAGTCCAATACTCGGGGACAGAAAGGCAAAAACAAGGGAAGTTAACTACAGACGAAGGAAAATCCCCGAGTACAAACTGACCAACGACAAAATTGAGAAGAAAAGGGGAATTCCGACGAAGGAAGTTCTTGAGTACTCACAGGACCGAAGGAAGCGAAAATGGCATTCTAAAAAAACTTCGCATCTCAGAAAAAACCAAAAGCTTCATCTAAAGACATCCAAACATAAAAACAGAAAAGTACAACAGAAAGGTACTTACTTGTTGAAGAAAGAGATGGAATTGGAAATTCTTCGAAGATTGATAAACCCGTTGATTGCTCCGTAAACACGAACTGAGAAAATGAGTTTCAAGAGGAAAATAGAATGACACGGAAAATACAAGAATTTAAATATATAACTGTAATGGATGGATGGGATGGATAGACGGTTCAATACCCCTGTCCCAGATGATGACACGTGGAGAACGATTTAAATGAAAAAGCGTAATTGAATGACAACTGTCACCTCAAAAGGCGTGCGAAAGCACCGATCGATCGGACTATTCGGTCTAAATGGACTTCGGCCTTTATTAACAAACCGACCGAAGCTCGGGGACATGTTAGAGGGCCCAGTTATAAGGCCCAATACAAATAAGCTTTTGGGCTTATAGCCGTTAGGCCCATACAGGTGAAGCTGTTAGCCCGAATATACTTGTAGAAGGGGGGTTGAATACAAGTATAAGTAATTGTGTCTGATTTTGCTTGAATTAATACACAAGAACAAACGATTAAACAAAACTTGTTTGTATTAATTAGATCAAATACAAACTCTACCAAAGGTGTACAAATACCTTTAGCAGCTGTAGACAATACAAATCTCTCTCTATTTGTTTCGAACTTTCGAATACAAACCTTATACTAAGCTTCTTTTCTCTCAGTCGCTCTTTTTACAATGATATAGAGAGAGTATTTATAATGCTACCTATCAACTAATAACAGAAAGTAATGATTAATACATAGTAATGTTCTGCCGTCCAGTTGATAGTTTCCATCAATAGTAAACTCTTTCCTCCATGATATCTTGTTGCTGTTCTTCAAAAACAACGATCCTGTTTTTCAGCACTTTCCAGTTTCTGTAGCATCCGTAATGACATCATCAGTAATAAGACTGATATCAGGATTGCACATGGTATCAGCATTCAACCTCCCATCAGTATTGAGACTGATATCAGGATTATACATTCATCAGTATTTCTCTTGACTTATCAGGATCTGTTCTGAGTTCCTGAAATGTAGTCCTCGATACCTTGTTCCTGACTAAATTCTACAGATTACTGTCTAACACATATATCCTATACAAAGTACTAAATCCTTTATAAGATCAGGATATTACAAGAAGTATTTGCAAATTCTATTCTTAACATCACAACTCATGAATTATTCCTAACAATCTCCCCCTATTTATGCTTTAAATCTGAAGCATAAATCTGAGTTGTTGATGTCAAAACACATAATCAATACAACCAGAATAGAATTTATGAATCTTAAAATCATGAAGTTAAGTACCTCCTTTCTTCAGATGTAGACATAGTATCTGGTACTTTAAAAGATTTCAACTATTTTGATGCTATACAAACCACCTCCCTCTTTAGATTTACCTTTGCCACTAGTTCCTGCTGTATCTCCTTCAGTCTGTTTATTTCCCCTAGGATTTCCCTTTGAAAGCTTAACTGATATCTCCCCCTTTTTGACATCAGCAACATGAATTCCCAGAGCTTTAGTGACAGAACACAAGAGATTCATTAGAACTGCTTGATTTGCCATAATAGTGACTTGGTTATCTTCGAGTAATTGAAGTCTTGTTTGAATATCAATTTGAGAATTCCGAATCTCCTGTAAAACTTCAGAATTAACTTTAATTTTGGAAGTGCTTGTGGTGTCTTCAGAATCAGTTTCAGAAAGAATATTATCATCAATCCTTGCAGAAGAAGTTGCGTGTGTAGCAGGTTCTGCTGAAGAAGTATTATATTCAAGTAGTAAAAGTTGATCTTCATCTTTCTGACCTGGAGCTGAAGTATGATCATTCTGTCCTTCACTAGTATTCTGTGTACTAATATCTACAAATCCTGACTCCTCTTGAGAGTGATCAGATATTATTGATGTCTTAATTCTAGCTGATATTGGAAGTACATACAAAGGAATACTTGATACTCTTATGGTTTTGATGATCACATTCAGCAAGCTATTTGCTTGTAGTTTGATATAAAACATTGTGTTATGGTTGTACTAACTTGGTTTTGCAGGGTATATTAAGTCTACTAACTGTTTACAGAGAATATATAAACAACAAGCCATTTGGTGTTACAACAGAGACAGTTTGGCAAGCCATTTGCACTGACAGACACAAACAGCAAGCCATTTGCAAACTGCCAGAAATCCTGAAGATATATATCAAGACAAATTCTCATGGATGTAATTCAGGAAATATATTGTGAGGATTCTTTATTATATAATACGTACACAATATATTCTAGAGCTCAAATCTTTTCAAATATCTTTCTTTAAAACATTTTATAAAACTTATGGGAGTTTCCTTATTTAAAAGATTTCTTTCTACAAAATCTCCTATACACGTTTTATATTCATACGAACAGAAGGGATATGTTTTTCATCAATCTATTTCTCTCAAACCCTCTGTCTAACGTTCACAAGAACGTTTGTAAAATCTCTAACCAATTGAATGTTGGAAATTGATTCTAATAGTTCAAATAAATTGTTGATTGATTTTCTGAACGTTGGTGTGAAGCTTTATAAACTTATTCTTGTGTTCATTCACTTCTAAGAATTCAGAACATTCAGAGAAAAACATTCAAGCACACAAGATTAAAAACAACTCGGTTTTCATTACTATATTCTTTTGATTCTCTCGAGCTCTTAATATATTCATACGTGCTATATCTTAGAGAGTTCATAGTTTGAGTTGTATTCATCTATTGATTGTATTGTTCGAATTGTAAGGTTTAGTTGTTGGACAAGTTGGCTTGGGAACTAGGGTTTGGTGATCGTTGCTAGAGAAGTATACTTGGGAAGTATAGCTTAGAGATCAAGTTCAGAAACAGGAGTTCAGCACGCCATTTGTCAACAGCTGGGTATTAAGGGAGATATATTATTGTATCTTGTAATTGGTTTTATTTCAGTGATCAATAATATATTCTCTTACCAAGTTGGTAAGGGACCAGGACGTAGACCATAGGGGTTAGGGGTCGAACCTGGCTAAAAGTCTCTGTGTTCTTTATTTTCTGCTCTTTACTTACTGCTTGCATTTAGCTTACTATTTATGCACTTTACTGCACTTATTGTCTTTACATTCAGCATACTGTTTGCAATCAGCTTACCATTTGTCTCTGCATAAAACGAAATTAGTAAGCTGTTTCTGGTAATTTTTAAAATCGGACTTAGTTGAATTTAGTTAGCCATTTACACCTATTCACCCCCCTCTAGGTGTGCATTTTCATTTGGTATCAGAGATTTGGTATACTAACAATTCTGTAACAGGAAAGTATTCGATCATAATGGCTGAAAACTATCCCGAAGGAAAATCTGATTTTAGGCCTCCACTTCTTCATGGCACACACAACTACCACTGGTGGAAAAGCAGCATGGAAACTCACTTGTCCAGAGATCCATTAGTTCTGAGAGTTGTGCATAAAGGTCCATATGTCTTTCTTGATAAGGATGGCAAGCCAAAGGATGTTGATGATCTCACTCCGGATGAATTAATCAAACTTGGCTACAATGGAAAGGCAAGGAGTTCTCTTATGAATGGTTTGAACCAGGCTGAATATGATAAAGTATCTTCACTCAAATCAGCAAAAGAAATGTGGGATGCTTTGGAGACTTATCATGAAGGTTCGAAATCTCTAAAGAAGGTGAAACTTAACAAGCTAATGAATGATTTTGGAAACTTCAAGCTTAATGAAGGTGAAACTATCAAGGACAATCAAGCACGGTTTCAAGTTACTATAAATTCACTAAAGAGACTTGGGAAATCTATACCACAAGACGAAATCAATATGAAGGTATTGAGTGCAGTACCATTTGTCTACGAAGCCAAAGTTACTGCCTTGGAATCCTCACCACTTATTGATACTATGGATCACTTAGCTGTATTTGCTGAGCTAGAGCAATTTGAAAGCAAGATAAATAGAAATCAGGTGGGAAGTTCAAGTGTTATAGCTCCAATAGAAAAGATGAAGAATATGGCTCTTCATTCCAAAAACAGCAAGCCATTTGACTAAGATGGTGAATCTGATTCTGATGAGGAACTTGCACTTATTTCAAAGAAGATCAAGAGGCTGATAGAAAAGAAAAATATGATGAAAAGGGAAAGAGGTGGTTTCTACAACAACAAGAAAGGTTCAAAAGACTCTAAGGAGGAAACTTGTTTCGAATGTGGCAAGCCAGGCCATTATAAAAGGAACTGCTACAAACTGAAGTCAAAACAGCCTACTGTTTTCAAGGATAAGAAGAAATCAAAGGCTCTACTGACTTGGAGTGATGATTCAGATTCCAGTGATGACTCAAGTGAAGAAATGGTGAACTTAGCACTTGTTGGAATCGAAGATGAATCTACTCAAGGAAATTCTGAAAGAGTCTATGCTGAAACTGATTCTGAAGAAGATCAAAGTGAGGTAAATTCTTTTAATGATTATGTATCTTCAGATGATACTATGTTAGATACACTAACAATGCAGGAACATACAAATATAAGCACTGTGGAGTTCATGGAACTAAAGGCCGAAAAAGATGAGTTTGAAAAGACAAATGCTCATTTAAAGAAAATCATTTCTGATCTCATGACCCAAAAGACTCCAGCTAGAAATGATGATTAAATGGTTATGGATCTAAAGGCAAAAGTCTCTCAACTTGAGGGAGTAAATCGTATGGTTCTAAAAAGAAATGATGTACTAATGGAGGAACTCAAAGAGAGAATGAATGAAATCAAAGGGCTCAGATCTGATGTTAGAATGAAAGACAAAGCATTGGAATCATACAAGATGAAGGAATCTAGTCAAGCCGAATCCTCAAAAACTGCTGAAAAGAGAGTTCAGCAAGCTGAACTCATCAAACAGCAAGCTGAAGTGATCACCCTCTTAGAAACAGAAGTTATAGATCTCAAGAAGGGCATGGAAACTTTTGTTCAAGGTGAAGACACTTTAAAAACAATGATGAAGAAGGCAAATGTACCTTTGGTCAGAGAAGGTGTTGGTCTAAACTTCAACAAGAAAGATAAGATGCTCAAATATGATGGAAGAAATGGCATACCCTATGACTATGCTATGCCCTGGAAGACATGCAACAAATGTGGTGCAAAAGGTCATCCGGAAAAACATTGTGTGGTTCAAGTAAATCATAAAGTGAAAACAGCTTACCAGAATGGACCAGTCAGGCGACAAACAGCTTACCAGAATGGACCAGTCAGGCGACAAACAGCATACCAGAATGCAAATAGCAGAAGACAAACAGCTTACCAACAGAATGATCAGACCCCAAAAGTGGTCCAAATGTGGATCAAGAAATCTGATTTAAATGCTTTATATATTCTTGCTACTAACCAACCTGGACCCAAACCTATATGGGTACCAAAACATTGAGTTATTTTTGTTTGTTTTGTAGATGTGCCTTGCTGCTAAGGTCAAGTCAAAGCAATGGATCTTGGACAGTGGATGCACAAGACATATGTGTGGAGACAAATCTCAGTTTATGAATCTCAAAATGAAAAAGGGTGGAAGAGTGACAATTGGGAATAGCAAAACTCTTCAAATCCTTGGTACCGGTTCTATTGGTAATAGTAATATTTCAATTGATAAAGTTCAATATGTCAAAGGTCTTTCTTATAATTTGCTGAGTGTTACTCAATTATTTGATGATGGACATCATGTTGAATTGGGCATTGATAAAGCTATTATTACTATTGGTACTAACAAAATCCCCGTAGTTGCTAGAAGGGAAGGAAATATATATGTATTAGACTTCGATTTGCAGGAAACAGCATGCTGTTTGGCTGCAGTAGATAATGACCCATATATTTGGCATAGAAGATTGGGACATGCACACATGGACTTGCTCATAAAGTTATCAAGCAAGAAACTAGTGAGAGGGCTGCCCAAGCTAAAGTATGTCAAAACAGAAGTCTGTTCAGCTTGCCAATTGGGAAAACAGCTTCGAAGTACTCACAAATCAAAGAAAATGGTATCTACTTCTAAACCCTTAGAGCTTCTGCATTTGGACTTATTTGGTCCAGAAGCTTACAAGAGTATTGGAGGTAAACAATATGGTTTTGTGATTGTAGATGATTATTCTAGATTTACATGGGTGTTATTTCTTCGTACTAAAGATTGTGCTTTTGATGAGTTTAAGAAACTAATCAAATTACTTGAGAACAAGTTGAATACAAAGCTTGTAGGTATAAGGAGTGATAGAGGAGGTGAATTTCTCAACAAAGACTTCATTGCTTATTGTGAAAAAAGAGGAATTACACATGAATTTTCTGCACCAAGGACTCCACAACAAAATGGAGTGGTAGAAAGGAAGAACAGGTCACTACAAGAAACAACAAGGACTCTATTGCAAGAAAGCAAGCTGCCTAGAAGTTTTTGGGCAGAAGCAGTGAATACAGCGTGCTATTTGTTGAACAGAGTCATAATCAGGCCTATTTTGAACAAAACTCCGTATGAATTGTTGAGGAAAAAGAAGCCAAACATTAGTTACTTCAAAATCTTTGGCTCAAAGTGTTTTGTGCTCAAGACAATTGATAATGATGGTAAATTCGATGCTAAATCTTATGAAGCTATTTTTCTTGGCTATTCTTTAACTAGTAGAGCATATAGAGTTTATAACTTAAATAAACATATAGTTGAAGAATCTATTGATGTTACTTTTCAAGAACCTAACAATGATCTGCCAAGAGACGAGGAAGAATTTGCAGGTAAAGTTGATAACATACAACCTCAAGTTACTGGAAATCAGCAAGCCATCAATAATGCTGAAACTGGAAGTCAACAAGCCAACAACACTACTGAGAATGGAAAACAGCAAGCTGGAACTTCAAGTCAGCAAGCTGAATTGGTTAGATTAACTCCACATGAAGAAATTGCTCAACATTCTCTACCAAAAGCTACAAGGACAGTAAAGAACCATCCTCCAGAACTTGTTATTGGAAATATCTCAGATGGAATCACAACAAGGAGAGGAAAAGCAAACTTTTGTGCTTATGCTGCCTTTTTAGCTCAAGAAGAACCCAAAAATATCAAGCAAATAGCTATTTGGTATCATTCATTTGGTTCTATCAATCTTGGTTTGTTCTATCCTATCACAAATACTTTTGATCTTGTTAGGTATAGTGATGCAGATTATGCAGGGTCTCAAACTGATAGAAAGAGTACAAGTGGTGTTTGTGCATTCCTTGGACAAAGCTTGGTTTCTTGGCAATGCAAAAGGCAAGCTTCTGTTGCTTTATCCACGACTGAAGGAGAATATCTAGCAGCTGGTAGCTGTTGTTCTCAGATTTTATGGATGATTCAAACACTAAAGGACTTTGATATCAAGTGTGGCAAGATTCCAATATATTGTGACAACACAAGCGCCATCAATATTTCGAAGAATCCGGTGAATCACTCAAGAACAAAACATATTGATGTTCGACACCATTTCTTGAGAGATAATGTTGCTAAAGGAAAGATTGAGTTGGAATTTGTCTCAACAGAATTTCAACGAGCGAATATCTTCACGAAGCCATTAGCTGAAGAAAGATTCTCATTCTTACGAAGGGAGCTTGGCATGTGTACTGTATAGTCAGTAAGTTGACAAACACAGAATGGGTAATGTTGGCTTACCATTTGTATCTTAATTGTTTATATGCCATTACCATGATTTGATTTTTTTTAATTTTATTTCTTGATGCTTATTCCAGACCTGGAATAATATTCGTTTTGTTGAATTTTTGATGGATTAAGGGGGAGAAATTTAGGAGAACTTATTTGCTTGTTTGGTCAAGATATTCGATTTGGATATGATTGATTATGCTTGTTTATCTTGAATCTGTTTTATATCAAAATGTTCTAATATGCAGGGTTTTAGGGGGAGCTTTCTTATTTCTCCTAAATATTGTGTAATCATCAAAAAGGGGGAGATTGATACTCTTATGGTTTTGATGATCACATTCAGCAAGCTATTTAGTTTGATATAAAACATTGTGTTATGGTTGTACTAACTTGGTTTTGCAGGGTATATTAAGTCTACTAACTGTTTACAGAGAATATATAAACAGCAAGCCATTTGGTGTTACAACAGAGACAGTTTGGCAAGCCATTTGCACTGACAAACACAAACAGCAAGCCATTTGCAAACTGCCAGAAATCCTGAAGATATATATCAAGACAAATTCTCATGGATGTAATTCAGGAAATATATTGTGAGGATTCTTTATTATATAATACGTACACAATATATTCTAGAGCTCAAATCTTTTCAAATATCTTTCTTTAAAACATTTTATAAAACTTATGGGAGTTTCCTTATTTAAAAGATTTCTTTCTACAAAATCTCCTATACACGTTTTATATTCATACGAACAGAAGGGATATGTTTTTCATCGATCTATTTCTCTCAAACCCTCTGTCTAACGTTCACAAGAACGTTTGTAAAATCTCTAACCAATTGAACGTTGGAAATTGATTCTAATAGTTCGAATAAATTGGTGATTGATTTTCTGAACGTTGGTGTGAAGCTTTATAAACTTATTCTTGTGTTCATTCGCTTCTAAGAATTCAGAACATTCAGAGAAAAACATTCAAGCACACAAGATTAAAAACAACTCAGTTTTCATTACTATATTCTTTTGATTCTCTCGAGCTCTTAATATATTCATACGTGCTATATCTTAGAGAGTTCATAGTTTGAGTTGTATTCATCTATTGATTGTATTGTTCGAATTGTAAGGTTTAGTTGTTGGACAAGTTGGCTTGGGAACTAGGGTTTGGTGATCGTTGCTAGAGAAGTATACTTGGGAAGTATAGCTTAGAGATCAAGTTCAGAAACAGGAGTTCAGCACGCCATTTGTCAACAGCTGGGTATTAAGGGAGATATATTATTGTATCTTGTAATTGGTTTTATTTCAGTGATCAATAATATATTCTCTTACCAAGTTGGTAAGGGACCAGGACGTAGACCATAGGGGTTAGGGGTCGAACCTGGCTAAAAGTCTCTGTGTTCTTTATTTTCTGCTCTTTACTTACTGCTTGTATTTAGCTTACTGTTTATGCACTTTACTGCACTTATTGTCTTTACATTCAGCATACTGTTTGCAATCAGCTTACCATTTGTCTCTGCATAAAACGAAATCAGTAAGCTGTTTCTGGTAATTTTTAAAATTGGACTTAGTTGAATTTAGTTAGCCATTTACACCTATTCACCCCCCTCTAGGTGTGCATTTTCAATACTTGGATCATTAGGAACCTCTTCTGGTACATGTGAAGTAAGAGATTGCCTTAGTCTTTCACCTCTTCTGTTGATTATTGCTGCAAGCCTTTCTTTCTGCTTCTGAGCTTTAACTTCTGGCTTTGCATTGTGCTTTGTTAAGTCATGTCTCTCATACATCTTGATAAAAGAATAAGTACCAGCATCCATACCAAGATTGTCAGACCAAGATTCAGGAAAAACCTGATCCCAGAAATCAAACGATGGTGGTTTCCTAATATTCTCTCCCTCACTATGGAGTTGATCATCCATACCATCATTCTCACTTTGACTATCTAAAGTCAACACTCTTTCTACCTCACCTTTTGCCTGGTCAGGAGCCAGCCTCTCAGTTTGTGGATCTAAGTCCATCTTTTCAAGTGTATCACTCAAATTTGGATAAGTGCTCTCATGACCTATAGAAAAATAGGATTTGAAAGAAGTTTTTATACCTGAACTCACATGGAGAGAGGGTTCCTCATTTGGCAAGGGGCTTGAGGTTTTCTCCACGGAGTGAGCTGCTATAGTCTCTCAACCCATACAAACATCTTCTTTCCTTTCAGAAACTATAGGCTCCAGTATACCACTTTCAGGATTCACACTAGACTTTAATGCCTTCAGTAATACTTCATTAGACATTGCAGTTTGTGTATCACCATCTTCAAGTGTTGTTTGCTGAGACACACCCTCAAGATGGATAGACTCTGACTGAACAATATTTGTTTGATCTTCATGAAAATCAACCAAAGTCATTCCTCTCATATCATAGGGTTTCTCACTTGCAATTTCAGTCATCACAGAAGACCTTTCAACATCAGCTATCACAGCTCCTGAGTCATCCAACCTCTGACTAGATGGTTCTTGTGTTGCAGTGACTGTGATCTGATCTGTCCTACTATTCACCACTGGTGCAATGGTATCTTCTGTTGACTGCATTCCACTAACTACTACCTCCATGTGTTCACCTTGTGCTGGAGCATCTTCAAAATGTAATCTTCATAAAACAGATATGTGTGAAGTGATTGAAGTGCAACATGCTTCGAGAGTCCAAATCTCTTGACTAATTGTCTTCTGACAGATACATAGAAATGCATTTTCATCAAGTCAAGTCTTTGATGTAGAAGTCCATATTCTTCAGGAAATGAAAGTTTAGGAACTCTTTCAACTAGAAAATCTAGAACAGGATTGAGAAGTTTAAATTTGATATAAATAACTTGCATAGCCAGTCTGTATGTCAATGTAGTTTCCCATGAAGAATCAATATCAAGATCTCTTTTGTCAATTGCTGACTTAGATATCACATCTTTTGTAGAGACCTGCATAATGTTAGGTGGACTAGACTCTGTGTGTGTAGGTGACAAATGAATCTTTCTCCTTGTTCTCCTGGTATAGTGAGCAACAGATTTATCTTGAGAAGACTCAAGAGGTGTAGACACAGAAACGATCTTGGGATGAGATCCTTTTTCAATAGACACAGTCTTTTGAGAGACAGTATCCAGTAACTGTTTTCCCTTTTTAAGAACTACAGTCTTTTGAGAGACTACAGCCTGGCTGTGACTAGGTGCTTCATCTCTTTGTCCTAGCTTAGAAAGTTGAATTGCAGCCTTCAATTCTGCTCTCTCAGCAAGAGATATATTATCATCATCTTCACTAGAACTACTACTAGAAACAACAAATCTTCTCTTCTTTACAACTGATGTCTTTTGAGAAACACTAGAGGTTGGTTTCATAGAAACAATAGGCTGTGGATTCAAACTTGTTTCTTGACTTGTTTCAGAAACTATGGTTTGGACTACTTGGGTAGACACAGGGGGGTTCTCCTCCAATTGAGATTCCTGAGTCAGTTCATCACAAAAGAAAGAAGAATTGTAGATAGTAGGAAGATGAGTTGTAAGAAATACCTGAACATGATGTGGATAGTGCATTGCAGGTATCTTATTTAGATTCTTTTCACTGTCCTTCTTTATAACATCAGAGAAAATCCTTTTGTGCTGTATATAAGAGGAAACACAGTGTTCTCTACCAAATCTAGCTTCAACTTTAGGAATAAAATGGTTAATAAACAATTGCATGAATCTGTGATAATAAACCATTTTCTTAGTTTGATCTCTTGACCCAAGTTTGATACTCATCTGATTTAAGATAATGTGACCAATGTTAATTACTCTGTCATAAAGCAAACTATAAGCAATATGTGATGTAACAGAAGTAATTTGCTGAAAAGAACTACATTTACCAGTAAAACATTTAGCAATTTGATCAAAGAAAAAAGACCATTCTTTCCTAAGAAAAGATCTATTTAACTGGCTCATTTATCTAGAGGTCCATTGTAACCTAATTCAGATAACATAGTTCTTACATTATCATCAAATGGTACATTCTCAAAATTATCACTAACAGGTAAGTGAAGTACTGAATTTATAACAGATTCAGTAATTTCATAAGTATCTTGTCCTAAGTGTAGAACAATCTTACCTGATTGACCCTGAATAGAGTAAATTACCTCAGCATTCTCCCATGCTTGTGAAACAGCAGCTTGATTGAGCAGTGGAGATGCTGTCAAGGCATAACTCAATGGTCCTGATGCCATGAAGTTCATAATCGGGTGAAAATCAGATGACACCCCTTCCTTGTTGGTGATAGTTGCTACATGATTGTTCATCATAAAATCAAAGTCACCAAACTTGAAAGCTACTGATTTTGGTAGTCTCCTTTGAGTAGCCATTGATCTAAAAAGAACTTAAGAAAACTTGAAACTGATTAGTGATTGTGAGAGCTCAAAATTGTTTTTGCCTTAGAAGATATATGAGGATATTGAAAGCAATAAACAATTAGCGTCTCAAAATAGTGATATGTTTCAAAAATTCTTCAGACCCATTAACCCACGTTTACACGAAGGTTAACACGTGTCAGACCCTGAAAAATGCAATTTACCCATGATTTTTTGAAAATAAAATCCAAAATTGATTTAAAATATAAATCAGGGTTTAAATGAAAATTTGAACCATTTTCAGCGACTAGTTGGAGTTGAGTACGTGGCATTTTCTTTTATCTGAAAAAGAAACAAAAACATTAATCTGAACAAAATCAAATGGTTAGATACTCTTTACATTTCTTGAAAATACAAGAAATACAGTCATGCGTAGTAATAATGACTGACTGCATTGATACTCTCCAAATGTCTGTTCATCTTCTCTCGTCTTTCTATAAAATAGACTGACGTCTATTACCATTCTTTACTCCAAAAACACAAACTCTCTGTTCCACAGAGCTTCCTTCATCAAAATGGCTTTTAACCCAAATAACCATTCGAATCCAACCTTTCGATTTCTCACAGACGATGAACGGCTTCTTCAGGAGTTTATGGATTATCTCTTTGAAGAGATGATTTTTCTCATCAGTTTGGACACGGCTGGATTAGTCCTAAATGATGTCCAGATGTTTCTCCTAGAATGTCCGTCAGTTGGACACAGTCTTCCGCTAACGTCTTCTCACAAAGAGTCTGAGGTTGATCTTGATGGAGATGCGATTCATTTATCCATCAGATCTGTAAATCCTTAATAAACATGGAATTTTGCCAGCTGCTCTCATTCAAGTCATCTTTTTCGAGAGCAGTCAGTATTTTTCCATCCTCTTTGGTGATCTTGAGATGCTCCTTGTCCTGGAGTCCAGAGTTGGAGTTCACAGTAGTAACAATATCAGACAAGAATAAGATTAGAACTATTATTAGATAGAAAGAACTTTGTATTTCATTTCCATGTAATGATTTTGATTAATGAAAATACGCAATTTCTTCTTATCTACTTGTCTTTTGTTTGTGCAAATTATCAGTATGCATGATATAACTTTATAGCATAGACTAAATACATATCAGAATTGAATCACTAAATGAAATAAACATCAGGAATTGAAACATCAAGTCACAGACTAAAATAATTTCAAGATCCTGATACTGACGTAGAGATCCTGATGACGTCAGCATCCTGATAGAAATTCTGATCCTGATAATCAATAACAAGTCTATCATACTGTAATTTTATCAAGGCAAAGTGTTACAGCTAAACATTCAATCAATCAAATATAGATCCTGACATAACATCAAATCTATAAGCTGAAACAACATACCTTGCTACCTTTACAGATGTTAAAGATCTAGTAATTTAACATTCCTAACTCACTTACCAATCTAATGAAAGTGTTCTCATCAAGTGGTTTTGTTAGAATATCTTCAAGTTGTTTGTCAGTAGGAACAAAATGAAGTTCCACAGTACCATTCTCAATATGTTCTCTAATAAAATGATACCTGACATCAATGTGCTTTGTCCTTGAATGTTGAACTGGATTTTCTGCAATTTTGATAGCACTAGTATTATCACAAAACATAGGAATATTACTTAGTGTCATACCATAATCCATCAACTGATTTCTTATCCAAAGGAGTTGAGCACAACAACTGCCTGCTGCTATGTACTCAGCTTCTGCAGTTGAGGTTGAGACAGATTGCTGCTTCTTACTTGACCAAGAAATCAATCTGTTTCCTAAGAATTGACATGTACCTGTAGTGCTTTTCCTGTCTATTTTACACCCTGCATAATCAGAGTCTGAATAGCCAATTAGGGAGAAATCAGATTCTCTAGGATACCACAAACCAAGATTTGGAGTTCCTTTGAGATATCTAAAAATTCTCTTCATAGCAATTAAATGAGATTCTTTAGGATCACTTTGGAATCTAGCACATAAACAGGTGGAAAGCATTATATCTGGTCTACTTGCAGTTAAATATAACAGTGAGCCTATCATGCCTCTATAGCTAGTGTTATCAACACTCTTTCCCTTAGGATCAGAGTCTAGCTTAGTGGCTGTTGGCATGGGTGTTTTTGCAATTGAACAATCTTGAAAGTCAAACCTTTTTAAAAGATCTTTGATATACTTTGACTGATTAATGAAAATACCAGTCTCAGTCTGTTTGACTTGCAAACCTAAAAAGAAATTAAGTTCACCCATCATGCTCATCTGATATTTAGACTGCATAAGCTTGCTAAAATTAGCACACAATTTTTCATTAGTAGAACCAAATATGATGTCATCAACATAAACTTGAACTAAAAGCAATTCACCTTTAATCTTTCTAAAGAATAAAGTTTTGTCAATTTTACCTCTTGTGAAGCCATTTTCAAGAAGAAATTTAGACAAAGTCTCATACCATGCTCTTGGTGCCTGCTTTAGTCCATAGAGTGCCTTGTCGAGTTTGTAGACATGATTTGGAAATTTTGGATCAACAAAACTAGGTGGTTGTTCTACATATACTTCCTCATCAAGCTTCCCATTTAGAAATGCACCCTTTACATCCATCTGGTATACTTTGAATTTTGAGTAGGCTACAAATGCAAGAAACATTCTGATTGCTTCCAATCTTGCAACAGGGGCAAAGGTTTCATCATAGTCAATTCCTTCTTCTTGTGAATAACCCTTGGCTACCAGTCTTACTTTGTTTCTTACAATCATACCAGATTCATCTAGCTTGTTTCTGAAAACCCATTTAGCACCAACAATTGATCTGTCTTCAGGTCTTGGTACTAATTTCCAGACTTTGTTTCTCTCAAACTCATTCAGTTCCTCCTGCATTGCTATTACCCAATCAGGATCTTGTAGAGCTTCTTCAACCTTCTTAGGTTCATTCTTCGAGAGAAAACAACTATACAAGCATTCATTCTGAACTGATCTTCTAGTTCGAACACCACTATTTGGATCACCAATAATTAAATCTTCTGTATGATCCTTTGTCCATTTCCTAACAGGTGGTAGATTTCTCCTGCTAGACTCTCCCCCTAAGTTAGTGGTATCTCTTGTAGAAGAATGTTCATTACCCTCAAAAGTTCCCCCTTATCAGTAGAATCTGTAAATTCCTTACTGCTGCCAGTTTCTGATCTTCCTTCATTAAACTCTGAATGATCAGTTCCTGATGGAGTAGACTCTGAATGACTCGTCTGCTCCTGATGATTATCCTGTTCTCCTTGATTCACTTGCTCCCCCTCAACAGCAGCATTCCTTTGAGGAACAATAAAGATTTCATTTGGAGAATTTTCATCATCACTAGAGGGTATCTCAGAATTCTTAAGATTTTCAAATTCCAAATTGTCATAGCTTTCATCAGATTGTAGAATTCCAAATTTCTTATCATCAAATGCAACATGAATTGATTCCATAAAAATGTGAGTTCTGAGATTATATACTTGAAGGCCTTTGTTGCTGAATATCCTAGAAAGATTGTTTTATCTGATTTGGCTTCAAATTTTCCAAGTTGTTCTGGATGAACTTTCAGCACATAACATTTGCATCCAAAGATGTGAAAGTATTTCACACTTGGCTTCTTCCCTTTAATCATCTCATAAGGAGTTTTACCATGCCTATTTACCAAGGTACAGTTTTGAGTAAAGCATGCAGTGTTGATAGCTTCTGCCCAGAAGTAGGTTGGAAGCTTTGCATCTGCAAGCATGGTTCTAACTGCCTCTATGAGAGTTCTGTTCTTTCTTTCCACTACACCATTTTGCTGAGGTGTTCCAGGTGCAGAAAACTGTTGAGTAATTCCATTTTCTGCTGAATACTCCTCCATTGTAGAATTCTTGAATTCTGTTCCATTGTCACTTCTAAGCACTTTCACTTTGTACTCAGAACTGTTCTGAATATTCTTGACAAGCTCAATGATCAGTTGAGAAGCTTCATCCTTCTTGTGGAGAAAGAATACCCATGTGAACCTTGTGTAATCATCTACTATCACTAGAGCATATCTTTTCTTGCTGATAGACATAATGTTCACTGGACCAAATAGATCAAGATGCAGCATGTGAAATGTTTCAGTAATTGAATTTTCTATCTTACTCTTGAAAGTAGTTCTTCTTTGTTTACCAAGCTGACAAGCATCACAAAGTCCATCTTGCACATAATTTGCCTGAGGTAGGCCTCTCACCAGATTGTGCTTAACAAGATGATTAAGTTTCTTGAAATTAAGGTGTGAGAGCTTCTTGTGCCATTTCCAGCTTTCATCAGAGGATGCCTTACTGTAAAGACATCTGACAACTCCAGTAGTTGTATCACTCAAGCTGGCTTCATATATGTTACCATGTCTTTGACCAGTAAGAACAATGTCTCCATTCTGCATATTCATGATCTTGCATCCTTCTTTGTCAAAGATTGATTGGTAACCTTTATCACCCAGTTGACTTATGCTTAAAAGTGTGTGTTTCAAGCCTTCAACCAGTGCTACGTTTTCTATGATGACATTTCCCAAAACAATTGAGCCATATCCCAGAGTTTCTCCTTTGTTGCCATCTCCAAAAGATATTACTGGGCCAGCTTTCTTCTCAAACTTTGTAAGCAGGGACTTCTTTCCAGTCATATGTCCAGAGCATTCACTGTCCAAGATAATTGAATGCATCCTTCCTATGCCCTGCAAACAAAAAGTATCTAGTTAGAATTTTTTAGGACCCAACCTTGATTGGATCATCTCTTACTAGACTTAGAAACAACATGTTTTGAAGATTTTACATTTAAGCTAAATGTCTTAGAGTCAACCTTAGACTCTGTTTTAGCAAACTGTTTGTGACTAGTAGTTTCAGATTTGAAAGAGTAATAGTCATAATACAGTTCATGATATTCTCTACACATGTAAATAGAATGGAGTAAACTACCACAATGATAACAAGCTTTTTGTGGTTGGTATTGAACTTTCTGAGTCTTGGGAAATCTTGACTCAGTTTTCCAAGAAGGTTTCTGATTGCAATCTAGGGCCAAATGATTATGATTTCCACATTTATAGCATTTTTTCTAGGTGCATCAGGTATTTTCTTGTAATTATTCTCTTTATTAATACCTTCTTTTCCATTCCTATTTTTTTTGATCTTGCCAGACTCTGAAAGACCCTCTAGTCTTTGTTTCAACTGAGACTTAGACAGAAAGCCTATGTTGACATTCTTAGGTTTCTCTAGCACCTTACTATCTGTCTTAGTGTTGTCAATTCTCTTGTGCACAACTGGAGTACCACTAGAATCAACAAACTTAACATGTTTAGGTTCAGAAACTACTTTCTTACCTTCAGACTTAGCAGTGCTAGTTTCTACTTTACTATTATCCTTGATAATAGCTACATTTTCCTTAACCTTATCACAACCTAAGCCAATTACTTTACCAGCAAACTGATTTGTAATAATGTCCTGAGTCTTTTTACAAGAGGTATTCCATGTGTGAAACCTATCCCTCTCTTCTTCTAGTTCTTTTCTGACATAGTCATAAGCGTCAAGAATAACAATATAATCATGCTTAGCTTTATCAGAACATATCTTATATTCTTCCATTTGAACTAACTCAGATTCAAGAAAATTATTTCTACTACCCAATTCATTATTCTTAACCTTAAACTCATCTCTTTCACTAGTAAGAATTTTGAAATTGGTCATAAGATTCTTAAACTCAGCATGGATAGATCTAATTTCATCAGAATCTAAGTTATCAAATGAATCAAGAGAGTGAAGTGATACCTTAACAGAGGATGAAGAAGTTTTCTTTGGAGATCCAGCCTTGTCTGAAGTATTTGCCATTAGAGCAATGTTGTCATAATCCAATTCATCTTCAGAATCACTAGAATCTGCCCAATCCTTTTGTGTGACCATGAGTGCATTCCCCTTTCCTGAATTCCTAGGCTTCTTACACTCACTAGCAAAGTGTCCAAGCTCGCTGCAGTTAAAGCACTTGATCTTTGCCTTATCAAGCTTGATAATTGTACTCTTGCCTTTGTCACCCTTCTTCTCTTCTTTCTGTTGAAAAGGTCTTTTGCTAAATCTTCTCCTGTTGAATCTTCCTTTCTTGAAAGCTTTAGCAAACATAGCAAAGAGTTCCTGCATCTCTGATTCAGAATCATTATTGTCAGAGGCCATATCTGTAGTCTCTGATTCAGAACTTTCTTTGCTCTTTTTCTTCCTTGAGTCTCTTACAGTTGTTTCAGAGTTTTCTTCTGGAAGCTTCTTAATTCAGATTGAGCAGCAAGTGCAACAGTCTTCATCTTTCCTTCACTTCTGCTCTTCTTCTGCTGTCTGTCAAGTTCATAAGCCCTGAGTTTTCCATAAACAACCTCTAATGATATTACATCCAAAGCATTAGCTTCTTCAATGGCAGAGATCTTCTCATTGTAGAAATCAGGCAAGGCTTTCATGAACTTTGCATTCATATCCCACTACGCCACAAATGGCATACAGCTACGCCCAAAAAAGTGTGCTCATAGGGCCAAAAGTGTTGCTAAAAGAGTCTAAAACCAGCTACGGCTACACTTTGACCAAAAATGGCAGTGTTACAAAATCGGCCGCTACCGTAGACCCCTATGCTAACACTTTTTCGATTTTTGGTAACACTGGAGAACAGTGTAGGCTTAGACCCCTATGCCAACACCTTTCTGATCTGTGGGTACACCTTATAAGATGTTGCTATAAATCTATAGCTACACCATATTCTTTGTAGTAACACTATTAAAAGTATTGCTATAGATCTATGCCAACACTTTGCTAATCTTTTGCCAACACATAATGATTAATACTTTAGAGCCAATGGCTACATTTTTACAGGCTCTATACCAACATTTTAAATAAAGAAAGGCAACATGTAAAATTGAAAAATAAAGATTCTCATTCAAAATATTGTCAAACATTCCAATACATAAAGGCTATCCAAACAATACATAAAGGCTATCCAAAAGTCATTCCAATACATAAAATCCCATCCAAAATAACTACATCAAATCCACAAACCAACCATCTAAAACCTACTTAATTAAGTTAAATACCGTGGAATAGCTAACAACTCCCATGTGTAACACTTTTGTAATCAAGCCCACGCCACTTCACAAGCCACTCATAGTAACAACTTGAAGTACGAGGAGGAGCATTGTTCTCCTGATTAAGGGACAACAATCTTTTCTTCAATAATCGATGTGGTACAACCCACTCTTCATTCCACTTCACAGCCTGCATTAAAAAAAATCATAAGTAGGACCAAGTGATAAGACAAACTGTGTAAGAATTCCACTATTCTAGTACACTGAATTCCAAATTGCCTCTATATTTGGACACAATGGACAAGCACCATCTTGCATCTTACTTGGACATGATACCCTCATTTGAATATAGTTATCTATATTATACCCTCATTTGAGTGTGGATTGTGGAGGATATGTAAAAAATTTAGGCAAACACCTATATTTTAAACATCCTCATCAAGCACTACTTGGACAAGAATAATGAAAAAAAGGTGTAAACAACGTTTACAATGAGGTGTTGTAGCATGTTTTCAGTCTAAAATTTAACATTCACAGATCTTATCAGCAGAAACAAACCTTCTGGGCTTCAAAGGAACTTGACTGTTAATTACATATAGTATACAATAAAGGCAACAATATAGAAAAGATAGTGAATGTTATGAGACAAAATAGGGGAACACACCTCTTCTACAAGCGTGTTTCTCCTGTTAAGCACTTCAGTGCAAAATTCTAGTTCAAATACGAACAGACTATTGAGCTGCTGCTGCTCAAAAGTTAATGGTTATGAATTATAGAGCTATGCATAAAATAAAATGTTAACGTGTTATGTAAAAGAATAGATAATGTTGAAGCAAAGTAAAAGGGACTAGCCAGTCATGTGAAAGAATAGATAATGTTGAAGAAAAATAAAATTTAGCCTATCTCTGAGATCAGGTCATATCAGATTAAATTTTAAGTTCTGGAAGAAGCTAGGCTGCTTACTTCCATCTTCTACCTGGGTTTTGGAAAGTTCAGCTGTGTGCAGTGAAATACTATAAGAGTAAGGGAAAGCAAATACAAAAAGTAACGACCTGTTTTGCATCTTGTTATCAGGTACCTTACTAATTCAATAGCTTTTTGCCCAAGAATAGGGGGCATCCCAATCAATAATCTATTCTAAATGAACTTATAAGAATATGACAGTACCTGATTCGGAGTTAAAGGGCATTGCTCCCAGTCACTATTTAGTCTTGTCTTGTTCAATTCAGCTTCCAATATTTTCTGATTTATCCAAATATAAAAGAACATGAGAAAAACAGATAAATGCCAGTATAATAATAAAGCAAAATCAGTTTATAGAGGAAGATGGTAGATATCATGAAGTTATAACTAATAAGAAAATAATTTTGTTGCCAGCTATGTTGCAAGGATTCTCTAAAAAGTTACCTTTGTTAGGCCAAAAAGTTGCCTTTGTCAATGTCCTGATTCTTCCGAAGTCATTATGGCAATCTATTTTTCATTTATCTTTATCTATTTATCAATTAATTTAAAATGGCAATTAATAACAAGATCAAAGCTACATAGTAATCATAGAGTAATAAATACGTTTTTGTACAATACATAATTAAGCCAACACAAGGATCATGCATGCATATCCCAAGATACATAGTATCAAAGAACTTTAAGCCAAAAAGAAGAATCTTACTTAGAATCAGGGGACAGCTTTGCTGGGAGATACAATTTATGCCTCAACACCTGTAATTAATACACATATTAGGAAATTAGTATCCAAGGTAGGATTGATATACTGTTATCATATTATGATCAGCGGTATCAATAGAGCTATCTTCTGATCCTGTAGAATTACCTTCCGACGCTGCTTCTATTTCACCATCTTCCAATCTACCCCACCTTCCTCCAAGGGCTATGGCCATCATCTCGTATATCTTGTTTCCCAGATCAGCGGGACTGTCGGGCTGCATGAGTAACAGAGAAAGATAAGAATAGATACCACAAGATAAGAATAGACACCACAAGATAAGAATAGACACCACACACCCATACTAGAAAATCTGTGTTAAATTGTAGAAAACGAGGAACTGTTAGAGCTCTTACGAGAATCCGCTGGAGATCAGTGCTGTATCATATAGAATATGATACAGCCTTTGGGAAAATTACAGAATCACATTTTCAAATTAATAAGCTAGGAAAATTCTGCAGACATCTTAACATAGTTTTATAGTATATCTGTAAAAAATTGATACATCTTTTTGCTTCTTAGTTTACTTAGGTGCTGCCATGTTGCTAGTGCACACGCCATTATCGCAAACATTAATGTGAGTGCTCATGATGTAATTCAATGTAAAAGACTTACTTAGTCAAGTCAGTATGCAAAGAGATAAAGGAATTACTCTAATATAGATGTAGTGATGGTCCTGATGGAAACAATTAAAGCATTTCTATTTACAACATGGATTAGTTACCTGAAGGCTCATCCTCCTCTTTAGACATTAATTCAAACATTTTGTAAGTGACCAGCAGCTGCTGCCTGCTGTGGTGCTATTCTTTCCTTTATATAAAGATTTGGTGTAGCTTAATACTCCATGTATGATGATATACACCAAAACCATATACAAGTATCTGAATATCAATTATTTTCACCGTATAAGAAGAAATTGTTTTCTTTTCGAAAAACCAACACCATATACTGGTGGAAAAACCAACACCATACACGCTACTACCAATATATTCCTTGCTCCTTGTCTCCGGTTTTAACTTCCGACTACCTCCTTATCTGAATATGGCAAGTCTTTCTTCGTACACGTGAAGCCAGCCGATAATATTTCAACTACTATGCTCATAAAATTTTTGCTTTTTCGTATTGATGACCATTATTTATCCTACCATGAAGGAACTTTTACAGCTACATCCACCAACTGCACTTGGATTCGATGCCACCTACACATACCAAGGTTAGAATGTAGGCAACATTTTTAACATCATTAAATAACACTAGCATATAGATGATTATATTTATACAAAGTCAATCTAAATAATAGTCTTGGTCAATATTTTCTATTTCTTTCAAAGATCAGTACCAACAATATTGATTTATGCAATTCACCCAAAACCCCCAGCTTTTACAACATATAGTTCGCAAAAAATATATATGAGCCATTCACTTTAATACCTTCATTTTTCTGCAGAATTCCTTGTCAGACCAAGAACTTTCATCGACCACTTGTCCCTTGGGCCAGCTCGGGTTCATGGCAACAGCAGCCACGGATGATACAAGCACTACTTGCTTGACCTTTACCTCAGAACATGCCTTAAGAACATTAAGTGTACCTTTAACAGCTGGCTCAATCAATTCTACCTGCACTAGGGTGATCACTGTGAGAAAAAGAAATTTTATATGCATGATACATATAATGTCATGGGGCAAAACAAAATGGTTACTAAAAATCTAACTTGAAAAAATCGAAACATATAAAAAACAAAAAAAACAATCATATTCACAAACAAACATTCATAATCGAATTCCCAAACAAGCAAAAATGCCCTAATTGAACAAATAAGGCCTAATCAAGCCTAATCAAAACAAACAAGAAGAAGCCAGTAAGAAATACCTGAAGAAGACAGTTAAAGAAGAAGACAATCGAACCAAATCGAACCCAAATTGAACCCGAACAGAACAAAATCGAACCCTAATTGAACTTCAACATAACCAAATCTACAAGCCCTAATTGTAGAGAACCCGTAGAGAGAGAACCCGTGAAGAACCCGTAGAGAGAAAGCCCTATAATTGCTTAGTGCTTAATTGAAATTTGGGAGATAATTGAGAGAGACAGATATATTTCGGAGAGAGTTGAGTGGGAGAGAGAGAGAGAGAGAGCGAGTTGAGAGATGAGAGACGAGAGAGAGTTGAGACAGAGTGAATAATCGAGAGAGAGTTCAGTGAAATTTGACCCGCTTTTGAAATATTTGGAGCCCGCCTATTTAATTAAGTGAAATTTTAGATAAAGATTGAGCCCGCTTAATTTTACTAATTTTTAAATGTCAACGGCTACACATTTTTTTAAAGACCAATGACTACACTAACTTCGGTGTTACCATAGATACCGAATGACGTCTACAGTAACACTTATTTATGGCAATGCTAACACTGAAAAAAAGTGTAGGCGTAGACCAATTTTAAGGCATTTATGGCTACACTTTTGCTCGTAACACTGAAAAAAGCGTTGTTGAAGCCCATTTGTGACGTAGTGTCCTCCAAGTCATAATATTTGCCGTGCATGGCCATCTCGTTGATGAGTTTTGTAAACCTATCAAAGGTATCAGTAAGTGACTCACCAGACTTGGATTCAAAATATTCATAATGCTGTATGAGAAGTGCCCTCATATTCTTCCTGACAGGTTTAGTTCCTTCACAGTGAACCTTCAGATTGTCCCATATATCCTTAGCAGTCTTACAAGAGAGAACATAGTTAGTGAGAACAGAATCAAGACTGTTAAATAATATGTTCCTCACTTTAGCATCCTTAAGAACGTTCTCCTTGTCCTTATCTGACCATTCAGATTTAGGCTTCAGTCCTGTGGATTCTGGAATGACTTTTCCTTCAACAGTTTCTTGAGGAATTACTTTAGTTGGAACAAAAGGTCCATCTCTTATCCTATCAAGATAATCAGGGTCTGTTGCCTCAAGGTGATGCAACATCTTCACTTCCCAGTGAGTATACTCGTTTCTCTTGAGCATAGGGATTTTAGTATTACCATCCTTGTAACCAGACATGATTGCAGATCTTCTGATTATTCTAAATCAACCTGCTCTGATACCAATTGTTAGCCCGAATATACTTGTAGAAGGGGGGTTGAATACAAGTATAAGTAATCGTGTCTGATTTTGCTTGAATAAATACACAAGAACAAACGATTAAACAAAACTTGTTTGTATTAATTAGATCAAATACAAACTCTACCAAAGGTGTACAAATACCTTTAGCAGCTGCAGACAATACAAATCTCTCTCTGTTTGTTTCGAACTTTCGAATACAAACCTCATACTAAGCTTCTTTTATCTCAATCGCTCTTTTTACAATGATATAGAGAGAGTATTTATAATGCTACCTATCAACTAATAACAGAAAGTAATGATTAATACATAGTCATGTTCTGCCGTCTAGTTGATAGTTTCCATCAATAGTAAACTCTTTCCTCCATGATATCTTGTTGCTGTTCTTCAAAAACAACGATCCTGTTTTTCAGCACTTTCCAGTTTCTATAGCATCCGTAATGACATCATCAGTAATAAGACTGATATCAGGATTGCACATGGTATCAGGATTCAACCTCCCATCAGTATTGAGACTGATATCAGGATTATACATTCATCAGTATTTCTCTTGACTTATCAGGATCTGTTCTGAGTTCCTGAAATGTAGTCCTCGATACCTTGTTCCTGACTAAATTCTATAGATTACTGTCTAACACATATATCCTATACAAAGTACTAAATCCTTTATAAGATCAGGATATTACAAGAAGTATTTGCAAATTCTATTCTTAACATCACAACTCATGAATTATTCCTAACAGAAGCATTCCTATTTGATTAGTCAGCCGAAGACAATGAAATGTAACCGTCGACCGTTGCCAACGTAACGCTCCCTCCATAATTGAGAATCAAGAAGATCATCAGTGATTATTGCTCCTGAAGGCCGTATAAATAGACAACAATTCCCAGGTGATAGACACAATGATACACACAGAAAAATACACTGGTTTACATAAGCATTACGTTTACGTTCCTACTACTCTTTTACTGATTCTCACACCGGAGGTGAATCGGGGGGCCAATCCCTCGCATTCTTCTCCTTGCAGGAGCTTCTGAAACGTGTTCTTGGCATACCAGATACGGGCATAGACGAGGCATAAATTGAACTCCAACAGGTCCCAAATTTGATCACAATATATATCTCCCAAATGACATATGTTATGGATTAATTGACAATAAGACAAATAATATAAATAATATAATAGTGGACCCTATTATTCATATTAATTTTCACCAATAAAAATATCTCAAATTATCAAATAATCAATGTGATATCATTTGGGAACAAAATTTTGGTATCCATTTTGATACCGTAGCACTACTCATAAATTAAACGCGATGTGTATATCAGAACAAAAAATGAAACATTCAATTTTGGGCTGATAAATTAAACAGGGGATGTAAGTATATCAACGTACTTCCGAATTTTTAAACAACTATGGGGTGTTTGGGGAAACTTTTTTCCAGAATAAGTCAACTTATTTTAAGACAAAGTAAGAGATTCTTAACTTTCCAACTTATTTTCCAACTTATTTTTGCAACTTATTGAATCTCAAATATACATTAAATACTTGCATAAAAAATTATCAAAACATAAAATTTTTACCCGAAAATAAGTCAATAAATTCTTAAAAAAAGTTTTCCCAAACAGGCACTATATATACGAGGATCTTTCTGCATCCATTACCGGTTGTTGAGCCACGTAAATAAACAATATTGGGCTGGCTCCAATTATAGTGACATTTAAGCAGTGTTCTAGAAATCGCTAGGCGGCCCAGGATGGTCGGGGTATCGCCTAGCGCCTAATCGGATAGGCGGAGATTAATCAGACGGATTAATCGGAGCATTAATCGGATATTTTAATAATATTTAATGTATTAGTCTAATTTACAATTAAACATATCATTTTAAATAAATTAACAGGAATAATCGGATTTCAAAAATCGAATCGATTGATTACCTTTCAGAAGATTAATCGAGAATTATTTGGCTAAATCGGGGATTTTTAGAACAGTGCATTTAAGAGTCAAGACTGGTTATTAGTGTTTGTTTAGGAGGGGTTAATTAACAATCATTATACAACATGTATAACAACTAACGAGTACAATAGATGTTAGAAAATGGAGTTTTTAGAGCATAAGTATTTTATGTTCTTGATGTAAATTCCGGATTTTAACGATTGAAAATTGTTCCTTGTTATGAGGACTTAAATTTTCATATATGGGTCTAAGTAATTTTCTTAGTGAAACCCATAGAGAAATGGAGTTGAAGTTAGTAGCTTGAATAAGCTTGAAATGAGAATGTGTATTTGTCCCACATTGAAATGAATAAAGGGGGTTGTTGGCTTTATATAGAATCACACACATGGGTAGTGTACAACTACTAAGGTGTGTGATGGTGCATGGTGTTACTGTGTGCTCCACGCGCACACACACACACACACACGCGCGCGCCGCCGCTGCCACGCCACGCCACGCCACGTCTCGACTCGGGTCGGCTCGGTCGAAGGGCGATTTGGGCGAATGTCTCGGCGTCTCGCGTACGCGAGGCGACCTGGGCGAGGGATTTTATTTCTGTGATTGAATAATATTTTAATTAGAATATATATATATATTGGGATCAGTACTTGGAATAAATCAGTAACTGGTCAGACATCTAATACTGATGGGCCAAGTCCTGATGAAATCCTGAAGGTACTACCAGATCCTGATGCTGGATCAAATACTGATGGACCTCAAGTCCTGACGGTATCAGATCCTGATGAATGATTAAATACTGATGGACATCAGATCCTGACGGACGAAAAATCCTGATGGATCAGATCCTGATGTTGGGTCAGAATTTGCTGATATATATATATTCGTATAATTAAAATAAAAACTGATATGTGTGGATAAATATAACGTAACAGTTACGATTTATTAAATCAACCGTTTTGATTTTATTAAATCAGCCGTTTCATTTTATTAAATGTAAATCGGCAGTTACAATATTAATTGGGTGGCATCAGTTACGTTTGGTCTCTCCTATAAATAGAGACCTAAGCTACTGATTGTGAAATACTGGATACACTGAATATACAGACCACACCCTACATTCTCTTGTCTTCTCTACACTCTCTGTTCTCCTCCTGTTATAGTATATATTACTTAGGGTTTTTCCGGCGACTGAGGTGTTAGTCGAAGTAGAGCTTTCTGATTACTGTGATCATTTAGCTCGAAGCTGTTTTATCCTGGGAGAGGTGTTGCAAGCATCCCAACACAGTTGTAAGTGGGGGCAATTATCTCTTCAAGAGCAGTCAGGCTTTCTAGCAAATCCTGACGACTCAGCTGTTTGTTTTACTTGTTCTACATACTGATATAGCTATGGCTACTGGTATGTTTTCTGCCTTCTCTTTGTTCTATCAGTTACTGACATGCATGTGTTTTACCTTCGTGTTTTATTTCGCTAATTGTATGCTTGGCCTGGACTTGTTAAATACGATATATAACTGCCTCTATGTTGCTGTTTTAGTCATAATTCCCAACATTCTTGAAGAGATAATTTGTTATATAGTATTTAGCATAATGGTTAACGAGAGTGAAATTCCTGCTAGTGGTAGTTCGGTTGCATCTGCTGGGGTCATTGATTGGACCACTTACAGTTTTCCACAACCCGTTGAATTGACTGGCTTGCCTGAGAAATTCAATGGGGGCGTTGGCTTTTCTCGTTGGCAGAAAAGGATGAAATTGTGGTTGACTGTAAAGGGTCTATGGCCTGTTGTGGAATATGAGAAGCCGGTTGTGGATCAAGAGAAGGCTGAATCAGTTAAGAGTTATGCGAAGTGGGCTGAGAAGGATGGGGTTGCTAGGGCAGCAATTCTGGCTGCTCTAACCAACACATTGTTTGATGTGTACTCCTCTGATGCCTACACCGCAAAACTCTTATGAGAGAAGCTGGACCAGACACATAATACTGACTCACAAGGTCTGGAAAAGTATTCTGTGGCTAGGTTCCTTGATTTCAAGCTGGTGGACAATAAGTCCATGACTGAGCAAGTGCATGAGTTCGAGATGATAGTGCATGCTTTGAAGGAGTCTGGAATGGACCTCCCCGAAAAGTTTAAGGTGATGAGTGTGATTGAAAAGCTCCCAAAGTCTTGGGAAGAGTTCTCTCTCTCCCTGAAAAGACAGAAAGGAGAGATCACCTGGACCAACCTTATGCTGGACATCTCGGTGCAAGAACAACACAAGTCCAAACAGGGACATGTGATGCCAACTGAGCATGGAAGCTCGAAGGTAAACGTAGCAACTGTAGGACAGAAAAGGAAGGCTGTCTCTAAGAAGGGTAATAGTAATAAACCTAAGAGTGACAAGGATAAGGCCAAGAAACCAAAGGCAAACAAACCATGTTGGTCTTGTGGGCAGGTTGGACACTGGAGTAAGGACTGCCCTACAAAGAAAGCGAAGAAAGCCGAGGGGGTAGCCCAAGCGAATGCTGTGCTTGGAACCTCAAGTGGGCCTGTAGCGAACATGGTTGTTGGTGAGGCTTTGGCTTCTGAAACCAACGTAGACCGGTATGTTACCTACAACCCTGTACTATTTTCCACTTATCTGTCAAATGAATGGTTGATTGATACTGGAGCTAATGTGCATATTTGTGCTGACATTAGTTTATTTGTATCTTATCAACAGAGTCATAGCTTGACAGTGACGATGGGGAACGCAAGTGCTGCTCAAGTACATGGAGTAGGAAACGTGGACCTGAAGTTTCCTTCGGGACGTATTCTATCCCTGACGAGAGTGCATCATGTTCCCGACATGCGTAGAAATATAATAAGTGGTAGTTGTTTAGTAGCTAATGGCTTTGAAGTTTCTCTCAAATGTAATAAAGTAGTTCTTATTCATACTGGTACATTTTTTGGCAAGGGTTACTTGTCGAATGGTTTATTTGTGATTAATGTTGAACCCGTTTTGGGTAGTTTGATTAATAATATTACTCCTTCTGTTAATTGTATTGAATCTTCTGATTTATGGCATGCTAGACTTGGTCACTTAAATTTTGGTGCTCTTAAAAATATGATGAACTTAGAGTTGATTCCAAAACACACTATAGAAAAGAATTCTAAATGTCAAGTATGTGTGTCTGCTAAACAAATAAGGAAACCTTTTCATAATATTGTTAGGGATTCAGACTTGTTAGATTTAGTACACACTGATATTTGTGAATTTGGTGGTGTGTTGACTAAGGACCATTTTAGATACTTCATTACCTTTATAGATGATAGTAGTAGATTCTGTTATGTTTATTTACTTAGACATAAGGATGAAGCACTTAGTAAATTCATTATTTATAAAACTGAAGTAGAAAAACAAACTAGTAAGGTACTTAAAAGGTTGAGATGTGATAGAGGTGGTGAGTATACGAGTAACGCTTTTAATGAATTTTGTGCAAGCAATGGTATAGTTCATGAAGTTACCCCACCATACACACCTGAGTCTAATGGGGTTGCTGAGCGAAAGAACAGAACATTTAAAGATATGATTAATAGTATGCTTATTAATTCTGGGTTGCCTAAATACATGTGGGGAGAAGCTCTGAATACGGCTTGCCATATTCTGAATAGAGTTCCTCTGAAACACATGGATAAGACACCCTATGAGTTATGGAAGAGCAAGAAGACTAGTCTTAAGTATCTTCGTGTGTGGGGGTGCCTTGCCAAGGTACTTCTCCCTGAACACAAGAGAAAGAAACTAGGTCCGAAGACTGTTGATTGTATCTTTCTGGGCTATCTTGAGACCACTACAGCTATGAGATTTTTAGTATTAAAATCTGACATAGATGGTATAGTGGCAAATACGATAGTTGAGTTTCGTGATGCTACATTCTTTGAGGATGTTTACCCTATGAAGACTGGTATGCCTCTAGTTACTTCTAATGAAGATCCTACTCACACATCAAGTTCTATTCCTGATCATGTGGAAAAGATGACAAATGTGGGGGCGGAACCTAGTAGTAGCTCTACTCCTAAGGAGGTAGAGGAACCACGAAGGAGTAAGCGTGCAAAGGTAGTCAAGGATTTTGGAAGTGATTTTATCACTTACAATGTCGAGGACGAACCTTTAACTTTCCGACAAGCTATGGATTCTTCAGAGTCTAGACACTGGAAGGGCGCTGTAAAGAGTGAAATTGACTCTATTGTTTCTAACGGAACATGGGAGTTAGTTGATCTCCCTCCTGGGTGTTCTACTATCAGGTGCAGATGGATATTTAAAAGGAAGTTGAATCCTGACGGCTCAATAGATAAGTACAAAGCTAGACTGGTAGCTAAGGGTTTTAAGCAAATGGAGGGCATTGATTACTTTGATACATACTCTCCTGTAGCTAGGATGACAACAATCCGAATGCTTGTAGCATTGGCATCCGTACATGGTCTTATCATCCATCAAATGGATGTAAAGACAGCTTTTCTTCATGGTGAACTTGAAGAAGAGATTTATATGGATCAGCCTGAGGGATTTGTTGCATCTGGTAACGAAAGGAAAGTATGTAAGTTAATCAAATCCATCTATGGCTTGAAACAAGCTCCTAGGGATTGGCATAAAAAGTTTGATGAAACTATAGTGCCGTTCAGTTATGATATTAATGATAGTGATAAAGTGTGTCTACACCAAAGTTAAAGGTAGTGAGTGTGTCATCATGTGCCTATATGTAGATGACATACTATTGTTTGGAACCAATATTGAGATTATTAACGAGACAAAAGCTTTCTTGAAAAGGCACTTTGAAATGAAGGATATGGGTGAGGCTAGTGTGATTCTTGGTCTCAAACTGACACAGTCAGCTGAGGGAATAACTTTATCGCAGTCTCATTATATAGAGAAATCTATACTTGAGAAATATGGTTATTCACAGTGTAGAATCGCTAGTACACCCTATGATCCTAAAGTTGCCCTTGTTAAGAATGCTTCAGGAGTACCTGTGTCTCAGTTAAGGTATTCTCAGATTATAGGGAGTTTGCAGTATCTTGCTAACTGTACTAGACCAGATATTTCATACTCTATGTCTAAGTTGGCTAGATATACAAGCTGTCCAAACAGAACTCATTGGGATGCTCTTGATAGAGTACTTAGATATCTGAAAGGCACAATGTACCTAAGTTTACACTATAGGAGATTTCCTGGTGTACTTGAGGGGTACAGTGATGCAAGTTGGATAGCTAAGAAGTCTGGTTCCAATGGAGTGACTGGATACGTGTTCACCTTAGCAGGGGGAGCAATATCCTGGAAGTCGACCAAACAGACTATAGTAACTCGGTCTACTTTTGAAGCTGAGTTGTGTGCACTTGATGCCACGGGGACGGAGGCTGAATGGTTACATGGACTTATGTCCACGATACCTGTAGTAAGCAGACCGCTTCCTGCGCTTGCTATTCATTGTGATAGTAGAACAACTATCGACAAGATTAGCAGTAAAAAGTATAATGCTAAAACCAAGAGGCACATCCAAGTTAGACTAAAGTCTATTAGGGGTTTAGTGTCTGATAGGATTATTGCTGTAGAGTTCATAGGAACTCAGAATAATATAGCTGATCCTTTAACTAAAGGACTGGAACCTGCAGTGGTCCTTAAGTCAAGGTTGGGGATGGGGCTGTCAACCCATCATAGTTCATCATCAGTGGGAACCCAATACACATGAGAGGAGATCCCTTGAAGTGTATTCAATGTGGTAATAACAAGCTGTAAGGATGAACTGGTAGTACCTTTGCTACATAGATGATACTGTTGTATCTGAGTCTATCCCCTGTAAACCTAGAAGGTACTGATACTGCTAGATAGCAAGAGTTATTATAACTCTGAATGGGGTCAAGTCATTTGACGAGATGGTAGCAGTACATCTCTGGAGATGCCCAACTAAGCGAATGTAATTGTGTGGTCGCAATTAGAGGAAAGGGTTATTCCTTGAAACATTCGACGAATAGGATCGAGACAAGACCATTAATGTCTCAAAGCCGTAGATTGGCACCATAGCCTTTGACTTGTCGTCGTCTATGGAACATGGTTACACCAAACGGATTATGATTCAAGGTGAAACATTCCATCTGAATCCGGTAATCATTGAAGTAGGGGACTTAGGAGGGTTCAAACCCGGAAGGGTACCGACTCTGAAAAAACAAGTCATGATGAGAAACCTGAAACATTTCTATATGGATTTGTGGGGGATTGTTAGAAAATGGAGTTTTTAGAGCATAAGTATTTTATGTTCTTGATGTAAATTCCGGATTTTAACGATTGAAAATTGTTCCTTGTTATGAGGACTTAAATTTTCATATATGGGTCTAAGTAATTTTCTTAGTGAAACCCATAGAGAAATGGAGTTGAAGTTAGTAGCTTGAATAAGCTTGAAATGAGAATGTGTATTTGTCCCACATTGAAATGAATAAAGGGGGTTGTTGGCTTTATATAGAATCACACACATGGGTAGTGTACAACTACTAAGGTGTGTGATGGTGCATGGTGTTACTGTGTGCTCCACGCGCACACACACACACACGCGCGCGCGCCGCCGCTGCCACGCCACGCCACGCCACGTCTCGACTCGGGTTGGCTCGGTCGAAGGGCGATTTGGGCGAATGTCTCGGCGTCTCGCGTACGCGAGGCGACCTGGGCGAGGGATTTTATTTCTGTGATTGAATAATATTTTAATTAGAATATATATATATATTGGGATCAGTACTTGGAATAAATCAGTAACTGGTCAGACATCTAATACTGATGGGCCAAGTCCTGATGAAATCCTGAAGGTACTACCAGATCCTGATGCTGGATCAAATACTGATGGACCTCAAGTCCTGACGGTATCAGATCCTGATGAATGATTAAATACTGATGGACATCAGATCCTGACGGACGAAAAATCCTGATGGATCAGATCCTGATGTTGGGTCAGAATTTGCTGATATATATATATTCGTATAATTAAAATAAAAACTGATATGTGTGGATAAATATAACGTAACAGTTACGATTTATTAAATCAACCGTTTTGATTTTATTAAATCAGCCGTTTCATTTTATTAAATGTAAATCGGCAGTTACAATATTAATTGGGTGGCATCAGTTACGTTTGGTCTCTCCTATAAATAGAGACCTAAGCTACTGATTGTGAAATACTGGATACACTGAATATACAGACCACACCCTACATTCTCTTGTCTTCTCTACACTCTCTGTTCTCCTCCTGTTATAGTATATATTACTTAGGGTTTTTCCGGCGACCGAGGTGTTAGTCGAAGTAGAGCTTTCTGATTACTGTGATCATTTAGCTCGGAGCTGTTTTATCCTGGGAGAGGTGTTGCAAGCATCCCAACACAGTTGTAAGTGGGGGCAATTATCTCTTCAAGAGCAGTCAGGCTTTCTAGCAAATCCTGACGACTCAGCTGTTTGTTTTACTTGTTCTACATACTGATATAGCTATGGCTACTGGTATGTTTTCTGCCTTCTCTTTGTTCTATCAGTTACTGACCTGCATGTGTTTTACCTTCGTGTTTTGTTTCGCTAATTGTATGCTTGGCCTGGACTTGTTAAATACGATATATAACTGCCTCTATGTTGCTGTTTTAGTCATAATTCCCAACAATAGATTCATGAATGATTAATTTATTATAAACAGCTAGATGTAAACTTTTAAGTTATTAATAGGAGCATGATTAGGAGATAAACATCAAGTGAGTATGCTGACGACGAGCATTTTGCGTTATTGCTAATTAAGAAATTCCATACTTAGCTTATTAGCTACAGCCGAGCATCCATTGACTTGGCAACTTTTAAAAATGGAATTTAGCTTATTAGCTACAGCCGAGCATCCATTGACTGGACAACTTTTAAAAATCAATTTAAACAATACTCCTTCTATCCCTTCCATTTCTTTACACTTTTCTTTTTGGGACGTTCCACTAATTCTTTACATTACTAGAAATAGTAACTTTTAACAATAAAATACATTATTACATCCACTACTTCACTCCACTTTTTCAACACTTTACACTATTACACCAACTACTTCACTTATTTTAACAATAAAATCACTATTACACCTACTACTTCATTTCACTATACACCTACTATTTCATTTATTTTAACAATATTACACCCACTATCCTTGTTCTCCGTGCTCAAATCAAATGTAAACAAATGGTCGGGACGGAAAGAGTATATTACATGTTATACCTGCAACTGTTTCATCAATCTAAAAAAAGAAGGGAAGAAAAATAGGTGGTGTTTGGCAAATCCGTGGAGCAACTTATAAGTTACTTATTTTGGAAAAAATTTCGTATTTATATACTTTTTTTTAGAGAAAAATTTGTATCGGGAGTTTAATATTCGTTATGTTGCAAAAATAAGTTACTTATTTCAGAAAAAAGTACATATTTCCTAACTTTTTTCCAGAATAAGTAACTTATTTTTGAAAAATAAGATTTCCCAAACGGGCCCATAAACGAGCCAAATGTTAAGGTCTACTCAATTGTCGTCCCAGCACGGTAGAGTACTTATACACGGGTTGATAAAATCGACCAATCCGATTCAAATCGATACTATTTCACCCGATTCAAACCGATTTTTTTAAATTGATATATAATTGGATTGAAAAAACGTTAACCCGATTTAAATGGATTGGGTATGGGTTTTAATTTTTTTTACCCGAACCAACCCAACCCTACTAAAAAATAAATTAATTTAATGAAATATTTTTTATATCCTTGATCCATTATTACATTGGCCCATTTATATTGACTCAGTTTAGTTAAAATACAAATTAGTAGTAAACAACCCATATTAGTAGGAAATACAAATTAGTAGTATACGACCCACATTGTACCAGCCATGTATATTTATGTATTTTATCATGCAAATCATTAAATTGCATGAAACTTATTGAGAGAAAGTAGCAACATTTTATCTGTTATAGAAACCATGAGATGCAAGGCGTATGTTAAATTTTTATCGCAATCATGTTATGCTGAAATGTATTAAACATATGCCGAAACCTTTAATTTTTTTTAGCAACCACAAAAATGATAACAATTTTTTATACAATTTTTTATAATATTTATTCACAAATTTGCTTGCATTGACTATTTGGTCTAACAAGGCTTGTTCAAAGAAAACCATGCCCAGCGTGGAAATAACCTTTCCTATCTTTTCCCCGGACCCTGCTACTACGAAAGAGGTTCACTTCTTAAAATATTGAATTGGATTGGATTGAATTATGAATTTAATTTTAATAAATTGGGTTGAAAATTTTTCAAATCAATTAAATTGAGTTGGAACATAAAATTCTTCCACCGCCCATCCCGTACCGTGTACACCCTAGTACTTACAATAAGTTTTAATACAACTAAGCATGAACCATTGACTTTCCGGATGTTTATGTATTCAACGAGCTGGGATCCTCTTGTTAGACCATGTTAGCACAATCATGTGCATCACATGAGCAATCCAGAAAGCACCACCTGAGCAATCCAGATCGCACTCATGACAACAAACATTCTTGAGTTATGCATGTGTACTAGAGGCCTCCATGTGAGGCCATGTGTGGCCATGTGTGGCCATGTGTAGTGTGTAGCATCTCCTATCTTGTATCCTATTTAAACTCTGCAATAGTTAATATAATGTATCAAGGTTTATCAAACTCTATATGGTATCAGAGCTTGATCCATTCTTTTTCAACAAATAATCATCTACATCAAGTCTTCGGTTAATATCAATGGCTTCCAACAACAATCAGATACCAAACACAGCTGAACCCTCTCAGCCATTTACCATAGTTCAGTTTACAAATGCAATCAAGCTTACTTCCACCAATTATATTACGTGGAAAGCTCAAATTAAATCTATCCTAGTTGGACATGATTTGTTCAAATTTGTAGATGGCACTCATTCAGCCCCTGCAAAGACAGTAACCACCAACTCAATCACAAAAGCAAATCCGGCGTATACCACATGGATGCGTCAAGATCAACTCCTCTATGGCGCACTTGTTTCAACTTTGGTGTCAAATGTGGCACCCCTGATAACTCAAGCAGAAACCACCCAAGAGGCTTGGAAAATTCTTGAAGACACATATGCTAAACCATCTAGGGGGCATATCAATCAACTCAAAGAGAAAATTAAAAACTTGAAGAGAGGTAATCAATCAATCACTGACTTTATGCAACAGGTCAAAGGGTGTGCGGATATTCTTGCATCTCTTGGCAAACCTCGGGATCCAGAAGATATAATTGACTATGTTTTGAAAGGTTTAGATTCAAACTTTCAAGCTGTTATTGATGCTGTTCAAAATCGTGACACTACAATTTCGTTTGCTGAGCTTCATGAAAAATTAATCAACAAGGAACTTCAACTCAAACAAGAAGGTGAGTTGGCTTCCTTAGGGTCTCCTGTCACTGCTATGCTGATGCAGTCCAAACCCAAAAACAAACAAAAACCCTATGCTCGTCCATGGTCTGCACAGGCCTTTCCTACACCACCACAGCCACAATACCAGTCCCCTCACTACGTAAATCGTCCTCCACATCGTCCCTTTCAAGGTCGATGCCAGTGGTGCCGAGAAACGGGTCATGTTGTTGCTTATTGCCCGATTTTTCGTCAAACTGCACCTCATTTACGTCCACCCACACGTCCTTCACTCCCTCACCATTATGCATCACAGCAACCTTCACCACAGGTCAATACCAGCACGTTACATCAACCTTGGTTAGTTGACACTGGTGCATCTCATCATGTCACAAATGACCTTCAGAATCTCAGTCTTCACTACCCATATGATGGTACTGATGAAGTCATTGTTGGCAATGGTAATGGTTTACAAATCTCTCGTGTTGGAACCTTTCATTATCAAACTCCAACACAAAACATTGATTTTAATAAAGTTCTATATGTTCCTGAAATTTCCAAAAATCTTATCTCTGTGTCTCAACTTACTCTCCACAATAACTTATCTGTCGAATTCTTACCGACTTGTTTTCTTGTAAAGGATCTTCAAACGGGAACAACTCTACTTAAAGGTCCGTGTGTCCATGGTGTTTATGCATGGCCTTTGTCTGTTTCACCTCAAGCTCTCACAACTCACATCTCTCATAAATCGTCCTGGCATCACAAGTTAGGACATCCATCTCCATCAGTTTTAAAATTTATGCAACGAAGTTTTCAACTAGGTACTCAGTCCAATGTTGATTTTTGTAATTCCTGTTCAATCAATAAAAGTCACAAATTACCATTTTATCAATCTACTATGTCTTCTACTTATCCACTACAACTCATCTACTCTGATGTATGGACCTCTCCTGTTGTTTCATTTGATGGCTATCGCTATTATATTATTTTTGTTGATCATTTCACAAAGTATATATGGTTGTACCCATTAAAACACAAATCAGATACCAAAGCTACATTTATCAAGTTTAAGGCCATAGTTGAAAAGTACTTTAATTCCAAAATCAAAATCTTGTATTCTGACAATGGAGGTGAATACATTGCTCTGGCTTCGTTCTTGGCATCGACTGGGGTCTCTCATTTCACTTCCCCACCACACACCCCACAACACAATGGTTATTCAGAGAGGCGTCATCGTCATATTGCTGAGACAGGTCTCACCTTAATGTCTCACTCAGGACTTCCTCAAGATTTATGGCCATTTGCATTTCAAACTGCTGCATACTTGATCAATAGGATGCCCACTACAACACTTCAACATCATTCTCCATATTTTAAGCTGTTCCAAAAACTACCTAACTATCAGAAGCTAAAGAATTTTGGTTGTTTGTGTTTTCCTTGGTTAAAACCCTACACATCCCACAAGATGGATCCTAAATCAGTTCCTTGTGTCCTTGTGGGCTATTCTACATCTCAAAGTGCTTACCTTTGCCTAGATCCCAAGTCCTACAAAGTATACACATCACGACATGTTAATTTTGTTGAGCATGTCTATCCATTTCATGAACTCCACCAACCAGTCTCTCCTCAAGCTGTTACTAACCAAGAACAGACTCATTCAATCGATCTTCCCATCCTTACCAATTCCAATCCCTCCTCACACCAAGATATTAGCACAGCATCTGCTTCTCACACTAGCACTCCTCCACCTGCTCGAGTAACTACTCGATCAATGAATAACATTAACAAACCCATTCAAAAAATGAACCTTCATGTCCATGTTCAATCTCACAAAGAACCCCAAAATATCACTCAGGCGCTTAAAGATCCAGATTGGCGTCAAGCTATGTCCTTGGAATATGAAGCTCTCTGCACAAACAATACATGGGATTTAGTTCCCCCTGATGAAGCAAGTAATGTTGTAGGCTGTAAATGGGTATATCGTGTCAAATATCATCCTGACGGATCATTAGATAAGTACAAAGCCCGTCTTGTTGCCAAAGGCTTTCATCAACGACCAGGCTGTGACTACACCGAGACCTTCAGTCCTGTAGTAAAACCTGTTACGATACGCACAGTTCTAGCCATTGCAGTGTCGTCAGGATGGCCTTTGCGTCAGCTTGATGTTAATAACGCCTTTCTCCAAGGTACCCTAAATGAAGATGTCTACATGTCTCAACCACCAGGCTTTATTAACAAAGAATTTCCACACTATATTTGCAAACTCAAGAAAGGAATTTATGGTTTAAAACAGGCACCACGGACATGGTACCAAGAGCTTCGCACTTTTCTTCTTCAACTTGGGTTTGTAAATTCCGTGGCTGATTCGTCCTTGTTCATCTATCGACATGATAAAGTTATTGTATATCTCCTGGTTTATGTCGATGATATTATCATCACTGGTAGTTCAACACCTATTCTTGAAACCATGATAACTAGGTTGTCCACTCGTTTCTCACTTAAGGATCTAGGCATCTTATCCTACTTTCTTGGTGTTGAATGTCATAAACATCCCAAAGGCTTGTTTTTAAACCAACAAAAATATGTGCTTGATCTATTACAGAAGTCTCACATGATGGAATGCAATTCCATCTCCACTCCAATGTGTACCACTACCTCTTTCAGAAGGGATTCTGGCAATGTGCTGGACAGTCCAACTGAGTACAGGACACTTCTTGGGAGCCTGCAGTATCTGTCGTTAACTCGCCCCGATATTGGTTTTACAGTTAACAAGCTTTCTCAATTTATGCATTCTCCAACTTCAGTTCATTGGAGTGCATTAAAGCGATTGATTCGATATCTCAAGGGTACGCAGGACAAAGGCATACTGATCAGCAACAATAGTTCCCTAGCATTACATGGTTTTACTGATGCTGATTGGGCAGGAGACAAAGATGATTTTCGTTCCACAACTGGTTATTTGATGTATCTTGGTTGTACACCAATTTCCTGGAGATCTGGTAAACAACATTCAGTGGCAAGGTCGTCAACTGAGGCCGAGTATCGAGCCTTAGCAGACTCCTGTTCTGAACTCATGTGGATACACTCCCTCTTGTCTGAACTAGGAGTTAAACTCCTTCAACAACCAGTACTTTACTGTGATAATCTTGGGGCCAAGAGTCTGAGTTCTAATCCTGTTTTTCATTCCAGAATGAAGCATATTGCTCTTGCTTTTCATTTCGTCAGGGAGCAAGTTCAACGAGGTCTTCTTCGTGTTGCTTATGTTTCGACAGAGGATCAACTTGCTGATGTGCTTACAAAACCATTACCTCGTTCAAGGTTTGAAATTCTGGTTTGCAAGTTAGGACTCACCACTCCGGTGTCCAACTTGAGGGGGCATGTTAGACCATGTTAGCACAATCATGTGCATCACATGAGCAGTCCAGAAAGCACCACCTGAGCAATCCAGATCGCACTCATGACAACAAACATTCTTGAGTTATGCATGTGTACTAGAGGCCTCCATGTGAGGCCATGTGTGGCCATGTGTGGCCATGTGTGGCCATGTGTAGTGTGTAGCATCTCCTATCTTGTATCCTATTTAAACTCTGCAATAGTTAATATAATGTATCAAGGTTTATCAAACTCTATACCTCTGTCCCCTTCCTCCGTGTCTCCATTGTGTCCCCTGTTGTTTTTAATACAAAAAAATATTTTAGTGGAGCCCATTGTTATTATTTATTAAAATGGACCTCGCAGGGGCATTCTTTTTATATTAAAAAGAGCAGGGGATATAAAGGGGACAGAGGATGGGGACAGAGGATCCGAACCCGTATTCAACATTGTTGGCGCGACTTGTCAAAAAAAAAAAACATGGTTGGTGCGAGTTTTAATTTAATGTATGTATTATTTTTACAGTATTTGTATAACAATAGCTGGAGTCACTTGAATGAACAGTCTCCGGTAGCAAAAATTTAAGAGTATCTTCAACCATCATAAATCTTTAGCTAAAAATTTATATCACATTCAAAATAAAAGAATATAGAAATTTTATAAAAATGTTGGCATTCCAACATATCTTAATCTTTTGCAAAATTTTTAATCAATCAAAACATATCGGCTAAATCTCTAAAGGCCTGTAGTAAAATTATACATACATTTTTTATTGTCATATTAAAAAATAGATTCTATTTATAACAATCAAAAATAATAATGACATATCATTTTTAAAAATTAGTCAATCATTACAGCAAACTCCATTGGAACATAATACATTACAGGTTCAGCAAATTTTACATAATCGACAGTTTAGCCAATCGTTTTAAGAGCATCTCCAATCATTAAAAACCCTTAGCTAAAAATGAGTCTAAATTACCATAAATAAGAATTATGAAGAATACGTAAAAAAAATCATCTCTAATGGGACATTCCTGGTAGCTATAATTATAGATAACGTGTAATAACCCGGATTTTTTTCAAGAAATGATTTTATTATTATTTTGATAATAATAAGGTTTTTCCTAAATAAGGAGGAATTTTTTTTAATATTATTTTATTTATTAAATTATTTTCGGTTAAGTGGAACTGAGTCTTTTTTTTAAAAATTTTATTGACCGAGTAGATATCTCGAGTCAACAATTTATTTGTGCAAGGGTTTAATTTTGAAGTGTGGATTTATTTAGTAGAGATTTTATTTTAAGTTTCTGAATAATTGTAGATTTTTAAAATCTGTGGTAAATGATTCTTTTGATTATTTGAGGATTTATAGAATTACTCGATTAATATATATGGATCGAGAATTCGGGATTTTATTAAAACATTGATGTTTGTGGTATTTTACAAAGCCCTGTAAATTGTGATTTATGAATCACAATGAATTGTTTTATAAATTATTAGTAATTTGTAAAATGCATGTCAATTTAGAAAATTTAGATTTAATTCTATTTCTTTCTCCAAAAGTCTTTAAAAATATTCTAGTATTTAATTATGCTAGAAATTTTATTTTTACAAATTAGAGTTTTTAACTCTAAATATTATTTAAAGTACGTAGTAATTAATTTAGTGTTTTAAAGGTTATTGGGCCAAGGCCCATTAGGTTTATAACACAACACAGCACTTAGACTTATACACACACACGGCTGTAAACATACACACGCAGCCACAAACAGATCGGGGGGAGAGGAGTGAATCGGAGAAAAGAAAAAGAGAGACTGGGGGATCGGAATTGAAGAGTGTGTGTATGTATAACGTGTATATGTGTGTATATATGCGTGAGTGGGCTGTTGTGTGTGTGTAAGGGCCACGGAGGGGTCGCGTGGGGAGGTGACCGGAGAAGACCACCACCGCGCAGTGGTGGTGGTGGCAGCGAATGAAGGGAGGAAGGGGCAGGTGCTGAGAGAGAGAGAGAGAGAGAGAGAGAGAGAGAGAGAGAGAGAGGAGATTGGTTTCCGGTGGTTTGATTTTCGGGCGCGTCGAATCAAAATCGAAAGGGTATAATTTTTTTTGTATTTAATTGTTGTAATTTAATTGATTTTAAATTGCGAGATTATTTGCTAATTTTCGTGATTAGATGTAAATTGCTATATATTGTTGAATGGTAGTAATTTAATTAGTTAAGTGTTGTAATTTAATTAAATTTAAATTATGAGTCTAATGTGATAATTTTCGTAATTAGCTTAGTATTATTAATTATGAATATTGTTTGGATTTCCGAGATTAAATTCGGAGATTATGATTGTCATGATTAATTGTGAGTCCAATAATATGAGTGGGCTAATTTGTAAGTGTATGTGTTAAATGATCTTAGTGATTAAAGTTAGTGTTTTAGTGGAGAAATTTCTAATGTTAGTTGTTAGTTCAAATTGTAATTGTTAATTGCTAAGTGCTAATTGTTTTCGTCATATAATGTATAGTCATAAGAGTTGGATAACTCGTAAATATCTATGTGCTAGATGTTATAAATCGAGTCATAATATATGTTGAAAGTATAAGTGCCAACTACGTGGTGTTGCCTTAAATGCGGATAAACTTAGTTTACTTTCTTACATGTTGAGGTGCCGCATGTCTGGGCGGGTACTTTTCTTAATTGTTTACTTTTCCTTATGTGCTAGGTGCCGCATGTCTGGGCGGGTACTTTTCCGTACTTGTTTACTTTTATGTTGCTGCAATTGAGGCAACTTGATTTTCCTTGGTGATGGCACAGTTGGATTGTTGAATTGAAAAACAGGGGAATAGTCCTATTTACGAATACTTCATGCCAAAATTTTCTAAAAATCCTCTGCATTTTAATTTATTTAAATTATTAGATTTAAAGATTTAAAGGCATCTATGTGTATGAGTGTTTAAGTACATATGTGATGATTAATGAGGTGTGGGTATATATGTTTAAGTATATTTTATTCATATATCATGTGGAAAGTAGAATTTCAGTTATATTGCCAGTATTATTCTTTCTTAAAAATTGTCATAACATTCTGTTAAATTTTTTGCAGGTATTGCATTTTTATTCCTTGTTTTAGTATAATGTTCTTAATGTATATAGTTTCACTAAGATTAATTGATAGTAAATTAGTTTAATGGAATTGGAAGAATTTTATAAAATGTGGACCAGCTTCGTGGTCATAGTAGTAAAGGCCAATGTCAATAAGTGCCTAGTGAGGGATCCCAGAGTATTTTTAGCTGGACTTTACGTGGCTGAATACCCGGAATGTCCAGAGTATGATTAAAACTCCAATTCTATTAAATGTTGTTTTTATGCAATTATATTCTTATGATAGAATGTTTTAGTTAAAGTACATTTTCATTTCCAAGTATGTTGGATATAAAGTTATGATTTGAGTTAATAAATACTGTTAGTATAAAAATGGAAAGTTATTTATATTAGTGTTTTGAACAGTGAAAACTAATTCACGGTTATTATGGTCGCTGTGGCATTTGTTACGCAGTGATAGTGAGAACCGAGAATGAATTGAGATCTTCTTATTTATTCAAACTCATGATTGTCAGGCCGGTTAGGCAGCTAGGTATGCAAACGCTTAGTGACATGAATGAAATTTGAGTAACTGAGAATTTCTTGGAGATTTGTGTTAAAGCGATAGTTTAAGTATTTTGCAAGTATTAAAAGTATTATGTTCAGTTCTATATATAACTTGCTGAGCATTCTTTGGCTCACACTTGTTGTTTTTTTGAAATCTAACTTTAAAAATTCTAGTATTTAATTATGCTAGAAATTTTATTTTTACAAATTAGAGTTTTTAATATGAGTGGGCAAATTTGTATGTGTATGTGCTAAATGATCTTAGTGATTAAAGTTAGTGTTTTAGTGGAGAAATTGCTAATTGTTAGTTGTTAGTTCAAATTGTAATTGTTAATTGCTAAGTGCTAATTGTTATCGCCATATAATATATAGTCATAAGAGTTGGATAACTCGTAAATATCTATGTGCTAGATGTTATAAATCTAGTCATAATATATGTTGAAAGTATAAGTGTCAACTACGTGGTGTTGCCTTAAATGCGGATAAACTTAGTTTACTTTCTTACATGTTGAGGTGCCGCATGTCTGGGCGGGTACTTTTCTTAATTGTTTACTTTTCCTTATGTGCTAGGTGCCGCATGTCTGGGCGGGTACTTTTCCGTACTTGTTTACTTTTATGTTGCTGCAATTGAGGCAACTTGATTTTCCTTGGTGATGGCACAGTTGGATTGTTGAATTGAAAAACAGGGGAATAGTCCTATTTACGAATACTTCATGCCAAAATTTTCTAAAAATCCCCTGCATTTTAAGTTATTTAAATTATTTGATTTAAAGATTTAAAGGCATCTTTGTGTATGAGTGTTTAAGTACATATGTGATGATTAATGAGGTGTGTGTATATATATTTAAGTATGTATTGCTTTGCGAGTTATAAGTAATTAGTTATCAATTGGGTTGTTTATGTACTAAATAGTACTTTACTATTATTTCGAGTATAATTAGGGATTCGATATGGACCCAGCGAGCGTGTTGACGAGACGATTGAAGGAAAATGAATGCGTGATCGAGTAAAGACCGAAGTATAGTAATTAGGGAATTGACGCATTGGAATCGAGGCAAGTGTACTAACCCTCGCTTATCGTTCAAGCGAGATAAAAATGTTTCTATTCAATATATGTATTCCCTTCAAATCCTTATTGCTAGTATCCTCTCCTTCAAATTATTGATAAGGATATATTTTATTCATATATCATGTGGAAAGTAGAATTTCAGTTTTATTGCCAGTATTATTCTTTCTTAAATATTGTCAGTAATATTCTGTTAAAGTTTTTGCAGGTATCGCATTCTTATTCCTTGTTTTAGTATAATGTTCTTAATGTATATAGTTTCACTAAGATTAATTGATAGTAAATTAGTTTAATGGAATTAGAAGAATTCTGTAAAATGTGGACCAGCTTCGTGGTCATAGTAGTAAAGGCCAATGTCAATAAGTGCCTAGTGAGGGATCCCAGAGTATTTTTAGCTGGACTTTACGTGGCTGATCACCCGTAATGTCAAGAGTATGATTAAAACTCCAATTCTATTAAATGTTGTTTTTATGCAATTATTTTCTTATGATAGAATGTTTTAGTTAAAGTACATTTTTATTTCCAAGTATGTTGGATATAAAGTTATGATTTGAGTTAATAAATACTGTTAGTATAAAAATGGAAAGTTATTTATATTAGTGTTTTGAACGGTGAAAACTAATTCACGGTTATTATGGTCGCTGTGGCATTTGTTACGCAGTGATAGTGAGAACCGAGAATGAATTGATATAATCTTATTTATTCAAACTCATGATTGTCAGGCCGGTTAGGCAGCTAGGTATGCAAACGCTTAGTGACATGAATGAAATTTGAGTAACTGAGAATTTCTTGGAGATTTTTGTTAAAGCGATAGTTAAAGTATTTTGCAAGTATTAAAAGTATTATGTTCAGTTCTATATATAACTTGCTGAGCATTCTTTGGCTCACACTTGTTGTTTTTTTGAAATCTAACTTTTCAGTAAACTAGTTGGCGAGGCTTAGCCTGCGCAGTTCAGAAAGTGGAAAGAAGAAGCAGGATGCTGTTATGAAGCTGACGTGGATCAGGGTATTTAGATTTAAAGTTGAATTGTTGTATGTAAATATAGTTTTAGTAGTTATAGTATGTATTTGATTAGTTGGCCTAGTATACTTCTATTCGAAGTTATACCAGTGATTTAAGTCTGTATAAAGTTTTGTATATAGAGTTGTATTTAAGTTGGTTTTGGGTTTTCTTGTTTCTAGAACTGTAACCTAAGATCCTTAGTTGGGAGTTGGGGTCAAAGAGCTATTGATTGAGTTTTTATTTTATTTCAGTTTTATTTTGATATCAGATTTTTAGTTTAGTATTCAGCAGGTTTATGTTGTATTTACGAATACATCATGTCCAATTTTTGTTAGAATTATTGAGTTTGTTAGCGTGACGCCCAAATCTACTGACCCCGGATTTGGGGGCGTTACATAACGCCATCATATTGGCTATATTTGTCGAATCTCTAGAGACCTGTAATGAAACTCCACATCATCTATTACCATATTAAAATAAAGTATTCTATTTTTAACAACTTGAAATCCTTTATTATCATACCTGAGTCTACCACGCCGTGCGGTTAACCAATCAAAAGAGAGGAATTATTTTAGGACAAATCAAATTTCATTCCTAAATTTTAGACCAATCATATCATATTAAAATTTTTCCTTATTTACCTTTCTATACTCACTTTACTAACCGTGGTTAGTTAGTAGTTCTAATTGAAATATAATAACTATTTAATTTAACATGCTTATATATTACATATGCTTTTAATCAGAAAATATTCGATAATAAATTTTTAATATAATTTATTCTCATATTATTAAATAGCAACTATATATTTACAAAATTACGCTATAACTGTATAATTATGGTAACAACTCAACCAACTTGAAAACATTAGCATACATTAGTATAGAAAGTTGCAAGTACAAATATTTAAAAAGAAAATCACTAAAAGAAAAAAATCACGCCCCCTTGATTTTTATGAGATTTTAATCATGTATGATAATTTTATTTTATTTGAACCTAGATAATAATTCAATCTCATAATGCACTTAATAAAACTAAAAAATAGTAGTTCGATTTCATCAAATATATTTTTAAATATCAAGTCACATATCGTGCCCTCAAGCCATTATATAATCCTTTATTATAATACCTGAGTCTATCCAAGTATCCAAGTATATAGTTAGATGCAGTTAGCCAATCAGAAAATTATGAATTATTTTAAAACCAGTGAGAGGTCATTGCTAAATTTTAGAACAATCATATTAATTTAAAAATTTCCTTTTTTACCATTCTCATCCTATTATACTAACCATGATTAGTTACCGATTCTAATTTAAATATTGAAGTTATTTGATTTAACATATCCATGTATTACATATGTTTTAATGCCAAAAAATAATTATAGTAAATTAATAGTTTAAATTAAAATCAATCAGAATTATAAAAATATATAATACTAAGCAATTTTCGCAAAATTAATTTTCCATAATTTTGATTTACAATTGATCATAATTACATTATAATATATTAAATTTTCATAAATATATATATGAACTAATCAGAATTTACTACTAAAATTAAATTAATCATCTCATTCTCTTCTATATCCTTTATTATAATACATGAGTCTACCCATGTATACAGTTGCATACAGTTAACCAATCAAAAAATTTATGAATTATTTTAGGACCAATCAAAAGTCATTCCTAAATTTTAGACCAATCATATTATATTGAAAGTTTTTTTATATACCATTCTCATCCTATTATACTATGTTAGTCACAGAGGCATGCCTGTATACATCTAATAACAAGCCTAATTGTTTGTAATTCTTTGTATTACTTACATGACCTCTTAACTGAGGGAACCTCTAGTTGTAGAGTTTCTATTTGTATTGTACTTGTAGTAGGCATCAAATCCTAGTTGTGTAACTATACTTATAGAGTCTAGAATAATGCTTGAAAGAAGTTCCAAGGTTCATGCCTCAAGCAAGGAGTTAAAGACTGTCAAATAATCACAGTTGGGATTTGAAGAAAAGAAGAATTTGCCTAAGTACCAATTCGAGAAGTATATTTGTCTATTCGAGAAGTCCAGCATTCGAGAAGTCAGGGATTCGATATCTCAAGACACTATTCGATATCTCTGTATATACTGTTCGATATCTCATTCGATATGTCTATGTACTCTATTCGAGAACTCAGGAAGTCAACAAGTCAAAGTGGTATTCGAGTTCTCAAGGAGTCAACAAGTCAAAGTTCCATTCGATATCTCAAGGACTCAGAAAGCTATTCGATATCTCGAGGATTCGATAAGTCAAATGTTCTATTCGATAACTCAAGGAATCCTGATGGAAAAGGGCTATTCGAGAAGTGGTTCGATATGTCAATATAACAGTGTTCGAGAACTCAGAGTTATCGATCAAGTCAATTTCAGTTCTCGAATCACTCACTTAGTCACTTCTCGAATACATTCTTGGAGACAAAATACTGAAGAAATTGTACAAGTCAGAAACCTGCAACAAGCCAATGCACTTTATGGACCACAATCTGTAACGTGCTCTGGAAAGTCTACAAGGAAGTTTGGAGAGATATAGAAGAGACAAGGAGCTAAAGAAGTGGATCTAAACAGGCTTTGCAAAGTCAAATCTGTAACCGTTTGGACACTTACTCAAAAAGGATAGACAGACTAGAAAGTAATTTGTTTAGCTACCTTATTTGCAGTAAGTAGGCTGTATCCATGTTCTATAAGGACACAGCCTCACTTCATAACTTAGTAACTTTGTGAGTCAAGTTTTTCATACACGAAGCTGTATCTTTCTGAGAAAAACGAAGCTGAGAATACTATCATTTGTATTCACAGATTGTAGCAACCTTTATCTAATAATACATTAGATTAAAGTGATATTGTGTTTTGTGTTATTCTTTATCCGCACCTTTAATCCTGCACACACAAACACTCTTGCTACATAGACTCGGAAAAGAAAAGTTCGAGAATCCATTCACCCCCCCTCTGTATTCTCTTATCGTATTCAATACTCAACAAGTGGTATCAGAGCGGGCTGTTTATTCAAAAATAGAAAAACAATCATGAGTTCGAATACACCAAAGACTACAGGAACGGTGAAGGTCCCTAAGTTTGACAAAGAGAATTTCAACCTCTGGAAGATAAAGATGATGTTGTTCATCAAAGCCTGTCATCCTTTGTATCCTGAGATTCTCAAGAATGGTCCTTTTGTTCCACAACAAGAGATACCAGAGAAGACTGTTGGAACCACAACTATCCCAAGATCTTATGAGGCCAAGGATCCATCAAAATGGACAGAATCAGAAAGGGAGAAGGTTGCTCTTGACAGCCACCTTATGTTGCTTATCATTGATTCCATGGACATGTCAATGTTTGCAAACATTGCATCATGTACATCTGCCAAAGAAATATGGGATCACATTGAGGTGTTGTGTGAAGGAACTGATGAGGTTAAGGAAAACAAGAAACAGATACTGGTCACACAGTATGAAGCTTTCATGGCACAGCCCAAGGAAAGCATCACTGAGATGTTTGAGAGATTTCACAAGCTAGTTACAGAGTTGTAGATGAATGGCAAGGTTTACAGTACCAAGGAGTTAAACATGAAGTTTCTGCTATCCTCACCAAACCATCTAGAGCAAAGGGTCATTTCTCTAAGGGAAAGAGATTTGAACAAAGTTACATATGATGTGCTCTATGGAGTTTTAAAAACTCATGAGCTTGAGTTGCTTCAGAAAAGGGCTATCCAAGCCAATCAAGGCAGAATTGTAAATACATCATGTGCCTTGATTGTCAACAAATCTGTTCAAGACCTAGAAGCATCTACAAGTTAGTTAAGGATAGATGAGGTAGTAGAAGAGGAAGAAACTGAACCTGAGGTAAGTGAACCTGTTGAGGAGAAGGAGGAAGAAGAGTTTTACACTCTTGAAGAACTAGATGGGATGGAAAACACTTCATATGCTTTCATGGCCAGAAAATTTCCAAACATCAGATTCAAAAGGAATTAACCCTTCAAACCCAAAACCCAAAACCATTCATTCAACAAAAGCAAGGCAATTGTGAAACCAAACAAGAATAAGTTTAAAACCAGCCATATGGATAGGTCATCTGTAAGGTGCTATAGATGCAATGACCTAGGGCATTTTGCCAGTGAATGCAAAAAGCCTAAAAATAAGGATAGAGACTATCTTGAGCTTGAAGCTAAGTATGAGGCCCTTCTGAAAAAGTAGACACAAGGTAAGGCCTACATAGCTGAAGGGAAGTGCTGGGATGATTCTGACAGTGATGGAGAGGAGCAAGAATTCTGCAATTATGCCTTGATGGCCAATTCCAAGGATGACCCATCTCCATCTGATTCTCAGGTACCATCTCTCACTACTATAGATATGTCTATTTCGGAGTATAAATGCATGATTGAACAACTATCTGTTGAAATGTTTAACATTCATACTAGTATGACTGCTGCTAATGAAAAGATTGCTAAACTGTCTACTAGAAATGAAATGTTAACCAAAAAGAATGAGGAACTTGAGCTAACTGCTATGCAAATAGAAAACCTTAAGAAAGAAGTTGAATATCTGCAGAATAAGGTTTTGTGTGCTAGTCAGGTTGAAAAGGCTCTTAGGGATGAATTAGCTGAAAATGAATTCAAACTAAAAACTTTCAAGAAATCATCTGGTCTAGTGAAATCCTACTGTGAGAAAATTGAAGCAAAACCCAAGGCTGCTATTGGACTTGATTATGGCACTCTTAAACAGAGAAAAGGCTATGCTGTCATTGAAGATGACACAGTTGTTCATGAGGGAGTGCCTCATATTTTGAAAAAGACTGAAAATCCAATTTTTAAGGAACCAACATTTAAAATTGATGAGGATGCCTTACTCATCAAACAAATGTTGAATGATGAGGATGAGGCACAATCAAATGAACAACAAGCATCATCCAAGAGTGAGAGTGTCAGGTCAAAAGACAAGGAGCCAGTAGTTGATAGGCCAAGACCTAAGAAGTTTGTTAAGTTTGTTTCAGCCGGGAAGAGTGAATCAGAAAAGAAAGTGACTAAGAAGAAACAGAACAGAAATGTCAAGTTAGGGATTAACAAGGATAACAACTATGCTTATATGCCTAATGCCCCTAGGAAAACTTGTCAGAACTGTTTCAGTACCAATCATTTAACTCATGCATGCAAGAAACCTGTTGGTAGGGTGTCCAAACCTTTTTATGATTGTTCTGTGCCTCTAAGACATAGAGATGCACCATTTTGTGATAAATTTGACTGTATGCCATGCAATATGAATGTTATGACTAGTTATTTCAATCTGAGAAGGCAATTCATTGATGGTTGTATCAGTCACAATTCTCACACACACTACACCAGGTCAAAGTCTTCAAGTCCTCCTAAAGCTAGGAAGGTACCTCTGTCACCTAAGTCTGAAACCTCAGGTTCCAAGACTTCTAACAGTGACAAGAAGACTAATGCCAAGAAAGTTGACAAGCATGTTGTTTATGATAAAACTGTTTCTAAGTCACATGGACCCAAACTTGTTTGGGTACCAAAGGAAAAGTAATACCTTTGTGTTTGCAGGTCAAAGAAAGTGAAAAGAAGGTCATGTGGATTTTGGACAGTGGATGCTCAAATCATATGACTGGTGATATGGCCCTGCTATCACAGTATGAGGAAAAGGCTGGCCCAATGGTTGCTTTTGGAGATGACAGCATGGGTAACACATTGGGATATGGCAAGTTGAAAGTTGGTAATGTCATCATTGAAGATGTAGCACTAGTCAAGGGGCTCAAGCATAATCTGCTAAGTGTTGGTCCGTTTACTGATAGGGGATTCAAGGTGGATTTTGACAAAGATGAATGTTTGATCACCCACAAGAAGACTGGTGATTTTGCTCTATCTGGAGTAAGGAAGGGAAGCCTGTTTGTAGCCAATATGGATTCTGCAAACAAGGACAAAATTTGTTGCTTTTACTCAAAAGCATCAAATGAAGATTGTTGGCTGTGGCACAAGAAATTATCACACCTGAACTTCAAAGCCGTTAACTCTCTACTCAAAAGAGAGTTAGTGAGAGGCATGCCCACACTTGAATTCTGTCAAGAAGGAGTGTGTGAGGCTTGTCAAAAAGGAAAGATGAAAAGATCAAGCCACAAGACAAAGACAGTGACATCTATAACCAAGCCCCTACAACTCATTCATATGGATTTGTTTGGGCCTGTCAATATTATGTCTCTAGGAAGAAAGAAGTATGCCTTGGTGATGGTTGATGATTTTTCAAGGTATACATGGGTGGAATTTCTGGCATCAAAAGATGAGGCTCCACAAGTAATCATTGAGCATATAAAGAAAGTTGACAAGGAAGCAAAGGCCAACAATGCAAGTGTGATTGCACTGAGAAGTGATAATGGAACAGAGTTCAGAAATGTCAAACTTGAAGCATTCTGTAAAGAGAATGGCATTTCTCAGCAATTCTCAGCTCCAAGAACTCCACAACAAAATGGAGTTGTTGAGAGGAAGAATAGAACTCTAATTGAGGCTGCTAGAACAATGTTACTTGATGCAAAAATGCCTACATGTTTTTGGGCTGAGGCTGTGAGCACTGCATGCTATATCCAGAACAGAACCCTCATCAACAAAAACACTGGAAAGACACCTTATAACTTGATGACTGGAAAGAAGCCTACTCTAAAGTATGTTCATACTTTTGGAAGCAAATGCTTTGTATTGAAGGATAATTCTGAATATGTTGGAAAATTTGATTCAAAAGCATTTGAAGGAATTTTTCTTGGCTACTCTATGGAAAGAATTGCATACAAGGTTTATGTCATCAGTCAAAAGAAAGTTATGGAAAGCACAGATGTGACATTTGATGACAGCAAACTACTTGAACTAGAAGAAGCCAATGATGAAGATAAAGATCCATTGAAGTTTGATAATCTAGATGACTCTGATGAAGAGACTGAAACTGAAGTTGAAACTCGAGTTCAACAAACTCAAGTGAATGATGGTACAAGAGAAGAATTTGTGCCAATCAATAGTGAAGGAACAAGCATCCAAGACACACCTGTGAGTAGTGGCAACTTCACAGGGGGAGGAAATGAGAATGACCATGATGTGGATGATGAAGCAACATCAAGAATGAGAAATCAGGCTGAGCACTCAAGGAAATGGGATAGATCACACACTGCAGAGCAAATCATTGGAGATCCTAATGCAGGAGTAAGGACTAGGAGAGCAACTCAGAATGAGTGCCTCCATGGCTGTTTTCTATCACAAGTTGAGCCTAAGAAACTTGATGATGCACTGTTGGATCCAGATTGGATTATTGCCATGCAAGAGGAGCTGAATCAATTTGAAAGGAACAAAGTATGGGAACTTGTGCCTGCACCAAAGAACAGAACCATTGTTGGAACAAAATGGGTTCTAAAGAATAAGATGGATGAAGATGGTGTAATTATAAGGAACAAAGCAAGGTTGGTTGCAAAGGGATACTCTCAACAGGAAGGCATTGATTAGGATGAGACATTTGCTCCTGTTGCTAGATTGGAAGCCATCAGAATATTCTTGGCATTTGTTGCTCATTCAAACTTTAAAGCATATCAAATGGATGTCAAGAGTGCATTTCTGAATGGAGAGTTGGAAGAAGAAGTTTATGTGCAACAACCACCTGGTTTTGAGGATCCACACTTCCCAGAATTTGTCTACAGATTGCTTAAGGCATTATATGGACTTAAGCAGGCTCTAAGAGCATGGTATGATACTTTATCACAATTTCTTCTTGAGAATCAATTCACTAGAGGCACACTGGACAAGACATTGTTTTACAAGAAGCATGGTGATGATCTTATCTTAGTTCAGATCTATGTGGATGATATCATTTTTGGTTCTACAAATGAGAAGCTGTGTGAGAAATTTTCTAAACTCATGCAGAGCAGATATGAGATGAGTATGATGGGAGAGTTGACATTCTTTCTTGGGTTGCAAGTTAGTCAAAGTAAGGATGGTATCTTTATCAGTCAGACCAAGTATATCAAGGATTTATTGAAGAAGTTTGACTTGGAAGATTGCTCACCTGCAAAGACACCCATGGCCACTGCCACTAAATTGGATGAAGATGCTAAAGGCAAAAAGGTAGACATCTCAGTCTACAGAGGCATGGTTGGTTCTCTGCTCTATCTCACTGCAAGTAGGCCAGACATCATGTTTGCTACATGCTTGTGTGCAAGGTTTCAATCAAATCCAAAAGAATCACATTTGATTGCTATAAAAAGGATCTTTAGATATCTGAAGGGCACTCCAAACTTGGGACTATGGTATCCTAAGGACACAGGGTTCAATCTGGTTGGTTATTCTGATGCTGATTATGCTGGATGCAGAGTGGATAGGAAAAGCACCTCAGGTAGCTGCCAGTTTCTTGGACAAAGGTTAGTCTCTTGGTATAGAAAGAAACAACAATCTGTGTCAACTTCTACAGCTGAGGCTGAATACATAGCTGCTGGAAGTTGTTGTGCTCAAGTGCTTTGGATTAGAAATCAACTTAGAGATTATGGACTTGTGTTGGAAAGAATTCCAATCATGTGTGACAACATAAGTGCAATCTCTATAGTTGCCAATCCTGTCAGTCATCCTAGAACAAAGCACATTGACATCAGATATCATTTCATTAAAGAACATGCAACTAATGGAACCATTGAGTTGCATTATGTCTCTACAGATAAACAACTAGCTGACATATTCACTAAGCCACTAGATGAAGCCACTTTCACAAGGTTGGTTAGTGAGATTGGAATGCTGAATTCTTCAGATTCTGGCTAAGTGAATATATCATCTAGATTGTTGCAGCAGTAAACACTTACTTTATCTAAATTTTCAATATTTTTGGAGTAAGTGTTGGCTGAAATATGATTTATAAATATTTCAAATCTGTTGCATATGTTGGAAAATCATATTTTTGCTAACTTGAAATTTCTATGAAATTTTGAGAAAATCACTATTTAATTTGCTAAGAATATTCTTCAATGAATATGGCTGGTCAATTTTAAAAGATAGTGAAAATCAATTTTTTTATGAGTAATGGGTATAGTTCGATAAGTCAAACTTCTCGAATGATTCACTATTCGACATCTCTAACAAGTCTCATTAGAGTACTCTTGAGTTCATGAATAGTGACTTTTAGAGTTCTCAAATAGAGATTTCCTTGACTTCTCGAATATAGTGTTTCAGTTCTCGATTGATTGAGTTCTCGGATACTATATTTGAGTTCTCGAATCATTTGAAAAGACTGAATTCTCGCTGAATTTTAACCGATTTTGGACTTTTGTCTAAAAGTTTAATTCACTCATAAAAACACATTTTATTTAATTTAGAAATATTTCTGAGTTAGATAACTGCCAGCTATGAGTTACTATCTGCTTGAGTTATCGATTAAGCCTTTCTTGACTTCTCGAATAGTTGTTTTCTACTTCTCGAATGCCTGACTTGTCGATACAAAACAAACTTCTAATCGACAATTCAAGTACTTCATACTTATACAATTCTACACCTATTCGATTCATTTCATTCGATTTCTCAAGCATCTACACTCTCTAAACCTCTGGAACCCTAACTACCAAAAGCCAAATTTCTTCTTCAACCTTCAATTCCTTTCTTCTTCTCCATACAAATGGCAACAGTAAAGTTCAACACCAATTTCATTGCTCTAACTAGTGATGTGGAAGCACCCAACGCCAATTTCAAGTGATTTGTGAAATGGATGGCTGAGTCATACATCAAGGATGCACTCTCTGCCAACCTAACTCTATATCTGGATATCCTGGAACAGTTTTGGGGCACTGCTATTGTGGAGGTTGTAGCCCTGGAAAACGCAATCACTTCATATATCATCTACTGCAAGATTCAGAATCAGGAAATCACTATCACTACTGCAGACATGAATCAAGCACTGGGCCTACAACAAGAGTCATTTGACAGACTGGCCACGAATGCAGAGTTAGAGGAATTCTTTGAGTTCATCAACTACTCAGATGGGATCAATCTTGGCAAGCTGAACAGAAAGAATCTGAGAAAGGAGTGGAGCTATGTGTTTGCAACTCTTCTTCAAGTCTTCACTGCCAGGAAATCAAGCTTTGATCAAATCAGTGCACCTGTGCAGCAAATTGGCTATGCATTGGCCTATGGAAAGAAGATAGATGTTGGCCAAATCATCCTACAAGAACTATATGGGAGACTTGGTAAGAACACAACCAAGAGAGGTACTGATATTTTCTTCCCTCGCTTTATTCAATCTGTACTTAACTTTAAAAATGCTCAATTGATTGAATTGCCTGGGATAGATAAAAATAAAATAGGTTATCCTAAATCCATGACCAAACTCATTTTTGGTAATTTGGAGACTAGGAATGATGTGGATGTAAGACTTAACATAACTCCCCATATGGAGAGTTTGTTTCGAACTTACCCCCACAACATGCCAACATTTGATGCAAAATCTCAGTTAGCCAAGCCCAAGCAAGTAGAACAAAATGCTAACCCAGGGCTAGCTAACCAACCCTCTCAACCAAACACTCTACCAATCACTGAACCAACTGCATCATCCTCTCAAAAGGGTGATGTTAGTAAAAAGAAGAGAAAGCAAGTAATGTCTGCACCCTTGAATATCTTATCTGAAGCAGCATTAGCTGTTGAACTAGGTCTAGAAAGTGAGGAACCAGAGTCACCCTTACTAAGGCCAAAGAAGAAGAAGAAAACTAAGACCACCTCTTCAGTCACACAAATGGCTGAAGTTGTAAAATCAGGGGCACACAGCTCACTAGATGTATCCTTTCAACAGGGTGCATCTATAGAATCAAGCATCCTCTCCAATGCACCTTCTTGTATTGAGTCAGCACATGGGAGTGATAAGGATGGTACTACACTGAGTGGAGAGCACATCACACTTGAAACTCCCTCTATCTCTCAGGGGGAGTTGCCAAAATCTACTCTACAACACACTTCTCTTCCAGAATCTTCATCTCAAATTTCTTTGCAGCCTGCAACTCAAGCAATTGAGGAGCAAGGCATTGATCATCAAGAATTCTTTTCTCTTGATGAGCCAATGGACTCAAGTGACTTAGTGCATGACACTTTACTCACCACCCAGGACCCACATTTAGATGGTGAGGGAATGCATGCTGGGGCATATCCTAATGACACCATTACAAACACAGAGGTTCCACTAGTTTTCACTAGAGACTCTGTGCCTGTGTCAACTGCTGGTGTAACTCATCCCACTTTTGTGGAGACACCAGTAGTAGATGTGACGCCCCCGACCCCGATTTGATTTCCTCTGGAAAGAAACCGGCCCGAGGGTCCGTCAAACTACATCACAAGCTGCTTAACCTGCTAATATTTTTTTTTTTTGTAAATTTCGGCATGAAGTGTTCGTAAGTAGGACTATCCACCTGTTTTTCAATTCAAAAATTCAACTCTATAACAAAAGTCCATCTCACCAAAAATTGTGCCACGCACATCGCATATCAACTACTATCTACCATGTACTGAATTTGTACAACTACAAGCCAACTATGTCCTGACTTACCTCGAATCAACATACAACCAAAGTCCACAACAAGTGCTTCCACATTAAGTCAACCCACGACTTCAGTACGCGAAGTACGACTACTAAATCAAACACCAGCTCCGCTGGTCCATCACTTCTTTCTACTTTTCCACGGATCCTTCCGAAATCTTCGATATCTCCTGTGATAATTTATAAAAATAGAAGAATGAGCTATAAAGCTCAGCAAGTATATTTTGTAGTGATCCATTGAGGTTTAATAAAAATAATTTAGGTTTGGAAATCATTATCACTACACAGCTTATAATAAAATATAACTCACACCGAAACCAGGGTTCTGCCAATATGTCAGCACAACATAGTTTATAATAAAATATAACCCACACCAAAATCAAAGTTCTGCCAAAGTATTCATCTTTTAAAACTGAGTAATAATTTCGTCAACAGTTTTATTTCACAATAATCCGAAACTCAACACAATTTCACAATACACTGAATCTTAAAGCATTTTCACGATATTGCACATAAGCAATCATCATCATCATTTCACAATTCACAGTTTATAATAAAAATATAAACTTCACAATTTACTGAGGAAAAACTGGGCATTCTACACACGATAAGTTCATCAAGTTCTACTAGTGGGGGTCCCCGGCCTTTACTTCCTATTTCGGGAAGTTCACAAAGTTTCCATTTCTGGAAGTTCTACTGGTCTCCATTTCTGGAGGTTCATACTGTCTCCATTTCTGGAGTGATTCACTAGCAATGTCAGTCTGCTCAGTTTTCCTCAAAATCGCATCTCAACATATACTAGTTAAAACAATTTAACGAGTATTCATAATATTACAAAAAATCACACTTTAAACACCTCGATTTTTAAAGATATATTCCTTTCAAATTCATAAATCCACATTTCTACTTTTCCAGCTCAAATCAATATTTCTTCTAAACTACACAAATATATAGTTCTACTTGAAAAATATATTTCTTCTAAAATCCACAAATACACATTTCTACTTGAAAATAGATTTCTTCTAAAATCCACAAATACACATTTCTACTTGAAAAATAGATTTCTTCTAAAATCCACATATTCACATTTATACGCACATAAAACAAATATGCATAGGCTTTAAAACAGAGTAAATACGTTAAAAGAAATATAACGCATTATCTTCAATTTATCACAGCAAGATATACTACAACCACCGCTATCCAAGCAGTCCAACCATTCTTCAATCCATTTTTCCAATAACCTGAACAAGCATCAACAAACTCTTCAATCGTATATCTTCAATTTATTCTACTAAACGATTACATTCTACCACTTGACTTATTTCTACGAGTAACCACTAAAATCACTGACTTCCTCTTAAGTCACAATTTATCGAATAAGCTTCTATTGCTTACTAATCGATAATCCAATTACAATGCAGCTTGCTCCTCAAAAATCCAAATTTATAAAATTTCATGCTTAAAATGATGCTACAAGTCTCGTAAATCCCACACATTTATCAAGCTTGAGTTACAGTCCCTTTTTCAGAAAATCGGGCATGACCTTTTCGTAATTAGACGCTACCCGGTATCACAGCACCTCAACAATCAATTCCAAAACAATCACTAACAATTTCCAACTCAACTTCCACAAATCTTATAAAACCACTTTTACAACCCAAGCACAATTTATCAATAAATATTAATGATTTTAAAACATTACAACTCCAATAAATCCGAGTTTCCAAACTAAAACCCAAAATATAATTCTACTATTCAACGGGTCTCTAAATTTAATCCCAAAAATAATAACTCCAATATCCAACAAATTCACGAATTAATTCTGGGAATATAATTCTAAATATTCAACAAAATCTCAAATTTATCTCCATAATTTATAACCATAATATTTAATGAGTCCACAAAATTAACTACGGAATTAATAAAAATTCCTCGAAAATGCAACTTCAAAATACGAAATTGAAGCACCCACTTACGGTGTAAACTATGCACACAATAACCAGATCCATGGAGCTTCTCCGGTGACTACCACCGCTGCCCCGCATACACATTTTTTTCTTTTCGCGAAATTTCGCCATTTCCACGACCACACATCACCTCCCTCTTCTCTGATTTTTCTGTCCTACCTCCTTGCATCTCACCGACATCTCTCTATGTAAATCTCTTCTTCTATCTTCGTTAATGCTCTGTCTAAAATATCTCTCCATCTCTCCCACTATCAAGAAATCTCTCCAGCCTTTTCTCTCCCTCTCTCTTTCCCTCTATCTTTCTTTATTTCTCCATCTTCATTGATCTGTTTCTCCTATCTGTCTACATCTCTCCAACATCTCTCCATGTAAATCTCTCCTTCTACCTACTGTAATGCTCCCTCTGAAATAGCTCTATATCTCTCCCAATATCGAACAATCTCTCCAGCCTTTTCTCTCCTGCGTTTTCTATCCCTCCATCTCTCCCTCTCTTTATCTTTCTATCTCTCTCACTCTCTTCTCTCCTGCACAAACCACCACCACCACCATCAATGGTGGTCTCTCTACTGCTTCCATCATACAACATATATACACACACCCACCAAAACACATACATACACATATATACACACAAAAACGCACACACATATAGCACATACACAAGCCCCCAACACCACCCCCTTCTTCCTCTTCATCTCAACCCTCTACCACCACCACCACCACCACCACCACGGTGGTGGCTTCTCCGGCCGCGCCTCACACCTGCCCAGCCCACACATCGAACACACTCCCATGCTGCACATACACGACACACCACACATACACATCATCTTCTCTTCCTCGATTTCTCTTCTTCAATTCAAACCCCCAAAATCAATTTACAAACCCTAATTTTCTTTCTTCCCCCAATTCTCTTTTCTCTCTCCCCATTCTTTTTTTTCTCTGTTGTGTATTGTGTTTTTGTTCTTAATGGGCTTGGCCCAATTCCCTTTTATTACTACTAACACTTAATTCCGGGTCCAATTAAAACACTACTGATTCGTTTTAACTCCTTTTCATTCCACTTGTAATTGTTTTATTAAAACAATTATTTTCCAAATTCCAAAATAATTATAATCTTTAACTTAATAAAGTAAAGTCATCAAATCTCCAAAAATCTCGCATTTAAAATAATTACGAGTCCATTTGCAAATTTCCCGGAAATAATCCTAAAAATACCCACCGTCAAATAATAAATCCTAAAAATACCCACCGTCAAATAATAAATCTTTGACATAATAATTTAATCCTCAACCAATAAAATAAATTATTCCTCAAAATCCACAATTTATTGTCTCCGTCTCTAAATCCTTTATTATCTCCAAAACGGTTCAAATTTAACCGAAATAAATCTTATTCCACATAAAATAATCAAAATTAATATTTTCAGAATCGGGGTGTTACAGTAGAGTCAATCCATCCGGTTACAGAAGTTGCATCTGTAACTGAGGAGTCTAGTTTACCTAGCTCTAGCTCTGACTTTATGTCACAATGGCTGAAGCCTGTGCACCATGATAGTGCTTCAGGATCAGGGTCTGTTCCACAACAATTGACGGTTGAAGCACTTCAAAGCTTAATTGTGGATCAGATTCATGAGTTCACAAAGATTGCCCAGCACCTCCTCACTGCCAACCTGCCAAATCCTGACTATGAAGCTATTCTCCTGTGCCATAAAGAAGATGTGGAGCAACAACAGACCAAAATTGTGGATGAGTCTGAGAGAGAAGGAAATATAGATGCCTGGCTTCAAGGAAAGTATGACATTCCTCTCTCAGAAGGCCTACAGTACCTCAGAGAAGAGTACATCACTTCACTAGGGTCCAATGCCAATTCTCTCACCCCTAGTGCTATGTATGAAGCAGTCAATGACAGTCACAAGGGAATTCTCAAGGTTGCACACTACCTTGGCAAGGGTCTAAAGACAGAAGTCACAGAAGTGTGTACAGCCACAACCAAGGAGGTGCATGAGCTAAAAAGGGCTTTTGATTCCAAATTCCCTCAACTGGAAACTGTGGTCAAGGAAATTCTAGCCTGCAAGTCTAGCTGTATCAAAATGGACAATGGCTTGGCCTTTCTCAAGGATGCTGTCACAGGGCTGGGGCATAAGTTTCAATCTCTGTCTGATCAAACCACAGACTCAAATGCCATGCTGAGAACACTGTTCAAGAATCAATATGTGGATAAGCTGGTAACTGAGGTCCCTGTTCATGACATGACCAAGTATGAAGTCCAGAGACTAAAGGATCAATCACTCTCTGGTTTCAGGGCACATGAGTTATTCACTAAAGTGGATACTCTTGAAAAGGAGGTGGATACTCTCACTAAGTCCAATGCTCATCTTACAGACAAGGTTGCACTTCTCAATGATCAGTTGGACACTCAAGCAACCACCACAGCTGATGTTCTTCTGCATCAACAATCTATGTTGGCTGCTATGATGAAGCATATGGGTCTTCCCCTCCCTGAAGAATCTTCCACCCCAAAGATCACTTCTAAAGCCTCTGTGCCTGACAACAAGCCTAAGGGGGAGAAGAGGACAAGGAATTCAAATACTAAGGGGGAGAAACCCAAGGAAAAAGGGATAAAGTTCAGAGAGGGTGATCACCAAAGGGCAAATAAATCTCCAACTTATGTGCCAGGCAAAGGAAAAACAAAGGTTGATGAGCCTCCTACCTCACTGCCAGTTGTTACTCTACCAACTGTGCATGTCATTACTCCTGGTGGACAGAAGCAGTCTATCACAACCACAGTGGTTGCAGGGAGTATGCCAACTGACAAACCTCCATCCTCCATATCTGAAAGTGCCAAGCCTATAGAAGTCAAAGTAATTACTGAGGCCAAGCTACAAGAAGTGGCTAACTCAAATGTTTATCATGATAAAGCCTTCTTGGAGTTTCTGAAAGCCACAAGGGAATAGGCTGGTGACACTCAGTTCTATCTGAGGGAGTTGAAGGTGTAGATTGACTACATCACTGTCATCCCCAAGAAAGTCAATAATCTATGGTTCAAGGAGATAGTGATGATATCAAAATCAAAGATATGGCATCTAACATACAAGACTCTACAAGCCCTAAAACACTCAGAGATAGATGCCATACTTGAGCTTATTGAGAAGAGAAATGAGAACAACAAAAGTCTGTTTGATGATTTGAGGAATGGCCAATCTTCAAGGCTGCTAGAAGTGATCAAGAAGCCATGGACAATCATCTATCAGTCTGGCACCAAAATTGAAGACATCAAGCAATTGGTCATTCCCCATGATCCCACTTCTCGAAATCACAGACTGGTCATTGCTATCATTGATCAACCACAGAAAAAGGTTGGAACCAGAAATGCTGAAGAAATTGAAGCACTGCACATTCTCAGATCTTTTATAGCAACTGGTGAAACTCTAGAGAGGGCTCAACCTAGGAGAAATAAGGATGATGATTCTGAAGACAAAAGTGATGGGAGGAAGAGACATCACAGGAGAGATAAGGGTGATGAAGATGAAAAGAAGAAGAAGGATGACAAGAATAAGAAAGATGGTGATGACCAAGGAAGAGTCTATGAGAGGAAAATTGGAAAACAGCAAGCCATGAACATTACTAATGATACTCCTACCACAACACAAGGCTCAATGTCTAGGGTGGATGTCACTAGTAATGATTCATCAAAATCTACATCTCTGGCCTCTGCAAGTTTTTTACTACCTCAAGAAGAGAAAGGGATTCAAGTCAAGAAACCACATGTATGTTTCAAAAAGCAAACTGCTAATGGAACACTACTATGGTCAGCCAACAAAGGGCAGAAGTTTCTTCCAAACAATCAAGTGAAAAAGTTTAAACTCAAGCATGCTGCTAGGAGAGTAAAGCCATCCAGGTCAAGGGCCCTAACAATATATCCAGCCTAAAACTCCAACCATTAGATGAAGACTTTGATGAAGACCAATTGAAATATCTAAGAGCTCAAAGAATCTACTATGCTGCCATTATGGATAACTGCCTTGAGATTAAATATACTGATGGAAGGGAGAAGAAATTCAAACAAGGACAGTGTCAAAATTGGGGCAAGCTATATGAAATAGAAAGAATCATTGCATAATTGGATTCTGAAGACAAAGTGGAGAAAATATGGAAGCTGGAGTTGATTGATTTTGTAAAAATGAAGAGAGATTATACTGAGAAGATAAGAAAGGGGTGCTTTGAGAAATGGCTAGAAAGGGAGAAGGAGATTGATAGGCTGGAAGTTGAAGCAGATAAGCTAAGGGCCAAGGGATTGTGTAGAGTTCAGTTTGATCCCTATGTGGTGAAGTACAGGAGGAGAAATGGAGACAATGTCAATATCAGAATGAATCTACTCAGTCACTATCCTGCCAACATTCTGAAACCAGTACTTGAAGATTTCAAAAACTCCATCATGCTTGAAGAATTGGATGCTCTGGCAGAGATCATAAAGGCTATGGATGATAATGCAAGAAAGGAGAAAGAAAGAAAACAGAAAGCATATGATGATCTACAAGCCAAAGCAATGGAGATGGAATCAAATGAGAATGGCTAGTATTCATCATACTGTAAGATTATTCATCTTGTAACTTCATTCATGTGCTCAATCAATCTACATACCTGTACTTTTAAAGTTTTATCTTTATGTATGTTAGGCTTGTTATCAGACATGAAATTGTGACTAAGGGTCTCACTCACAATTTGGGGGAGATTGTTAGTCACAGAGGCATGCCTGTATACATCTAATAACAAGCCTAATTGTTTGTAATGCTTTGCATTACTTACATGACCTCTTAACTGAGAGAACCTCTAGTTGTAGAGTTTCTATTTGTATTGTACTTGTAGTAGGCATCAAATCCTAGTTGTGTAACTGTACTTATAGAGTCTAGAATAATGCTTGAAAGAAGTTCCAAGGTTCATGCCTCAAGCAAGGAGTTAAAGACTGTCAAATAATCATAGTTGGGATACCAATTCGAGAAGTATATTTGTCTATTCGAGAAGTCCAGCATTCGAGAAATCAGGGATTCGATATCTCAAGACACTATTCGATATCTCTGTATATACTGTTCGATATCTCATTCGATATCTCAGAGATTCGATATGTCTATGTACTCTATTCGAGAACTCAGGAAGTCAACAAGTCAAAGTGGTATTCGAGTTCTCAAGGAGTCAACAAGTCAAAGTTCCATTCGATATCTCAAGGACTCAGAAAGCTATTCGATATCTCGAGGATTCGATAAGTCAAATGTTCTATTCGATAACTTAAGGAATCCTGATGGAAAAGGGCTATTCGAGAAGTGGTTCGATATGTCAATATAACAGTGTTCGAGAACTCAGAGTTATCGATCAAGTCAATTCCAGTTCTCGAATCACTCACTTAGTCACTTCTCGAATACATTCTTGGAGACAAAATACTGAAGAAATTGTACAAGTCAGAAACCTGCAACAAGCCAATGCACTTTATGGACCACAATCTGTAACGTGCTCTGGAAAGCCTACAAGGAAGCTTGGAGAGATATAGAAGAGACAAGGAGCTAAAGAAGTGGATCTAAACATGCTTTGCAAAGTCAAATCTGTAACCGTTTGGACACTTACTCAAAAAGGATAGACAGACTAGAAATTAATTTGTTTAGCTACCTTATTTGCAGTAAGTAGGCTGTATCCATGTTCTATAAGGACACAGCCTCACTTCATAACTTAGTAACTTTGTGAGTCAAGTTTTTCATACACGAAGCTGTATCTCTCTGAGAAAAACGAAGTTGAGAATACTATCATTTGTATTCACAGATTGTAGCAACCTTTATCTAATAATACATTAGATTAAAGTGATATTGTGTTTTGTGTTATTCTTTATCCGCACCTTCAATCCTGCACACACAAACACTCTTGCTACATAGACTCGGAAAAGAAAAGTTCGAGAATCCATTCACCCCCCTCTGTATTCTCTTATCGTATTCAATACTCAACATACTAACCATGGTTAGTTAAAAATTCTAATTTAAATATAGTAATGACTTGATTTAACATATCCATATATTACATATTTTTCTAATGTCAACAAAAATTCATAATAGATTAATATTTTAAATTAAAAACAATTTTGTTAACAATTTAAATTTAAATATATTAATGACTTGATTTAACATATCCCTATATTACATATGTTTCTAATGTTAACAAATATTTATAATAGATTAATTTTTTAATTAAAAACAATTAGGATTATACAAATATATAATATTAAGCGATTTTCGCAATATGAATTTTTCACTTTTTTTATTTTTAATCATAATTGCATCATTATATATTACGATTAATTTTCATAAAACTATATAACAGCAAATTAAAATTTACCAATAAAATTAATTTAGTTATAAAAATCAATAGCAATTATTTCTTATATACTAGCACATCTGTTCTTTGCGCCACTCACTATGTATAGAGCCATTTTCCAAAATTACGTATTTATTAATTGTTTTTAATACAAATATATTAAGCTCTAACAGTCATATTTTACTCAAAGAACGAGATATATTAGATTTGTTTGGTTAATTGATAATATTTATTTTTCTATAGTAAATCAATTCAGTAATAAAAGAACATAAAATTTGTAAAAATGATATGGAACAAACATAAAAGAAACTAGATTAGATGAAAGTTTTCTTTTATCATAATTACGTTCGTTTAAGGATCTTGCATAATAGTGATCCATTCTTATATCGCTAAAACATGCAACATTTTGTTTAAGAGACAGTCTAATGATTTATGACGGTTGTTACACTACGCCATAAACAACCTACGGTAACACCACGACTGTGTTACCTTAGACCCTAAAAAACGTTACCAAAGGCCAAAAAAAGGCTAAGGTAACACCTTAGCTGGGATAGTTTTGTTCTATGTAACCTTTGGCGTCTAAGGTAACACCTCGACACACATAAGCTAACATAGGCAAATTCGTTACCATAGACCTATAAGGTAACATACTAAGCAATTCTATAGCAACACCAAATCTATGTTACCTCAGATGTTATAATTTTGCAAAATTATTAATTAATTATGTGGGTCCCCCATGTGGGCCCCACAGACATTGTCTATTTTAAATTAATAATTCAAATTTAATTATTTTTCTACCATTTCATTCCTCTAATATTCATAAAAAATGCATAGATACAACAAAAATAAATAAAAAACACACAAATGTCAAATCCAAAATAAAACTACAAATTGTAAATATCATTAATTTGAAGAAAAAATTACAAATCGTACAACCGATTACATTTACTTAAACATCCCAACAAAAACTAATCTATCCCCCACAAATATTAACAATTTCACCAGGTTAACGAGTTCACAACTACTGCCGCTGCTAATACATTGTCTGAAAATAGTGCACAGTGGTATAGCATGGGGTCTTCTAGTTTCTCCTGATTTGGGAAGTGTCTTTCAGAAGTATTCACTGTGAAGTACTCCGTTGTAAGGTGCAATGGGAGCAGTAGCAGAGCAGTAGCAGGAGCATTCTGAGCTGCAAATAAGGTATGGCATGATAGCTATTTCACAGCAGGGGGAACACGACTGTCCAACTTGTGAACAGATTCATCAACCTGCAAATATATATAAAGGGACCATATGAACCTTGTAAGCAAAAAGAAATTGAAAGGACAAAATATGATGTGTGTACAACTGAACAAACTCAAGGTACTATAGCTTTTAAAGCATACAAACTCAAGGTACTAGCTTTTAAAGCATACATAATTTCTTTTAAAGCAAAAAGAAATTGAATGGTCAAGTGTAATTACCCTGAATCTAACATGGCTGGATAGTAGGTATGTAAACCCCCAAATAAGTCACACATAATTGTCAAAATAATTGTAACCATTACTCAAAGATGCGCCCATCACATATACTAATAGGTGTGTTAAGAATAATATTTCAACAAGGATACAATATAAATAAAATTTCCGAGAGTAAATAGCATTTTCTTTATAATTTTTTAAAAGAAAAAAAACACATGGAATATTTAGCAACAAAAAAGAGAAAAGAACAGAAACTGCACATATCCATATTGGAAAGATACAAGTACTTAATGGATTTATACTACAAAAATTTACAGAGCACATATCTGTACATTTGTTTGAATTTGTACTACAAAAATTTAAGCAGGCAATGAAGTCGGCCAGACTCCTCCTTTTTCTTGTAAGATGCAGTAAAGTTATCATCAGCATAAAGAAGCCGCTAAATTAACCGAATCTAAAAGTCACTAACAGACATCGCAATCACACAGATAATCTTGTTAACTTCATCCATCCGACGACATATTAACATCCATAAACAAATAACCAGAATTTACAGAGCAAAGAGCATCAAAGTTTAAGCAGTTACATACATATAATTCTTAGCTGCTAAATACATAAATATACAGAAGAAAGAAAGGAAGCACCTTTAATAGACAAGGCACTCTGAATTTTATAAGAAGCCTGTAATCAAGAATAAAGAATTGAGATTAGTATCATATACATAGGATATTGAATGAGGGGTACCTGATTGATAGAAGATGAGCTAGGGTTTTAAATATAACTAGAGAAGTTAAATCAAAAGCCTACTATATGAACTGCTATTAACTTGAAGGGAACATTATTTCTAACAGGACTTATATTTCGAAACTTACAACAATGAGTTTTCCAGTATATTCCTTTCTTCTGCTTCAAGCTCGATCATCCTTCTTAGCTCTTCCTGTTTATTTGACTCAATAGCAGTCCCATCAACAGTTTCATGATATGGATGGTTTACATCACTGGCAACTACTCACAAGCTGCAGAAATACATAGATCAATAAAGCACTAGCTGATGAAATATGGCATGGACTATGAGATACAAACAATTATAAATTGCAAGGTTTAAATGCTGCATAAATCTTCCATGTAAAATAAACTTCATGTTTCCTTGCTGCATTAGAATTGGAAGTTTATTCATGTGCATATATTAATTTTTTTTAACTATTTATGCAGTTATGTGCAGTGAATGGAGTAAAATACCTCTTTTGCTGCTGCTGTTTGATCAAGTTTTCCATCCTCTTTTCACAATACCGTAAACGTCTTAAATCTGTCCCCCTTTTATTTTGAACGAAAGTCGATAGCTGAATGATTTTTATAACTGGGAATCGAGAGATTTGTATATAGGTAGAAAGCCTGGCAGACAAGTTTTGCAGGTTTGTATATTATATATTGCACATGTAACAGTGCAGGCAGGAAATCAAAGTGCAATATGCTTTGCATTCAGGAAAGAAGAAACTTACAGTCTTCACCCTACCCCCCCACCCCACCACACACACACACCTTTTTTTCAGTGCAAATAAAGTATAGGGATTTAGCAAGAAGTAAATAAATAAATACATATACCACGTAGACAAAGACTTATCCAGTGCTTCCTGAACCACCTGCAGACAACAAACATAAAAACTGAATATCTTCGTGAATGATTTGAGAGACGAAGGTGTTTGACATGGCATAGAAGCAGTTTTAATAAAGATAATCAACGCAGGGCAGCTACAATACCTGATCACTCACTTTTGAATGTGCTTCTTCTGCCATTTTAGGAGCAACTCCTCCATATTTAGCAAGCAGATCTGCCTTGATTTAAGTATAATTTTAGTGTCACACAATATATAAACCAGGAGACACTAGAAAGATTGTTCTCTTCTTTGTAATTGTAATGCTGCCTATGAATGTAAAATGCTACCGAATGTAATGGAGGCGTAACAGATTTTAAAAAGCTACCAAGATATTGATTCCATCAACGAAGACATCAAAAAAGAAACTACGCTGTAAAGGAATGTACTCATCAACTGAGGGTCATTCATGTGTGCATGTACAAAGTAACGTACACATGAATGAGGGTCATTCATGTGTGCATGTACAAAGTAACGTACTCTTTTGAGATATGATTTCTATTTTCGGAATCCTTTGTTCTCTATCGCAGACACTTTTACTCCTGGGAAACTTCAAACTAGAAGGCGTAAAACAGCTTCTTCTCAACATTGGACTTTCCTTTTCCCCTTTTGCATCCCCAATTTTCGACAAAACTCCACCACCAACTGAAGCCCTAACACCACTAGAACTCCCATCTCTCACAACTCTCCCTTTAATCATTGGAGACATCGGAAAATTCCCAGCAAACTTAACAGAACTTTGCCTTTCTTTAACAGGTGTACACTGATCAAAATCCAACGGTACTGGCTTCAAACAAAAAGGCGACGAAACAACAGAATTACTCAAATTACCATCCTCTTTTCGCTGCCCTGTACCCCAAGAACTTCGTCTCGGAACTGAAATAACACTAACTTTCTTCTCAATTTTTTTCCCCTTTTCTCCTCAATCCCATCAAGGGTTCAGGAGTTCCCATCAAAGGGTGTCTACCAGGGAGTGGTTTAGCACCTTTAGCTATCGGAACAGGCGATCCGGGCTCCAATCTATCGACATAAATGAACTGCCCAAGCTGCATTTTATCACTCAAAACAAGATCATCTTGTTCAAATGGAAAACTCACATATATAGAGTGTGAAGAATCAGAAACTTTAATATAAAATAGTTACAACACACAGACATTCATTACAAGCTCATATAATGGACAAATCGGACATAAAATGCAACACCCCTCAATTGAATTGCTGCTGAGAGAGAGATAGTAGGAGAGGGAGAGAAGAGGAGACAACAAATGGAGAGACAGAGAGAGGGAAATATACAAATACAATTACAAATCGAAAACATAGAGAGAGACATATACAAATATAAGTACAAATTGAAGAACATAGAGAGAGACATAAATAAATACAAGTACAAATCGAGACATAGAGAGGGAGCAAATACCTAAATCGAAGTTGGAACACAGAATTAAACCCGAAATCAAACACTCAATTTGTACGAGGAACTCCAAATTGAAGCCCAATTGAACCCTAATTTCGTTGAACCCTAATTTCGTTGAACTCCAAATTGAAGCATCTTGTAACGAGAAAGAGATAGAGTGTGTGCGTGTGTGTTTGTTTCCTGAACTATATGTGAGCCAGCTTTTCTCCAATTGAGCGAGAGATTGACAGAGAGGTGAGTGAGGTTCTAGAGAGTTAGTGACCTAAATTTTTTTTTCACAATTTTGATTTGCCCGCTTTTCCCTACTTAACCAATTTTGGCCAAATTTTGATTTGCCCGCTTTGCCGCCCCAGCCAATTCCCATTTTTTTCCAAATTTTCATTTGTTACTTTTTTTTCATTTTCTAATATTACAAAATTTATTAATTTTTATAAATAATGAATGCCAATAAATATTATCATTTTAATTATTGAATATTAAATTAAGTTTATTATACCATGTTATTTTCTCTAATAATTTTATTGATGAATTTAATCAAATTTTAATTTTTTTTAATATTACTTTTTTTAAAGATATTTTAAATAAAATTATTAAAAAATATATTGATATTGTAAAAATATAAATAATTCAAGTATTTGATAGAATAGTATTTTTATAATAATAAATTCAGTGACTTGATTAAAATTATTTAATTTTAAAATTTAATAATTATTAAATCGTTAATTATAAATAAAATTCAAAAATATGTTAATTATACTCTAAGGTAACACAGTCCTTGGTGTTACTAAGTTTAACACCTTCCACAGCTATGGTAACACACCTTTAAGGATATGGTAACACCAAAACTAGAGTGTTGTGGTAGGTCCAAAATTTCATACCTAAGGTAACACTCGAGAAGGTAACACCCCCCCCTAAGTGTTGTATAAAGCCATCTATGGCGTAGTGTTAGAAATAAGTGTTTATGAATTTTTAATATCTATTTGAAAAACTGATCGCGACCCGACCCATGGAAGTATTTTGAATATTAATATAATAAAAATTATATAAACCCATTGTACTGCACATTTAAATATACCAAATTTTCAAAATAACAAAACTTAAAATATGAATAAAAAACTTATGAACTTGGTTGAAAGATTCTCAAAAATGAGAGAAATCAAACGAAAAATAAAATTAAGAAAAAACAATAAAGAGGGGCTTAGAATGTTTGAGCGGTGATGTGAATGTTATGATAATTGTTTGATAATATTGATAATAATGCAATTTGTATGAATTGATGATAAATTTATATTTAAATTTTAATTAAATTATTTTTTTTATAAATAATGATTATAATAATATGTTTATATTAATTAATTAATAAATTTCATCATTCGGTTCATAACACTGGTAGAATGCTAACCAATCAAAGAATGACAACTCACTTTTTAGAAAAGATTTTGGGACCTCTAGAATTACTCCCAAAAATTGCTCATTTCCTATTTTATTTGAATTTATAGAATAAAAAATATGTAATTGATTTATTTTTCTATTAATAATAATGTTTTTATTGTTCTCTATGCCTGATCCTCAAAACATGATTATATTGAACCAAACTTTCTGTAAAAATAGCATAAAATGTCGTTAAATTACTTGGGGAAAAAACAAAAGGGAATAATAAAATTGATATGTATCGCAGATAAATTTTATCATATATCAAATGAATGTGTTTTGATATTAATCTTTTTTTTACATACACAATTTTTCAAAATCTTTTAACACGTGTCCATACAATTACACTTAATTTGTGGAAATTTACTTGAGATGCATATCGGGTTCGTTACTCTCAAAATAAAATATAACAAAATAATTTATTTTTTAATACATTGTACTCCCTCTGTCCTATCCATTTCTTCACAATTTCCTTTTTGGGATGTCCCATCCAATTCTTCACATTTCAAAACTTTCCTAAAATAGTAAAATTATATATATATAAAAATCAAATACATCCACTTTTGTTCAGTGGGTTCCTAAATACATGTAAAAAAAAAATTGCATAGCAAGGTTCGAACTCGAGTGTCCTACGAAATTTCACTGTGTTCCTACCACTGAACCTATTTATTGTAAATTTATACTACATGTTTAGTACATATGGAAATTCCAGTGGGTTCCCAGCCACCAACTGAGAACACCTGCATCCACTACTTTCCACCACTATACCTACTTTACATTATATATTTATGGATCTCACTACTTTACTCACTTTCCACTACTTTCCACCACTATACCTACTTTACATTATATATTTATGGATCTCACTACTTTACTCACTTTTCTCCTCCACTATACCCACTTTATACATTATATATTTATGGGTCCCACCACTTTACTCAATTTTCCCACTTTTCACCCCTTTCTTTATATATTTCCTTGGTGGGACGGAGGGAGTATATTTTTGTAACTATATAATTTTAAAATTTTACCTGACTATGTTAAATATGAAGTCTGTTGGTGTATTTTGGGGTGTCTGAGGAAAGTTGGAGCATTTGGAATCACTGCTAGTTAAGACTTTTGTTAGATGGGATTTGATCTTGGCCGAGTATTCTAGGCACCTTAGAAAAGTTATTATGACGCTGAAGTTGTTTGATGAAATTCTTCGACAGGATATTTTTTTCTTGTGACCCAAAATTAGCTGGCAATGTTGATACAAAGCATTAAGAAAAATACAAATCCCATTAGCAGAGAGACAAAGATACAAAGCATTAAGAAAAATACAAATTTTAGAATGAACTTGTATGATCATTTATAAATATATATTTTTTATTTTTCATAAATCGTTGAATATGCATAATCATTTATAACCTTTCTCCACCACCTCTACGCTAATACATGATCGGTGAAGTCTTCGCTACTTGACAACCACCAAATCCACCGTAGACTCCATATAAAAAACTATCACATGGTTATTTCAAATGCGACTTGAACTTAAAAAAGAAGGGAAGAAATCTATTATCTATCTATTATATTAAGTGCAAATTTGACATTTTAAATGCATTTATCCACTTACATTAATGCTTAACCATAGCCCTAAGGGCTATGTTTAGCATTACCCTATATATAATGCCACAACATGTACCATTTTAATCCAAATTAAATTACTATTTTGACCCTCTATGGATTAAATTTTTTTCAAAAAATTGTTGCTCATGAGAATCGAACCTAGGTCTTTAGGTTCATTTGCACATCACCTTACCACTAGGCTAACACATCACATGTGTTATAAGTCATAAAATATGCTATGTATGTTGGGTGATGAATGAAGAATCTTTGGTATTTTGATTTCTAAGATATTTTAATCATTTTTCTTCGTTTTACATTTACATATTTATATTTTATTATGTTATAGTTTAGTATAAATGAGTGATATATGGTATTTAGTGAAACTAGATATTTTGAAATTATTCGATTTAATAAAATAATATTAATGACCCTCTATTATATATATAATGCCACAACATGTACCATTTTAATCCAACTTAAATTACTATTTTGACCCTCTGCATTCATTAATGCACATCAATTAAAATTCGTATTTAATATGTATATTCATTATTATACATCATTTAATACTATCTACTTAATTATAACACTTTTGTTATGTTGCAATTAACTAACCATTCGAAGAAATTTGTGTGTCGCACGAGTAAAGAGCCTTACAACTCATTATAAGTGATCTAACATTATTGAAGAAATAATATTGGAACATTAACTTCAGATTGCTAACAGCATATATATTTTTGCTATACAATTTACAGAATAAATTAAGAATAAATTAATTTTGTGTAATGTAATTTAGTATTTTTACTTTATAGAAATGTGTCTAATACAATATTTTTTTTATGCTTTCTTGGCTCCGGTGCATTACTTGACAATCTGTAATATCAAATACAACATATACATGATTTAAGCACTTTGGAAAAATAAAAAGCATATCTGAATGTTTTAATCAAAATGGGAGATCTTGAAAAGGGGATAAAATTAATGTTGGTTAAAAAAAAATGCGATAAACTGAAAAGAATTTTAGACATCACAATATCAATTGCTAATATTAATATCAAAATATAACGAGAAAAAAATTACAATTACAGTATAAAATAGAGCAATCCCGTACCTTGCACGGGGATTGAAGCTAGTTAAAATTAACGCACCAAATGTTTAGGTTTACTCAATTGTCGTCCCAGTGGGCATGCAGCACGCTGGAATACTTGCAGTAAGTTTTACTACAGCTAAGCATCCCATTGACTTTCCGGATGTTTGGGTATTCAACATGGTTGGTGCGAGTTTTAGTCTATGTTCTAAAAATCCCGTGTCAGCTGATTAATCCCGATTAATTTTTTGGAAGGTAACTAATCGATTCGATTTTTGAAATTCGATTAATCCTTTTAATTTATTTAAAATGATATATTTAATTGTAAATTAGACTAATATATTAAATATTATTATAATATCCGATTAATCCGTTCGATTAATCCCCGCCTAACCGATTAAGCGCTAGACGATACCCCGATCGTCCTGGGCCGCCTAGCGATTTCTGTAACACTGGTTTTAGTTTAATGTATGTATTATTCTCCGGTAATTGCATAAAAATAGCTGGTTGAGTCACGTGAATAAACAGTATTTAAAGACGTTAGTTTCTATTTAAAGTGGTTAATATTATCATTATAATATGTAATAGGTCTGATGCTATAGTAAGGCCCAGCTCTCGAGTTTTTCAAAAAATCAAAATAATGAAAGCAAAAAAAAGTAAATAAAAATAATAATATGTTTCATTTACTTGTTTTCGAGTTTAAAAAATTATAAAATCATATTGATTTCATTAACATATTCCCAAGTTGAAAGAAAAGTATATACATGAATGTTAAGTTACAATTTCATCGTTAGATCTATAATTTTTTTATTTAGATAGTAAGATATATTTGTAATATCAAAATTATTTTTAATTAAACACATCACTTACTTTTTGGTTAAAAAATATATAATAATAAATCACAACACTTACTTTCACTTGCATCCCATTTTTTTAGTGAAAGATTTGGAAAGACATTATTTAAAATTTTCACTTATAATCACTTGCTTCCCTCCTTAAAAAAAATGGATATACATAGTGTGTGAAGACCAAGTCAACTGATATACCTCTCCATAAGTACTAGTAGCTTATAACCCATGTAAACATAAGATTTTAAATATTTATATTTAAATTTTTAATATTTTTTATTATTTATAATTTTAATATGTGCTTTTTAATTAGTAAAAAATAAATTGTAAAAGATAATAAAATATAATAAAACGTATTTGATAGTATTCTGATAGTTTTTTGCTTGTATATTGAAAATAGATAAATAATTCTTTAAATTTAGGAAATTCACCAAAAATACTAGATTTAAAATTCATATTTGCAAAAATACCATCTTCTTTAATTCATTGCAATTTTACCAAACTAAGTTTCAAAATTGCAAAAATACTAGGTCCCCCTCCCCCCCCCCCTTTCCCTCCCTCCCACGTCACCTTTCCCTCCCCCCTTCCCTCTCGATCCACGTCACCTCATCATTCCACCGCCTGTGTCCTTTTTTTTTTTTTTTTTTTTTTTTAAGGCGGGATGCTATTTGGGTTTCATGGCCCCCGCCAGGGGCAATATGCAACTGAATGCAACTACATTCAACCATATTCAACTGAATGCAACCACATTCAACTTTTTAAGATTTTGGTGGATTTGGGTTGAAGTCTGTTGCAGTTGATGTGGTTGAATGTGGTTGCATTCAGTTGCTGATTTCAAGTTCCTTTTTTCAATTGTCATTTTCGACCTCTTTTTTGAACTCTAATATATATATATATATATATATATATATATATATATATAAATCAGAAATTTAGTTGCATTTAGTTGAATGTGGTTGCATTAAGTTGAATATTTCCCCTGCGGGGCCATCCAACCCAAAATAGCACCCATCTTAAAAAAAAAAAAAAAAAAGACACAAGTCGGCTGACTTTCCTGGACAGGAGGAGAGAGAAAGTGAGGGAGGAGGGGGGACCTAGTATTTTTGCAATTTTGAAACTTAGGTTGGTAATATTGCAAATAGCTATTCTTAAATATAGTAAATTTGCAAAAATTTTCTTTTTCCTATTTATTTATGAAAAAAGCCCTTAAATTTAATATGTTGTTGAGTGGAATTGAACCATGAAATTTTCGGACTAGTTTATAATATAATATAAATGTTTTATAATAAAAATATGTTGAAAATTGATAATATAAATTTGATATTCGATTTAAAAAAAAATTGATTCGAGTTCGATTAGATTAATAAACAGGTCGAATATAATGAACATAATTTTGAAGTTCGTCTCTAAAATATTACCTCACAAAAACTAATTTTACATAGGCTTAATTTATTTGGTGGGGTATATAAGTGTGAATGTAATGTTATAATTATTATAATATTAAATTTTATAAGGATAAAATGTAATCCTATATAAATATAATATTTTGTAATTTATAATGTTATTTCTCTTAATTGGAATGGATACATTAATAAATAACCCTCAAAAAGGTTTTTAGGAATTATAATTTATATAGATTTAGCAGATTATCAGTGTTCTCAATCTTACGTGTACACAGAGGTGGATCTAATAAGGGTAATAGGGTCAATCGACCCGTCTTAAAATATTGTTTTCTTGATTTTATATATATTTGGAGGATGTATGTATTAAAATTGACCCTAACTAGGGGTAAAATATAATAATTACGGGCAAAAATAATTAGTGTTCCACTAATTTTTTACAACAAAGTTACTTCTATTTACTAATTATACAGATTTTTGATTGACTAATCTAATTTTTGACTGATTACAACAATTTTAACTAATACTTGACCTATTTAAAAAAATTGATTTTAATCTCAACATGAGTTATCATCGATTTTAAAATAATATATATGACCCCATTAACTTTGGATTACGCATACAAGTTGAATAATTTCTTCAAAATTGTAACTTATTAACGATTATGTTGAGGTTAAAATCGATTAGTAAATATAAGTAACTAGGGGCAAAAATATAATAAATAAGGGCAAAAATAATTAGTGTTCCACAATTTTTTTACAACAAAGTTACTTATATTTACTAATTAGACAGATTTTGGATTAACTAATCCAATTTTTGATTGATTACAATAATCTATTATATATATAATACCACAACTTGTCACATTTTATTCCTTGCAAAGTTACTATTTTAGCCCTGCATTTTAATCCATTTAGTTTTATTCCAAAAAGTTGTTGTTATGGAGAATCGAACCTAAGTCTTTTCATTCATATGCACATCACCTTACCACTATGCTAACCAATCACTTGTGTTGTAAGTCATAAATATGCTATGTAAGTCGCGTGATGAATGAAGAATATTTGGTATTTTAATTTCTAAGATATTTTATATGTTATAGTTCATGATATGTAGTGAGCTTAGATACTCCGTATATACGATAACATGTCACATTTTATTCCTGGCAAAGTTATATCATTTAATAAACTTATATTCAATATGATTATTTAATATATACTTTAATATTACGTAATTAATTACAACAAACTAATAATAGCCATTAACTTTTAATAATTTATATTGGTGCATATATTTAGATTAAAATTCTTGGGTAAATTATTATATAATTACGCCAATATATGAATAATAATTGTATAGAAATACTTATAAAACTCGAGAATCGGAACTAAACGATTGTGTTCGCGATTAGGAATTAAGCTTGGGAATAACAAGAATAATAAAAATATAAATTTTAGTAATAATAGTATTTAGTGTATTAGTCTAATTTGTAATAAAATATACTATTTAAAAGTTCATAGCGAGTAATCAAATTTAAATTCTCAGTTCTGAATAAAGTGAATTTAAATTCACAACTGAAAACATTGAATTAAATGACTATTTTAATAGATATTATAAATCTTAGACAATTCATGTTGAAAATGAAGCTCTCGAGAAGAGAGTTGCTAAGCTATATTTAGGTAACACCGCTACTAATTGAAAGGTGTTCACGGCTACAAATTCGAACTACTAAAATCCAAAATATCACAATATTCCACATTTTATTTAATATCATTTCACATTTATGCCTTACAATTTTCTATAATTTAACTCTAAAATCCCCCTAAAGCCAAATGATAGGCCCTAAACAGCCAAGGCCCAATAAGAAGCCCAAAAGCATAAGCAAACCATTTCATAAGAATAAGAGCGGCCCAGCCCAGAGCAGTGGACCCCGGGCCCGGGACACCACCACGTGGCGTGGTCCCCACCCCCGGACTAGGGGACCCCCTGACTCGTCACACTCAGCATACGTGGCACTCCCCCTCGGCTGACACTCCTATTGGTGGCGCTGACCAACACTAAAAGACAAAGGAAGATACGTGCCAGATCATGCCCACCACAACGTGGCCACACTCCAGTCAACGGCCAGACCAGACAAAAGCCACGTGCACTGCATCCCGGGAGTTCAGCGGCTTGTCCCCCAGATCCAACGGTCGGGGGTGAAGGTAACCTACCCCTAAACCCTAGGCCTAGGGCTATAAATACCCCTAGTAAATAGGGTTTAGGGGTTAGCCATTATTACGCACCCACACACATTCATTACTTTGTGATACTCTACTTGATTATTACCTTCCAAAGCCAACTCTTATTCTCACGCCGGAGGCACCTCGGGGCCAAACCCCCCCTCCTTCATGACAACGAAACACTCTCAGCTTTCATGAAACGGTTCCAAGAAGCCATAAATCAAGTCACGAATCTGGATGAAAGGGAAGCCTTGAGCATTTTCCGGAAGAACCTGGACCCGGAGCGTAGCGAACGCTACGTGATTGAGTTGGTAAACAAAGAGCCCCAGAGCCTGGCTGCAGCCTATTCTATGGCCGCCAAATTCATCAAGGAAACTGATATTTTACAAGCAATGAGGATGACCCGGCAGGGCACCTCCTCGGGAAGAAGTAAAGATGATCGCTCCAGAAACGACCACAACCCAGACAAGAAGTTTAAGCCCAACAAGCAATACAACTACATCCCCAGTCATCAACTAACGACCCCGGACAAAGACCACTCCTCCCGCGCCAAGTCCGAATCCAAGCCTCCGAGACCGGGGAGACCTGATCCAAGGCCGGAACCAGACTGGACACCCCTGAATCGGCCCAGAGCTGAAATATTAAAAGAAGTCCGGAACAAACCCTTCTTTTATCCTCCCAAACCTCTGGTATCAGCCCCGGAGAACAGGCCCCGTAACAAGCATTGCGACTATCATGCAACTCACGGCCACGAAACAGAAAGTTGTGTCTCCCTCAAGTTCTTCCTTGAAGACCAGGTTAAGAAAGGAAACATGGGCCAATACCTAGCTCGGAGAACCACGGAAAGGGGAGAGGGATCCGGGGCCCAGAAAACAAAACATGTGGTGCACGTGGTATTGGGAGGATCCAATTCCCCTCCGGCAAGTCCAGGCTCCGGAGATGAGGTAATGATGATAGACTCGGCCCCAGAACAAATCATATCTTTCAGCAATGCTGATTTCGAAGGAGTGGATCCTAACCACAATGAAGCCCTGGTGGTGACCTTAGACATTGCTGAGAACGAGGTAAAGAGAATCCTTGTTGACAACGGCTCCTCTGTCAACGTATTGTTCAAACACACCATGGATAGAATGCAGCTCGGCAGTGTCAGAATGAATGAATGCAGGGAAGACCCGCTATACGGCTTCGGCCACAACTTGGTTCCCATCCAAGGAACCCTTTACTTGCCTGTTCAGTTCGGCACCGCCCCGAAACAGATAACCCATATGATAAAATTCTACGTAATCAACATTCCTTCCTCCTACAATGTAATCCTCGGGCGCCCGGCTTTGACCAAACTCCGAGCCATAACCTCAACCCCGCACCTTAAATTCAAATTTCCCACGACCTCCGGGGTTGGAGAGGTAAAGGGCGATACCGAAACAGCTAGCCGATGTTATGGCCAAGCCCTAGTAATGGCAGAAACAGACCCGGAGAATAAGCGGAAAGCCTCCTCCTATCAGAAGAACTTGAGCAGAAAGAAACACAGAGCCACAACTTACAAGAACCCCGGAAAGGAGGTACAAAACATCGAAACAACAAATGCCCCGAACCAGGAACCAGGTACATCCGAGGCCCGGGAATACCTAGCCTCAAACTCCCAGGCCCGGGTCCAGAAATCATCCCTGGTGAAAGATCAAGCCAAACTAGAACCCGCTGTGGAAACTGAGACAATCGAGCTCATTCCGGGGAACTCGGAAAGAAAGGTAAAGATTGGAACTGGTCTAGACGCTGCCTTCAGGCAAGAGCTAATCCAACTACTCCGAGAATATGCCGATGTTTTCGCCTGGAGTCCATCTGACATGCCCGGGCTCCGGGAATCCCTTGCCATGCATAGCCTGGATGTTGACCCTAGAAGAAAACCAGTGAAACAGAAAAGAAGGAACTTCGCCCCGGAGAGGCAGAGAGCTATAGACGAGGAGGTGGACAAACTACTTAAAGCAGATATTATCTGCGAGGTCAAGTACCCGGAGTGGCTAGCAAACGTGGTTCTAGTCAAAAAGCCCAGTGGAAAGTGGAGGATGTGTGTTGATTACACAGATTTGAATGAAGCCTGCCCCAAAGACCCATATCCATTACCAAGTATAGACCACCTCATCGACGCCACTGCCGGACATGTGATGCTCAGCTTTATGGACGCTTTCTCCGGGTACAATCAAATCAAGATGAATCCCGCAGACATAGCCAAAACTGCATTCATCACCCACAGAGCCGTCTATTCTTACAAGTTCATGCCCTTTGGACTCCGGAACGCCGGAGCTACGTATCAAAGAGCCATGGTGGAAGTCTTCAAAGACCAAATTGGCCGAAATCTGGAGTCCTATGTCGACGACATCATTGCCAAGTCTAAAACAGTCAAGGAACATGTCCCCGATCTGCGGGAATGTTTTGAAAACCTCAGAAAAAACGAGATGAAGCTAAATCCGGAGAAGTGCACCTTTGGGGTTGCAGCGGGGAAATTTCTAGGCTTCATGATAAGCCAAAGGGGGATTGAAGCTAATCCGGAAAAAATAAGGGCCATCCTGGATATGCAACCACCCCGGACTCAGAAAGACATTCAGAAGCTAGCTGGATCATTGGCAGCCCTAAGAAGATTCATATCAAAGTTGGCCGAAAAGTGCTTACCATTCTTCAACTTGCTCGAAGGGGCCAGCAACAAGAAAGAAATCAAGTGGAGCCCGGAATGCCAGCAAGCTCTTGACACTATCAAGGAATATCTATCATCGCCACCCCTCTTAGCAAAACCGGAACCCGGGGAACCCCTACATCTATACCTCTCCGCCGGGCCCCTAGCTGTGGCCGCGGCCCTAGTCCGGGAAGTTGAGGGAAACCAACGGCCGGTGTACTACATTAGCCAAGTCTTGAAAGATGCAGAAACCAGGTACCCCAATCTAGAGAAGTTTGCCTTTGCCTTAGTCACAGCCTCAAGGAAACTCAGACACTATTTCCAAGGAAGAGAAATCAAGGTTATAACAGATCAGCCACTACGAAGGATAATCCATAAACCGGATGCATCAGGAAGATTGATAAATTGGGCAATCGAGCTAAGCCAATTCCACTTGACATTCGTACCCCGGGCAGCCATCAAGGCACAAGCTTTGGCAGATTTCATAGTAGAATGCTCTTTCCCAGAACCACAGCAAGTTATTGCAGCGGCTGAAAACCCGACAAATCAGAACAGATCCCCGGGGTCATGGACTCTCCATGTTGATGGATCCTCAACAGCCGAAAGGTCCGGAGCAGGGGTAATCATGAAGAGCCCGGAAGATTTCCAAATCAAACAGGCCATAACATTCAAGTTCCCAGCAACCAATAACCAAGCCGAATATGAGGCTCTCCTTGCCGGGCTAAGGTTGGCCCGAACTCTGCAAATCAAGAACCTGAATATCTACAGTGACTCGCAAATCGTGGTACGGCAAACAAAAGGCGAATATGTGGCAAAAGATCAAAAGCTAGCCCAATACCAAGCACTTGTCAAGAGCCACTTAGCCACCATCCCGGAGTACCAAATCAACCAGGTCAACAGAGAAGAAAATTCTGAAGCTGATGAGCTATCCAAGCTAGTCCAAAACTCCGCCGAACTAAGCAATTCGGTCTACTTCGAAGAATTGGGAACCCCGGCCATCAACCAGGAGGTGGTAATGGAGATAGACGACACCCCGAACTGGATGACCCCATTCATCCTCTACCTGGAAAAAGGGGAATTGCCCGAAGACAAGAATGAGGCCAGAAGAGTGAAGAACAAAGCTTCGAAGTACTTCATAGAAGACAACCAGCTCTATCGCCGAACATTCTCATCCCCAATACTGAAGTGCGTAGGCCCGGAAGAAGCCAATTACTGTTTACAAGAGGTGCATGAAGGGATTTGTGGGGACCACATGTCCGCAAAGGCCCTCGCATATAAAATCATAAGGCAAGGTTACTACTGGCCAACAATACACTCAGATGCAGTGGAATTCGTCAAGAAATGCAGAAACTGCCAACTGTTCAGCAATATACCAAGGCAAAGCCCGGTCCTGCCATCTTCAGTTCTATCACCCATACCCTTTGCTGTGTGGGGCATCGATATAGTGGGGCCGTTCCCCCGGGCCAAGGGCGATCTGAGGTACCTCCTGGTAGCAATCGACTACATGACCAAGTGGGCCGAAGCAAAGGCAATGAGGACCATAAATCAACAAGACTGCATCAAGTTCATGGACAACATATTAATGCGGTTCGGCCTTCCCAGGGTCCTGGTCTCAGACAACGGTCCCCAGTTCGTCGGCTCAGATTTTGAAAATTACTTGAAGGAAAGGGGAATCAAACACAAGAAATCCTCAGTGGCCTATCCCCAGGGAAATGGGCAAGTGGAAGTAACAAACAGAATTCTGCTAAGGGGAATTGAGAAGAGGCTGAAGGAAAGCAAGAACAAATGGCCCGAAGAACTGCCAAATGTGCTGTGGGCATACAGAACTAGCCCGAGGTCCGGAACAGGAGAAACTCCGTTTAAACTAGCTTATGGAACCGAAGCAATGCTGCCAATTGAAGTGGGTTCCCCTTCCCACAGAGCAATCAACTTTGATGAAGATGCAAATGAAGATGGGTTACGAGCTAACCTGGACCTAGTTGATGAGGTCCGGGACAATGCAGTGCAAAGAATGGAGAAGTATAAAGAAAAAACAAGAGAGTACTTCGGCAAGAAGTCAAGAGTCAAAAACTTCCAAATTGGGGACCTAGTACTCCGGGATGTTGAAGCCTCAGACCCCACCAACACAGGAAAGCTTATGCCTAAGTGGGAAGGTCCCTACAGGGTTAAAGAAGTACTCCGCCCCGGAACCTACAAGCTCAGTCACATGGACAACACTGAAGTCCCCAACACCTGGCACGGCCTCAGGCTAAGAAAGTACTACCAGTAAAGAAAATAGCTTCTGCTCATATATGGGCATTGTTTGAAAATTGTACTTGGAAATCATGTAACCGCTTTATTATCAATGAAAAAGAATTCCAGTTCTTACCTGATACTCCAACCTTCAAATTACTTCAAAATACCTACTTGGAAAAGTTTTCATCCTTTCCAAGTAGGCCAAAGCCCGGGGCCTAAGCAATGCTTCGGCTCGGGAAGCCATAGGCATCAAAATACCTACTTGGAAAAGTTTTCATCCTTTCCAAGTAGGCCAAAGCCCGGGGCCTAAGCAATGCTTCGGCCCGGGAAGCCATAGGCATCAAAATACCTACTTGGAAGAGTTTTCATCCTTTCCAAGTAGGCCAAAGCCCGGGGCCTTAGCAACGCTTTGGCCCGGGAAGCCATAGGCATCAAAACACCTACTTGGAAGAGTTTTCATCCTTTCCAAGTAGGCCAAAGCCCGAGGCCTTAGCAACGCTTTGGCCCGGGAAGCCATAGGCATCAAAATACCTACTTGGAAAAGTTTTCATCCTTTCCAAGTAGGCCAAAGCCCGAGGCCTTAGCAACGCTTTGGCCCGGGAAGCCATAGGCACCAAAATACCTACTTGGAAGAGTTTTCATCCTTTCCAAGTAGGCCAAAGCCCGAGGCCTTAGCAACGCTTTGGCCCGGGAAGCCATAGGCATCAAAATACCTACTTGGAAAAGTTTTCATCCTTTCCAAGTAGGCCAAAGCCCGGGACCTTAGCAATGCTTTGGCCCGGGGGCAAAACCACCACTCCCCAATCCGGGATACCCGAATTAAAGAGTGGGGGGCAACACAAATCATAAATACACAACAGTAATTCAAGGTTAAAAGATTCAACAGTAACTGACAAGCGGGCCGGGCTGACCAACAACCCGAAACACCCGATAGTTAAAAGATTCAAAGTTATACAACAAAAGCGTTAAAACATTACAAGGGCACAGCCCGAAATATGGACGCAGCCAGAAAGAAAGTCACGCTTCAGGAGGAGGAGAAGGGGCATCAGGAGCACCAAAAGGTTTGGGCTCGCCTTCACCCCGGGCCAGAGCATCCTCGGCGGCAAGGTACTCGTCGATAAAGTTCTCCCAGGTGGCGGTCTCAGGAGCAGTCTTTATCATCTTCTCAGAGATGACCCAGCAACGGTGAATCTTTTTAGACGCCACGGCTGCCAGGTCATCATCATAAGCAGCTGACTCCCGGAATTCGGCAATAATCTGGTCCTCGGGCTTCTTGGCCTTCAGCTCGTCCCGAAGCCTCTTCACTTCATCCCTGTACTCTTTTGCCTTGGCCCTAGCCGAATCCCTTTCCTCAGTAAGGACCTTGGCGTCCTCCTTGAACTTCTTCGACTCATTCTTAAAGGTCTCGCGCAGCTCAAGGAGCTCAGCCCGGGCCTCCTCCGCCTCCTTCTGCATCTCCTTCCTCTTCTCAGTAACAGAGCTCAGCACATCCCGGGCCTCTTTGATAGTCTCCAGCTCCCGAAATGCGGTGGCCGCAGCTCCGGCCATCCTAACCCCGAGCTGCCCAATACAAAAACATATGAGAAAACAATATGAGAAAACAAAGCTAAAAACACGAAAATAGCCCGGGGAAGAATATACCTGGCCATAAACTGCCATCATATCCTGGAACTGGGAGACGGCCGAGGCCTTACCCATATCCTCCCACTCCTGTTTGCTAGGAAGATCAGCCAAGAAACCAATAAAGTTTCGCTCTTCCGGAGAAACCGGTGCAGCCTCATGGGGCCCAAAGTTGGCCCTCTTCGAACTCCCACCAGCTGGAGGCTCCAGCACCACCTCACAATCAGAGACCATGGTCCCAAACTTTTCAGCCTGGACTTCAGGAGCCCTAGGCCTCTTTCTTGGCACCAGACCCTTCTCCTGGCTGCCCTCCGGGACCACCTCCTGCACCTCCGGGTCCCGGGTCTCCGAGCCAGCTTCCTCATTGGCCCGCGAACCACTAGCCTCCCCGGGGGCTTTAGTGTTATCTCGAACATGGCCAATACCCCGGAGAGCGGCAGCCAGGGACCTTGATGACCTGCTCATCTCCACAAGCTTCTCAAACTCAGGCTTATAGCCGGGAAGACCTGAAAAGGAAACAAAAGAACATTAGTCCGGAGCAAAAGCAGAAACCACAAGACTAAAAGTAAGCCCAATCCTGTCCAAACTTACATCCTATCCCGTAAAGATACTTGTGACTCATGAGATCATCCCGGGTCACTTGCCTCCCAAGACCCCGGCAAAAGGCATGAACCCGGTCTAAAGCCGCATCCTGAAGGTCAAAGGTCTCGAAACTCATGGCCAGGGGCTCCTCTTTGAAGGTGGGCATAAATTGGATGTCGACGCCCCGGAGAAACACAAACTCCCCGTTCCAACCCTTTAAAGAAGGCAACGCACCAAGGGGCTTGGAACTCGAAGAAGGATACCCACAAGCCTTGCCCTGAAACCTGAATTCGTACATAGGCACGTTGTTGGAGTGCACCAACCGGAACAAATGATGGAAGAGCTTGAAAGTGGGTAGCACCCCGGCGGCCTCACAACAACCCAGAAAATAAAAAATCCACTTCACAGCATTAGGGGTGAGTTGGGTTATGGGGATCCCATACTCAAAAAGGCACAGCGACTTAACGAATTGATGGCACCGGGGCCCGTAACCCGACCGCAGATGCTCCAGCCATACCCCGACCCAACCGCCCTCCGGCCTGTGGTATATCTTCTCCCCGGGCTTCGGCCACCTCCACTCTACGTCATCATCCAAGTGGAAAGTGGCTCGGAAAATCCCATCCCACTCCACAGGCGCCTCCAAATACTGGGCTCGGAAAGGAGCCACATCCATCCCGGAACCAGGCTTGTCCCCGAACTGCGAGTCCAAGGAGGCCTCATCATATGCTATCATCCTTGCAACGTCCTCGTTTTGGGAGAACTCAACACTAAGGTCTCTAAAGTAAAAGGCCTGTGGGATCCCCGGATCTTTCTTAACAAAATAATACTTGGAGTGGCCCCAGCTGCCATCCGGCTCACTAAGACTATACCCCGGGCCCATGTCTTTGGTCATAATATTCGTAAGAACAGAAAGACGGCTTTTCTTCTTACCCATGATGCACCACTCCAAGTCTATCAAGTCTAAATTGCTATCCGAGGAACTATGGCTACAAGAAGAACTACTGGGTTCGGAGAAGGGAACCAACACTCGATTAGCCGTAACACGCCGCCTAACCATACAAGTCTACAACCCCGGGCTACCCAACACAATAAAAGAATAAAAATAATAAGCTACAAAAGGTCGACCTACGGGAGTACTAGAATCCTGGAAATAAAATACTGTAAAATTGACAAGAGTCCGGGTCAAGAGGACTTACAAAGAGTAGAAAGGCCGGACTGGAAAGAGCAAGAAAAATCTGAAGCGACGATAGCCCGGAGCACTGGTCTTCAGAGGAGCAGAGTAACGGTTGCAAATCAAAAAACGCGTAAAGACAAATGAGAGCAGGGTTGCCACTATTTATAGGCAAACCCTGAATCCCAAGCGTCATAAACACGTGGCGGCCCAAAAAATCGGCCCACTATCTCCAAAACCCGGAGATAGTGGATGACAGCTATTATTTCCCACAAAAAAAAAAAAAAAAACAAACAACACAAAAAAGGAGAGAAAGAGAAATGCATATTGCAATATTACATATTCATATACATTTTCGCACATCTACAGAAGACAAAGCCCCGGCGTACATACTTCGGTACACACCCCGGGCTTGGGGGATAGCCAAAGAAACAAAAACTTCAAATCCTAACTAACAGCCCCGGGCGTGCATACTTCAGTACATCCCCCGGAACTGGGGTCAACCAAGGCAAGAGCACTCCTTACTACTCCCCCATCCGGAGAATCCGCATAAGGGAGTGGGGGGCAAATGATAGGCCCTAAACAGCCAAGGCCCAATAAGAAGCCCAAAAGCATAAGCAAACCATTTCATAAGAATAAGAGCGGCCCAGCCCAGAGCAGTGGACCCCGGGCCCGGGACACCACCACGTGGCGTGGTCCCCACCCCCGGACTAGGGGACCCCCTGACTCGTCACACTCAGCATACGTGGCACTCCCCCTCGGCTGACACTCCTATTGGTGGCGCTGACCAACACTAAAAGACAAAGGAAGATACGTGCCAGATCATGCCCACCACAACGTGGCCACACTCCAGTCAACGGCCAGACCAGACAAAAGCCACGTGCACTGCATCCCGGGAGTTCAGCGGCTTGTCCCCCAGATCCAACGGTCGGGGGTGAAGGTAACCTACCCCTAAACCCTAGGCCTAGGGCTATAAATACCCCTAGTAAATAGGGTTTAGGGGTTAGCCATTATTACGCACCCACACACATTCATTACTTTGTGATACTCTACTTGATTATTACCTTCCAAAGCCAACTCTTATTCTCACGCCGGAGGCACCTCGGGGCCAAACCCCCCCTCCGGTGTTGTTTTGCAGATACCCCACTACAGCTACACCCCTTCCGAGACGGGAGTTGGCGAGGAAGTACCCGATCGAGATTCAGAGTTATCACCAAATGCTATGAAAACATTAGTTAATCTTCACATTGTCCAGCATCGAAACTGTGACAACCAGTTCTAAGTATAAAGAATTAAATTTATAGCTAAAATCATTGAACTGTATGACTAATTGAATGGATATTAGAATATTTTGGACACAACCTATTAGAAAGCGAGAGCACTTGAAAAAAAAGTAAGTTAATCTATATTTAGGTCACATTGCAACAAATTGAAGAATATTCATGATCACAAATAATAAAAATCAAAATTTCACAATAAAGCTAGAATATCCGCATGCCTTGCACGGGTAACGAAGCTAATTTTGACTAATACTTGAACTATTTTATAAAAAAATGATTTTAACTTCAACATAATCGTTAACGTGTTAGCCTCTAACGAATTAATTGTCAATTTTAAAATAATATATATGACCCCTTAACTTTACAACTGATCCGCCATTTACCTATACAAGTTGAATAATACAAGTTGAATAATTTCTTATACTTGTCTTATAGTAATAACTTCCTCCTAAACTGAGTGTAAACACAACTTCTTATAGGAGTAATTGTTAAACCGAAGTAGACGTTGCATTGATTTCCGTAGGTTCCACTCAGACCCCCTCAACTCTCATCAGTTGTTCTTGAAAAATTGCCTGATCTCGAAAGTTTTTTCCATGATGTAAATTTCGAAGAGTTCCACGGGCCGGCTTTAAAGGAGTAGAAAGTTGATAGCTGTGGACTTTTAACACGTTCTCCATGCTCTAAACATCAAATGTGGACAGTTGAGAATTATGGAAAACTTTATTATTTATTTAAAATTATTTTAAAATAATCAAGAAAACATGACATACATGAAATTTATCAAGTAATCCAAATTGTATTTTGTATTTGTTGGTGATTTTTGATCGTAGTCTTTTTCAAGTAAAAAAATTATAAATAAAATATTTATAATTATCATAAAAATTCTATTTTAAATTGGTTTTAAAGAATCATAATATTCTAAGGGAAATAGGATTCTATTAAAAGTTACAAATAAAAGAACTATAATTATAATAGGATTTTTATTTTTATTCAATTTTTTTAAAAAGCAACATAGAATTCTAGGGAAAATAAGATTTAATTTAGAGATAAAACCAATATATAATTCGAACCAAATTTGGTACAAAATAGTATAGAGTTTTACTTATTAATAAAAGTTATACATAATCGGTTGTAATAGTAAAAAACAAATAAAATGGAGTTTCAATTTTTTTATCAAAATTTTACTTTAAATTTGCAAGGACTTTTTATTAACCAAAAACAGATTCAATGTAGCAAGTGATGTACCTCTCATTTCCACCAAGTTTACATAACTTCCTTGATCTTAATTTTCGTACCAATTATTACAAACTAGGCAATTTATTCGCGCTTCGCGTGGTTTATAAATTTTTTATTTTAAAGTACTGAAAACAGATAAATTAATTTATATTATTTTTAAAAATTGATTGGTCTCTCATTAATTTCCTAAAAAAATTGATATAAACACAATTTACATGAATTATTTGTTGAAAAAATACCCTCATTATATATCTAAAGTATGGATAATCTTAAAAATATCACAAACATAAAAAAAAAATTACGATACGAACATAATCTTTACAATCAAAAGTTACAAATATTGAAAATAACTTAATAACGTTTTATAAAGCAGACGCCCCCCCTCAAAATATACATGTTCAATAATAGTGTAAGAATTTATTTAATTAAAATATTAATTTATTTTGACAAAATTTAATGAAACAACGGGTTTATAAATTTCTTATCGATTTAATCTTCTGATAAAATTATTGGGTTTGTTCAATTTAATTAGTTTGGTCACAACCCATGTGTAATTTATTCATGTGCAAAAGTAAAAAATCTGTCTGTAATATTTCTATACAAATTTCAGATATTAAGTAAAGAACTGTGTACTTCCATAATTTATTACAACTTCCACAATCATTGATAATAAAGATTGCTTGAGAAGTTAAGGGTAATTATGTTTTTCAAAGCCGACACCTCTCTCATAATATACATATTCAATAATAGTGTAAGAATTTATTTAATTAGAATATTAATTTTTTTCGACACAATATGATGAAATAATGTGTGTATAGCTTTTTTTATCGATTTAATCTTCCGATAAAATGATTGGGTTTGTTAACTTTAATCGATTGATCATAACACATGTGTAATTTATTCATGTGCAAAATTAAAAATTTGTCTATTTTGTTTGCATACAAATTCCAGATATTAAGTAAAGATCTTGTAATTTCATAATTTATTACGACTTTCACAATCATTGATAATAAAAATTGCTCGAGAAGTTCTGACCACAGTCATTTGAAAAGAAATTTACAGTGATCTTGAATAGGGAATAAAAAAGAACGTAATATAAACAATTTTTAATCATCATTTTACCTAAAAATAAACTTAACTATATATAATTAATATTTAATATTGAAATAATAACTATAATGTTCAAATAAAGTTTCCTAATATTTAAACAAATTAAATAGAGAAATTTAATATATGTTTAATAGGTGTAATTAATGACTAATTAAAATATCATTAATAGCTTTTTAATGCAAGAAAATAATTTTAATAAAAAAAATCAAAAAAACGAAAACTCAAAAAAAATACCTTAAACTCTTCTGGTGCATTTCCGATCTCCAGGCGTTATAATATATATATATAGATGCTTAAGAATAAATGCCGAGTTTACTTGCTCATTAACAATTCCTTGATCCATTGACTTGCTGGATGTTTAGTTAATATATAAGAGCATGTTAGCAGGATTAGGGGATAAACAACATCAAGTGTTTAGAGCATCTCCAAGGCTAGTGAGCCCTTACCTATATTGCTTTCACCTGGACTGATTTAGGGATTTTGCTTCAAAATTGTTCCTCCAACCATCCTCCCCCTTACCAATAATTTTTAGGGGAGAGAAACTGTGGGGAAGCAATTTTGCTCCCATATATTTGCCACCTCAGCTTCTGGTGCTTTCATCCTCCATTCTTACTAATTAAATATAATATATTATCCCAACCATCCTCCATACTTCATTATACTTATTAATTAAATATTATTTTTAAAATATAAGTAATTGAAATAGGAAACACCATTGGAGTGAAATAGTTTTTTCATTCCATATATTTTAAGTAATCATTATTTTAGGGATCCAATATAAGTAACTCCATTGGAATTGCTCTTACGCCATGAATGACGAAAAACATCTGTATTATTGCTAATTATAAATTACTCAACGTGGTTGATTATGTCCAAGATAAGTTTTGAGACTCCAAATCTGAAGGTCGTTAAGTAAAAATATTACTCTCTCTAGGGTGTTCGCGATGCGGGCGGTGCGGTTTTTTCCTCAAATCGTAAACCAAAATTTCCAAACCGTGACCGCACCACGTAACACAAAAACCGCGAAAACCGCATCACGAAAAAGCGGTACGGTGCGGTGCGGTTTTTGCGGTTTATACATTTAAAAATTATTTATATTAATTATTATATAAAATAAATAGTTTTTTTGATAATGTGAATTAAATTCTCAGTGATTTGATTTGTTTTACTCATCTTTATGTAATTTGTATTTATATATCCTTTTGTTATTTTATTTTGCAGTTGGTAACTCAAACTCTTAGAATATACTAACATAATATCTTAAACATCAAAGCATATCTTGAGGATCTAATGTACATTGCTTGTTCATCTAGTTAATCTTAAGCCAATCATATCAATCTATAATTAAAAATAAAAACATACAGGTAATCTATAATACTAAATTTGTAATAATTAAGCTAGATTTTTGTATAAAATGAAAGTCAATAAAGGATGAATTAATATATATAATGTAATAAATACTTCATTGTGAGGTATTAACCCAATTAGCTTTTTAGTATTATTAATTAAGCTAGACTTATAAAATATATAAAATACATATATATAAATATAATTTATTAAATATTGCGGTGCGGTTTGAACCGCGTGACTAAAATTCGAAACCGCAACCAGCACCGCACCATGCGGTTTGTCAAAATTTTAAACCGTAACCGCACCACGAAAAATAAAAACCACGCTTCGCGGTGCGATGTGGTGCGGTGCGGGCGGTTTGTGCGGTTTGATGAACACCCCTAAGTCTCTCTCTATCCTATAAATTTTCAAACGTGACAATTAAAAAGAAATAGAGGAAATATTACTTTACCATGTCACCTTTTCATTATCATTCAACTTGATTTAATTTTTACTAAAAAATAGATAATTGGGTATAACGACTACAGTTGGAATTTGTGAGAATATATATATATATATATATATATGAATTATGATAGACATTTCCAAATATCTAGTACTCTCTGTCCCATCGAGTATATTGGGTTTAGGTAGGTAAATCAAGAAAATGTATAAAAAATGAATATTTTTAAATATTTATCAATATTTAATAATAATTAAGGAAAATAGTGGGTGTAATAATATTTTATATTATAAATTTGTGACTGTAGGGAAAAATTAGTGGGTGTAATAATATTTTATATTATTAAAATTTTATTATTTTTAAAATATATAAATATAAAAAGGATATCCAAAATAATAATTTTATAGAAATAAATGAGTTAGAGGAAGTATATTAGTATTAGTTAAATTTATGGGGTCGTCTAGTTCCCCTGCATCTTAAATTTATAAGAAAAAACACATGGTTCTTGGTTGGCCTCTTGATTAAAAAATATTTAAAGAAAGTCTTAAATAAAATAAGGAAAATGTTAACCACAGCCCTTAGGGCTATAGTTAAGGTGTTATGTGATAGTTTTTAATTGGCTCAAGGTTGTGCTCCACTTGCAAAAAAGTATGTGCCCCCATGCATTCACATAAATCATCCAATAAAAATCCATCACATGGTATAAATCATCCAATAAAAATCCACCACATGGTAAAAATTAATCCTTAAACATAGCCCTAAGGGTTGTTGTTGACAGGATCCATAAAATAAAAGGAAGACAAACACACGACACGGCACGGCATACTAGAGCACTAGGCGACCTAAAATATTGATAACCACTACTAGTAACAACTACTATTACTTTAAATTATTACAAACGTTTAGGTGAGTTTAAATTTTGGGTCCTGGTCTTTGTCAGGGACCGGTTATTTAACAATCGGTTTCACAGTCGTTGGATCGTTGATCCAACGGCTGAGATTAAAAAATTTTTTTTTTACTGTCCGCTATAATTTTCCGCGGAAAATTTCCGCGGACAGGCAATCTGCCTATCCGCGGAAAATTATAGCTGACAGTAAAAAAATTTTGTAATCCAGGGAGGCCGTTGGATCAACGATCCAACGGTTTAGGAACCGATTGTTAAATAACCGGTCCCTGACAAATGATTGTGAGGGACCAAAACCCTTCAATTTTAAACACTGCTACTAGTAGTCTATTACTACGGGTATTACTATCGGTGTTCCAGAAATCGATAGGCGGTCCAGAGCGGTCGGAGTACCGTCTCACGGCTAATCGGTTAGGAGGGGATTAATTGGACGGATTAATTGGAGCATTAATCAAATATTATAATAATATTTAATAAATTAGTCTAATTTACAATTAAACATATCATTTTAAATAAATTAACGGGATTAATCGGATTTTAAAAATCGAATCGGTTTAACCTCCTTCAAAGGAGTCAAGTGCTCAACCAAACAACATGTTGGCCAACTATTTTCTATTAGTACTATATATATACTCCGTATCACTCTCAAATCTCAGTATCATACCTCCCTCTTCTTTCTCTCTTCCATTTTCTATTAGTACTATATATTGCATGTTTTATACCTTCTTCAACTATTTCATCAATCTCAAATCTCACACTATCATACCTCCCTGCTTCTTTCTCTCTTCCATTTTGTTACCTGCTTCTGCTCTTTGCTTTCTCTCATCTTTAGTTACCTGCTTCTGCTCTTTTTTTCCTTCTATCTGGCTATTCATTTCTTGCAGTATTAGCAATTAGAACTACATCTTTGTTTTCTTTATTACAATTTAAAGGAAAAAAGAAATCGATCGATAATCATGGTTGGTCTAGCTGACATTCCATTGGTGGGAAAATTTGTGGACAGGGTGTCTGATAAAGCAGTTGATGCTGTGTTTAGTGGTTTCGGTTACGTGTTCCGTTATAAGGATCATGTTGACCAACTCACTGATAAAACTGCGGAGCTTAACTTTGAGAAGGAGGAGATGACCAGGAAAGTTGAGGAAGAAAAAAATAATGGTAAAGAAATCAAAAAAAATGTACTGGAATGGCAAGAAAAAGTGGAAAAGATCGAAAAGAGTGGTGAAGTGGAAACGCTTTCACCTTCATGCAGCTGCATCCAGTGTCTGCCCATTCCAAATCCCGTCTCTCGTTTTCGAATCGGCAGGAATGCGGCAAAGAAGGCCCCGGAAGTAAGCAAACTCACGGCCGACGGAAAGGGTTACCGAACTGAAGGAATTGCAAACCTTCCACTGGTTAAGAAAATCCCAAAATCTGCTGAAACCGCATTTGAGGAGTTTCAGTCCAGAAAAGATGTTTATGGGAAGCTATGGAAAGGACTAGTAAACGAAGATAGTCCTCTGGTCCACGGCATCTATGGAATGGCAGGAGTTGGCAAAACCAGAATGATGGAGCAATTGTGGGAAGATGCCATGACGAAGCAGATGTTTAAGAAGGTGGTACGAGTAAATGTGGGCAGTGAAAACTTGAACGAATATGAATTACAAGACCAGATTGCTGCCCGTCTAGATTGCAAACTGGAGTCGCAAGATGTGGAGCGTAGAGCTTCTCAGCTGGAAAACAGTTTAAGGAATGGAGGAAAGATTCTCCTTATATTAGACGATGTATGGAGGGAGATTCCACTAGACAATATTATTGGAACCCCATTTGGCGACGATAGTAGTTCCAAGGGTTCTAAAATCCTCTTGACATCTCGACAGAAAGGTGTATGCGAGGATAACAAATGCGAGCATCCTGTTGAGGTCAAAACCTTGAGTCCTGATGAAGCTATGGATCTGTTCATGAACACTGTTAGACCTGATACAATTAACTCTCTACCGGATCAATCCCTGGTGAAAAAAGTATGTGATGAATGTGGTCAATTACCATTACTCATTCTTGCTGTTGGCAAAGCACTAAAACGCAAACGTCAGAATTCCTGGGTGTATGCACTCAATCAACTTCAGAAGGGTAAATTTGAAAATATTCCTGGAGTAGATCGAAGAGTACATGCGGGTATTAAATTGAGTATTGATTTTTTAGAACACGATGATGCAAAGTCATGCCTTTTTCTGTGCTGTTTGTTTCCTGAAGATGCCAATATCGATATGAAGTTGCTGATCCAGTTAGCAACAGGCTCGCAACTTATACGCGATGGAGAATCAAGTGTACTTGCTATGGTTGACTCTCTCAAGGAATCTTCTTTGTTGCTTGACTCTGGAAAATATCAGGAAACTAAAATTCATGACATCATCAGAGACGTAGCAAGAGACGTAGCTTTCTCAGAATATGCATTTTTACACGTAAAATGCAACTCATGGCATTTTCCATCTGATGATGCCGCTTATTGTACCCGAAAATTGTTACGTTTAGATGTGGAGACTGACGATGTTCATTTCGAGGAGCATCCCCTATTCCCTGACTTGCATACATTGTGGCTACAAAGCAACAACCATCCACAAAGGTTCTTAGGTGGCTTCTTCAGAATGTTTGGGAATCTCAAATTTCTGATGCTACAAAATGTGAAAATATCTTTGGAGAAGTTATCTCTTCAACCCTTAGGTAATCTCCGAACACTTATTCTATTGAAGTGTGACATATGGAACACAGATGTTAGTCTTTTTCCCAAAAAACTAGAAACTCTTTGCATTAGTGGTTGTAAACTTCCGATACCGATGGATGTAGCAAACCTGGATAATCTTCAAAAGCTAGAGATTCAAGCTGTATCTAAGTTGCTAATGAAGTCAAATGTCATATCTAGTCTCTCCCGTCTCGAAGAATTGCATGTACCGAATGGACTCATCATTAACCTTCGGAAATATGAAATTAACCCCATAGTGATGGAGATTAGTGAATTGACTCGTCTGAAAAGTTTACAATTTCATTTCTATGATGATCATAATTTTCAAGGTAGAAATGTATTTCCTGATATAGATAGATACAAGATATCTGTGGGTGTTAATACGATATCTGTGGAGAGTTGGGAACGAGATTGGAGAGTTCCATCGACAAAGTCGATTGAGTTGTCTGGCAATCTCTGGCAATCCTGGGAAGGTTTGATGGCAAGGGCTGAAAAAGTGAGATTGTGCAAAAGCGATGTTGAAGTGAGTAGCATCAACAGAGGAGCATTCGAACACTTGGAAGGACTATATATTAGGGAATGTGACAAGATGGAGCATCTAGCGAGATTTTCACAACATGGGGCAACATGTTTCTCCGAACTTACCATTTTAGAAATCGAGAAATGCTCTGAACTGAAATACCTCTTTTGCAACAAAATTGCAAAAAGTCTGGCACACCTGCAAGAGCTCATGGTATCTAATTGTAAGTCTATGGAAGCCATCATATTGAATGAAGGCACAACTGATGGAGAAATCATAATTTTCCCCAGATTAAAATCACTGAAGATATATGACTCGCAGAGACTCGCAAGTTTCTACCCTGAAAAGGAAAATATGGATCATGGTTCAACATTACTCGTGGACAATTTTGCTGAACATCAGCCTTTTTTTGATGGACGGGTATGATTTCCTTATATTATAATTTTCTTCATTTACTTTGGAAGCAAGAAAGGTTCAGAATAATTATAAAAACTAAATAAAATAAATTTTGTATTATAAAAAATTGTAGTAATCACGATGAGTAAATTAGGATGATAATGATATGATTAATTTAATTTTAGTGGTAAATTCTAATTGGCTCTTATATATTTATGAAAATTAATTAGTAATATATAATAATGTAATTATGATTAATTGTAAATCAAAAGAGTGAAAATTTCATATTACGAAAATCGCTTAATATTATAAATTTGTATAATCCTAATTGATTTTAATTTAAAATATTATTTTTTATAATAATTTTTGATAGTAAAAAAAATATGTAACATATAGATATATTAAATAAAGTCATTACTATATTTAATTAGAATTGTTAACTAACCATGATTACTATAATACGATGAGAATGCTAAATAAGTAAAACTATTAATATTATATAATTGGTTTAAAATCTCTGATTTATCCTAAAATAATTCATAATTTTCTGATTAGTTATTACAGTAAAGGATAACTAACATAATACAGAATTTTACCTAACAACAATAAGTTACAAAATCCAATAATTGAAAAATAAATAACTTTTTTAAAAGTTTTTTTTTCAGAAACTCATTATAAAATTTAATTTTTATTTAAAAATTTAATTACCCCAAAATGAAAATGTGACTCTCACTTGTATGTTTCTTGTATGTTTGTCACTTGACATGTGACATGAGGTTAATTATTTAGAATTCTAGTTTAATCCAAGTAAAATAAAATTAGAGTGATTACATATTATTACGATATTTTTTCACAAATTTAATTTTCTTTTTTTGCTAAGCAAAAATAAAATTAAACGTAAATAAATATAACATACAGTAGGATGGTTTTTTTTATATTAATTTATTATAAGATTCTCAAATTATTTTCATTTATACATGTAATTTAAGTTAATAAATTACACACATCATCTGTCTCCGTACCATAATATTTCCATAAAATCTTATTTGTTATGATTATATTAATTATTTATTTATTTATTAAAATTTTAACTTTTAAAAGAATCTATACTACGTGCAATAGTAGCAAACTACCAAATTTGGTTATGATTCGATTGCTTCAAACTATATAATTATAAAAGATTTATTTATTTATTTTAATTTCTTTAATTTTAACACGATTCCCTATAACCACATAATTAAATATCGTTTATTTATTATATACTTTTATCATTATAAATTTATATTTAAATAATGCTTATTAAATTTATTTATTTATTTATTTATTATAATTTCTTTTATTTCACCACATGTTCGATCCCCTATAACTACATAATTTAATAGTGTTTGTTTATTACATATTTTTATCATTCAATTTTTTACAAATGCATATTTAAATAATAATCATTAATTATATTTATTATCAATAATTTATTCATATTAATATTTTAATCTCAACACGAACTCGAGCCTTCCGTAAGTACATAATAATTAGCTTTTATCATATAAAGGTGCTAAAAAGTAAAATTGATAGCAAAAGTTAAAGTAAATAACTAACACTCTTTAAACTTAACCTAGTTTTTATCATATAAACTAATTTGAATTAATTGTAATTTGGTATCAATTATTATTTAACATAACTAATAACGTTTATTTATTATATACTTTTATCATTCAATTCTCTACAATTTTATACTTAAATAATGCTTATTAATTTTATTTATTTATTTTAATTTCTTTATTTCACCAAATGTCTGATCCCCTATAATTACATAATTTAATAATATTTATTTATTACATGCTTTTATCAGGGTGAAGGCCCTAAATAATCAAAAATAAATACTACTTGCCCAAAATACTGATTTCCAAATATTTGGCCCTAAATACCGACGGGATACGGAGTTTCGTGCTCCGTATTAGGTTGATACGGAGTCTGGTGTTCAGTATCACCTTAGAAACGGAGTCTGGTGTGCAGTATTAGGTTGATACGGAGTTTGGTGTTCCGTATCAGTGCTTGATACGGAGTCTGGTGTTCAGTATCACTGCTTGATACGCCTTGTTTCCATTCACCTCCTTCCCTCAACTCATGTAACCCACAACACCACCATTGCTGTGTCGACACCCATCTCCACAACACCAATTCTCCCGCCTGCAACCATTCCATCAGCTCCCACAGATTCCCTTCATTCCCCAGCCTCACTCCCAATTCCCCTCCGTTCGCCTCTCATATCCTCCACTCACACCACATCTCCGAACAACACTCACCAAACCCACATCACCACTGTACCTCCACCTTTCCCTCACCAACAACACCTTCTTCTCCTCCAACAATCCACCCGCCCCTCTATCATTCGCATCTTCGCCGCCTGCCCTTCTCTTCACCACAACACCACAAATCTTCTCCACCACACTTCTTTCCCCTCTCCCCTTCTTCAACAGCCTTTCGCTCCGCCCCATTCCCTCCGTTCATTCACCATCGCTAACCTTCAACCTATCTCCTCTTTCCTTCTCCCCCTTACCACCTCCATTCCAACCCACTGCTTCCCACCGCACCACTTCAACCAACATTCACTACCTCCTCCACCACTGTTCTTCACCGTTCACCACCAATCTCACCACCGGTTCTATCCTTCTTCTGCCGTTCACCCTTCTTCTCCTCTTCTCTCCTTCACCCCTTCTTTTCTTCATTCTCCTTCCCCAATCGCCATCCAACAGCTCCACAACTCCTTCGAACTACATCACCACAACCTCACCGTACTCCTCTGTTCTCCGAACAAACCCACAACGCCACCACTGTACTCATGCAATATTCACCTAAACAAACCCACAAATCTCTTTTGTCTCTCTTCCAGAAACCCCTTCAATCGATGACACAACATTGCAATTATCAAGAATCCTTCCATAAAACTTCTTGCAATCAGTTTTATGCCTTCCTGGATTAAGCCTGTGGTAGTGCCAAACCCATTCACAATCAAGAGGAACAACCAAAGGTCCCTTAGAGATCCCGGACTCGGTGTTTCTAGCAAGCAATGGGAGCCAACAAGCAAATTATATAGAAAGCAGAGAGGGAAGATGAGCCCCTGCGGGGCCAGAGAAGACAGATACGGAACTCATTACTCCGTGTCAAGGGAGATACGGAAGACGAATCTCCGTATTCAGTCAGTAAAAAGGGCCACACTCCCGCTTTTCAGTATTTTGGGCCAGTTTGTCTCAAAAATGAATATTTTGGTCATTTTCTCCTTTTATCATTCAATTTTCTACAAATATATATTTAAATAATACTCATTAATTATATTTATCATCAATAATTATTCATGTTAATATTTTAATCTCAGACACGTACTCGAGCCCAACGGTTAGTACATAGTAATTAGCTTTCATCATATATAAAGGTGTTAAAAAGTAAAATTGATACCAAAAATTAAAGTAAATAAGTAACACTCTTTAAACTTATCCTAGTTTTTATCATATAAATTAATTTGAATTAATTTAAAGTTGTAGGAAGAATCCTAATTTTAGTGCTTATTTCGGGTATTATTTTGATAGTTTTAAAAAAAGGTACGATTTCGATTTTCTAATTGATAATAGTTATTGTAAAACATATAGTAATTATTTTATTTAATACTGGTTATAAACTTTTTTTTTTTTTGAAATAAAAGACAAATATCATTAATAAGAAACGTCATACAAGAGGGACTCCACCAAAGAAATCGGAGGAGACGTAAACACGTTTTGACAATTTAGGGAACAGGGCATTTTAGCTACCAAATGAGCAACCCCATTCGCTTGTCTTTTAACAAAAGAAACTGAGAAACCTGTTTGAGAATTCAATACAGAACGGCATGCACTCAACACATTACCCACTTCCAAAATATTATCATCAGTACCTTGAAGAGCTCGAACGGTGAGAAGAGAGTCAGATTCAACAATTACCCTTTCATAAGACTTTGTGAGCAGCCACTGTAAACCTTCCAGAACTGCTAAAGCTTCGGCTTCAAAAATAGTTGTTGTCATTGCTTTGCAAATTGTTTTTCCACCCACTAGACTGCCATTGTGATCTCTCAGAACCAATCCCATGCTGAACTTTGTTTCTCCCACTTTCACTGCTGCGTCAACATTCAACTTGAGAGAACCCATTTCTGGTTTCTGCCATTTCGCTCTAACAGGATTACTGATAGTCGGGTTACCAAACGATTTAGATGGTCTCATCTCTCTAGCTTCTTTCCAATCTGAGATGCTCTTCGTACTCCACCCCATAGCAATATCTGCAGTTACCACTTTACCTTCCCAGACCTTCTGATTCCTGAAGAACCACACCCCCCATAAAACTTTAACCATTGTCAACACTTCATCCTCAGTTCCTGTATCCAGCTTTGCTAGCAACCAGGAAGCTGCATTGTCTGCATTTGTTAACTCATTATGAAAACCAAAGATAGACCAACAGGCAGTTGCAAAAGGACACTCGAAAAAAACATGAAAAATGTCTTCAAGATCAGAGTTACACATAGGACAGTTAAGAGGAATTTGCACTCCCTTCATACTCAATATGCTCTTTACTGGGATGTTATTCCTACAGAAACGCCAAAGGAAGACCTTAATCTTTTGAGGCAAATCCAAACTCCACAACCTGCTCCACCCTTTCGACTGTAAAACTGATCCAACACCCACATTCCGATTGTGCCACATTTGATATCCTGTTTTAACAGAATATTTTCCATTAGAAGTTCTTGTCCATGCCAGATGATCTCCCCCGTGATGCTCAGGAATACGAGTTGCCAAAATACACTCAGCATCCTCTCTAGAGAAAACTTGATAAACCTTGTTAACATCCCACTGCCGTGTATTCTGTAAGAACAGTGAAGACACAACCATATCATTGTCAACATACGACCTGGTTTGATCTACTTTGAAGTCATTCTTCCCCTGGAGCCAAGGATCTCGAGTACACTTAATAACGTCACCACCTCCCAACACCCACCTGTACCCTTGCATCACTTCGTTCTTTGCAGTAACAATACCTTGCCAAATAAAACTCGAGCCTGGGGGAGCTTTTGCTTGTAAGACATGGGAGTTAGCAAAATATTTTGCCTTAAAAAATCTGGACACCAGAGATTGAGGCTCACTAATAAACCTCCAAACATGCTTTGCCACCAGTGCAATATTATAACCATACAGGTTCCTAAATGCAAGACCACCATGACATTTCGACATACTCAGACCATTCCAATTTACCCAATTTATCCCTTTCCTATCCGACGATCCTGACTGCCACCAATATTTATTCATCATGACTTCCATTTCATTGCACATAGATTTTGGGAGAAGGAAAGACGACATGCAATATGAGGGAATTGTCGTGGCTACATTCTTAATAAGAACTGTCTTACCTGCACGAGATACCTTTTTCGCCTTCCACCCTTGCAATCTCTTCCATAATCTATCTTTAATAAAACCAAAAACTCGTTTTTTCGACCTCCCTACCAAAGATGGCAGACCTAGGTACATACTACTTTGCAGGTCATTGGTAACTCCCAGAACAGCTGAAATCGCAGCTTGCATATCTTGCTTAACATTGGAGCTGAAAGTAATGCCTGACTTCAAAAAATTAATTGATTGCCCTGAAGACACTGCATACTCATCCAAAATGTTTTTGACAGCCACAGCTTCTCTATTGTTTGCTCGAAAAAAGAGAAAAGAGTCGTCCGCAAACAAAAGGTGAGAGATAATTGGAGCAGAATCCCTGACTTTAATACCACTGATATTCCCTTCTGACACAGCTTTAGATAGAGCCATAGAGAGGCCTTCGACACAAAACAGAAACAGGTAAGGAGATAGTGGATCGCCCTGCCTAATACCTCTTGACGGCGTAATAGGACCAATACTCGCACCATTGAAACAGAACTGGTACGACACTGAAGTGACACACATCATCATCCACTTCACCCATATATCACAAAAACCCATGGCCTGCATCCTCCTTCTTAGATAGCCCCAATCAACTCTGTCGTACGCCTTTGAGACATCTAATTTTAGAGCCACATCACCTCCACCACCCCTAGCTGGCTGTTTCATATGATGGATGAGCTCAAAAGCAATGAGCACATTGTCATTGATGCTTCTCCCCGGCACAAACGCAGCCTGGTTTTCAGAAATAATGTGAGGCAAGACCAGCTTAAGCCGATTAGCTAAAACTTTTGATAGAATCTTGTACAAGACATTACATAACGCGATGGGGCGAAGGTCTTTCATATTACAAGCATTCTCTTTCTTTGGGATGAGCACCACATTTGTGTCGTTAAGATTTGCCGGAAAAGAATTATTCTTCAACCACTCCTTGCAACAGGTAAAAACTTCCTTCCCCACCACTGGCCAAAAATTCTGAAAAAACGCAGGATTCAAACCATCCGGTCCACTAGCTTTATCAGGGTGCATTTGTTTCACAGCTTTAGTAAATTCTGTAAAGGATAATTCTGCCTCCAAGAACCTATTCTGAGCATCAGACACACGACTAGCCACCTCCTCAATGTGATTCGAACTTTGTTGATCCCCCCTAAAAATTTCACTATAATACTCCCTCACCACCCTGCACATGCCATCCATATCACTTATTCGAGCTCCATCATCAGACTCTAGAAAAGGAATCCGATTTGTTTTCCTCCGAGAAGAAGCAGAAGCATGAAAAAATCTCGTGTTAGCATCTCCTTCCGTTAACCAAAAGACCTTAGCCCTTTGTTTCCAATACAATTCTTCATGGAGAAGCAACTCATGTAATCTCTCCTTCTCATCAAAATACATTTTGATCCCATCACTGTCAACTCTATTAACTAGCCTGGATAACAATTCCTTTTGTTTTTTAACTTTATCCCGAAATTTGTGAAAAAAGTTCCTCCCCCAACGAGCCATAAAGCTAGATACAGACAACAGCTTCGGGATAATATTAGATGGAGGCAGAGCTAACCAAAACTCAGACGTTTCCTTGTGAAAATTGGGCTCCTGGAGCCAAGTATTTTCAAAACGAAACCGGAACTGCTTATGAGTGAACGAGACATTGAGCAAATCCAATAATAAAGGATCATGGTCAGAAGCAACAGAATGAACAACCGACAACTTACACAACGGGAACATATGCAACCACTCTCGAGAAGCAAAAGCCCTGTCCAACCGTTCTTTAACCCAATAACTTGTACCACGAGACTTTTCCCAGGTAAAATGTCCCCCTTGTAAATCAATATCCACCAGATGAGAGTCATCGATAGCTGCTTGAAAACCAGCCATTAAAGAAGGAGCATGGGGCGAACCTCCCCATTTGTCTGCAGGCACTAGCAAATCGTTAAAATCCCCAATGATAGACCAAGGGAGCTGAGTCATGTTTGCCAGACAACGAATGAGATTCCACGAATTCCTCCTACGAGTACTTTCTGGGTAGCCATAGAAACAAGACAAAGACCACACAGCAGCATTATTATTAAGAAAATTAACATTAATATGATTGCGAGAATACCCAGTGACTTCGCAGCTCACATTGTTTTTCCAGAGAATAGCTAACCCACCACTACGACCGACTCTATCAACTGAGAAACAATGAGCAAAACCAAACTTGACACGAAGAACTTCGATTTTATTAGCAAAAGAGATTGTTTCAGATAAGAAAAGAAACTCAGGCTTGTGAACTTTTAAAAGGTCACCTAGAGCTCGAACTGTTTGAGGGGAACCCAACCCTCGACAGTTCCAACTTAAGATAATCATTGCAACCGGCTAGCTTGCCTTGCAAGCGTAGCCGAATCATTAGTAACAGAACCTGGACAATCAATAATAGAAAGACCAGCTTCAGGTAATACTCCACTGTTGCCATTCTCTATTTCCATGTAACTATTACTCTCTGGGCCTCTCCTACGTTTATTACTGTCCTCCACATTAAGCCCAATTAACTCCTCTTCTATTGGCCCAACTTGATTTTTAGAATTTGCCGCCAAAGTTCCCTTATCCTTAATATTTAAAATCCCCTCTTTAAGAGTCTCCTTAACAGATGGGATAATATTACTAAATTTACGCCCTTGACTGCCAACTTGCATAACTTCTTTGCCAGATCCCCCCGAAAAATGCTGATGAGAATTTGAATTCCCGTAATTTGCGACCCAATCCACATCTCTCTCATCCCTGAGAAACTTACTCCGATCCTGCCCTGACTGTCACCTCGCCGGAGCACGCAGCCAAGTACCCCATTCCCTTCCTTCATCGCTGGAACTCATGCTTAACTTCTTCTCACAAAAACGCTCAGTGTGAGATACTAACCCACAGACAAAGCAGAAGTCCCCCAACCTCTCATACTTACAATTAACAATATTTTCCGAACCGTTCTTCCTACATATTTTCTTCTTGTGCTTCAATGGTAGTCTAACATCAACATTGATCTTGATACGCATACACTCCCGCCATATGCTAGAATTATTATTAGGATCATAAGCAATGTACGAACCAAAAAAGTTCCCTAATTGTTTCCCTGCCACTTCCGTCATTAAGCCAGATGGAACACCATGTAACTGGATCCAAAATTGTAAATAAAACAATGGTACCTCTAAAGGATCTTTACCATCATCAATTCTACTCAGAATAAGCATTGCACCATCAAAGTTCCAAGGTCCACCATTAAGCACCCACTCCAAATCATCAGCATGATAAAATTGAAACAAAAACACACCTGGTTTGAGATCCTTGATGTTTAGCCCTCTTGCCGGACGCCATATATCCGCCATTTTAGACTTCATCGCTCGGACATTCAGCCCTTTCTCTGATAAAAACCGACCAACAAGACATAACTCAAACTTGTTTGATAGGTCTTCCGCTTCTTCATCAAACAAGAGTTCTGTATTCTCTTGATCATCAATACCCATACCGGCCATCCTCTCATTTATATCTTCAACGTTATCCATCACAAACTCTCACACTTTCAATCAAAAAAGGGAGAGAAAAACAAAGGCTCTCACTTCATAGGAGAGAAAAAAACTTCAATACTGGTTATAAACTTGTAATCCGATTTGTATTTAACTCATTGGTATAAATGCTGCAGGCTGCATTCCCTTGCTTGGAAAAACTGGCTATTTATGGGTCATTAATAATATTTATTATCAATAATTATTCATGTTAATATTTTAATGATCCCAACGGTTAGTACATAGTAATTAGCTTTCGTCATATATAAAGGTGTTAAAAAGTAAAATTGATACCAAAAATTAAAGTAAATAAGTAACACTCTTTAAACTTATCCTAGTTTTTATCATATAAATTAATTTGCATTAATTTAAAGTTGTTGGAAGAATCCTAATTTTAGTACTTATTTCGGGTATTATTTTTGATAGTTTTAAAAAAAGGTACGATTTCGATTTTCTAATTGATAGTTATTGTAAAACATATAGTAATTATTTTATTTAATAATGGTTATAAACTTGTAATCCGATTTGTTTTTAACTCATTGGTATAAATGCTGCAGGCTGCATTCCCTTGCTTGGAAAAACTGGCTATTTATGGGTTACCAAATACAAGTGTTATTTGGGGAAAAGACTGCTTTAATAATGACAATGTTTCCTCCTTTTGCAAATTAACTTATGTATCATTAGGCGGCTGTGACAAACTGGAAATTGCGATCCCACAAGTCATGTTGCATAGGCTGAATAATCTGGAATATGTAGACGTACGTCGATGCAGGAGCTTGAGAACTATGTTCCCATCTTCTGTAGCCCGAGATCTGACGCACCTTAAGAAATTAATAGTACGTTCCTGCGAGGAGATGAGAGAGATTATTAAGGCAGGTGAATCAGTAGTTACTGATAATGGTTTACTTTTCCCAGAGATGACCGATCTATACCTATATGAATTGCCACATTTGAGGAGATTTGCTAATAATTGCACGGTATGCATATATTTATATAATGCTAATTGACTCTATTCCAACATTTATATTTCTTACACACAAACATTAATGTATATTGACTTCCGTAGGTTCCACTCACACTCCCTCAACTCTCGTCAATTTCTCTTCTATTCTTGCCTCAACTCAGAAGGCTTTTTCATGGTGCAAATTTCGAGTTCCATGCGCCGGCTTTAAAGCAGGACAAGGTGTACGTATATGATTGTCCATTGTTGGAACACATCTTTGAGAATGTAATGTTCCTAGACTGTTATTGTTGATGCCAATTTTCGTCATAGATAAGACATCAAATTAAGATTTATAATCGGGTACTCGTATAGAGCTATTAAAATTAGGGTTTATGCCATTTGGGCGGAAATATAGGGTTTATGCTATTTGGGGCTGAACTTGAAGGATTTATGTAATTTGATAATAGAATTCCGGATCCCTTCTCAAGGTGCCTACGTATCCTTATATAGGAATCAAGTCCACGTAGTTCTTTTCAGATATGATTTTAGTTAGGCCCATACTCATATTCTTTAGGAGCAAGTCACCTTTACATGGTAAGTTTCCACGTGTGTTATTTTGTGGTACATATTAATGACCTATCGGGTCTCTTCTAATCCGTTAATAAGGTCTGATACCCATTATCGGGTCAAGTTTATATTTTGTATTAACAAGTCCCCAGTATTTACTGAAGGTTTTCCTTAAGTGAATACTATTCAAGTATTTTTCCATCAATAAGTATGTTTTCACAATTTTTGATATTGAATTTGATTTGCTTTCCCATGTTTATAAGCTAGCATAGTTTTCTTACTTATCATGGTAGCTAGACATTTGTGGGTTCTCATTCCCTCAATCTTTAGATTTAGGTCGACCTGTACAAAGGTCTTTGACCTTAGGCTTTGTAGCTTTTCTATTTTCTGCCTATACATGTTTTCCGTGGAACCTCTAGGGATTAGTCCCCAGTTCTAAGGTATTTATATGTTTCAAGCATATGAATATTGGCAATCTGCCTATTTATGCCCACATTCCCTTCTCCTGATCTAGAGATCAACTCCTGAATCAGATACTTAAATGTTTTAAGCATATAGAGATGAGGATATATCTTTTATATTTTTCGATATTTCTCCTATAAGCCTCTCCACAAGTTAACTTTCGTGAGAGGTTTTATGGTTAAGCTTTTGCTTCCAAGCCCCCAAACAATTCGATTTGGGTCCAAATCATGCTTGAGTCTGCTTGCGCATTGTATGCTTCCAAGCGTCATGTATTTCGATTAATCAAAAATCATACTCGACTGCTTGCGCATTGATGAGAGGTTGTCTGTAAGCCACAAAATTGTCTGAGGACTCTGCTTACCAATTTCTCATCTCCCGGTTCAAAGTCCCCGATATACGAACCATCGTAGCATTAATTGCAATTTTTCGATTCAAATTTGTGCTTCCAATCCTCAAAGTCTATATAAGTACATTTGATTCGGATTGCGCACTAAAGTGTATAAATTTTCTGCCCCCGGTTGATTTTTTACTTGCTAGGGCTTTTTTTAAATTTAAACATCAGGTGCCTTGTGGAAACAAACCTGAGAACCATTTATGTCCAGAGTCAAGAGTCAAGATACCTATGACTCCATGAGAAGTAAATGTATGTGCTCAATTCTCCAGAGATAGCAGAGATGCAGACGTGTTCGCAAGCAATTTCCCTGGAACGTGAAAAATGATGTTTAATGCAGACAAAAACATGCAGTCCGACTTAATTCGACGTAGTCATATATCCTGGTGCCGGGGGTGGTGTTATACTCCAGCCGGTACTTTGTTCTCACTGCAATAAATATTCCTATTTTCATTTCTCGCTTTCACCGTTTTGTGTTCCTCATTTTCTTCAAGAACAGGCTTTTTAAACCGTGTACGGCTTCTTGTGCGACCCTGTTTCGCCAAACCATCTCGGTGGACACTTGAAGATGCTTCTCTCGGTTTTCACTACTTTCTCCAAGAAGTATTTAAAAGATTTTGATTTTCCTTAAGACTTACTGCTGCTAAGGAATCACCATGCACTACAAGCTGCGATCTCCAATTTACTTTTATTTTTGAAGACATAAAAATTTGAATCACCTCCTGGTTTGGAACACGGGTTTCAATGGATGCGATTTTAGGTTTTTCTTTTTTACACGTCCTTTTTTCTTCTCCTTTTCTTTTCACAAGCTGTCACCAATCTCCTACATGTTGTGCTCCATTTTTTTTCCTTTGTAGAGGTAAGAAATCCAGGTTCTCCTGCTTCTTTTTTAGAGCTCGCAGAAATGAGATCAGCATCAAGGCCGATCTGAACCAGGTGCTGGATCATGTCAGCTATGTGCTCTTTTACGCAATTTCGTGCTACCAAACTTAAGTCCACAGAGAGATGTTAGGAATAATTCATAAGTTGTGATGTTAAGAATAGAATTTACACATTATACTTCTTGTAATCCTGATCTTATAAAGGATTTAGCACTGTATTTAGGTTTTATGTGTAAGACAATTATCTGTATAGTTTAGTCAGGAATGAACAGTGTATCGGAGACTACATGTCAGGAACAGAGAGCAAATCCTGATGACGGTCCAATACTGATGGTTGATCAGATACTGATGCAGTGTGCAGATCCTGATATCAGTCATGTTACTGATGATGTCATTATGGATGCTACAGAAACTGGCAAGTGCTATAAAACAGGATCGTTGTTTGAAGAACAAGCAAGAAGATATTATGAAGGAAAGAGTTTTCTATTGAAGGAAACTATCGACTAGAAGGCAGAACATTGTCATGTATAGATTATATCTTTCTGTTATTAGTTGATAGGTAGCATTATAAATACTCTCTCAATATCATTGTAAAGAGTGTATGTTAAGTAGCTCGTGAGGAAAAAGTTTGAGTGCGTAGCTCTGTATAAGGTTTGTATTCGAGAGTTCGAAACAAACAGAGAGATATTTGTATTGTCAGCAGCTGCTAAAGGTATTGTACACCTTTGGTAGAGTTTGTATTTGATCTTATTAATACAAACAGAGTTTGATTCATTCGTTTATTCTTGTTCATATAATCAAGCAAAAATCAGACACGATTATATAACTTGTATTCAACCCCCCCTTCTACAAGTTATTCGAGTTAACAATTGGTATCAGAGCAGGTTGATTTCGAGTAATCATAAAGATCTGCAATCATGTCTGGTTACAAGGATGGGAATACCAAAATTCCTATGCTCAAGAGAAACGAATATACTCTATGGGAAGTAAAGATGTTGCATCATCTGGAAGCAGCAGATCCTGATTATCTTGACAGAATCAGAGATGGACCTTTTTTTCCAACAAAGGTCGTTGGACAAGCAACTGTTGATGGTGTGGTTGTTCCAAAACATACAACAGAGAAGCCAAAATCTGAATGGTCAGATAAGGACAAGGAGAATGTTCTCAAAGATGCCAAAGTGAGAAACATATTATTCAACAGTCTTGATTCTGTTCTCACTAACTATGTTCTCTCTTGTAAAACTGCTAAGGATATATGGGACAATCTTAAGGTTCACTGTGAAGGAACTAAGCATGTCAGGAAGAATATAAGGACATTACTTATACAACAGTATGAGTACTTTGAATCCAAGTCTGGTGAGTCACTTACTGATACCTTTGATAGGTTTACAAAACTCATCAATGAGATGGCCATGCATGGTAAATATTATGACTTGGAGGACATGAATACAAAGTTCATGAAAGCTTTGCCTGATTTCTACAATGAAAAGATATCTGCGATCGAGGAAGCTAATGATCTGGATGAAATTTCATTAGAGGCAGTATATGGAAAATTGAGAGCTTATGAACTTGACAAGCAGCAGAAGAAGAGCAGGAGTGAAGGAAAGATGAAGACTATTGCACTTACTGCTCAATCTGAAGTTAAGAAGCTTCCTGAAGAACAGCATGAAGAGATTGCTGTAAAGAATTCAAGGAAGAAGAAAAGCAAAGAAAGTTCTGAGTCAGAGACTACTGATATGGACTCTGACAACAATGATTCTGAATCTGAGATGCAAGAACTCTTTGCTATGTTTGCTAAAGCTTTCAAGAAAGGAAGATTCAACAGGAGAAGATTTAGCAAAGGACCTTTTCAAAAGAAGGATGAGAAGAAGAGTGACAAAAGCAAAAGTACAATTGTCAAGCTTGATAAGGCCAAGATCAAGTGCTTTAACTGCAGCGAGCTTGGACACTTTGCTAGTGAGTGTAAGAAGCCTAGGAATTCAGGAAAGGGTAATGCACTTATGGTCACACAGAAGGATTGGGCTGATTCCAGTGACTCTGAAGATGAATTGGATTATGACAACATTGCATTAATGGCCAATAGTTCAGACAAACCTGGATCTCCAAAGAAAATCTCTCCATCCTCTGTTAAGGGCACAGGAAAGAAGCATTCAATTATCTTGGACAGTGGATGCTCTAGACATATGACTGGAAAGAAGTCCCTGCTTACAAAGTTTGAGAGGAAAGCTGGCCCAGTAATATCTTTTGGAGATGGCAACAAAGGAGAAACTCTGGGATATGGCTCAATTGTTTTGGGGAATGTCATCATAGAAAATGTAGCACTGGTTGAAGGCTTGAAACATACTCTTTTAAGCATAAGTCAACTGGGTGATAAAGGTTACAAATCAATCTTTGACAGAGAAGGATGCAAAATCTTGAATATGCAGAATGGAGACATTGTTCTAACTGGTCAAAGACATGGTAACATATATGAAGCCAGCTTAAGTGATACATCTAAAGGAATTGTTAGATGTCTCTACAGCAAAGCAACAAATGATGAAAGCTGGAATTGGCACAAGAAGCTCTCACATCTTAATTTCAAGAAGCTTAATCAACTTGTTAAACACAATTTGGTGAGAGGCCTACCTCAGGCAAATTTTGTGCAAGATGGACTTTGTGATGCATGTCAGCTTGGAAAGCAAAGAAGAACCACTTTCAAGAGCAAGACTGAAAATTCAATTACTGAACCATTTCACATGCTACATCTTGATCTGTTTGGTCCAGTAAACATTATGTCTATCATCAAGAAAAGATATGCTCTAGTTATGGTGGATGATTTCACAAGGTTCACATGGGTGTTCTTTCTACACAAGAAGGATGAAGCTCCTCAGCAAATCATTGAACTCATCAAGAATATTCATAATAACTCTGAGTACAAAGTCAAAGTACTTAGGAGTGACAATGGTACAGAATTCAAGAATTCTACAATGGAGGGGTTTTGTGCAGACAATGGAATCACTCAACAGTTTTCTGCACCTGGTACACCTCAACAGAATGGTGTAGTTGAAAGAAAGAACAGGACTCTCATAGAGGCAGCAAGAACCATGCTTGCAGATGCAAAACTTCCAACCTACTTTTGGGCAGAAGCTATTAACACTGCATGTTTCACTCAGAACTGTACCTTGGTAAATAGTCATGGAAAAACTCCCTATGAGATTATCAAAGGAAAGAAACCAAGTGTGAAATATTTTCACATCTTTGGATGCAAATGCTATGTCCTAAAAGTTCATCCAGAACAACTTGGAAAATTTGAAGCCAAATCGGATGAAGCAATTTTTCTAGGATATTCAGCATCTAAGGCCTTCAAAGTTTATAATCTCAGAACTCACATTGTTATGGAATCAATTCATGTTGCATTTGATGATAAGAAATTTGGAATTTTGCAAACTGATGAAAGCCATGACAAATTGGAATTTGAAAATCTGAAGAATTCTGAGATACTCTCAAGTGATGATGAAGGTTCTTCTGAAGGAATTTCTATTGCTTCTCAAAGGAATGCTACTGTTGAGGGGGAGCAAATAAATCAGAGAGAACACAGTGATCATCAGGAGCAGACTAGTCTTTCAGAATCTATTTCATCAGGAATTGATGTTTCAGAGTCTACTCCATCAGGAACTGACATTTCAGAGTCTACTGAGGAAAGATCAGTAACTAGCAGCACAATGGAACCTACTGATTCTATTGATCAAAGGAGAGTTTTTGAAGGTAGAGAAAATTCTTCTACAAGAGATACCACTAACTTAGGGGGAGAGACTAGCAGAGTTGATTTACCACCTGTTAGAAAATGGACAAAGGATCATACTGAAGATTTGATAATTGGTGATCCAAATAGTGGTGTTCGAACTAGAAGATCAATTCAAAATGAATGCTTGTATAGTTGCTTTCTCTCAAAGAATGAACCTAAGAAGGTTGAAGAAGCCTTACAGGATCCTGATTGGGTAATTGCAATGCAGGAGGAGTTAAATGAGTTTGAGAGAAACAAAGTTTGGAAACTGGTACCAAGACCTAAAGGTAGATCTATTGTTGGTGCAAGATGGGTTTTCAGAAACAAGCTAGATGAATCTGGTATGATTGTAAGAAACAAAGCAAGACTGGTGGCCAAGGGTTATTCTCAGGAAGAAGGCATTGATTATGATGAGACCTTTGCACCTGTAGCAAGATTGGAAGCAATCAGAATGTTTCTTGCATTTGCAGCTCATTCAAAATTCAAGGTATACCAGATGGATGTAAAAAGTGCTTTTCTTAATGGAAAACTTGATGAAGAAGTGTATGTAGAACAGCCACCTGGATTTGTTGATTCAAAGTTTCCAAATCATGTCTACAAACTTGACAAGGCACTCTATGGACTAAAGCAGGCACCAAGAGCATGGTATGAGACTTTGTCTAAATTTCTTCTTGAAAATGGCTTCACAAGAGGTACAATTGACAAAACTCTATTCTTTAGAAAGATAAAAGGTGAATTGCTTTTAGTTCAAGTTTATGTTGATGATATTATTTTTGGTTCTACTAATGAAAAGTTGTGTGCTAAGTTTAGCAAGCTTATGCAGTCTAAGTATCAGATGAGCATGATGGGTGAACTAAATTATTTCTTAGGCTTGCAGGTCAAACAGACTGAGACTGGTATTTTCATTAATCAGTCAAAGTATATCAAAGATCTTTTAAGAAGGTTTGACTTTCAAGACTGTGCAATTGCAAAAACACCCATGGCAACAGCCACTAAACTAGACTCTGATCCTAAGGGGAAGAGTGTGGATAATACTAGTTATAGAGGCATGATAGGCTCATTGTTATATCTAACTGCAAGTAGGCCAGATATAATGTTTTCTACCTGTTTATGTGCTAGATTCCAAAGTGATCCTGAGGAATCTCATTTAATTGCTGTGAAGAGAATTTTTAGATATCTCAAAGGAACTCCAAATCTTGGTTTGTGGTATCCTAGAGAATCTGATTTCTTTCTATTTGGCTATTCAGACTCTGATTATGCAGGGTGTAAGATAGACAGGAAAAGCACTACAGGTACATGTCAATTTTTGGGAAATAGATTGATTTCTTGGGCAAGCAAGAAGCAACAATCTGTTTCAACCTCAACTGCAGAAGCTGAGTACATAGCAGCAGGCAGTTGTTGTGCACAGCTCCTTTGGATAAAAAATCAGTTGATGGATTATGGTATGACACTTAGTAATATTCCTATGTTTTGTGATAATACTAGTGCTATTAAAATTGTAGAAAATCCAGTTCAACATTCAAGGACTAAGCACATTGATGTCAGGTATCATTTTATTAGAGAACATATTGAGAATGGTACTGTGGAACTTCATTTTGTTCCTACTGACAAACAGCTTGCAGATATTCTAACTAAACCACTTGATGAGACTACATTCAGTAGACTAGTAAGTGAGTTATGAATGTTAAATTTTTAGATCTTTAACATCTGCAAAAGTAGCAAGGTATGTTGTTCTTAGCTTATAGACTTGATATTCCTGTCAGGATCTATATTTGATTGTTAAATGCTTGAGCTATAACACTTTGCCTTGATAAATTTCAGTATGATAGACTTGTTAATAATCATCAGGATTAGATTTGTTATCAGGATGCTGATGTCATCAGTATTGTGTCAGTATCAGGATTATGAAAATTGTTTCAGATCCTGACGTTTACTTTGTGTAGTAATCTGATTCTGTGATGTGTTAAGTCTATGCTAGCAAGTTTTGATGTTTGCATACTGATAATTTATACATCATTCAAAAATCAAAAGACAAGCAGATAACAAGAAACTGTATTTTCATTAATAGAAATCATTACATGGAAATGAAATACAACATCTTTTTGTCTAAATTTCTATTCTATACTTGTCTTTGATATGAACTCTGAGGAACAGGACAAGGAGCATCTCAAGAAATCCATCAGGGGATGAAAGCCTCGTTTGCTCTTGGATTCCTTGTCTGGGCGACTTGAATGAGAGCAGCTAACTTAAATGAATAGCATCTCCATCAAGATCAACCTCAGACTCTCGGCCAAATTCTTCATCCTCAAGTTTTGAGGAGGTTAGGGGAAGATTGTATCCAACAGATGGATGTTCTAGGAGAAACTTCTGGATATTGTCGAAAACCAATCCATTCATGATTAGTTCGATGAGAAGAGTCGTTTGCTCAAAGAGATGATCAAGAACAGGATGTTCATCGATCAAGAAAAATCTGGAAAATGGGTTTGAAGGGATTTTTGGTTTGAGAAGCATTGTTGAGAAGAAAAGAAATTGAAAGGTTATGGAGAATGGCATAAGGCGTTTGGTTCTTTTAAAGAAAGACCTGAGAAGCTGAGCAGTCACTTGGAAGTTTTAATGAAGTCAAATGCTAATTATTGCATGAGACTGTATTTCTTGTTTCAAGAAATATTGAAAATATCTAACCAATTGATTTTTGTTCAGATTAATTGTTTATTTTCTTTTTCAGATAAAAGAAAAATGCCACGTGGAAAACTCCATATTAAGTCTCTGATGATATTGGTCAGGATTTCATGTGTGACCATCAGGATTTGAAAATTATATTTTTAAATCACATTGCATTTTGTGATTATTTTGATGAGAGGTCATCAGGAAAAGGAAGCTGATCAGTATTGCTTATTTATACCCTGATTTATTTCATGAAAATCAATTTTGGATTTTATTTTCCAAAAATCGTGGGTAACCGCTTTTTTTCAGGGACTGACACCTGTCAATCTACGTGTCAACGTGGGATAGTGGTCTGAAAGATTTGTGAAATATATTTGTTTTGAAACTCTAATCGTGTAATTGCTTTCTCAAATTTTACATTCTCTAAAGCAAAAATCACTCTTGAGTTTTCAAAATCACTAATACATTTCAAGAATTTTTCAAGGTTCTTTTCAGATCAAAAATGGCAGCTCAGAGAAGATTACCTAAATCAGTAGCCTTCAAGTTTGGTGACTTTGATTTTATGACAAACAATCATGTTGCAGCTATCACCAACAAGGAAGGAGTATCATCTGATTTTCATCCAATCATGGACTTTTTGGCATATGGACCATTAAGTTATGCATTGACAGCATCTCCACAGATTAATCAAGTAGCTGTTTCACAAGCTTGGAAGAATGCTGAGGTAATTGATTCTACTCAGAGTCAATCAGGTAAGATTGTTCTACATTTAGGACAAGATTCATTTGACATTACTGAATCTGTTGTTAATTCAGTTATAGTTATGAGAATGTACCATCTGATGATAATATAAGAACTATGTTGTCTGAATTAGGTTATAGTGGACCTCTAGATAACATGAGCCAGTTGAATAGGTCTTTTCTTAGAAAGGAATGGTCTTTTTACTTTGATCAAATTGCTAAATGTTTTACTGGCAAATGTAGTTCTTTTCAGCAAATTACTTCTGTTACATCACATATTGCTTATAGTTTGCTTTATGACAGAATAATTAACATTGGTCATATTATCTTAAGTCAGATGAGTATTAAACTTGGGTTAAGAGATCAAAACAGGAAAATGGTTTATTATCATAGATTTATGCAATTGTTTATTAACCATTTTGTTCCTGATGTTGAAACTAGATTTGGTAGAGAATATTGTGTTTCTTCTTATGAACAGCAAAAGAGAATTTTCTCTGACATTACAAAGAAGGACAATGAAAAGAATCTAGATGAAATACCTGCAATTCATTATCCACATCATGTTCAGGTAATTCTTAAAACTCATCTTCCTACTTTCTACAATTCTTCTTTCTTTTGTGGTGAAATGGCTCAGGAATCTCAATTGGAGGAGAACCCACCTGTGTCTACCCAAGTAGCCCAAAACATTATAGTCTCTGAAACAATTCAAGAACCAAATTTTGATCCACAGCCTATTGTTTCAAAGAAACCAACCTCTGGTGTTTCTCAAAAGACATCAGTTGTAAGGAAGAGAAGATTTGTTGTGTCAAGTAGTAGTAGTAATTCTAGTGAAGATGATGATGATTTAACTCTTGCTGAGAGAGCAGAATTGAAGGCTGCAATTCAACTTTCTTTGTTAGCACAAAGAGATGAAAAACCTAGTCACAGCCAGGCTGCAGTCTCCCAAAAGGCTGTAGTTCTTAAAAAGGGAAAACAGTTACTGGATACTGTCTCTCAAAAGACTGTGTCTATTGAACAAAGATCTCATCCCAAGATCACTTCTGTGTCTACACCTCTTGAGTCTTCTCAGGATAAATCTTTTGCTCATTATATCAGGAGAACAAGGAGAAAGATTCAATTGTCACCTACACACACAGAGTCTAGTCCAACTAATATCATGCAGGTTTCTACAAATCAAGCTACATCTATGTCAGTATTTGACAAGAGAGATCTGGATATTGATTCTTCATGGGAAACTACATTATCATACAGACTGGCTATGGGACTAATTTCTCTCAAAGTGAAGTTGTCAAGGCCTATTCTAGATTTTCTGGTTGAAAGAGTACCAAAACTTTTATTTCCAGATGAATATGGACTTCTACATCAAAGACTTGACTTAATGAAGATGTATTTCTATGTGTCTGTCAGAAGACAATTAGTCAAGAAATTTGGACTCTCGAAGCATGGTGCACTTCAATCACTTCATGCATATTTATTTGACAAGGATGTTATTATTGAAGATGCCTCGGCTCAAGGTGAACAACTGGAGGAAGTAGATAGAGGAATGCAGTCAACAGAAGGTACTATTGCACCAGTGGTGAATAGTAGGAAAGATCAGATCACAGTCACTGTAACACAAGAACCATCTAGTCAGAGGAAGGATGACTCAGGAGCTGTGATAGCTGATGTTGAAAGGTCTTCTGTGATGACTGAGAATGCAAGTGAGATACCCTATGATATGAGAGGAATGACTTTGGTTGATTTTTCTGAAGATCAAACAAATTTTGTTCAGTCAGAGTCTATCCACCTTGAGGGTGTGTCTCAGCAAACAACACTTAAAGACGGTGATGTACTAACTATGGTGTCTAATGAAGTATTACTGAAGACATCAGAGTCTAGTAAAGAACCTGAAAGTGGTATACTGGAGCCTGTAGTTTCTGAAAGGAAAGAAGATGATTGTATGGGTTCAGAGACTATAGTAGCTCACTCCTTGGAGAAAACCTCAAGCCACATGCCATATGAGGAACCCTCTCTCCATGTGAGTTCAGGTATAAAAACTCCTTCTAAACTCTATTTTTCTGTAGGTCATGAGAGCACTTATCTAAATATGAGTGATACAGTTGAAAAGATGGACTTAGATCCACAATTTGAGCGGCTGGCTCCTGACCAGGCAAAAGGTGAGGTAGAAAGAGTGTTGACTTTAGTAAGTCAAAGTGAGAATGAGGGTATGGATGATCAACTCCATAGTGAGGGAGAGAAAATTAGGAAACCATCATTTGATTTCTGGGATCAGGTTTTTCCTGAATCTTGGTCTGAAAATTTGGGTATGGATGCTGGTACTTATTCATTCATCAAAATGTATCAGAAGAATGACCTAGCATATCACAATGCAAAGCCAGAAGTTAAAGCTCAGAAGCAAAAGGAGAGGCTTGCAGAAATCATTAACAGAAGAGGTGCCAGGATAAAGCAATCTCTTGATACATATGTACCAGATGAAGATCCTAATGATCCTAGTGTTCCTTTGTATGTACTTCCAATATCAGCTAGAATTGAGACATCAACAGTCTCTGATCACTCTAAGGAGGAGTCAGGATTTGAAGATGTTAGTACACAGAATACTGGTGAAGGAGATGATGATCATGTTTCAGTTCCAGAACAGAAAGATGAAGATGTTGATACTTCTAATCAGGTTTTATTACTTGAATATCATACAACTCAAGCAACTTCTTCTACAAGACTTGAAGATACAGTTCTTTCTGATTCTGATACTAACGATACAAGAAGCACTTCCAACATTGAAGTTCATTCTGATGTTTTGAAAGATATTCAGAATTCTCAAATTGCTATTCAAACAAGACTTCAATCACTTGAAGATAATCAAGTCACAATTATGGAAAATCAAGCAGTTCTTATGAATTTCATTTGTTCTGTTTCTGAATCTCTTGGAATTAATGTTGCTGATGTCAAAAAGGGGGAGATAAAGACAATTCAAAGACAACAACAACATCATCAGACTGATGATAAAGCTGGGGGAGAATAAGATCAGACAAAGACAAAGGGAAGTAAAAAGAAGAACCAGGAGTGACAGTGGTGAATCTCAGCTAGGAAGTGGTAAAGGAAGAGCAGCATTAATAGTTAAAATTCTTTCTTCTAAGTACTAGATAAACGTCTACATTTGAGAAGGAGGTACTTAACTTCATAATTCTACATTCATAAATTCTATTCTGGTTGTATTGTTATATGTTTTGACATCCACAACTTAGATTTATGCTTCAGACTATAAAGCATAAATAGGGGGAGATTGTTAGGAATAATTCATAAGTTGTGATGTTAAGAATAGAATTTACACATTATACTTCTTGTAATCCTGATCTTATAAAGGATTTAGCACTGTATTTAGGTTTTATGTGTAAGACAGTTATCTGTATAGTTTAGTCAGGAATGAACAGTGTATCGGAGACTACATGTCAGGAACAGAGAGCAAATCCTGATGACGGTCCAATACTGATGGTTGATCAGATACTGATGCAGTGTGCAGATCCTGATATCAGTCATGTTACTGTTGATGTCATTATGGATGCTACAGAAACTGGCAAGTGCTATAAAACAGGATCGTTGTTTGATGAACAAGCAAGAAGATATTATGAAGGAAAGAGTTTTCTATTGAAGGAAACTATCGACTAGAAGGCAGAACATTGTCATGTATAGATTATATCTTTCTGTTATTAGTTGATAGGTAGCATTATAAATACTCTCTCAATATCATTGTAAAGAGTGTACGTTAAGTAGCTCGTGAGGAAAAAGTTTGAGTGCGTAGCTCTGTATAAGGTTTGTATTCGAGAGTTCGAAACAAACAGAGAGATATTTGTATTGTCAGCAGCTGCTAAAGGTATTGTACACCTTTGGTAGAGTTTGTATTTGATCTTATTAATACAAACAGAGTTTGATTCATTCGTTTATTCTTGTTCATATAATCAAGCAAAAATCAGACACGATTATATAACTTGTATTCAACCCCCCCCCTTCTACAAGTTATTCGAGTTAACAAGAGATGAATGACTGCATATGTCCTGAAACAATCTTGCATTTCAATAACAACTTCTCTGTACTTTCTCCCAAGCACATTCAGAGATTTTGTTGTATATTTTTTAATCAACTTGGTGTCAAGTCAAAAGAGTTTGAAGATTGCATATTTGACTTCCTGAAGTAAAATAGAATTATCATACTTTAGTTTTGAGCTTTGGAAAGTGCCGATATCCATTGTTTGTAGCAGCTGCTGAGGTGAGCCAGAATTGAGTACGCCATCCCTGGCCTCGTCATTGTTCTAACGTTGAAAACCCGTATGGCCTGACATGTTGAGCCTGTTTCTTATCGGCCAGCGCTAGAGTCGGATATTACAACAGCCCACCAAACTACTTTTGTCATAAAGCATTTGTGGTTTTTTTCCCTCATAGTGTGCTTGTCAGCTGCTATATCATAAGCCTCTTTCCATTAGTGTGTGATAGTCTGAACTAAGTTGACTAGTCTGCACCAAGTTTACCCATTTGTGTCGAATTTACTCGTTCGTGCTGATGGAATTTAAAGAATTCCAATTTGTGCAGTTGATCTCAGCTGTTCTGAATTCATTTGTCTTAAAATTTGTTGCATTAAAAACTAAGACTCAAGATCTTTCTAATGACAGTTTATTCTGCAAAGTAATTCGCTTGTTCCAGAGTTTCATTCTTTTTTTTTCCTTGAATTCTTCTTCACAACGAGAAAGTGATAGAATCCAAAACCCAGGAGCTATATCTGCTTCCATGCTTCCTTCAGTTTTTTTTTCGACTTTGCTCTCTGTCACGACTAGGAAACAAACATGCAGAATTTAGCTAGCAAGTTCTTATATTCATTACTTATATTTTTATAAAAACTAGAAGAATATTCATGAAATTATAATAAACATGCAAATTTATGATTACCATGAAATTATAGTGTTGGCATCAACATTTGAGATACATTTTAATGCATGACATATTATTTAAGTATTGAAAAGTGACACTTATCTTGATTTTGAGCCGCTGATTGATTGCGTTGAGTTGCACATCCGCTCCAGTAGCTGTTATTTTTTAACTTGATTCTTTTAGCAACTAATGAGTTAGCGGATTCAAGCAGTTGCTTCCTGGTGGTGCTGCTCAGTTTTTTTTAAAGCTTTTTCCACTCTGCACCATAGGGTTGGTTGGTTTGTACATCTTTGTCCATAACATATATTCTAGAGACATCGACTCCTCTAATTTGTGAGTGCTAAGCTGTAAACGTAACTGTATCCTTTCTGGGCACGCACGCAACTGATGCTAACATATTCATTTGTATCTTTGGTTCGTGACAAAGACCTGCATCATCATTTTTCTTCATTTGCATTGGACTCTTGCTGGCTTTTTGTCATTTCTCTCTAAGCCGTAATCTTTTTAATCTTATCTTTGCCAGGATTCTATAAGCAAAAGGTTTCTTGGATGCCTCCTTTTTAGCTTGGCATTCAGGTCAGGAACATTCAGCGTAACAACGCACATAGTGGAGTTGTTGTTTCGCCATCCAATGGCTTACATACCACTCTCGATCAATGCCTTTTATTTTCTTTGACATCAACATTTTAAGAATGCAGCACGAGTTGTCTAATAATTGATGCCACTAAGTTTAATCTTTATGATCACTTAATAGTTCTCAACACAACCTCCATGTGCTTCTTCCATGTGACTTGTTTGTCGAAAATTTTGAAGGCATTGTTACAGCAGGTTGCTTCACTTTTATGTCCTTGTATATCCTTTGCGAGCTTTCTTTTTGGTTGGACGAGCTGTCAACTAGCATGTAGTATCTCCTGCAACCCAAAGTTTGCCGACCCCTCTTGATGAGGATGGCTTTCTCGAGATTCTTTTGTTAGAGCTTTTAATTTATGCATTTCCAAATCTTCCGCATAGCTCCCTATAATCCTGTTTGGAAACAAGACATCCGCAGTGAATTTAAATGGCTCATTTGCCAATTGTTCGCATCTCCGGAGGGTATACGTCCCCTTGCAATGCTTTCAGTCTAGAAAACTTAAAGTTGATATTGATTGTTTCCCCTTTTTTTTGCTTCAATTTATTATGTTCTGCAGTGAGTCATTAGTGCTACAGTAAACTCTGGATGTCGCAATATTTGACAATATTCATCCTCGCAATAAAAATGTATAGATATGGCTTGCATTGCTACTACAGAAGTACAGATTCCTCTGCAGGAACTGAAAATGGGAAAATTGCACGTCAACTATAGCAAGAGCAAATTGCACATAAATTACAGCCTTGTATTTAGTAAACTGTAGCTACTGCTAGGCATGTTTTCAGAAAAGAAAAAGGTGCGTATAAATTTATGAACATATATAATACATAAAAACGCATCACGTACTGCATCACCAGTAATATATTACATGTGGTTATCTCATGTGATAGCCTCAATAATAAGTTGAGAAAAATGTTTCTATAGTTAACTATAGGTAGTTAGCTATAGTTATTAGCATTTTGAGTATAAAATATGGATGGCATTTTTGTAATTATGAAATCCACCCCCCTGCATTTACAAAAATAGTCTTGAGATTGTATTATAAAATGTGTTAACTATAGGTAATTACCTATAGTTAACTATAGGATCTTTAAGCCCTAATAAGTCATATTACTTTATAAATAAATTTAGAACATATTACTTCCCTGAGTATTTGTTATAGCCCCTTTATGATGCCGGCCGGATTTTTTTCTTCGTGGAGACTTTCTTAGAGCGTAAATCCATTAATCACTAATTTTCGGTTTCTCTATGCGATTCCCACAGACGGCGCCAGATGTTGATGCCAATTTTCGTCATAGACAAGACATCAAATTAAGATTTATAATCGGGTACTCGTATAAAGCTATTAAAATTAGGGTTTATGCCATTTGGGGGGGGGGGAAATATAGGGTTTATGCTATTTGGGGCTGAACTTAAGGATTTATGTAATTTGATAATAGAATTCCGGATCCCTTCTCAAGGTGCCTACGTATCCTTATATAGGAATCAAGCCCACGTAGTTCTTTTCAGATATGATTTTAGTTAGGCCCATACTCCTATTCTTTAGGAGCAAGTCACCTTTACATGATAAGTTTCCACGTGTGTTATTTTGTGGTATAGATTAATGACCTATCGGGTCTCTTCTAATCCATTAATAAGGTCTGATACCCATTATCGGGTCAAGTTTATATTTTCACTACGCCATAGATGGCCTGCAGCAACGTTTTTTTTTGGTGTTGCAATGAAAAACGTTGTAGTAGCTCTAAACTTGATGACCTGCAGCAACGCTTTTTTTGTGTTGCTGTATACATAACATGGTGTTGTCGGAGCTATAAGAAGCGTAGCAAGTTGCAACCCTTGTGAAGTGTTGCCGTTAATATGCTTTAAACACAACATTTTTAACAAAAATTGAAATAAATAATTATTGTGAATTAAAATAATTAGTTTGAAAAACAAATAATTTAAATTTTCAAAGTTTGTTATTAGAGTCAATATTGGAATTTTTATAAAATATAACATTTTTTATAATTTGAAAATAGACCAAATTATTTAAAAAAACGTAATAAATTAAATTTTTTTTGGTAAATAAATTAATTTTCCAGAAAATGAATAAAGTTTGTGAAATAATGTTAAGTTTTATATAAAAAATTTGTATTCATTATTGAAATAAAATATAACATTTTTATAAATAAAAATAACATATCTTCTTATAAATTTAATTAAACTATAATAAAAAATAATTTGAATAAAAATAGCATTTTACACGAAATGAATACAATTTCAGAAAAATAATTAAATTTTAATTTAAAAAAATTGAAAGTTAATTATTGGACTAAATTAGAATATAAGTGTAAAAATTAATATTTTTGTACTAAATTTTAAACAAACCAAATTATTAAATTAAGTAGAATTTTAATTAAAAAATACATATAACTTACATGTGTTGGAAAGCCCGGGTTACTCGTTCTTTTGAAATTTTTTGGCAAAGGCAAGAGCGGAAAAATTGTCGCCTTCTACTGAGTGAAATAATTAAACAAAACATACTCAATCTACTCTTACACCGACACTCATTCTCTAAACACACACACACAGCATACTCGCCCTCACTCTCAAACACATGGCCGCCCTCAGTCTCAACATCGTCGCTGCTCACTCTCAAACGCATGGATTTGGGGTTTCTACCGTTCAATTCAGTTAGGATTTTAATTTGGTCCAATTCAATTGGGGATTTACATTTCTCTATCATCCCCATTCAAATCTTCATTTCTCTCTTTACCCACTAAATCCCTCACATTTACTCACTTATCTTGTTCATGGGTCTCTCTTAAACCCAACTTTTTTGGGTCTGTTTTGGTTCCATTTGTTGCACAGACCTCAGATTCGGCCCAAGAAAGTGGGCCTATTGATGGGGTTGAATCTGATGTTGATATAATTACTGAAGATGCAGGGGGTTTAGAAGAAGATGTTGGTGGTGAAGAAGAGGAGGATTCTTATGAGGAGCCACCTGAGGAAGCTAAGATCTTTGTGGGTAATTTTACTTATGATTGTGATAGTGAACAGTTGGGTTGGTTAAATTTTCGGACAAACTGGTGTTGTTGACATTGCTAAGGTATCAAATTTCTTGTTTTGTTGTTTTTTTTTTCAATTTATGTATGTGTGTGTGTGTGTGTGTTTTCTTTCTTTTTTATTTCGCGTCATGTTTCTATGCATTAAAGTTTCGAAATTTATGTAAGGGGTGTGGCTCATTTCTGATTCTTTTAAAATTGGTTTACGAAATTATAGTGTTCATTGCATTTTGTTGCTTCACTTGGGATTATAATTGATGTGGATAAATTTCTAACATCAACTGCTTACCTAAATTTCTCAGAAGGGGCAATTGATGGCAACGACAGAGATCAATTGAAACCATTATCAATCCGCACCTTGAAGGGACATACTCACCAGAATCTTTGACAAAGATTTTCTGAAATTGCAGAAAAATGTTTGGCGGATGAGGGAAAGAGCCGGCCTGCTATGATATTCGAAAAAGCTGGTGAATATACATTTTCCTTTCACATTGTAAGTAATTAGTGAGATGATAGTTAGTATTCATTCATTTATGTTATGTCATAAGATACTGAATGTCTCATTTCCCACATCTGATTTTTTTATGTCATGGCTTTGAGATTCTTCAGAAAGAATTGAACTACTATTTGCTATACTTAAGTTCTGATACTTTACATTTGATACAATAAGCCATCTTTCCTAAGCATTTTAAAGGTAATGTAATTTACAAGGCTGTCAAAATTGTTTGCAACAGAAGTGATTTTTTGTGGTGGACATAGAAAAAGTCATTGGGACCCCGTGTTAATTACTACGGAGTAATGGCTAACGGATAAAGCTTTTAGTACAACATATTCACTTTACTCGTAAATGTTTTATTGTGGTTTTATCCAGTAGCTATGCGATCCGGGGTGGGGGCGTGGATTCTGATGGAAAGAAAATGACACCTTTGTTGTTTCTTGGCGATGCGTTTCATATATTAAATATTACCTAAAGAAATATTAAATTTGTAAATTAACAAATTTTCAAAAATATGGTGTTTGAGACGTAGGAGGTAGAGACTTATTCTAGAACATGGACATACTTAATATTGTCATTGTTCATGTGGATTGAATCTTCTCCATGTAGTTCTGTTTTTTGCTGGTGGTGTATATTTTTAGCATTGTTATTTGTATTCTAATTAGTTGTTGTCGAACTGCTATTTCTTATAGATAATCGTAGATCGCCACAGCCTCAGACACAAAAACCTGCAATGTCTATGGGGGACGAGTTTTTAAAAAGGTAAAACCCAATCACTGCTTAAGTGCTGGTCTTTTGTTCTTAACTTCCTCTATTTCATTTCTAATCCAAATGTAATACGTATTCAACATACATTAAGAATTTTTGAACAAACATTTCAGGTTTACAAGAAATGCAGGCCTGGTAGCAGCAGGGGTTGCCAAGAATATATATCATTCTTTTCTTTGTTTCACTTTTTAATCGAAGTAGATTTGGATAAATTGGACTGATCGAGTTGTACGTTTTCGATCTCTTTTATGAGGGGCATATGATGAAGAAGAATCTGCAACAAGATCTTATGACTTAGCTGCCATCAAGTACTGGGGAACATCAATACATGATTAGCATTTCCTGTTATTTTGTGTTCCTTTTATTTTATAATTATTTTATGTTCTATCTTTTTTTTGAAAATGGTTTGTTTGGTATGTCTGATACTACATATGTATTTTAATTTAGTTGATGCGGTGTTTTTCACAAATTTGAATGCTATATGAATTTGTCTTAGGCTATTAGGTTGTATTAGGTTATCATCTAGTAAACATAATAATCAATTAATCATGTAATGACATTTGTACAACTTATGCACGGTAATCGAGTATATATATATAATCTTATGCCTATTTTACGTGGCGCTTTGTGTTGCATCTGCTCTAATCTACTGAATCTTGTCATCACCGATATATGATAAACATATGCCGCATTTTATTTCTGTAAGTTGAAATTTACTGTGCGTTCCTTCCCTTCAAAATTAAATCAAAGACACTAAACTACTTATAAGCAAATTTAAACAAAATTAAATTTACTTATAAGCAAATTTAAACAAAAGTTGACATTTTGTTTCTAATCTACTGAATATTCAAATGTTCGATTACTGATTGTGAACATGCAGGGGGCTGGTAGAGGTATTTTTACTTTCTACTGTACTATTTCGCAAATTGATCAATAAAATCAAAGACACTCAAAACAAAGATCATGCATATGATGGAATAGTTTTTAGGTAAGTCTTAGTTTTATGGCTATCCATAATTTTATTTGCATTATTAATACAGTACTAATTATGCATAATGATAATTGTGTTCACGGTTTTTCTAACCCCTGCAGCCAATTGCCGTCTAATTGTTAGGAATCTGCCTGATTCCCTGTGAATGCGGAAGCGATTTGGTAAATATGTGCGCTTAGATCCCACAATTATACGTGATAGTAATGAAGCAATAAACCAACAATACAGTAAAAGAGACAAGAGATTTAACGTGGTTCGGCCCAGCCTACATCCACAAGAGTAACAACTTTACACTAGATAAAAGAGATTACAATATCCGGGTATTCGGTCCCTTGAATTTCATACAAAAATTCAACCCTACAATACCTATTATGTATATCCCCAACTCACTGAAGTGTTTATCTCAAAACCTCCCCTATCACTGTTTCCCGACAACCTTTCCTTCTCTCCCTCTCCCAACCCGGACAGTGCCACACAACCTGATAGAAAGACCCCTGCAGCGGGACCACCTCCGATGGCTGCAGTCAGACCCAAGTACCCTAAGGAATAGTTTAGGCACGAGGACCTTCTATCCCGACACTTCCTGAAAGTGGGCTAAACTGGCTTCCTTACTAGACGGACTATCTAGCAGCTATAGAGGGAGAAGAGAGAATTTTGGTGTGATTTAGAATGAAGGGGGATGGGGTATTTATAGGTGAAAGGAATGGGGTTGGTAGGAGAATGGGGTTGGTGAAGTTTGGTGGAGTTTGGAAAGATCAACAAAGATGGCTGCCTAACAATCTCCCCCTCTTTCCAAACTCACAGCTCTTCACTTGCAATCCATATATGCGCCCCGTTTCCAAATAAACAAACTTCTCCACCCCAACGAGTTCCAAAGCTCCAAACTATACCCTAGTTTGCACATTCATTCTCGAATGCCCACTTGCTATACGCACAAGTGTACCATTGACCTCTATTTGTCCAACTACATATATGTGAAGCAATCTGTTGTATACACACATACTCACTTGATTCACGTCGGCCAATCCTATATGTAGTCCATCACACACACAAATGTGACCCATCACACACACAAGTGTGACCATCGATCTTTCATTTACTCCCCAACTGCATATCAAACAAATCAATCTGTTGCACGGTTCACTGCTCACTTGATTCGTGTTGATCGATGCCCATATGCAGCTGCAACACACCAACTACTCGTTGATGTCTTGGAAGCCCTTCGACCAAGCATCCATCCCAGCAGTCTTTGCACCATCGTCTAGACTGGAAAGCAATACAACCGCAGCAGTATCCTTCAAGTCACTCTTCCCTCGTGCACGAGATAACCAGATTTTCGAAGTTCCAGTACGTTCTGGCCACGTACTAATCAGACGATATATTCCCCCACGTAGCTCTCCCTTCATCCGAACCACACGGCCTCTTTTGATATTCATAGCTCCCCCTACTACAGAGCATCTGTAGCCTTCTGAAGCTAACCGATCGATAGATATTAGATTCTTCCTCAGCTTAGGCACATATCTTACCCCGTTCAAGCTGCGAACTATTCCATCGAACATTTTGATTTTCACAATTCCAATCCCCTTGATCTCACAAGTAGATCCATCAGCCAAAGAAACTGTTTCATTCTTTGTATCTTGGAATTTGTCAAAATGCCCCCTCTCGGAACATACATGGTAAGATGACCCTGAGTCTAATATCCATTCTCCTGGAGAACTAGTGCCTCGATTGAAGACGGTGCAAACATCTTCACAATCGAGAGTAACCACAGCCAATGATGCATCTGGATCCTTCTTATTAAGCGGACAATTCGACCTAATATGACCCCACTCCTTGCAACCAAAGCACTGCATGCCCTTTTCACTGTATCTGGATTTACCCCTGCTATTGGTAGATCCTCTCACAGCATCTCTTCCTCTATTATTTTCACTACACAAAGCCAAAAGTCCTTGTCATCGTCCTGGTTCTTCCTTCCAGCATTTGAAAAAAGTGCTGACTGAACCTCCTCCATTTTTAACGTGTCCTTCCCATACAAAATGGTTGTGACCAAATGATCGAATGACTCCGGAAGCGAAGTAAGAAGAATAAGGGCCTTATCTTCTTCCTCCAATTTTACATCAACCTTTTCAAGTTGATCAACAATACCATTAAACACATTCATGTGCTCAATAACATTGCCTTGAGCTGCCATCTTCAGCTTGTATAACTCGCGCTTCAGATTTAATTTTGTAGTCAAGTTCTTCCCGAGATACAATGTCTCCAACTTTGACCATAATTCCTTCGGCGTGCTTTCGTCAACAACATTATTGATAATGTTATCAGCAATGCATAGCCTGATGGTACTCATGCATTGCGACTCAGCATCCTCCCAATCTTCATCGCTCATCTTTGTTGGTTTTCCCTCCTTCCCCTTTAAAGCCATTGCTAGCTTCTGTTGGGTTTGGATATCCTTTACCCTTCTCTGCCAAAGAGTAAAACTTCCTTTACCAACATATGGAGTCACCTTGAATCCTCCAATACTTTCCATGATCTCCGTTTGCACACACAAACCAATCCAAACAACTAAATCAATTGGCCAGGTAAGTGTAAGAAACAATGGGAGCACTTCCGTCAAAATGGTGCCAAATTAGACAACCACTTTTCTTAACGACTTTCCTTCGGCACCAATAATTTAGACACAACTAGCTCTGATGCCAACTGTTAGGAATCTGCCTGATTCCCTGCGAATGCGGAAGCGATTTGGTAAATATGTGCGCTTAGATCCCACAATTATACGTGATAGTAATGAAGTAATAAACCAACAATACAGTAAAAGAGACAAGAGATTTAACGTGGTTCGGCCCAGCCTACATCCACAAGAGCAACAACTTCACACTAGATAAAAGAGATTACAATATCCGGGTATCCGGCCCCTTGAATTTCATACAAAAATTCAACCCTACAATACCTATTATGTATATCCCCAACTCACTGAAGTGTTTATCTCAAAACCTCCCCCTATCACTGTTTCCCGACAACCTTTCCTTCTCTCCCTCTCCCAACCCGGACAGTGCCACACAACCTGATAGAAAGACCCCTGCAGCGGGACCACCTCCGATGGCTGCAGTCAGACCCAAGTACCCTAAGGAATAGTTTAGGCACGAGGACCTTCTATCCCGACATTTCCTGAAAGCGGGCTAAACCGGCTTCCCTACTAGACGGACTATCTAGCAGCTATAGAGAGAGAAGAGAGAATTTTGGTGTGATTTAGAATGAAGGGGGATGGGGTATTTGTAGGTGAAAGGAATGGGGTTGGTGGGAGAATGGGGTTGGTGAAGTTTGCTGGAGTTTGGAAAGATCAACAAAGATGGCTGCCTAACACTAATCTGCAAGATGCATTCCGAAAATATTTGGATGTACGCGGAATCAATCACAGTAACGCAAAGATCCTGTACGAGTACGCGGTCAACAAGATGAAAAGAGAAAGCATGGAGTCCCTCGAAATGTTTAAAGAGTTAGAGGTAGATACTTGAGGCTGCCTGGAATTGTTTAAGGAGAAAGTAGATACATGCATTATTCAATTCAATGTAACATATTAGTTACTATGAATTTAATACAGAACAAAGTGTAGAACAGAGGCATTCTACCTGCGCAGCTAGTGCAGTGGATGACCATAATCTTTCGGTTTTTTTGTTTAATGACCCTACTCCTGATTATTGTTTTCTTGGAAAATTTTATTAGATTTAGGCTATGGATTATATACTGTCATTATTAACAAAATTTACAACAGACACGGTTATATAGTAAGTAGAAGCTACAAGTGTACATGTTTCTGATGATTCTGAATATAAATGGAATTCTGACTTTAATAAGTTTCTATGGCAAACACTTAATGTTAGAGTTTTAGTTTTAAACTTCCTGTTTTGTTTATATTCTTTGAAGATATAGACTGATACTTTAGTATAAGTGAAGTTGCGAGCTATTGTTTCTTTTGCAAACCTTTAGGCTAATTATATATAGTTATGTCTACACAATGTTGTTGCAGATTATTGTAACTTGCACCTAGTAAGTTTATGTAGCCTATAGTGCATAGTATTTTAGCCTTAGACCGTGACTCAAAGAGCAGTGCAGACTACTGTATTCTGCGACCGAGTTTGTGATATGAATTGGCATGTTGAGTGTTTGTTTGCGGCCTCCGGATTATCTAATACTCTTTTCACGCTCTGTCTTCGGATATCTCAAAAAACTCGAATTTCTAATAGTATCTGACTGCAAATTGTTGGAAGGCATCTTTGAGGATGAAAGGGGTGATGAAACTTCTGATATCAGTGACAAGATTGTCACATTCTCTTCACTCTCGGTGCTTCATGTTGAAGATTTACCATATTTCAAAAGTTTTGTCTGCAATGAAGATTGTGAGTGCAATATGTTGGCTTTAATGGAAGTGAGAGTTCCAGACCTGAATGACTACATAAGACAAAATCACAAAGAGGAACTACTGGGAACAGAATCAAAGAGAATCGAAGAAGAAGTGAAGGCAGGCCTATTACTTTAGAAACACAAGATATACCAAATGATATCCATGATTTGTGTAGAGCACATCTCAAATTAAGTGTCGCTTATATATATTTAGTACTACAAATTAATAAATCATGATGTCCAAGCCAAAGTCTTAATATTTAGTACCAAAGAACTGTAATTCTTATGTTGTCCTAAAAAACATATAATTAAATTTGTCAATGATTTCTAATTTATTAATTTTCGCAAACATTGCATTTACGAAGTGTAGATGTTGTTCTCGTAATCATCAATACTTCAATCAAGTAAAACTTCTGTCTTGTTAAAAGCACTTCTGAGAAAAGTTCATGATCTTATATGAAGACGTTGATCTGTCAAATGTTCCAGTTTCATTAAAATTTTGACCTTTCAATTCCTCTTCATATTAGTTCTAGTTAATATCATTCCACAGCAAGGAGGCAAAGATACAGAAACTTAGAAAAATACAAATTTCAGCATTCCTCATTTGTAGATAAAACTGTTGAATAAATATGATCATGATCTTGGAAAAGTATTACTTTACCCGTCACTCCTTCATTATCCTTAATTTAGTTTTTATTAAATTTTGCTAAAAAACAGACAATTGGGTAAGTTGGAATTTGCGAGAATATATACATATATATATATGGTTATTCTAATGAGACCCCAATAGAATGAGAATTGAGACCCAGTGGCAATTTTGAAATTAAACTGAACTACAGGGATAGTTATAGAATTGATGATACGTTAGAAATACACAATAAAAATGTTATACAACTGTATGTCCTTGCACATCACCACCAACCCACCACTCTCTCCTACATCAGATCAGATGAATTTGCCACTGTCTTTCCATCGTCATTCCACCTCACGATCACAATCATCTCCATAACCATAACCATAACTACATCATCATCGTAACATCACCACCATCTCCAAACACCAATCACCACCACGACATCATGTATATATACACAATCGTCACCACATGGATTATTAAATTCAAATCCAAATCACTAATATAAAACACATTGACATAATCACCCTACACTATAAGCTACTTAATCACCAAATTTATATTCAAATCACCAAAATTTAGATCACAATCGCTATCAACAACTACAGAATCATCAAATTAAAATTCATCCCAAAATTTAAAGACAAATCACCAAATTTACACCCAAATCACTAAAAATTCTGGGCAGAAAATCAATAAAAACAATTTAGATGTAAGTTCGTAATGGTATCAAAATCACCAGATCTGAGTCATCATCGCCATTTCTAATCACTAAGATTTAGATCACAATCACTATCAACAACTACAGAATCACCAAATTAAAATTCAACCCAAAATTTAAAGACAAATCACCAAATTTACACCTAAATCACTAAAAATTCTGGGCACAAAATAAATAAAAACTTCAGATGTAAGTTCGTAATGGTATCAAAATCACCAGATCTGAGTCATCATCGTCATTTTACTAGCCCACACAACCACTGTCATGTTCGTTGATTGTTAGCCTCCATCGTGGTGAACTGAAATTTTAATTGATCCATGACGTATCTTCTTCTTTTATACAATCAAAAGATTCGTCACCAACCATCAGTGAGCCACAAGCTCCTATCAGTGAGCCACAAGCCACCTATCACCACCAATTCTCCCAAAACAAGCCACCAACCATCAGTGAGCCACAAGCTCCTGTCACCATACCATCTTCCAGTGCCTTCATCTCTCACATCTATGACACCGTCTATACCCATCAATCCATTTCGTCTCCCTTGAACCAAACTCGTGAGTTGTTCGACTTCCTCCAAATTAGATTCAATTTTTGAACCTTTATTTTACTTTAATCTCAGGCGGTGTCTCCAAAATAGTGTTGGATGAAATAGAAGAGAAAGGCCAATAAAAGTAAACTTAGATGAAGAAAAGAGAGATCTGGGAGTAAGAAGAAGAGAGAGAAATGAGAGATGTATGCAAAGAAAAGAAAGAAAGAAGTAATTTAGAAATGGGTGATAAAAAAATTAAATCGGGAAGGAGGTGGATGATTTTTTTGGGTAGGAGAGAAAAATAATAGAGATATATGTATAAGCTTATATGTATAAAAGTTAGATAAGGAATATGTGGTCCTGATAAAAAGTTGTTATAAAAATTGAGTGGTTCAGATTCATTCTCAGTTCTCATTTTAAGTGGGGGTCTCATTTGAGCACTTGCCTATATATATATATATATATATAGAACAAATTGATAGATATTTCCAAATATCTAGTACATTATTAGTTCAATCTTGCCTGCTTGACAACCACTGGTCGTCTAGTCCCCCTCATCTTAAATTTATAATAAAAAACACATGGTTGTTGGCCTCTTGACGGAAAAATTTATTTGTAATATACTATTTTATATTAAATATATAATAATTAAATATGGGTATAATTGTTAGTAATTTGGTTCCATAATTGAATCGTTAAAAGAAAGGGTGATGGCCTTTTCTACCCCATTTTGGGGGGAGGGGTTACCAAAATACCTAGATCCATAAACGTGGTCCTAAATACCCACGAGTTACGCTACTGATACGCCACTGGGAGAGTAGTGTCCTATGTCACGTCACTGGCAGAGGAGTGTCTCGAGATACTGTAGCTTTGGACAACATTCGCGTAATGCGTATCACCCAGATACGCAGTCTTCAACAACGTATCTGAAGTCGTCATCGTCCTCTTCACAGCCTCGTCGGGCGACTCGCCGATGCGATTTTCCACGTTTTTTTCATCTCCTTCGTTCTCCCACCTCATTCACTTTCCGGTTGAGTTCTATATACAAAACGAATCGCCTCAGGATCCTCTACAACCATATGCTATTAATTTATCGATTATATTACCGTAATTGAAACACCCAAATCGAAACTTTTTCCGACTTCATTTTCCGATCTCGTTCAAACAAGCACCTACGGCCAGATTTGCAACAAATAGATAGCTTAATATGGATGAGCAAAGTGTGGCCATCAAATTTACGTGGTCATATGGCTCGGTAATGGACGGAACATGGTCGGTGGGAGCATCGGGCGATTTCCGGTTGGAGCATCTGGGGAGAGCAATTCTTGAGTTGGCAAAAATTCTGAAAAAATTGAGCTTGGGACACGCCGTTGCCAGTGGCGTGTCCCGTGGGTACTGAGGGCCACGACTTTTGAAAACGGGTATATAGGAACATTGACCACCAAAATGAGGTATTTTGGTCATTTTCTCTAAAAGAATAGTGACCATTAGATATTTAGTAAATAGATGATAATCATTATATCTAATAATAAAAAATATTCTATATTTAATAACTATAGTATTACAGTATTATTATTAATAATTTTATTTATTATAAAGTTAAATTATATCCATAATAAATAAATATGCTCTATTTTATTTAATCATATAATTTTAAAAATATTTAAAAATAACTCGTAATTTACACGGTTATAAGCTAGTATCTTATTAATAAATGAAATTCCATTTTAATAAAAAAAAATGTGAACGTATTGGCTGTGGACTCTCAGTTCTTTTCACGTAGAGGGAAAGATGTTGATGTTGGAATAAATTCAAGTATGATTGGATCATTGCTCACGTGGATCACATATTGACAGCTTGAAATTTCAACGGCACTAGCAAACTAGCAAGCAACTTGTAAAGTCTTCAATAATTGCTACTCCATTCGTCTCAAAAAACTCTTCTCATTTCTCTTGAACACGTTTGCCAACACCCACTTTTAATCATTAATATCTTTAGTTTCGTATTAGTATTAAATATAAAAATTTCACCGTATTAAAATACTCATAAATACGAATCCGACAAGATCACTCATGACTATATTTGGTCTAATAGATTAGACGTGAATTAGTAATTTGTCTCTTGTTATGAACAGTACCGACATATCAAACGGGAAGATTATTATGAGACGGAGGGAGTACCACCTTCAATAATTTAGCAAAAAAAAATTGAATAATTGATGCGGGAATCATAATCCGTCTTGTCCCAAAAAACTCTTTTCATTTCTCTTGGACATGTTTGTCAACGCATACTTTTAATCGTTAATATTTTTAATTTCGTATTAGTTTTAAATATAAAAACTTCACTGTTTTAAAGTACTCATAAATATGAATCCAACTAGATCACTCATGACTATATTTGGTCTTATAGATTAAACGTAAATTAATAATTTGTCTCATATTGTGAACAGTCCCGACTTTTTAAACGAGAAAAGTTTGGTGGGAGGGAGTATTGTATTGTACATGGACCCACCACTAGAAAAATCAATGAGTTTGTACAAAAAGTTTTCGTTCAGTTTATGAGCCAAAATAAGTCCTAAAAATATATTTAATATAACATTAAATGATACTAGCTTATAGCCCGTGAAAAGCACGAATTACTTTTAAATACTTTTAAAATTATATGATTAAATAGAATATAGTGTAATAATTTATTATGAAACCAAACCGAACCAAACATACCCAGTATATCCCGCACAGAGCAGGGTCTGGGGGGTTAGATGTACGCAGACCATGCCCCTGCTTTTAACGGCAGGAAGGCTGTTTCTGTGAGACCCCCGGCTAAGTGCACAATAAGCTAACATTGAGTGATAACCACAAGAGCTGACTAAGATTCGAACGAGTATCATCGTCATACCTGAGCCCATGGCTTCGAACACATGGGGATATAATTTAACTTTTTAATATTAATTAATAAAATTAATAATAATAATAATTATTATTATTATTTAATAAATGATATGTATTGATTAGAACTAATAATATAAAATTTTAATGTAAATTTATTGTTGACGGGATTCGAAGTTTAGATCTTTAGAAGAGAGATTTAAATATAGAATATTCCTTATCATTAGATCTAACGGCTATCATCTATTTACTAAATATCTAACGATCAATATTCTTTTAGATGGTTGAACCAGACAACCAAATTATACTCCTGTTTTCTTATTATATAATATATATGTTGGTCCCGGAGTATTGCAGAAGTGGGGTTGAATGCAATACTGATAAAATTCAATCTTTAAAACAACAACAATAATAAAGATTATAAGTTACCAGTTGATGTACGCAAACAAAATTGAAACAAGATTTCTCACAAAATAAATGTTTTATTTATCTTGTGCGAAGGGTTGCTACAACCTAGAGAAAATGTTTCTCCAGCTTCGTTGTCTTGAGAGATACAAGTTGTTGCTCGTGAATTGCTCTCCTAGAAAGAATTGAGATGTGTATCTAAGTAGACTAAGATACTCTGTTATCTCTATCGCATGGGGTGTTGAGCTGCTATCGTTTTCCAGTGGCAGCTGATAAGTGGATTTTATATCCACTTGGAATGCTTCATATCAGCTTAAATTGATTGCTTTGGACTCAAGTTTGTGGTAGGTTTGATGTGTTTTGCCTACTTGTGCAGGTTTGCAAGAATGTTGCTTAAGGATGACATTTCCGTCGATTTTGGAGTGAATTCAAGCATAGGAGTGATGAATCAAGACTTGTTTTGGTATGCCATGATGATTTGAAGGCTAAAGGATTGAAGACGAAAGTGAATGCAAAATAAACGAGAGCAAACGGAGCAAAAACGGTGAAAAATAAGCAATTTCAGCAACCGGCAGAATTTTGGATGCTGGCAGCGCCCAAATAGTGACAGAACAGGGAATTGGATGCTGCCAGCGAGCTCTAGGATGCTGGCAGCGCGCGAATATTGAAAAAAATGTTGAAAAAGACCGCCCTGATTCGAATTCTGATTGTATTTTTGGTATTCAAACCTATTACTAGTTGTATTGTAGGTTAATTTTCTTGCTTGGCAAGATATCTAGAGCCTATTTAAACACATCCTACCATTGTAATTGGGAGGATTAGTTAGCATATTATAACATAGAATTCATATCTTGTTTTATTATCATGGTTTCACTTGATCCCATGATAACGAGAGGTTCAATTATAAACTAATCGTTGTCATTGTCATGGGATTCTAACGGATTTATTTATGGAGCTTTAGTATCTTGATGCTTTAAAGATCTGTGTGTGATGTATATTTGATATCCTCGTATGGTTATGCTTAATTGATAGATGCGTCATGAACATTTAATTTATTAATCTCTTGTGAAGTGAAAGTGGATCTTGAGATTTAGAACTTGCCATGCTAACATAGGTTCATAATTATTTATCAATATGATTCGTTGTGTAAGATGAAAATACTTATACTGCCCTGTGTGATCTTTGTTGATAACTTGCTCTTCAACCGTTATGTTTTCAAATTCTATAGACATATAGGGTCTAAGCATAATTGGTGTCTATTCATCTTCTATCTCTTTTGTGGATGTATGGGTAGTTTGGTATACGTATGCTGACAGGTAGCGTGTACTTGTTTCGTGTTGTCCGATCAGATATCATAACCATCACATGCATTGATTAAAGGCGTCAGATCTAAGCGAAGTATTTAATGAAGTTAGGATCCCATGGTTTATCTTGCATAAGTAATTCGATTTTAATTATTATTAGTTAAGTAATTCTTAGTTTAATAGTTTGCATCTTAGTTTAATATAGATAGTTAAACCCTTTAATTGTTAATTGTCTTAGCAGTGAGTAATAACCATACATTGTTGCATAGGTACGTTAGCTGAATTAAAACCATAACCAGATCCCTGTGGGAACGAACTCAACTTATTCATATATTACTTGTGACCACGTACGCTTGCGTGTATTAGTGTAAACAGCAGCTCATTACAATTTGCACACCCATGCGACTTTCCTAAATTGCTATACAGACAGGATAAACCTTACAAGTAAAGCAACCTAGATTCTTTCTATTTCTAGCTAATACAATTCTAGTAGATGTGGATATATCATACTCTTTGAATTGACCAGCCTTGTCTTGTGAATCTCTCAAGCTTCTGTCGTAGTCTTTGCAGGTCTGCTACAAACGATAAAGTGTTGCAGCAAATCTGTTTCTTGAACAAGTAACCTGTCATGGGCTTTGACTGAGAAAAGTACCGAAATCAAATAATTCAGTGTGACAGTAACCTTAACCGCCAAGTCTGCTGTCAAAGGAATATTCAGTAGTTGACAGTACGAGGTCCCGCCAATGTTGCTGTCGGAGCTCCAGACTTGCTGTCAAGTGAGAATGTTACTGTCCCATGCTTCAGCCAATGTTGCTGTCAGATGTACCCTTGTCGTGACTTTGTAACATTTGTCTTCTTGTAACCTTACTATCAAGAATATGATAGTAACTTTTATTCTTACTGTCTTCTGGATGTATTCCTTGAGGCTTGAACAAATATATGAACTTCTCCCAAATCATACAATTATTACATGACAACAATTACTCGATTACAAAGACATACCCTGGCTGTGACAGTATGTTCAACTTAGTAAAAACTAAGTACATGGATATTTAGTTAAGTTGTCTCTATGCTATCACCCATAAATCCCAACAATATATAATAGTATAGTATAGATAAAATAGAGTATAATAATTATATTTATTATTATAAATAGATATATTTATTATATTTATTATATGATTAAATAAAATAGTTATTTGATAAATGATATGTATTGATTACAACTAATAATATAAAATCTTAACGTAAATTTGTTGTTGACGGAATTCGAACTTTGAATCTTTTGGATCTTTAGAAGAGAGATTTAAATATAAAATATTACTTATTATTAGATCTAACGGCTATCATCTATAGCCGTGATGTCTACAGGTGATTATAGGAGGAAAGGAGACTTTCACAATTTACGCATATAGCTTATAGCTCATGCAAAGAACGAGTTACTTTTAAATACTTTTAAAATTAAATGATTAAATAAAATAGAGTATAATAATTTATGATGGATATAATTTAACTTTGTAATTAATTAATAAAAAATAATAATAGTTATTTAATAAATGACATGTATTGATTAGAACTAATAATATAAAATCTTAATGTAAATTTGTTGTTGACGGGATTCGAACCTTGGATCTTTAGAAGAGGGATTCAAATATAGAATATTCCATATTATTAGATCTAACTGCTATAATCTATTTACTAAATATTTAACGGTCACTATTCTTTTACATGGTTGAACCAAGTTGAACCAAACAACCAAATTATACCCATGTTTGCTTATTATATAGTAGTATAGATTAGGAATATTTAAAAAAATATATAACTTTTTTCACTTTTTTTTACGTTTTTACTGTCATTAACTTTCTTTTTCAATTCTATAATATTACTTTTGCACTATGTTTGCAAAGGTTGCAACCACGATTGCAACTTCTGCAACCATGGTTTCAAATGTTGCAACCATGGTTATTTGTATCAGTTGCAACTTATGAAAATTCACATTAGACATATTATTAAAATGCACTCATACCCATTAGACATATAATTAAATTTGCACATGTTTCATGTAAAATAATTATACAATATGACACATGATTTTATGGTAATATGAAGACAAAATGATTTTTTTAAGTGGAATAGGCACTGCAGGGGCACCCATCTCAAGAATCGGAGTTAACTATTTTTATTAGTTGCAACATATGTTTGTAACTTCTTCAACCATGTTTGCAAAGGTTGCAATCATGTTTTCTACTTCTGCGATTGCTCTTTTCAAATAATATGTCATACATTATAACATGGTTGTTTGACATTCGAATGAGATTACAAAAGAATGTAAAAGTGGTGGCCTTGCATCGGACAAAAAATTATATTTTCGATCGTAGTACCTCTCTCTTATTTTGTTCAATGGTAATATGAAGACAATATGATTTTATGTAGAACAGACCCCATAGGGGCTCCCATCTCAGAAGTCAGATTTAACTATTTCTTTCAGGTGCAACATTTAAAACATTTGCAACTTTATTTGCAACTTCTGCACCCTTGTTTGCAACATGGTTGCAAAGGTTGCTGTTGCAAACAAGGGTGCAACCATGGTTACAGAAGTTGCAAACATGTTTGCAACTTATTTGTATCAGTTGCAACTTATGAAAATTCACATTAGACATATTTTAAAATGCACTCATACCCATTAGACATATAATTAAATTTGCACATGTTTCATGTAAATTAATTATACAATGTGACAAATGATTTTATGGTAATATGAAGACAATATGATTTTATGTGGAACAGGCCTTGCAGGGGTACGCATCTCAAAGTCATATTTAACTATTTGTATTATTTGCAACGTTTGCAACCATATTTGCAATTTTAGCAACCATGATTGCAAAGGACCAAAAAAATATTTAGCGAAAAATTTATAGATAAAAAAAATATGTACAAATAATGCAAGAGGACTCCTCTCAAAATAGAAAATGGAACAAACTGCATATCGACTAAAAACTTCCTCTTAGAACACTCTCCAAGAGAAATAACACAACAAAAACACCACACACATCAACTAAAGAAAGATGCAACCTCGACAGCCACCAGCAAAACACCCACCTGAGCTAACTCAACTCTATCCAAAACCCAGCCCCTGCATACCACTTACAGCTGCAAATAACAACCTCCCTAAAAAAACCAGCAGAAAAATAGACATAGCTACTTTTGTTATTCCTGTTAAAACCCTATCCCGCTACGTCGCAAACTGCAACCACCAGCAAGCACAAAACCCATCCACACCTTTGAATCCCCAAAGTTTTGCCTCGACCTGCAAAAATCTGATAAAATCACGAACTAAGAGATTTGTAGAAAAATCAATCTGCGCCTAATCCCAAAACACAACATTGCAAATCAATACCAAATACACAAACAATTTGAACATCTGACCAATTTGAAATCTCCAAGATGATAAATTTGTCGAATTGTTATCTTCAATTTTTGAAACAATATCAGATTTCTCTTTTGTCATAACATGTACACAATAGCACCCAATAAAAGCTTATTAACAACACATACTAAAGATTTATATCTTAACTCAAAAATTTAACCTGAACACCTTGTGGCGTATTAGAACATTATCGCAATATGTTAAAATTCAGTTATCACCAAACTATAAATATTCATTTCATTTATAACTTTCAAATTTTTTAAGAAATCTGGGGTGCATAACATGGAGTTTAAGACTAACAACACCTACCTGAAGAGCAGAGTCCAAGTTATTCCCATACTGATTTCGTTGAGGTAAATCAACAAACACATCACCTACACTTCGTTCTAGTCCTTTGTTTGTGTCGAAATTCCCAAATCGCAACTCACTACCTTGGTCCGTAGCATCGACCTCAATACCATTCACCAATTCCGTGGCACCGATAACTTCATTATTCGCAACATCATCATTCTCAACCCCTTGTCACTGTCATGCCTAAACTCGTTGTTTTCTTGTTCAAAACTCGAAAACGGATATGTGCCCCTCCGAGGCCGTAACATATAAGAAAGAAGAGCCAGTAGTGGTTGCTTTGAATTGATGGTGTAAAAATGTTGATAGGGACAATGGATGAAGGCGATAGTGAGATGACGGGAGAGACGAAGTGAGAAGAAGGATGGGGATAAACGTATTTTTACAAAAAGCGAAAGTAATGAATGTAGTTTGGTAATTTTAAAAAGTTGGGCTATGTATTTTTAAAAGCTCAATAATTAACGTGTGTAGTTTTGAAAAAAGCCCTTATGATATCAAACAAAATTTTCTTAATATTTATATTTATTAAAATTTATTTATAGTAAATTTTATTTTATCAAAGAAATTTTAATATTTTACCGAAAAAATAAGGAACTCTTAAAATTTATTATACTTAGCGAAAAAATAATCAAATTTTAGTATAAATATATACAAAATTATTATTTATTAGATTTCAAATTGTCAATTTACTATATTTGCTCCATCTTTAGTTCTAAAAATCATATTTAGACAATTTTACATGCCACACTGAAATCAAGAAATCACTTTAATTTAACGTAGGTTTAATAATTATTATCGAACTTAAACTACTCGAAAATTGAAGAAAAAAAGTTAAGATTTTTTCATTAAAAATTCTATTCAATTTAAAAACGTACTTATATTTGGTTTACATTATTAAATTTAATATTTAATAACTTTTATAATTAAAATCTATTCTCTCCAATTCTAATTAATGAAATAAACTAATAATAATATAATTACTAATAACTAACTGATTACCTTTTCCAGCTAAAAGGTAATATCTTTTCGATTTTTTCTAACTGAAATATCTTATTCAAACTTAATTTTTTTACTTAATTATCCTTATTTACTATACTATATTGTAAAAACCGAAACTTTAAAATTTTTGGTACAATACGGTACGGTGCTTAACTTATTTAATTGTTTTACTTTATTATCCTTAATTATTTTACTTAATTATAAAAAAAATAAAACAGAATCTTTTCTCAAAATATTACACGCAACTCTTTCGAACAGTTCTCATAAATAATGATTAACCAAGTATCTTTTCTAATTTTTCTAACTAAAATGTCTTATTTTCAAAAATATGGTGATTCTAATTAATGAAATAAACTAATAATATTATAATTATTAATAACTAACGATTACATTTTCCAGCTAAAAGGTAACTTATTTTCTATATTTTGTAATGATACTTTATTCAAGATTCACGTCTTCTAAAATTATTGAAATTTTAATATAATTATAATTTTTTTTATTATAAACTATTCTTATCTAAAGTATGTGAACATTGAGCCTGTTTGGCTCGCTTTATTATGAGTCATTAAGGACTTATTTTCGGGTAAAAATTTCATATTTTGATAATTTTTTTAATACAGGTATTTAATGAATGTTTGACATTCTATAAGTTAAAAAAAAGAGGTAATTGCATTTTGCATCCCCCAGCTTTAGTCCAATTTCAATTATATATATGTAGTTTCATAAATTGCACTTTGCATTCCCAAACTTTAAATCATAAGTCAAATCACAACCCCTTATACATTTTTTTATCAAAAATAATATTGTTTTTTAACGAATACATTAACAAATACGATATAAAATGATTGCAATGATGATATAAATTATAGATTTTAAACATGTAACTAATTTTACACTTTAAAATTCTTTAAATTATAATTTAATATTATTTTTTGACCATTAATCAATTATATTATATTTGTAAAAAATTAAACTAATATGTTTTCATTAAATAAAGTTGTGACTATTATGATATATGATACGTATAAAATCATTAAAATATATTTGTACCATATTAAAATATAAATTACATAATCACTACACAATTTTATATCGCATTTGTCAATACAATCGTTAAAAGAAATATTATTTTTGATAGAAAACGTATAAGAGATTGCGATTTGATCTATAATTTATACGCAAAGTGCAATTTATTAAACTACATATTCATAATTGAAATTGGAGTAAAGCAGGGGGATGCAAAGTGCATTTAACACTAAAAAAAATGATAACTTTTTACTAAAAAAAAGTTAACTTTTTTCGGAAAGAAGTTAGGAATTTCTAACTTTATCTTAAGTTGACTTATTCTGAAAAAAGGTTCCACCAACACCCCATTTCGGAGTGTTGGGCGGCGAAGAAGGCCCTCGAGAGCAAGTTGGAAGCAGCCGAAATGAGGATGTTGCGGTGGTCTTGTGGGCGCACGATGTTAGAGAGAATCCCGAATGTGGTTTTTAGGAGCGAGCTTGAGGTAGCGCCTTTCTCTGCGAAAGTTAGGGAAGGGAGGTTGAGATGGTTCGGCCACGTCCGTAGGAGGCTGGCTGAAGCCCCGGTGAGGAGGGTCGAGAGTCTTTCGGTTGATGGGGGTGAGGAGGAGAGGCAGACCGAGGAGGTCATGGGAAGAGCAGCTTAGGTTGGATTTGAAGGCTTTAAACTTAAATGAGACCATGACCGCTGATAGGTGCTCTTGGAGACGCCAGATCAGAGTGGTGGATTCTCTTTTAGAGAGCGGTTTTGTTGTTGAGAGCCTCAGAGTTGAGTTATCTCGGTTAGCTTTATCTTAGAAGTTCGGTTTTTCGTTCTCTTTTCTCTGTTGGTTCTGTTGTTTTTTGTCTTCTGTTTTCTGGTTTTGTAGCTGCAGGGAGCTTGACCAGGTGTCATCTTAGGCCTGAGTGTTCTGCAGAGCGGAGTAGTCGATCCCCGGGTAGGTAAGCCCCATGTGTCCAAAGCCATGGGCTCAGGAGGATCGCGAGAAGTCATTCTAGATCAGAGTGTTTCGAGAACGGAGTAAACAATCCCCTCGTAGGTAAGTCCCATGTGATCAAAGCCATGGGTTCAGGTATGACTGCGATATTTACAAAAATTTATGAAGCCTTTGTAAATATCACACACGATTTTCTTGTTGTGCACTAAGCTGGGGTCTTCACGGAAATAGCCTCCCTACCGTAAAAAGTAGAGGCATGGTCTGCGTACATCTCACCCTCCCCAGACCCTGCTATGCTCGCAGAAGTGTAAACAGGAAAAGATGTTGGAGCAAATTCAATTATTAAAGTATGAGTGGGTCATTGCTCATGTGGCCTGAAATTTCAATGCACTAGCAAGCAAATTTCATGATTGACCACTAGAAAAATCAACGAGTTTAAAGAACTCCATTAATGAATGAGTTTAAAGTACTCCATTCACAGCTACTCGCTCTCATCTTTAATTACCTGCTCCCCCCCCCGCCCTTCTATCTGGCTATTCATTTCTTGCATCTTTGTTTAAAGAACTACATATTTGTTTTCTTTATTACAATTTAAAGGAAAAAAGAAATCGATCGATAATCATGGTTGGAGTAGGTGACATTCCATGCGTGGGAAAATTTGTGGAAAGAATATCTGATAAAACAGTTGATGCTGTGTTTCGTGGTTTCCGTTACGTGTTCCGTTATAAGGCTCTTGTTGACCAGCTCAATTCCGAAACTGCGAAGCTTAACATTAAGAAGGAGGAGATGTCCAGGAAAGTTGAGGAAGAAATAAGAAATGGTAAAGAAATCAAAGAATATGTACGGAAATGGCAAAAAGATGTTGAAGAGATCGAAAAGAGTGGTAAAGAGCTTTCACCTTCATGCAGCTGCATCCAGCGTCTGCCCATTCCTAATCCCGTCTCTCGTTTTCGAATCGGCAGGAATGCAGCAAAGAAGAAAACGGACGTAATTGAACTCACGGATACCGGAAAGGACCACAATACAAAAGAAATTGCATATCCACTACCGGTTATAAATAGACCAAAACCTGATACCGCATTCGAAGAGTTTGAATCCAGAAAAGATGTTTATAAGAAACTCTGGGATGCGCTGGTAAACGAAGATAGTCCTCTGGTCCACGGCATCTATGGAATGGCAGGAGTTGGCAAAACGAGAATGATGGAGCAACTGTGGGAAGATGCCATAAAGAAGCAGATTTTTAGTAAGGTGGTACGAGTAGATGTGGGCAGTGAAAACTTGAACGAATATAAATTACAAAAAAAGATTGCTGCCCGTCTAGATTGCAAACTGGAGTCTGAAGATGTGGAAAGTAGAGCTTCTCAGCTGGAAAACAGTTTAAGGAATGGAGGAAAGATTCTCCTTATATTAGATGATGTTTGGAGTGAGATTCCCTTGGGTCATGTTATTGGGACTTCATTTAAAGATGGTAGTGTTTCCAATGGCTCTAAAATCCTTTTGACATCTCGAGATAAACGCGTATGCAAGGATAACAACTGCGAGCATCCTGTCGAGGTCGAAACCTTGAGTCCTGATGAAGCTTTGGATCTGTTCATGAAGACTGTTGGTCCTGATACAATAAACTCACTACGGGATCAATCCCTGGTGAAAAAAGTGTGTGATGAATGTGGTCAATTACCATTACTCATTCTTGCTGTTGGCAAAGCACTGAAAGGCGAGCCTCACAATTCGTGGACGGATGCTCACAATCAACTTAAGATGGGCAAATTTGAAAAAATCGATAGAGTGGAACCACGAGTATATACGTGTATCAAATTAAGTATTGATATGTTAAAACTGGATGATGCAAAGGCATGTCTTTTTCTGTGCTCTTTGTTTCCTGAAGATGCCAACATCAATATGGAGATGCTGGTCCAGTTAGCATCACAACTTATCCCCGGGGGAGAATCGAGAGTACTAAATATGGTTCACTCTCTCAAGGATTCTTCTTTGTTGCTTGACTCTGGAGAATTTCATGAAACTAAAGTTCACGACATCATCAGAGACGTAGCAAGAGACGTAGCTTTCAGAGATCCAGAATATGCATTTCTACAGGTAACATGCAACTCAAAGGACTTGCCTGATCCTAAGAATAACAATTATCAAACTCGAAAATTGTTACGTTTGGATGCGGAGACTGATGATGTTCATTTCTATGAGGATCTGGAATGGCAAAGCATGTTTGCGGAGACTGATCATGATGTTCATTTCTATGAGGATCTGGAATGCCCAGACTTGCATACCTTGTGGCTACAAAAAGTGAACATATCTGTGGAGAAGTTCTCTCTTGACCCCTTAGGTAATCTCCGAACACTTATTCTATTAAAGTGTGACATATGGAACACAGATGTTAGTTTTTTTCCCAAAAAACTAGAAACTCTTTGCATTTGTGATTGTAATCTTCCAAGGCCGATGGATGTAGCAAACCTGAAATGTCTTCAAAAGCTAGAGATCCAAGTCCCATACTGGAAAGAAAGATTGGTAGTGGGATCAAATGTCATATCTAGTCTATCCCGTCTCGAAGAATTACATATACCGAGGGGATACATGATTGATGGTGAAGAAGATGAAATTGACCGCATAGTGACGGAGATTAGTGAATTGACTTATCTTAAAAGTTTACAATTTTATTTCTATGATGATCATACTTTTCAAGGTAGAAATGTATTTCCTGATATAGATAGATACAAGATATTTGTGGGTGTTCCAGATAAGGAATATTACTGGGAAGGAGATGGGATAGTTCCATCAACAAAGTCAATTGAGTTGTATGGCAATCACTCGCAACCCTGGGAAGGTTTGATGGCAAGGGCTGAAGAAGTGAGATTGGGCAGAAGCGATGTTGAAGTGAGTAGCATTTGCAATCGCCACAGAGGAGCATTTGAACACTTGGAAAGACTATGACTATATATTAGTGAATGTGACAAGATGGGGCATCTAGCGAGATTTTCACAACATGGGGCAACATGTTTCTCCAAACTTACCATTTTAAAAATTGAGTACTGCTCTGAATTGAAATACCTCTTTTGCAACAAAATTGCAAAAAGTCTGACACACCTGCAAGAGCTCAGTGTACGAAGTTGTAAATCTATGGAAGCCATCATAATGAATGAAGACACAACTGATGGAGAAATCATAATTTTTCCCAGATTAAAATCAATGGATATATACTTCTTGGATAGACTCGCAAGCTTCTATGCTAAAAAGAAAATAGAAATGCTACATGCACAGAAATGGTCACAGAATTTTTTTACAGAATGACGTGGTCATGCCAGCTGTGTCCTACATTAATGAGCTTGTCGGCCGTACAGTATTCTAACTACAGTTAAATAATGGTTTTATTAACTTTTTTTCTTATTCTCTATTATTTATTTTTATGTTCTATCAAAATTTTATAATTTTTTTCCTAGTCTTATATTATTTACTTTTTTATGTTCTATCATTACTATAAATTTTATTAAAATATAACATTTTTTAATTTGAGATGTTTATGAATAAATTTATGAGATGTTTTTATTTGAGCTAATTTGGCATAATTTTGTGTTTATGATTCTCAAGATATTTTAAGATAAAAATTATATTTCACATTTTCTATGTTATAATGTTAACTCATTTTAAAGTAGAGTTTAAATAATGAATTGCATCATTTTAGACAATTTTTATGTTTGGAATAATTTAATTGAAAATTTTAAAAATTTCATTTTTTATGACTCCAAATATATCTTTGATTTGAGATCATTCATCACTTGTAGTAATTAGTTTTTACATAAATATAAATTCTTCCAACAAATTATAAAAAATAAATAAAATAAGTATATCAAAAAAATATGTGAAAGGGAATCAATCATAAGTGAACAAATTTAATGAAATAAAATAAGTTGTAATTTTTTAGGACACTTAGCTGAACTTTTAATAATATTATATTTTATGAGATGTTTTTATTTGAGCTAATTTGGCATAATATTATTTAAAGATCAGCTATAATATCTCGTGAATAAATTTATGAGATGTTTTTATTTGAGCTAATTTGGCATAATTTTGTGTTTATGATTCTCAATATATTTTAAGATGAAAATTATATTTCACATTTTCTATGTTATAATGTTAACTCATTTTAAAGTAAAGTTTAAAAATATGAATTGCATCATTTTAGACAATTGTTATGTTTGGAATAATTTAATTGAAAAATTAAAAAAATCATTTTTTTTGACTCCAAATATATCCTTGATTTGAGATCATTCATCACTTGTAGTAATAAGTTTTTACATAAATATAAATTCTTCCACCAAATTATAAAAAATAAATAAAATAAGTATATCGAAAAATATCATGATCACTATAAGTTATATTTTAATATCGAAAAAATAAATAAAATAATATTTTAATAAAATTTATAGTAATGCTAGAACATAAAAAAGTAAATAATATAGGATTAGGGAAAAAATTATAAAATTTTGATAGAACATTAAAATAAATAATAGAGAATATAGAAAAAAAGTTGATAAAACATTTAACTGTAGTTAGAATGCAAGTAAGTGGCCGACAAGCTCATTAATGTATGATACAGCTAGCATGACCACGTCATTCTGTAAAAGAATTCCGTGATCATTTCTGTGCATGTAGCATTTCTCAAAAGAAAAATATGGATCATGGTTCAACATTACTCCAGGACAAATATCAGCCCTTTTTTGATGGAATGGTATGCTTTTCTTACTTTATAATTTTCTTCGTTTACTTGGGAAGTATAAAGGTTATAGAATAATTAAAAAAAAATTAAATAAATTTGTATTTCAAAAAAATTGTTAAGTAATCACAAAGTAAATTAGGATGATAAATTGATAATGATATGTTTAATTTAATTTTAGTGGTAAATTCTAATTGACTCTTATATATATTTATGAAAATTAATTGGTAACTAATATGTAATAATGCAACTATGATTATTTGTAAATTAAAAGAGTGAAAAATTCATATTGCAAAAATCTCTTAATATTATAAATTTGGATAATCCTAATTGATTTTAATTTAAAATATTTATTTATTATAAATAATTTTTGACATTAAAAAAATATGTAATATATGGATATGTTAAATAAAGTCATTACTATATTTAAATTAGAATTGTTAACAAACTATAATTAGTTTTAAAAGATGAGAATGATAAATAAGGAAAACTATTAGTATATTATAATTGTTCTAAAATCTCTGATTATTCCTAAAATAATTCATATTTTTTGATTGGTTATTATATATTAATATCAGTGTTACAGATTTCGGAAATCGGAACTATTCGGTTGAGGTACCGATTTACGATTTATCGGGTGATTTGGTTGAAAGATCGGCGATTTATCGGCGATTTTTGCAAAATCGGCCGATTCCAAAATTTTGACCGATTTTTGGCCGATTTATCGGCGATTTTTCAAAAATCGGCCGATTTCTATAACAGAGATTAATATATGTAATTCATATTAATATATGTAATGACACGTGTGACATGAGGTTAATTATTTAGAATCCTAATTTAATTCAAGTAAAATAAAATCAAGGTGAATACATGTTATTACAATATTTTTTTACAAAGTTAATTTTTTTTGGTAGGCAAATCTAGTATTAACGTAAATATTTATAGAATGGAGAAGAATGTTTCTTATATGTATATGCTGCAGGCTGCATTCCCTTGCTTGGAAAAACTGGCTATTGATGGCTTACCAAATACAAGTGTTATTTGGGGAAATGACTGCTTTAATAATGACAATGTTTCCTCCTTTTGCAAATTAACTTATTTAGAATTAGACGGCTGTCACAAATTGGAAATTGCGATCCCACAGGCCATGTTGCATAGGCTAAATTATCTGGAATATGTATGGGTACAAGGATGCAGGAGCTTGAGAACCGTGTTCCCATCTTGTGTAGCCAATCTTACGCACCTTAAGATATTGAATGTATGGGACTGCTCCGAGCTGAGAGAGATTATTGAGGCAGGTGAATCAGCAATCACTGATAATGGTTTACTTTTCCCTGAGATGACCCATCTATACCTATGGAATTTGCCAAGTTTGACGAGCTTTTGGTGTTACCAGAGTGGAAAAGCTAATAATTGCAGGGTATGCATATATTTGTATAATGCCAACTGACTCTGTTCCAACAATTATATTTCTTACACACACATAAAATGTATATTGATTTCTGTAGGTTCCACTCACACTCCCTCAACTCTCGTCAATTTCTCTTGGAAACTTGCCTCAGCTCACAAGGCTTTTTCATGGTGCAAATTTCGAGCTCCATGCGCCGGCTTTAAAGCAGGAGCAGGTGTATGTATCTAGTTGCCCATTGTTGGAACACATCTTTGAGGATGTAAGGGCTGAATCAGAGAGAATTGAAGAAGTAGAGGCTCAGGAAAATAAGACTGAAACTGAGAGTTCAGTCTAGAGACCATTGGTATCACTAAAGAACAGACTAAAGAGTGCACTTGTACTGTTGTAAATTTCTCTCTACATCAAACAATTACATTCCTCAAATGTGAACATCGGAGATTTGTTTTCTGCCAAGTAACAGCGGAGATATTTAATTACATTCGTGCATTCTTGTTATTAAGGGCAAGTGAGAAATGTAACCATTTTTGTTCTCTCCATTCTTTCTCTAGTGGTTATATATATCTGTGTAACAATGGCGTTAAGTTCTATGTTTTGCAAACTTATCAATAACCTTACGGACAGTTTACGGTTCATTATATGGGGTAGTTGTATTGTTGGTTGATTCAATTAACTGTTTGATAAAATACCTAAACTACGGAATTGTCGATCCGTACAACATTACCTCAAATTAGAACAGGTTGTACATCATTCTATGTTTCTTTATGAGTAGTTAAACATAAAGTCTGTAGGTGGTTTTTGGGGTGTCTGTGGATGGAATCACTGCTAGTTAAGACCCTCAAGTTGTTTGACAAGATTCCTGAACAAGTTATTTTGGGTTGTACCTTAAGTTGTTTTTGTGGAATGAAATGACTAGGGAAACCTGTCAGTTTTTCTTAGAATGGACGTGCTTTGCAGTGACAAAACTGGAACTTTGACATTTAACAAGCTCATCACTGACAAAAACCTCATTGAGGTATTTGCAAAAGGAGAAGATGAGACTGAGAAATACCAGACCTATTTCTGTTTCTATTCTGATAAGGAAGGTGGTGCAGAAAGTATAATAGAGCTTTATAAAAAAGTTCATGCTACCATGGAATCAACAAAGAATAAGACACTCTTGCAGCTGCGAGCTGAAATTCCCACCTTCCGACTGGAAAGCTTCTGACCTATGGACATGGTAAATGGGGAAAACCACTTTTGAATCTGGTGTGACACTCAGTGCAGAAGCAGGTTTTGTTGGTTATGAATGTCGCAAAGATGAATGTGTGATGATTGAAATTTCTGGAAAACAAGGCTTTGAGAAACTGTATGACACCATGCAGAGTGTTCAAGAACTATCAGATAATATTTTCAGCTCTTGTGTAAGAAGCTGCCTTGGCCGTTGTCAAGTCAATAAGAAGAGTTGTTGGCATAAAATTGCTAGCAGATATGTCAAAGTTATAAGCCAGTGGCTTATAACTAAGTTCTGATCTTTCTCTCCTGTGAAAATACAAGCCAAGAGCTCACTCCAGAATTGTGAAGTTAACAAAACTGCACTAGAGTGGGTGAGTACTTGAGCTAATTACAAGCTGAGAGTTCACTTCGGAAATGTGCAGTGTGAATGAGTACTCCAGCTAATTGAACAGCTTAACTTGCATTGTCAAGTTGATGCAATTAAATAGCTTAGCTTGCATAGTTTGCTATAATTATGTCCAGAAATTGCACCGAGATTGGGCTACCTCAAAATACTCATTTCGGACATGTACGGCTCGGAATTGTTGAGTTATGGAACCTAATGTTGAGTTATGGAACCTAATGTTTAGAAATCATCGAGCATGGAGCCTTGTTTACTCGATATTGTGCCTCGATTCTCTATAAAAATTCCGCGAAATTCTGTTGAGGTAGGCTATGAGCCTTGAAGTGCCTTTGAAAGCAGATGCTAGTGGCGAAAGAAATAAGAGATTGATGGAGATTAAAAAGGAGGGGAAGAAAGAAGCCATGACTAGGTTTTCTATATTTGGTTTTTTTTTAATGTTTTGCAACTACTGGCATGTTTTCACCGTGTAGCATCATTAGTCTGTTATCTTCAAGCTAAGAGCATCACTATGTTTTGGCTCCTTAGCTTGAGGAGTATTGAGGAACAAGGGTAGTAGAGATTTTTACTACAATAGTAACTAGTATTAAGCTTTCTTAGTGTTGTTCCATGGAGTTACGTGGAGGACCGTGGAGAACCATTTAAAATGCATTAAAATTATTTTATATTTAAGGGCCCCGCAAGGGCACCTTCACAAAAAAATCTTATAATTCTATCCTCTATCTATTTATAAAAAAAAAGTTTTTTAAAAATTTTCAAAAAATGATGACGTGACAACAATTTTTAAAATTTTTTTAAATTTTTTTTTAAAATTTGTTTTTTTTGATGAATGGATAAAGGGTAGAATTATAATACTTTTTTGTAAAGGGGCCCGCCAGAGGCCTTATATAAAGGAGAATTTTAATGCCTTTTAAGTGATTCTCCACGGTTCTCCACGTAAGATGGTTCTCCATAGAGTGGGACTCATATTATATATATGAAGGATGTACTCACTTTACAAGGCCAGTGAGAAATGTAGCCATTTTCGTTCTCTCAATTCTTTCTGTAGTAGTTATATATTTGTGTAACAATAGTGTTAAGTTCTATGTTCTGCAAAGTTATCAATAACCTTTCTATTTAAGCCTCCAGAAATTGGGGGGTTCTCAACCGCCTTCTTGCTTTCACCAGTAATATAGAAGATATCCTTTTGACCTTTCATTCTGGTAACGTACCCTTCGAGCTTCACCTTCCTCGTGCTTTTTTGACTTCCTTGTGTTGATCGTCGCTGAGTGGTTTTCTCAGTCCAGAGATAGATAATGAACTCGGATGCTTCTTTATAAGATCCTTAATCCTCCTCTCTTCCTAATTAAACTGCTTGTGTTAAACGCAAGTCTAAGCATTATGTGGTCGGTCATCAAATCCCTTTTCTCCCTTTGTATTATTATACGTAGTGGATTTATGCGGTCAATTTACCCACATCGTCATTTTACCATTTTCGTTCTATTCCCGTTCTTTAATAAATTAAATTTTAATATTTAGAGTTTTGTTTTTATGTTCAAAATTCCTCTACGTATTTCTCATAGCCAGTGTTAACTTATTTTCCTTCTAGTATTCTTGTCAAAATGGTTTCTAGAAGGCACATAACCTACTTCTGTTAAAAGTATCAAGTTCCGTAGTATAGTGTGATGCTGGTAATATTGCAGGAAGTTTTATGCATTTAGCCTATTTATTGCTCGTTTGGCATTGTTTTTTGGAAGAAGCATCTTTCTGAATTTGTAATTTCTGAATGAGCTTTCACAACGTATATGAAAAGCTACTGCCACATAACAATTCTGATAGGCACCATTTTCATAGGTGGCCTGGATATGCACACTGTTAACGAAGGAATTTGGGAAAACAAATTCGGGGAGGGTTGCTGGAATTGTTGTGGTGGTGGTTGATGACGGTGAGCGACGTAGAATGCTTAGGGTTAGGGTTGGTGATTTGGGGATGGCTGAGATTGTATGATGAGACTATTGCAATTTAGATCGAATATTGAATCCTCTCTTTTTCGCAAGGGTTTGCATCGTACCATACAATGTGCCTACGTACCCTTATTTATAGGGATCAAGCCAGACGTAGTTCTTGGGGAACAAGTAACTATAATGGGCTAGGTTTCCTTATTTAGGAATCCTATTGGATCAAGTCCACCGCCTTTGACAGTATCAGAATGAACCCAAAAGCCCAACTACTTTCTCGGAGCGTAGTGATTAAGCTATTGACCCGAAAATATCGCAGTCAACGCCCATCTTTAGCCACGGAGATTTAAATATTTTATATAGAAGTCCAGAGAACTGTCAAAGTGGGCGACATCTCTAAATAGGGCGAGATCCTCCCCTATGGGCGAGATCTTAGTTGTAAGTAGATTGGTTCAAGGACCTTATGCGTAGTCCATAATCTTCAAATGTAATAATCACCACAAAAGGGCGAGATCCTTTTCATATATGGGCGAGGTCTTCTGAAAAAGTGTAATGTTATACTTATTTGGGCCATGCCCAATAAATGTCACATTTCCTCATGCCACGACCCATGACACGAATTACTTTCTTTTTCCGGCCTAAACGAGGTCGACACTTCCTAAATAAGGCGAGTATATTTCTGGCCATAACAACTACCCCCAGTTTCTTGCAATATATTTTTATAAAAGAAACTAATTCCTCGAAGTACTTCTACAAAATATAGACGAGCTTTATTCCAAAAAAATCAAATGCAAACGAACCGTCTCTATTGAAATCTGTACGCCTCGATTTCTGTTCCAATCCCAATTAAAACATGCCACGTGTCCCATACCAATTTTTACTATATAAACCCCAAATTTCCCTGCTTTTCCTATCTCTTTTCAAAAGCTCATGAAGTGCTGCTTAATTTTTTATCCGAAGGGCGAGTTTCGTAATTGCTGAGGGCGAGGTTCTTATTTTCTTCAGGCGATTCCTCTATCTTCAAGGCGACTTTCCTTTCAGAAAAGGTACTACTTTTTCCTTCTCATTTCTTTTGTTGATTTTGTTCTTTACGTTTTCAAAATAATTGCTAGAATGAGAGTAACTCGCCTAGGATAGACTGCGTTCTCATTAGTTTTTCGCCTAGGACTGTTTCCAGTTAAGAGGGCGAGGACCCTTACTATATTTTCTTCCTTATTCCTTTTTATCTTCAAATAATTTTTAACATAGTCCTCGCCCTCACTTTCAGATGGCAGAAGAGGATTTTTCTTCCGACACTGGGTCAATGTCGCCCTCTTCTCTGAACTCGCTTGATAACCATGACGATATCATTTCTATTTCTGATAGTCTTCATGTGGGTAATACCGCTGACGACTTAGCCAGTGTTTATCATGCCCAAGATTTAGGCGACACGGGTGAGGGAGAGGATGACTTATATGACTTTTTCGCTGACCTAGATCCCCAAGAGCCTGGCCCCTCTAGAAAGGGTCGTGGCAAAGACTTGGCCAAATTTAGAAAAATACTTGAATAGGCGAGAGATGAAGAAAATAATGATGAGGGCGAGAATTCAAAAGAAGATGAGAACTCCAATCAAGAAGATAATATTGACCTTGAGGATGCTGAAGTTGAGAATGCAGACGAGGTATTATCCGTCTCGCCCGTCCGTTATGCAATGGAATTACCTTCTCCCTCCAACAACCCATACAAACAACCCGTTCGCGCATGCGACCTCGACCTTGAATTTGAAGATGACGTTAGCGAACCACTCAGAATGAGGCATAGGTTCGACCAAAACAGAATCTCCTGTGCAGGACTCGCCTCAAAAATATCCTCAGAAAAAATTATGTTTTTAATTGAGTATTACAATTTGGAGGGAAAATGGCTGCGACCTCGTTCCTTCATGAGAATGCACATTTTTAACATCAACGGGTTACCAACGCCGAGAATGGTTCTTACTAATAAACTGATAGAGCTTGGCTTTGGAACACCAATGCATCCCTATCTTCACCAAATCATTACTTATTTTAATATCGCCCCTGTGCAATTGTCCCCCAATAGCTATAGGGCGGCTATTGGTTTGTACATGATGTATATAAATGAAGGGTACGATGCTCCAACTATGGCCGAGCTAAGCCATTTTTTCTCCATAAGACGATGCGGAAAAGATGTGGGATTCTATTACCTCGCCTTTTGGTCGAGTCATAACAAGAAGGGTTTTATTACTGGCAACCCCAGTAACATGAAGATATGGAAAGAAGATTTGCTTTATATGTACGACGTTCCAAGAATTAGAACCCAATTCAATCTGTTCCCTTGTAAGTATCTCGTCCTTATAAAAATTTTAAATCTCGTCCTTGAAACCCTTAATTCATTTCTCATTCATTTTTCCCGTAGACAAACCCGCTCAAACAAAGTTAATGGGCGACGCTGCAGCCAGAGCCTTGGCTATCTCTGAACTTCCTAGGTTAAAGAAAGATCTCGACGTCCTAGTGGTACCTGATAACCTCTGTACCCACGGTTTCTATAATGAGGGCTATATAATGAGGGCTATGGGAAGATTCCATACATTAAATTCAAAAGGGGAACTAAAAGAAGTACTCGTAAAAAAAAATAGAAGGGCTTACTGGTAAAGGTACCTCGTCCTTCAAACACAACCTCGCCCTTTAACTAGTGTTGTGCCCAAAATCCGCCTTGGACTTGATTAAGGCCCACTAAGGTTATGGACTCGAAACAGGTGGATATGGATGGATAGATGGACCTAAGGGGTAAGTATGGTAATTTAGTATACCTTATAAATAGACTGGAGGACAGGATTCTGGCATCTAGTTCGAGGTATGTTCATACAGGGGTGCGTGCATGTGAACCCCGGATAAGGGTGAAGCCGTGTGAAGGCCAGGCAGGGGTTCGCCTGGGTAGTAGATTGCCAGGTTGGGGGTACGCGCATGAACCCCAAAGGTTTCCAGAAAATAAACCAGCGGGCTCATAATCGCCTATATTATAGGAGATTGGATAATGTACGTCTTATCATCCTTCAGGATATCTCCTAAACAATAGGAACGGTATAACAGTAATAATTATCAAGGATTAACATCCTATATATATGGAATATATATATATATGCGTGTATGTATCGATATATGACAGGAAAAACGGGATTATCAGGAGGCTAACAAACTGGATAATCAGGTGGATGGTGATAAAGGATCATGGCAGGTTGGTTAGGGAGGATGAGGCTTATCAAATCGTGGGAATTATCAAAGAACTACATGAGGACTTGATCTCTTATATAAATAAGGGTATGTAGGCAGTTTGCAAGGGGTTAGACACACATACACACCTCTAACACTTGCTCCTAGCTGTGGGTATTGGATTGAATAGGTCATATTCGATCATCATAGCATGGAGTACCTTGCAAATTCAGTCCATAAAATCATTATCCTTCCATTCGAATTAGGGTTTATGAAACTAGGGTTTGTGGCTTGTATTTCAGTTTATTTAAATTGTTATTCTTGGATTATTCCTGGATTATTCTTGTTAAATTCTTATTGAAGTGTTGTACCAAATTTCCCTCACAACATTTGTGGCGCTAGAAGGAGGGGCTGGTTTTATCTCTTGAGGGAAGAGATGTCTCGGAAATCTGGTGATGATCGTACACCGGAGGTTGGACGAAGCGATGAGGACAGGGAACATGATGGTGAAGTCACGAACAGGGAACTTAGAGAAAAGTTAAAGAAGATGGAGAAGAAAGTCGTTTCTTTAAAAAAGAAATCTGAAAAGCTGAAGAAATGGAAGCAAGAACAGGGTTCCAAGGATCGAAAAGTGAAGAAAAAGGTTGTTACGCCAGTTCGGTTAGGTTTTGACAGTGATGAGGAGGGGTCGGGAAAAGAGGCCTCACAGAAGGGATTTTCTGATGTGGAGACTGGCCAGACAGATCCAGATTGGACTGAGGGAGAAGAAGAGGTACGACGGTCACAGGGTTCACCCACCCGTAGCCTGAGTGTCTTCGACAGATTGGGCAATAAGATGGACGTCAGAGATTTACGTCACAAACTCAATGGAAAGAAGGAAAGACAGAACAGGAAAGCCCCAGAGGCGAGGTCACTAGGATCTCATAGCAACAGAAGGGATAAATCCGTTTCCAGGTCTGGTAGACAATCTAAAGGGGGTAATGATGAGCGAAGCTGCAGTTCTCGACATAACCCCAATTACAGTGATGACGACCTGGATTTAGCTGAGGATTCTTGCAGTGATGGCAACCAGTTCACAGATGAGGAGAATGAGCACTACAAAGTAAAGGATCTGCGTGAGGCATTAAAGAAGCTGAAGATGGAAAAACAGTCGCTAGAAGGCTTGACAGTAGCTTCACCCTTTACTAAGAAAGTGAGGGATTCGCCACTCCCACCAAAATACAGGGGGGTGGGAGACCTAAAGTTCAGTGGAACCACTGATCCAGTAGAATATCTCAGCCGATTTGATACGGAAATGGAAGTATATCAGGTGAAAGACCTAACGAAGTGTCGCTTATTGGCTGCTACGCTAAGAGACAGTGCTCATCAATGGTTCAAGAGGCTACGTCCAAATTCTATCCAATCTTGGAGGCAAATGAGTGAAATGTTCGTGACCCAATTTCGGGCTTCGGTTGCATTCGCACCCCCAGCCAACACTCTGGCGAACATCAAGCAGGAAAGGAATGAGACCCTCACTGAATATTTCAAGCGGTTTAATGTAGAGGTTCCTAAGGTGAGGAAGACCACAGATGAAACCTATAAGAATTTCTTGATTGCGGGCGTACGCCCAGGTACTGATTTCTGGAAGGAGCTACAAGGGGCGGAGCCCAAAACTTTGGCAGACTTCTACGCCAAAGCAGAAACTCACAAGGTGGTTGAAGAGTCACTGGCTAAACTTGAGAAAAGTCGAAGTTCAAGGGAATGGAGCAGGAGCAAGAGGCGTAGGTCATATAGCCCGAAAGATAGGGGGTACCACAAACGAACCCCCTATGGTGGAAGCTCCTCTACCAGAAACACCCATCGTGATGAAAAGACAGCTCCTATAACGGTGAATGCAACCAATACATGAAGGACAGTAAATTACAAATATCCCACTAGGAAGGACTCTCAGGGTTCGGGCAGGTATACCGAGTACACCCCGCTCACGGCTTCCATTGAACAGGTGTATGAAGTTGGGAACAAGGAAGGAATGTTTAGGAAGCCAGTAAGAAATGGACCCCCAGGGAATAAAAATGAAGGACGGTATTGTGCTTTTCACGATGCCAATGGACATGAAACGGCGGAATGTCGTCATTTGAAGGACCACATTGAAGACCTTATAAGAAGGGGTTATCTCACCGAGTTCGTAGCTCCAGAAGCCAAAGGAGACAAGAATGACAGAATTCACAAAGAAACTGAAAAGGTGAATCCTGAACGCCTTACAAGAGCCAACAGTATCCGCACTATAATTGGTGGACCGTATATCGGGGGTACTAGCAGGAATGCCCAGAAAAATTATGCCCGGGAAGCAAGGGGCGTACCCCTCACGAATGTGTATAACCTGTCTGAAATGCCACCCAAGCTTTTTAAGGGTGAGACAGTCGACATAACGTTCACTGAAGAGGATGCCAGGCACGTTCACCACCTCCATAACGATGCTTTGGTAATTAAAGCTGCGATCGGAGGCTTGAACGTACACCGAGTGCTGGTGGATAACGGAAGCTCGGTAAACATTTTGGCATATAGCACTTACCAGAAAATGGGGTTACTTGACAAAGAAATGGCTCCTTCTTACCATCCTTTGAGGTGGAAACCAAGGAAACCGTGTGGGAACCTCTGGAGAAGGAAGCCCCGACAGAAAATTGCGCACCATGGTGGACCCTCTATGTGGATGGAGCCGTGAATGGAAATGGGGCAGGTGCTGGTATAGTCCTAATTAACCCCGAAGGCCACAAGCTGCAGAGCTCAATTCATTTCACATTCAAGGCTACAAACAACGATGCTGAATATGAAGCCCTGATTGCGGGGCTGAAGTTGGCACTTGAAATGAAAGTGATAAATATGACTGTGTTTAGTGACTCCATGTTGGTAGTGGGACACATCAGAAGTAACTTTCAAGCTAGGGGTCAACGCACTGATCTATACATGAGGTACGCTCAAGAGCTGATGAGCAAGTTTGGAGAAATCAATCTGGTGCAAATTCCAAGGACGGAAAACTCAAGTGCAGATGCCTTGGCAAAAATGGGTTCTAATAGGAAGCAACTATGCTAGGGGTGATACCGTTAGAAATACAACAACAACCTAGCATTCCAAGGATCGATTGTATGGATGTCGAGGTTCAAGTAGAGGACACATGGATCACTCCCATCTTGAAGTACATAACAAAAGGGGTTCTGCCAGCTGAAAAGGATGAAGCCCGGAGAATGAAGTATAAGGCTACGCGTTATGCCTTATATGATGGAAAGCTGTACAAGAGAGGCTTCAACAAACCACTTCTACGATGTATAGCAGGCAGTGAATGTGAATATATTATGAGGGAGGTGCATGAAGGCATATGTGGAAACCATTCTGGAGGAACCTCATTGGCCCATAAGATACTTCGACAGGGGTACTACTGGCCAACCTTACAGCAGGATGCGCACAAATTCTCAAAGGCATGTGATCGATGCCAAAGGTATGCCAACTCAAATAGGAATCCTGCTGTGCCACTAAAGCCACTCTCTAGCCCATGGCCTTTTGCTGTTTGGGGAATTGACCTGATTGGAGAACTCCCCAAGGGGAAGGGAGGAGTAAAGTATGCCGTTGTAGCCGTGGATTATTTTACAAAGTGGGCAGAGGCTGAACCTGATAAGTGGATTTATATCCACTTGGATCATTTTATTTTGGCTTAAATTGGTGTCTTGTATCTCAAGTATGTGTGTGTTTTAATATGTTTTTGTGAGAAATTGTGCAGGATATAATTCTAGGTGCAAGTGTGGAAATTTCAGTGTTATATGTGTTTTTAAGCTCAGAAGAATAAGTGCTTGGAGTTGCATTCGGAAGCGGAGAAGAAATCAACTTAAAAGAAAAAATGCAGTCTGTTCAGCATACATAGGGCGCGGGCGCGCCAGGAGTAGCTTGGATTGGGCATGGGCGCGCGGACAAAATGACTGGGAAGAGTGGTGCGCGCGGGCGCGCTGAAAGACACAATGCCGACAGAAGTTCCTGGAATTGGTTTTTAATTTGGAAAACTTGTCGTTTTCTTCTCCTAATCAAGATGGCAATTGTTTTGGTCGGTTAGAAGGTTCCAGAATCATAACTAAACATGGGAGTTGCAATTCTATTTCAATTAAAGATGGAAAATTACCGGAATTCTATCCTATTTCAATTACGGTAATTGCTTGGTCAAGGAGGCACTTGTGGGCTATAAATACACACGTTGGGGCACAGAAAAATAATCATCTACACATCCTACACACATAATTCGTTCAGAGCAAGAAGGGAGAGAAGCCAAGGCGAGGATCGTGACAACAAGAAGATCTAGACATAGTTTTCTTGTATTCATTTGTTAGGCGTATCTTGTGGATGCTCATTACTTTTCCGGATTTGTTCGCTAAACCTTATCTTATTATTGATTTATTCATCTTCTTTATCTTGTTTACTACCATGCTTTCATCAAATCCCATGGTGACGAAAGGTTCGATTATGAACTAATCGTTATCGTGGGGTCCTAGTGGATTTATCTATGTAGCTTAGTAGTTTGCATGCCTTAGAGATTTATGTGTGGTGAATTATTGATATCCTTGTATGGTTGTGCTTATTGAATTTAGGTGCGTCGCGAACATCTAATTTGTTAATCTCTTGCTAAACGAGAGTGGATCTTGAGATTTAGAACTTGCCATGCTAGCATAGGATAGGTTGATGTTAAGCATCATGATTTGTGGCATGAATAGAGATATTATGCTACCCTATGTGATCTAAGTGAATAACTTGTGCTTCAACCTTTATGTTTTCAAATTCTATAGAGATATAGGGTCTAAACATAATAGGTGCCTATTCATCTTCTATCTCTTTTGTGGATGTATGCTTAGATTGGTACTAGTATACCGAGAGGTAACTTTTACTCTTTTCGTGTTATTCGATCAGATATCAAAACCATCGCATGTTTTAATCGAAGGCTGCAACTCTAAGTGAAGTAGATAATGAAACTAGGATTCCATGTTATTCTCATATAAGTAATTCGATTTTAATTCTCGTTATTTGTTAGTTTATTAATTTGCATCTCAGTTTAATTTAGTTAATCAAACCATATTTGTTATTTTCTTAGCAGTGAATTAAAACCATACATTATTGCATAGACATATTTTCTGAGTAAAACTTAACCAAGATCTCTGTGGAACGAACTTTAATTGTATTACTTGTGACTACGTGCGCTTGCGTGAGTTTAGCATAACAAGTTTTTGGCGCCGCTGCCGGGGATCATCGGTGTTTTTATTTCAGTTTATGTGTTTGTCAATAGTGGTCGTTAGCGTTCACTGACTCGGATTCTTACTTAGTTGTTTGTTTCGTGGTGTTTCAGGTACTTGAGTTTGTATGCAAACACGTTCGCAAGCTCGATTACTAAGACTGGCAGAAGACGATCTTGTAGAGAATTTAGAGAATAAGGAAGAGGAGACTGAAACTACAGTAGCAATGGCAGATGCAGCAGCAGCTAAAGCTTTGAAGGATTATTCTCAGCCGAAACTCAATGATATTCAGTCGAGCATTGTTAGGCCAGCTATTGCAGCGAACAACTTTGAGATCAAGCCGGGCACAATTCAGATGGTGCAGAATTCAGTCCAGTTTGGGGGAGCTACTACAGAGGATCCAAATATGCATGTTCGGGACTTTATTGAAATCTGCGACACTTTCAAGTGTAATGGTGTGACGGATGATGCTATAAGGTTGAGGCTTTTCCCATTCTCTCTGAGGGATAAGGCTAAGAGCTGGCTACACTCTCTACCACCCGGTTCCATTACTACATGGGAAGATCTTGCTCAGAAGTTCCTTACAAAATTCTTTCCTATGGCGAAAACTGCAGCAATAAGGAACCAGTTGACTCAATTCCAACAACAATCTGGCGAGTCCTTGTGTGAGGCTTGGGAACGCTACAAGGAGATGCTAAGGAAGTGTCCTCATCATGGCATGCCTGATTGGATGGTTATCAATGGATTCTACAATGGGTTGGGAGCACAATCTAGGCCTTTGCTAGATGCAGCATCAGGTGGAGCTCTGTGGGCAAAGAGCTATGATGAAGCTTATGAACTTATTGAGATGATGGCTGCTAATGAATATCAGAATCCAACCCAGAGACTTTCTCAAGGCAAGGTAGCAGGAGTTTTGGAAGTAGATACAGCTTCAATGATTACAGCTCAGTTGAAGGCTCTTGCTATGAAAGTGGATTCTCTTGCTAATTATGGAGTTCAGCAGGTGGCTAGTGTTTGTGAGTTATGTGCGGGCGCACATGAGACGAGTCAATGTGCTATCTCTTCTGAATCAGCACAGTTCGTGAGTAATTTTCAGAGACCTGCTGCACCAGTTCCAGCCACTTATCATCCTAATAATAGGAATCATCCTAACTTCAGCTGGAGCAACAATCAGAATACTCAACAATCTTATCAGCAAGCGAAGCCATATAATCAGAGTTATCAACAATCTTATAGGGCACCATATCAACCCCCAGGATTTCAGCAGCAACAACCTCAGACTCAGGTGGGGCAATCATCTAATGATAAATCTGATGAGATGTGGATAGCATTGAAGAACCTACAAGCTGGTCAAAAGCTCTTGGAAACTCAGATAGGGTAGATTGCAAGTGCCTTGGGTAGTAGGCCCCAAGGAACTCTTCCTAGTGATACGGAAGCAAATCCAGGTAGGAGGGACTTCAAGGAGCAGGTGAAGGCCGTAACTTTGAGATCAGGAAGGGTCACATCAGGTCCTAAATCAGCCACTAATGAGGATGAAGAAGTGCAGAATCAGCAAGTCGAAAATTCTGCATTGCCCGAAATTGAGAAATCTGACTTGGTAGCTGATCAGCTTGAAGGTGAAAAAGAGAAGAGCAAGGAATCTGTTGATAAGGCTTCTCCGGAGTTGTCTACTAAAAATAATCAGATCTACCCTCCTCCTCCATATCCTAGAAGACTCCAGAAGCAGAATTTGGATAACAAATTTGCTAGGTTCTTAGAAGTGTTCAAGAAGTTGCAAATCAACATACCTTTTGCGGAAGCACTTGAAGAGATGCCGAGCTATGCGAAGTTCATGAAGGGTATTCTCTCGCGTAAGTTGAAGCTCGATGCATTAGAGACCGTTGCCTTAACGGAAGAGTGTAGTGCGGTTCTGCAACAGAAATTGCCTCCAAAGCTAAAGGATCCGGGTAGCTTTACTATTCCATGCACTATTGGTAATCTATTCTTTGAGAAGTGTTTGTGTGACTTGGGAGCTAGCATCAATCTCATGCCCTTGTCAGTATTCTTGCAATTGGGTTTACCGGATCCAAAGCCAACTAACATCTCGCTTCAGTTGGCTGATCGTTCAATTACTTATCCTAGAGGCATAGTTGAGGATGTCTTGGTGAAAGTTGATAAGCTCATCTTCCCTGCTGATTTTGTTATATTGGATTTTGAGGAAGATAAGAAGATTCCAATAATCTTGGGAAGGCCATTCTTAGCTACGGGTAGTACCTTGATCGATGTGCAGAAAGGAGAGCTCACCATGAGGGTACAAAATCAGAATGTCACCTTTAATGTGTTCAATGCTATGAAGCTTCCGTCTGATGAAGAAGAATGTTTCAATGTTGATTTGGTTGATTCCATGGTAGCCAAGGATCTTGATCATTTGTTGCTAACAGATTCTTTGGAAAAAGCATTGAGTGGGAATTCTGAGGTGAAAGATGAGGATGAAGTAATGCAAATTCAGATGTTGAATGCAAATTTGTGGAAGAGGAAATTTGACATGCCATTCGAGTCTCTTGGATTAAAGGAGCTGGAAAAGTCACAAGTCCGTCTTAAACCATCTATAGAGGAGGCCCCTACTCTTGAACTCAAACCTTTGCCTAGTCACTTGAGGTATGCTTTTCTTGGTGATACCTCTACGCTACCTGTTATTATTTCTTCTAATCTGTCAGATGTCGAGGAAGAAAAGCTCTTGCGTATTTTGAGGAAATTCAAGACAGCAATTGGTTGGACTATAGCAGATATCAAGGGAATCAGCCCTTCGTATTGCATGCATAAAATTCTGCTGGAAGAAGGAGCTAAGCCTACTGTTGAACATCAAAGAAGACTCAATCCGATTATGAAGGAGGTGGTGAAGAAGGAAATTCTTAAGTGGTTAGATGCTGGTATTATCTATCCTATCTCAGATAGTTCTTGGGTGAGTCCGGTCCAATGTGTGCCAAAGAAAGGAGGCATGACAGTTGTTGCTAATGAGAAGAATGAGCTCATCCCTACTCGAACAGTCACAGGGTGGAGAGTTTGCATGGATTATCGGAAGCTCAACAAAGCCACAAGAAAAGATCACTTCCCTCTGCCTTTTATTGATCAGATGCTAGACAGGTTGGCTGGTCACGAGTATTATTGTTTGCTTGATGGTTATTCTGGCTATAATCAGATTTGCATTGCTCCGGAAGATCAAGAGAAGACCACATTCACATGTCCTTTTGGCACTTTTGCTTTTCGTCGAGTCTCGTTTGGACTTTGTGGTGCTCCTGCCACTTTTCAAAGGTGCATGATGGCTATTTTCTCAGACATGATTGGCTCGAATGTGGAAGTTTTTATGGATGACTTCTCAGTTTTTGGTAAATCATATGATGAGTGCTTGCATAACCTTGGTTTGGTTCTGAAGAGGTGTGTGGAGACGAATTTGGTGCTTAATTGGGAAAAATGTCACTTTATGGTACAAGAAGGAATTATTCTTGGGCACAAGGTATCTAGCAAGGGACTTGAAGTAGATAGAGCCAAGGTGGAGACAATCGAGAATCTTCCTCCTCCTATTTCTGTTAAAGGAATTCGCAGTTTTCTTGGTCATGCAGGATTCTATAGGCGATTCATTCAAGACTTCTCGAAAATCTCTAAACCTTTGTGAAATCTGTTAGAGAAGGATGTTCCTTTCAAGTTTGATGCTGAATGTCTTGCGGCTTTTGAGCTTTTGAAGAAGAAGCTGACCACTACTCCTATCATTACTGCACCCAATTGGGAGGAACCGTTTGAGCTGATGTGTGATGCTAGTGACTATGCTGTTGGAGCTGTGCTTGGGCAAAGGAAGGGTAAAATTTTTCATGTGGTTTACTATGCTAGTAAAACCCTCAATGAGGCTCAGCTTAACTACACCACTACAGAGAAGGAGTTGCTAGCGGTTGTCTATGCTTTTGAGAAATTCAGATCTTATTTGCTTGGTACTAAGGTGATTGTGTACACGGATCATGCTGCTATTCGATATCTCATGTCGAAGAAGGATTCTAAGCCTAGATTGATTCGTTGGGTACTTCTCTTGCAAGAATTCGATGTGGAGATTAAGGATAGGAAGGGCACGGAAAATCAAGTAGCTGATCATCTCTCACGTTTGGAGGACCAAGGTAAAGATTCACATGCTAAGTCTCTTATTAATGAATCTTTTCCGGATGAGCAACTTTTTGGGGTGCAAGGTGAAGAGCCATGGTTTGCAGATTATGTGAACTACCTTGTTAGTAATGTCATCCCTCCAGAATTCTCTTATGCTCAAAGGAAGAAGTTCTTACATGATGTGAAGTGGTACCGTTGGGACGAGCCATTCCTGTTCAAACTTGGTATAGATCAGATTTTGAGAAGGTGCATTCCGTATAGTGAGACTGAGAGTATCTTGCGTGATTATCATTCTACCACGTATGGAGGTCATTATGGTGGTAATAAAACAGCTCAGAAAGTACTTCAGGCGGGATTCTATTGGCCGACTCTGTTTAAGGATTCTCATCGTTTTGTGATGAGTTGTGATCGATGTCAACGAGTTGGTAATATCTCTAGGAGGAATGAGATGCCTTTGAATACTATTCTTGAAGTTGAGATCTTTGATGTGTGGGGGATTGATTTCATGGGTCCGTTTGTTTCATCTTGCAATAATCAGTACATCTTGCTAGCTGTGGATTATGTGTCTAAATGGGTTGAGGTGAAAGCCTTACCAACCAATGATGCTAAGGTGGTGCTGAATTTTCTTCACAAGCAGATTTTTACACATTTTGGGACTCCACGAGCTATAATCAGTGATGAGGGGACACACTTTTGTAATCGTCAGTTTACTGCTATGATGGCAAAGTATAATGTGACGCATCGTGTTGCTACTGCTTATCATCCCCAAACTAATGGTCAAGCGGAGGTCTCGAATCGTGAAATCAAAAGGATTCTTGAAAAAGTGGTGAATCCATCTCGTAAGGATTGGTCATTGAAGTTAGACGAAGCTGTTTGGGCTTATAGAACTGCGTACAAGACACCTCTTGGGATGTCACCTTATCAGTTGGTGTTTGGTAAGGCTTGTCATTTACCAGCTGAGTTGGAGCACAAGGCTTTTTGGGCATTGAAGAAGTTAAACTTGGATATCTCAGCTTCGGGTGAAAAGCGTCTACTTCAGTTGAATGAGCTTGAGGAATTTCGTGAGTAGGCTTATGAGAATGCAAAAATGTACAAGGAGAAGGTTAAAAGGTGGCATGATAGAAAGTTGGTGCACAAGGAATTTGTGAAGGGTCAACAGATTTTGCTGTACAACTCTCGCCTTAAACTTTTTCCGGGAAAGCTCAAGTCCAAGTGGTCTGGTCCGTTTACAGTTAAGGAGGTATTTCCACATGGAGCGGTGGAGATATTTAGAGGGTCTATCAATGATGCTTTTAAAGTAAATGGACATCGACTGAAGCCTTATTATGGAGGAACGGTGAACCGTGAGAAGGTTGCCTCCGTTTTGTCAGAATTGTGAGATTTTGGAAGTACGTCAAGCTAAAGACGTAAAACAAGCGCTTCTTGGGAGGCAACCCATGGTGTTAGGCATTTTTGTAGAAGTCAGTAGGTAGGAATTTTTGTCGTTTGAAAAAAAAAAAAATAAAAAAAAAAATATTCTGGAAAATACCTGGGCGCGGGCGCGCGGAGAAAGGCTTATGCTGGGCGCGGCCGCGCGGAACACTGGAAAGACAGGGAGCAGTTTTTCGGCAATTTGAGTTTAAGTGTCCAACCCTAATTTTTATCTCTTAATTCGATTTTCACCCGAATTTTCTCTCCTCTATCAGTTATATAACCCATCCTTCTATATCATCTCATACCATACACATCTTATACCAACCTATACATTCATCTCTACATACATACACATACCCATTCCTATCAATTTTCAAACCCTAATTGGACTTAAAAGGGGCTTCGATTTTTCAAGATTGGGGGACTGATTTGGCAAGTTCTACCTCTACTATTCGATTTGGGTAATCTCTACTCTTGATTTTTTTTGATATTTTGAATTGTAGTTCTTGCATATTTTGGATTTTTGGTGTGAGATTGTGGGCAGAAAATTGGTTCGGATTTTGGCAGTTGGAGGTGTAATTTTACTGTTATTCTTGATTACTATGGCACCCAAGAGAGCTCGAGTTGTTGGTAGCAGTTCTCGTGGACGGTCATTGTCCGGTTCTGACTCGAGTTCGGGCGATGAGGGTATGGAAAAGTTTCGTTCTGAGGAGGCTAGGGCTGAGTATGTGAAGTTGATGACTCGGTCTGTGGCGAAGGATAGGATTTGGTTGCCTCTTGCTGGTGATGGAGAGATTGTGGCTATGATTGAGGAAAGGGGTTGGCAGAATCTGTGTGAGCTTGCATCCGCTGTCCCGTTGAGTATAGTCCGGGAATTCTATGCTAATGCCAAGGAAACGAGGGATGGTTACTCGATTGTCCGAGGATTTACTATAGATTATACTGCTCGTGCTATTCGGCTGTTACTTGGGTTGCCGGATAGACCTGTTGGGGTGGAGGACTGGACTTTTAAGGCCAGGTCCGAGGTTGATTTAGATGAGGTGGTGGCACGTCTGTGTGTGCCAGGTACGACATGGAAATTGAAGGTTGGGTCAGCTGAGAAGGCTACATTCGCATCTGCTTCGATGAACAGATATGCTAGGGCTTGGAATTCTTTTATTTGTGCTAATCTATTACCTACTACGCATACACATGAGGTGACAGTTGAGCGAGCTATCTTGTTGTGGGCTATTCTGAATGGGCATTATATCGATGTTGGATATTTGGTGAATCAGAGTATGCTGCGCTTCTTGAGGGTGTCTACTGGGGCAGTTCCTTATGGCTCTATTGTTACGAGGATGTGTGCGATAGCTGGGGTGACATGGTCATCTGAGGAGCCGATTCAGATGCCAGCTGGACCCATTGATGTGTCGAAGTTGGGGGAATGGCCTGGCGGCATTCCTCATCCTAGGGGTTTGGGTTATGAGATTGCTGGCGCTCCTCCAGTTCAGCAGGCTCCCGTTGCCGTCTCGAGTGCTTCACATGATAGACGGATGATGAGGCGGATGGATGCATTGTATGAGAGCCATAGCAGGTTTTCAGCGAGGTTGACTCAGGCTTTCAGTTCTGCCTTTGGAGCTAGTGGTGCCCATGTTGAGTGGCCAGTCTTTGGATCGGACACTATTTATCCACCTCCAGATTCTCCACCCGAGGAGGGTGATGACGCTGCGGCGTAGGTATGTTTTTACTTTCCCTCGTATTTACTTCCATTCAATGGGGTCATTGAATATCTTAAGTTTGGGGGTGGTTTGGGGGAAAAGTATTGTATATGTTGTATATGTTTCATTGTGTTCATGTTAGGATATCATGTTTTGCATATTAGTTGTAAGTCATGCATTTTATGTTCGTATTATCTACGTTTGTTTCATATAGGACATTTTGTTTTATTTTCGTATACCATGTGAGTTTTCATGTTAGTTGCATTTGCATGGCATGCATTTTTCATGATCCCTTAAAATGAGCTGATTCTGATTGATAGGTAGATGTTGATTTGAGTGTGATGATAATGAGTAGAGGGCTGATTTATAGTTCCTAGGTAATTGACTTGCATGTTCAGGAACAAAATTTTTACACAGTCTCATTGGGGTGCTTTTGGGGGTAGGTTGGAGTCATGCATGTTGGATGTTTTGAGATTAATCACTTGTTTATTCTTAGAATTTTCGTTATTCCCTTTATAGCGTAGGAACATTAAAGTCTAAGTTTGGGGGAAAACAGGAATTTCATGCTAGTTTTTAATATTTGTCAATAAAGGCTAGGCGTCAATTGGCTAGTAGCCAGCTCATATTTATATGAGTAGTCTAGGGTTGGAAATGAGAAAGGCTCATTCCAGATTGCAGAAAAAAAAAAGAAAAAAAAAGAAAAAAAAAAAAGAAAAAAAAAAAAGAAAAAAAAAATCAGAAAAAAAAAAGAGTCAAGTTTTGTTTGTTAATGCAAAATTAACCAGAGTGAGCTCTTTAATACTCGAGTAATTAAGTCTGAGGGGACTTAGTCCTAGTGACCTAAGGCTTTATAGTCTGGGATCCACTGACCTAACACTCGCTACATGGGTATTATTGTATAAGCCTTTTGGGGTCTCATTCATTGCACGGTTAAATAAGCATGCGTATTGTATATGTAGTGTCGTAGCATAGTAATAAAGCATGAGTTTCTGTCTACCTTGGATAAGGGTGGAGGTGTTCCTAGGTTATGGAGTGTCTACAGTCTATTCTAGTTATAAACCTGTGATTGTCTTGACGGAAAGCATGTATGATTTTTGACCTAGTTCTGAGGGTATTTCTGATGAGCATTGCACACACGCACGTTTCTGTTCATGTATTGTTAGTATACGGGGACTTAGTCGAGCTCTGCTTGGCTTTGTTGCATTCGTTGAGATATTTGCTTGTTAGTTGGTTTTGGTGAGTTTGAAGGGGGTCTTTTCATTTTCATATTAGTTTCATTCATGCATTTGCATTGCATTAGGTTAAATGGATTTTGTGGGTACATTCGCTATAGGCCCTCACGAGACCTTACTCGTCCACTAGGGCTGCCTAGGGGTTTAAAGGGCTTGTTGCATATGCCAAATGCAACCGTGATCACCTACGGAAGTGGTACTAGCTAGTTGTATATATTTTTGTTTGTTTATGCTTGAGGACAAGCATCGGTTTAAGTTTGGGGGTGTGATAAGTGGATTTATATCCACTTGGATCATTTTATTTCGGCTTAAATTGGTGTCTTGTATCTCAAGTATGTGTGTGTTTTAATATGTTTTTGTGAGAAATTGTGCAGGATATAATTCTAGGTGCAAGTGTGGAAATTTCAGTGTTATATGTGTTTTTAAGCTCAGAAGAATAAGTGCTTGGAGTTGCATTCGGAAGCGGAGAAGAAATCAACTTAAAAGAAAAAATGCAGTCTGTTCAGCATACATAGGGCGCGGGCGCGCCAGGAGTAGCTTGGATTGGGCGCGGGCGCGCGGACAAAATGACTGGGAAGAGTGGTGCGCGCGGGCGCGCTGAAAGACACTGTATGCGCGCGCGGCCGCGCGGAATGCCGACAGAAGTTCCTGGAATTGGTTTTTAATTTGGAAAACTTGCCGTTTTCTTCTCCTAATCAAGATGGCAATTGTTTTGGTCGGTTAGAAGGTTCCAGAATCATAACTAAACATGGGAGTTGCAATTCTATTTCAATTAAAGATGGAAAATTACCGGAATTCTATCCTATTTCAATTACGGTAATTGCTTGGTCAAGGAGGCACTTGTGGGCTATAAATACACACGTTGGGGCACAGAAAAATAATCATCTACACATCCTACACACATAATTCGTTCAGAGCAAGAAGGGAGAGAAGCCAAGGCGAGGATCGTGACAACAAGAAGATCTAGACATAGTTTTCTTGTATTCCTTTGTTAGGCGTATCTTGTGGATGCTCATTACTTTTCCGGATTTGTTCGCTAAACCTTATCTTATTATTGATTTATTCATCTTCTTTATCTTGTTTACTACCATGCTTTCATCAAATCCCATGGTGACGAAAGGTTCGATTATGAACTAATCGTTATCGTGGGGTCCTAGTGGATTTATCTATGTAGCTTAGTAGTTTGCATGCCTTAGAGATTTATGTGTGGTGAATTATTGATATCCTTGTATGGTTGTGCTTATTGAATTTAGGTGCGTCGCGAACATCTAATTTGTTAATCTCTTGCTAAACGAGAGTGGATCTTGAGATTTAGAACTTGCCATGCTAGCATAGGATAGGTTGATGTTAAGCATCATGATTTGTGGCATGAATAGAGATATTATGCTACCCTATGTGATCTAAGTGAATAACTTGTGCTTCAACCTTTATGTTTTCAAATTCTATAGAGATATAGGGTCTAAACATAATAGGTGCCTATTCATCTTCTATCTCTTTTGTGGATGTATGCTTAGATTGGTACTAGTATACCGAGAGGTAACTTTTACTCTTTTCGTGTTATTCGATCAGATATCAAAACCATCGCATGTTTTAATCGAAGGCTGCAACTCTAAGTGAAGTAGATAATGAAACTAGGATTCCATGTTATTCTCATATAAGTAATTCGATTTTAATTCTCGTTATTTGTTAGTTTATTAATTTGCATCTCAGTTTAATTTAGTTAATCAAACCATATTTGTTATTTTCTTAGCAGTGAATTAAAACCATACATTATTGCATAGACATATTTTCTGAGTAAAACTTAACCAAGATCTCTGTGGAACGAACTTTAATTGTATTACTTGTGACTACGTGCGCTTGCGTGAGTTTAGCATAACAGAACCCCTGGCTACGATCACTGCAGCCAAATTAAAGGAGTTTGTATTTCGAGCAATTATATGCCGATATGGGATCCCCTATAAGTTGATATCTGACAATGGCAAGCAATTTGATAGCAAGGAAATGAGAGGTTTGTGTGAGGATCTCGGAATTGTCAAGGGCTTCTCTGCAGTCTGCCACCCCCAAAGCAATGGTCAGACTGAAGCCATCAATAAAATCATTAAACATACTTTAAAGGCAAAGTTGGAGGATAAAAAAGGTTGCTGGCCAGAGGAACTTCCCATGGTGTTATGGTCTTACAACACAACACCTAGGACTACAACTGGTGAATCCCCATTCACACTAACTTATGGGTGCGAAGCAATGATACCCGTGGAGATCGGTGCCGGTTCATTTAGGAGAGATAACTTTAATCCCATGGAAAATGAAGTTAATCATCGTTTGTACTTGGATTTGGTGGAAGAGGTTCGTACAACCTCTCAGCTGAAGCTTGCAGCTTATCAACAAAGGACTCGCAAGTACTTTGATGGCAGGGTTCGAGCACGACCCTTAAAGGTTGGTGATCTGGTTTTAAGGAAGATGATGCCTAACATGAGGACTCCAGGATATGGGGCCTTTGAGGCAAATTGGGAAGGCCCATATGTGATCAAATCGGTCTTATGGGAAGGAACTTATCATTTGGAGGATTTGGACGGGAAACTAATCCCGAGGACATGGAACGCCGAACATCTTAAGAAATATTACCAGTAGTTAAACCCAGGTAACATTTCTTGTAGACCTCTTTCAGGTGTAGGAAAATAAAAGTGGCTTATTAGTTGTAGCTACCATCATATTAGGATCAGTCGGTCAGAAATTTTTCTTTTATGTTAATAAAGTGCTTGGGGGGTTGTGAATGTACGCCTACCTGTTGAACACCAACTATGATGTGATTTAATGGAATTGAAATCGACTTCTTTTTTCATTTCTTCTTAGGTATCTTCCGTTTTATGTTTAAAAATATATGGATTTATGTGAATGAATGCATGCTATGTGTAACCTGTTTTATCTGCGTAAAAAGAAAATCAAGGATACGATTGTTGAACCTAGTTCTTCATTATAAGTATAATTATATTAAAGAACTCGGGGGGTAATATGTATACATCGATTAAAGGAAGGATAGTTTAACTTAAAAATGGACGAAATTTTAAAATCAAGATTATATAATGGATGGAAGCATATGGATTATATGAACATGGATGGAAAACATATGGAATGTATGTTAATGGATTACACGGGTTATATAAATATGGGTTATATGGATACATAGATGAAAACATACGGGGATTATGTGCACATGGATTGGGACATGTATGGTTCATGCATGAAAAGGGATGGAATCCCATAGTTGGAAGGTTCTAGGGTAACTAGGATCACAAGGTTCTCGCATACGGAGGTTCAACCGTTCGAACCCCAAGAATACTGTGTAATCAGTATGGTGGATAACTACCTTCATTGAAGGATTTGGGCATGGCTATGGAAGCCAAGTGCACAAGGAAAAAATAACCCCGCTACGATCCCAGGGAAACTGGGTAAGTGAGGCTTTATCTTTTGGGAAAGTGGAATGGCTAAGGAAAATGCTCTTGTGAGGAAATCACATGGAAATGATCTAATTTAGGGGTACGATCAGTGGAACACCGATCGCCCGGGGATTTGTAGTTAAGAAAGGACTGGTTACTGGTTGAGGACTTGGGTTGGAAATGGCAAACTCTTGAAGGATTTCGTGTGGCCTACGGACCTGAAAATAAAAAAAACATGACAGGAGTGTAGCAGGTGGAATACCTATTGATCTTAAGGAAGGGATATTAACATCTAGGGGTATAACAGGTGAACCCCGAATACAGTGAATGCCTAACTATCTTAAGACGAAACACGGCATCAACGCCCAACAAGGCAACTCGGGACATGGTTGTCACAAAGAACATGGCATATCAAGCAAAAATCGCTAGGTATGGGATTAAATAAAGGTGTGTGCACGTGCAATTTAACTGCATGACAAGCATATACTAATCAAAAGCAGATAAAGCATTGAAAACCTTAGCAAGGATCCGAGATAAAACCAAGTTAAAGAAAATACATCTTGCGAGACCTTCGGAGGAGTCCGCACCCTCAAAATATCAAGTTTAAGGCAATTTATGCCAGAAAAGGATTCATTAAAGTCTGCTTAAAAGGGAATGATGATAACATTACTGGTCTGATTCGGGTGGAAAAGTGGAGAGATCCTCGTTAACTGGAGAAGCCTTTGGAATTTCAGGATTGGATGAGGGGGCTTCCACCTGGGGTTCCTCGGTTGGACCCCCATCTGTAGCTTCCCCTGGCTGGATCTCTATAGCTTCGACTGTATCTCCTGCAATAGCCTCGGTAGGAACCTCTACAGCCACTTCCTGGGGGGCTTCCTCCATACGCACCTCAGGGGGGTTCACCTGCATGGCAGCAACAGCCTGCTCCTCCTTGATTAACTCTATGGCCTCAACTGCGTCCTGGCCCAGAATGCCCCACTCCAAAGTTGGAAAAGCCTCATATGTGGAAGTCATATAATCTTTAATCCCGGCCTTGTAACCCAGATTGTATTCCTTGTCACCTTGCCTGGACATGGTAGCCTTGTACTTGGCGACTGCACCCTGGAGGGTTCGGACTTTCAACTCAAGCTTCTCCTTCTCCTTTTTGCTGGTGGCATGGGCATCTTCCCTCTCCTTATCCATCTTGAGGATAATGGCATCCATGGACTCTTTTTCCCTCAGCAATTTATCCCTCTCCTGGATCAGGGTACCCTCATTCTCATAAAGCTTTTTGTTCGAGGCCAGTAGTTTCTTCTTATCATTTTGGAAGGTTTTCAGCTCTGAACGTACCCTATCAAGCTCCTCAATAGCCCTGGAAGCCCCAAGAATCTGGTTGCCATACTTCAGAGATAGGAAGAGGCTTTCAGCATTCACCAGGGATATCCTATTTGCAGCTTCCTCAAAACTCAGGCTGTCCCACTCGGAGATAGAACGCACAGGGAATTTTTCCTTGATAGCACCTATGAAAGTAGTAAGGGGAGCAGGAGAGATGGTGTCAGAGGGACTCAGTTCAATCTCATGCCTGAGACGTTTACTCCCACGGGAACCAGATGCCCCAGATGCCTCAGGAGTGTACTGTGTGGGCCTCTTCCTTAAGGAAACATTCTTCTCCATGGAAGCTGGGTTGATTTTTGTGGATGGAACAGGGGTTCTTTCAACAGAAGGCAGGGGTACAGGTGATTTGGGAACATTCTTTTGTGATGAACGCTTGGTGATGAAGGAAGGTACTGAAAAAGACATACCTGCATTACCACGTGAAGGGTTAGTAAAGTCAAAACAAAAGTAAAGATGGTACTCATGCAGAAACCAAGTAAATCATGTAAAAAAAAATTATGGAAAGCATGCTGCATCAAATAATGAAAAATAAAGGGAACGATGGGTGTATGCTACTAAGAATATGAGCATGGACCTGGCTCAAGTGGGGTTCCATCAGTAAGATTTTCCTCAACAGGGGTACGGGAGTCCCCCGGAGACTTGGAACTGATTTTCTTGGAAAAACCCAAACGAAGTAATTTTTTCTTAGACAGCAGGCTAGCACCATCCCCTAGCCTTGCACTTTTTCTCAAGACCTTTTCGGCCCTTTCCAACTCTTCTCCCACTAGGATGGTCTGAGTGGGCATGTCTGGGAAGGGGTTAAACTCTTTTCGGTACTCTGGGCAATCGTAGCAATATAGGAATTGCTTGTGCCACCCTGACATTCCTTTCTTGTTGCCTTTTATACATTTCCCTTGATGAATATTCCAGGTGGTAAGATAGAAGAACCCAGAGGTTTTTCCGGTTTCTTTGAGTTGGTAAAAGAAACCCAACTCACGAGCAGTCAATTCAACTTGGAACATGGAATCGTAAAGGATGTATATGCATATAGCCATACGATATGAGTTCGGAGTAAGTTGCAAGGGAGCAAGCTTGTAAGTATCAAGGATATCAAGAATAAAAGGATGAAGGGGCAGTGACAACCTTAATCTAAAAAACTGAGCAGATAACACGGCACATGGAATGACTTGGTCTGTTTCAAAGTTAGAGAAATCGTGACATCTTTCTTCTGGCTGAGGTACAACCAATGAACACCCAGGGTTGCAAGCTTCAAGGAGATTTCCCAATTTTTGGGCGGTCATAGAAGTCTGTGTTTTGGCACAAGATAGCTGAGGGGTAGCAGCACTAGAAGTCTGGATAGGGGGAATTTTGTTTGGACTTGTGCTAGTCTCGGGATGATCATCGAAGGGTTCAACTGCTAGAGATACATGCCCTAACGAATCAATCTCTTCCTCAGACACATGGGAATCAGAACTAATGGCAGTGGGTACAAGTGAAGAAGGATCTAAAGAGTGAGATTTAAGGGAAATTTGGGCAGAAGTGGGGTCAAGAACTTTGACTCTGGAAGGAGTACGGCCACTCACCGTGGAAGCTATAGGAGGGAATCTGGATATGGGATTGGGTGAGGAAAATGAGTCACCTTCGGAGGCTTCTGCCATCTGAGAAATCTCTTTGGCAATGGAAGCCGGAGACTTACCCGTTGTGGATTGGCTCGACATCTGCACACAGAAAAGCAGTGTGAGTTCCAAGTCTCTGGAGCAATTTTTGAGGAACGGCAATTGTCATATTAAGAAAAAGACAGTGGAGGAGTATTATAGGGGTTCAAGGATGGGAACCCCCAATTTATCCAGGATCGTTTCTTCTCATTTCAACTAAGGGGAATGGCTGTAGGCATCCAAATTCATCCTGGGGTTCATATAAGGGAAACCCACAAAACAGGCTTTATATAGAAAGGAGGAAAGGAAACAACAAGTAGGGCGTTATTCCCAAACAGGTTCTGGGAGACTGTACCTAGCCCTGAAGGGGTACAAACGAAGAACCCTAAAAAAAAAAAAGGGTGGAAGGTCTGAAGCAACTCCTAATGGTCTTGGATAAAGGCTTAAATTAGGAAGGGTATATGCAGGGGTCGGTTGACATAAAGTTAAAAGACACTATCAAAACGTCAATTAAGGACAGAATAGGAGGGATGAACAAGGGGAAGAGTTAAATCAGCATACAATTGATGGGCATACGCATGCATACATGAGAATTTGAACAGATAAGAGTAAAAAAAAAAAAAAAATCAACACAGGATAAGGATATTCACTTGGTTCAACATGCATCTACAGATGGTGGGCGAATCATAGAAGAAGTGATGAACAAAGCAAATCAAATACGCAATGGGCATAAATATGAAATGTAAACACCAACTGGTACACAATGACACGTTTATAAATCATTAAGCATGGGAAAGTGTGGAGATTAATATGAGAGGGGAAAGAAGGAATACCTGTGAAGCGAAGAGGATGGCCGTAAAATGGGAACTTTCGCCGGGATGGAAGTCTGAGAAGGCGAACCGCTTGGAGTAAAAGAGAGAAAGAGTTTTTTGCTGTAGAAAAAGTGAAAATGGGAAAATGGTGTGAAGAGGTGTACATATAAGGGCGTGGGGATACGAACAGGTAGGCCACGTGTCTCCATCTGGTCAATCCCGTGTATGGAATTTTCTTTTTATTTAAAAAATATAATAAGTATTAAGAGTGTTTTGGAAAATGAAGAAGAATGAATGTAGACTGGTGGAAGGCTAAATACATTGGGTTTATTGGAGAAGTAGAGTGGTTATATGGAATTCAAATTCCGAAATATTAGAGTTGCTATGGGATTCGGAATTCAGGCAATTAAAGACCAACTAGGACTTTGTTTACTTCAGGGGTTATCATCTGAAAGGAATAATCATCCCAAGCGATTTATTAAATCCCCAAGCAGGTATGCGTTTATACAAAGGATGATAAGTTTAGGGGGTCCAACGGCTGCACCCACGAATTGGGGGACATTGAATCTCAGGGTACAGGCGAAGGGGTACGGTCACGAGCACGGATACTTCCTGGTTGAATCCCTTGTTTCCTACAATGAGTACGCTCGCGTAGGCTTAGGGGTTCGCATGGAGTAGAAGTGTGATGGTGATATGGATGACTTTAGGTTCCTTTTGCATTCAAATGGCTACAAGGAACCGGGGGGTAGTTGTTGTGCCCAAAATCCGCCTTGGACTTGATTTAAGGCCCACTAAGGTTATGGACTCGAAACAGGTGGATATGGATGGATAGATGGAGCTAAGGGGTAAGTATGGTAATTTAGTATACCTTATAAATAGACTGGAGGACAGGATTCTGGCATCTAGTTCGAGGTATGTTCATACAGGGGTGCGTGCATGTGAACCCCGGATAAGGGTGAAGCCGTGTGAAGGCCAGGCAGGGGTTCGCCTGGGTAGTAGATTGCCAGGTTGGGGGTACGCACATGAACCCCAAAGGTTTCCAGAAAATAAACCAGCGGGCTCATAATCGCCTATATTATAAGAGATTGGATAATGTACGTCTTATCATCCTTCAGGATATCTCCTAAACAATAGGAACGGTATAACAGTAATAATTATCAAGGATTAACATCCTATATATATGGAATATATATATATATGCGTGTATGTATCGATATATGACAGGAAAAACGGGATTATCAGGAGGCTAACAAACTGGATAATCAGGTGGATGGTGATAAAGGATCATGGCAGGTTGGTTAGGGAGGATGAGGCTTATCAAATCGTGGGAATTATCAAAGAACTACATGAGGACTTGATCTCTTATATAAATAAGGGTATGTAGGCAGTTTGCAAGGGGTTAGACACACATACACACCTCTAACACTTGCTCCTAGCTATGGGTATTGGATTGAATAGGTCATATTCGATCATCATAGCCTGGAGTACCTTGCAAATTCAGTCCATAAAATCATTATCCTTCCATTCGAATTAGGGTTTATGAAACTAGGGTTTGTGGCTTGTATTTCAGTTTATTTAAATTGTTATTCTTGGATTATTCCTGGATTATTCTTGTTAAATTCTTATTGAAGTGTTGTACCAAATTTCCCTCACAACAACTAGTATTCTAATCATTACTCTTTTACTTGTATATTTTAGTAATTTGTATGAATAACTTTTCTATTTTATGTGCAGGTCAAATGTCGAGACTTCCTGTTGGACGAAACCCTTTTGCTGAGCCAGCTCCTTCTGCAACAGCCAACCCACCTCGCCCTTCTATTTCAACATTGGCAAACCAATCTCGCCCAACTATTGTCATTACTAATCAAGGCGAGAACGCACTCAAGAACAAAAAACGTGATTTAACTGATACTTCCAAGAACCTGCAGAGTAAGAAACACAAGTCGACCACTGCTGAAGAATCGCCCTCAGATTCTGCGGCCTCCACTTTTGGCTCTGTTGCCGCAGAAAATTTTTCTGACAATGATGCAAAACTTTTAAGAAATCTCAATGACGAAGAAGCAGAGTTCAACTTCAAAGTAGGACTCGGAGACGCTTTCTACCATGGTTTAAAGGTTTTCGCCTTGAAGAATGCCACCATTAAAGAGCAAGACAAATCTTTGAAGAAACTTAAAAGCGAGGCTACTTCCTACAACTCTAAACTGGGCGAGATGCAGAAGAAGTTTGATAATGAAGTGAAAGCAAGGAAAGAAGATGTCGACAAAATCCAACTATCCTTTGATAAGGCGAAATTTGATTTTGACCAAGCCACCATATCTTATGAGGACGAGATTGCTAAGCTTAAAAGCGAGAATGACATGCTTCAGGCTGGAACAAGGAAAAGTCAGGGTGAAGCTTATAATGCAGGATTCTTGGATTACCTCCGCAATTTTCTAGCAGCCGATCCAAGTTACGATTAATGGTCTGTACACTTTGCACCTTCCACCCCTGCCTATATGCTTGAATTCCAGAATGATAATGCCGAGCTTATCGCTGCTGCCAAAGAGGAGCTGCGACTAAAAATTGAGGGCGAGAAGAAGGCTATGGTTGAAGCGGAGGCGATCAAGAAAGCAGGAGGCAAGAGGACAAATGCAGCCTCGCCTTCTCAAACTGTTGGAAGTTGACTACATGAACTTTTCATAATTGCAAACACAATAGGAGTGCGGGCCCTCCTATAATGGCCTCGCCCTTTGTAATCTTTCTTCGATCTATCTGACTTATACCCAACTAATTGGAGTGCGCATCCTCCATTTATAGACGTCGCCCTTGTATTGATTTTATTCTGCATAATTATGTCTTCCTGTTTATTTTATCTTGCATTCCACAACTTTTCTATATCTCGCCCTTTTCTGGAAATCTCGCCTTTCTTCAATTCTATTCATGAACTTTAATAAATATCTTATTTTAAAGGTAACAACTACCATGTCTTCTCGAGGGTATCTCCCTCTAAGAGAGTCATTTTCCTCAGAACTTAATAATTTTATGATACTCTCCTCAGAGGAGATTTTATTAAGTTCAGAAATACCCTCCTCACAGGAGGTGGATTTTCCGAAACTCGAACCCTGATGAGGCGCCGGAAGTACGGACATCCCCCCCGGAAGTACGGTTTTTGTAGAGATTTAATAATTTGGGATACCCTCCTCAAAGGAGGTCGTTCCCCATTCCAGAAATATCCCTCCTCACAGGAGGTGGATTTTCCGAAGCTCGTGCCTTGATGAGGCGCCGAAAGTACGGACATCCCCCCCGGAAGTACGGTTTTTGCAAGGACTTTGATAATTCAAGATACCCTCCTCAAAGGAGGTCGTTCTCCATTCCAGAAATACCCCCCTCACAGAAGGTGGATTTTCCGAAGTTCATTTTTTTAAACTCTCCTCAAAAGAGATCATCTTTTCATATATCCCACGAAGATCCTCTTTAGAAGAGGTCATCTATCACAGAATTTAAAAACAAATATTCAAGAAAAACAAGCATGTTTTATTCATAAATATAAATCCTGGCTAAGGAAGAGTACATGCACTACCCCCCTAGACTTTCATGAAAATAATAATTAAAGGAAAGTGTAGAAAATACATTACTGATAGTATTTCTTCAAGTGTTCCATGTTCCAGGCTCGTGGAATATGCTTCCCTTCCATATCGGCCAAATAATAAGTTCCTTCCCACAGAACCGCTCTAACCCTGTAAGGACCTTCCCAATTAGCGCCGAATACTCCATGATTCTGGATTTTCGTGTTAGGCATCACTCGTCGGAGAACATAATCGCCCACCTTTAGAGGTCTCGCCCTAACCTTTGAATTGTAGAACCTTGCCACCCTATGCTGATAAGACATCAATCTAGTTTGAGAAGTTGATCTGAATTCCTCTACCAAATCCAAGTAGAGATGATGGTTGACCTCATTCACTTCCGGCTGATAATTATCTCTCCTGAAAGATCCTGCCCCCAACTCCACTGGCACCATGGCCTCACATCCATACGTCAAAGAGAAAGGGGTTTCCCCCGTGGTAGACCTAGGTGTCGTATTGTAACTCCATAAGACATTAGACAACTCTTCTGGCCAGCTCCCCTTACTATCGTCTAACTTTATTTTAAGCGTATGTTTGATTATCTTGTTCACTGCCTCTGTCTGGCCGTTTGTTTGAGGATGACTAACGGCAGAGAAACTTTTCTTAATTCCCAAATTGTCACACTTCTGCCTCATCTCCTTACTGTCAAACTGCTTCCCATTGTCGGATATCAACTTGTACGGTATCCCATAACGACAAATGATGGAACGATACACAAAGTCCACCAACTTTTTTGCTGTGATTGAAGCCAGAGGCTCTGCCTCTGCCCACTTAGTAAAATAATCCACCGCTACCACAGCATACTTCACCCCTCTTTTCCCCCTAGGAAGCTCCCCTATCAAATCAATTCCCCACATAGCAAAGGGCCACGGACTAGTCAAAGAAGTGAGAGGAGCCGCAGGACTGTTCACATAGTTGGCATATCTCTGACATTTATCACAAGATTTAGCAAAAATCATTGAATCCTCCCAAAGAGTAGGCCAGAAATATCCTTGACGTAATATTTTTTGTGCAAGTGAACCACCCCCCGAGTGATTTCCACAAATTCCCTCATGAACCTCCCGTAAGACATAATTGCATTCCTCACCATCGATGCACTTCAACAGTGGTTGATTAAAGCCTCGTCTGTAAAGAGAACCCCCAAAATCCACATAACGAGCTGCCTTATATCTGAGTCTTCTAGCCTCGACTCTATCATCTGGTAGAATTCCCTCCTTCAAATATTTCCAGATTGGGGTCATCCAAGTATCTTGCACAGGAGCATCAACCTGCATCAATTCTGCCTCCGGAACACTAGGCTGCTTTTGGACTTCCAAGGGAATAACCCCTAAAAGAGTAGCTTCCTTTTGAGATCCCAACTTAGCCAAAGCGTCGGCCTCCTCATTACTGTCTCTAGGAAGTTGCTCCAATCTTGCTTCCCGAAACAAACCCATTAACCTCTGCGTACACTTCATATATAACTCTGTTCGAGGTCCCCTAGCCTGAAACCCTCCATTAACCTGATAAACGACCAGCATCGAATCACTCATGATGTTTATATTTTCTACCTTCATCTCGAGGGCTAACTTCAATCCCGAAATCAAAGCCTCATACTCAGCATCATTATTTGTAGCATGAAAAGCAAAATGAATCGCACTCCTGAGATGATGTCCCTCCGGGCTGACTAAAACAATCCCCGTACCCGCACCTTCATTATTTGATGCACCATCCATATATAAAGTCCACCAAGGTGCCGAAGTAGATCTATCCTGAATTAACTCAGGAGGAGGGCTAGATATCACAGCCAAAGCATCGCCCTCTTGTGCCAGAGGGAATTCCAAAATGAAATCAGCAAAAGCCTGACCCTTTATACCATTCCTCGGTTTATATTCTACATCAAATTGCCCTAATTCCACAGCCCATTTCAACATTCGTCCAGAAGTCTCAGGTTTATGCAATACCTGTCTTAAAGGATACGCTGTTCGGACCTCTACCCTATGCGCTTGAAAATAGGGTCTCAACTTCCTGGAAGCCAAGATCAATGCATACACTAACTTCTCCATATTCGAATACCTTGTCTCTGCCTCCAACAACCTCTTACTAACGTAATACACAGGGTACTGGATGTCACCCTCTTCTCGCACAAGGACACCACTAACAGAATACTCCGAAACTGCAAGATACAAAATAAGAATTTCTCCCTCGTGTGGCTTGGATAGAAGTGGGGGGAGATCCCAAGTGACCCTTCAATGCTTGAAAAGCGTCTTCGCAGTCTGATGTCCATTCAAACTTCTTCCCAACCCCCTTGATTGCTTTGAAAAATTCCTTACATTTGTCAGATGACTTGGACACGAAGCGGTTTAAAGCGGCAACTCTCCCAGTTAAGCTTTTCACCTCTTTTATCATCCGTGGGGATTTCATATCGAGAAGAGCTTGTATTTTTGTGGGATTCGCCTCTATCCCCCTATGATTTACCATAAAACCCAATAACTTTCCGGACTCTACCCCGAACACACACTTTTGAGGATTAAGTTTCATACGGAACTTTCTAAGAATCTGAAACATCTCATCCAAGTGTTGGATGTGGTCTTGTGCTTCCTTGGACTTCACCAACATGTCAACAACGTAGACTTCCATGGTCTTCCCAATCTGCTCCTTAAACATCAAATTGACTAGCCTCTGATAAGTTGCTCCGGCATTGAGTAACCTGAAGGGCATTCCAATATAACAATATAGCCCCCTGTCAGTGATGAAAGAGGTGTTCTCCTGATCTAGCTCAAACATCAATATCTGGTTATATCCTGAATAAGCATCCATGAAACTGAGAAGAGCATGCCCGGCAGTGGCGTCTACCAACTGGTCGATCCTAGGTAGAGGAAAGCTATCCTTTTTGCAAGCTTTGTTCAAGTCGGTAAAATCGACACAAACTCTCCACTTCCCATTGGATTTCTTCACCAAAACCGGATTTGCAAGCCAATCCGGATAGAAAGACTCCTTAACTAACCCGACATTCAGCAATCGATCGACCTCCTCTTTCAAAGCAATTGCTCGTTCACCACTGACTGCTCGTCTCTTTTGTCGAATTCCTTTCCTAGAAGGGTCAATGTTGAGATGATGGCATATTACTTTGGGATCGATCCCCACCATATCCGCATGGCTCCAAGCAAATACATCTAGATTATCTTTCAAAAAGGCAACAAGCCTTACCCTCAAGCTTGGATCTAATCTAGCCCAATCTGCAATACTTTAGACGAGTCTCCCTGATCCACAAGAATCGGCACTGTATCCTCTGCCGGTCCCATATTCATCTTAGGCTCAGGCAACCGGGGATCCAAGTCAAACTCAACTTCCTTGGTTCTACTGGACTCGCCTACCTCTCGTATGGAGATAACCTCGCCCCTACACTGCTGATTGTCCTCACCTACCGTTGATCCTTCCGAAAACTCGACCATTGGCACATCTCCACAATCCATTACAAATTTACCCTTTTTGGCCCTAAGACTTCTTTGCTCCTCATCTTCATCAGTGACGTCTTCAATAATCCCTTCCTGAAACAGACTTTGATTGACTGGAGGGGGAGCTTCTATCATCAACACCCTATACCTGGTACTGTCAGTTGTGATTGCAATCTCACCTTCTGAATTTTCCGCAACGTCTTCCATTGTAACTTCCACAGTCTTTGCCAGGGTGGGTGGCGCTTCCAATAGAAAGAGCGGGGTACTCTGCCGGACTAAAGCCTCATAACTGGCCAAGTCATCATCTCCGGGAAACTCCACTGTGTAAACCATATTGGTAACTGCCTTAGGTTCAAATGATTTCAAGGTTTTCTGAGTGCTTTCCTCCTTGAAGTCCAGCATCTCCTCTCGTTGTTTACCTTTTGAAGAAGACTTCATCATCTTGCTGTAACAATCCCTGGAATCGTATTGACATCCCTTCACACATCCGATCCCCGCTGGAGTAGGAAACTTCATGGCTAGATGATATATTGACGTCACCACCCTCATTTCTTTCAAGACCGGTCTCCCAAGCAGTGCATTGTAGCATGTAGGTTGATCAACTACTAGAAACTCAAACACCTGAGTAGCTGAGTAAGGATCTTCCCCTAAGGTGAGTGACAACTTCACAGTACCCTTGACCTGAACCGAATCTCTTGTAAAGCCATAAATGTGGGTCGTTCCATGAGTCATTTCCTTATCAAGAAGTCCCATCTTCTTATAAGTCCCGTAGTAAAGAATATTTACTGAACTCCCATTGTCAATAAACACCCGATGAACCCTCCTTGTACCGATCCTCACATTCACCACCAAGGCGTCACTGTGTGGGTGATGTACCCATTTTGCATCTTCTTCCGAAAAAATTATCTGAGTATCTTCCCCCTTAAACAGCTTAGGAGGTCTTTCTGATAAGTGATTTACGTTCGTCAGGGGGGGGTCCCTTGCTTCGCGGACATATCTCTCCATAGCATTTCTTCCGTTCCCACCAATATGAGGCCCGCCAAAGATAGTATGAATACTTGCCTCCTTGACGAACGTTGTCTTCTCCTGATGGTCCGGCTGATCTCTACCTTCAAAACTCTCCTTCTTAGTTTCCTCCCGAGGAGGAACATCTCCCTTAATTTTTCTGACCCATTCAGTCAACTTCCCATTCCTAATCAGTAATTCAATTTCCTCCCTCAATTGCCGACATTGATGGGTGTCATGACCATGAGATTCATGATAGGCACAGTATCTCTTTTTATCCCTTTGGGCATTCTTTGAAAGTGGGAGAGGTGTCTTATACAATCCCTCCTTCTTTGTCACCTCATAAATGTGTCCAATAGACGCCACCAAAAGTGTGAAGATACTGGTCTGGGGGTGACCCTGATCTTTCAGAGAATAAAGAGGTGGTGGAGGGTATCGTGGCATTGGGCTAGGTGACCTTGATTGGTCTGACCTCCAAGTATCAACAATATTGATGTCAACTCTACCACTCCTCTTCCCATCCCCCTTTGGACTTAGAGATCTATCCTTGCGTTTACCCCTACGACTAGTTTCAGGGTAAACACTTCTCTTCAAGGCTTCCTCCTCCCTCTTAAAGGGTTCAGCTTGTGCGTAAAGATCCGCAAGGGTCGATGGTTCTTTTCGTTGAAGCTCTTTCCAAAAATCCGAATTCACTTTCACCCCAACTATAAGAAAGTTCTTGATGGTCTCATCTGAAGCTCCTCGAACAGTGGGGACCTCTGCATTGAACCGTCTGAAATAAGATTGAAGAGTCTCCCATTCTCTCTGCTTTATATTAGCCAGAGTCGTGACAGGGGGAGCATAGACAATAGAAGATTGAAACTGAATTAAAAATATTCTCCGCATTTGATCCCAAGAGGTGATAGAGCCTGGTCCCAACTTTTGAAACCACTGATGAGCATTCCCCCGCAGGGTTGAGGCCAGCAACCTACACTTCATCAAGTCCTCAACTTGGTAAAGCTCCATTTCTGTATTGAATCTCGCAATGTACTCAGCCGGGTCAGAGCTTCCCGTGAACCTTAGATCTCCCACCCTACTAAAAGATGGGGGAAGGGGTGCTTCTCGTACAGCCAAAGAGAAGGGAGACGGGGACGGCTCAAACATGGCCCCTGCCTGTCCCTCTGATTGTGCCAACAACCTGCACAGAGCATCTAGGTCAAGATCTTCAAACCCATGAATTCTGCGGGGCGCCTCCTCGCGTCGCTATTGATTTATTAACTCCTCAAATCGATACCGATCTCCAACTGTGGAATTCTCCGGACGAGAAAAATTATAACTGCGAGAGGCCATCAGATCTCTCTCCAAGTTAGATTCTATGGGTCCCCTCTGGTTCCCTTCTGCTTGATTGAAGAGATTGGCATAGGACCTTCTCTCCCCATACCCTAGGCTGTAATGGTTTTGGGTTCTCATTTGGGGATTATGGTTCCTAGCTCGAACCATCGTGAATGCCGCAGGGTCAGAGCCCCCCAAAACTTCGTTCTCATGATGAGAGCGGCGCCTTTCTTGCTCCAAGATTCTCCGACTGCCAGCTCGAACCCCTTCTGCTTGACTTGACTGTCGGGGGTCATCTCTATCCGGAGGGAGTTCAACATACAGATCACCAAAAGTTAAGACTCTGGGAGTGACAGCCCGGAACCTTTGATTTCCTCCAATCTCCCCAATGACTCGAACATCCCCTTCAAAAGGAATCTCCCTGTGCAGGCTACGCTGGTGATTCATGTCAGATTCTCTACCAACGCGTCGATCTTCGACTGGTGTTTGATAACTCACCTCCCAACCATGGTTTGGGTGTCGCCCCTCCCGATTCAGGCGAGACTCTTCGAAAAACTGCCTTTCCCTTTCCATTTCATCCATTCTTGCCCCCATTCGAGTGATCGTATTGCCCATGTAAGTGATCTGGTCAAAAAGCTCAGTATTACTCATCAGAATGGGAGGGTCTCCTCCTATCCGCGGAATCGGGCGTCTATCAGGCATCCTAGGCGTTACCGACCTTCGGTGCGAAACTCCTGAATGATCGGGATTCCCTATCCCAGAGTTCCTTGCGACAGAATTATTCCTTGGCGGCGGCGGAGGCAGATTTTCTCTGGTCCTAACCTCTTCCATAGGCCAATACGCTCACGGTTTGACTGGGACATCCTTCCTCCTAAGATGTCAAAAGTCCCCTCCTTCTGGCGCCACTTGTTAACAGAGGAATTTGGGAAAACAAATTCGGGGAGGGTTGCTGGAATTGTGGTGGTGGTTGATGACGGTGAGCGGCGTAGGATGCTTAGGGTTAGGGTTGGTGATTTGGGGATGGCTGAGATTGTATGATGAGACTATTGCAATTTAGATCGAATATTGAATCCTCTCTTTTTCGCAAGGGTTTGCATCGTACCATACAATGTGCCTACGTACCCTTATTTATAGGGATCAAGCCAAACGTAGTTCTTGGGGAACAAGTAACTATAATGGGCTAGGTTTCCTTATTTAGGAATCCCATTGGATCAAGTCCACCGCCTTTGACAGTATCAGAATGAACCCAAAAGCCCAACTACTTTCTCGGAGCGTAGTGATTAAGCTATTGACCCGAAAATATCGCAGTCAATGCCCATCTTTAGCCACGGAGATTTAAATAGTTTATATAAAAGTCCAGAGAACTGTCAAAGTGGGCGACATCTCTAAATAGGGCGAGATCCTCCCCTATGGGCGAGATCTTAGTTGTAAGTGGATTGGTTCAAGGACCTTATGCGTAGTCCATAATCTTCAAATGTAATAATCACCACAAAAGGGCGAGATCCTTTTCATATATGGGCGAGGTCTTCTGAAAAAGTGTAATGTTATACTTATCTGGGCCATGCCCAATAAATGTCACATTTCCTCATGCCACGACCCATGACACGAATTACTTTCTTTTTCCGGCCCAAACGAGGTCGACACTTCCTAAATAAGGCGAGTATATTTCTGGCCATAACACACACCATTTTTATATGCCAATAAGACAAGCTTCACTATCTTAATTTCCATTAATTGCAGTCTTAGCAATTACATGCATCTTCTTTTTCTTTTCTCAGTTTAAACAAAAATATATTTTCCTCTATCTTTGAAATATAATTAATAATCATGGTCGGTCATCTGACATTCCGTGCGTGGGGATATTTGTAGGAAATATCCAGGAAATATGGTGCTTATGCAAATACTGAGATTAGTACTGGTGTAGGCAATACTGTTTGTGATTCTAACCCTACTGTTACAGGGTTTGCTATTGATCAGACAAGCAAATTATGCAGATGCTGAATAGAAAACTCAAGGATATGGATTCTTCAAGTGAATAGTCAACTCAGGATTTTAATGCAACTGCAAATAATGCTTTGTTTGCAAGTTCTCTTGTGTATATATACTCTAAGGTGAATATAAATCTTGCAGAAAGCTTGCAGGTGATTAATGCAGAGGTATAAATAGGTGATTAAGAGCAAGTCCAACAATGTCCTAAATATTGTCCTAAATTAAAATTTAGGACATTTAGTCACTTTTTGTGCTCCAACAATGTCCTAGTGGTGCCTTAAAACACTAGGACATCCATCAGCTCATGCCCTTTTTTTAAGGCACCTCTATACTTGTCCTAAATCATTTTTAACAATAAAAAATTAACTTCCCTCCTTTTCTACACTTCTCTCTCCTCTATACTTGTCCTAAACCATTTTTCTACAATCAAAAATTAACTCTCCTCCTTTCATTGTCTTGAAAGGAATTCAGCCCTTTAACATCGTTTGCGTTTTTGACCGATGTTAAAGGTGTGTTTTACTTCGGTTTTACTATAACTAATGTTAAAGTAGGTTTTAGACATCAGTTATAGTTAAAACCGATGTCTCAACCTCTTTTTAAAAAATTAAAAAACACGCGGAGATACAATTTCCTCTAAATTTAGAAACATTTCCCCCCTTAACATAATTTCCCCCTTTCTTTTTTCATTTCCCCCTTTTCTTTTTTCATTTCCTCCTTCAACACTCTCACAAACCCACATCCGATTCCCCCCTTTTCTCCCCCAAGAACCCTAACCCCCTTTTTCTCTCATTAGTAGTTAACCCTAATTAGCTCTTAGATCTTGATGGTCAGCTTGTATATCAACTTGTGGTGTCCATTCTCAGCTTGTATATCTCACCCCTCGCCTCTCTTCTCCCTCTCTCGAGTCTCGACTCTCTCACCCCTCTCACTTAAAGAACCCTAATTTCTAGTATAGGTTATGAAGCTGCTCTCTCTCACCTGCTGAATCTCTCTTACCTGCTGAATCTCGCTACAAAGCTACTATGTCCATCTCTCTGCAAAGCTATTCTCTCTCACTACAAAGTACGAAAGCTTGAAAGTCGTTCTCTTTCCTTACAAAACTCGTATCTCTCTCACTACAAAGCACGAAAACTCAATTTGGTAACCGGGTAATCAACATTTGATTTTGAAATTGAAACCCTAATTTTTTAATTAATTACAAATTGGGGGTTTCTTTACATGGGGGTTTCGATATTAGAAATTGGGGGTTTTGATATTATTTGTAGTCATTAATTTTTTATTTTGTTTTTCTGCATTGTTCGAAGAGCATTATTTTTAATTTTAGTTATTTGGTCGATTTTATTTTACTGATTGTTATTTGCTTGACTTTAATTTTAATTTTACTGATTTATTATACTGATTTTATTTTATTGATTGTTCATGTAAAGGTGCTATGTTTTCTCCTTTCTGCCATACATTTGTATTTCCGTTTCTTAATTCTCGATCTCAAGGCTGATTCCGTAACATTTAAAAATTAATTTGCTTGAAAACAGAAAATTACTTTAGTACTTCTTACTTCATATGTACAATTAGTGTTAATTGACTGTTTTCTTGTAGTGTGTCTTACTTTACTATATCTTTATGGAAAACACTGGATTCATATATGAAACTTCAAAAAAATTGAAGAACGAACCAATGTCTAATTAGTGCTAGATAGTGGAAGTAATTTTGGATGCATAGCCCTTGATATGTGTTTGTAATGGAATACTTCTATGGTAGTACTTACTAGGATATGTTCCTTTGGATACGGTGGTCATGCACTTGCTTATGGCAATTCTCATGTGATTCTTTTATCAACGCAGAACCAAACAAGAGCATTCAAGATATTGCAAGAGCTTTGACTAGTTCTCATATTTCCGTTAAGGTACCTTACCATATCATTACTGACGTTTCCTTAAAGAGTTGCTATTGGCTTTTTTGTTAATTGTGTGACACCCCCCAAATCCGGGGTCAGGAGATTTGGTTGTCACGCGAAAATCCTCAAAATAAAACATCTGTTTAATAATAATCATTCACTTGTGATTGTCCAACACTGGAAATATAACATCGGTGACCCCAAACATACCAAGATCTTTTAAGGTTATAGGGCTAGAAACAAGAATCCAAATTCCATTAGATAAAAAGCATTCCTTCTTTTACAACATTCTCTTTGATCAAATCTTAAACCACTGGTGTAGCTTCGATAAGAAGTACGCCAGGCTAACTAGACCATTACATAATAATAATAAATATTAGAACTCAATTATATAAAATAGATCTTACTCTAAATCCAGACATCCTGAGCCAAGTCATCTTCGAAATAGCACCACGCTTCTTCTCTTTCTGAACTGCGCGGATAAGTCTTGCCAAACTACCTTACTGAAATGTTAGAATTTACAACAGCAAGTATGAGCAAAAGAAAATGCTCAACAAGCGTATAAAATTTTTGATATAAAACCAGGATAAGTGGGGCATAAAATCAACTGAAATGTAAAACAGTTTATAGAGAACTGAATCAACAACTGTGATATAATTCAAACCATAACTGAAATCATTTGGCATGTCATAAAAATGAATCATCTGCCAATTCACAATATATAACAGCCATTCTGGCGATATGGATTGGATATATATAACTAAAACACCATTGCCCCCTGATCAGGTTCAAAAGCAATGGGACCACTTTATACAACCACCGAATACCTTCCTATCCACGTGGGTATAACGAGGATTTCTGGGGTACCCAAAATAGGCAAGTAATGTTAGCCTATAGAAAGATGGAATGGTTACCATATCCTCCTTAAATATAGCTGGACCAACTACTCGATGTGGCCTCCTACGCTTTACCATTTTCCAATCCAATAGAGCAATTTCCGAATTCAACAGGAAATGCTTAGTTTTAAATATAGGTCATATCCCATTATTACTACAATAATGACGATATGAAGAGTTTATCTGAAACAATTCCCCACATCAAGGGTACTAATATCAAGCAACTGTGTTCGCACAAAAATATTTAAGAATCATAAATAGCTCTGAACAATAGCTATTCGTCATGATATGAATCAATGAAACATAAAATAAAAAGTGTTTAAGATGATAAAGAAAATACTTGCCTCTGGTCCTTAGCTATTACGTAACATTGCAGTAATACTACTTCCTTCTTCTATCTTACGGCATCACAATCTTCTATTCAAATCATTCGTTGGTTTGACGCTCTTGCGATTGCCACGAGTCTGATTCGTTGACATCGAGCCCGCGCATCTACTTCAAAATCTCATGAAAGAAAAATCGGAAATGTTCCCTTTGAACATAAACGTTTTCCCGGTGTAAAGACACCTCACAATAAATCCAACAACCACAAACAATCATGCATCCATTTCCAACCTTCTCCGCCTCATACCAACTTAACTCTGCTGACATTCCTAAGTCAATATTCACCAATTAATCCTCGAGACAACAACTAATCCTTGAAATAAGTCATTAATCCTCGAATTAAATACATATATACTTGTCACATAACCAATCAACAGATAGCATATACGGCTCACAAATAAAAGAGCACTAAAATTTTTCATAGAATATTTACAAATCACTAACAGATAATCAAAGAATAATAACACACAATTCACATAATTTTCGGATAGCATATAACACGAAATTTTCACAAACTCGGTCTAACAACTCAATTCAGGACTCAATTGGACTAAAGAAATATATTTAAAACAATTTTAAATCACAATTTTAGAATGAAATCCAACTCAGGATTTTTAAAACATTTTCTGAAATTTTCGAGAAATTAAAACTATTTTTAAACATTTTTTAACAGAAAATTGGTTAATTAAAATTTAAATAATCCTAATTAAATTAATTAGAATCGAGTAATAATTAATTAATAAATAATTACATTTATTAAATAATCAAATTAATTAAATCATTATTTGAAATTAATTAATATAATTAAAAGTATTTAATTCTTAAAAAAAATCAATAAATAAATAATTAAAACTAAAAACAGAATTCAGAAATAAATTCTGAATTTACAAACTTTTTCAGAAAATAATATTTCTGAATTTTATAACTAAATTCAGAATTATAAAGTAATTAAAAGTAAATAAAAGTAAATAAAAGTTAAAATAATTGGTAAAAAGTTAAAATCAATTTTCTTTTCACCACACTAACTGAAAATGGATCAAAAATGGGTCAAGGAAACGGGTCATCAAGAACGAATCCGGGTCGCCAAGAACAACCCGCCGGAAACTGGGTTTACCAGAATCCGGCCGGCGTCCGGCCACCGGGAAACGACTGGCTTAGCAATAACGCATGGTTTCTGTAGTTTGATACCTCTGATAGCATTACCACATAACAACAACGTTGTTAAACCAACAAAAATGATAGAAACTCGACCGAAAATGACCAACCGTGGCCATCTCCGGCGAGCTCGACCAAAAACTCCGGTGAAACTCCGATTTGCTTAAATCGGGAACTAAACTCCACGTTTTATACACCAAAACGAAGCTAAGCACTTGTACAATCAAACCCCTAACCTCTTAAACACAACATAACATCACAAAGAACAGTATAATCATTTGAAATTTCGGTTTAAAAACTTAATTCATATATCACAAAATTGAACACAAACACATCAATTGAATACATCAAATAACTCCCTAGGATCATGGGAAGCTATACAAACTAGGGATGGCAAAAAAAACTGATCTGACGGATACCCGATCCAATTCGACCCGATTGGATCTTGCCGAACCCGATTTTTTGGATTTGGATTTGGATTTGATTTTTAAACCCGAAAGAGTTTGGATTTAGATTTGGATATTAGCCAAATCCAACCCGAAACCCGAAAAAAAACCCGATATATATATATATATGAGTATATAAATAAATACCCAGCCCATTAGTTACCTAGGCCCAACCCATTTACATCAAACCTAAACCTAATACTCGATTAGTCGATTGCACTAAATCACTAATACTCGATTACTTTGCGATTGTATTTTAATTTTTATGTCTTTGGATATTTATAGTGGTGTAATTTGGACTTATTTATTTTCATGTCTCTGAAATCTAGATATTTATTTTTTATTGTAATTTTAATTTTTATGAAATTTAACTTAAAAAAAATATTACTATTTTTTTTTACAAAGAATTAAAAATTTCGGGTTTGGATAAAACCCGAACCCGATCCAAACCCGATGGATCGGGTTTGGATTTTGAATTTCTAAATCCATTTGGATTTGGATCGGGTTTGGATTTAGATTAAGGGTTCGGGTTTGGATTTGGATATCACAGATATCCAACCCGATCCAACCCGTTGTCATCCCTAATACAAAACATCAAAACAATCAACCAATCTCTTAAACAAAAAGCCCCAAATTTTCACACATAAACCCTAAAAATTCAAATTAAATTAGAAATTTAGAATCAACACATACACGCATATACACAGCCACATATTCATGTAATACAACATGCGAGATTCAATTTGGTTATTCATATGAGAGATTTGGATCTCGAAATCACCTTCAAAAGGCTGATTGATCCTCAAGAACACCAAGAACAATTTCTCAGGATTTTCCAGAAATTAAAATTAAAAAAAACTCACTTTTTTGATTATTTTGATTAATAAAAAAAATCAACTGCTATTTATATTAAATCAAAATTAATACCCCAAAAATATTTTTAACTCCTAATTAAAATTATTAAGTCTTAAAAATAATTTTTATGGGATAAAAATGTAAACTTTTTATTTTTAAACAAATATAATATAAATGCCAAAATTCCCCAAAAATTATGAATATTACATAAATTACAAAATAATGCATTATTAAATATCCCATTATTATATAAAAATAATTTTATGAAAAACAGGGCCTCAATTTTAATACAGGGGCTGGGTCCGGAAATTAAAATGCGAAATTACTGTATTCTAAAAATATAAAAATTACAGAAAAATAGAATAAAATAATCTATGCTACACAGAAGTCACATAATACGTATTGGATAATTTTCCTATTTAATAAAAATCATAATGCGTTTAAATGCATTAAAAATAAACTAACACACAATAAAATGAACTAGAAATATATTTTAATATAATAAATTACACGTAATTTTCCCGGTCGTTACAAATTGTTTATGATTAAAATGCTGAAGAAGTTGAATTAGAAAAGAAGAAAAAAAAGAAATTGGCTGAACCTCAAAGGTATATATAATGACTTATTCCAGATGTTGCAAGTTTCAATGAACAGAATACAAAAGCGAAAATTTTCCGGTGCAAATGCCTTATAGTTTTTGCTAATTTACTGGCTACTACTTTGGTATTATTAGTTGCTCCTTGTTGCTTAATATTCACCGTTTTCTTATCTTGCCTTGGTAAATCTGAATAATTGGCCCTCGTAATTGAATATATTTTTAAATGACCCTTTCAACTTTTTTACTATTTTGTGTAGAGCTAAACCAGCATTATCCCCTTCAATATAGTGTGCTCTCTAACACATGGTTCCAAAGTTAGAGATACGTTAATAGCTTACAACTTAAAAATTACTTTTACATAAAAGTCATTAACAAACTTTAGGTAACAAATAACTTTTTAAAAAAATGTAACCTTTGTACCAATTATTATACCCATATCGGTGGCTGGTTGATATGATAGGTAGGAAGTTTACTAGTAGTTACTAGTAGTTTCATTGCTGTGACTATAGATGATTCAGTTTACTAGTAGTTTCATTGTTGTGACTATAGATGATTCAGTTGTGCTTCTTTTGGTATTCTGTTTTGCTTTCTTACTCTCTATCTCTCCCTGTAGGTATGTAGGTATGACTCAGAGGCTGTCTTCTTTGATGAGAGTGTGAGAGATTCTAAACGGAAAGATTTGGACTTGGAGGGATCATTGCGAGAGACTGCTAGTTTTAGTTTGGTTTTTCGGATAATGTAATGAAAGCTTGTTTTTTGTACATAGGCTCATGTAGAGTAGGCCAATTTAGTTTTACTCAATGATGTAAGAATGTTGTATTTCTTTCGTTAATGAAAAAATCAGTTTTACTTACTTTTTAGTGTGATTTAGTTTTGGTAATTGTAGTGTGTTACTTACTTTCTAGTGTGATTTGAATTTGGTAATTATAGTATGCAAATTTATGGAGCTATTTGACATCGGCTAAGAACCGATGTGGTATACAATTTACAACATCGGTTGTCTATCTAAAACCGATGTGGTACAGGAGTTGAGACATCGGTTCTTTATAGACATCGGTTCTTTTCTATAAACTGATGTTGTTGACCACTATTTTACATCGGTTTAAAACTAATGTAATAAGTACTTTTTAACATCGGCCCAGAACCGATGTAAAACACATAGACTTTTAACCTCACACAGCAAGACATCGGTTTTGAAAATTTTTAACATCGGTCCAGAATTGATGTCTATTGACTTATTTGGCGTAGTGATATAATTCCAAATTTTCTCAGAATTCCAAACAAGTGCATTCTAAGAGAATCAATTACTATTGTGATCATTGTAAAGTCCCTGGTCATAGCATGGAAGGTGTTTTATGTTGAATGGTTACCCAACAAACTTTAAAGGGGGCCATCCAGGAAATATGGTGCTTATGCAAATACTAAGATTAGTACTGGTGTAGGCAATACTGTTTGTGATTCTAACCCTACTGTTACAGGGTTTGCTATTGATCAGACAAGCAAATTATGCAGATGCTGAATAGAAAACTCAAGGATATGGATTCTTCAAGTGAATAGTCAGCTCAGGATTTTAATGCAACTGCAAATAATGCTTTGTTTGCAAGTTCTCTTGTGTATATATACTCTAAGGTGAATATAAATCTTGCAGAAAGCTTGCAGGTGATTAATGCAGAGGTATAAATAGGTGATTAAGAGCAAGTCCAACAATGTCCTAAATATTGTCCTAAATTAAAATTTAGGACATTTAGTCACTTTTTGTGCTCCAACAATGTCCTAGTGGTGCCTTAAAACACTAGGACATCCATCAGCTCATGCCCTTTTTTTAAGGCACCTCTATACTTGTCCTAAATCAATTTGAACAATAAAAAATTAACTTCCCTCCTTTTCTACACTTCTCTCTCCTCTATACTTGTCCTAAACCATTTTTCTACAATAAAAAATTAACTCTCCTCCTTTCATTGTCTTGAAAGGAATTCAGCCGGGATAAATCCCCAACCAACTATGCAACCAAATTGAAATATAAATAAACGAGCTAAACAATTTGCCACTTTACTCTTTTAATATCATCTTATAGTAGAGACTATGCATTTTAAACCTCAATAAAATGAATAAAATTTTAGCCCAAGTTGATTTTATACATACGCCAAGCTGACTCTTGTTACTGACGGCATGAAGTAGTGTTGTGTAGCACAAATTTCGTCATTTCATAAAGTTAAGGAAAACCATTTTAATGTTGTCATCCGAGACAATTAAATCATGTAAAGACATTTGTACACACATGTAACACCACTTTATACGGTATAACATGTAAAATCAACTAATGCACAGTAATCCAGTATACATATAATCTTATGTTGGAATATGGATGCGATTATAAATTAAATTCATTGATTCGGTAAAATCAATTCCGATTTTTACTACGGATTTTTTGCCACCGCCTTAACATAATTAATTAACACGGTTAATTAATTAAGGAAATTTCCACCGATTTAATTGATTAGCACGGCTAATTAATTAAGGCAATTGTGTTAAGGAAATTGCCACCGATTTAATTGATTAGCGCGACTAATTAATTAAGGCAATTGTGTAGCGCACAAGTCTTCTCATCCTATAAATACTCATCTAGAGCAATAGGATTATTTACTCGGAAACACACATCCTTCTCTTTTATACAGCCTCTTCTCTTCCTCTGGTGATAGCTCTTGCTCGTCTCAAGCTCGCTGAGAGTGACGCTCATCTATAGCCTCACTGCAATCCGTTTTATTCTGGGAGGCATTTCGCTCGCACATACGGTGGGGGGCTAATACGCTTTAAGGAGACAGTCACGCACTGGACTCGGTTTTTTCGTTCCTTGTCTCCTCTTTTGTCTATTTTAATTATACACATAACTGTTACTCACACAAGCACAAATATTATACTATTTGTATTTATCGCAGATTGTCTAACAATCTTAAAGCGTATTATTATATATCTGTGATCTGTACTTACGTAGTTGCTTGTTTGTTTGAGTGACAGATTTAATGGAGAATCAAACTATGAACAACACGAACATGATGGTTGATCCCAACGCACAGATTGTAACATCTGATGGGGATCACCAGTCGCCGCCAAACTCTAACGCACAGATTATAACATCTGATGTGAGTGCGACGCCGATTGGACATGTGCCTACGGGACATGTGCCTTTGGGACATACTGTCATTGGACATATTAATGTTCCGATTGGATCGATTACGATAGGTTTCGTTCATACGAATGGACATACGGTGCCTACTGGTGTGCAAACATCGGTAGTACAGACGTCTGCTATGCATGTGGTGCCTAGTGCACATATTGCACATGTTGTGCATGTTGTTCCTGTTGTGCCTGCTGCACATGCTGAGAAATCTGAGAAGTTCAATGGAACGAATTTCAAACATTGGCAATAAAAGATGTTGTTCTGGATCGCTACCTTAAAGAGGATCCACCGTTGCTCACTGCTGAGAGTAACACACAAACAGTTTATGTTGTTGATGCTTGGAAGCACGCCGATTATATCTGTCGGAATTACGTGCTGAATGGTTTGGCTGACTCGTTATATAACGTGTACAGTACGAAGTCTACGGCTAAGGTCTTATGGGAATCACTTGACCATAAGTACAAAACCGAGGACGTTGGGGCTAACAAGTGGATTGTTGGCCGCTTTCTTGATTATAAGATGGCAGATTCTAAGACTGTGGTAAGTCAGGTGCAAGAACTGCAAGCGATCATCCATGATATTCATGCTGAATGGATGATCATAAGTGAGTCTTTCCAAGTTGTTGCTGTAATTGAAAAGCTGCTATCTGGATGGAAAGATTTCAAGAACTATCTTAAGTACAAGCGCAAGAAAATTTCTTTTTGAAATATCAATCTTGGTCGGATGTTTCGAGATGTTTAAAAACCTAACAGGCCTGTTACTTATTAAGTACAGGATGAGGGTCGGCACGAGATTTATAATTTTCTAGTTGGATTCGTTCCTCTGGTTAAATTATATATTCTCTTGTTGGTGTCGGTTTGCTGTGGCAGTGACACGAGCCTATTATGGTGATCCATGTGATACATAATACGGCACTGCGATCAGCTCTATATGCTAAAATTTGGAGAAATCCAGAACGATGGTGACCCTAATACATCAGTTGATCAAGGATCACTGATTATGGGTTTATTGGAAGTTTATGTTCTTCCTCGAACCTCTTTTGGTTATACTGGTTATACTAGTTGGTGAGCCAGAAAATTAGGTTCTTTTATGAATCAAATTGAAATTTAAGAGAAATTCAATGGTTGAATTTTTCAGTGAGAAGAACAAGAAAGTTCTTTGAACATGATATTAATACCTGAGAGGTTTTAATAAAAACAAGATAAAATCCGTAACGACTCGAGATTTTATAATTAAACAAAACGATTATGAGATTTCTGTGTGTATGAAACGCAGAATTAAATACGAATTTTCAATGATTTCAATATGGGGAGATTTTGTCAACAACGGGCCATGCCTTTAAGGAAGTTGGGTATTAAGTGAGACCATTGTGTCTTCTCCGACAACCTGGAAATCAAACCATTGATGAATGTTGATTTGAAGTATTTAATTCAAGGAAAAATTGGGTATCTTTTTATGATGGGATCATGGTCGTTTGAAACCTGTTCTAGTGAGAGGTGATAACAAGTTGTGTAATTACTTTATAGTAATACATTGATTATGTGTACTCGTTAAAGAGTAAAAATGAAGCTAGATAGAGATAATTACACTCTATAAGCTCGAGATAGAAAACCAACTTAATACGAAATTAAGAGGGTAAGGAATGACTTTAATACTGAATAACCACTAGGTGATGTTTGTTCACAATGTGGATATATTCATGAGGTTACTGCACATTACTCGCATTAATCAAATGGAGTAGCTGCAGGTTGAGTTGCACTCTAATGGAGATGCAAAAGCGATGCTGATCAGTTCAGATTTTCACTGAATATGAGGATATTAGTCACGTAGAGACTAATCATTCCTTAAACAAGATACCTTGAAAGGAAATAATAGAATTTCCTATTAATTCTGGAATGGTTTCGACATTCTTAGAAATATTAAAATGTGGGGGTATCTTGAAGCGAAAATAATAAAATTTTTTGAGAATTCTAGAATGTAGAGAAACATTCTTAGATATATTTAAAATGTGGGGGTATCTTGAAGATGTCTTGATACCTATACATATAAAGGTTAAAGGAGTTCCAAAAGTCATTTGTGATATTTTGGATGGATATATTGACAACGATGAAGTCTATCGATATCCTGTGGTCTGCAGATGAATCTAATGTATAAGATTCATTATAATGCAATTACAAAATCTAGGAATGCTTCTATGATGAATTAGTAGTTCCTTGTAAATTTGTAATTAAAATTTATCCGAAAAAATTTACGAGTTATTGGATGAATGTGAGGTTGAACCTAGACAGAGCAAAAGACTTGGAAAATTTGTTAGTCCAAAAATGTCTGAAATTTTGCTTGATGGTAAACCTCAAAGCTTGAAAGAAGCTATGTGAATTTTTCTGATAATCCTATGAGAAAAAAAAGGATATCAATAGAGAAATTGACTAAAAGTAGTCAATAAGTCAAGATTTCTAACAAGTATGTTAGAAAATGGATTGTGACACTTTTCAAATAAATATGATCTCTCTATATCCTTTGTGGGGGAAAAGGGATGTTAAGAAATAGAGAGAAGCGATTAATAAATAGAGAAGTGATTCTATGTGACAGAATCATATTCAATAACGTATGGATCTTGCCATTTGGGCCCAAACGAATTTTCAAATTTAGAAAATAAATATATGGGTCAAAGGAAAAGTAAAAGGCCAGACTGATAATTTAAAGATTATAGTCAAAAGTGAAGACCTAACTTACTCTATGTTATATTCTTGAGTTACAAGAAAATGGTTCATCAAGATGATACTTAAATTATCAGCATTGTGAAATTTAGAAGTACATCAATGAACTTTGGAACAGTCTTTCTTGGTTTCTCTGCTTAAGGAAAGAGTAGAAAGTCTGTATTTTGGTGATTATGTTGATTGAAACAACATAGATACGAAAATTGGCATAGGCATATGAAATTTGATATTGTTGCGATATGCTATGGTTTCATAATAAACGATATAGTTGCCACTTTGAGGACGCTCAAATTTGGTAACTGAGTGAATGAGTATTGCCAGTTTAGGGACGCTTAAACTTGGTAATGAGATAAATTGAAATTACTAATTTTTTGGGACGCTAAAAATTGGTAATTTCAATTACGATTTGAAGCCTTAGCTGATGATTGGTAAAGTAATTACCAAAATGTGACATGCCAATGTTGAGATGTAAAATTGATGGAAAATCATTGAATTGACAAATGTGTATATGTTATTTACACATGAGATGATAAAATTATTGTAATTACAGGTGAGTGATCTGATCATTATGAGAAGTAATGACAAGATGATCATCTCTAGTAATTTGGATGAGAAATTGTTGTAATTGCATGTGAGTGATCTGATCATTACGAGAAGTAATGACAAGATGATCATCTCTAGCAATTTGGATGACGCTTAAAGTTTTGATTTTGGAGATTAAAATCTTAATAACTTAAAAGTCCTAAAGGATACATGTCACAAGTTAGTGATGTGAATCTTGAAGAGATCAACGTAACTAAATCTAGTATATCTAGAATGAATATATATGATGTATCTATCTAAGGATAGATGAACAAGGATCTCTCAAGAATGATTGAAAGTCTATTGTACATTTCAAAATGGTACAAAATTAGACATAGGCTACACAGTTGGTAAGCTGAGTAGATAAACGAGTCAAATCAAAATTGGTCTCTTGAAAGTGATTGCAATGAGACTATGGTGTTTGATATATACTCGTGAGTTTGGGCTGCATTGCAAACGATATCTAATTGTACTATGTGGATATAGTATGGATGTTAGATGTTTGACTTTAGGAACTTAAAAGTCATTAATGAATTTAGTTCACATTAACGTAAGCAGCCATGTCATGGAAATCCTAAATAGACGATTAAACATAGCTCGATTCATGATGGAATACGAGTCTTTTGCATAATATATGTGCATGTAAGAGGGTGAATTGGTAGTCACTTTGTAAAGGATATTCCTAAATGACAAGAAAATGTGTCTTCAATATGCATATTTTATTTGAATAATTTGCAAATTGGGAGATTACATTGTTATGTATGTAATGATATGTCTCGCCTCTATGACGAAGACATAATATCATTAAACAACTACTCTCAACGAGAATTATCAGGATTGACTCTGTAAAGTCAAATGATAATGTTATGGATCCACTAACCAGATGGTTAAACTTAGATAATCTGGTTAAACCAAGAGAATTTGGTTATACTGAGAGATAGTTGTAAAATCATCGAGAGGGATGGGCCTTAAGCCTATTGCTTAACAGCGTCATGGTGGACACCCAACTAAATCATGATTACCAAATCACTGTGGGGGTAACCCCTGGCCTGTTCCTATGATGAGGAAACAGTGAGACCCGTAAGGTACGAGGTTAAGCTCTATGCTTTTAATGATCTTTGACGAATACATGGAATTCACGTTTGAATGCATGAAATTCGGTTGAGTAAACGCGGGTTACTCTATAAGATAAAGATCACCTATGTGGGAGAGAAGTGGGGCCGCTTCAAAGGAGAATTGTGATAAGTGGAGTTTATATCCACTTGGAGCGTTCCATATCGGCTTAAATTGATTGTCTTGGACTCAAGTTTGTGGTGGTTTTGATGTGTTTTGTTTAGTTGTGCAGATTTACGAGAATGTTGATTAAGGTTGATGCTTCTATCGTTTTTGGAGAATAAATTGATTAAAATTCGGATTTCTGAGATGGTTGCGCAGTCTACACTGTTTTGGACATATCTGGAGTTCTAGAAGCCCGTTTTCAGCGATCTTACTACCCACGCGAAGCTTGGGAGATTTTCTATAATATGGGATAGGTGTTGCATGAGCAGGTTGCGCGTGGTGGGCGCAGGTTGCGCGACAAACAGACTGATGGGCGCAGGTTGCACGAGCGCGGTGCTGAAAAATTACAGTTTTTACTATTTTGGCCATATCTTGAGTCTACAACTCCGTTTGAGGCCCGTAAGCAGTCCACGCGAAGATAACGGAATTCTCTATCATTCTAAAGTGGTCCAGATGTCCAATTACTACTGGAACGGTCCAGAAATACTGAAGAAAAGTCAGCTATGAATTTTCCTTAAAAACAGAATCAGTTTAGGAAACCTATTTTGCAGAAATTCTATTATAATTCTGTTTTGGTATTTTCTTGTTGGGCAAGACTTCTAGAGCCTATATAAACACATCCAACCTTTGTAATTTGGATTATTAGGAGTAGAACCATTACATATCAATTACTTAGTTTTATTTGTATCTTTTCATACTTTGTTTTTATCATGATTTCATCAGATCCCATGATGACGAGAGGTTCAATTATGAGCTAATCGTTGTCATGGGATTTTAACGGATTTATTTATGGAGCTTTAGTATCGTGATGCTTTACAGATCTGTGTGTGATGTATATCTGATATCCTCGTATGGTTGTGTTTCATGTATTTAGATGCGTAGCTAACATCTAATTTGTTAATCTCTTGTGAAGCGAGAGTGGATCTTGAGATTTAGAACTTGTCATGCTAGCATAGGATAGGTTGATGTTTTAACATCATGATTTGTGGCGTAAATAGAGATATTATGCTGCCCTATGTGATCAATGTGGATAACTTGTTCTTCAACCGTTATGTTTTCAAATTCTATAGAGATATAGGGTCTAAGCATAATTGGTGTCTATTCATCTTCTATCTCTTTTGTGGATGTATGTTTAGTTTGGTATTCGTATACTGAGAAGTAGCGTATACTTGTTTCGTGTTATCCGATCAGACATCATAACCATTGCATATAGTGATTAAAGGCGTCAGATCTAAGCAAAGTATTTAATGAAGTTAGGATTCCATGGTTTCTCTTGCAGAAGTAATTCGATTCCAATTTTCGTTAGTTAGTTAATTCTTATTTGTTAGTTTACTTCTTAGTTAATTTAGTTTATAAAACCCATTATTGTTAATTGTCTTAGCAGTGCATAATAACCATACATTGTTGTATAGGTGCATCTACTGAATTAAAACCATAACCAGATCTTTGTGGGAATGAACTTGACTTATATCTATATTACTTGTGACCACGTACGCTTGCGTGATTTAGTGCAAACAAGTTTTTGGCGCCGCTGCCGGGGATCATCGGTGTTTTATATTTGGTTTATGTGCTTGTCAATAGTGGTCGTTAGAGTTCACTGACTCAGATTTTTTCTTACCTATCCTGTTTTGTTCGGTGTGTTCAGGTACTTGAGTGTTTGAAGATGGCATGCGAGGAGTTGCCATGGTGGGCATATTCGAGGACATCCATGCCTCAACAATGTGAGCGGTGTTTGGGCGTTCATGATCCCTCACAATATTGTTACTACGAAGGAGTTGATCCATATGTCACTTATGAGGAACAACCATATTTTCAGTACCATCCTCAACAGTACCAGCAAGATGTTCCAGATATGTCATATGTTTTTGGTAGTGAAGAGTTTCAACATCAGCAACCTATTCCTACTTTTCAGTCAGATGAGGTTGATGATTTGAAGGAGATTAGGAAGGAGATTAGGATGCTTGTAGAGAATCATGAGAAGTCTATCAAATCTATGGGGACACTTGTTGCTCAAGTTTTGAGTGCCTTGGAACAAGAGAAACAACAATTCATACGAGAGGCAACACCAGAGAATAACGGTGACTTGGAGCAAGGTACTGTATGCATAATTGAGGAAGACAAATTCCAAGGTGAGGTGAGCGTTCCCAAGCCATGTGAGGAATTTGATCATGTTAGGATGGTGGATGATTTGGAAAGGGCACTATTTGGGACTGACACTGATGAGCTACACAAATTTCAAGAATTGGTATGTGCGTACCAAGAGGCTGATGAACATGGGAAAGATGCAGGTCTTCTACTTGTCTCAGAGTTTAAAGATGGAGGTAGCGCATTAGAGCCAATGGAGGAAGTTCTTTTTGAGGAACCAAAGGCTTCAGCAACTTACATTTACCCTCCTCCATTATATTCAAGCGAAGTCCGTAAATGTGTGTTGTTCTACAAATTGATAGATTTTGGGTCAACATATGAAGGCATTGGAATAGGACATAGCTGTTATACGAATAGGCCAACTATTATCATCCTTAATGGAGGCTTGGAAGTAACGTCAAGCTATTGACGTTAAAGAAGCGCTTCGTGGGAGGCAACCCACGCTTTTCGGCATTTTTATTTAGGTATGTTTTCTACTATCCCTTGTATTACTTTCCACTCAATGCGGACATTGAATATTTTAAGTTTGGGGGTGGTTTGGGGGATTAATAGTAGTTGTTGTATTATGTGTTCATGTAGGATTTTATGTTTTGCATATTAGTAGTAGTAAATTATGCATTTATGTTCGTGTTATCTACGTTTGTTTCATATAGGACATTCTGTTTTTTTGTTAGTATTTCATGTGAGGTATTTCTACTTTCTACTGTACTATTTCGCAAACTGGCTTCGTAATCAATAAAATCAAAGACACTCAAAACAAAGATCATGCATATGATGGAATAGTTTTTAGGTAAGTCTTAGTTTTATGGCTATCCACAATTTTATTTGCATTATTAATACTAATTATGCATAATGATAATTGTGTTCTCGGTTTTTCTGACCCCTGCAGCCAATTGCCGTCTAATCTGCAAGATGCAACCCGAAAATATTTGTGTTGGAAAATGTGGGTTTTAGCCCCCACACTGACTAGTCATTTTGAGCCTAGTTTTGAGTGGTCGTATATTGCGTGTGCGCAATGAGTGATGCTTGGATTATGTTCTCCTCCGAGAGAGTTTTCCGAGGCATGTTTAATTACTCAAAATGGTTAAGGGATGATGAATGAGATATGATAGCTCAAAGATGGTCCCTTAGGAGTGTAAATTTTATTTAGATAATGGAAGTCCCACATTGAAATGGAAAAGGAGTTTCCATGACTTTATATAGTACAACACTTGAGTAGTGTTCACTTGTGTTGGCTAAGTGTTGCTCCATCTCCTACGCGGGCGCGCAGGGGGGTGCGAATTGTGGGCTTTCGAGGGGAAAACCGAGGCTTCGTAAACCTTCGGGCTTTCCGCGTGTGCGACCTGCGGACACGAATGCAGATATTGAGTAGTGCACAAGTCTTATCTCTAATCTTATCGTTACCGCCTATTTTATATTAACACGTTAATTATTTTAGGCAGTTGTGTAGCGAACAAGTTTTGTCAATCCTATAAGGGTCCAAGGTTTAATTATCTCATTCGCAGCCTAAACACGTCCAATACCTCTCTTTCCCTGGTGCTCGTTTTTGCTCGCCGAAGGTGTCGTTCTCTACAACGCCATCGTTCTCTCGTTTTATTTTTGGAGGCTATCATTTCACACACACGGTGAGAGGCGAAATAGCTTTAAGGAGACAGCTCTTCCGCTGGACTCGAGATTCTCTTATATCCTTCTATTCTGTTATTTATTTGCTTATTCACTGTTATACACCGATTTGTTATTCGCACACGTATTGTTATTTCTCACAGATTGATTAACAATTTGGATGTACGGGAATCAATCACAATAACGCAAAGATCCTGTACGAGTACGCCGTCAACAAGATGAAAAGAGAAAACTTGAAGTCCCTCGAAATGTTTAACGAGTTGGAGGTAGATACTTGAGGCTGCCTGGAATTGTTCAAGGAGAAAGTAGATACGTGCATTATTCAATTCAATGTAACATATTAGTTATTATGAATTTATTACAGAACAGAGTATAGAACAGAGGCATTCTACCTGCACAGCTAGTGCAGTGGATGACCATAATCTTTCAGTTATTTTGTTTAATGATCCTACTCCTGATTATTGTTTTCTTCTAAAATTTTATTGGATTTATACTAAGGATTATATACTGTCATTAATTAATAACAAAATTTACAAAAGACACGGTTATATTGAAAGTAGAAGCTACAAGCAGTGGCGGAGCCAGGAGGTAAACCTCCTGGGGGCACCGTACAAATATCCGGTAATTGTTTCAAAATTTTTTTATACTGCACCATATTTTTAATAATTATAACACCTATTAAATTTAAGAAGTTGTGGTTTTCTTTATACCTAGCTTGGTAGGGTATATTTATAATGCATTATACAAGCAAAAGAGCCTACAACAAGGTACTACATCGAGTTATAGAGATTTAAAAGACTTAAAAGTGTGGGGGCACAAGTGTAGATAATTATATATTATTACTGATTTATATGTAGGTCTTACAAAAAATAATAACTATTTTTAAGTTGGTGGGGGCACGTGACCCCAGAGGCCCCCACCTGCCTCCGCCAATGGCTACAAGTGTACATGTCCACTTTCTCTATACATTAGTTTAAATATTTCTGATAATTCTGAATATAAATGGAATTCTGACTTTAATAAGTTTCTACCGCAAACACTCAATGTTAGAGTTTTAGTTTTAAACTTCCTGTTTTGTTTATATTCTTTAAAGATTTAGATTGATACTTTAGTATAAGTGAAGTTGCGAGCTATTGTTTCTTTTGCAAACCTTTAGGCTAATTATCTCTAGTTATGTCTGCACAATGTTGTTGCAGATTATTGTAACTTGCACCTAGTAAGTTTACGTAGCCTATAGTGCATAGTATTTTAGCCTTAGACCGTGACTCAAAGAGCAGTGCAGACTACTGTATTCTGCGATGGAGTTTGTGAGATGAATTGGCTTGTAGAGTGTTTTTTTGCGGCCTCTGGATTATCTAATACTCTTTTCACGCTCTGTCTTCAAAAATCTCGAAAAACTCGAATTTCTAATAGTATCTGAATGCAAATTGTTGGAAGGCATCTTTGAGGATGAAAGGGGTGATGAAACTTCTGATATCACTGACAAGATTGTCACATTCTCTTCACTCTCGGTGCTTCATCCTGAAGATTTACCAAATCTCAAAAGTTTTGTCTGCAGTGAAAATTACGAGAGCAATATGCCGGCTTTAGTGGAAGTGAGAGTTCCAGACCTAAATGACTACATAAGACAAAATCACAAAGAGGAACTACTGGGAACACAATCAAAGAGAATCGAAGAAGAAGTGAAGGCAGGCCTATTACTTTAGAAACGCAAGATATACCAAATGATATCCATGATTTGTGTAGTAGAGATTAAGTGTCGTCGCTTATATATACTAGCTTATAGCCCGTGCAAAGCACGGGTTACTTTTAATTTTTTATAATTTATTTATAATATAATATAATATTATAAATATTAATTTAAATATGTTATTGATTCGAACCTTACATCTTTATATATAATAATTTTTAGTATTAAATATAAATTAATATGTTATTGGCGGGAATCGAACCTTGAACCTCTGCATATAACAACTTTTAGTATTGTTATATCTAACGGTCATGATCTACTTGAGTTGCTGATCTAACGGTGATAAATGAGGGATAACCAAAAATGGGGATAACCAAAAAAGGGGTAACCAACTACAAATTATACCCCTTTTGCTTATTATAATATAGTATAGAAGTATAGATAGTATAGATTTAGTACTATAAATTAATAAATCATGATGCCAAAGCCTTGATATTTAGTACCATAAAAATGTAATTCTTATGTTGTCCTAAAAAATAAATGATTAAATTCGTCAATGATTTCTAATTTATTAATTTTCGCAAACATTGCATTTACGACGTGTAGATCTATCAATACTTCAATCAAGCATTATGCAGTATCAAAACTTCTGTCTTGTTAAAAGCAATTCTCGGAAAAGTTTATAATCTTTCATGAAGACGTTATTGATCTGTCAAATGTTCGGTTTCATTAAAATTTTGACCTTTCGATTCCTCTTCATATCTGAGTTTTCCTAGTTAATATCATCCCACGGCAAAGAGGCAAAGTACAAAATCTTATAAAAATACAAATTTCAGTATTCCACATTTGTAGATAAAATTGTTGAATAAATATGATCATGATCTTGATTCTTGGAGATATATTACTTTACCACGTCAATTTACTATATTTCCTCCATCATTAGTTCTAAAAATCATATTTGGACAATTTTACATGCCACACTGAACTCAAGAAATCATCTTTAATTTAGCGTAGGTTTAACAATTATTATCCAATTTAAACTACTAGGAAATTGAAAGAAAAAAAAGTTACAATTTTTACATTAAAAATTCTATTCAATTTAAAAACCTACTTATATTTAGTTTACATTATTAAATTTACTTTTTGATATAATCATAGTATTAATTAAATAAACTTACTTTCTAATATTAGATCTAATTCTATTTATTTTAGTTTATTTTAGAAGACCTACTTGTATTTGGTGTAAATTATTAAATTATTTTTGGTATTTGAATATAATCCTACTATCAATCGAATAAATGTTTTAATATTAGATTTAACGGATCACATTTATCGATAAATTTTAAAGTATAACGGTCCATACTCTTTGGGTTGACGACCATATTACTGTAGTACAAAAAAATTGGATAATATCCCCTTACACTTATAATTATATAGGTTATAACCTGTGCAACACGACTCTTTTTTTAACATCTATAATTATATTAATTTTGTTAATATTTATATGTCATCAATTTACATATCAGATTGTTGTTAAAAGATATACGTGGACTATAAAATCATCCAAATCTGAATTCTAGATTTCAAGATAGAGCCCAAATAATAAATATGATTTTTTTAATATTAGTAAAATAAATAAATAAAATTCAATTCTAATACAACAATTTTTTTTTGCTAAGCCTAGTACATGTTTTTTTTAACTATATTTTTCTTTTTAATATGATTTAATCTTGATCGTCTATTTTTAAAAATAATGGATTCGACGGTTGTGATTATTTTGGCGGTACAGTGAACAAAATTAAGGTACCAAAATTATGGATAAGATCCCTCTTACACTTATTATATATAAGGATATTGTTATGATCGCATGCACTATAGATCAACGTTAATCAAACACAATAACAAACACGAAAGTAAATAGCACAACAAATTAACGTGGAAACCCCCTCAAGGGAGGGTAAAACCACAAATTCACTAAATATGAATGTATTACAAGATTGGAGTCGCTCCCTCACTCAACACTCTTGAATACAATCACCTCACATTGATTACAAAAGCTCTCTCTTGTGTATCGCACACAACTCTCTAACTTTTGCAATGCTCCAAAACTCCTACAAATATCTATATTTATAGGCAATACAAATATTCTAATCCTATTCTGTTTCAATACCTATTTGTGACAATTACCATCTTTTCTTATCTTGGATAAAAATCCTTCCACAATTAATATTCCTACCAAAATAAGAAATACCTCAATTATCACAAATTAGAATTATGCTCATAATAGGATTCTTAACTTAATTAGGAATTCGGGGCGGACCCCAACAAATCCTCCCTCGGCTTGAATTCCCTAATACCTCAACCGATTCCGAGAATCTTATCTTTTTCTCGGTCTTCATCGTCGTTGTTTCCGCATCTAAACAATAGATGTTCTTCTTAGAATCAAGCTCTTTCCATTATACACCTTGCAACTTCGCCCTCGTCCAACAAATCTATACCCACGTGATGCCAACACACTCAAAGTCAACACATTCTTTGACGCATCTGGTACGTATCCCACATTGAGAGCTTTCTTGATCGTACCATCATGGAGTTTAAGGCGAACAATTCCAACTCCTTGAACCTTCATCTTCTCATCATTCCCCACAATAATATTACCAAGATTTTCATTAGTGCATAAAGTCTCAAACATCGCTCGATCTCTACATATATGCATGGAAGCAGCAGAATCCATCACCCATTCTGATTTATTCTTCACGGAACCAGAAACAGTATCCTCGCTCGCCATCAAAAACTCTCCATCCTCGATCACATGTGTAGAGTTCGCATCATCATCTTTGTTCTTTCCCTTCATCTGCTTAAAGGACTTCAAATCTTCTTTAAAGCTTGGACAGAACATTTGCATATGACCCGTTTCACCACAATAATAGCACTCAACAATGCTCATATATTTCTACTCGGCCAAGATTTACTTCTTCTTTGCAGGTCACCGCGGTTGCGACTCCTCCCTCTTGTAGCACTTTGGATAGCTAAAAATGCCTCACCACATTGAGAAACAACACCCTTTGTCATCCTCTCATTATCTCTTAACGCTTTTTACACATCCTCAAGCGTAAGAGTTGTTGTTAAATATAATTGATGTGAATAATGTCAGTGTTTAAGTGTTTCAGAGATTCATCAGAGTTTAACTGGAAGCTGGAAGAGAGGAGTTATTAATTCCATACAGGTTTTAATTGTTATTCTCTCATACAAACATGGTTATATTTGTGTACTCGGACTAACAGTTGTCTTCCCTACTAACAGCGTCTGCTTAAAATATTTGAAGGACTTTGGCAACGATGACAACAACAACAGAGCTTTCCTCGCTTTTCATCGGCTCATCAACATTAGCCAGATGACACACTAACTGATTAAAACAACTAATGTGATCATGGAGATTACCTTCCTCATCCAGTTTTAAAGAGTACAACTCCATCTTCAAATTTAGTCGATTGGTCAACGACTTCGACGCATAGATGCTTGCTAACTTGTCCCATATCTCCTTCGGTGTCGACTCCTTCAACATGTTATACCTCACATCGGGTGCAAGTGCCAGCCTGATTGTACTCGCTGCTCTCTTCTGAATTTTTGCCCAATCTATATCACTTATCTCTTTTGGCTTCTTCTCTTCTAAGGCATCATCAAGTCCTTGTTGAATTAACACATCTTTGATGGTTAATTGCCACATATTGAAATTCGTCTTCCCATCATACTTAGGGTGCATCAATCCTTAGCGACTTTAGATCCTCCATCAAGCCAAGAAAAATCAACTCAAGACCAACTAACAACGCGCAAACAATCTGCTTCGGACACCAAAAATCACACCTCTCCGAACTCAAAATCCGATCTCCACCGTTCAGATTTTAGAGTTCCGACCACGGATGACTTCTGAATTGTCAATTCTTCAATAGTTGCGCAAACAAGAAAATTCCTGCGAATTTTTGTAATTACTTTGTGATTACCTTCTCTTTAACGCTGAATCTACTTCTCAAACCCAAGCTCTTGATACCAGTTTGTTAGGATCGCATCCTCTATAAATCAACGTTAATCAAACACAACACCAAACACGAAAGTAAAGAACACAACAAATTAACGTGGAAATCCCTAGGGAGGTAAAAACCACAAATCCACTAAACATCACCTTGATTACAAAAGATCTCTCTTGTGTATCGCACACAACTCTCTAACTTTTGCAATGCTCCAAAACTCCTACAAATATTTATATTTATAGGCACCACAAATATTCTAATCCTATTTTATTTCAAATCCTATTTGTGACAATTACCATCTTTTCTTATCTTGGATAAAAATCCTTCCACAATTAATATTCCTACCAAAATAATAATTACCTCAATTATCACAAATTAAAATTCTGCTCATAATAAGATTCTTAACTTAATTAGGAATTCGGGACGGACCCCAACAGATATAATATTTATTATTTTTGTTGTATAATTTTAAATGCTCTTATATAAAAATTTCATTTTATATGTTGTTCATGGGAATCGAACCGTTTATCTATGGTTGTACTCTCTTCTTATCTCTCTTACTCTTATTATATAATAGGATATAATAAGAAAAAACACATGGTTGTTGGCCTCTTAATCTATAATTTTTTTAATAAGCAAAACCTATTTTTAATGTACTATTTTGTTTTAAATTTGGTTCGCACCATATTACAATTTTACCCCTAAAATCCTATTTCTCCTAGAATTTTATGTTGTTTTTATAAAACAAATTAAAAAAAATCCTATTACAATTATAATTCTTTTATTATAATTTATTCAAAAAGACTACGAATATATGTGTTGATCTAGGATGACATGTTTATCTATAAAAAACAAAATCCATTTATAAGGGTACTTCGATACCAAAATTTGGTTACATCCCTAAGATTCCTATTTTTCCTAGGATTCTATATAATTTTTTAATAAAATTGTTAAATATTGTCATAATTGTAATTTTTTATTATAACTTTATTCAGTTCACAACTAACGGATTTATCATAATCATGTATATTTTTATGTATATATTAGAATCATTTAGTTTGTTTCTTGATTTTCTTAAATAAACTTAAATAAATAATATATAAAATGGCATTTATTAATAAACAAAATCTTTGTATATAACGTAATTTTTTATAATAAATTAATGATAAATTTAATTAAAATTTCTCTGGCCCATACTCCACACAGGTTATCATCAAATCAATACTATATTAATTTTGGTACGTTACGGTACAGTACTTACCTTATTTAATTGTTTTACTTTATTACCTTTAATTATTTTACTTAATTATAAAAAAACAAAACACAATTTTTTCTCAAAATATTACACGTAACTTCCTAACACTGCCAATTACCTTTTTCACCTATTACCTTTTCTAACTAAAATGTTTTCTTTCCAAAAATATGGTCGTTCGTATTAATGAAATAAACTAATTATATTATAATTACTAATAACTAACTGTTACATTTTCCAGCTAAAAGGTAATTTCTTTTCTATATTTTCTAATTAAAATATCTTATTTTCTCCTATATAATAACTAACCAATTTTCTTTTTCAATTATTACATTTTCTAACTTTTATAATTAAAATCTCTTCTCTCCAATTCTAATTAATGAAATAAAGTAATAATAATATATAATTACTAATAACTAATTGATTACTTTATTCAGCTAAATGGTAATATCTTTTCGATTTTTTCTAGTTCAAATACCTCATTCAAACTTAATTTTTGTACTTAATTATCCTTACTTACAATACTATATTATAAAAAACGAAACATTAAAAGTTTTGGTACGATAGAGTACGATACAGTACGATACTTAACTTATTTAATTATTTTACTTTATTACCCTTAATTTTTTTACTTAATTTTTTTTAAAAATAAAACAGAATCTTTTCTCAAAATATTACACGCAACTCTTTCGAACACTTCTCCTAAATAATGATTAACCAATTACCTTTTTCACTTATTACCTTTTCTAATTTTTCTAACTAAAACGTTTTCTTTCAAAAAATATGGTGGTTTTAATTAATGAAATAAATTAATAATATTATAATTACTAATAACTAACTATTACTTTTTCAGCTAAAAGGTAACTTCTTTTCTATATTTGTTAACAAATATATCTCATTTTCTTCTAGATAATAACTAACCAATTTCCTTTTTCAATTATTACCTTTTCTAACTTTTATAACTAAAATCTCTTCTCTCCAATTCTAATTAATGAAATAAATTAATAATAATATAATTATTATTAACTAACTGATTACCTTTTTCAGCAAAAGGTAATATCTTTTCTATTTTTTCTAACTAGAATTTCACATTCAAACTTAATTTTTTTTACTTAATTATACTTAATATTTATTATTCGTAAAAATATGTAATTCTATTTTATAAAATAAAAGAACGATATGGATGTTCCTAATAACCGACTAATTATTTTTTTTCAGCTAAAACACATTATCCTTTCTAACTTTTCTAACCAGAACCTCTCCTTTCCAAATATATCATGTGTAAGCCTATTTAATGAAATAAACAAATAAAATTATAATTACTAATAACTAATTGATTATCTTTTTTTAGCTAAAACGTAATACTTTTTCTATGTTTTCTAACTAACAAATAAAATAAAAAAAAATAGTATTGTGATTACTAATAACTAACAAATTATTTTTTCAGCTAAAACACAATACCTTTTATATTTTCTCTTACTAAAACATCTTCTTTTCTAATAGTATCAGGAATAATTGTATTCAATATAATAATGCCATAATAATTAATAATTGACTAATTACCTTTTTCAGCTAAAATGTATATCTTATCTATATCTTTTAACTAATTTTTTCCTATTTTAGAAATAATATGACAAAAATTATATATATATAAATATATATATAATTATTATCAAATCATATCATTTAAAAATTTAACTTACGAAATTCATATCATAAAAAATTCATTCAAATTATTGAAAAAAAATCATATAATATGAAAGAAAACTCGTGCATCGCACGAATTTTAAGTTAGTATCCTATTAATAAATAAAATTTCATTTTAATGGTAATTCTTTTTATATTCACGTCTTCTAAAATATTATTGAATTCTAATATAATTGTAATTTTTTTATTATAAACTATTCTTATCTAAAGTATGTGAACATTATTGGCTGTGGACTCTTGTTCTTTTCACGTACAAGTGTAAATAGGAAAAGATGTTGGAGCAAATTCAATTATTAAAGTATGAGTGGGTCATTGCTCATGAGGAAATTTCAAAGGCACTAGCAAGCATCTCGTAAAGTGTTCAATAATTGCTACACTACACATAGCAATTATTAAATCGCAATTATTGTTATAAGCTGTGCGAATTCATATTTTTTCGTACTAGATTAAAAATTAGCAAAAAAAAAAAAAAAAAAAATCAATGAGTTTAAAGAACTCCATTAATCAATGAGTTTTTTTTTTGAAACAAATGCATTAATTAAAAATTATCACTTTCGAGTACATGATTAATTAAAATACGAGGAATGACAGACCATTCTCCATATAACCTGACATAGAATTTATGCAGCATTTGCAAGCAAAAGAATCACACGAGATTCGCAGACCGATAATCGAACTACTAGCACTTGATAATTGTGCTTTAGTGATTTTGTCCAAGAAATGGTTTTTTGACTACAGCTCGCTCCAACCTGATGTTTCCTCCAACCCTCGAACACATTCCGAACCCAATGTTCAGAAGCCTCAGTTGCATAAATTATGGTTAGATAAACGACACTCCAGCTATCTACATGCCGGATACCAGCTATAGACATGCCGAAAGAGGAAACCCCAAAGGATGAGCAAAATCCCAGCTATCTACATGCCGGATACCAGCTATAGACATGCCGAGAGTGAAGACCTCCACAGGTAATGAACAATCTTTGATTGTGAGTAGTGAGCTCTTGCAATAATCGTCAGTATCCCAGGTTCGATGCGGACTTTTCAGATCTTCCCAAACATGAGCCAAATCATTACAAAACAAACCATACAAACTCTAAAAGGAGAGACAAACAAACTCTCACAATGAGAGAGAAATAAACCCAATTAATGGATAAACAAGTCAAAAAACTTACAACCCTCACAGAAAGAGGATGATTATAGAAAGAAATAAAGAAATTAGAACTACATCTTTGTTTGGAAAAAAAAAACTCCATTCACAGCTACTCGCTCTTTGCTTTCTCTCCTCTTTTTTTTTTCCTTCTTCATTTCTTGCATTATTAGCAATTAGAACTATATCTTTGTTTGGAAAAAAGAAATCGATCGATAATCATGGTTGGTCTAGGTGACATTCCATGCGTGGGAAAATTTGTGGAAAGAATATCTGATAAAACAGTTGATGCTGTGTTTCGTGGTTTCCGTTACGTGTTCCGTTATAAGGCTCTTGTTCACCAACTCACTGCTGAAACTGCGAAGCTTAACATTGAGAAGGACAACATGTCTGAGAAAATTAGGGAAGAAGAAGCTCATGGTAAAGTAATCAAAGACCATGTATTAAAATGGCAAAAAGATGTGCAAGAGATTCAGAATAGTGCCGAAGAGTTTTCACCTTCATGCAGCTGCATCCAGCGTCTGCCCATTCCTAATCCCGTTTCTCGTTTTCGAATTGGCAGGAATGCGGCAAAGAAGGCCAAGACCGTAATCAAACTCGCGGCCACCGGAAAAGATTACCGAACTGGAGGAATTGCAAACCTTCCACTGGTTAAGAATATGCCAAAACCTGATACCGCATTCGAAGAGTTTGAATCCAGAAAAGATGTTTATAAGAAACTATGGGATGCGCTAGTAAACAAAGATAGTCCTCTGATCCAGGGAATCTATGGAATGGCAGGAGTTGGCAAAACGAGAATGATGGAGCAATTGTGGGAAGATGCCATGAAGAAGCAGATTTTTAATAAGGTGGTACGAGTAAATGTGGGCAGTGAAAACTTGGACGAATATAAATTACAAGACCAGATTGCTGCCCGTCTAGATTGCAAACTGGAGTTGCACGATGTGGAGCGTAGAGCTTCTCAGCTGGAAAACAGTTTAAGGAATGAAGGAAAGATTCTTCTTATATTAGATGATGTATGGAGGGAGATTCCCTTGGGCCAAATTATTGGGACTTTATTTAAAGATGGTAGTGTTTCCAATGGCTCTAAAATCCTCTTGACATCTCGAGATAAACGTGTATGCGAGGTTAACAACTGCGAGCATCCTGTCGAGGTCAAAACCTTGAGTCCTGATGAAGCTTTGGATCTGTTCATGAAGACTGTTGGTCCTGATACAAACTCTCTACTGAATCAATCCCTGGTAAAAGAAGTGTGTGATGAATGTGGTCAATTACCATTACTCATTCTTGCTGTTGGCAAAGCACTAAAACGCAAACGTCGGAATTCCTGGGCGTATGCACTCAATCAACTTCAGAAGGGTAAATTTGAAAAAATTCCTGGAGTAGATAGAAGAGTACATGCGGGTATTAAATTGAGTATTGATTTTTTAGAACACGATGATGCAAAGTCATGCCTTTTTCTGTGCTGTTTGTTTCCTGAAGATGCCAATATCGATATGAAGATGCTGATCCAGTTAGCAACAGGCTCACAACTTATAGGCGATGGAGAGTCAAGTGTACTTGCTATGGTTGACTCTCTCAAGGATTCTTCTTTGTTGCTCGACTCGGGACGATATAATGAAACTAAAGTTCATGACATCATCAGAGACGTAGCAAGAAACCTGGCTTCCACAGATTCAAAATATGCATTTTTACACGTAAAATGCAACTCATGGCATTTTCCATCTGATGATGTCGGTTATTGTACCCGAAAATTATTACGTTTAGATGCGGAGACTGATGTTCATTTCGAGGAGCATCCGGTATTCCCTGACCTGCATACCATGTGGCTACAATGCAACAACCATCCACAACAGTTCTTAGGTGGCTTCTTCAGAATGTTTGCGAATCTCAGATTTCTGATGCTACAAAATGTGAACATTTCTTTGGAGCAGTTCTCTCTTCAACCCTTGGGTAAGCTGGGGACACTTAGTTTGATAAAGTGTGACATAAGTAAGACAGATGTTAGTCTTTTTCCCAAAAGCCTAAAAACTCTTTGCATTTCATTTTGTAAACTCCCAAGTCCGCTGGATGTAGCAAACCTGAAATATCTTCGAAAGCTGGAGATCCAAGAATGGTCAAAATTTGTAATGGGGTCAAATGTCATTTCTAGTCTTTCCCGTCTGGAAGAATTACATATACCGAATGGATACATCATTGACCTTGAGGAGTATGAAATTGACCCCATAGTGACGGAGATCAGTGAATTGACTCGACTGAAGAGTTTACAATTTCATTTCTATCTTGGTGATACTTTTCGAGGTAGAATTGCATTTTCTGATATAGATAGATACATTATATTTGTGGGTGATCAAAGGGACTTTGATTATGTTTGGGAAGGACATCCAGCAGTTCCATTAAGGAGGGTGATTAGGTTGTTTGGCAATCACTTGCATTCGTGGGAAGGTTTGATGGCGAGGGCTGAAGAAGTGAGATTGGGCTATAGCGATTTTCAAGTGAGTAGCATTTGCAAAGGCCACAGAGGAGCATTTGAAGACTTGAAAAGACTGTACATGTATGAATGTGGCAATATGGGGCATCTAGCAAGTATATCACAGGATGAGATTCAGTATAGTCTTCATTCGACAACATGTTTTTCAAAACTTGTCATTTTAGAAATTAAGAGCTGCTCTAAATTAAAATACCTCTTCTGCAACAAAATTGCAAAAAGTCTGGTACAACTTCAAGATCTCAGTGTAAAATCTTGTTATTCTATGGAAGCCATCATAGTGAATGATGGCAAAAGTGATGGAGCAATCATAAATTTCCCGAAATTAAAATCACTGAAGATGTCATACATGGAGAGACTCGCAATTTTCTGCGCGGAAAAGAAAAATATGCATCCAGGTTCAACATTATCAGTGGAGCATCAGTCTTTTTTTGATGGAATGGTATGTTTTCCTTGCTTCAAAATTTATGGGCATCTTCGTTTGTTTGCAAAGCAGAGATCATTAAGAAAAGATTACAAAATAACTATAAAAAAGGTACCAATTATAAAACAATTATTAAAATTTGTGTTTTTGTTTTCGAAAGCACAAAATCTAGCTTAGCAAAAAAAAAATAGTACAAAGTCTATATTTGTTCTTCGAAAAACAATTTTGTAATACCATAGTAAATTAAAAAAAATTCAATAATCATTTTTTTGCTTACCCAAAAAAATTCAATTATTTAATATTAAAATAACTTATTTTCAAGTTTATTTTGTCAAAAACTTATTTTAAAATTTAATTGGCCCGAATTTAAATAATTATAGCTATAAATAAATATGGACTGAAGACTCACTTGTATGTTTGTCACTGCCCACGTAATATTACACGAGGCACAAGTAAGAAAAATGTCAGAGTTACATGACACAATTTTTAGCACTTACAGCATCTCTAATGGGGAGTGCTAACCAAAATTGTCAACTTTGCCAGCACTCAAAATTGTCAATTTACTCATACATTAAATTAAATAATTTAATATAATTTGGATAGAAAAGTAAATGTCTTAGTGATGAGGTATGCAATTTTTCTATTTGAAGAGGGTGCCAAATAAAGGAAAAGGTGCCAAAAGTTGATCACTTTGCTTGGCATTTTTTTTACTCTAGTGGAGAGCCAACGAGAATGTCCTGCCAAATGACAAATTGGCATTTTCGGCACTCGGGATGTTTTGCTAAATGTATATTCAATTGCGACCTTATAATGCAATTGCGTTAAAACAAATATCAAAAGCACGCTTGTAATGCTGCAGGTTCCATTCCCTTCCTTGGAAAAACTGCGTATTAAAAGTTGTTATAACAGGGGACATCTAGCGAGAATGTCACAGGATGAGAATCAGAATAGTCTTCAACATGGGGTAACATGTTTCTCCAAAGTTACCATTTTAAAAATTAAGAACTGCTCTGAATTGAAATACCTCTTTTGCAACAAAATTGCAAAAAGTCTGGCACAATTGCAAGAGCTCATTGTAGAAAGTTGTGAATCTATGGAAGCCATCATAATGAATGAAGGCACAACTGATGGAGAAATCATAATTTTCCCCCGATTAAAATCACTGAAGATGGATAATGTGCCCAGACTCGCAAGCTTCTATGCTGAAAAGAAAAATATGCATCCAGGTTCAACAGTACCAATGGACAACTCTGCTCAACACCAGCCTTTTTTTGATGGAATGGTATGTTTTCCTTGCTTCATAATTTATGGGCATCTTCGTTTGCCTAGAAAGCAGATATCATCATCAAGAAAAGATTATTGAATAACTAAAAAAATAGGTAGTAATTCAAGTATATATAAAACAAATATAAAATTTGTATTTGGGTTATTGGCCTTTTGGCCCTTCAAGTTTACACACTTATACCCATAAAGCCCTAACGTTTAAACTCGTTCTTTTTTGCCACCCGAACTTCACAAATGTACCTTTTAGCCATTATACCGGGTCAGACTATGTATCGGCTTAAAACGTTACATAATAGCAGGGGTATAATAGACATTTCACTAATAATTTAATTTAGCAGTTAAAATTAGGAATTAATTATAACAACAAAATTCTTATTTAATCCGATATGTCATTTGACCCGGTATAATGGCTAAAAGGTACATTTGTGAAGTTCGGGTGGCAAAAATGAACGAATTTAAACGTTAGGACTTTATGGGTATAAGTGTGTAAACTTGAAGGGCCAAAAGGTTAATAACCCTTTGTATTTTTGTTTTCAAAAGTAAAATATGAATTAATCCACTCTCACTTGTATGTTTGTCACTGTCCCGGTAATATTACACCTAGCATGTTACATGGGATATTGGTTGGGATTTTGAACTTGAATTTATTTAGAATTCTTACTTATTTTTAGGAAAAAAATCTAACTTAAGCGTCAAAAAAATAGTACACAGTAGGATGTTTTGCTAAAAATATAAAAAACAAATATCAAAGCACAATTGTAATGTTGCAGGTTGCATTCCCTTTTTTGGAAAAAATGTACATTAGAAAATGTGACAACATGAGGCAGCTAGCTAGTATTTCACAGGATGAGATTCAGTATAGTCTTCAACATGGGGCAACACCTTTCTCCAAACTTACCATTTTAGAAATTAAGAGCTGTTCTAAATTGAAATACCTCTTCTGCAACAATATTGCAAACCAACTGGTACAACTGCAAGAGCTCAGTATAGGTGGAAGCAGTATAGGTGGTAGATGTGAATCTATGGAAGCCATCATAATGAATGAAGGCACAAGTGATGGAAAAATTATAAATTTTCCCAAATTAAAATTATTGGAGATGGATGGTATGCCGAGACTGGCAAGCTTCTACGTGGATTTGCATTCAGCTTCAACATTATCGATATTCCCCTCAGCTAGATATCAGCATATATTTGATAGAATGGTATGTTTTTCTTACATTATTTCTTTTCTTGGGAACAATAAAATTATGAAACATTATTTGAAAATATTTTAAGTAGCATGCCATGTGGAAAAAAGAACTTAAATCTAATTTTGTAACTCTAAAGGTACTCTTCTTTCTTTTGTGCCTACATCCATTTTGCTTACAAGCAGTTTTAAGATCATAGATAAAATATTCAAATTACTTTATTAGAATGCACACCTAGAAGGGGTGAATAGGTATAGGTGTGTTGGATCAACTATATTCAATTTCAAATGTTACCCAATTATAGCTTGCTGATTTCTGTTAACAGTCTATAACAGCTAGCTTGCTGTTAATAGGCAATGCAGGGCAGAAAATTAACTGCAACAAAAAAACAAAGAACACACAAAACTTTTAGCACGTCCTGAAACCTTACCAACTCAATAAAAGAATATATTATTGATCAGCAAAATCACACTAGTACAAGATAATAAATCACCCAATCTCCCAGCTGCACGACTGGTGGTTTGCTGAAATCCTGAACCTGCTCTTGAAGTACTGTACTACCCCATTCTACCATTCTACTCCCTCCGTCCCAAAAAGATTGACACACTTTCCTTTTTGGGATGTCCCAAAACTAATGAACCTATTATACTTACTATTTTTGAACACTACTTTTTACTATTACACCCACTAACTTTTTTTCTTTTTTATTAAACAAATACTATAAACACTATTACACCCACTACTTTACTCTCACTATCTCAAATCTATCTTTAAATATTCATATGTCCCACCACTTACTCACTTTTCATCTAACTTTACTCATTTTTTAACAAGTCAATTGTAACTTTCTTAATCTCCGTGAAAGTCAAACCGGTTCAAACTTTATGGGACGGAGGGAGTAATTATTATTATACATACAGTAAAACCGCCTTAAATTAATAATGATACATTAACATTTTGAATGTAGATTTTTCGTCCAAACATAATAGCGACAGTATAAATTTAACCTCGATTAATTAATAATCTCGATAAATTAATAAAATTTACCGATCCCAACAATATTAATTTATAGAGGTTATACTATATATAGCTGGTGATGATTTATAAATATCAATTATTTATTTTATTTATTTTGTTTAATAATATCATTTTCCCCCAAAAATATTAGGGATATCTATAATAATACCTAACATATTGAAAATATTTTCAAAAATATTATTACTCGCCCCTTCCCGTTTATATTGGCCACAAATCCTATTCTGCATGTCCCTTGGCCACATTTTCTTAATAAAACAAATTAAGTGTTAAATATGTTAGGTTTTTCTAAATATGTAAACAATTGAAAGTAAATTTGACGGTTTTCACTTAATTGCTAAATACGTGTATTTTGATTGCTGGTCAATATAAACGGGACGGAGGGAGTACAAATTATATTTTGATTGCTAAATACGTGTATTTTGATTGTTGGTCAATATTATTTTTATTTTATTTTTAAGATTCGATTTTTATGGATAGACGGGTTTTGGTCTTAACGAGAGGGTGACTCAATAGGAATAATCGTGTTTAACGAGAAAGCGGTTCATTAAACAAGATCGTGTTGAATATTAAAATTTAATATTGATGATATAATAGAAGATAAATATATTTTGAATTTTTTAGAATTTTAGGTTTTTAAATTTTAATAACTAAAAAACTACTCCCTCCGTCCCAAAATACATGTTCCTTTTGAAAAATGAATTTGTCAAAAAATACATGTCCTTTTTCTTCTTTCAATACAAATTTACGGGTAGTTTTCCAAAACTATCCCTACATTTATTATATCTAAAATTTGACTTTTTTTAAACTTAACACTATTCTAATTTTTCAATATATTAATTAAGGGTATTAGTTGGAAAATTTTATCCAATTAATCTTTCTCTTAATATGTATGTTTTTTACAAAAGGGACAGGTAAAATGGGACGGAGGGAGTATCTTTTAACATATTAGAATCAAAATAGGTGTTCAATTTACAAAGAATAAGAGTTTGAATTTATAGGGAAGACATATGATTAAAAGTTATATTGGAAGTAGAATAGGTGTTTGTAAGACATCTATAACCTATATTAATAAGCGAAACACCCTTTCAACGATACCATTTTTGGTTTCACCCATATAATCCTATTTCTACTATAATTCTATGATATTTTTTAATAAAATAGAAATTCTATTATAATTATAATTCTTTAATCCTATTTCTACTATAATTCTATGATGTCTTTTAATAAAATAGAAATTCTATTATAATTATAATTCCTTTATTACAACTTTAAATAAAAAAAATAGTTTCATCCCTAGAATCATATTCCCTTATAATTCTATGTTATTTTTTAAAGAAAATAATAAAATTGAAACCCTATTATAATTATAATACAATTTTTTTTATCATAATTTAGAATCAAAAAATAATGCGATCGATTCTCCAAAAGATTTTTCAAGAAACACCCCCTTTAACGGTACCACTTTAGGTTCGCACCATATTTTGTTTTCACCCCTATAATCCTATTTTTACTATAATTCTGTGTTGTTTTTTAATAAAATAGAAATCTTATTATAATTATAATTCTTTTATTACAACTTTGAATAAAAAATAGTTTCATCCCTATAATCATATTCCCTTACAATTCTATATTTTTTAAAGCAAATAATAAAACTGAAATCCTATTATAATTATAATGCAATTTTTTTATCATAAAAAATTGAAATCCTATTATAATTATAATACAATTCTTTTATCATAATTTAGAATCAAAAAATAATACGATCGATTCTCCAAAAGATTTTTCAAGGAACACCCCTTTAACGGTACCACACTTTTGGTTCGCACCGTATTTTGGTTACACCCCTATAATCCTATTTTTACTATAACTAGTCGATAAAGCCGCGCTTCGCGGCGGCGTTACAATATTTTTAAAAAAATCAATATATTTACGTTATATTATAATACTAACATTAAATTAAATAATTTTCTCTAATGAATCGATTTCTTGTTAAACATGATTCTTTCGATTTGAGTCGCTCTCTCGTTAAAACCAAAATCCCAACTTTAACATATATTATAAAGACTTATATAATAATTTTTATTCATAAAATCGAACCGTAAAAATAAAAAAAATTATGACATTAGTATCAAATTCTAATAGCTAATACAATCTTTTCTAGTGAGCCGTCTTCCCGTTAAATACATTTCGAGCCGCTCTTATTTGGAACCGAAATTCTAACTTCATAATATAAAGAGAGTAAATTCCAATTTTTATATTCTTTAAACTTTCTAATATTTTGGAGTTTTAAAAGATGAAAACATTTTATATTTTCTGTATATTATAAATATTCATGTATTTATTTACAACTTTCGCATGGGAATGTCTTTCTATTATGTTAACATATCAAAAAAAAAAACGAAGACTTTTCGTGACGGGAATAATATTAAATTTATGAATATATTTTTCTAATGCAAGTAAAAATAACTTCTATAAAAAAGTTAAAATAAAGGATTTCTAGGAAGAAAAGATACATAGTTTTAAAAAAATTGTATAAAACGTCTCCACCGTCCTCGTATTCTACTTCCAATAAAACATTTTATTTTATGTATTCCTTTTATATTCAAACATCTTTTATACGGTCCCTGACAAAAAAAAACATCTTTTATACGGTCTTCTCTAATGAACCGCTTTCTCATTAAACACGGTTATTACTATTGGTCCGCTATCTCGTTAAGACAAAAAACCTAACTTTTACATATATCATACAATGTTTATCCATAAAAGTCAAATCCTAAAAAAAATTGAAATTTATAACATCAATATGATATTTTAATAGTTAATACAATCTTTTATAGTGAACCGTCTTCCCGTTAAAAACGTTTCGATCCGCTCTCGTTTGAGATCGAAATTCCAACTTCAATACATATTATTGATGATACTTATCTTACACAAAAACTCTTTTCCTTAAAATCAAAACCTAAAAAATAGAGTGAATTCCAATTTATACTTTCTCTTTTCTAATATTTATGGAGTTTTAGAAAATGAAAACACATCTTATTTTCTCTTTATATTAAAGATACTTCTGTATTTATTTAGGATTCCTGCATGAGAATGTTCTTTTATTATGTTAACACATCAATTTTTTTCTTTTTAAATACGATGACTTTTTTTTATGACAATAGTATTGGATTTATGAATATATTTCCTACCGGTTTGTTAACATTTCAAAATAGGGTGTTTGACACGCATTTTAAGGTGGATTTTAAGGGTAGTTTCATAATTTATTTTTAAAATTTTCTTCTTTTTTTGTATAAAAGTAGAACAATCCTATTTTTATACAAAAAAGAAAATTTTAAAAATAAGTTATGATATGTCCTTAAAATTCACCTTAAAATGCGTGCAAGAAAATGACAAAAAAAGTGTTAATAATTGGGTGGGACGAATGGAGTAATATAAAAAATTGTAATTTAAGAAGATTGTACTTTCTATAAAATATTTAATTATATGTCTGTTCTATATATTCAAACACCTATTTTACTTCTAATACAACGTTTATTTATATGTTTATTTCTATAAAATTGAACTTCTATTCTACTTCCAATAGAACTTTTAATCATATGCCTTATAAATACTAATTCTACTTCCAATAGAACTTCTAATCATATAATTTAAGAAGATCGTACTTTCTATAAAATATTTAATTATATGTCTGCTCTATATATTCAAACACCTATTCTACTTCTAATAGAACTTTTATTTATATGTTTTTTTCTAAAAATTCGAACTCTTATTCTCTATAAATTCGAACTCCAATTCTACTTCCAATAGTACTTTTATGCATATGCCTTATAAAAACTTATTCTACTTCCTATAGAACTTCTAATCGTACGTCTTCCCTATAAATTCGAACTCTTGTTCTCTATAAATTCGAACACATATTCTACTTCTAATATGTTAAATGATATTTTTATATTTATTAGTGTTTAAAATTCAAAATTTTTAGAAAATTAGAAAAATTGATTGAGACGATCTTAGAGCGCCACATAAGTTCCCGCGTACCCTCCTTTATATATATATATTGATTCTATGTTGTTTTTTTATAAAATAGAAATTCTACTTTAATTATAATTCTTTTATTACAACTTTAAATAAAAAAAAAAGTTTCATCCCTAGAATCATATTCCCTTACAATTCTATGTTATTTTTTTTAAGAAAATAATAAAATTGAAATCCTATTATAATTATAATACAATTTTTTATCATAATTTAGAATAAAAAAATAATACGACCAATTCTCCAAAAGATTTTTTAAGGAGAACAACTAGAACATGTTTCTATACACTACTCTAGAACATTCTTCCCTGCGATTATAAGTTATTTTTTAAAAAAAATATAATAAAATTGAAATCTTATTATTATTATAATGCTTACATTGTATTAGCAAATTTTTTTATTATAACTTATAATAAAAAAGATTACGATCAATTACCTTAAATATTTTTCAATGAAAACAACTGAAACGTGTTTCCATGCACTTCTATTAAACAACTAAATTTATAGTTTGTTAATCGCATAAATTTTTTTATGCAAATAACATAGTTCTTTTTATAATTTTCGTAATATAATTTTATAAATATTTAATTAAATGAAAATTAGTAATTATTTAACATAAATCTTCGAGCCCGTGCTTCGCACGGGTTATCATCTAGTATAATTAAGAGTGTTATTGTAAATAAAGGTGCTCTAATTTATATATAGAGAAGAAAAATTTGAATTTATAGAAAATACATATAATAAAAAAATTATTGGAGGTAGAAAAGATATTTGAATATATAAAAAATGCATATAATAAAATGTTTTATTGGAAGTAGAATACGGTGGAGACGTCTTATACAATTTTTTGAAGTTATATACTCCCTCTGTCCCCCTCAATTGTTTACATTGGGGAACAGGGGCGTGTCATGCATTTTAATGCTCCTAAAAAGTATAGTTCCATAATTTATTTTTATTTTTTTTCTTTTGAATAAAAATTGATTGTTTAAATTTTTATTCAAAAAAAAAAATTTAAAAATAAGTTATGGAACTATACTTTATATACACCTTAAAATGCGTGCAAAGTAATGTTGAAAACATGTAAAGAAATGTGAGGGACAGAGGGAGAGTATCTTTTTTCCTAAAAATCCTTTATTTAAACTTTTGTACACAAGTTAACTATACTTGCATTAGAAAAATATATCCATAAATATATAAGTCTTTATAATATATGTTAAAGTTGAGATTTCAGTTTTAACGAGAAAGCGGCTCAATCAATGGAATTGTGTTTAACAAGAAATCGGTTCATCAGAGAAAATTATGTAAATATTAAAATTTAATATTGATAATATAATATAACATAAATTTGTATTATTTTTTTAAAAATTTGTAACGCCGCCGTGAAACACGGCTTTATAGACTAGTTTTGTATATAGAGCTAGGTTCAAATGACAACCTTATACAGTTATACTCCCTCCGTCCCATTCTTTTTTGCCACATTTCCTTTTTTATCCGTCCCAAAACTATTGTCCCAAAACTATTGTCCACATTCAATTATCATGGTAAATTAAATGTTAATTATGTTAACTTATTTGAAAAATAATATTGCATAAATTTAAATTTGATTGGTGACAAAATTAGTGGGATGGAGGAAGTATAAAATTAGAACTTAGAACCAATTTCTAGCTGAGTGTGTTATATAACGGCTGGATTTTATCCGTTATGCTACAATACACAATATTTATTTAAGAAAATAGAATTTGGTGTATTTATGCAACACACAATAATTTTTTTTCTAAATTACATAATTTTCTTTAAAAAATAAATTATTTTGTACATTATTCAACTTGTATTTTACCCTTATAATAATATGTTTATGTACAAAATTATCTAAGAAAAATAAATCAAAATAAATAATATATTATGAAAAAGTATTTGGTTCTGGAACATAATCTAGATCTATACTATACTATAATAAACGAAAGGGGTATAATTTGTACTCCCTTAGTCCCATAGAATTCTTTACCTTTCAAAATGAGGTTTTTGGCATGCATTTTAAGGTGCATTTTAAGAGTAGTTCTATAACTTATTTTTAAAATTTTCTTTTTTTATAAAAATATAATGTTTATATTTTTATACAAAAAAAAAAAGAAAAATTAAAATAAGTTATGGAATTATTCTTAAAATACACCTTAAAACGTGTGCCAGAAAGTGTAAAAAGAAAGGTAAAGAAAGGTAAACTTTAACCCCTATTTTTTGTTATCATTTTGGTTATCCCTCATTCACAACCGTTACATCTTCAACTCAACTCAAATAGATCATCATAACCATTAGATACAATAATACTGAAAATTGTTATATGTAGAAGTTTAAGGTTCGATTCCTGCCAATAACATATTAATTTATATTTAATACTAAAAATTATTATATACAAAAATCTAAGTTTCAAATTCTTTACTACCCTACACAGGCTATAAGCTAACCTGACCCTAGATTTTGGTACCACTATTATTTTTTTTATAACAGTAATCAGATTTTCCTTCCTTGTAATTCAATTCATTTGTAATTCATCGGTATATGCTGCAGGTTGCATTCCCTTCCTTGAAAAAACTGGATATCAGGAGGTTGCAATATACAAGTGTTGTTTGGGAAAAGGACTGCTTTGATAATGACACTCTATCCTCCTTTTGCAAACTAAAGCATCTAAGTGTATCCTTCTGTGACAAACTGGAAATTGTGATTCCCATGTTGCATAGGCTAAATAATCTGGAATGTATAAAAGTATATGAATGCAGCAGCTTGAGAACCGTGTTCCCACCTTCTGTCGCCCGTGATCTTACTCACCTTAAGGAATTGAAAGTAGAAAAATGTGGGGAGATGAGAGATATTGTTGAGGCAGGTGAACAAGTAATCACTGATGATGACACACTCTTCCCTGAGTTGACGGTTCTAGAGCTAGTTAAATTGCCAAGTTTGACGAGCTTTTGGTGTTACCAGAATGGGAAAGCTAATACTCGCAAGGTATATATATAGCAGATTAGCAGTGATATCAGTACTTAATATAAGATTAAGAGTTATGTTGGAATTAAAGTTTATCATTAACAATCCGAACGTTTCTTTGAAGTTATCTTATTACTTGTTGCTACTTGGCAAACACGATTCCTTACTCGCATTAAATATTTATATTATTTCCTCAAGTATTAGTATAATTTATATGTTGACAGTATTAACCACCTTTGAAGTTATCTTATAACCACAAGTTGACAGTCGCATTGATTTCTGTAGGTTACATACAGTCTCCCTCGACTCTCGTCAGTTTTTCTTAGTTACTTGCCCCATCCTAGAAGTTTTTTTCACGGTGAAAACTTTGAGTTCCATATGCCAGCTTTAGAGGAGGTGGAAGTTCGTAGTTGTGGACTCTCAACTCTTTTCACGTTCTCTATGTTCACAAAATTCCACCTCGAGCGATTACTAGTAGCGGATTGCGAATTGTTGGAGAACATTGTTGAGGATTTAAGGGGTGATGAGACTTGTGACAAAATTATCACACTCTTTCAACTCACGTCAGTTAAGTTTAAAAATTTGCCAAACCTCAAATGTTTTTTCCATAATGCAAATTATGAGTTCCATATGCCGGTTATGAAGGAAGTGATAGTTCTTCACTGTGGATTCTGTAATACTCTTTTCACGCGCTCTGTCTTCAGAAATCTCAAAGAACTCGAAGTACTTAGAGTATCTGATTGCAAATCGTTGGAAGGCATCTTTGAGGATGCAAGGGTTGATGAAATTTGTGAGAAGATCATCACACTTAATCGAGTATCTAGGGTTCATCTTCGAGGTTTACCTAAGCTTAAAAGTATTTTCTATGGTGCAACTTACGAGTGCTATATGCCAGCTTTAGAGAATGTGAAAATTGTTGGCTGTGGACTCTCTGTTCTTTTCACGTGCTCGATGTTCAGAGAAATCCAACAACTTAAGGAATTACATGTATCTAACTGCGAATCATTGGAACACATTGTTAAGGAGGTTGGGAGTGATCATACTTCTGAGATAAATGGTAAGAGCATTACATCCTATAAACTATCATCAATTACTCTTCAATCTTTGCCAAACCTCAAAAGTTTCAGTTGCACTCCGAGCTATGTTTTCAATATGCCCAAATTGGAATATTTTACGTTCTCTAATTGTCCCCGGATAGAATATTTCAGTGCCTCAGAAACAAATGCACCGTTAGTATATGTTAATATGTCCGAGTGCAGTGCAGAAGCATTTACAGACGTGAACGACTACATAAGACAAATTGCAAAAGAGAAAGTTTAGTGACTCTGATGTGGTCAAGATATTTGTAAAGATTTGCTACTTTAACCGGAAAATTAAAGAGAATATTACAAAGGACCGGCGGAATGTCGTTATTCTTCCTTCCTTGGCAACTATAGTTCTCTGATGAACGGATCAACTTTACCGATGGCATCCTTAGCCTATCTAAATTTTTATGAAATTTTGTAATTAAGTTTTGAATTCAAAAGATATTACTGCTCAGGCGAGTCTCAGCATTACGTGGCTGGTGATCAATTCCCTTTTCTCCCTTGAAGTAGGGGATTTTAAGCAGTCAATTCACCCAAATCTATCATTTCACCATTTTTGTTCTATTCCTGTTCCTTAATGAATTAAAATTTAGTATTTAGGAGTTTTGGTTTTATGTTTAAAATTCCTCCACGTATCTATCATAGCCAGTGTTAACTTATTTTCCGTCTAGTATTCTTGTCAACATGGTTTCCAGTGTAGTGTGATGCTGGTAATATTGCAGGAAGTTTTATGCATTTAGCCTATTTATTGCTCATTTGGAATTGGTTTTTTGGAAGAAGCATCTTTCTGAATTTGTAATTTCTGAATGAGCTTTCACATAACAATTCTGATAGGCACCATTTTCATAGGTGGCCTGGATATACACACCATTTTTAGACTAAATTGCACTGTAGTGGCCAAAATATTTTCAATTTTGCACGGAAGTGGCTAAATTTTAATTCATGCCAACGTGATGGCTAAATTTTAATATTTGATGCAAAAAAGGTGCTCAGACTCCATTCTGTTAAATCGACATTGATGACATTAGTTAGGGTTATGTGCTCTTTATGAATATCTTATGAATCCAGTTATGTGCGCTTTATGTTCGACTCAGACGTTTCTAGTTGACTAGTGGTAATCGTCTAGTATGTGAACATTATTGGCTGTGGACTCTCTGTTCTTTTCACGTGCTCGGTGTTCCGAGAAATCCAACGACTTGAAAAGTTACATGTATTCTAACAGCGAATTATTGGAACACATTGTTAAGGAGGTTGGGGGTGATGAAACTTCGGAGATAATTTGTAAGACTATCAAATCCCCTAAACTCTCATCAGTTACTCTTGAATCTTTGCCAAACCTCAGAAGTTTCCGTTGCAGTTTGAGCTATGCTTTCAATAAAACATATACTATAAATTATAAATAAATAAAAAACAGACAAGTGGGTATAAAGATCAGTTGCAATTTGTTATAAAACGTAATATACTACTAGTATAAATTATCAGTGAATCTTAATTTTGAAAGAAAACACATGGTGTAACGAATGGATCATTTCGGAAGCAAATATAGTCTTGGGCCAGGAAGCTGTTATGACAACATTGGACCGCTTATTTATTAAAGACAAAAAACCCAACTCGGCCCAATCAACTCTTATAAATCAGATTCTCGACAGAAGGAAGAAGTATCGAAGAAGAAGAAACTTTATTTGTTTTGTTCAGCTTTACATTTTCAGTACCTCCTTTCGGTCATTTAATTTCATGTCTTTCAATACCTGTATTTCAATTCAGTACCTGTTCTTCCATTCTAGTCTTTCATTATCAGTTATTTAATTCCAATTATCAGTTTTATTTCCTTTTCATTATGTCTTTTCCGTACTATTATTCCATCGTTCCGAATCCATATATTGAGAGCCCTATGTTTGTCAATGGTAACCAAGAGGTTGGTTACAAGTGGTATCAGAGCTGTCCTTCCTCGGATGTGATGGCTGCATCTTCGTGCTCCTACGGTTGTCAATCGCTGATTCCCCAATCTCAGGTTGGTACCCCTAATCCTTATTATACACAGGAGTATGAACCACCCCCGGTGCCACTATCATATACCTACACTAGTCAGGTTTATCACTCTCCTGCATCACCATCATCTTATATATGCACTGCTCCATTCACTCTACCTTGTCACACCACCATTTCTACTGGCCAACCTTATTACACCCTTGAGTCACCTGCCCCTGTAACAGCCATTACCACGTTTGCTGATTCTCCCAGAATTATGGCTACCCCAAGTGCTACTAGTGTTAAGGGGAACCAATGGGAAGAAACACTTACGAAAATAGTTGCATTAATTGATAAGATACATGATGATTTGACAGTTAGGTCGACTATCGATGACAAGACGGTACAAGATGATCGGGTCTTTGGTGATGGAAGTACATTGGTGGACACGGTTGTTCCAGTCCAGAATGAAGTAGTTGTAGATGCATTGAAAGTTGAGCCTCAAGTGTATGATAAAAACCCTGTGAGAAATTCGGATTTAATTGTTGAAACTATGTGCGAAGATGAATTGCGTAATAATGTTGATGATGTCACTGTTGTTCAATATGTGATTGATGTATGTGAATTGGCAGAGATTGAGGCTGGGATTGAGGTTGATGTTGGGGAAGGGAAATTGAAGGATCAAACTGAGCTAAAGTCGGTAGAAGAAACTTTGGAATCTTATACCAGGACAACAAACTCTGTTGATTGTGTGTCCCATGATCTTGAAGAGAATCAGTACAAGTTTGAACACTTGACGGCTTTGGATAGTGAGAGTGATGGGGGTGTTCAAATGGGTAATGAGATTGTTGCAGTAGCGGATATGGGAATCACATGCACGACTGCTGCCGATGATTTTAAAGACCTTGATAAATGCATTGAGGGAAGCCAAATCATTGACAAACTGGATTTGTCTCCCTTAGATACTGCAACCCCTTGTTTTATGGAAAAGGTGCCTATTGAATGCAGTGAAAATATCACTTCTTGTACAGATGATTGTGCAGCAGGGGAGCATGAGGCATCCCATTGTGTTTCAGTTCAGGGGATTGGCGCATTAAACTCGATGGAACTCGACTGTAATATAAATCAGACGTGTGCTGAATTGAGTGAGCATGTTCCAGCTAAATTTTTTGGAAGTGCCCTTGCTAGTATCGACGATGGTACAGTTTCAGATCAAGGATCTGTTGATGCTGACTACGGAGTTGGTCAAGGTCAGGGGTATGACACAGAAAGAGTGGCCCTTGATACTGATGGAACATTGACAACTGAAACTGCCACCAGATGTGTCACAGATCAAAGTAAGATGTCACAAATAAGCCTTGGGGAGCAGAGACGTGGCTGCACAAAATCTCCCGAGCTGAAGGGAAATCCTGATAATGCTCATTCTGAGGGTATAGTGCCACAAGTTCAAAGTGATAAAATCTTGCAGTCTGATTGCGATGGTGCTTCAATATTAGAACCCGAAGTCAGTAATCTAGTTTGCCCAATTACAGCCAACAAGTCTGAATTAGAAACTAAGCATCTTCATACAGAAGATGTGGAGAGTCGTATATTCTCTGTAACTGATGGCACAAAATCTGGAACTGAAGTTGCTAATGGTCTTTCTAGTTATGCTCCTAATGAAGTGAGGTCTGAAATTAAGATTGAGTTTGGCACAATAGGTTCAGCAGAGGTCGTCACTAAATCCTGGGGTCAGAATGCTCAAGAAATTCAAAATAATAAAGTTACTGCTGAGCTATTGAGTGGAGAGCTCATTTTGGAACAGAACATGAAGGTAATGTTAGTAATCACTGTCAAGTATTCGAACATGGTGAATTCTTTCAATATAGTAGCATCACAATACCTTCCACCTGCAAACACCGATTGTGTCATTACAACATTTGAAAGACTTGAACAGAAAAGTTTTTGCTTACTAATTTTGCTGGATTCAAGTGTCAGGAACTGGTACAAGGTACTGAAATTATGTGTTAAAGTGCTAGCTCACGTTATGTTTTGTGTAAAATATTTCTGCAATGGAGTGTTATACACCAACCAAGGTTGTAGCTACCATAGAAATGCTCTTTATTGTTACCCCCGGAAAGTGAAAAATATTACCAAGGATGATGTTATCTGGAACCAGCTGGGCATAATGTCGTTTCCCATGGATTTAATGGGAATCATCTTGAGGGCACCTAAGAAAGACAAGGCTTGCGAATCTAACAACTGGAATTGCACGGTGAAGCTACTGGAAGTTATTAAGACTGCTGGTCACGAAATTGTTTATCCTTTTATTGCGGAGTTAGTTTTAAGGTACTGGCCTTCCCATTTTCATATTTTGCATGTGAAAATTAACATTGCAGAGCCACAACCATTATTGTTTGCTGCAAGAGATATAGGTAAGTTAGAACCCAAACATTTCTGGTTAAATTTCAAGTACAAAAGGAAGGGAATATATGCTGAATTTGTAGAGGAAGTGGTTACAAAGGAGAAAAGAAGCCTAGACATAGATTGCAATATATGCTGTGATTTTATGTCTACTAGTGAAAGTATTAGAGCAAGTTCTTCTAGCTTTTTTATGATTTCAGTTTGGTGCTGGGAATGTTCTTGTTGTGGTCATTACATCTATCTAAAATTGATGGGAGCCATGTATGTTTACTTCTGCATGTTTGAAGTTGTTAGGGATTTTAAAGTGTTGCTACATGAATCGCAAGACTGGCACTGGCACTACCTGGTAGTTCACACAATGAGTCAACCTATTAAGGTGTATGCTAAATTGGACAACAGTGAGAATGTTGGTGCAATTATTGTCAAACGATTGGTCCATGTTTGGTATTGGAGTTATGTAGTGTTCGTGTTTGATCCAGGAGATTTTGTGACCATTGCGATTTGTATCTCAAGTGTGAATCATCCTTGAGGACAAGGATGTTTTTAAGGAAAAGGGAATGTAACGAATGGATCATTTCGGAAGCAAATATAGTCTTGGGCCAGGAAGCTGTTATGACAACATTGTACCGCTTATTTATTAAAGACAAAAAACCCAACTCGGCCCAATCAACTCTTATAAATCAGATTCTCGACAGAAGGAAGAAGTATCGAAGAAGAAGAAACTTTATTTGTTTTGTTCAGCTTTACATTTTCAGTACCTCCTTTCGGTCATTTAATTTCATGTCTTTCAATACCTGTATTTCAATTCAGTACCTATTCTTCCATTCTAGTCTTTCATTATCAGTTATTTAATTCCAATTATCAGTTTTATTTCCTTTTCATTATGTCTTTTCCGTACTATTATTCCATCGTTCCGAATCCATATATTGAGAGCCCTATGTTTGTCAATGGTAACCAAGAGGTTGGTTACACATGGTTGTTGGCCTCTATGATTGGAAATTATTTAAATGAAATCTCAAACAAAAGATAAGGGTTGAAAAATAAAACGCACTAGCTGTTTAGTTTATTCATTTGTATCCATTGTGAGTAGTAGAATACTATATATATTGAATTTGGTGGTAGACATGAAAACAACGTTGGGAGTTTTATACTATAAATCATTTGTATCCTATTCAAAAAAGGCAAATGGTCCAGTACATACGTATGCAAAGTACTGTTACTGAGCATACGGTTTTCCAACGATCCAACGACTTGGGTTTAAAAAAAAAATCCCACCGTACCGCGGAAACTTTCCCGTACCGCAGAAAATGCCCCCCTGTTTTCACATCAAAAACAGTACTGTACACGTACCGCGGAAAGTTTCCGCGATACGGTGAAATTAGCATACGGTCAGCAAACGTCTGCACCAGACCGGGACCCTTCAAAAAATTATTCGCCTTGTTGCTATTATCCTGATTCCTGGATAGTCCTAATAGTTTATACATCGGTGTTTGATTCGTTTATGCTTATAATTTTTAAAAATCGGGAAGAAAATTTATCGCAACAAAAGCGAAACAGCCTTTTAACGGTACCACTTTTTTGTTCCACTATATTTTGGTTTCACCGTATTTTGGTTTCACCCCTACAATCATATTTCTACTATAATTCTATTTCTATGTTGTTTTTTTAATAAAATAGAAATCCTATTATAATTATAATTCTTTTATTACAACTTTAAATAAAAAAAGTAGTTTCACCCCTACAATCATATTTCCGTTATAATTCTATATTATTTTTAAAGAAAATGATAAAATTGAAATCCTATTATAATTTTAATACAATTTTTTTATCACCCCTACAATCCTATTTCTACTATAATTCTATTTCTATGTTGTTTTTTTAATAAAATAGAAATCCTATTATAATTATAATTCTTTTATTACAACTTTAAATAAAAAAAGTAGTTTCACCCCTACAATCATATTTCCGTTATAATTCTATATTATTTTTAAAGAAAATAATAAAATTGAAATCCTATTATAATTATAATACAATTTTTTTTATCATAATTTAGAATAAAAAAATAATACGATCAATTCTCCGAAATATTTTTCAAAGATAACAAACCTCAGAATCTTTGCCAAACCTCAGAAGTTTCCGTTGCAGTTTGAGCTATGCTTTCAATAAAACATACGGAGTATACTATAAATTAAAAAAAAAAAAAAAAAAAAACAGACAAGTGGGTATAAAGATTACAGTTGCAATTTGTTATAAAACGTAATATACTACTAGTATAAATTACTACGTTCACTTTGGATTGAATGGAATGAGGGGAGAATGGAATGAAATTTATACTATTATTTGGGGGAGATTAAGAAAGTATTTATAAATTTCATTCCTTGCTTCATTCCTCTCCAATAATTTGAACTAGAATTCTAATCCACATGTTTTGGAAGGAATGTTCCATTCTCAATCTTCATCATTTTCCTTGCAATCTTCATCATAAAAAACTTCAACTCCCTCATATTTGTTCATTATTTCCCCCAACATCCCCCTTTTTTCATAAATTTTGTTTATAATTTTCATTCCATTCCTACCTCATTCCATTCTTTCCAAGTGAACACGCCCCATTGAATCTTTAATTTTGAAAGAAAAGACACATGGTTGTTGGCCTCTATGATTGGAAATTATTTAAATGAAATCTCAAACAAAAGATACGGGTTGAAAAATAAAACGCACTAGCTGTTTAGTTTATTCATTTGCATCCATTGTGAGTAGTAGAATACTATATATATATTGAATTTGGTGGTAGACATGAAAACAACGTTGGGAGTTTTATACTATAATAAATCATTTGTATCTTATTCAAAAAATTATTCGCCTTGTTGCTATTATCCTGATTCCTGGATAGTCCTAATAGTTTATACATCGGTGTTTGATTCGTTTATGCTTATAATTTTTAAAAATCGGGAAGAAAATGTATCGCAACAAAAATGCAACATTTAATCTTGAGCTCATCTATAACCTTTTTATTAATAAGAAGCGAAACATCCTTTTAACGGTATCACTTTTTGGTTCTACTATATTTTGGTTTCACCGTATTTTGGTTTCACCCCTACAATCATATTTCTACTATAATTCTATTTCTATGTTGTTTTTTTTAATAAAATAGAAATCCTATTATAATTATAATTCTTTTATTACAACTTTAAATAAAAAAAGTAGTTTCACCCCTACAATCATATTTCCGTTATAATTCTATATTATTTTTAAAGAAAATAATAAAATTGAAATCCTATTATAATTATAATACAATTTTTTTTATCATAATTTAGAATCAAAAAATAATACGATCAATTCTCCGAAATATTTTTCAAAGAGAACAACTAGAACATGTTTCTATACACTATACACTACTTAGAACAATCTTTCTTGCGATTATATATTATTTTTAAAAAAACATAATAAAATTGAAATCTTATTATTATTATAATTATTATGAAGATTTTTCAAGGAGAACAACTAGAACATGTTTCTATACACTATACACTACTTAGAACAATCTTTCCTGCGATTATATATTATTTTTAAAAAAAAACACAATAAAATTGAAATCTTATTAATATTATAATTCTTATATTATATTAGCAATTTTTTATTATAACTTAGAATAAAAAAAGATTACGATCAATTATCTTAAATATTTTTAAACTAAAACAATCGAAACAAACATGTTTCCATGCACTTCTACTAAACAATCTAAGTTTATAGTTTGTTAATCGCATAAATTTTTTATGCAAATAACACAGTTCTTTTTATAATTTTATAATATTTAATTAAATAAAAATTAATAATTAATTAATATAAATCCCCGAGCCCGTGCTTCGCACGGTCATCATCTACTCCCTCCGTTCCTAAATGTTTTTCCTGTTTGCTTTATCACGTTTGCCAACGCACACTTTTGATCGTTAATATTTTCAACTTCGTGTTAGTATCAAATATAAAAACTTCACTATATTAAAGTACTCACAAATACGAATCAAACAAGATCACTCATAAATATATTTTATCTTATAAATTATGTGTAAATTAGTAGTCAAGCGCTTACAATGAACAAGAACAAAAGTCAAACCAGAAAATCAATAAGAAACAGAGGGAGTAGTATTCAATAATGTTATAGATTCCACATTTGATCAAAAAATATAGGGAAATTCTCAATGGTGCCCTTCTGTTATTGACTTTTCCAAGTGGTGCCATTTCGTGTTTTTGACTTACGAGTGGTACCCTTATATTTTTGGCTTTTCCATAAAATACCACTCTATCAACCAAAATGTTAGTAACTGAAATTCTCAACAGTACCCTTGTCAGTTGAATAATGAACGGTACCAACGAGAAAAGGGTACCATTGGCAAAAGCCAAAAGTACAAGGGTACCATTGAGAATTTCCCAAAAATATATTTCAAATAACACATCTCATGGATTAATTCACAACGAGAGAAATAACTATATATACGAGGATCTTTCTGCATCCATCACCGGTTGTTGAGCCACGTTAAATAAACAATATTGGGCTGGCTCCATTAATATTGTTATAAACATTTCAAGAGTCAAGACTGGTTATTAGTGTTTGTTTAGGAGTGGTTCACAGTCATTATACAACACTAGATAACTTATCGAAGCGCGGTTCATAAATTTTCACTTTAAAATAATGAAAATAAATTATTTTTTATTATTTTTAAAAATTGATTGGTCTCTTAAACATTTTTTAAAAAATTGATTCAAAACAATTTACATAAATTATAAGTCTGAAGATGCTCTCTTTATATATCTAAATTTTTCAAAATCTCAAAAATATCATAAACATAAAAAGTAGCAATTATAATAAAAACGTAATCTTTACGATAAAAAATTATAAATATTTTATAAAATAACACTTTTTAAAGCCGACGCCCCTCTCATAATATACATGTTCATTTGTAGTGTAAGAATTTATTTAATTGGAATATTAATTTATTTCGATATAATATAATGAACAATGGATGTACAAATTTTTTATCGATTTAATCTACCGATAAAACTGGATTTTTTTAATTTTATCGGTTTGGTCATAGCCCAAGAAATTTTTTCATGCATAAAAAAAAAATTATTTGTATTATTTTTATTAGATGTTTAGCGAAGATTTATATACTTCTCTAATTTATTTCGATTTCTATAATCGCTAATCATAAAAATTGATTGAGAAGTTAAGGATCGTCTGCACTGCAATTGTCCGAAAAGAAATCGGAGTAGTATTCGATACGGAATAAAAAAGGACGCAATGTAAACAATTTTTAGTCGTCGTTTACCTAAAAATATACTTAATTATATATGTAATTAATATTTTTATTGAAATAATAATTATAATGCTCAAATAAAGTTTTACAGAGTATAATTTTGTAAATAAATAAAATAAAATAAATTTAATACACATTTATTAGGTATAATTAATGACTAATTAATATGTCATTAAGAGGTATTTAATGCAAGAAAATAATTTTAATAAATAAATAAAAAAATTGAAAATTCAAGAAAAATACCTTTAACGCTTCTGGTAACTTTCCGATCTCCTGCTATTATAATATATATATATATATAGATATGTAACAACTAATGAGTACAATAGATTCCTGAATGATTGGTTTATTATAAACAGCTAGATGTTAATTCTTAAGTGTTCACGCCTTGCTTCTTTCTCTCTTCCATTTAGTTATCCCAGTTCCTTCCATTTCGTTATTCATATAGTTCCTTCCATTTCTCCTTGCATATTATTAGTATTATTATTACTATTGAAGAAGACCAATTACCATGGTGGGTCTAGCTGACATTCCATGCGTGGGAAAAATTGTTGACAAGTTATCAGATATTTCAGTTGAAGCATTGTATCGTGGTCTGCGCTACATGTTCTGTTACAAGGCTCTTGTCGACCAACTCAATTCCGAAACTGAGAAGCTTAACATTCAGAAGGACAAGATGTCCAGGAAAGTTGAGGAAGAAAAAAATAATGGTAAAATAATTGAAGACTATGTACTGACATGGCAAGACAAAGTGGAAGATAGTCAGAAAACTGGCGAAACGCTTTCACCTTCATGCAGCTGCATCCAGTGTCTGCCCATTCCTAATCCCGTCTCTCGTTTTCGAATCGGTAGGAATGCGGCAAATAAGGCCATAGCTGTAGCTCAACTCACTGGCACCGGAAACGATTACCTAGGTGGAGAGATTGCACACCTTCCACCGTTTGAAAATATGCCACAATCTGATACCGCATTCGAGGAGTTTCAGTCCAGGAAAGATGCTTATGGGAAGCTCTGGAAAGGACTAGTAAACAAAGATAGTCCTTTGGTCCATGGCATCTATGGAATGGCAGGAGTTGGCAAAACTAGAATGATGAAAAAAATTTGGGAAGATGCCATGAAGAAGAAGATTTTCGACAAGGTGCTTCAAATAAATGTGGGAAGTGAGAAGTTGAACGAAACTAACTTACAAGACCAGATTGCTGACAGTCTAAATTGCAAACTGGAGTCGCAAGATGTGAAGCGTAGAGCTTCTCAGCTGGAAGACAGTTTAAGGAATGGAGGAAAGATTCTCCTTATATTAGACGATGTATGGAGGGAGATTCCCTTAGGCCATATTATTGGGACTTCATTTAAAGATGGTAGTGTTTCCGATGGCTCTAAAATCCTCTTGACATCTCGAGATATAGGTGTTGAGTGTGGTCATTTACCATTACTCATTGATGCAGTTGGCAAAGCACTGAAAGGCGAGCCTCACAATTCGTGGACGGATGCTCACAATCAACTTAAGATGGGAAAATTTGAAAAAATCGATAGAGTGGAACCACAAGTATATACGTGTATCAAATTAAGTATTGATATGTTAAAACAGGATGATGCAAAGTCATGTCTTTTTCTGTGCTCTTTGTTTCCTGAAGATGCCAACATCGATATGAAGATGCTGGTCCAGTTAGCATCGCAACTTATACCCGGGGGAGAATCGAGAGTACTTACAATGGTTCACTCTCTCAAGAGATCTTCTTTGCTGCTTGACTCTGGAGAATTTCATGAAACTAAAGTTCATGACATCATCAGAGACGTAGCAAGATCCATGGCTTTCTTGGATTCAAAATATGCATTTTTACTGGTAACATGCAACTCAAAGGACTTGCCTGATCCTAATAATAACAATTATCGAACTCGAAAATTGTTACGGTTAGATGCGGAGACTGATGATGTTCATTTCTATGAGGATCTGGAATGCCCAGACTTGCATACCTTGTGGCTACAAAGCAACAACAATCTACAACACTTCTCAGATGGCTTCTTCCAAATGTTTGTGAATCTCGGTTGTCTGATGCTACAAAATGTGCACATATCTTTGGAGAAGTTCTCTCTTCAACCCTTGGGTAATCTCCGGACACTTATTTTATTAGAATGTGACATAAGGAACACAGATGTTAGTCTTTTTCCCAAAAAACTAGAAACTCTTTGCATTCGTGATTGTAAACTTGCAAGGCCGATGGATGTAGCAAACCTGGTTAATCTTCAAAAGCTAGAGATCCAAGCTGGATCTAAGTTGGTAATGAAGTCAAATGTCATACCTAGTCTCTCCCATCTCCAAGAATTACATGTACCAAATGGATACATCCTTGAACTTGGGGAATATGAAATTGACGTCATAATTGAACTTGGGGAAGATGAAATTGTCCCCATAGATATGGAGATTAGTGAATTGACTCGTCTGAAAAGTATACAATTTCATTTCCATGGTGTTGATACTTTTCAAGGTAGAAATGTATTTCCTGATATAGATAGATACAAGGTATCTGTGGGTGATCCGCTTCATCTTCAGTATTTGGAACGTCATTTGGAACGAGATGGGATAGTTCCATCGACAAAGTCAATCGTGTTGTATGGCAATCACTCGCAATCCTTGGAAGGTTTGATGGCAAGGGCTGAAGTAGTGATATTGGGCAACAGCGATGTTGAAGTCAGTAGCATTTGCAATCGCCACAGAGGAGCATTCGAACACTTGGAAAAACTGCATATTCTTCAATGTAACAAGATGGGGCATCTAGTGAGATTTTCACATAGTCTTCAACATGGGGCAACATGTTTCTCCAAACTTACCATTTTAGAAATTTTGCACTGCTCTGAATTGAAATACCTCTTTTGCAACAAAATTGCAAAAAGTCTGGCACAGTTGCAAGAGCTCGTGGTTATTGGTTGTAAGTCTATGGAAGCCATCATAATGAATGAAGGCACAACTGATGGTAGAGCTGGAAAAAAAATCCGAAAAATCCGATATCCGTCCGAAATATCTGTATTCGTATCCGGGAAAAAGCGGATATTATCCGTATCCGGAGTCAACTGGATATTATCCGTATCTGAATCCGAGAGTTTAGGATACGGATATGGATACGGGTACATCCGTATCCGAAAATATCCGTATCCGAAAGTAATTATATATAATATATTTTTAATATATTTTTAATACATTTTTAATTTTTATCATTTATTCTTAAAAATAAAATATAATGAATTTAATATAAAATGAAATAAAAGTAAGTCCAACACGTTCTAATTTCTAAAGGAGTATAGTCTATCTACCATAATTCTACCTAATTCACTATTTGTATAGTCTAAAGTAGTATGGTCTTTAATTATTTGTATATGGCATATAGTATATAGTTTTGTATACTATTTGCATATGCAAATTTGGATATGGTTTTTGTAATTTGTACATTAGAACCGAGTATCTCTTTAATATGTATTTTTTTTTTTTGCAAAAAAATGTCTTTTTTTATAATAATACAAATTTCAAAAAAAAAAAATTTTTTTTTGCAAAACGGATTCGGATCCGGATATTATCCGAATCCGGATAATATCTGCCGGATTCGGATTCGGGTAAAGTTTTGTCGGATATTCCCGGATTCGAATACGGATACGGATACGGTTGTAAAAAACGGATCCGGATACGGATATGGCTGTATCCGTATCCGTATTATCCGTTTTCCAGCCCTAACTGATGGAGAAATCATAATTTTCCCCGGATTAAAATCACTGAAGATAGCTTACTTGGATAGGCTCGCAAGCTTCTATGCTAAAAAGAAAAATATGGATCCTAGTTCAACATTACTTGTGGAACATCAACCTGTTTTTGATGGAATGGTATGATTTTCTTACTTTATACTCCCTCCATCCCATTTTACTATTCTCTTTTGAAAAAATAACGTATATTAAAAAGGGAAAATAAATTCTTTTGTCCCTGAACTATTCCGGTTTTATTGTTTTAGTCCCTAAACTAAAAATTCCGTATTTTACGTAATTAAACTTTTGAATTTTTCTGGTTTGGGTCCTCCGTTAAAAAGATTCCAACGAACGTTAGATCTTGATGACATGTCACGGATGTGGAAAACAAATTTTTGGTTTAAGTCCCTGAACCTTTCCATTTTCTGATTTAGGTCCTTAGAAATTAAAATTTTAAAATTCACCGACAAAATAATTGAATGTTTTTTCACATTAACATAATAAAATTAATGATAATTAGTCGATTGCCTTTTTCACACTAACATAGTAAAAATAATGATAATTAGTCGATTGACTTTTTCACATTTAATTATTAATAAAATTAATGATAATTATCCCGAAAATATTACACCAAATTATTCAATTATTAATAAAATATATTGAAAATCATATACGTTGTTTATAATTAAAAATAATGATTATATAAAAACATAATTGTAATATTAAATAAAATTTATAACATAATATAATAAACCCGTGCATTGCACGAGTTATAAGCTAGTAATACTTTAAATTTTAAACATAAAAATTGGATCCAAAATTGAATCTTATGAATAAGGATATACCCTTTATAAGTATGTCAACCATTGAAGTGTTTAAAACTATAATCTTGTTTATTTATAAAATAAATGGTAATCATGTTTAGATTTATTTTTAAAATTTTATGTTAAAAATTTGAAATTTGAAATTTGAAATTTGAAATTTTTATGTTTAAGGACCTAAACCAAAAAATGGAAAAGCTCAGGGATTTAAATCAAAGATTTGTATGCCACATCAATGACACGTCATCAAGATTCTAACGTCGGTTAGAATCTTGATGACGGAGGGACTTGAATCAGAAAAAATAATAATTTAGGGACCAAAAATACGGAATCTTTAGTTCAGGGACTAAAACAATAAAACTGGAATAGTTCTGGGACAAAATAATTTATTTTCCCTATTAAAAAAAGTTAGTTGAATGGTAGTCTTCAAAGTCTTACCCCTATTTATTGTATTAGTTTTAAATAGAAATGGAGTAGAGTTGCATTTGAAATGATAAAACATAGAGCGTAAATTTGGAAATTTGTTCATTAATTTGCATTGGATGTTGAAATGGACAACTATTATGGGATAAAAAAACTTCAAATAGACTAGTAAAATGGGATGGAGGGAGTATTTTTTAAGTTTAATTAGGAAGCAGAAATGTTAGAATAATTATAATAATTAAATAAAAAAATTGTATTTCAAAAAAATTGTTAAGTAATCACAATAAGTAAATTAGGATGATAATGATATGATTAATTTAATTTTAATAGTAAATTCTAATTGTCTGTTACATATATTTATGAAAATTAATTCGTAATATATAATAATGCAATTATGATTAATTGTAAATCAAAAGAGAAAAATACATATTGGAAAAATCGCTTAATATTATAAATTTGTATAATCCAAATTGATTTTAATTTAAAATATTAATTTATTATAAATATTTTTTGACATTAAAAAAATGTAATATATGGATATGTTAAATAAAGTCATTACTATATTTAAATTAAATTTGTTAATTAACCGTGGTTAGTTTAATAGGATGAGAATGGTAAATAAGAAAACTATTAATATATATAATATAATTAGTCTAAAATTTTTGATTGATCATAAAATAATTTATAAGTTTTTGATAAATTATTATAATAAAGGAAAACCAACATTTTCAAATATGTTCTTAATACACAATCTTACCTAACAACAATAAGTTATAAAATCCAATAATTGAAAAAATAAATAACTTTTTTTTAAAAGTTTCTTTTTGTCTGAAACTCATTATAAAATTTAATTTTTATTTAAAAATTTAATTACCCCAAAATGAAAATATGAACAAAATATAACTATAAACATGGACCGCATGCTCCACTCTCACTTTTTTTTGAATAACAAGTGTATTAAATTCAATAAATCAAAGCCATACGGCATCTACAATTCATATCGAGTAGAACAAACATAATTGAATCGCCGGACATCCACAGGAGACCTAAAGCGAATTTTGACGGAGATATATACAATTGTATCCCCAACACCCGTCTGAGCTTATCGACCTTGAATGCAGAACTAAAACAGCTCGAATCACTAAATCCAAATCCACGCTCCCACAAACCGGAGAGAAAATCAAACTCCCACAAAACGGAGAGAAAATCCAAACAACTCAGCATTACAAGCGAGAAAACCAAACAACTAAGCATTACAAGATGAAGATTAAGAACTTAAAAATTATAATTAAAATACAAAAATCGAAGAAACAAGAAAAAAACAACAGCTCCAAACTTAGATCTGAAAAATCGAATCCCCAATAAACAAGATGAACCCACTCACAAATCCCGTGGCTAGTCGGAAATGGAGAAATAGTCAGAGCTCCGAATTTTAAGAAACTAAGAACAGATGCAGATCCGAAAAGGTTTAGAAACCTTAGATCCAAAGGAAAACTAAGAATCCGAAGATACAAATTAAAATCGAAACTTTAAAACAAAGTTTATTTAAAGAAGGAAGAAAATACAAAGAAAATGAAAGGTTTTGGGGCTCTCCACCGGTGGAGATCCGGTTTCTTTTTTTTTGTTAAGCAAAAATTAAATTAAACGTAAATAAATATAGCATGTAATAGGATGTTTCTTATATAAATTTATTATAAGAATCTCAGACATGCAGTTTAAGTTAATAAATTACACACATCATATGTCTCTATCCGTACTATAATATTTTTACAAAATCTTATTTGTTATGATTGTATTAATTAATATTTTATTTATTAAAATTTTACCTTTAATAATAATCTATAATAGTTACAAGTATCAAATTTTGTGATCACTTAGGATTCAATTCCTTCTAACCGCATAATTATACAAATTTATTTATTTATTTTAATTTCTTTAATTTTAACACAATTCCCTATAACCACATATTTAAATAGCGTTTATTTATTATATACTTTTATCATTCAATTCTCTATAAGTTTATATTCAAGTAATACTTATTAATTTTATTTATTTATTTATTTATTTTCATTTTTTTTATTTCACCACATGTTCGATCCCCTATAACTACATAATTTAATATTATTTATTTTTTACATATTTTATCATTCAGTTTTCTACAAATACATATTTAAATAATACTCATTAATTATATTTATTATCAATAATTTATTCATATTAATTTTTTAATCTCGACCCGTACTCAAGCCCCAGTACTAGTACATAATAATTAGCTTTTATCATAGTAGCTTATAACTCGTGCGATGCATGGATTTATTTTGATAGGTAATAAATTTTTATTTTTGTAAAAATTATATTTCTATATAATAAATTATTTTTAGTAATTTCTTTAAATTATATTTAAATAATTTAATATAAATTTAATTTATGCTATGCATGGTTTAAAACTACATTAAAATTTTAAAATAAATATGTCTTTAAAGGAATTCAAACCTTGAAATTTTAGTAAATTAATTTAATCATATAATATATCTAATCGTTATGATTGTTTTACTAAAAGTGTAATGATCATTATTCGTTGTATACGGTGTGATATTTTGGGTATATATTAATTATTGCAAGATTATGTTTTAAATAAGAAATTAACTTATTTTAATTATGAAAAAATATTACTGATTGGAAGATACGATATTTTAGGTGTTTATAAAAAGTAAAATAATCAATTAAAAGTAAACGTCTTTTAATTAAAAAAGCCAATCGACAAATTATTATTAATTATATTATTTTATTATTTATTTTATAATTAGGATGACCGTGCCAAAAACCGAATCGACAAACTTTCAATGGAAGTGCGATGCACGGGTTTATTTTATTATGTTATAAATTTTATTTAATGCTACATTTATGTTTTTATATAGTCACAATAATAATTTTTTAAATTTTATTTTAATATACTCATGTTTACGGATTATACTAATATTTCCTCATTATAAATAACGTTTACGAATTTTTTTTATATATTTTATCAATAATAGAAAATATGGTGTGATATTTTCGGGTATATATTAATGATTGTAAGATTAGATTTAAATAAAAAAAGGTAACGCATTTTATTAGAAGAAAAATATTAATGGTCGAAATATTGATATTTTTAGGTGTTTATAAAAGAAAATATCTTTAAGTAAAAGTAAATGGAAAAAAGGCAATCGAATAATTACTATTAATTATATTATATTATATTTATTAATTTGTAATTAAGTAGAATCCTAACTTTAGTGCTTATTTCTGTATTATTTTTGATAATTTTAAAAAAGAGGATAGGGAACCTGATATGTATCTCAGGTCAATTACCTGAGATATATGGGATTTACATGTAAAAATAAGATGGGCAATTTTGTAAAATCATATATTTATATAACGCTAATTGACTCTGTTCCAACATTTATATTTCTTACAAACACATAAATGTACATTGATTTCTGAAGGTTCCACTCACACTCCCTCAACTCTCGTCAATTCATCTTAGAGACTTGCCTCAGCTCAAAAGGCTTTTTCATGGTGCAAATTTCGAGTTCCAAGCGCCGGCTTTAAAGCAAGAGCAGGTGATGGTATATCGTTGCCCATTGTTGGAACACATCTTTGAGGATGTAAGGGTTGAAGAAACAGATGCTAGTTACTACTTGGTTGAAGACTCTTCTGATATTTCAGACTAGAGGCCATTGGTATCACTCAAGAACAAGAACAGACTAAAGAGTGCACTTGTACTGTTGTTAATTTATCTCTACATCAAACAATTACATTCCTCAAATGTGAACATCGGAGATTTGTTTCTTGCTAATCAGCAGAGATATTTAATTACATTCATGTATGTTACAAATTTTCCGAGGATGTTGTTATCAGTTGTTTAACCATGGTTAAGGATAGAGTAATTTATGGATTATCGGTGCACTCTTTTTAAAATTTAGGATATTTGTGTAACAATGGCATTAAGTTCTATGTTTTGCAAACTTATCAATAACCTTACCTAAAATTTCGGACAGTTTGCGGTTCATTATATGAGTTGTTTAAACATGAAGTCTGTTGGTGGTTTTTGGGGTGTCTGTGGAAGGTTGAAGCATTTGGAATCACTGCTAGTTAAGACCCTCAAGTTGTTTCACGAAATTCCTGAACAAGATATTTTTTCTTGTGACCCAAAATTAGCTGGCTATGTTTATAGTGTAAAGCCTGGTTCAACATTCTTTCATCAAGTGCAACGCAGATGTTCAAAATTTTCGAACAGTGTGATATTTGGCTTTTTGTGGAATGAAATGACTAGGGAAACCTGTCAGTTTTTCTTAGAAATGGGGAATGAAGAAGAGACTGCTGTCTTTGTGCCTGGGGATATAATCAGCATATATTTAGGAGAGAGAGTTCCCGCAGATGCAAATATGGAGGAGATGGCCGGAATGGACGCGCTTTGCAGTGACAAAACTGGAACTTTGACATTTAACAAGCTCATCACTGACAAAAACCTCATTGAGGTATTTGCAAAATGAGAAAATGAGACTGAGAAATACCAGACCTATTTCTGTTTCTATTCTGATAAAGAAGGTGGTGCAAAAAGTATAACAGAGCTTTGTAAAAAAGTTCATGCTACCATGGAATCAACAAAGAATAAGACATTACATATTATAATTCGCAGCTGAAACTCCCACCTTCGGATGGGAAATGTTTATTCAGAAGGGCATTGTATGATGGTTTTCTTTCTGATGCGATTTAGTTTACCAAAAAAAATTGAGACTGTGCTTCTCTTTTTTCAAATGCTTCTCTTTTTTTTTTGAAACCCAAATGCTTCTCTTTTGAGTTCTAGTGAAAATATTGAATCTAACAACCTAGTAATAATGTTCACTTCTCCTGTGTTTGTAAGACAACCAGCAAATATGGTTGCTCACGAATTTGCTCGAGCTTCTATTTTATACTCTATCGTGGTTTCAATATGGGGATGGCCCAAGTTGCTACCTTGTTTGGTAGCTGAATGTGAAGATTAATGAAATGGTTACCTTTTCGGTAAAAAAAAAATGTTCACTTGCTAATCAAATTGGATTCTCTTGCTATCCAAATTCGTTGGTGGTCTGTTTACAGAGGGGGAATACCTCATCAGAATTATCTGATGTCTTATTAATTTTTAGCTGATTTTGAGTTAAAGGATATTTGGATTTGAATTTCAATTTTTTTTGAATTTGTCTGGTAGGTAATATTATATGTACAATTGTACATTAATTAATTTTGTACTACTATTTATGTCAACATGTTTATAAAAATGCTCATTTCTTTAAGAATTTTTCATTTAACTTATTTTTTTTAGATTAAACGACATAGAAATACTCAAATAGTTAGTCACCACTCACCTAAGAAAAAAAATCAAATTGTTGAGACGAGACCCAAATTAAGAGGGTGTTTGACATTGCTTAAAATAAGTTACTTTTGACTTAAAGGAGGTGTTTTTAACTTAAAGGAGAAAGTAAAGTTGTTTACTTTAAGTTGAATAAATGTGTTTAGGTAATTTTACTTAAAGTTAAATGGGGATTTAATAATTTTGATTTAAAGTGATATTTGACTTAAAAAACTTTTAAATTCATAATATTTAAACTTTACAAGAATTTAGAAAAAAAAAAAAAAAACTCCATAAGTCATAAGTTATAAGTCAAAAGTACCTAAATGGAACTTATGACTTAAAGCAGTTTTTTAACTTAAAGCGGGCTTAAAGCCCGGGTTGCCAAATGGTACATTTTTGACTTAAAGCTATGTGGACTTCCGGTAAGCTGTTGCCAAACATGCTCTAAACTACTATTCCCTCCGTCCCTTATTTCTTTTCCTGTTAATCATTATCACGCTTGCCAATGCACACTTTTGATTGTTAATATCTTTAATTTCGTTTTAGTAGTAAATATAAAAACTTCACTGTATTAAAGTACTCACAAATACGAATCCAACAAGATCACTCATGACTATATTTTGTCTTATAAATTATGCATAAATTAGTAGTCAATCGCTTACAATGAACAGTGTAAAAAGTCAAAACAGAAAAAGAAAAAAGATACGGAGGGAGTATCATACAGAAACTTAAACAAAGCCCATCAAACCTTAATTACATCAGAGCTCTCCTCTAATTCGACCCATCTCGCAGCAACTATGGTAATAATTCTCCAATTTCTTTATCATTATTATTTTTATTTTATTTTTTTTGATTTGTTGGTTTTTAATTAGGGTTACAATTTTAAATAAAACTTTGATTAGTGTTAAATTAAAATTGCAGATTTTAATGTGGTGAGTTTGTTGTGTGATATGATAATGCAGAGGATGTTTGTAGATGTGCCGAATTTGCAAGTGATCAAGTTAATGCAGAGTTTTAAGTCGAAAGAGTAAGTGCGCGAGACGTTTGTGGAAATGTTAGAAATGTTGAATTTACTAAGCAATGCTGGTCTGTTTTTGTGAAAAAAGGTCAGTTTGTTTAAGACTTAAAAAGGAAAAGTACAATTTAGCCGCAAAAATTAATAAAAGCTACCAAATGAGTCATGAGTAGATGACATAAAAACATAACCATGTGTACCTCTCCACTTATGCACATTCCGAACAAATACTGGTAGAGGAGTCCATATGAAGCCAATAGGGACCTATTTCAGATGATTAATATGTTGGCCTTGTTTGTTTCCGTGTAACTCAACTATATAATTGCAAGTTTCTTGGAACTAGAATGGGTTAGCGTGTTTGTTTTTTTTAAAATTGGACAAATGAACATGTAATTCCTAGGTATCTACATTTACACCAAAACATGGGAACCTATCGTCCTTTTTTTAGTGTAATCTTTTAGTCACAAACTACTAAGCATTGTGCATTCATGTATCCAAAATTCTTGATTGGTTTTAAAATTAAGAAAAAGAAAATGTACTTCAATGATACTTACAAGGGCAATGTAGTCCAAATTAGATTAAAATTAAAAATTGGGCAAAAAAATTGTGACTTATGGAATTGTTTAATTATAATGCAGAGAAGATGATGTATTTATTTTGTGGGGTCTAGCTATAGAGCCCATCCGGTTAAGAGATTTTATATGTTTAAGTGTTTAACTCTTCACAACTTATCAGTGGATATGACCCTTTGGGTATGACTAGTGTATTGGTCTGGGGTTGATGTTTTTATTTGAACATCTTGTTGGACCTGTCTTCTCTTTCTGCGAGTGACAGTAAGTTTTCTTTCCTCCCTCTCCCTTCCATTCATGTTAAGAGGTTGTTTGTCTTTATTTATTACGTGGATGAAAACTGAAATTTGAAAGCATCATAATTAGGCTGCTTAGTTTTTTCCATTGCCTCTTAAATAAATTTCTGAGTTATTTATTTATTTTTTTAATCATTAGTTTGTTATATTGTGATGCTTGTTAGGTTGTAAAACTTGTATGCATTTGTCCTAATTAGTGCCCATTTGGCGTGCTTTCGTGGAGGAAGCATTCCGAGCTAAAAGTGGTGTTAGGTTTTGTCACTACAAGCTTTTCTTTTTGAAAGCGCTTTCATGGGAAACTAACATTTCCATTTTTCTCTTTGACCCATATGATCTAGCCCATGCATTCAATAATTTACCTAATTTAAGCTGTAATCCACAGGAACACATTAGTCTGATGCAAATCAGCAAATCTTTTCCATGGGAACAGATCCATATTATCTATATCCATTGCAACATCTTGTTTTCAACCAATTTCCTGACCACTTTGTCATGCATGACTTCTTTACGTGGGGCTTGGCTTGTGTTGTAACTTGTACCTGCTATATGTTTACTAGTATCCGTCACCCGCGATACATGATTAACATTTGCTGCATTTTCTTTAAATCATTTACCGTGCTTTTTTTTTTAAAACACTTTAACCTTGGATTCTCTAAGTAATTGATTATTCATTGTGAACTTGCAGGTATTTTTTTAAAACACTTTAACCTTGGATTCTCTAAGTAATTGATTATTGATTGTGAACTTGCACGGTATATGCTGGTAGCTAGAGGTGGTGGATTTGGGCGTGGATCTGGAAGTTATGGCGGAGCTCCACCTAGTTCAAGCTTTTCTTAGAAGTCTGATTTCTGAGTTTTGTTGTTTCTGCAGTTTAGGGATGGTAAATTGAAACATCTTAGAACATGTTGGTTGCTATCTTATGATTTTATTTCTAAAAGCTCATTATTAAAGAAAAGTTTTGTTCAACTTGTACCTGATGTTCTCTGAATGGATTTATGCAGTGTGGAAAGTTTATGTTCTGTCACGGAAATGTTAATGGAAGGTAATATTCTGTTAAATGTTGTATCAATTAGTAGATTTCTGCATAAACTTGATTCTTTATTTTCTTTAAGATAAAATACAATCTTCTGATTTTTTGTTTAGGAAAACAAAGTCGAATCTAAATATTACATTCTAAACTTTGTGAATATTGAAGACGACATGCTGCTGTCCCTACGAATAAAAATATTTTTTATTTTAAATTGGCCCCGCATGCGTACTCTTTTTGTATTAAAAAGAATAGGGAACACAGGGGGACACAGAGGAAGGGGACAGAGGATCCAGACCCGACATGCTGGCTGTCCCTACGAACCCGAGCCTTCATGATTATTTCCATGTTTGCAATCCACCGATACTCCAGTCACAAGACAAGGGGAGTCCACAAACGATTGGAAGCAACCACTTTTCCCACCTTGTCACCAAGAATGTCCTTGATAGTCTTGCATAGATTTTCAAAGAGCTTCTTTTTCTTCTCCGTTTTCTCCTTCCCCTCTAGTTTCATCATCAAACTTCAAGCTGATCAGTAGCGGAGATCAGTTTCTTCCTACAGTGTTCCTTCAGTTGACCAATTGCATATTCGTCGTAGCCTTTCTTTTTTAGCATCTCTTGGAACGGGTGATACACATCTTTCATGTCTCAATTTTTTTGTTAAAAGCACTAGTTACGCGTGTATTCAGATTTATATACACGCGCAACATGCATATCCAATGATTTTGGCAAATGCTCCTTTTGCAGGATTTAAAATGGGCAAGTAAATTAATACGAAGGGTGTAACTAAGGAGTAGCTTTATAAATATGCACGCATGTTCTGTGCGGATGTTACGGGATAACTAATACTACCTCCGTCCCATTTTATATGAGTCAGTTTGACTTTCACGGAGATTAAGAAAAGATAGTAAAAAAGAGTATAATTAGTTGAAAAGTGGGTAAAGTGGTGGGACCTATTAATATTTAATAAAAGATTTGAGATAGTGGAGTAAAGTAGTGGGTGTAATAGTGAGTATTTAATAATAAAATTGAGATAGTGGAGGAAAGTAGTGGGTGTAATAGTGTTTTATGTTGTAAAAAGTTTACTATTTTTGGAAAGTTTTATAAGTTTATTCTTTTTGGGACATCCCAAAAAGGAAAGAGGGTCACATAAAATGGGACGGAGGGAGTATAACAAAAAAAACGTAACGTGATAATGAGTGTTCACCTTGCTTGGACTTTTTGTTTAGAAAGGAAGCGATGTGACCTCTGGATCCAGTGATCCACGTCAAGTGTGTGTGTGATGAATAGGGATGGCAAAAAAAACCGATCCGATGGATACTCGATCCAATTCGACCCGATTGGATCTTACCGAACCCGATTTTTTGGATTTGGATTTGGATTTGGATTTGATTTTTAGACCCGAAAGAGTTTGGATTTGGATTTGGATATTAGCCATATCCAACCCGATCCAAACCCGAAATCCATAAACCCGATCCAAACCCGATCCAAACCCGAAACCCGAAAAAAACCCGATATATACATATATATATATATATATATATATATATATATTATATATATATTAATATTTATTCCTTAAAAATAAATACACGTTACTAGCTACACCAGGCGGTCCAGGCCCAGCCCATTTACACTAAACCTAATACTCAGTTACTCACTACTCACAGACACAGTTTCAACTTTCACGCCTCTCTACTCGACTGCTCTCTGCGGCGAATTACACGAAGACGAAGACGAAGACGAATACGAAGTCACTACTCACGAAGTCACGACACTATAGGTATTCTAATCATTGATTCATATTCGATTTTTCAGATTGTAGTTTATATTCTTCCATATATATCCATATTCGATTGTAGACTTGTAGTTTATATTCTTCCACATATATTCATATTCAATTGTAGACTTGTAGTTTATATTCTTCCATATATATTCGATTTTGATTATGTGTACCCTAGATTCAATTTGGAATATGTGTAGTTGTGTACCCTAGATTCGATTTTGATTATATGTACCCTAGATTCGATTTTGATTATGTGTAAATTGTAATTTATTCATACGTTTTTGTTTTGCAGCCATGTCTTCAGAGCCAGTTCCCAATTTATCAACACCTTCCGGGCCTTCATCAACACCTGAGTTACAATCAGCCTATAAAGATAGCAATTCAACCCCTGATGGTGAACCTGAAGTAATATTAGTTGTTGATGATGCCAGTAATGACACTGCTATTAATGGAAGGTTGAAAAGTGAAGTTTGGTTGCACTTCGATAGGCTGACTATTGATGGAAAAGTAAAAGCTATTTGCAAATATTGTAAGCGTGAAATGCAAGGTGCTTCGGGCAGCGGGACAACACATTTGAAGAATCACTACGTTAAGAAACATAGCAAGAAGACCCAAGAGACTATAAGGCAAAAACTGTTGGCAGGTAATTTTCAAAAAAATAATCCAGAATTATCCTCTTACAGTTTCAGTCATGAGGCATCGAAGAAGGAGCTTGCTAAAATGATCATTATGCATGAATATCCTCTTAGTATGGTGGACCATATTGGATTTAAGAGGTATTCGGCACAACTTCAACCACTCTTCAAAGTGCCGTGTAGGAATACAATAAAAAATGAGATTTTTCAGATTTATGAATTCGAGAAGATGAAGACAACAAAATATTTGGAGAGTATTGCAAGCCGGGTAGCTGTTACAACTGACATGTGGACTGCAAGCAGCCAAAAAAAAGGATATATGGCAATCACAGCACATTTTATTGATGATTCATGGAATTTACAAAGTTGCATTATGAGGTATATAAATTTTCCTTGTTTTGTTTTTATTTCTGGTAGCTTATTTTAAGGTTACGAGTATATTATTCCCATCATTGTTCCTTGTTTTATTTTTTCCTTTTTAGGTTTATTTATGTGCCTTGTCCACACACCAAAGATGTTCTTTCCGAAAATGTACTGGAATGTTTAATGGATTGGAATTTGGATAGGAAGGTTTCTTGTCTCACAGTAGATAATTGTACCACTAATGATGCCATGATTGAAGTTCTATTACAGAAGTTGGACAGTTCAACACTTTTAGCAGGTGGAAGTTTGTTTCATATGCGCTGTTCTGCACACATTCTGAATCTGATTGTTAAAGATGGGCTGGATGTCATAAAAATTGGAGTTGAAAAAATACGAGATTCTGTGGCTTATTGGACAGCAACACCAAAAAGGGAGGAGAAATTTGAAGAAACAGCCCGGCAGTTGCGTAATACAAGTACGAAGAAATTAGGACTTGATTGTGCAACAAGGTGGAATTCTACGTACTTGATGCTTGAAACAGCTTTGTTGTATGAAGATGTTTTTAATCGGTTGGCTACAAGAGATACTAAATATGCTAAATATAAGCCTTCAAAAGAAGAGTGGGAGTTCGCTCTAAATGTTTGTGGGAGGTTGAAATCTTTTTATAAGGCGACTGAGGTTTTTTCTGGTACGAAATATCCTACTGCTAATCTAGCTTTTATTAATATCTGTGAGATTCAACTAGCCATCACAGATTGGCGTGGAAGTTCAGATTTGGTGATACAAATAATGGCGGAAAAAATGTTGATAAAATTTGAAAAGTATTGGGATGTGATGCATGGTGTTGTAGGAGTTTCCGCGGTTTTAGATCCTAGGTACAAGCTGGAGGTATTGGAGTTCTATTTTGAGAAGATATTTGGAGATCGTTCAAAGGTTAAAGTTGATAATATTCGAGATCTTTGCTATTCTTTGCTTCGAGAATACCATGAGAGTCAGATTGCAAGTAAAGAGGGAAATGGTGATTCCAATTCTAATGGCTCCGTAGGTACTTCTGAAAATGCATCGCAATATGATCTATTCATTAGCACTAAGAAGCGTAAAAGAGTCGACTATCTAAAATCAGAGTTAGATCATTACTTGGATGAGGATGTTTTGCCTAAAATTGAAGGTTTTGATGTCTTAAATTGGTGGAAGGCGAATGCACCTAAGTATCCAACTTTGCAACTCATGGCTCGAGATTTCTTAGCTGTTCCGGCATCAAGCGTTGCATCTGAGTCGGCCTTTAGCTCCAGCGGCAGATTGGTGAGTCCTCATCGTAATAGACTCCATCCAAAAACAATAGAAGCACTAATGTGCGCTCAAAGTTGGTTGTGGGCTGCTGAAATGAAAGGTATAAACAATTAATGTAATTTCGGTAATTTCTATTTTATTTTCTATTTTAGTAATCAGTTGGTGTTATATAATCAATGAATAGGTGAGACATCTCTAGGATACGCAACTATCTATAATGACATGGAGGTGGAAGATTCGTGTTTAACTCGGGAGCTATGAACCATTAAAGTGCAGATGGCTGAATTAAGGTACTGCATCTGTTGATTTAATTAATGTGCCTATGGTTTGTTAGGACTTCTTACTTGTATCTTTGTATTTTGATCATTGTACATTTGCAGAAATGCTGTTGATTTCTCTTTGCCTGTTTGTGTGATCGTATAATTTGTTCTTGTAAATTCTTTAGATTTCGAGGAATTTTAATTTTGATGCCTGCAAACTACACTCTTTGTGAGTGCCAAGATGTATGTTATCTTTCGAGTCCAACGAATTGTTATTAGAAATTTAAATTTTTAGGATTTGAAATACCACTTAGAATGAAGACGAAACTGACTCTTTTCATGTTGTCAAGGGAAATATCTTATAATTTTGTCAAGAGTTATATGGATAGAAGAAGATAAAATCTAAATTTCATTTAAGTTCTTTATATAACATTGTTCACAAAGTTAGCACAAACAGGAGTTCGCTTTGATGTTTCTTTTAGTGTTCTTGAATTCAAAGCTGATACTAGAGAAAAACAGACTCTTTTAATGGCTGGAACAATACACAAAATATAAATATGAATTTCTTTTAATTTTCAACTTTGTTCACGAAGTTCAGATTTTCACAGACAAAAGTTAAGTTGGTGCTTTGATGATTCTTTTGTTATACTTGATTGAAACTGATACTGCAGAAAAGCCTTAACATGCGCATGTATATCTTACATATGGAGTTCAATAGTTCATATATGTAGCTTTGGGGGGATTTATTTATCAGTAAGTCTTTATACTGCATTTTTACTGATTGGACATGATGATGACTTGTTTCTGGTATTTTAACTTCATGTGATAACTAACATTTCCCTCGATCAATAGAATTGGATTATATGGCTGAACTTGTAGATGGAACAAGGGATGGAACTCCAAGTGAACGCAGTGGACACTATCTACCTAATAAAGAAATTTTTACTAATGTCTGGTATTTTTAATCAAATATTGCAGGTTGATAAAAGTTCTGGTGGCTGGTGCTTCGGATCAAACAATGTCAATTTCAGAAGTTAGGACTTATAGGAGCTACTGCTAGTCTAATATTTGTCTCTGGTTGTATTTTCATTTTTATGTTCCTGAATAGTGGATATTTAGAGTGGTGTAACTTGGACTGAAATTTTCCAATGATCTGGAATCTGAAATTTAATTCGGTTGTAATTTATTTTTATTTATTCTAGTTGTAATTTTAAATTTTATGAAATTTGGCTTTAAAAAAATATTCCTACTTATTTATAAGAATTCAAAATTCGGGTTTGGATAAACCCGAACCCGATCCAAACCCGATGGATCGGGTTTGGATTTTGAATTTTCAGATCCAATTGGATTTGGATCGGGTTTGGATTTGGATTTCAGATTCGGGTTTGGATTTGGATATCACAGATATCCAACCCGATCCAACCCGTTGCCATCCCTAGTGATGAATGACGCAAAACATTTGCATTATTGCTAATTATGAATTATGAATTCATAATTCATTGACTTTTTTCTAATTATGAATTACGGAGTAATATTATACTTATGTTATAGCTAAGCATCCATTGACTTTTTACACTCTCCACGCTGTTCAACTAATAATATTGTAAGGGAAAATACTAGACTTACAGAAACTTTCACAAAAAGTTTCACAGAATAGTAAATGTCATAATTTAATTGGCTTTAATTTAATGGGTCCCCTGCATTCACATCAATAGCAATCAATTATAAACATCTACATTAGTGGAATCCAACTCATTCTGTAAAAAAATTATGTAGCCAATTCTGTGCACCTAACATTACTCTTGTATAAGCATTACTAGTACTCTATTGCATGTTAGAGCATCTCCAATGGGAGAGACCCCTTAGGTAAATTTTAAAATTAATTACCATAAATAAAAATGATAAAGAATGTGTAAAAAAATTTACACTCCAATGGGACAAAACTGTTATCTATAATTATAGATAATATCTTGATGTTGGCTATATTTGTCGAACCTCTAGAGACCTGTAATGAATTGTCACATCACTTATTTCTATATTAAAATTATATATTCCATTAATAACAACTTGAAATATTAATAACATACCATTTTTAAAATATAGCCAATCATTATAGCCAATACCCTCGAAACACAATGTCTTACAGGTTCGACAAATTTTACATAATCAATATTTTTTATAAACCAAACCAAACCAAACATACCCAGTATATCCCGCTCAGAGCAGGGTCTGGGGAGGGTAAGTTGTACGCAGGCCATGCCCCCGCTTTTTAAGGCGGGGAGGCTGTTTCCGTGAAGACCCCCGGCTATGTGCACGATAGATACGGTGGGTGATGAAGACACATTAATCTTAAAAGTACGAGAATGTTTAAAGCAATACCTGAGCCCATGGCATTCTCCACATGAGACCTACCCGCCTGTTTGGAATTCTGATACTCTGATAATGAGGTCCTGGCGCTCTCCAATTTTTTTTTTTTTTTTTTTTTTTTCAACTTGAGAGAATATCTCCGGGTCCCCTGTAAAATACACCAAACGCAAACAACAGCAGACCAGACCAACCTAGTCAAACAAGACTATACCGGTCCAAGGCAATCAGAAGACAATAAACGAAAAATGCTAAACTAAAAAGCTGGACTTCTAAGCTAAAGCTAATCGAGACAAACCAACTCTGAGGCTCTCCACAACGGAGCCACTCCCTAAAAGGGAATCGACCACTCTGATCTGCCGCCTCCATGCGCACCTATCAGCTGACATGGTCTCATTCAAGTTCAGGGCCTTCAGATCCAACTTAAGCTGTTCTTCCCACGACCTCCTCGGTCTGCCTCTCCTCCTCACCCCATCTACCGACAGACTCTCTACCCTCCTCACTGGGGCTCCAGCCAACCTCCTACGGACGTGGCCGAACCATCTCAACCTCCCTTCCCTGACTTTCGCAGAAAGAGGCGCCACTTCAAGCTCGCTCCTAAACACCCCATTCGGAATTCTATCTAACATCGTGCGTCCACACGACCACCGCAACATCCTCATTTCAGCCGCTTCCAGCTTCCTTTCATTGTCCTTCTTTGCCGCCCAACATTCTGAACCATATAGCATCGCTGGCCGGATTGCCGCTCTATAGAATTTCCCTTTCAACTTTAAAGGGACCTTCTTGTCGCACATCACCCCTGACGCTGCCCTCCACCTTAACCACCCAGCCTTGATACGATGTTTGACATCGTCTGCAACCTCACCCTCCTTCTGAATGATCGACCCTAGATACTTGAACTTTTCCGTACTAGGTACGATCTGATCTAGGATCTTAACTACTACTCCTCCCTCTCTCTCCTCACCACTGAAGTTACACCAGAGGTATTCGGTTTTAGACCGGCTCAAACGTAATCCTTGGGACTCCAAAGTAGATCTCCAAAGTTCCAACTTCTCGTTAACCTCCCCCCTCGACTCTGCCACTAACACGATATCATCGGCGAAGAGCATGCACCAAGGGACGGAATCTTGGATCTCTCGCGACATGACATCTAGGATAAGGGCGAAAAGAAGAGGGCTAAGGGCCGATCCCTGATGAAGCCCTATCTCAACAGGGAAAAAGCGAGAGTCACCTACTGGGGTCCGGACGCAAGAACTAGCTTGGGAGTACATGTCTTGAATCGCCCTAACGTAAGATGACGATACTCCCCTCTCTGAAAGGCTCTTCCAAATAGCTTCTCGTGGGATGCTATCATACGCCTTCTCAAGATCAATGAACACCATATGGAGATCTCTGCGACGCTCCCTGAACTTCTCCATAAGGCGTCTGACTAGATGGATGGCCTCGGTCGTTGATCTTCCCGGCATAAAGCCAAATTGATTCTCTGAGATTACAATTTCTCTTCTTATCCGGCTTTCAACCACTCTCTCCCAAAGTTTCATAGTATGACAGAGTAATTTAATGCCCCTGTAGTTACTACAACTCTGGGCATCGCCTTTGTTCTTGAAAAAAGGGACCACGAAACTAAGTCTCCATTCAGTAGGCATCTCATCACCCAAGAGGATATCATTGAACAAATCTGTTAGCCATTGAACGCCAACCTCACCCAGACAAAGCCACACCTCGATTGGGATCTGATCTGGGCCAACCGCCTTCCCTCTGGCCATTTTAAGCAGGGCACCCTTGACTTCCTCCTTGCTGATACGCTCACAGGAACCGATAGAAAGCACCGACGAGGGAGGGACCTCCAGCTCCACACCCGAAACACTCCTCCTAGGCTCATTGAAAAGGGAATGGAAATACGAGCTCCACCTCTCCTTGATAGCCTCTTCATTCAATAACACCTGGCCTGAATCATCCTTAACAAACTTAACAGAACCCAGGTCGCGTCGCCCTCTCTCCCTAGCTTTGGCTAGTTTAAAGATAGCATTCGCTCCTTCCTTGGTATCTAGCCGCTTGTACAGCCCCTCATAGGCTTCCTCTTTGGCTTTCGCCACGGCCTTTTTTGCCTCTCGTCTCGCCACCTTGTACGCTTCCATCTTCAGAGTCTTCTCCGCTCCTGCACACATGAACAAAAGCTCTTTAAAGAGCGCAAGTTTAGCCTTAACTTTCTTTTGCACCTCCTCGTTCCACCACCACGATTCCTTATGACCACTGAACCTTCCTGAGGAAACCCCCACCACTTTCTCGCCCACCAACCGAATAACCTTCGCCACGTTGGTCCACCTACTGTTAGCATCTCCACCACGCGCAAAACAGCCTTCGTTGGATAGAGACTCCCTGAATACGGCCGCCTTCTCTTCCTTCAGATCCTTCCAAAGGATTCTAGGTCTAAACTCTCTCAACCTGCGAGCAACTCGACCCCCCATGACTAGATCCATGGCCAACAGCCGGTGCTGAGATGCACACGCCTCACTTCGGAACACCTTGCAATCCACACACTCCCTAACATCCCGACTGCGCACAAGTAGGTAATCTATTTGAGTGTTGCGCCCCCCGCTACTAAATGTGATGAGGTGCTCTTCCCTCTTCTGAAAAACAGAATTCACAATTACCAACTCATGGGCCGTAGCAAAATCCAACAACGCGGATCCACCGACATTCCTTGTCCCGAAGCCAAAACCCCTATGCGCGCTGGGATAGCCATCTGACCTTACTCCAATGTGACCATTGAAATCGCCACCCATCATTACAAATTGGTCGTCAGGAATACTCCCGACCAGCTCATCTAAACAAACCCAGAAAGCCTCCTTCTCTGCATCGCCCAAACCGACTTGAGGGGCATACGCACACACCACGTTCACCACCTTCTCCCCGACCACGACCTTGACGGACATGATCCTGTCGCTGCATCTCTTCACTTCCACGACGTTATCTTTAAGATCCTTTGTCAACAGAATACCCACTCCGTTCTTGGAGTTGGCAAGGCCTGAGTACCACAGCTTATACCCGTTCGCTTCTCTGGAGTGAGCTCCTTTCCATCTTGTCTCTTGAATACAAGCCACATCCACTCTTCGCTTCTTCAGCACGTCAACCAGCTCCAGAAATTTGCCCGTTAAGGTACCTAAATTCAAACTGCCTACACGCAAAGTACGCGACATCGTCAAAATAAAAATAAAAATATAATAATAAAAATAAAATGGAATATTACCTAAAGTAGGGAAAATACAAATAAAATAAAGTAGGACCGAATTAAATATAGAAATAAAAATACAAATGAAATTAAATGAAATCAATACAGAATTGAATTAAATTAGACAGGGTCGATTCAAGGTAAAAACAGAGCATAATAAGAGGTGAACACAAGGAAGATACACAAACCAAGCAGCAAAAAAAAACCCAAAAACCGACAGCTACCAGACAGATGCAGGGGGGGGGGAAACGAACGAGATAACAGAATGATACGAGATAACAGAATGTTCTACGGACGGAAGAGATGCAGGAGATGGTTAAACAAAGATATACAGGCGGGGACTAAAACAGATAACAAAACACATACAAAAATAGGAAGGTAATTGAAGAAAACGCTAAGGAGGGAGGCTAGAACGGAGACTAGGGGGGCAGTGGGGGAGGAGAGGTTGGAAGTTGAGGATGGGGATACCCGGGAATGGAGATGGCGATGGGTTTAGATTAGTTTTGGGTTTGGTTTAGCGAAGATTTGAATATCTTACCGATGACGAAGGAATGAATGGAGAGAGGGGCGGGGGAGAGAAGCGTGAGATGTTGGGGCTGGGGGCGTGGTGGCTGGGGTTGAAGTGATGGTGGAGGTTGAGGAGGGTGTCGAAGGGATGAAGGAGGGAGGCTTATGCTTAGGAATGGAGGTATGGAGGTGATGGAAGGAGAAGAAAAGATGGAAAAGAAGAGACGGGAAAGACAGGGAAGACTAATGCTTACGAAATGCAGGCCGAGAAATGCGAAAAAGAAATGCGACAAACAGGCAAAATGCAGGCAATGCAAGATAGGAGGCTACGACTAAGCTGATAATTCTATGATTTTCCGGCGATCCGCCGGTCAACGTTACCAGTAGGACAAAGAAGGCCACTAACGGCTATTTTTCAGAGAGAGCTAACGCCATTGGAGATGCTCTTATACCTGCAACTATTTCATCAATCTCAGTATCATACCACCCCAACATTTTATTTAGCTACTGCCTCCTTGCTTTCTTCTCTCTATTATTACTATTTTTTCCTTCTATTTCGGTAATATCTTTTGTTACTAATTTTGAAACACAACATTTTTTATAACATTTTTTTATAGTTTATCTAGCTAAAATTTCTTTTTTGTAAAAACACTATGGATAATTTTATTTATAATTGTATTTGACTAGTAAATTACCTTTTCAGCCTTATATGTTTTCTACTCCGTAATTGATATTGAAATAACACCTCGCTTGATTTTTTATTTTATTTATCAAAGTGACGTATAGATGCACGTCAAGTGTTTGCTTAGTGCATGACACACAACATCTGCATTATTGGTAATTACATAAATTAGTATCCTTACTATATAGCAAAGCATCCATTGACTTTTATAAAGTCCCCGCGGGCTCTTATGTATACTTCTATACTATCTTATAATAAGCAAAAGGGGGTTTAATTTGTAGTTGGTTACCCCCTATTTTTGGTTATCCCCATTTTTGGTTATCCCTCACTTATCACCGTTAGATCAGCAACTCAAATAGATCATGACCGTTAGATTTAACAATACTAAAATACTAAAAGTTGTTATATGCAGAAGGTCCAAGGTTCGATTCCCGCCAACAACATATTAATTTATAATTAATACTAAAAGTTATTATATACAAATATGTAAGGTTTGAATTCTTTCAATAACATATTAAAATCAATATTTATAATATTATATTATAAATAAATTATAAAATATTAAAAGTAACCCGTGCTTTGCACGGGCTATAAGCTAGTACTATATTATAATAAGTAAAATGGGGTATAATTTGTAGTTGGTTACCCCCTATTTTTGGTTATCCCCATTTTTGGTTATCCCTCACTTATCACCGTTAGATCAGCAACTCAAATAGATCATGACCGTTAGATTTAACAATACTAAAATACTATACTACTCCCTCCGTCCCACTTTTATTGTCCACTATTTCCTATTTTCTTTGTCCCAAAATAATTGTCCACATTTAATTAATAAGGTATATTATGTGTTAATTATGTTAACTTTTATTAGAAACAATACAATTATTTGGTAACTATGAGTTTAATTGACATGATTGAATAAAAGGTGGATTTTGATAGATGGACAATAAAAATGGGACGGAGGGAGTATATATATTATAATAAGCAAAAGGGGGTATAATTTGTAGTTGGTTACCCCCTATTTTTGGTTATCCCCATTTTTGGTTATCCCTCACTTATCACCGTTAGATCAGCAACTCAAATAGATCATGACCGTTAGATTTAACAATACTAAAATACTAAAAGTTGTTATATTCAGAGGTCCAAGGTTCGATTCCCGCCAACAACAAATTAATTTATATTTAATACTAAAAATTATTATATACAAATATGTAAGGTTTGAATTCTTTCAATAACATATTAAAATCAATATTTATAATATTATATTATAAATAAATTATAAAATATTAAAAGTAACCCGTGCTTTGCACGGACTATAAGCTAGTGTAAGTAATGTTCACATGAGTTGATATATTTTAAATGAAAAATGCTGGAGGTACCAAATTGGGGTACCAAAAATTATTACCAAATGACATGGCATTGATTTGATTAGCTATAATTATAATTGGCCCGCCAGGGACAATCAATTAAAACATTTCAAAATGACAAGTAGTTAGTGCCATGTAATTTTGTAACAAAATTTGGTACCTAATTTGTACCTCTAGCCCTACTCATTTTAAATTACTGGTGTCTACTATAAATCAAATGTTATACCTGCAAATTATTTCATCAATCTCAATATCATACTTACTTCTACTGCCTCCTTGCTTCCCTCTCTTTTATTGTTGCAGTCTTAGCATTAGACACCATATTCGTTTTCTTACAATTCAAACTTAAGCAAATTTGTAGTATTACTATTACTATTATTACTAATTCTGAAAAACAGAAAAAGCAACAACTGTTAGATCCTTAAAGAGATTTTCATGCCCTAGTGTTGGGTGTAGAGGCGAAGGCGTGCCGGAGGTTCGCGATTCTGTCTTGGGCATGAACACTAGGCAAAGTCAAGTATGGGGCTTGACATAAAAACTAAGGCATTGAGATGAAGTGGGCATTTGAGGCACTTACACAGATTGGGCTTGTCTAAGGCATGAAGCATTCAACCAGGCACATACATAGAGAATGTGGGCTTGAGCAGAGGCACACTTGGGCTTAGGAGAGTCATGCAGCATGGCGCAAGGGGAATAGAGGCAAAGCACGGGCCTGGCCAGCCTAAAGCATTGGGCCTCCGTGACACACATGCGACATGGGAGAAGAGTCTTTAGGTTCAAATACAGTGAGGCAAAGCTGGGCCAGAATTCTATAGTTGGGCAAGGGTTGAAGCAGGATGCATAAGAGACTTGGGCCAAGGTGTAGGGTGTACATGGGCTTATCAGATTTGGGATAAGACCATATCTTTGAAGATCATTCCAGAAGAATCAATCAAGGATTGCAATCATCTGCAAGAAGGGAAAGTCAATCAGAATCAAGGATTTGATCTGGGTGGATCTTCTATAGAAGGAAAGGCAATCAAGAGGATTGAGGATATCTTGAAGATCTCAAGCAAAGATGGAAAGTAGGGTTGGGCTTAGCCTAGCCCAAAGCCCGTAAAGCTGCCTATATAAAGAGGAGCTTCTTCATTCTCATTCATTCATTCAGATACACAGTAAACAGTTGTAGAGAGAGTGAGAGCATATACAGAGAGAGCTAGCATTGTAGTTAGGCTTTCTTGTATTCTAGCAATTAGTGGGTAGCTGTGCCGACGTGTGGGCAGCAGGCCTAGGTTGTTAGTCCTTTTTGTTGGAGTAATAAAAAGGTTGGGGTTTCCCGTAACTCTTGTCTCGTTTATCTTGTGGTTATCACTAACCTTCTTTGCAGGCACAAAGGTTAGTTGCGCATTGCTGGCCAGGCTCTAGGTTGGGGAGTTGGCGCATCACTAGGCGACAAGTTTGTGAAAAATTTCGCGCTTCCGCACGCCTACGTGACAGTTGGCATCAGAGCTTGATTGGTGTTTTTAGAGCACAGTCGGTGAAAGATTATTATGGCTGGTCCTACAGTTGCTACTCTCAGTGAGAAGGTTGCTAGGCTTGAGGAGTTGATTGGCATACCAGAGTCGATCGATGTTCAACCATTGCAGACCCAATGTGAGAACATGAAGGCTGATCTTGATCATATCAGGCTGATCTTGGAGAATCACATGCGTGAGTCTGAAGAGAGGATTGTTCAGTTGGAGACTTCTAGTGCAGAGCTCTACGAAGAAGTGACAATCCTAAGGAAGGCGGTGGCTGTTTGTGGTAGTACCTCGAGTGATGGGGCAAGAAAGTTCAAAGTGCCAGACCCGAAGACGTTTGAGGGAGGGCGTGATGCCAAAGCATTGGAGAATTTCTTGTGGGACATGGAGCAATACTTCAAAGCATCTCGTATTGGAGAGGTGGAGCAGGTGACTGTGGCTAGTATGTTCCTTGCGGGTGATGCTAAGTTGTGGTGGCGCACTCGCATGGAGGATGTTGATGGCACAGGGAAACCCGGTATTCAGACATGGGAGGCCATGAAGAAGGAGCTTAGGGAGCAATTCTTGCCCAATAATGCCGCGTGGATGGCTAGGGAGAAATTAAAGCACCTAAAGCAGACGGGTTCTGTGCGATAGTATGTGAAGGCATTCACTTCTAATTTGTTGGACATTCGTGACATGGCAGAAGCGGACAGGTTGTTCAACTTCATTTCTGGGTTGAAGCCATGGGCATAGGCTGAGCTGAGGAGACAGAATGTCAAGGACCTAACAGCAGCTATTGTAGCGGCAGATAGCTTGGTGGACTTTGCAACAAGTTCTAATAGCAAGGGGAAACAAACCCAAGGGGCTAAAGAAAAGGGGCAGAAGTTCAAAGGCAAGAAAAAGGTCCAAGATGAGGAATCTAGCAAAGCCAAGAATGGTGGTGGGCAAACAAAGAAGCAGCTGAAGTGCTTTATTTGTGATGGTCCTCACATGATGAAAGATTGTCCAAAGAAGGAGAAGCTGAATACTATGACCGTGGCAGAGGGAGAGGAACCAGGGAGGGTGAATCCGCTCAGAATGGTCAATGCACTACAGACAAAGGAGGCGGTAAAGTCATCTAGTTTTTTGTATGTGCAGGTTGAGATAAATGGTCATGAGGTGATGGCTATGGTAGATACTGGAGCTACCAATAATTTTGTGGCTGACAGGAGTGTGGAAACTCTTGGCTTGGTTTTGGGAGCAAGCACCAGCCGCGTGAAAGCGGTAAATTCTGAAGCACAAGTGATCAAGGGATCAACTGAGGCAGAGCTTAGAATAGAACCGTGGACTGGAAAGGTAACTCTCTTGGCTGTTCCTTTAGATGATTTCGATCTTATATTGGGGATGGACTTCTTAAGGAAAGCTAAGGCATCGGTGATGCCACACCTTGGTGGGGTGATGATTGGAGAGGAAACCAACCCTTGCTTTGTGAAGGGTGTGTTTGATCGTGACTTGGGCAAGAAAAGGGAGGGAATGTTGTCAGCTATGCAGGTTGAAGTTGGGCTGAAGCATGGTGAAGTGACTTATCTAGCGGCTCTTGTGGAGGAAAAGCCTGATCAGTTAGAGATACCTGATGCGGTGGTACCTACTCTCAAGGAGTTTGAAGATGTCATGCCCCCAGAGTTGCCTAAGAAATTGCCACCAAGAAGGGATGTGGATCACAAGATTGAACTTGAGTCGGGTGCACGGGCACCGTCTCAAGCCCCCTACCGTATGGGACCGATGGAGTTGGCTGAACTAAGAAAGCAGTTGGACGAGTTGTTGGAGAGCGGATTCATTCAACCGTCTAAAGCTCCTTATGGTGCCCCAGTCTTGTTTCAAAAGAAGGCCGATGGGTCATTGCGGATGTGTATAGACTATCGGGCCTTGAACAAGGTAACTATTAAAAATAAGTACCCTGTTCCAAATATTGTTGAGCTGTTTGACAGGCTCTCGAGAGCTAAGTACTTCACGAAGCTGGATCTGAGGTCGGGATATTGGCAAGTCAGAATTGCTGCAGGGGATGAGCCTAAGACCGCATGTGTAACGAGGTATGGGTCTTACGAGTTTCTAGTTCTGCCATTTGGGTTAACAAATGCACCTGCAACGTTCTGTAATTTGATGAATGATGTGCTATATGAGTACCTAGACCGTTTTGTGGTAGTGTACTTAGATGATATTGTGATCTATAGTGATAGTCTTGAAGCTCACTTAGAACACTTAAAGTGCATTTTCACTAAACTGCGAGAACACAGTCTTTATGTCAAAAAGGAGAAGTGTGAGTTCTGCAGGGAGGAGATCCATTTCCTAGGGCATGTGATAAGCCAAGGAATGGTGAAGATGGACAAGAGGAAAGTCGAGGCCATCATTGATTGGCCTGCCCCGACGAAGGTAGCTGAGTTGAGATCTTTTCTTGGTCTTGCTAACTATTATCGCAAGTTTATCCAGGGATACTCGAAGAAAGTAAATGTCTTGACATATTTGCTAAAGAAGGATCATGTTTGGGAATGGAATGATGAGTGTGAAGCGGCGTTTGAGGAGCTGAAAGTTGCAGTTGCTTCAGAGCCCGTGCTCAAACTTCCAGATTTTGGGGTGCCATTTGAAGTGCACACGGATGCTTCTGATCGTGCAATTGGTGGAGTGTTGGTTCAGTTGGGACATCCGGTGGCATATGAAAGTCGAAAGCTAAAAGATGCTGAACAGAGGTACAGTACTCATGAAAAAGAGATGACTGCAGTGGTTCATTGTTTGGAGGTGTGGAGGCATTACTTGCTGGGTGCGGAGTTCGTGGTTTGCACAGACAACGTGGCAAACACTTATTTCAAGACTCAGAAGAAGCTGACTCCAAAGCAGGCCCGTTGGCAGGAATTTCTGGCTGAGTTCGATTTTGTATGGCTGCATAAGCCGGGGGCACAAAACCAGGTAGCCGATGCTCTAAGTAGAAAGGTGCAAGAGACTGTGGCATCCATGACAGTAGTGGACACTGAGTTCCTAGAGGAGATCAAAAAGCAGTCAATGACAGATGCTGTGTATGGTAAACTTGTAGAGGAAGTGAAGACAGGGGTGGTTCGGAAGTATTGGTTGGAGGATGGGTTGCTGTATTGTAAAGGCAGTAGACTTTATGTTCCACATGGGGGAACTCTCCGGCAGCGAATCTTGAAAGAGTCTCATGATGCTAAATGGGCAGGACATCCGGGGGTAGCAAGGATGCTAGCATTGCTGAGTAGATCCTACTATTGGCCGAAGATGATGGATGACGTTGAGGCATATGTCAAGTCGTGCTTAGTGTGCCAACTTGACAAGACTGAAAGGAAGAAAGAAGCTGGACTTCTACAACCTTTACCTATTCCAGATAGACCGTGGCAGTCAGTATCTATGGATTTTATTCTTGGGTTGCCTCAGGTGGAGGGAAAGGGGTCAATCTTTGTGGTGGTTGATCGGTTTTCGAAGTATGCTGTGTTCATTCCTGCGCCAAAGGTGTGTACAGCAGAGGTAGCAGCTGGCCTATTCTTTCAACATGTGGTGAAACATTTTGGGTTGCCAGAGGATATCATTAGTGATCGTGATAGCAGGTTCACAGGGCGGTTCTGGACGGCATTGTTTGGGTTTTGGGAAGTGAGTTGAAGTTCTCTACTGCAAATCATCCCCAAACAGATGGTCAGACGGAGCGGATGAATCAGCTACTAGAGGAGTATCTCAGGCACTATGTTTCAGCTAGTCAGAAAAATTGGCTAGAGTTGATGGATGTAGCACAGTTCTGCTACAACTTACAGCAGTCGTCGGCGACTAGCAAGAGCCCCTTCGAGGTGATTTTTGGGTTTCAGCCGAGAACCCCAAACGAAGTGGCAATTCAGAAATCAGGTGGTGCTTGTCCCGCAGCCTACAGGTATGCATTTGGTAGACAGGAGATGGTCGATGAAGCCAAAGCTAGTCTGGAGAAAGCTGTTTGGAGGATGAAGAAGTACGCTGATAGAAAGCGTCGTCCCTTAGAATTTGAGGTTGGCGACCAGGTGTTGTTGAAATTGACACCACAGATCTGGAAGAAGATAAAGTCCAGAAAAATTCACAAGGGGTTAGTTCAGAAGTATGACGGGCCCTTTGAGATAGTGAAGAAAGTAGGCAATGTAGCTTACCGGTTGAAGTTGCCCGATAGGTTGAAGATACATCCTACTTTTCATGTGAGTTTCTTGAAGCCATTCCAACCAGACTTACTGCTTGATGGGAGGAAACAGAAAAAAAGAGCACCTCCCGTGGTCAAGGTACAGTTTGAGAAGAAGATAAAGAAGATTCTGGATCATAATACTCAAGGGATGAGTAAAAAGAACCGGAGGACTGATTATCTAATTCAGTGGGAAGGCGAGGAAGAAGCTGATGCTACTTGGGAGAAAGGTGTGACCTTGTGGCAGTTTGAAGATCAAATTCGGGAATATTGGGATCGCCCCTCGATGAGGACATCGAGCTCTTTTAGTGGGGGTGGTTTGTTAGACCCTTAAAGAGATTTTCATGCCCTAGTGTTGGGTGTAGAGGCGAAGGCGTGCCGGAGGTTCGCGATTCTGTCTTGGGCATGAACACTAGGCAAAGTCAAGTATGTGGCTTGACATAAAAACTAAGGCATTGAGATGAAGTGGGCATTTGAGGCACTTACACGGATTGGGCTTGTCTAAGGCATGAAGCATTCAACCAGGCACAGACATAGAGAATGTGGGCTTGAGCAGAGGCACACTTGGGCTTAGGAGAGTCATGCAGCATGGCGCAAGGGGAATAGAGGCAAAGCACGGGCCTGGCCAGCCCAAAGCATTGGGCCTCCGTGACACACATGCGACATGGGAGAAGAGTCTTTAGGTTCAAATACAGTGAGGCAAAGCTGGGCCAGAATTCTATAGTTGGGCAAGGGTTGAAGCAGGATGCATAAGAGACTTGGGCCAAGGTGTAGGGTGTACATGGGCTTATCAGATTTGGGATAAGACCATATCTTTGAAGATCATTCCAGAAGAATCAATCAAGGATTGCAATCATCTGCAAGAAGGGAAAGTCAATCAGAATCAAGGATTTGATCTGGGTGGATCTTCTATAGAAGGAAAGGCAATCAAGAGGATTGAGGATATCTTGAAGATCTCAAGCAAAGATGGAAAGTAGGGTTGGGCTTAGCCTAGCCCAAAGCCCGTAAAGCTGCCTATATAAAGAGGAGCTTCTTCATTCTCATTCATTCATTCAGATACACAGTAAACAGTTGTAGAGAGAGTGAGAGCATATACAGAGAGAGCTAGCATTGTAGTTAGGCTTTCTTGTATTCTAGCAATTAGTGGGTAGCTGTGCCGACGTGTGGGCAGCAGGCCTAGGTTGTTAGTCCTTTTTGTTGGAGTAATAAAAAGGTTGGGGTTTCCCGTAACTCTTGTCTCGTTTATCTTGTGGTTATCACTAACCTTCTTTGCAGGCACAAAGGTTAGTTGCGCATTGCTGGCCAGGCTCTAGGTTGGGGAGTTGGCGCATCACTAGGCGACAAGTTTGTGAAAAATTTCGCGCTTCCGCACGCCTACGTGACAACAACCATGGTGGGTCTAGCTGACATTCCATGCGTGGGAAAAATTGTTGACAAGGTATCAGATACTGCAGTGGAAGCATTGTATCGTGGTCTGCGCTACATGTTCTGTTATAAGGCTCTTGTTGACGGACTCAATTCCGAAACTGAGAAGCTTAACATTCAGAAGGACAACATGTTTGAGAAAATTAAGGAAGAAAAAGCTAATGGTAAATTAATCAAAGACCATGTATTGAAATGGCAAACTGATGTCGAAGATATTCAGAAGAGTGGCAACGAGCTTTCACCCTCATCCTGCTACATCCTGTGTCTGCCCATTCCTAATCCCGTCTCCCGATTCCGAAAGGGCAGGAATGCGGCAAAGAAGGTCATAGCTGTAGCTGAACTCACTGGCACCGGAAAGAATTACCTAGGTGAAGAGATTGCACACCGTCCATCGTTTGAAAATATGCCACAATCAGATACCTCTTTCGAGGAGTTTCAGTCCAGAAAAGATGCTTATGGAAAGCTCTGGGATGGACTAGTAAACAAAGATAGTCCTCTGGTCCATGGCATCTATGGAATGGCAGGAGTTGGCAAAACGAGAATGATGGAGCAATTGTGGGAAGATGCCATGAAGGAGCAGATTTTTAATAAGGTGGTACGAGTAAATGTGGGCAGTGAAAACTTGGACGAATATAAATTACAAGACCAGATTGCTGCCCGTCTAGATTGCGAACTGGAGTCGCAAGATGTGGAAAGTAGAGCTTCTCAGCTGGAAAACAGTTCAAGGAATGGAGGAAAGATTCTCCTTATATTAAATGATGTTTGGAGTGAGATTCCCTTGGGTCATATTATTGGGACTTCATTTAAAGATGGTAGTGTTTCCAATGGCTCTAAAATCCTTTTGACATCTCGAGATAAACGTGTATGCAAGGATAACAACTGCGAGCATCCTGTCGAGGTCGAAACCTTGAGTCCTGATGAAGCTTTGGATCTGTTCATGAAGACTGTTGGTCCTGATACAATTAACTCTCTACCGGATCAATCCCTGGTGAAAAAAGTGTGTGATGAATGTGGTCAATTACCATTACTCATTCTTGCTGTTGGCAAAGCACTGAAAGGCGAGCCTCACAATTCGTGGACGGATGCTCACAATCAACTTAAGATGGGCAAATTTGAAAAAATCGATAGAGTGGAACCACGAGTATATACGTGTATCAAATTAAGTATTGATATGTTAAAACAGGATGATGCAAAGTCATGTCTTTTTCTGTGCTCTTTGTTTCCTGAAGATGCCAACATCAATATGGAGATGCTGGTCCAGTTAGCATCACAACTTATCCCCGGGGGAGGATCGAGAGTACTTACTATGGTTCACTCTCTCAGGGATTCTTCTTTGTTGCTTGACTCTGGAGAATTTCATGAAACTAAAGTTCATGACATCATCAGAGACGTAGCAAGAGACGTAGCTTTCAGAGATCCAGAATATGCATTTCTACAGGTAACATGCAACTCAAAGGACTTGCCTGATCCTAAGAATAACAATTATCAAACTCGAAAATTGTTACGTTTGGATGCGGAGACTGATGATGTTCATTTCTATGAGGATCTGGAATGGCAAAGCATGTTTGCGGAGACTGATCATGATGTTCATTTCTATGAGGATCTGGGCCCAGACTTGCATACCTTGTGGCTACAAAATGTGAACATATCTGTGGAGAAGTTCTCTCTTGACCCCTTAGGTAATCTCCGAACACTTATTCTATTAAAGTGTGACATAAGGAACACAGATGTTAGTCTTTTTCCGGAAAAACTAGAAACTCTTTGCATTTGTGATTGTAAACTTCCAAGGCCGATGGATGTAGCAAACCTGAAATGTCTTCAAAAGCTAGAGATCCAAGTCCCATACTGGAAAGAAAGATTGGTAATGGGATCAAATGTCATATCTAGTCTATCCCGTCTCGAAGAATTACATATACCGAGGGGATACATGATTGACGGTGAAGAAGATGAAATTGACCGCATAGTGACGGAGATTAGTGAATTGACTTATCTGAAAAGTTTACAATTTTATTTCTATGATGATCATACTTTTCAAGGTAGAAATGTATTTCCTGATATAGATAGATACAAGATATCTGTGGGTGTTCCAGATAAGGAATATTACTGGGAAGGAGATGGGATAGTTCCATCAACAAAGTCAATTGAGTTGTATGGCAATCACTCGCAACCCTGGGAAGGTTTGATGGCAAGGGCTGAAGAAGTGAGATTGGGCACAAGCGATGTTGAAGTGAGTATATTGGACACTTGAACACTTGGAAAGACTATATATTGGTGATTGTGACAAGATGGGGCATCTAGCGAGATTTTCACAACATGGGGCAACATGTTTCTCCAAAATTACCATTTTAAAAATTGAGTATCGCTCTGAATTGAAATACCTCTTTTGCAACAAAATTGCAAAAAGTCTAACACAGCTGCAAGAGCTCGAAGTTGTAAATCTATGGAAGCCATCATAATGAATGAAGGCACAACTGATGGAGAAATCATAATTTTCCCCAGATTAAAATCACTGGATATATACTTCTTGGATAGACTCGCAAACTTCTATGCTAAAAAGAAAAATATGGATCATGGTTCAACATTACTCCAGGACAAATATCAGCCCTTTTTTGATGGAATGGTATGCTTTTCTTACTTTATAATTTTCTTCGTTTACTTGGGAAGTATAAAGGTTATAGAATAATTAAAAAAAATTAAATTAAATAAATTTGTATTTCAAAAAAATTGTTAAGTAATCACAAAGTAAATTAGGATGATAAATTGATAATGATATGTTTAATTTAATTTTAGTGGTAAATTCTAATTGACTCTTATATATATTTATGAAAATTAATTGGTAATATGTAATAATGCAACTATGATTATTTGTAAATTAAAAGAGTGAAAAATTCATATTGCAAAAATCTCTTAATATTATAAATTTGGATAATCCTAATTGATTTTAATTTAAAATATTTATTTATTATAAATACTTTTTGACATTAAAAAAATATGTAATATATGGATATGTTAAATAAAGTCATTACTATATTTAAATTAGAATTGTTAACAAACTATAATTAGTTTAAAAGGATGAGAATGATAAATAAGAAAAACTATTAGTATATTATAATTGTTCTAAAATCTTTGATTATTCCTAAAATAATATTGGTTATTATATATTAATATATATAATTCATATTAATATATGTAATGACACGTGTGACATGAGGTTAATTATTTAGAATCCTAATTTAATTCAAGTAAAATAAAATCAGGGTGAATACATGTTATTACAATATTTTTTTTGGTAAGCAAATCTAGTATTAACGTAAATATTTATAGAATGGAGAAGAATGTTTCTTATATTAATTTATTATAAGATTCTCAAAATATTTTCATTTATACATGCAATTTAAGTTAATGAATTACGCACATCATATTCTCTATGGTACCATAATATTTTCTTAAAATCATATTTGTTATGATTGTAATAATTATTTATTTATGTATTAAAATTTAACTTTTAAAATAATCTACTCTACCAAATTTGGTTATCACTTAATTTGGGATTCGATTTCTTCCTATACTACATATTATACAATTATTTATTTATTTATTTTAATTTGTTTAATTCTAACAAGACTCCCTATAACCACATAATTAAATATCATTTATTTATTATATACTTTTATCATTCTAATGCTTATTAATTTAATTTATTTAATTTAAATTTTTATTTCTGTTCGATCCCATATAACTACATAATTTAATAGTGTTTATTTATTAAATGCTTTTATCATTCAATTTTCTACAACTGCATATTTAAATAATACTCATTAATTAAATTTATCTCCAATAATTTATTCATATTAGTATTTTAATCTCGACACGTATTTGAGCACGGTACTAGTACATAATAATTAGCTTTTATCATATAAAGTTGTTAAAAAGTAAAATTGATACCAAAAGTTAAAGTAAATAAGTAAAACTCTTTAAATTTATCCTAGTTTTCATCGTATAAAATAATTTCAATTACAATTTGTAGGTAGAATCCTAACTTTAGTGCTTATTTTAGGTATTACTTATTATAGTTTAAAAAAAAGGTACTGACTTTGATTTTTCTAATTGATAATTATTGTAAAACTTATAGTAATTTTGCTTGGTTGGTTGTAAACTTGTAATCCAATTTATTTTTAACTCATTAGTATATGTATATGCTGCAGGTTGCATTTCCTTGCTTGGAAAAACTGCATATTCTTGTCTTACCAAATACAAGTGTTATTTGGGGAAAGGACTGCTTTAATAATGACAATGTTTCCTCCTTTTGCAAATTAACTTCTGTAGTATTACACGACTGTCCCAAACTGGAAATTGCGATCCCACAGGCCATGTTGCATAGGCTAAATTATCTGGAATATGTATGGGTATGGGTAGAAGGATGCAGGAGCTTGAGAACCGTGTTCCCATCTTCTGTAGCCAATCTTACGCACCTTAAGATATTGAATGTATGCCTGTATGGGACTGCTCCGAGATGAGAGAGATTATTGAGGCAGGTGAATCAGCAATCACTGATAATGGTTTACTTTTCCCTGAGATGACCCATCTATCCCTAGATGCTTTGCCAAGTTTGACGAGCTTTTGGTGTTACCTGCAGAGTGGAAAAGCTAATATTTGCACGGTATGCATATATTTATATAGGGTTTTGCTCATGTGAGAACCCCTTATTATTGTGAGAACTGAGATCTAATCTCAGCCCCACAATTTTTAAACATTTAAATCCTAGCCATACAAATTAAACTAATAAATATACATACATGACACACACTGCACTGTAAATACACCCGTGCTCCCCCCACCCCACGACACCCTTCCCCCTCCCACCCACCCATCCCCCCACTGCCCTTCAACCATGCTGCCACCGCCGCCACCATTAATCACCACCGGAAAATACAAAATCATCAGTGAAAAACACAAAATCACCACCTGCTTCAACACCAAAAATCACACCCACTCATACTACGACTCACTATCACCTGGATGTGGGTTTAATTTAGACCCAATTGAAAAGATAGGAAAATTAGGTTTTACTATTGAATTGGGGATTTTGAATATGGGATTGTGTAATTAAAATTGATGATATAGTTAGATAGAGGAGGATGAAAGGAGTATTTTCATATAAGTTTTATGGTTAGATAATGACCAGAGCACCGAGAACCACCACGACAGTTGGGTCGCCGGTGGCGAAGGTCGGGGGCGGCGCTACAGTGGGGGAATGTGAGAAAAAGAGGGTGAGAGAGATTGAGGGCGTCGACATGAGTGATTCTGTATGATTAAGTGTGTATATGCGTGTGTGTGTTTGTATGCCGGCGAGATAGCAGAAAAACGAGATGGTGGTGAGGGTGGTGAACGAATGGAGGAAGAGGAAGGAGAGGAAGAAGGTGCAAATGAGAGAGGGGGAGATATTGAGTGTGTGTTTGTGCGTGTGTGTAGTGAGGGAGACAAACAGTGATTTTTCCGATCGGTGGCTCGTCGGAGAAGATGAAGATAGGCAGTGGTGGTTGGTGAAGGAGATGACGTAGTGAATTTGTGGTGATTTTCGAGCTCCATATTTAATTTTTCGGTGGTGATTTTTCGTTTTCCGGTGGTGATTTTGTATTTTCCGGTGGTGATTTTTGTGTTTTTGGTGGTGATTTCTGGTTTGGCGGTGGTGATTTTATGTTTGCCGGTGGTGATTTTCTGGTGATCGCCGGAGGTAGTGGTGGTTGCCGTGGTGGTTGCTGGTGGTGGTGGGTGGTTGAATTAGAAAGAAGATGATGAAATCACAAATATAAATATTAAAATATTAAAATTTAAAATGAATGATAAGAGATGAATATAATATTTTTAAATGAGTGGCTAGGATTAGATCTCATATCTCACCATAAATGGGAGTTCTCACCTGAGCAAGACCCTATTTATATAATGCTAACTGACTCAGTTCCAACAATTATATTTGAGTAATGCTACAGACCCCAAATTGGGTACCAAATTTTGACATCAAATGATGTGGCATTAATTAATTGGCATTTTGAAATATTTTAATTGGATGGCCCTGGCAGACCCATTATAATTATAACCAATAATTACTTGTCATGTCATTTGGGAAAGGAATTTGGGGTACCAATTTGAGCTACCTAGCATTTTCCATTATATTTCTTACACACACATAAATGTTAAATGTAAAGGGGTTGAGTTGGCACAGTGGTTAAGGTGCCCAATCCTACGCATGCGTAGGGGCAAGGCTGCGTACTATCTTACCCTCCTCAGACCCCGTGTTACACGGGATATACTGAGTACGTTGCGTTTGCATTTTTTTTACATAAATGTTAAATGTATATTGATTTCTGTAGGTTCCACTCACACTCCCTCAACTCTCGTCAATTTTTCTTGGATGCTTGCCTCAGCTCAAAAGGCTTTTTGATGGTGCAAATTTTGAACTCCATGTGCCGGCTTTAAAGCAGGAGCAGGTGAACGTATATGATTGCCCATTGTTGGAACACATCTTTGAGGATGTAAGGGCTGAATCAGAGAGAATTGAAGAAGTAGAGGCTCAGGAAAATAAGACTGAAACTGAGAGTTCAGACTAGAGGCCATTGGTATCACTCAAAAACAGACTAAAGAGTGCACTTTTACTGTTGTAAATTTCTCTCTACATCAAACAATTACATTCCTCAAATGTGAACATCGGAGATTTGTTTTTTGCTAAGCAGCAGATATATTTAATTACATTCATGTATGTTACAAATTTTCTGTGCTGGAGAATCAGAGAGAATTGAAGAAGTAGAGCCTCAGGATAAGACTAAAACTGCGAGTTCAGTCTAGAGTCTTGTTGTAAATAAGTACTCAAGAAAGAGTGCACTTTTACTGTTGTAAATTTCTCTCTACATCAAACAATTACATTCCTCAAATGTGAACATCGGAGATTTGTTTTCTGCCAAGTAACAGCTGAGATATTTAATTACATTCGTGCATTCTTGTTATTAAGGGCAAGTGAGAAATGTAACCATTTTTGTTCTCTCCATTCTTTCTCTAGTGGTTATATATATTTGTGTAACAATGGCGTTAAGTTTTATGTTTTGCAAACTTATCAATAACCTTACGGACAGTTTACGGTTCATTATATGGGGTAGTTGTATTGTTGGTTGATTCAATTAACTGTTTGATAAAATACCTAAACTACGGAATTGTCGATCCGTACAACATTACCTCAAATTAGAACAGGTTGTACATCATTCTATGTTTCTTTATGAGTAGTTAAACATAAAGTCTGTCGGTGGTTTTTGGGGTCTCTGTGGATGGAATCACTGCTAGTTAAGACCCTCAAGTTGTTTGACGAAATTCCTGAGCAAGTTATTTTGGGTTGTACCTCAAGTTGTTTTTGTGGAATGAAATGACTAAGGAAACCTGTCAGTTTTTCTTAGAATGGACGTGCTTTGCAGTGACAAAACTGGAACTTTGATATTTAACAAGCTCATCACTGACAAAAACCTCATTGAGGTTGAAAGGCAGAGTGTATAAACTTGTAACACTATAACTAATGTAACCCAACTAAAAGAAAAGATACTTAACCAGAAGACAATCAAGAACAAGAAGTCACAAGAAATCAACACTAAATGAAGACAAGGTAATTGATACAATTGAACATGTTAACTATGATCAAGCCAAGAAGAAATCATTGAGAGAAGTTCAAGTCAAAGTTGTTCAGGCCTCAGTGATTTGAGAATTCGAGATTCAAGATCATAACTATCAGTATCAACAAGACCAATTGATTTCAAGTGAACAAGAAGGAAAGCGAATATTGGAAAGCCAAGTTACTAAGTGAATATGGTAATTTATTCAAGAAGCAGAAACACTATCAAGACTAGTCACTTATGAACCAGACCAGTGCATCAAGTGTCAGGACATTGATAGCAAGTTTATGTCAGTAATAAAGATCCATGTTCAAGAGCTTGCTGAAGAATAAAGAAGACATGAAGATATCACAAGCTCAAGATGTGCATTGAAGTTTCAAGTTGAAGACCAGAATATTTTCTAAGTACCAAATGTTCTGGATGGCCAAGTAGAATATTTCTAAGTAGAAGTTCGACTTAGAAATTTCGAGATGGCTAAGTAGAAATTCTCAAGTAGAAGTTCTACTTAGAGTGCAGCTTCAACATGACACATGGCATCTTCTGATTGGCAGATTTCCAAGCTTTCAAGATAAGACAAGATTTATGTGGACATCATTGGGCCACGTACATCTTAGTCTTTGAAGACTACAGGACATAGATTACATGTAGTATAAATAGAAGCACTTGTGTAATGTTTTTAGTTAGTGAGCAATATTGAGAAAAACACAAGAGAAAGAGAGAGAGTATATTCACAGAGCTTAGAATCATTCACTTCTCTCTGAACTTCTGTTATACTTTGTAATGAATGTTGTAGCAACCTTTTCAAGTTATATATAAAGAAATATATTCCTTGAATCTGTGTGTTCATTTATTGCATCGTATTTATTGCTTCTCATAATCGAAAAGTTGTATTCACCCCCCCTCTACAACACATTTGGACCTAACAATTGGTATCAGAGCGGATGTTTAACATACAAAACATAGATCCTTGTGTTTGGTAGAAGAATCGTGAGTTTTCATTTTCTAGATCTACTTTTCATTTTTTCGAAAAGTGTGCTTTAATTCGTTTCTAGTGAAAACTCATCCAGAAAAATTATTTAAATACTCCAGGTGTGATTATTTAGCTTGGGTGTATTTTAATTAATTTTTGTGAATTAATCTGGGTTCATTGATATTTGGTGTTCTTGAGTGTTCATCATCTGTTCTTATCAAAGAAGATAACCCAGCAACTTTTTGATCTCCTTTTTCAAACAAATAAGATAGTCAAAAAGGTGTTTTTGTACTTTTGATTTGATTATTAATCCTTGGCCGAAAGCAAAAGAAAGTGTACTCAGTGCTTTGCAAGTGGGTTAGTTACTTTCGGCGTGTAAAGTAATCAAAAGTCAAAAAGAGTGTTAAAGTGATGGTATTGTTTATTCAATATTAAAAGTAATCTGCAGAAAATTTTTCTAAGGACAAAAGTTCTACATAGAATTTCTACTTGAGATTTTCTACATAGAATTTCGACTTGACAATTTCTACTTGGTGAATTTCGACTTGGACAATTTCTACTTAGAGAAATTTCGACTTGAGCAAAATTTCTACTTAGAGAAATTTCGACTTGGCAGAAGTTCTACATAGATATTCTACATAGCCTAGTCTTGGGTACTTAGAAATTTTTAGTGACAAGATTTGAAATGGCTCCTAAAAATTCTTTCAAGATCCCAATGTTCAACCGAGATCACTATGAAGAATGGGTTTTCAGAATGAGACTCTACTTAGAGACTATTAACCCTGAGTATCTGGAAGTCCTTGAAAAGGGTAAATTTGTTCCAATGAAAGCTATTCCTGAGCGTACGGAAGGAGAGGAGGTTATACCTGCTCGGTCTGAGCCTAAAAAGGCAGCGGACTTTACGGATGCTGACAAGGAGCAAATAGCTTATGATACTTCTGTAAGACAAACCTTGATGGAATCTCTTGATCATGAAATGTTCAACATAGTCAAAGGTTTGAATACAGCAAAGAAGATTTGGGACAAGATAGAAGTTGTCATGGAAGGATCTGCAGAGGTTAGAAGCAACAAGACACTTATACTCAAGATGGAGTATGACACCTTTAGAATAAGAAAAGGAGAAAGCATAACAGATGTCTATCTACGATTCAGTCAGTTGGTATTGGATTTGAATCTGAGAGGTGTAACTCTCCCCATGGTTGAGACCAATACGAGATATCTGAGGAACCAGCCAAAGAGCATTGAACATAGGGTCTACGCAATCAGAGAAACCAGAGATTTGCATACAACTTCTCTGGAAGAATATTATGGAATTCTAAAGACCTATGAGCTGGAAACACTTCAAGATCAAGCATGGGACAATGATTCAAAAGGAAAAAAAACTGCATCAGGATTAGTTGCTGATGAGGAAGAGCCTAAGAAGGCAATGGTTGCAGCAAAGCCTAAATCATCACATGCACCACATCAAGTTGAAAATGATGACGAGTGTGCATCTAACAGTGATGATGACTACTTCACCCAAGAAGAGCTGGACAACATGGACGATAGTGTCGTGGCATACATGGCAAGGAAGTTCAGCAACATGAGATTCAGAAAGAGCAACCGACCACAGAGAAATTCTTCATCTTACTATCGGGCTGCTAAGGGTGGTGGTAGTTCATCAGGCTACAAAAGCAAAGGCAAGAGTACCAGCTACAAATCTCCGTTGGATTTCAAAATGAAGTTCAATTGCTATAATTGTGGTGAACCTGGACATTTTGCCTCGGACTGCAAAAAGCCTAAACAGACTTATCCAAAAGAGACATTTGAAGCCCTCAAAAGCAAGTATGAATCGCTGGTGAAAGAAAAACATGGTAAACGAGCTTTAGTAGTAACAGAAGGAAGAGCTTGGGATGATTCAGATGAGGAAGATGTTACTCATGTAGCAAACTTTGCGCTCATGGCTGAGACATCAGAGGAACCAGAGGTACCAGTTCTAACCCTTAAAGTAGAAATGTCTATTGATGATTATAAGGAACAGAACGGGGCTCTTAGCGAAGAGATCTACATGTTGTGCAAAAGCCTAGACACTTCTCAAAAGGAACAGAAAACACTTGTCGCCAAAAGCAGAATGCTTGAGGCAAAAGTGGAAGAGTTAGAGGCTGCTTGCACTGTAGATACTTCCCTAAGAGATTTTATTAAATCTTTGGAACACAAGCTCGTCCTTAAGGAAGAAATAGAATCATGTTTAAGGAACAAACTAGCTGAGTTAGAAACTAAATGCGAAGCTTACAAACTAGCTGCTAGTAAAGTGTATGTAGATAATGACGTATTTAAGAAGATAACTGGAGTAGGTATAGGACTTGATTATTCTGATCTTTCTAAGAAAGAAGGCAAGAGAATTATCGACCCTAGTTCCAGTGACCTTAAAAAGGAAATTCCTAGCATTCTTAAATCTTCTGTCAAACCCATCTACAAACATCTTGTTCCTAGAATAGAAGAAGAAGAGACTGAATTAATAGCTAGATATGAGATTGAGATGGAAGATCGCCAGAAAGCACAACCTATAACTCCTATCAAACAAGTTAAAATCAATTTTCCTAGAGATGAATCTAGACCAGGATTAGGAGCTAAGGCTGTTAAACAACAAGGGAAGAAAGGCATAAAAGAGGTTAAGGCTGAACGATTAAAGAAAGCATGTTATCACTGTAAATCTACTGAACATCTTTCTTATGCATGTAATGCTGCACATGCCATGCCTACCACACATACAATGAATAATCTGCATCAGAATCATGCACAGTGTGGTCAACCTAATTGTATGCCATGTACTTTTAATATCATGCAAACTTTTGTGAATTTAATGAATGCATCTAGCCAGTCATGCTCAAATACTGCTGCTAGTTCAAACATCAAAAAGAAGCATGTGAGAGCCAAGACTGTCAGTCCTCCTAAAGTTAGGAGTGACAAACCTTCTCCTAAGACTGACAAATCTGTCAAGTCAGAGAAAGGAAAGGAGGAAGTCGAAAGCTCTAGTAATGTTAAGAAAAGTGCATCTTCTGTTGTTAAATCTGTTGATTATCGATCTTATCGAAAAGCCGGGCCCAATCAAAGTTGGGTTCCGAAGAATGTCTAACCAATCTGTCATTGCAGGGCATTAAGCAGAAAATAAATAAAGTTATATGGGTGCTAGACAGTGGAGCATCGAGGCATATGACTGGAAACAAGTCCCTGCTTACAGAGTTGGTTATGAAGGCTGGCCCTTATGTTACCTTTGGAGATGACAGCATAGGTGTGACAAAGGGATATGGCAAACTGAAAACTGGCAATGTCATCATTGAAGATATTTCCTATGTTGAGGGATTAAAGCATAATTTGTTGAGTATCAGTCAATTCTGTGACAAAGGTTACGAAATTTTCTTCAACAAGAAAGGTGTATCAATCACTCACATCAAGGAAGGCTCACTGGCTTTGAGAGGAGTTCGAAAGGCAGATCTTTTTGTTGCAGACATGGATTCAGCAAATCAGAATGAAGTCACCTGTTTCTACAGCAAAGCTTCGGATGATGAAAGCTGGTTATGGCACAAAAAGCTATCTCACTTAAACTTCAAAACGATGAATGCTCTCGCGAGGCGAGAATTGGTGAGAGATCTACCTCAAATGGAGTTCGCTCCGAAAGGACTCTGTGAAGCTTGTGAAATGGGAAAGTCGAAGCGAGCATCGCATAAAAGCAAAGAAATTTCTAGTATTACTGAGCCTCTACAACTTCTTCATATGGATTTGTTCAGCCCAGTGAATGTCCTATCTTTGTCTAGGAAAAGATATGCATTGGTAATCGTGGATGACTTCTCCAAGTATACATGGGTATTGTTCGCAATGACGAAAGACGAAGTACCTTTCTTAATCATTGATCACATCACTCAAATTGAGAATGTTTCAACACTTACTGTGAAGACGATTAGATCAGACAATGGCACTGAATTCAAAAACGCAGTGTTAAATGACTTCTGTGTATCTAAGGGAATACGTCGTCAGTATTCAGCCCCGAGAACTCCACAACAGAATGGAGTAGTTGAAAGGAAGAATAGAACATTGGTTGAAGCAGCAAGAACTTTGTTGTATGATTCGAAACTTCCTTTGTACTTCTGGGCAGAAGCAGTGAGTACCGTGTGTTACACTCAAAATCGATCCTTGATCATAAAAGATAAAGAAAAGACACCATGTGAACTAATGAACGGCAGAAGACCAACAATCAAATACTTTCATGTCTTTGGAGCAAAATGCTATGTACTTATAGATGATGAAAATCTAGGTAAGTTTGCAGCAAAAGCTCGTGAAGGAATCTTTGTTGGTTACTCCACAGATGTGGTGGCAGCTTATAGGGTGTTCTTAGTGAATGATCGAAAAGTGACTGAAAGCTACAACGTCAGATTCGACGATACCAAACTCTCTTCAATTTCAAGAGATTCTAGTGAACCTGAGTCCCTAAAATTTCAGAATCTGGACTTAGAAGAACTTGAAGATGAACCTGAGTTGGTTGTCCCATTAAATGTTCCAAGTGTACGTGAAGAACCTGAGTCTAGTGAACAAGCTAATTCTACAAGATCAGGAGAGACTTCTTCAGTACGAACCGGCAACAACTCAGGGGGAGTAAATAGCAGCTCAAGGACTACTGTTCAAGGCTCGAGTCGAGTTGACTCTAGTTCTGTAGGAGCTGGCACTAACTCAGGGGGAGTTAGTGAAAGTGATCAAAGTAGTCAGCACCACAACTCAGAAAGTCACGCTGAATCATCAAGACAATTTCCAAGAGAACGGGTATGGAATAGAGACCATCCGTTTGAATTAATTATTGGTGATCCAGATGCTGGTGTGTCTACTAGAAGAAATGCAAGAGCTGACCTGGCTAATATTTGCTTATATTCTGGGTTCTTATCCAAGCTTGAACCTAAAGAAATAGAAGAAGCTCTTGGTGATGCTGATTGGGTGATTGCAATGCAAGAGGAACTCAATCAGTTTGAAAGGCAGAAAGTTTGGAAACTGGTACCCCGACCAAAGAACAAATCAGTAATTGGAGCTAGGTGGGTATTCAGAAATAAAATGGATGAAAACGGACTTGTAACACGAAACAAGGCTCGTTTGGTTGCAAAAGGTTATTCTCAGCAAGAAGGAATTGATTATGATGAGACCTATGCACCAGTTGCAAGACTTGAGGCAGTCAGGATGTTTTTGGCATTTGCAGCACATAAGAACTTCAAGGTTTTCCAGATGGATGTGAAAAGTGCCTTCCTGAACGGAGAGTTAGAAGAAGAAGTGTATCTGGAACAGCCGCCTGGCTTCATTGATCCAGAACTTGTAGATTTTGTGTATCTTCTCTTCAAATCTGTCTATGGCCTCAGGCAATCCCCAAGATGTTGGTATGAAACCCTATCCGTATTCTTAATTGAAAGTGGCTTTACTAGGGGAGTAATTGACAAAACATTGTTCTATAAGAATGTGAAGAATGATCTAATACTTGTTCAAGTCTATGTGGACGATATTATCTTTGGGTCATCGAATGAGCGCTTGTGCGAGAAATTTGCTAAGCTAATGCAAGACAAATACGAGATGAGCATGATGGGAGAGCTGTCTTTCTTCCTTGGATTACAGATCAGTCAGAGAAAAGATGGTATCTTTATCTGTCAATCCAAGTACGTCAGAGATTTACTCAAGAAGTATAATCTAGAAGATGCATCAGCAGCTAAGACTCCCATGGCAACAGCCACGAAGCTTGATGAAGACAAATCAGGTAAATCAGTTGACATCACAAGCTATCGAGGTATGATTGGCTCACTTCTCTATTTAACTGCAAGTAGACCAGACATAATGTTCGCAACTTGTTTATGTGCAAGGTTCCAAGCGGATCCTAGAGAATCACATCTCGTAGCCGTCAAAAGAATTTTTAGGTATCTCAAGGGCACACCAAATCTAGGGATTTGGTACCCAAGAGATACAGGTTTTAATCTAATTGGCTATACGGATTCAGATTATGCAGGTTGCAGGATTGATAGGAAAAGCACATCTGGTGCTTGTCAATTTCTTGGCAGAAGATTGGTGTCCTGGCAAAGTAAAAAGCAACATACAGTATCTACTTCTACTGCTGAAGCTGAGTACATTGCTGCTGGAAGCTGTGTAGCTCAAATACTGTGGATGAGGAACCAATTGAAGGATTATGGCATGGAGCACAAGAAAATTCCAATTATGTGTGACAACACAAGTGCCATTGCCATAACCAACAATCCTGTAGATCACTCAAGAACCAAGCACATTGACATCAGGTATCATTTCATAAGAGAACATGTTGAGGAGGGGACTGTGGAGCTACATTTCGTGCCCACAATGCAACAAATTGCAGATATATTCACCAAACCTCTTGATGAAGTAACATTCAATAGGTTGGTTGGTGAATTGGGAATGCTTAACACAAGTTAGTAAAGCCTTCTATCTGTAAAATCCATGGTTATGTGTGTATATGCAAGCTATTTGATCATTATGTGTTTAGAATTTAAAATGGCTAATTAATGATTATTATAGGGTGCATATAGTGTGATTTTGCATGAATTCAGTGTGTTTTAAGTGTCTTTTATAGCACAAATCTTTGAATTTATGCTTGTTAGATTGCATGATCATAGGGGGAGTTAAATTCATAATATTCTAAATATTGCATGATTTTTAGATGAATTTACCTGTGTTTTTCATGTAATTAGAGGCCTTAGAATTATCAAGGAATGTTTTAATTATGTCATATATTAAAATCCTTGAATTGATATTTATATTAATTTGACAAAATTAATTGTTGAGTTTTTCAAAGAAAAATTGTCAAATTATTCTAAGTATCTTCAAAATTTCGAGTTAGTTTCTATCTCGAAACTCATCTTGAAATTCTAGTTGAATTTCGATTTGAGCTTCCAGAGTGAAGTTTTGAAAATTCTAAGTCTGGGAAGAATTTCGAGTTAGCCTCTATCTCGAAATTCAACTCGAAATTCGACTTAGAGTTCGACTTAGAGTTACCAGTGTGCCTATTTATTTATTATCTTCAAAATATTCGAGATAAATTCTATCTCGAACTCCATCTCGAAATTGAGATGTGGTTTCCATTATTGGGGATATTTTGAAATGATCTGAGAAAATAATTCGAGTTAGTCAATAATTTCGAGTTAGTCTCTATCTCGAAACTCAACTCGAATTTCGACTTGATGTTCGAGATAGAGCTCTCAGTTGGTTTTAAGGGGATTTTTCGAGTTAACTCCTAACTCGAAGTCTATCTCGAATTTCTACTTAAATTTCGAGATAGGTTTCCCTGGTAATGTTGGTGGTTTGTGCTGTTTACATGGTCTTAATAGTCAAATGGTTCAAGTTTTTCGAGTTAACAGCTATCTCGAACTCTATCTCGAAGTTCGACTTAAAAAAGTTCGAGATAGACTTCGAGATAGACTTCGAGATAGAGTTCTCCCTGTATGTACTTAGAGTTTTCATATTTTTTAACAGGGATACTTTAGTCATTTCACATTAATGTCTATATATACATATCTAACTCGATATTTTCTTTCACTTTTACCTACTTGAGTTTTACAGCCGCCCCATATACATACAGGCGATTTCATACTTACAACCATTGATTCGTGATTTTTGTGACTAATCTCATACGGACAACGAATTAATGCCCATTTTTAGACTGCTATCACTTGTGTGTTACCATTAATCTCTGTTCTTGTGTGTTGGTGTCACGGTTCATCTTTATTGAGATATATACACACGTATATACACACAAAAGTTCACAGATCTGTTCGTACACGATTTCACACAAACACTTCACTGTTAAAGCAGATTTAATTAGTGGTTTGAAATTTGCCTTCCATTAACTGTTACTTGAATCCCGTAGTTTAATTTTTCAAAAAAAAAAAAAAAAAAAACTTTTGTTGTTCTTGATCAATTAAAAGGGATAAACGGTTAATTAAAAAATTAATTGTTTTTCAGAAATTAAAATTAATTTTCACATCTTTTAAAGAAAAACTTTTAATTAAAATGGCTCACCAATTTTCACTTGCCAAAAACAATTTTTATAATATTTCTACGGAAATTGGTGATCAACTCCCGCGCTTTAAGTCTTGGATACGATTTCTCAATTTGTATTCCAAAGCTAGCGATGCTTTTACTGCTAAACCTACGCTAGTACATGATGCTTTACAGCAATTATGGACTAGTGCGGTTTCTTTTGGGAGCAAATCAACCCCCTTTGGTTTCAGGTTTACCTTAGCGGGTCAGGAATATGAGGTGACTGAACGAATTGTCAACAAGGTTCTGGGATTCCCCATTAAAGATGCTTATGATCCAGAACCTACAGCTGCAGAACGCCTCAGTTTCTTTGAAGAAATAGGATGTTATCCTCCGTCTGGCCGGATCACTGG